>JAYESD010000008.1:168234061-169706238 GCA_036927565.1 Tuctoria greenei | reverse complement strand
AAACATGCCAA
The DNA here is from genome assembly GCA_036927565.1 of Tuctoria greenei. Classification (NCBI taxonomy): domain Eukaryota; kingdom Viridiplantae; phylum Streptophyta; class Magnoliopsida; order Poales; family Poaceae; genus Tuctoria; species Tuctoria greenei. The sequence goes on along the minus strand of JAYESD010000008.1, from coordinate 169,706,227 downwards.
CCGACAAAGCCCCAGGTCCAGATGGGTTCAACACAAAATTCTTTCAGGCATGCTGGCACATCATTAAGGAAGACATTTATCTGCTATGCTCGGACTTCTTTAATGGCAACATCAGTATCCAGCCCCTGAACAGTTCCTTAATCACTCTCATCCCGAAGATCAATAATACCCATAGAGTTACTGATTACAGACCCATATCACTGCTGAACTCCACTATCAAACTGATCACTAAGATACCCTCAGTTAGATTGCAGGAAGTCATCCCAACCATTATCCACAAAAATCAATATGGTTTCATCAAAAAAAGAACCATCCAGGACTGCATGGCTTGGGTCTATGAGTACCTTTATCAATGCAAAAAAACCAACACTGGTGTCATAGTACTCAAACTGGACTTTGACAAAGCCATTGACAAGGTGGAACATGTCTTCATTATACACATGCTGAGAGTTTGGGGTTTTCCTGAACAGTGGATCACATGGGTAACATATATTCTATCTACTGCCACCTCCTCAGTTCTTCTCAATGGAGTGCCAGGTAAGACTTTTCACTGCAGAAGAGGTGTTTGGCAGGGGGACCCGTTATCCCCCCTGCTATTTGTACTGGCAGCAGATCTTCTACAAATTTTAATCAACAAAGCAGTGGAGCTGGGACTTCTATCTCTGCCACCGCATCGAGAAATGAACGAGGACTTCCCGGTAGTACAATATGCAGATGACACTATTCTAATCCTCAAAGCCGACCAGAGATAGCTCTTCTTTCTGAAAAACTTACTACAATCCTTTGGGGGAGCTACAGGGTTGAGAGTGAACTGGGCAAAATCAAGCTTAACACCAATAAACACTAATGAAGAGGAGGCCACAATTCTAGCAGCCACACTGGGTTGCACTATTGGCTCATTCCCATTTACTTACTTAGGTCTGGCGATGAGCCTCGACAGACCCAAAGCAGATGCCTTTGAAGGGCTTGTCTTAAGGGTGCAAAAAAAGCTAACTGGAGCAGCAACATGGTTGTCAATGGCTGGTCGATGCACACTTATCAACAGCGTTCTGTCCGCCATCCCAATTTATGCGATGTGTACCATCAAATTGAGACAGTCAGCCATTCAAGCTATTGACAAAGCCAGGAAACAATGCCTATGGAGAGGCTCGGACATCGCTGGCAAAGGCCGGCCCCTGGTGGCCTGGAATCAAGTTACAACACCAAAGGAAAATGGAGGGCTGGGTCTGAAAAGCCTCACTGCAATGAATGGAACCTTGCTCATGAAATTCCTCTGGAAAATCTATAACAAAGCAGACATCCCCTGGGTTAACCTCATCAACCAGCGCTATTGCAGCAACGGTAAACCCCCGCACAACACAAAAGGAAAAGGATCCTTCTGGTGGAGGGATGTTGCGAGCCTATCTGATTCTTTTCTCAGGAATTTTGAAGTCAAAATTGCCACAGGGGACACAATTCGACTATGGCAGGATCAGTGGGAACATCACCTACTCAGAAGGGACATGCCCCGTTTATACTCCTTCGCAAAAAGAACCAACATCTCAATGGCCCAATACCTCAGCAACTCAGACCATGGCAATCACTTTTTTCAACCACTGTCGGAGGAAGCACTGTTGGAACTAGCCAATCTGGAGGCCATGCTGGAGGAAATTTCACACAGGGAAGCTCCACAGGATGAGTGGACTCCAATCGGGGGAACAAGAACTTTCAGCTCCAAGCTTATTTACAACAACTATTACAAACACATCAACCCACCAACACCCTTCAGCTGTATTTGGGCCTCAAAGGTGCTAAAGAAAATAAAGATCTTCATGTGGCTGATGTTTCGGGACCGGCTCAACTCATGCAACCTCCTGAAGAGAAAAAACATCACGATTGATGGAACCAACTACACCTGCGTGCTCTGTGCTGACAATGTGGAGGAACTCACGTACCATCTCTTCTTTACCTGCTCCTTTAGCATGGCATGTTGGAATGTCCTTGGGATTCACTTGGACCACGACATCCCCTTCTTTCATACCCTGCAAAAAGCCAAGCTCAGCTGGGGTCGTAGCACCTTCATGGAAACCTTCTCCATAGCGGCTTGGGAAATCTGGATTGCTCGTAATAATGTCATTTTCAGAAACTCTACTCCCTCTGTAAATGCTTAGAAACGATCCTTCATTGCTTCTACAGGCCTGCCGTTTTAAGCCGGAGGATAGGGCTAGTGTGCTCGTGTGGCTTCAGGGTTTGTAAAGGATGTTCCTCCTTCTGGAACACCTAGTCAAGCTCTGCTGAGCTACTGTAAATCGTTGTTTCCTTGTCTCTTTTAATATATGTTTTATGGCTGTCGGGGTTCTCCCTTGCAGTTGAAAGTTTTTCACCGATCAAAAAAAGTATAGATCACAAGGAGTGTAAAAAAATTTATTTGAGAATTTTTGACCAAATATGCCAGGAGATATAGATTTCCTAACTTCTGCTATTTTCTGCAATTGTTTTTCCAATAGAAAATGCCTTAAACGTTTTGTCGTTTACAGTGGGTCCACTCTTTAAAATTGGCCAATAGGGTGCGAAACACACCAGGCCACACATTTATTCTGCAGCACCACAGTCGATCCCAGCCACAAATGATCCAGGAAACTGGCCGACATGTGGGACCCACGGGGTCTTCTTCCCCGATGGGCTGGCAGCGCACCCAGGGCGGCGATCAGCGGCGGCCTCGCCATGCCGGTGCCGGCGTTTCCCTGCTCTGACCTCACTGTACATCGCCGCCAGGGGCTAAAAACGGTTGGGGATCTCAGCTATGGGATCAGAGTTTCCCGGAGACGACCGGAGGTGAGCTCGCCAATGCGGCGGCGGCTCGGCTATGTCCGGCGAGGAAGAACTCGCACTGCGATTGGTGAAACGGCTAGGTACTTCCTGAAAAAGAACCATGGCGAGGAGGAAATCACTAAAGAGCAAACAGAATCGATTGGAAAATTGTTTGAAGTAGGTGCGCCACGGTGACCTAGGTGATTTCACATGACGTTGGGAAACACTCTGATTTCTCTGTGCCTAGCCAGCGGTTTACTTTGCTTCTTCATCTAGGTAACTCACAATGTCATCTTGAACACTATCTCTGATGGCCATGGGTGATTATGAAGCCTGTAGAGGGAATTAGGGCGAAACCTAGCCACTGTGGTACAGAACAAGCCGACGCTCATTATGGAAATCCGGTGAGTACAGTGCAGCAAATAATGAACGGGTTTCTCCATAGGGAAGGAGACATGAACGCACACCTTTTTGATGTTGAACACGGTGCGAGACCAAGCTTGTAGCAGCGAGGCAATAGGAAGGCAGAGGAGGTCAATGGCGACACCGAAGAGCAGCGGCGATGAAGCTTCACAATACCGGGATATTAGGCATGTACACCAATAACCAATTAACAGAGAAGACCAAGGAGACGCTGGTACCACCTTTTACTGAAGAAAGCTGGATGAGGAAGGCCTGCGTCGCCGGGGCGACGGTGAACAGGGGGGGGGGGGGGGGGGGACTTCCTCGCCGGCAGAAACACGACGGTAGCAAGCTTCAAAACACAGAGAGCACGAGTGAGGAATTCATGTGCCAAGTTGTGGAGAAGAAAAAGGAGGAGGTTGCGCCGCGTTTTGCTGTGGATGGGGTGATGAAACTCGGCTCCAAGCCTTCACTCACCGGAGGAACAGAAGAGGCGGACGGTGCCCTGTTTTTGACCGTGAGATGCACAGCAAAGAGAGAGAGAGAGAGAGCAGGGAAAATATCAACCAGTGAATGGATTGGGGCGTTCTTGAAGAAGCTTGTGTGCTGGAAACATGAAGAAGCGGTAAGCAGGAGGTGACACTGCATGTTGCCATGCGTGGCGCCATGAGAGCAGAGAACCAGAGAAACAGAACACTCTGCTCACTGTGCTGAGGATGACAAGTGGGGCCCACTTCATACCCTTCTCTGTTAATTTAAAAACTATTCAAACATCCTCTAAAAAAAATGAAATATGGCATCTAAGTTAAGTCCAACATGTACAAAACAAATATGAACTCTAATTGGGCATTTGACAGAGTTGATAATAGGATTCAAATTCGAATTCGAATTTGAGACTCTCATATTGATTGATTTTAATAAAAGGCAACTGAGATTTAAAAATCCTAAAATTTGGCAGGGGTGCTATTGGAATTATGGTGAACCCATTGGCGACCTCTAATTTGGAAATTGATATTTTGAGAATTCAAATTCGAATTGAATTCAAACCCTCTCATATGGCTTGATGGAATACATAGCAAATGAGGTCCAAAACTTACAAACTTGGCAGGTGATTTATTTGAATTCTGAGCATCACATTAGTGAACTCAATTTTTTATTTTGAATGAATTTGATTAGAACAATTTGTCTTGATCTTTGAAACTCTCTTGTATTGCTCCATTTAAATATCATAAGGACACTATTGCTATTTCCACATATTTTCTTACATTCACATCTTTGAATTTACGTTCTTTTCAAAAGTGAGATTTTACAGGAACGGGATTCTTTTAAGGGGGGATGTCAAAGCCTTTAACATCCTTTTGTCATCAGCAATGAGAAAAAAATTAAATTGAGAGTAGAAATCAAGGGTGTGTTTGGATTGTTGCTAATAGTTACCTTACCAAAATTTGGTAGTTGACCATAAAATATGAGTGGATTTGGATTGAAGCCAAAATTTGGCAAGCCAATGGACTAATGTGTTGTACTAGTTCATTTTCTTTACCAATGTTGGCCAAACTTTGGGTGGCCAAATCCTTCACCAAAATTTGGCAACACCAAACTTTAGAAAGGTAGGCAAGAGAAACAATCCAAACAGGCCCCAAAAGGGCAGATGGATAATGAAGTACTTCAACCCTAAATGAGGGATTCCAAAATTAAAAATCAATATCCTGTTCAAACTAAGTCAAAATGTAAAGTTGAGTTGCCCAGTGAATCCCTCATAATTCAAATTGTGTCCCTGTCAAGTTTCATAATTTTTGAAGGTCATTTACTAATTAATTGAATGGGGACATTCAATTGCATTTGAATTCAAATTCAAATTTGAATTTGACTGAAACTTGACCAAATGTTGAATTTGATGTCAGAACTTGCGTCTGCATATTTAAATTAGGCCACCTGACAAGTTTGATGATTTTTAGACATTGTTTTGAGGGATTAGATTGTACAGAGAGGGAGGGATGAGTATGGAGCAGTGGGGCCCACTGTCAGTGTCACCCAAAACGCTGAACCACCTCACCTCTGCTCTGTTCCTCTCTGGCGCGCTTCAACGCCAGTGTGCAACAAGCTCATGAAGCAAGCAAGGAGCCTGCTGCCTGGAGGGGGGCCTTGAAGACAACCTCACCCTCCCATCTGTCTCCTCTCTCGACTTAACACCAGTGGAGACCGATATTTTCCGCTCTCCTCTTGCCCACGCGCACAACACCCGCCGCTTCTCTGAGAATTTGTGCCGAGTTCCATCCTTCCTTCAACAGCAAAGTCTTGTGTGATAATATTCTCTATCATTTTTTTGGCTTATACCAAAGTATTTTAGAAGTTGGCGGCCGACGATGTTTTGCCCTCAAGGACGTCACCTCTGTCTCACCGTCGACCCAGTGGTACAAGCCTTGTCACGTGCCATTTCAACAGCAAAGAGGAGTGCCGGGTAGAAGTCACACGGGATTGGTTTTGTCGAGAATTGATTTACGAATCTGAATACGGGACCGGGCAGCAGGGTAGGATCCAGCGAGACATAATTTGTGAAAACAATTTTGGTTCACACAAATTTTTTATTTTTCCTCTTTTCTCAAAATTAGGCTGTTACATGGATAGCTTAAGGACTCATTAGGCATACCAATGAGAAATGATGTACCATTATTTTTCATATTCTATAATAAATGGTCAATGATATCTTGGAGATATTGACATAGATGTTATGGATATACCTATACCTAGGATTTATTTTGCATGAGATACACTCATGTGTGCAAAATATCAAATCCTTGGCTTGAGATATCATGTATACTTATACCTCGCATTTTGCTGGATACTCATGTCTTTATGGTAGTTTAAATGAGGATATCAAAACTTTGTCTTGAGATATCAAAATACTAGTGCCAGATGTGTAGGGGTTGCCGTCATTTTAAGATAACAGTCATACTCAGGCTGTTTGTACTTCTATATAAGCATCCTCACCTCCTCCTCGCATATACAGAGACAAAGGAATAATAGTGTAGTATTTTATTCTTCATGGATTCCCTCAGGAGGACCTACAATGCAAGATTTGTTTCCTTGACAACTGTTTTCTTCTTGGCCCTCATCATGTCTTCTACTTCTACCTCCCTAGACGGCTTCGGCGGATGTACTACTATATACACACCTCTAGTTTTTACTTGATTACTTGGCATTACTTTCACCGCACATGTTCAGAATTACTACTATCTAATCCATCAGTCTTGTCTTATTATTTTGCATTCCATGTGCAGGCTTTGGAAAGCTTTGCCCACAACTATCACACACGTGCTATCCTTATCCAAACTGCGAGAAAGATAAGTGTGGAGGCTGGTGCAAGACCTATATGGGAAAATCGGGAGAAAATGCCATCTGCCGCAAAGGTTACACGGAGTGTTGCTGCAAGAACAGAACAACCTGAATGCACCCATCTATTTGATGCAAATAAATTTGTTTCTCAACACCTCGTGCCTGCATGCCGAGTGCTTCTGTAAGAGTGATAAATAAAGGTGTACTATGTCACCATTAGCATATATATAGTACAATTTTACAGAGTGTATGATAATCAATATGTTGAAATTCTTATGCTGAGTACCTTTCTTTTTCCGCAAAAATAACTTATGCAAGAGATGGAGCTACATGTTCGTAGTTTAATGCTCTCTCTTTTCTTATTCTGATTCAAATTCCATATAAATGTCAACTGTCACTGAACAAATTCGGTTGTCCCTGTTTGGCCACTTAGTGTGTAATTATTTTTTTCTTTTCAGAAACAGAGGCTATCTTTAGAATTTGTCAGTCTTACAATCAAGTTACCGACTGTGGTTTCTCTCAAATAAAAATTTATGAAAATCGTTATTTTCAATCATTCAACATGTATATTCGACAAAACTAACTAGGAATATAAGGTGAAACGCAGTCTTTTGTACAAAAAAAACTTATAGGGGAGACAAATTTCCTTGCTCTATATTTGACTTCCCAGGATGCATGCTCCAGTATCAGCTCTGTGACGCTTTGTGGTAGAAAGTTAATTAATTGATTAAGTAAATTGTCCAGAGGGTGGTACAATTTTATTAGGGTAGCCAAGACACCCCTGTGTACATGGGTAATATGGTATTATTTGTCTAATACTTTTCTGCAGTATGAACATCTGCTAGCAACTACATTCAGACTGGAACCGATGCTGGAAGCCCCTTCATGAAGATATCAGCATGCTGAGAACTGGTTGACACATGAAGAGCACAATCTGCTCCAGTAGCTACCTTGTCGAGGATGAAGTGCAAATCAATCCCAATATATTGGTGAGTTGATGATGCACCTGATTAATCAGGAGATACGCTGCACTTACATTGTTGCAGTAAGCTGAAATAGATTTCTGAAGAGGAAAGTGAAGCTCTCCCAATAGTTGACGCAACCAGGAAGTCCCAACGGATAGCATACTCTTTCTCATGTTTTACATGTTGACTCCTTGAATTATAACTTTTTGTCTATATCTCAATTGGCAATGGCACGATACTCAGCCTCGGCACTGGAGACAGTATGCTGACGCTTGGAGGACTTGGAGATTAGACTATCTTATAGAAAAAATATGTAATTGGAAGTAGAACGGTGTGTGTTGGGACAGCCGGTCCAGTCAGCATCAGAATATGCCACCAGATCACTACCAGAGGAGCGATGGTGAGGCACTGCAGAGTAGCTCTGATGTACCCGAGGATCCAATTCACTAACCCAAGTTGCAGCTCTCATGAATCATGCCTATAGAAAGACCTGTTGAACAACATATGCAATATCACACGGGTGAAGATGAGGCACTGCAGAGCACCAGCAAAGCCACACTAGTGAGTAGCATCTGAGTCAGGCGCACCATCAACAGATAGCATGACAGACATATTGACTGGAGTAGAACACGACTTACAATCAGCCATGCTTGCTCCTCAAGAATATCCAACATAGACTATCGTTATGAGAGAAAGGAGTGAGTACGGCTCCAAGTGACTGAAATGCCTAGAAAGTGATGAATGTTGCCCAAATCCTTCGTTGAAAACTCTAAGGTATAACAACATCAATAACACAACGAACCAGCGGTACCGAGGAGGCAATCATGACAATATCATCCATATATGACAATAAGTATGCGGTGTTTGCGCCATGTCAGCAGACAAAAAGGGAAGCATTTGACCGGGCACTAATAAATCTAAGTAAAGTAATATGAGAAGAAAAATGGTTGTGCCCGGCACAAGGAACTTGCTTTGGATCATATAGTGATTTGTTGAGGCCATGGACGAAGTTGGATGAGCTAAATCAAGAAAACCATGTGGCTACTCACAATAGACTTTCTCTGACAAAGTACCATGTAGAAATGCATTCTTCACATCCAGCTAATAAACAGACCAATCATGAGACGGTGCAATAGATAGAACAGTGCAAACTGTAGCAGGCTTCACCATGGGGCCAAAAGTCTCATAGAAATCAATCCTAATCTACTAAGTAAAACCGCAGAGTACCCAACATACCTTGTAGCGGTTAAGAACCCTTCCGGATGAAACTTGTGGCAAAAAACCCACTTTCAAGTTACAACATTAGCACCTGAAGGACTAGGCACGAGATCCCAGGTGTAGTTGGTCTGTAAAGCGGCGAACTCCTCACACATGGCGTCTTGCCAATTGGGATCACCGAGAGCATCACAGTAGGTATTCAACAACGATGATTGCGTTGATGCCTAACGATCCAGACACTGAACTATTAGATGAAGACTAGTCTTCCCACGAGTGCACATGGGGTGATCATTATCGATGGGAGCAACCTGGAGCACAGTCCATGGGAGATGATCAAAGCTTGGCTGCTGGTGGAGAGCGGTTTGACCACTGGGGGTGGTGGTCAAACTGCGGGGAGATCCAAAGCCTCGAAGAGCATGGCTTGATGTAGACAGAATGGGGGGTGATTTGACCGACGAGGGCCCCGGTCGGACCACTAGGGCTGGCGGTCGAACCGCCCAGACGCACGGTCCCGCCAGTTAAACAGAGGCCCACATGTCCTTAGTGTGGCATGGTGGTTTGGTCGTCTGGGGTCATGGTATGACCCCTAGAGAGCATAGTCAAACCGCCAATAGGCACGGTCTGACCATGTTGGAGCAGAGTTCGCATGGCCTCTAATGGAGTTTTCAGTCAGAACATGGCATGGAGCAGTTGTAGTGCTGGGTGGATTGGGGCCAAGAAGGCCTCTGTGGTGCAGGGTGGTCTGATTGCCTGTGTGCTAGTCAAACCACAAGGGATGATGGTCGAACCGCCATCCTGAAATTTTGGACGCTCGGGTGGACAAGGGTCGAGAAGACCTCTATGTCGTGGAGCGGTCTAACCATCACGAGCGGTAGTCTGACCGAGAGGAGTGGTGGTCTGACCGTGAGGAGCGGTGGTCTGATCACCCGCAGGTGCCGTGTCACTGCGTGGAGCGCGAAAGTCCGGTGAGCGGACAGGCTCATCGGGACGAGTACCTTCAAAAATTTTAGGGCTAAAGGGCACTGAAAATTGTCAATTTAAGAAAGGAAATCAAAGTGGGATGAAGGGGGATTAGATATTTCCACAAAAGGAAAGGAAGACTCATCAAAGGTGACATGACAAGAGTAGATGGTCCAGTTGAAAGCATCTAGGCCCCCATGAGGTATGGTTTCGATGATTAATGACAACTGTTGGATATTACTAATGAGTTTGTGGATGCAAGGTCTCTCATATCACTCATCACACTTAATGAAATCTATATGTATATCATCTACTGCTCATTGGATACAATTGGAGACCCCTCAACAAATTATTTTACAAGGTCAATCGATTTTTATGAAGAATATAAGAAAAAGCTCATATGTCAAATTTATTCCATCGAAATTGACAGCGCTCAAGACTTTGTCATCATCAAAAGAACATTTCAAACCAATGTCTAAGAGGTCACTCGAAAAAATTACAAAAGAATCACTTAGAACAACTCGAAGCAAACAAAATCAACTCACCGAATCATCTGATGTATACAGAAAAGACTACATCGGTCGAGTTGGCTCAACAGCAGGAAAAGACCTCAGACTTGAGTACACACCGGATCATCCGATGATGAAGCAAGTGTTACATTGGTCTATCACTCCAGTAAGCAATTTCCCTGGACCAAGTGTAACACTGGACCATCCCATGAACAATTGTAACACATCGGTCAATCACTCCAGTAAGCATTATTTCTGGACCAATTCTGGATGAAGTGTCACCGGATCATCCAATGATGAGGCAAGTGTTACATCGGTCGATCAACGGTCATATCTGACACAGTGACATCAGCTAATTTGGATTCGACCGATGACAACTGAAGGGAGAACATCGGATCATCCGGTGTTTGCAGAACAGTATGTCAGCCTACTTTTCCAACGACTATTTCATAGAGGCTAGCTATTTATACCCCTTCAACCAGTCATTTCGGTAAGTCTTGATACCTAGAGCTACTCTACACATTCCCAAGCATTCAAGACGTTGAGCTACCACTTTCACATCATTTACACCACTTGTAAACCAAGAGATAGGCTAGAACTTGCTAGAGATGATGCTTGTGTGCTTCCATTCTTGGTGATTGGAGTCTCTAGTGTAGTGAGAGCTGTAAGGGAGTGTCTCTTGGTGATTGCACTCACCGTGTAACAGTCGGTGATTGGAGAGAGTCTTCCGGAGCTTGCCAAGACGGTTGTGGAAGCCCGGAGGATCAAACTTGTACAAGGCTTGAGCTCCACCTTGCCGGGTTGGCGAACGGAGACTTTTAGTGAAGATCCCTGGTCTCGGTGACTTGGGAGTGGCTATACCCTTTGGTGGGTGCCACGACATGGATGTAGGAAGATCTTGAGGATCTTGCCGAACCACGGGATAAATCTTCGTGTCTTCGTGTCTCCTCGGGAGTTTGCACACTCTTTCTTTCCCTTTACACTTACGCATTTCATATACCGCAAAATTACTATTCACTTGAATGCATAGGTTGTTTGCGTAGGGAATTGGGCTTTTAGTAGTTAAGTTTTTATTGCTCTAATTTTTTTAAAATAAGCCCAATTCACCCCCCCTCTTGGGCATTCGATCCTTACAATTGGTATCAGAGCAAGGTTGCTCATTGGATCATTCTAGCTTCACTGCTAGAGAGCTAAAATGGCCAAGATTGGGGGTTCGATTCCTATCTTTGAGGGCAAGAACTTTGCCTATTAGAAAGCACGCATGCGTGCTTATCTAGAGGCTATTGCTCCCGAGGTATGGGAAGCGACCCATGCGGGGTTTGGTGAGCATAATTATATTGGTGATCAAGTCAAGTGGGATGCTAAGACTAGAAATGCTATTTATGAATGCATTAGTCAAGATGTGTTTGCTAGGATTGCTAGCAAAGAAAAAGCTTTTGAAATTTGGGCTTGCTTGATTGAAATTCATGAGGGTTCTTCTCGTGTCAAAGAACTAAAGTATCATATGCTTAGGGCCAAACATGATGAGTTCAAAATTTTACCTCATGAAAATGTCAATGAAATGTTTTCTCGCTTGAATGTGCTTATTGAGGAAATTAATGCTCTTGATATTGCTTCTATTGGCAAGGGACTCATCAACCGCAAGATTCTTATGCTCCTCCCTAAGCCAAAGTACAACATTATCAACTCCATGCTTCAGAAGGAATCTCTTGATCACATTGAAGTTTTGGAACTTATTGGAGAGATTCATGCTCATGAGATGAGTGTACTTGGGATGATGGAGGAATAATCTTCGAAGACAATTGCTCTAAAGGCTTCCACCAAGAAAACAAGTCTCAAGAAAAAGAAAGTGGTCGAGCCAAGCTCAAGTGAAGAAGAGCAAGTATCAAGTGAAGATGACGATGATGATCTTGCATTGATGATGAGAAAATTCTCTCGCTTGAACTCCAAGATTGCCAAGAAGGGATACACCTTTGATCCCAAAAAGAAAGCATTTCTACTAAGGAGAGATGACAACAAGACTTGCTATAATTGTGGTGATCAAGGCCACATCTCCTATGATTGTCCAAAACCGGACAAAAGAAGAGAGAACCACAAGGGCAAGCATCACAAGCTTGAGGATAGTGAGGATGATGAAGAGGACAAGCCCAAACCAAGATTCTTTGGGAAGAAGAAGCATGACAAAGGCAAAAAGGCAAAACTCTTCCCAAAGAAGAGAAAAGGTCCACAAAAGGTGTTCATGTGTGAGGCAAATGAATGGATCACCGACGAAGAATCTAGTGATGAAGAGAGTGAAGTTGAAGAAGAGAGCTTGGTCGGCCTTGCCATTGCCAACAATGATGATTCATCTCTTCGTCCACCTCCCATGTGCCTCATGGCAAAAGGTAACACCAAGGTATGTGATGACTCTAGCGATGATGAGCTTTCCCCCGATGACTTAACTTCATTGATAAATGAATACCACACTATCATTAAAAGGGAAAAGAGTAAGGTCAAGGCTCTTGAAGAAGCTCGTGCTAAGCTTGAAAGTGCTAACCTCGATTTGCTTGACAAGTATGAAAGCATACTTAAGGAGCATGCCACACTCAAATCTCATGTCAAGCAAGTTGAGGAGGATAAGGCTCAAATCAAGCTAGATCATCTTGAGCTTGACGTAGCACACCAAGCACTCTTGGGAAAGCACAATGAGTTAATCTGAGAGCATCAAGTACTTAACCTTGCTTATGAAGTTCTTGATCAAGAATTAAAAACTATAAAGAAAGAAACCCTTAATGATAAGGTATCTATTAATTCTCATGTCACTAATGTCTTGCATAAGTCTTTGCCTTTGAAAGAGAATGCTAGGGAGATGGATTTGTTGGAAGAAATTGAAAGTCTCCGCACTAGTGTGGCAAGACTATCTAAGGGAGAAGTCAAACACAAAGAAATCCTCTTCCAACAAGCAAGGGCCTTCAACAAGAGAGGACTTGGATCTTTCCCGGTGCCTAACAAAGGAAGGTGCCCTCACCGAAGCTTAGAACAAGCTTCATCAAGGAAGTTGGTTCCTATTGCCAACATCATGAGGTCACCGGTCACCATATAAGGGAGTGTCCTCTTCCTAACCGGCCTTCTCCAAAATTGCCTACTAACTACAAGTCTACCTTTAATGATCACTATTATCTCTTGAGTAAAGTAGATGACAAGGTGAAGGCAAGGTTCATTGGCAAAGACATGAAGGGCATGAAGGGGAAGCTCTCCAAGCAACTTTGGGTCCCAAAAACACTTGTATCACACATACAAGGACCTAAGTTGGCTTGGGTGCCTAAAATCAAAAATTGAATTCATGTGTGTAGGTGAACTACAAAGCCAGAGGAAAGCATTGGGTACTCGATAGCGGGTGCACTCAACACATGACCGGCAACGATGGTATGATCACCACCATAGAAAACCCCGGTAATCATGAACAAGTCACCTTTGGTGATAACTCTAAGGGGGCTGTAATTGGGTTAGGTTAGATTGCAATTTCAAATGCTTTATCTATTTCCAATGTATTGTATGTTAAGTCACTTAGTTTCGATTTGCTTTCTATTGCAAAATTATGTGATCTTGGACTAACGTGCACCTTTAGCAAGAATGATGTTGTTGTGACTAGTGAAACAAGCCAAGAACTAATCTTCAAAGGGTTTCAGCATGGACATCTCTACCCAGTAGACTTCTCCAACAAGGATGCTAGCTTGACCAATTGTGTTTTCACCAAGACGAGTTTGGGTTGGCTATGGCATCGACGCATAGCTCACATTGGAATGAGCAAGCTCAAGAAGTCATTCAAGCTCGGGATGGTAACCGGCGTGAAAGATGTCACATTTGAAAAGAACAAGCTTTGTAGCGCTTGTCAAGCCGGGAAGCAAGTTGCTTCAGACCAACCGATGAAGACAATGGTGTCAACCTCCAAGCCACTTGAGTTGCTCCACATGGACCTCTTCGGACCGTCCACATATCAAAGTCTTGGTGGTAATCTCTATTGTCTTGTTATAGTTGATGACTACTCTCGCTATGCTTGGACTTTATTTCTAGGTGACAAGAATGAAACTCCGGAAGTGTTCAAGACCTCTGCTAATCGTGCCCAAAGGGAATTTCAACTTCCCATCATCAAAGTCCGGAGTGACAACGACACCGAATTCAAGAACTACAACATTGGGGAGTGGTGTGATCGTGAAGGCGTGAAGCATGAATTTTCAGCCACATACACTTCTCAACGAAATGGTGTCGTTGAAAGGAAGAACAAGATTCTCATCACTCTTGCACGAGCAATGATTGATGACTATGGCATGTCCGAGAAGTTTTGGGCCGAAGCAATCAACACGGCGTGCCATGCCGCAAATAGGGTATACTTACATCGACTACTTCAAAAGACCCCGTACGAACTTCTCATTGGGAGAAAGCCCAACATCTCCTATTTCTGAGTCTTCGGGTGCAAGTGCTACATCTACCGCAAGAAAAGGCTCGATAAGTTTGAAAGAAGATGTGATGTTGGTATCTTTCTTGGTTATGCATCAAACTCAAAGGCATAACGAGTATTCAACCAAACCTCCGGTTTAGTTGAGGAAAGTTGTGATGTTGAGTTTGATGAAATTAATGGCTCCCAAGAGGAGAGTTTTGGTCATGATGAAATAGATGATGAGCCTCTACAAGAAGCTATGAAGAAAATGACCATTGAAGACATCAAGCCTAAAGTTGAGGAGAGCTATGATCAAGGGGGAGCTTCAAGTTCCAACATCAACACATCTATGTCACCTCAAGTTGATGAAGAAGAAAAGGATGATCCATTGCCGACACAAGATTCACAAGCCACAAAACATCAAGAAGAAGAAGAAGTTTATGATCAAGTCCAACCACAAGAAGAGCAACATGCATCACCACCGCAAAGTGCTTCACAACCACTTATGAGGCATGGACGCATCTCCAAGGCGCATCCGATTGATCAAATCATCAGAAGTCTGCCAAGGGGAGTAAGTACCCGTTCTGGCCATTTTGCTACGTTTTGTGAGCACTAATTGTTTGTTTCATGTGTAGAACCCACTCACATTGAGGAAGCACTCCAAGATCCAAATTGGGTGATGGCCATGCAAGAAGAACTTAACAACTTCATCTGCAATGAAGTTTGGGTGTTGGAGGAGCGACCCAAGGACAAGAACGTCATCGGGACAAAGTGGGTGTACCGCAACAAACAAGACGAGAACGGTGTTGTGATCCGCAACAAGGCAAGACTTGTGGCCAAGGGTTTCTCGCAAGTTGAAGGACTAGACTTTGGAGAGACATTTGCTCCGGTCGCTCGACTAGAAGCCATTCGTATACTTCTTGCTTTTGCATCACATCATAATATAAAGCTTTATCAAATGGATGTGAAAAGTGTCTTTCTTAATGGTTATATTAACGAGCTTGTTTATGTTGAACAACCTCCCGGGTTCGAAGATCCGAGGAATCCTAATCATGTGTTTAGGTTGCACAAGGTGCTCTACAGGCTCAAGCAAGCACCTAGGGCGTGGTATGAACGACTATGGGATTTCTTGATCATGCAAGGATTCAAGATCGGGAGAGTGGACACTACACTCTTCACCAAAGACATCGATGGAGAACTATTTGTTTGTCAAATTTATGTCGATGATATTATTTTTGGTTCAACTAACAAAGCTCTTAGCCATGAGTTTGGCAAAATGATGTCTAGGGAATTCGAGATATCGATGATTGGAGAGCTCACCTTCTTCTTTTGATTTCAAATCAAGCAACTTCGAGAGGGGACCTTCATCTATCAAGAAAAGTATACCAAGGACCTCTTGAAGAAATTTGAGATGGGAGATTGTAGCTCAAGAAGTACTCCAATGGCAACAAATTGTCATCTCGACGCGGATAAAGACGGTAAACCTGTTGACCAATCTAATTACCATTCTATGATTGGTTAATTGCTTTATCTTACCGCATCTAGCCCGATATCATGTTTAGTGTATGCTTGTGTGCTCGCTTTCAAGCGGCACCTAAAGAATCGCATCGGAAGGCAGTCTTTAGGATACTTCGGTATCTCAAGCATACCCCTAGTGTAGGCCTGTGGTACCCTAAAGGTGCTAAATTCCATCTCTTGGGTTACTCGAATTCGGACTTTGCCGGATGCCGTGTGGATCGCAAGAGTACCTCCGGAGGGTGCCACTTGCTTGGGCGTTCCCTAGTATCTTGGTCTAGCAAGAAGCAAAATTCCGTTGCTTTGTCCACTGCAGAAGCGGAATATATAGCGGCCGGTGCATGTTGTGCCCAAATCCTTTATATGAAGCAAAACCTTTTGTACTTTGGTATTAAACTTGGTTGTGTGCCTCTCCTTTGTGACAATGAATGTGCGGTTAAGATTGCTAAAAACCCCGTTCAACACTCCCGCACTAAGCACATTGATATTCGCCATCATTTCTTGTGGGACCATGAAGCTAAGGGAGACATCTCCTTGCGAGGTGTTAGTCCGAAGAACAATTGGCGGATATCTTCACTAAACCACTTGATGAGAAAACTTTTTCTAGACTAAGAAGTGAATTAAATGTGCTAGATGCATCGAACGTCATGTAAGTTGCCATGGTCATGTAAGAATGCATCACATATAGGTATTGTCTAACTTTCAAAGGATAGGGGCGAGCAAGGGTTAGCTTGGGATTGAGGTTCTTTTGGGTTTCCCCAAGGCTTGGAGAGTGGCTCTCCCTAAAGAAGCCTTTGAAAGGTTCAAATTTGGCAAGATAGATTTAATTTATGTCTTGCATGATGCCTGCCATATAGACTTGCACACACGTTTAATTTCCTGCATTAAAAATTGTTTGGCATTGCATACGGTAGATTGTCACAAAGGAGAACCCACCTCATGAGAAAGAGACTTGTTTGAAATGCAATATCTCAACTCATATGATCTGGAAAGAACAAAGTGTTAGGTGCGTTAATGCCTAAAGGAACATGCTTTAAAGAGATAGAAGTTATCATCCTCTAGCTCACAAAGCATGGGCCTTACATTTTATTTGGATTCTTTCCTTGATCTTTTCGGTGTTCTATTTGATTTAGGGCTTAGACAAGTTATTGGCAACTAGTCTTTTTGAGGGGTAAGGGGTTGCCCAAAAAGTCCTAAGACATGTGTTTCTCATTGTTTGTTTGTTTGAGTCAAAGGACATATATGGGATGTTGCTATTTTGTAGTCATCGGATTATCCGATGCTTAGGGCAGAAGCATCATCGGATCAGTTTGTGGTTAAGTACAAGGGTCATCTCAGTCAGAAAGTCAAATCAACCGATGAGTTCATCTTGAGAAACATCAAAGCATCCGATGTTCACATTTCTGGAGTTATGCCAAAATCAACCAATGCTACTCTCAACTAACGTCGGATCATCCGATGCCGAAGGTGCCTTTAGAACACCCTTACTATACCATTCGACCAATGCTCCTCTCAACTAACTTCGGTTCATCCGATGTTAAAATTTGAGCTAGGGTTCGGGCCCCACCTATTTAGCGCCTCTTCGCCTGCTTCCTTTCTCTCTCCCCGACTCCGCCACTCCGAGCTCTCCTCTCCGCCGCCGCCGCTCTGTGCCTCGCCCTGCCGCCGCCCTCCGGCCGCCGCTTCCTCCGACCGCCGCCGCCTCCGGCCGCCGCCGCCCTCCGGCCACCGCCGCCCCACGCAGCGCCGCCGTCGCCGCCCCACGCAGTGCCACCGCCACCCTGCGCCCCAAGCATTGCCGCCACCTTTCACCGCTGCCGCACCACCACCGCCGTCCTAAGTGCCGCCGCCACCCAGCGCCATCGCTCCACTCCACTCCACTCACCCAGCCACCGCATTTATCTTCCCCGCTAGGGTTCGCCCGGCCGCGTCGATCTTTGCATCGTCGTCTCGTGCGTTCGACATCGTTGTCCCACGCTCTCATCTTCACCGTCGTCACTCGAGATGGGACGTGATAATAAAGGAAAGGACAAAGATATTGAGGAGCCGGCAGCTAAGAAGCAGAAGCTAAGGAGGAGAAGAAAGCTTTGATGGCCACTCGCGCCGCTGAGGAGCGAGAGCGTGGCCGAGGAGGATCGCTGAGGATCCGTGAGGCCCAACAGAGGCAGTCACATGTGCCTGAGGAGCCAGAGGAGACTGAGGAGCCGGAGGTGCTGCTTGTTCGCCGGCGCTCAGTCAGGACCCGTGGGGGTCATCCAGCTGCAGCCCCGAGACCGAGACCCTCTACAGCCGAGGTTCGGGAGGACAGGGTGGCCCAGAGAGCCGTTTATGAGATGTACACCAATGTTCGGGTTGGTGAGGGTGTCCGCCTGACCGACTACAGGAAGTTGAATGCCAAGTAGCTCAGGAAGCTCAGATGGAGTATTCTACTTGAGGAGTGGTTCCCGCAGCCCAGAGAGTCACTTGTGGAAAACCGCTTCTGGACCCTGACACAGGCGTCGCTGTATGAGACTTACAAACGTCGGGGCCATAAGGTCTTCCAGCATAACTTCCTTGACTGGTGTCGGTACCCTGCAGACCGGGTACCCCCGCGCACAGGAGAAAACCGCTAAGGACTCCGCCTCTGCCTAAGAGGCCGAATCTGAGGCTGCCACGTCAAGGAGGGAAGGACCAGATCCTACCTCCCCGTCAGGGGAGGCTCCCAAGCTGCCACGTGGCTGGCAGGACCGGACCCACGCCTTCCCGCTGAGGTGGGCTCTGGAGTCGCCACGTGGCCGATCGGGACCTCAGGGCCAAGCATGCGTCCTCGCAGGGGAAGGCACCGGAGCTACCACGTGGCCTGCAGGGCTGAGCCCCCACCCCTCCATAGGGGCGGGCTCCGAATTCGCCATGTGGCCTGTTCCGTCAAGTGATTTACTTCCCGCAAAGGCAGGCTCTGGCGCAACCACGTGGCGGACGACCTACTCAGTGCGGTAGGAAGCTGCAGTAAAGGAACGCGTGTGCTGCTTAGGCAGACATTAAGTATGCACGCCTTCCCCAGGCAGGCTGAGTCGCGCTTGCGAAAGTCAAGGCTCCAGTGTCCTGTCTTGTCTAAGTAGCCGGTACAGACCCACGCCGCAAGATGGACAAATGGGCCGCGGGGACAAGACGGATGAGACGTGCACGACCATCATCACCAGCTATGTGTAGCCCTGGCGCACGACGCGACGGGACGGCGCATTGACACCCCTGACAAAGGGAAGTAGATAGCAATTAATCCTAGATCTTGTATAGGATTTGGCTCTCCCCAGGACCACCTGTCGGGTACTTGGACCCACCTTGTGACTACAGAGTCCTTGAACTATAAAAGGGCTCTGTAGACGACCTTCACAGGGGACGGAAAAATCAGACCAAGGCTCATACACGCTCAATCAAGGCAATACACATACCCTCCCGTGGACGTAGGGTATTACGCTCCGGCGTCCCGAACCACATAAATCCTCTGCGTTCATCATCCTGCTGTGTTCGATCTTGTGGGACTAGCCCTCGTGAATCCAAAGAACCTCCGTTGGCTGCACTCTAAGCTGGTCCGGGGGAAGTGTCGTTTATGACCTTCGACATTTGGCGCGCCAGGAAGGGGGCTTTTTCCCCGTCAAGATCTCCACCAGCAGCAATGGTGAACGACCAATCCAACGCCGGATCATCCAGGGCACAGTCGCGGTGACAGATAGTGGCGGAGGATCAGGCGTCATCCCGCTCTAGGGCAGGCTACCGCTCTAGGGCAGGAAGGTCAGGACCTTCGCGTCGCCCTGCAGTCACTTCGCTGGCTGCAGGCCGACACGCCACCCCACGGCGTACTCCGGCCGTGACAGCAATCACGGCGCCACCGGCTGCAAGCCCAGAGAGTGCGCTCACGGCAGCGCGCGCGCTACTTCACAACCCTCCTGCTGGGGATGCTCCTCAGGGAGCAGCTCAGCAGTGGATCAACAACGTCGACCACCTCGTCACCGCCGCACTCAACGCGCCTCCGCCGAGGGAGACACATGCCCAGCCGATGCATGTGTCATTGTCGCGAACACCGACAATCGACCGGTGGATGGAAGACTCGCGCTCGACCAGAATCTCAACAACAGATCTGAGAACTGGGCTGCAGCGCCGCAGGGCCGGAGAGGACTACCGAGTCACCATCGAGTGCCAGAGGGAACGTCGGCGCAACCTCGAGGCAGATTACAGCGTGCCGGGCCCTGTGCCCCAGGCTCATGCTGTGCCTCCACCACACCAGACGTACGTCGCGCCTCCACCGCACCAGGCATACGTCGCGCCTCCTGAACAGGCGTATGCAACTCCACCCCAGCACCAGGTGTACGCAGGCCCGCCTGCTCACCCGGGGTATGCGATGCCGCCGCCGGCACCAGTCAGCCCCAGCCAAGGGTGTGCAACGCTAGCGCCTCACCTCCATTTTGTGGTCTGGCCACGAAAGTTCCGGCTGCACAAGTCGGAGAAGTACGACGGGAGTGTTAACCCGAGCGAGTTCCTGCAGATCTACACCACTGCGATACTAGCTGCAGGAGGCGACGAAGCCATTATGGCTAACTACTTCCTCGTCGTCCTGATCGGCCCAGCTCGGCCATGGCTCATGAACCTGCCCCAGGGGTCCATTACCTCCTGGGATGAGTTGTGCCGACAGTTCGTGGCTAACTTCGGAAGTTCCTACAAGCGCCCCGGCACCAAGCTTGACCTCCACGCCGTTAGACAGTGCGCTAGAGAGTCACTGCGATCGTTCATCCAGCGGTTCTCCTAGGTACGGAACACCATACCTCATGTTGCTAGCGCATCGGTTATCGTCGCGTTCAGACAAAGTGTGAGGGACAAGAAGATGCTCAAGAAGCTAGCCACGCACGAGGTGTGTGATGTCTTCGAGCTGTTCTCCCTGGCAGACAGATGTGCTAGGGCAGCTGAGGGGCGCAACTGGCACTCCCAGCCATCCTCAGAAGCAAGGGAAGCCACCCCGACTGAGGAAGGATCCTCTGCGAGGAGCAGCGGCAAGAAGAAGAAGAAGGGCAGTGGCAAGAACAGGCCAAAGCCCGGAGCCCAAGCAATGGCAGCTGCGGCGCCCGGCAGAGCCCGAGTGTCGCGCCGAGACAAGCGCCCTAGGCAGTCGCCTGAGCCCGAGGAGCCTGACTTCAAGTGCCCTGTGCACCGTACAAATAGCCATAGTGCTAGCAAGTGTCGGGAAGTGAAGAGATTCGCGGAATGTTTCCGCGAATAGAAACAGAGGCAGCAGCACCAGAAGGGTGCACCCCCTCGCCAGAGGGAGGGCAAGCAGAAGGCTGATCCTGAGAAGGAGGATGACAGCGAGATGGGGTTCCAGGAACCCCAGCGGGCGGTCAAGGCCGTCTTCGAGGGTGGCGACTCCGACTCCAACAGTGATAAGGAGCGCCGCAAGACCCTCCATGTCATCTACGGGGGAGCCACCGACCCCACGTCCCGAAATGGGGTGAAAACCCTGCGACGGGCAGTGGCTGCAGTGGCCCCCGCCCCAAGCCCGGCTCCCCACCACAAGTGGATGAGCACGGCGATCAGCTTCGACGCTTCTAACTGCCCGAAGAACATGGAAGGGGCAGGAGTGCTCCCGCTACTGGTGTCCCCGACCATCGCCAATGTGAAGGTCTTTCACGTGTTGATAGATGGAGGGGCGGGCCTCAACCTCATCTCCATGGCAGCTTTCCGAAAGCTGCAGCTGTCGATGTCCCAGCTCACACCCTCGAGCCCGTTCTCGGGTGTCGGACCTGGGCAAATCCTCCCGTATGGTAACATACACCTCTCGGTGACCTTCGGGACCCCGGAGAACTACCGTACGGAGAGCGTTTTATTCAACGTGGCAGACGTCGACCTCCCCTTCAACACAATCATCGGGAGGCCAGCCCTCTATAGGTTCATGGCTGTAGCCCACTACGGCTACCTCGTCCTGAAGATGCCGACACCTTCCGGTGTCCTCAGGATCAGAGGGGACCGCTCAGCCGCAGTGTCAGCCTTGGAGAAGCTCCAAGCACATGCAGCAGGGAGGGCTCCGGCCCTAGGAGGCTCGAAGGAGAGTCGGCCAGAGCAAGGCCCGGCGCAGCGAGCCTCCACTACTGCACCTCGTGTGCAACCTGCCAACGATGATGACGTCCCCGTGAAGGTCGTCAGGATTGGCTCCGAGGCTGCCCAGACAACCCATATCGCGGGGAACCTGGACAACAAATAGGAATGCACGCTCATCACCTTCCTCCGGGACAACGTCGATGTGTTTGCATGGAAACCATCACAAATGCCCGGGATCCCCAGGGAGGTGATTGAGCACCATCTGAAGATCTACCCCAACGCCCGACCTGTACAGCAGAAGCCCAGGAAACAGTCCATCGAGCGCCAGAACTTCATCCGTGAAGAAATCAAGAAGCTGCTCGATGCTGGTTTCATCCGGGAGGTTCACCACCCACGGTGGTTGGCCAACCCTGTTGTCGTTCCCAAGGCTGGCGGGAAGCTCCGGATGTGCATCGACTACACTAACCTCAATAAGGCATGTCCAAAGGATCCATTCCCTCTTCCTAGGATAGATCAAATAGTAGACTCAACATCAGGCTGTGATCTTCTGTGTTTCCTAGATGCGTATTCCGGTTTTCACCAAATACCTATGTCTAGGGAAGATGAGGAACACACTGCTTTCATAACAGTAGATGGCCTGTATTGTTATGTCTCCATGCCTTATGGTCTCAAGAATGCTCTCCCCATCTTTGTACATGCAATGCATAAGACATTCGGGGATCTCATTAGAGATCTGGTAGAGGTGTATGTCGGCGACATCGTGGTAAACATCAGGGACAACACATCCCTATTAGACAACCTAGCCCGAGTCTTCAGCAAGCTGCGCACGACAAGCACGATGCTGAACCCCGATAAGTGTGTCTTTGGGGTCTCTACAGGGAAGCTCCTTGGTTTCTTGGTATCGCACCGAGGGATCGAAGCTAACCCAAAGAAGATCAAGGCGATAGAGCTGATGCGGCTGCCGACCCACATCAAGGACGTGCAGAAGCTTGCAGGATGTTTGGCAGCCCTCAGTCGGTTCATCTCAAGACTGACTGAGCGAGCCCTGCCCTTCTTCAAGATTCTGCGGAAGTCAGGCCCCTTTGAGTGGACTGAGGAAGCTGAAGCGGCCTTCCAGGAGCTCAAGAAACACCTGACGACGTTACCCATTATGGTGGCGCCAGAACCCGGCGAACCGCTCCTGTTGTACATCACTGCAACAACGGAAGTGGTCAGCATGGTCTTGGTTGCAGAGCGGCCGGAGCTACTACCGCAACAAGCACCAGAAGGAGCCCCAGAGGGGGAGGCCGAGCCTCAAGGCCCGAACCCAGAAGAGACCCCCCCCCCCCCCCCCCCCGCTGTGAGTTCCAGTGACCAAGTGCCTTACGGGTCCCAACCCCCGGAGGCCCAGCTAGACCCTGGGAGCCACATTCCCCAGGATGCAGACGCATTGCAAGGAGCCCTGGACTCCCCGGGGAGGGTTCGGACCTCCCAACAACCAGTCTACTACTTCAGTGAGGTCCTCCATGAAGCAAAAACAAGATACTTGGAGGTACACAAACTGCTGTATGCAGTGCTCATAGCGTCGAGGAAGCTCCGACATTACTTCCAGGCTCACCGAGTTTCAGTGGTCACCTCCTTCCCACTGAAAACCGTACTCCACAGCCCTAGTTCGACTGGCAACATTGCCAAGTGGGCAGCAGAGCTGGCTGAGTTCGAGCTGGAGTTCTTGCCTCGACATGCAGTCAAAAGCCAAGCGCTGGCGGACTTCTTGGCCGAATGGACCCCATCGCCAAGCAACCCGGGGGGCCCGGACAACGGCGAAACAGTGCCCAAGGCTCCAGTTTTCACCGAGACCCCCTGGACGCTCTACTTCAGCGGCTCCTCGCGGAAGCAGGGGGCCGGGGCCGGGGTCCTGCTCCTCACCCCGACTGGGGAGCAGTTCAAGTACATGGTGCGCCTCGACTTCAAGGCGACAAACAACATGGCGGAGTATGAAGCCCTAATCTTTAGGCTGAAGACTGCCCTGACCCTCAATGTCCGACAACTTCTGGCTAAAGGTGATTCTCACCTGATCATCAAGCAAGCCAGAGGAGAGTGCAGCTGCAACGACCCTCAATTAGCAGCATACCTGCTGCACGTCCGGAAGCTGGAAAAGGACTTTGAAGTCTTGGACTTGTGCCATGTACCCCGAGCCGACAACTCAGTCGCAGACGACCTGTCAACGAAGGCCTCAATAGGGGCCCCAGTGCCCCAAGGAGTCTTTGCAAGGACGTTACCGCGACCAACCGCCCGGGCAGCCGAATCGGGCGAAGGGGGCGAGCCCAGCACCTCGAAGCTGGCAGTCCCGGCGACCCTGCTACCATGGAGTCTGCCAAGGATCGTATGCGCCACCGGGGGCTCCGAGCTACCGGGCGCCCAAGATCCAGAGGCTCAAGCAAGTCCCGATGCATGGATCTCGGAGGTCCAGGACTACTTGAAAGACAATATCCTTCCCGAAGAACATGCCCTGGTAGAAAAGATTGTTCGCATGGCTAAAAGGTACACGCTGGTGGAAGGGGATCTCTACCGGCGTGGCGCCAATGACATCCTACTGGGATGCATTACCCAGGAGGAGGGCTGCGACTTGCTCGCAGAGATCCATGGAGGCGAGTGCGGGAACCACGCGTCCTCCCGCACACTGGTCGGTAAAGCCTTTCGGCATGGCTTTTACTGGCCGACAGCACTCCAGGATGCCACCGAGATGGTAAAGAGATGCAAGGCGTGCCAGTTCCATGCTAAGCAGATCCACACACCAGCTCAGGCACTGCAGATGATCCCTCCCTCATGGCCATTCGCTGTATGGGGGTTGGACATCCTGGGACCCTTTCCCAGAGCCGTCAGAGGATTCCGGCATCTCTACGTCGCCGTAGATAAGTTCACCAAGTGGCTGGAAGCCGCCCCAGTTGTCACCATCAACATGCAGTTAGCAGTAAAATTCATCAAGTCGATCCTCTGCCGGTTCGGGGTCCCGAACAGAATCATAACTGATAACGAGACCCAGTTCACAAGTGCAGCGTTCCAGGAATACTGCGAGGACCTGGGGATCCAAGTCTGCTATGCATCATTTTCTCATCTAGAGAGCAATGGCCAGGTCGAGAGAGCCAATGTAGAGATCCTCAAGGGCCTCAAGACTCGCACATTCTCACACCTTGAGAAGCATGGTGCAAATTGGGTGGATGAGCTTCCGTGTGCACTGTGGGCTAGCCGGACATCAACCAACCGGGCCACGGGGGAAACACCTTTCTTCTTGGTGTACGGGCAGAGGCCATCCTCCCCCCAGAAATTACCATGGGCTCCCCCCGTGCCCGGAGGTACGACAAAGCCGCGCAGGACCAGCTCCGGCGTGAAGACCTGGACATCGTCGACGAGGGATGAGTGCGAGCGGCTCTCCAAAATGCACGGTACAGGCAGGCGCTCCGGCGCTACCATCAGAGGACCGTGCGGAGTAGGGAGCTAAAGGTAGACGACCTGGTGTTGCGCCGCATACTCTGCCGGGAAGGGTCTAACAAACTCTCTCCCAGCTGGGAGGGTCCCTTCCGGGTAACAGAGGTTTGCCGCCCAGGATGCGTCCGCCTGGCTACGGAGGATGGACAGCGATTACCCAACCCATTGAACATCGAGCACCTCCGTAAGTTCTACCCCTAGACCAGGGTTGGGGCAATGCTATTTCATTGTAAAAGTTACATACTGTCTCAGGACAACACTTAGGATAAGGGGATGGGGCTCCGAGGGCACATTCCGCTTAGCCTGGTCCAGAACCCTAAGTAGGTGCACTCGACTCCATCTGACACCCAGGCCGGGTTATTCCCCTTGTAAAGTCTGCTCCATCTTATGAGAAACTACAATGAAAGAATGTTGTCCTGCCTGGTATAGGGTTTATCAATTTAAAAATTATCTTTAATTTTTATGATGTTGCTGAAAGCCCGCCATAGCTCGTGATCTATCATGAGCGCTATCGTTTTTCCCCTGCTTTAGCAATAGTGGGAGCCTTGCTGTCTGGACTATAGGTGGGGTTGCTTAAGGTATCTGCAATGCGCCTGGGGCCTCAGATGTTCCAATACTCGGGGGCCTGTGTCTCCAGATGGTCTCCCCCGGAAAAGGCTTACGCCGAGTGGGAGGTTCAGGGCCACGACCTGCTTAGCCTGGTCCCGTACCCTAAGCCTGTGCGCTCTGCCTCCCCAGCGCTACAACCGAGTACTGGGGGACAGATGGTCCACCCTTGGGTAGTATGGACGACGAGTCCTAGGTGCAGAAGCACTGAATTACCCAAGCCCCATGAGTCAGCCCAGGATCGTAAGTCAAGCGACACTACAAAAAGAGCAGGGGTAAAGTGACCAGCGGACAAAATTACTTCTCTTTTTTTTTTTTGATCTATGTACAGGTCTTTGAGGAAGTTATTCCAGCAACCACCGCCAGAGTACCCGCGAAGACAGTGGGCACAGCCGGACTGAAGCTCCGGCGGCACCCACAGGGGGCCCGCTGTCGACCTCTCGCTGAAGATGGCGGGCACCGCTGGACTGGAGCTCCGGCGGCACCCCCAGGGGCCCCGCTGTCGACCTCTCGCTGAATATGGTGGGCACCGCCAGACTGGAGCTCCGGCGGCACCCCCAGGGGGGCCGCTGTCGACCTCTCACTGAAGATTGGCGGGCACCGCCGGCCTGAAGCTCCGGCGGCACCCCCAGGGGGCCACTGTCGACCTCTCACTGAAGAATGGCAGGCACTGCCGGCCTGAAGCTCCGGTGGCACCCCCAGGGGGCCCGCTGTCGACCTCTCAATAAAGATGGTGGCCACCGCGGAACTGAAGCTCCGGCGGCACCCCCAGGGGGGCCACTGTCGACATACCTGCATACTCAGCTACGGCAATGCTACCTATGAATCCTAGGCTCCTCCTGCATCGGTCCACCCTAAGCCCTAAGTATATGACAGGTGTGCCCATAACAACTGGCCACACCTGTCAGGGGGCCATACTTTGGGGGATGGCAGGTCCTGGAAGTTAAGGAACAACAAGCAGCTGGAAGACATTGCTGGAAATAAAAGCAAGCTGAGTATAAAAGGGCACCACAGACATATTTTTTATCACACAAATAAAGAGTTTGTCACCACAGCCAGCCACAAGACAAAAACAGAAAGACGAAAACTTAAACAGACGCCCGGGGAGCCCTCAGCCGCTCCGCTAGAACCTTGAGGCGATGAGTGCCACCGCATCCAAAACTTCAGACTTGGCAGCCTCTTCCCTCTCGGCGATGGGCCCCTCGAGGACCGGCTGCAGGGAGACGTCAGGGTACCAACTCTGGTAGCAGGACAGGATGTGCGTCGCCACCTCCTTCACCAGCATCTGTCCCTCGGCCTCCAGCTGGTTGTCAAGGATGGCCCCCAGTGAGCGCATCCTCGAGCTGGTGGAGTCAAGCACCGGGAACACCTGACTCACCTCCTGCGCCGGCACCCCCACGCGCGCCGGGCGGAAGCCGAGCGGCACCAAAGCCGAGTCGGCACCGCCAAGGAACTCCCAGACCTTCCGGGCCTTGGCGGAGCGCGCCGCCCGGAGCTCCTCCACCTCCTGCTGGGCCGTCACCAGCGCCCGGGGGCCGCCATCCAGGAACCGCTTCTCCTTGGCCACCAGGGCCCTCTCGTGCTCGCCGACCCCCGCCTCGCGGCGGTCCAAGTCACCCTCCTTGAGGGCGATGTTGAACTCGCGGTCCAGGAGGGCCTGGCGCTCGACGGACTGGGCTTGCTGCGCCTCGGCCACGGTGGCTTCCCGGCGGTCCAACTCGGCGGCGCGGACTCTCTCCCCTTCCTGCTGGAGGATGAGCCCGCGGCAGGTCGCCTCCACTTCGGCCTGCTTCACCGCCAGCTCCTGCTCCCGTTTGGCTAGAGCAGCCTCCTGGAGGGACAACAGGTGCTGAAGGTCCTCGCAGGCCTGGAGGCGGGAGCTGGCCTCAGCGTGGATGGCCTCGGCGTCAGCCTTCAGCTTCTGGGTGATGGCGTCCAGCTGGACGATGAGGTCGCGCTCCTGCTCGAGGATCTTCATCTCCTCCCGAACGACCGCCTCCCGCTGGGCCGCTCGGCTCTTCGCCAGCCGGCTCCGGGCCTCCAGGGTCCTCGCCCATTCCCGAAGCCGGTCGTCCTCGTCCTCGAGCCGCCCTTTCTTTCGGGCAAGTGCCGCCTGGGCCTGCTGGAAGCCGGAGCAGGCCACGGCCATAGCCTCAGACAGGGGCAGAGGCTCCGCTGTAGCAGCGGGCCCCTGCCTCCCCACTTCCTCAATGTCGTCCTCCATTTGGAGGACCACTGGGGAGGCGGGGACCAGGGCCCCCTCCCGGATGGCAGCACCCTGGGCGGTGGCGCCAGCCGACGTAACAGTGTCGAAGGGCGCTGCAGCATCAGCCAGCACGGAGTAGCCGGTGGACGCGGAGTCGTTGGCAGGCATAGTGGCGGTTGTCGGCACGCGCGGCTGGGCTTCGGCAGCCGCTGTGGGGATCTCGGGCACGGAGGCCCGAGGTACCCCGGCGGCAGCAGCCTGGTGCACCATAGCAGGGCCCGAGGCAGCAGACGATCCCCGCGAGCCGGCTGGAGCGGCAGACCCCCCAGCAGAAGTGCCCGCGGGTGGTGGAGTAGCTGTGGTGGCGCTGAAACCAAGCAAACTCAGACCATAAGAGATTGACAGGGTAGGCGCACAACAAAGAACACCCAAGGTAAAATCTGAGCAGGCTTACCGGGGGACGCTGAAGTTCCACTGCTTCCCGAAAGGGTTGGGGGGGGGGGGTTCGGACCCCCCGAACTCGCGACGGGGGCCCCTGAGTGTGCTGGGGGCCCCTATGGTGGTGGTGTCGGCGGCACCCCCGAGGTCTGGCGCCCCTCTGAACGGAGAGGGAACGCTGAGGTCCCGTCAGCGTTGAGGAGCCTCCCCCTCTTGCGTGTGGAGGACTCGGGTGGCAAGGTGGCGCCATCGGCGCCCCCTGGCGACGAGCACGGCAGGGCTCCGGAGTCGTGACGAGGGGCAGAAGGGGCCGGCGGCGGTGACCGGGCGCGCTTCTATGGGGACGGGTCCAGCACCGGTACCGGCACCTTCCCCTTCCCCTTGTCGCCGGGGGCGACGACGCCACCCCATGGATCGTGCTGGGGGCCGCTCGAGAGTCGTCGCTTGAAGAACCAATGTCGCTTAAGGGAGCCTCGCCTCCCTCAGCGTCGTCAGCAATGTTAACCCTCCGGAACGGGTCCCCGATCTGGCGTCGCGCTAGCCCGGACTCGTCAAGGGTCAGCATCGTCTTCAGCAGCTGCCTCCTCAACTCGGAGTCCGAGCACAAGGGGCGGCAGGCCGACGGAAGAGCAAGTGCCTCAGCGGAGATGTCGTCAGGGCAGACCCAGGTCAGCATGTCGAGCAGCTGCTACTCGCCCAAGTTGGAGCCGGGGCTAGTCTCGAGCCGAGTGTAGTCTGACAGGCCGGTGAACATTGACGCCGGACGGGCGCGGTGCAGAAGTGGAGCTATGCGGTGGGACATGAAGTCCCTCAGCACCCTGGCAGACGACAGCCCGTGGTCTGCCAACATCTGGATCCTCTCGAGCACCAGGTTGAACGCCTCCTCCAGCTCTGGGCGCTCCTCCCAGAATGATCGTTCGGAGTAGGGGATCCCGGTGGGGAGGCACATCCGGTCATGGGCCTCGACCTTGGCGATCATCCAATCTTCACGCCACAGCTCCCACGTCGCGGAGTTGAAGGAAGCAATGTACCTCGTGGGGACCTTTGTCCGGCGCTGGAAGTAGTAGGCACCGAGGTGCTCCTTCGAACTCCTGCCGGTAGCCCTCAGTACAAAAAAGTACCGGAAGAGCTTTACCGACGGCATCACCCCCACGAACATCTCGCAGAGGTGAGCGAAGACCGCCAGCATGACGATCGAGTTCGGCGCGAGGTGGTGGAGTTGGAGACCGAAGGTCTCCTGGAGCATGACCAGGAAGGCGGATGCTGGCGGGACGAAGCCGGCCAACATGTACGACGAGAAGAGGACCATCTCCCAGGCGGAGAGGCTCAGCGGGAGCCTCCCGGGACGGAGCCACGACTCCCGCTCAGGAGTATGCCAGCCGAGAAGCCGGCGCATGGGGGCTAGGTCAGCGGGCCTGGACAGCCTGGACTTGGACAAGATGCTCGCCATGAGGATTGAGGGAGGAGGCTCTGGACTGGGAGACTGGGAACTAGAGGGCAAGAACTGGGCTCAAGGCAAAAGCACGAGCGCAGGGATGCAGAGGCGGGAGAAAGGACCCTCAGAGGGAAAGTTCTCTTTTTATGCACCCCTGCAGGCCAACAGGCGCAAAAGCGTGGATCGCCATAGCCTCAGTAGAAGAGTAATGAACCCATATGGGCAATGACATGAGGGCCCGAGTCGCTCAATGAAGAAGCCGAGCCGGGCAGCTAGCCATGCGGGAGGTAACTCGGCGGTTTCCGAAAGGGCAAAAGCATCGGAAGTACAGGAGCCGCCTTGGGAACCGTCGCAGTTAAAGCACGATTGAAGGCAGGAGTCACGTCACGCGGCGTCTGTTCAGCACCTTCAGTTACCGGAAGGGGACACGTCGCCTCAACGGCAGGGGCGTGTCGCCTGGGGAACTGCCTCGAAGTGGAATCGGAAGAGTTGCACGGGAAGAAAAGGAAGAAGACCCCACCTGCGGTATCGACGACTCTCTCGAGGTGGGCTCGGGGGCCACTGTCGGTACCCTGCAGACCGGGTACCCCCGCGCACAGGAGAAAACCGCTAAGGACTCCGCCTCTGCCTAAGAGGTTGAATCCGAGGCTGCCACGTCGAGGAGGGAAGGACCAGATCCTACCTCCCCGTCAGGGGAGGCTCCCAAGCTACCACGTGGCTGGCAGGACCGGACCCACGCCTTCCCGCTGAGGTGGGCTCCAGAGCCGCCATGTGGCCGATCGGGACCTCAGGGCCAAGCCCGCGTCCTCGCAGGGGAAGGCACCGGAGCTACCACGTGGCCTGCAGGGCTGAGCCCCCACCCCTCCATAGGGGTGGGCTCCGAATGCGCCACGTGGCCTATTCCGTCAAGTGCTTTACCTCCCGCAGAGGCAGGCTCCGGCGCAACCACGTGGCGGACGGCCTACTCAGTGCGGTAGGAAGCTACAGTAAAGGAACGCGTGCACTGCTTAGGCAGGCATTAAGTACGCGCGCCTTCCCCAGGCAGGCTGAGTCGCGCTTGCGAAAGTCAAGGCTCCAGTGTCCTGTCTTGTCCAAGTAGCCGGTACAGACCCACGCCGCAAGATGGACGAATGGGCCACGAGGACAAGACGGACGAGATGTGCACGACCATCATCACCAGCTATGTGTAGCCCTGGCGCACGACGCGGCGGGACGGCGCATTGACACCCCTGACAAAGGGAAGTAGATAGCAATTAATCCTAGATCTTGTATAGGATTTGGCTCTCCCCAGGACCACCTATCAGGTACTGGGACCCACCTTGTGACTGCAGAGTCCTTGAACTATAAAAGGGCTCTGCAGACGACCTTCATAGGGGACGGAAAAATCAGACCAAGGCTCATACACGCTCAAGCAAGGCAATACACAAACCCTCCCGTGGACGTAGGGTATTACGCTCCGGCGGCCCAAACCACGTAAATCCTCTGCGTTCATCATCCTGCTGTGTTCAATCTCCTGGGACTAGCCCTCGTGAATCCAAAGAACCTCCGCGGGCTGCACTCTAAGCTGGTCCGGGGGAAGTGTCGTTTACAACCTTCGACAACTGGGATCAGCTCACACTTGCAGCCGGGACTGAGATACACCCTTACTTTGAGAGGTACAGAGGGCTAGTGGAGCTGATGTCTTACCAGCGGGGTGCCTACGTGGAGGACTAGGTCCGAGTGTTCTATGCCACACTCTACGTCTTTGAGGGCCGCAGATCCATTGACTTCATGTTCATGGGCCAGCATCACCACCTGACCAGACAGACCTTGGGACAGCTGCTAGGAGTGGATCTCCATGACACCTGCCTGCACGAGAGAGTATATGGACATGCTGCCCCACCGAGGAGGCCGCTCACTGGAGGTGTGGCACCACCTTTTGAGGAGATACAATCACTGTTCGCCCAGCCTTTCTCACCTGACCAGCCAAGGGTACCCGCTCTACTCTCTCCAGATGCACGCACTGTGCACCTCGCCTTGCGCCACACACTTCTACCGAGGTCCGGATACCTTGAGGGGTTCACCAGTCTGCAGCAGACCCTCCTGTTCTATGTCATGAACGGGATGGAGTTCGACATTGTGGACATTCTCATATGTGAGATGGAGGATGTTATCACTGATGGAGTTGGGATGATGAGGCAGCTTGTGTTTGGCCACTGGATCAGTCACTTGCTCTACTTGATAGCTCCAGAGGGGTCCGCTGTACGTGACAGTCTCACCGACGAGAGCGTCACTAGGTTTGGACACTACCGTGCTCCAGCTCCTGGAGACTGCCGTCTTGTCTGCCCAGTTGAGCGTCAGGTCCGAGCTCGACTCTCAGAGGAAAACTGGTCAGACCTAGAGAAGGAAGACGAGATCCTAGCACAGGCTGAGGCTCAGGGTGGGGATCTACAGCACATCTGGTCGGAGAGTGACACTAATGATAGTGTAGAGGAGTACTTTCCACCTCCTCCCTCACCCAGGCAGCATGACGCGGAGGCTGGAGGCTCAACTGTGCCACCTCCTACTTCACCTATGGTGTCCGAGGCACAAGTCTCTCAGCCGTCCGAACTTACCTCTCTTCTTCAGCAGATGGTTGAGCAGCAGTGACTGGATCGGCTTGCAGCTGAGCAGGCCAGAGCCGAGTAGGCTGCGTGTCTTTTGGATCTCCAGCAGCAGCAGCAGGAGATGCAGCGTCAGATAGCCCGCGAGAGGCGAGAGGACACTGACAGGCTCACTGGACTGATTGATCAGATGCACCAGTGTTCTCTTGACCACCAGCAGCAGACGCAGCAGGCTATGATGGGCATCCTGGGGTTGATCACCAACCTCTACACTCAGACCAGGATTGCCCTGCCTTCACAGCTTCCGGGTCTAGCTCCAGGTCTGCCTGTCCTGGCACCAGGTTCAGCTCCAGTGCCGACTACGCCGATTCCGACGATCAGCATGTCACCACTGCTAGCTCCAGGCGCACCCATTCACTCTCCCTTGCCGGCTTCGACACTCTTCCAGCAGACTCCGGCTTTAGTTGTCAGTTCCTCGCTACCTGCAGTCCAGACTCAGCAGGCACCGACAGCAGCTCCCGCAGCCCCCGTCACCTCCACTCCAGCTTCAGCAGCAGCAGGCAGCAGCTCCGACGACAGCACCCACGACGGCGACCAGTTCGTCATCGCCCTGAGCTCTCAGGGTCCTTAGGCGCTCGGCTTCCCTTTTTGGTGTCTTGATGCCAAAGGGGGAGAAGAGTCAGGGGGAGGGTAGCATAGTCCTAGGGGGAGTCCTAGTTGTAGGGGGAGGAGTATATCTTTCTGGGAGCTTTTGTAATTTGGGAGATTTGCTACTCTTTTGCTATTCATTGAGTATTCGTGTGCCTCTTAATTCTCTCATTTGCTATTGAGCCTTCGAGTTTCGGGTGCTGTATCTTGTACCTATTGCATATCTTTTTGAGTATTGTATTCTTAATTTCATTACTATTATTGTTTACTCATTGTGTTGTCATCAATCACCAAAAAGGGGGAGATTGAAAGCATCTGGGCCCCCATGAGGTATGGTTTCAGTGATTAATGCAACCGTTCGATATTACTAATGAGTTTGTGGATGCAAGGTCTCTCATATCACTCATCACACTTAATGAAATCTATATGTATATCATCTACTGCTCATTAGATACAATTGGAGACCCCTCAACAAATTATTTTACAAGGTCAATCGATTTTTATGAAGAATATAAGAAAAAGCTCATATGTCAAATTTATTCCACCGAAATTGACAGCGCTCAAGACTTTGTCATCATCAAAAGAACATTTCAAACCAATGTCTAAGAGGTCACTCGAACAAATTCCAAAAGAATCACTTAGAACAACTCGAAGCAGACAAAATCAACTCACCAGATCATCCGATGTATACAGAAAATACTACATCGGTCGAGTTGGCTCAACAGCAGGAAAAGACCTCAGACTTGAGTACACACCGGATCATCCGATGATGAAGCAAGTGTTACATCGGTCTATCACTCCAGTAAGCAATTTCCCTAAACCAAGTGTAACACCAGACCATCCGATGTACAATTATAACACATCGGTCAATCACTCCAGTAAGCATTTTTTCTGGACCAATTCTGGATGAAGTGTCACCGGATCATCCAATGATGAGGCAAGTGTTACATCGGTCGATCAACGGTCATATCTGACGCAATGACATCAGCTAATTTGGATTCGACTGATGACAACTGAAGGGAGAACATCGGATCATCCGGTGTTCCTAGAATAGTGATGTCAGCCTACTTTTCCAACGGCTATTTCGTGGAGGCTGGCTATGTATACCCCTTCAACCAGTCATTTCGATAAGTCTTGATACCCAGAGCTACTCTACACATTCCCAAGCATTCAAGACGTTGAGCTACCACTTCCACATCATTTACACCACTTGTACACCAAGAGATAGGCTAGAACTTGCTAGAGATGATGCTTGTGTGCTTCCATTCTTGGTGATTGAAGTCTCTAGTGTAGTGAGAGCTGTAAGGGAGTGTCTCTTAGTGATTGCACTCACCGTGTAACAGTCGGTGATTGGAGAGAGTCTTCCGGAGCTTGCCAAGATGGTTCTGGAAGCCCTGAGGATCAAACTTGT
This sequence comes from Tuctoria greenei, assembly GCA_036927565.1. NCBI lineage: Eukaryota > Viridiplantae > Streptophyta > Magnoliopsida > Poales > Poaceae > Tuctoria > Tuctoria greenei. The sequence continues at coordinate 169,671,264 of JAYESD010000008.1, read as the reverse complement.
ACAAGGCTTGAGCTCCACCTTGCCGGGTTGGTGAACGGAGACTTTTAGTGAAGATCCCTGGTCTCGGTGACTTGTGAGTGGCTATACCCTTTGGTGGGTGCCACAACATGGATGTAGGAATATCTTGAGGATCTTGCCGAACCACGAGATAAATCTCCGTGTCTTCGTGTCTCCTCGGGAGTTTGCACACTCTTTCTTTCCCTTTACACTTATGCATTTCATATATCGCAAAATTACTATTCACTTGAATGCATATGTTGTTTGCATAGGGAATTGGGCTTTTAGTAGTTAAGTTTTTATTGCTCTAATTTTTGAAAAGAAGCCCAATTCACCCCCCTCTTGGGCATTCGATCCTTACACTAGTTTGTGGCTAAGTACAGATAATGATATCCTTTGTGTTGGATTGGTAGCTAAGAAAGACATAAATAGTGGAAATGGGTGCAAGCTTGAGTTGAACCATGGTGGAAAGGCTTGGGTAAGACTTGCAATAAAAATGCCCAAGTGGGAGAGGATGGGGTGGATGATAGAAAGAGCGAAATGCAGGATGGCAAATGAATGCATTTTTATAATCACAAGTTAATCAAATAAGTAGCAGTGTTTGCGCTTCTACCCAATAAGCAGTTGGAACACTAGTTTAGAACATAATGGAGTGTATTGTCATCGGTGATGCGAAAAATACACTCCTAAAGACCATTTTGAAGAAACGTGTCAGGACAAGAAAGACGCAAAACAACAAGATGAAGAAAATATGTGTGAGATGTGGAGTTGTCAAATTTGTGCCCATTGTCACATTGTACGGCCTTAATGGTGCAGTCAAAATGAGTGTTGACATAGGCAAAAAAAGTGACAAGGTCAAAAAGTATCAGATTTGAGGCAAAGAGCAAAAGTTCGTAGGAAATGTAAAGAATCATCAAGAAAAACAAGATAATATTTGTAACGAAAAACACTTTGCATGGGAGGGATCCACAAATCATAATGTATTAAATTGAAGTCGTTCTTAACACGAGAGTGTAACAAACCAAAAGGGAGTCGTGTACGATGACCAAGCTAGCACGCATGACAATGAGTATCAAGACCTTTTTATTACATGATGGAAAATCCTACACAAAGCCTCAAATCCAAAATTAATATCTCGACGGTACCAAAGATTTGATGGTGTGTGGTGGCTGCAACTAATGCATGAGAAGGTGGATGTGTCAGTGAAAAGAAAGGGTAGAGTCACTAGGAATTATTGCAGCTGGTGATCACATATCGTGTGTCCAGATCCTTCACAGGAAAACCAAAAGGGTCAAACTTGATAGAAACATTGTTGTCGGCTGCGAACTGACGAACAGAAACCAAGTTTTTAATAATGTGCTGGAAGTTTTAATAATGTGCGGGGACATGAGAACATAATACAAATGTAAAGGGCGACGTGAAGTAGAAAATGAAGTATGGCAATAGAGGTAACGGGCAGCAATGACACATTGCTGATAACACTAGGAGTGGAAACTGAAGGAGTGTAGGAGGAGGTGAGATTACCAAATGAGGAGCTAATGTGGCTACTAGCGCCAGAGTCCATATACTACTCAGCAGACTGTGTTGGCATAAGCAACATGGTGTTGTACAAGTTGGCGAGCTCGTTTTGATTTAAAACGGTATTGGGAGAAGAGGGCACCCCATAGGTGGAAGATCCACTATACAGAGTGCTGGCAATATGATCGTCAGAGGCCGCAGTCTAACCACCATAGAGGGGATGCGGTCAGACTGCCTCCAGGCGTTGTCGAATCACCGTAGCTCACGGTCTGAGCACCATAGAGTGGCATGGTCTTAACGCCAGGTGTACAAAATGCATCGTAGGGGGGGGGGGGGTGGGGGTACGACAGCAGGGCCTGCTCAAGGGAGGCAAGCGTGCGGGAGGGCGCAGGCCAGAAAACTGGGAGGAGGGCTGGGATGGGGTGTAGCACCAATGCCACTAAGTTGCAGAGTCGTGTTCCATGGATTCCCCTAGTGGGAAACTGCTGTCATTGTGCCATTTATGAATGCGTCAATTCCTACTACGATTGGAGGATGAACTAGTAGCAGGGGCACCAGTAGAGGGGGCACCAGCGGTGAGGGGCGCAAAAGAGCTGCTGAAGTCAAAGATGGTGGAGCTCAACCACCAGTCATAGTCGCGCTAGAGGCAATCTGGGCGTTGGCTAGCCCTGGTTAGAAGCCATCTCGGTCCCCTCGAGCTAGAGATCGTTACGGGCTTACGCGAAGGTGTAGAAGGGACACTGCCACTTAAGAAGGGACACCATGTGAGAGAAGCGTCCGCTAAGGCCATGAAGCGTTGTGAGCATAAGGCTTCGGTCAGGGGCGGTCTCGCCGAAGTTGACGAGTGTGTCGGCCATTGACTCTAGATGACAGTAGTAATCAGAGATGCAGAGGTCCACCTAGACGACGTGCAAAACTCGTCATCGAGGATCATGGTATGGGTCTCCTGGTTGCTGACCAACTGGCCCCCCAAGCCCCAGTGGGATGGTACGATCCGTGGTAACACCCATCGAGGCGATGTAAATGGGATTAGGGGAGATGGTGCCATAGAGCCACGAGTGGACGGTGCGGTCCATGTGGTGCAAGTATCAACAATAATGTTGGGGTTCATGTCTGTGAGTGCATGGTAGGAGAGCTCATACTTCACGGGCATGTTAAGGAAGAGGACCTTCCACCGATTGTGGTGCGGTGAAAGGTTGTCGAGCATGACGTGATTATACTTCTTGATGTTGAGGACGGAGACGACCTATGAGTGAAGGGCGACCACCACGGCAACCTCATCAGACTGTTCATGGTTGAGGCAACGTCTGTCAGAGTAGGCACGTCAATGATGAATCCCATTGTGGTATGCCAAGCTAGTAGTGATGCCTCATGAGTGTGAGACACTTCAACCTGCAGATGGTCGGTTTTGGCAGCCAATCGAATGGCTGCGGCGAGGTTCGTGTTGTGAAGTCATCCTCAATACAAGGAGGAGCGCTACTGTTCTGCAAAACAGCAGTGGAACTCTCCGCGAGTTCATCCACGGGGCGAGGAGAGGTTGCTGCTCTGAGGAACGGCGAGTCGCCATCGCGCTGGCAGTCTGACCTGTGGAATTGCTGGTCGAACTGCCTGGGTGGTGGTGCCAAAGAGGCGGCAGCTAGGATTTTGGGAAAAGACCTAGAAAGAACCTTTGAGATGTCGTGATAGAAAAATAATTAGCTGATAAAGTAACTTGCCAGGGAGACGGTACATATTTATTGGGTGGGCCAAGAGGTACCACTAGCTACATGAGCAACGTGGTACTGTTTGTCTAATACTTCAAAATGGAAGTTTAGGCTTCAGAGAAGTTTCCGACTACTCACTATGTGAAGCTTGCTTTAAAATGTAAAGTTCTTGAGATTAGATTTTGACCATTGCTTTATCTTTCACTATAAAACTGACATCATAATCTAGCTCTATCAATAAAAAGTTTGGTAATTCGGCTTCTATATATAAAATGTGCATATATGAGAATATAACTACAAAACTGACATCATAGTCTAGCTCTATCAAGAAAATTTTTGTTAATTCGGCTTCTATATACAAAATGTGTGTCATAGTTCTGTACCAGGGGCACCAAACATATGGGATCCGATGGTACGCAACCACTATGCGGCTACAAATCATAGCTACCCTTCATCTCGAGGAGGATCCTGCCACCAACACCTCGACCTGCCGAGGTCTAGGTACCCATCCTGCCCAACCAAGAGGTCGGGCGAACGATTTCTTCCGAGCTCGAGCCTGGGAGAGGCGGGCAGTTGGGGGCATTTTTGACGGATGGTGGGCATAGTAACTTTGGCAGAAAGTATAAGCCTGTTATCTGTCCCATCCGTCGCAGAAGAATGGTTGCCCTGCACACGTAATGTTGACTTGGGGATGAAGGAGAAGTCAAGATTGTGAAGCTTCCGCGTCTCGGAAAGCACGAGCAAATTGGAACAAACACTGTACAAACTTACCCACTATGAGGAATGTCTGTTAGATAGGACCACCTCGCCTCCCTATATAAGGAGCCCCAAGGCCTCCCTCGAGGGAGGCGAATTCACGTTTGACTCACTTTACTTACATATTTACCTTACACATTTACCTTACGCATTTCTTTTTATGCACTTGCGTTCGCACCTTACTTTTGCACTTACGTGTTCGTTTCATTTGCGCATTCCTTTCCTAGAGTTCATTTTACTCTCTTAGAGTTCATGTACTTGAGTAAGGCTCGCTTGTAATATGTTCTCTCGCCTTTTGAGCTAACAAAGATCACAGATAGACTCCCTCTAGACATAGGGGTCTTTTTCCCCGAACCAGGATAAATATCTTGTCTTTTGAAACTAGCCATATGAAGATAAACGTGATTTGATATAAATTTACTAGTTGGTTTCCAGAACACTGACAATTTGTGCATCGGGAAGGGAATGCTATTGCACATTCTTCATCAGCTTTCTCATGACTTCATCGACACCCACGAGCTTCGCTGGCGGCCCCCAAGGGCTCAACGGTGTCAACACCACAATCATTGTTCCCGAAGCACCCTTGGTAGTAATGGACGACTAATAGAAGATACAACCGGATGTAACCTCACCTCTGACTCTGACACGGAGGTAAGTGACCACTCTACCTGGAAACACCACGTAACGGACACCATCGATGGCGTACGAGCACTCCAACAGTTCACATCCCCGCAACAAGGGATGCGACATGGGAACTTGGAAAGGAACTTGCACGTGGTCCCGTTCCTAATGACCGTCTTGAGGCAGGGAATGCCTCACTCGATTCTGAGTAGACGCGCCCAAACTTAAAAAAGACCGCATTCCAAACTGAGTTCCATGACCACGCCGATCCAGATGCGATGTGCACCCACGCGGGTTACTCCTAGACCGGCACCTCCACTGGCACCACCGATGTCCCATGCTTCGAGTGGATAGTCTAGAGCACCATGGTAGCAGTCGGATCATGGTGTGCCATGCCCATACCAACTGAACCCTAGTTCGGGTTGGCCCGTCAGGACTTCCAGCCTCCATTGGACCATGTTGCCAACCAACGTGCGGACGGACATCACCCCCAACACCCCACCAACAATGACTCTACACTGCTAGGAAATGACGCCCCAAGCCAAACAGAACATACCGACAAAAGTGAATCATCCTCCCACTCATCTTCTCCGAACCTGGCGCGATAAGCGATCTACGATCTTTGCCTGACCCTTGGCGCCCAAAAAACTGCTCGGGAAGGGGTCGCACAATCCCGCTCTAAGTTCTCGCGATGTCGTCCCCACTGAGGACGCTGCTATAGTGATGACGAGGACCGAAGCCCAAGCCCCATACAGAACAGGGCCAAACTCAAGACCACTTTCAACAACGGCAGCTTCTAGGGGACATACGAGCATCTCGACAACTCACAAACTTGAGGGATGTCGGCAAAGGACGGATGAAACCCTCCATGGGTACAAACAACACTTCTCTAAGAGGTGCAGCAAGCTCCCGGATGCCGTTGACACCGACATCATCAGAGCTTTCCTCTTGAGTGCTTCTTGCAAGTCCCCAGTGCCCGCGCCATGCAGAGATACACGATGGATCTACTCGAACTTTCCTCCCGCTTCGCCCAGACAAAGGGACGGTAGGGGTCGGCACCGGTGCACCAAATCCATGACCCAATGGCCCCAGGACCTGGAAGGGCCTGAAGCTCTACCGAAATGAATGGGAGCAACAACCAGCACCAACAAAAGTGGCTCTTGAGCGTCGGGCTCCAACGTGGTCACGACCGCCAACCGATGAGAAGACGGTAGACTTCTGAAATGGCTGACCAGCCACTTCAAGAAGATGCTCAAGAAGCCTTTCACCCATCACTTCCTCTCGGTAAAACACACGCTGAAGGAATGCGTCCTCTCTGGTGTTTCCTCGGTGGGAAGCTTGGTGCCCCGGGAGGCAAGATGAAAAGGTCAACCACCCCGGGCTCTGAGTTAGAGGAGCCCTTTCGTGATTAGGATAGTGAATGCTTCGTAATTTGCAAAGATGGTTCCACGATTGTGTGCCAGCTCGGGTAGGAGAAGGTGTCCCGGAAGTCCGAGCCCGCTGACCTGGAAATCCCAACTTACCTTTGACGGTCCAAGATGGCATCACTTTTGACAGATCAGATCACCCCGATTACATCCCACAACCCAGACAATATCCCCTGGTGCTTGACCCGGTCGTGGGAACCGCATGACTCGCCCAAGTGTTGATAAACAATGGAAGCAGCCTCAACATCTTATACACTGCCACTCTGGACCTGATGAAGATCCTGACTCCTGAATCTATCCCATGCGAGGACCCTTCCAGGGGATCATGTTCGGAGTACGAGCAACACCCTTTGGATGCATCGACCTGCCTATCACACAAATATCCTCACATTTGAAGTCGCTGACTTTGATGGCTCCTACCATGCCATCCTTGGATGACCTTGCTACGCCAAGTTTATGGCGGTCTCGAACTACACCTACGTCAAGCTGAAGATCCCAGAACCAGAGGGGTTATCACCGTGGACTCCACAGTCCAACTAGCCCTATTGTGCGAGCTACACGGTCGGGGTGGCACTCGTTGCAATCTCAACCGTGCTCCATCCTCAAGTGCCTCCGAACCCGAGAGGGGCATCAAGAGATCCTCTAGTCTTCTTCGCGAGCCCGGCCAAGACGGCCTGGGACGGTACCACATCACCTAGAGAACAGAAGGACAAGCCCGTTGGATCTAAGACAAAGCCTGCATCCAGGCTCCCCCACGCCGATGGATGGGACACACGTGACACCCACACCGCTAGGAGAAGACATGATGCATCCTCTCGAATGGAGCGATTGACGATCGACTGTGCTATGTGCACCGCTCGGGGGACATATGTGGCGACGGTCAGATCCCAACATTAAAACTCAATCTCTGACTGTAACTGTTGGGCTCAGGGGTTGCCGCTCGTCTGAGAGGCCAGCTGAGTCCTTGAATCCTCTTATTTAGAGACACCCCTCGTTCGAGTGTTTTCCACACGTCCTACAACCCATAGCTTATGAACGACGGAAGCTAAGTATTGCGGCTCGAATGAGACGAAGAGATTGAAAGCAAATTGTAGCATAAATACTTTTAATGTAATTATAAAGGATTCATGATACACCATGGCTCGGAACAGTACATAGAAAAGTAATACATCCTGAACTCGATTCTCGCCTAGGGCTATCCTACTCTTTGAAGGACCGACGGCTTTGTTTTTATCCCCTTCAACAGGATGATGACTTCCACATCCTCATGCTCCTCTTCCCGACCGTTGTTTCTTCCAAAGCATTTTTGGATTTTGGCAGGATTATGATCCACTGAAAACCAAAGCAACCTAATCAGGAGGCACAGGTCTCCCGCCAGGCTGACGGCTCCTGATCCCATGTTGCAGGGACCATCAACCCCCGCCCGACGAGGTGATCCAGGGAAAACCAAAACATCCCACTGGGGGTTGCTGATTTCCCAACAGTCGAATGGCCTCTGATCTGAAAATATAGGGATCAGAATGCCCCTGCTTCGTAAAAGGACCTCTCACCCTCAAGCACAAAGATGACGGCGCCTCATCGCCTGTTGAGGTGGTATAGAATACCGAAGCTCGTTGAGAAGGGCTGGGAAGCCAAAGCAACCTACATATCTCCTGACTGCCCCAGCACCGCACGAAAAGGATTTGGTCACGCGGACACACGCACTGTATTCGGATCAAATTAACCTCCCACTCCAGATCTCGATCAGATCCACCGCCTTCAGACCTCCACGTGGCCTCTCCCTCTTTCAAACTTCCAAGTAACCTCTCCCTTTCCAAACCTCCTCTCTGAACTTCAACACCCGAACCCTCAGGATCCATCGACTGGGCACAAAGCCTCGACCGCCACACTCTCAGCGTCAGAAAAGGCTTTAGGACTACGAGGGAAGCGAAGGTAGTGGAGGAAGGGAGGAACTCTGAAGGAGAAAGGCAAAGGCGATGGGGAACAAAGACACTGGGCCTAGCTATTTATAGCCCTATTGGGGGAGCTGGTGTGGCGCATCAGGCCTCATAATTGATGCCACAATAAAAGCCTTGCAACAACCTGAGGACTTCCACCACACGTCACACCGCTATGCCGCCTTGTAACCGACACTGCAATGAAGACGCTCGTAGTGACATGAGGGTTCCCGTCGTGCGCTGCTCTGAATTTTTGTAAGCCACGCCACATTGATGGATGACAAGACTAGACACCATCGTAGTGCGCCTCGCACCCTCTGCCTCGTGACACGCACCAACTTAAAGTTATTTTCCTACCAAGACGTCCTCAGGGGGTCAACAAGCACTACTTTGTCATACGCGGGATGCCCAGCCAACATCAACCGGACCCATCACACTGGATCCACCATTTGAGGGACATATGTGACATCGGTTGGGCCGCCGGCACCCGGGACAAAAGCTAAGTATCCTATCCTTTTGGTCTTTTCCAAACAATTCATTTTATTGCAGGAGTAGAAAGCAATACCCGACTCTAGGCCCAGGCGGGTGGAAGGACCCTACTTCAACATAGACCCGGGTGGAAGGCTGCAACCTTCGGGTGTCCCACGACGAATTGAGCCGAAATATGACTACTAAAAAACATCAAAGATAAGTCATCTCCCCCTGTCGGCTATTCGTTCCTTGTAAAGTGAACCTATGGAGCGTGCGCTCAGACCGGACCTCTCGTCATCGGAACCCTGAGGCCGAAGGCTAGGATAGACACCATCCCCTTGGAGACACCACAAAGCAATCAGTTATGACTGCCTCGCCCAGCTCGCAGGCTCCTCGACAAGCGCAGGAGTTTGGAGTCTCTTGATTTCGGGAGATTTCGGGCCAAGGAATTTTCCTCCTACAAAAACTCGGGAACCGAGTTCTTGTCTAACCCGTCACTTGAAGTTCACGAGGACCCACAAAGCAGAAGATCGAGAGGGACAAGGGTGGGAACGAACACTGAGACAACAGGAGGAGATTTCCGAGCGATAAAGCAAATTGGAAAGAAAAAACAAGAAATTTTGTAGAAAAAAAATAAGAAATACAAAGGGCCACAAAAGCTCGCCCTGTTACATCAACACCTACTCCTACCCCCATCAAGCATCCGCCAGCTCGAGAAGGGCGTCGGGGGAAACTATCATCGCCGCCATCAACACCACGACAGATGCAACCTCATCTTCAATGGCGTTGATCTCAGCTTCCGACCGGTTGGACATGAAGCCCTCCGTGATGCCTTCAAGATCGATGCCATCATAGTGCGAGATGATGGTCGCCAGAGCCACCCGAACACTTTTTTTTTGAAAGAACAGGCACCGGATTGCCGGCATTATATTATAAGCAAGGAATAAAAGATACAATGGTTTTTGTTACAAAGTACACTTGAGGGGAAAAAGAAAGGATAGTATCCAAGGAACAGAGGAGAAACAAGATGTTATCTCTATGAATTGTTCAGCCAGGGCATGATCGTAGAGAGCCATTTTGCACTGGCCAGCTGCCATTGGCGCATTTCATCCTTGATAGAGCTGAGGATGGCTTCCAGCGTGCTTTCTTGTTGCTGAAAGACTCTCTTGTTTCGTTCGACCCAGAGGCACCAAATGGTCGCAATGATGATGGTCGTCAACCCATGCCGCTTGTCCCGGTTGGCGGCTTGTGACTTTGATATGGTGGATGATTGCTTCGTTGATCCAGTTACTCAAGCTGGACCAAATGAACTTCGAGACAGAGCATTCCAAGAACATGTGAGTTGGTGTTTCCAAACTGCGGTAGCACAATTGGTAGGAATAATTGTTTGGCCATCCCCTCCGTTGCAATCTGTCAGCAGTCCAAATGCGCGCTTGTAACATTAGTCACATAAATGTTTTGCATTTTGGCGGCGCCCAAATCTTCCACACGGTGTCGTGAAATTCCGATCTAGTGGACCCCTTGAACTGCAAGTGGTAGGCTGTCTTTGTAGAGTATTGACCTGTCATAGTATACCTCCATATGATTTCATCACATTCAGCACTTTGCAAATTTAGCTGCTGGTCATCTATGAGGATCCACAGGTTGATGTAGTCCATTAACAAGTCCGGTGTAAGCTGTGGTGCTAGTTTCCTGATCCACTCTGCATTGTGGAGTGCACGTGCCACTGAATTTTGTTTGCCTTTGCTGATGCTGTACAGGCACGGAAACATGGACGCTGGTGATTGACCGTCGATCCAACTTGAAGTCCAAAAATTGGCGTGCTGGCCATTTTAACTATAACTTTTGTGGCCACTGAAAGCAGAGCTTCGTCGATGGCATCGATGGGCAGTTCTTTTAGTGGTCGTAATCCGTCTCGTTCAGGCCAAACATTCCATAACCAACAGAGCCTCAAAGCTCTGCTGAAGCAGTGCAAATCAATGATACCAAGTCCACCGCACTGGAAGGGGCGACAGACTTTAGACCAATCCACTTTGCATTTTCCCCCTTGCAGTTCCTCGCTTCCTGCCCATAGAAAATGCCTGTGCACTTTGTCAAGTTGGTAGATAAAAGCCTTTGGGGTCTTCATAGCTGAAAGGACGTAGGTGGAGGCAGACCCAAGTACGGTGTGCACAAGCTCTCTTCGTCCGGCAAAAGTCAGGAGCTTGCTTTGCCAGCCAGCCATCTTACTGGATGCCTTGTCCAAAAAACTTTGTAAGTGCATCATTTTGAGATGCCCCAGGGTGATCGGAAGGCCGAGGTAGGTTATTGGCCAGAGCACCTGCTGACAGTTGAAACCGGCAGTGATTCCTGCCAAGTCTAATCCCTCACATCATATCGGTGCTAGCATAGTGTTCTGCTCGTTGAGCTTTAGACCTGTTGCGTCGCCAAATTTTTTTAGCAGCTCCATGACATTAACTAAATCTCTTCTCGTTGGGTTTATGAGGATGGCAACATCATCGGCATACATGGATAGCCGTAGGTGCGCATGATGACCGGGCAAGGGTGAGACCAGACCGAGGGCGCCAACTCGGTTAAAGAGGTGGAATAGAGAATCGATGGTGAGGATGAAAATATGGTCCATGAACGGACTTATCCTGTGCACAGTGTTATGGAACATCATATATTTTGATGGACTAGTCCGGTCCATGAACGAACTTGTCTGGTGCACCGTGTTATGGAACAACAGAAAGATTAACGGACTAGTCCGGTCCATGAACGAACTAGTCCAGTGCCCTGTGAAGTGAGATTTCAGAAAGTTGAACGGACTATTCCGGTCCATGAATGGACTATCCGGTGCACTATGAAGTGAGACATCAAAGAGTTGAACGAACTAGTATGGTGCACTATGAAGTGAGACATCAGAGTGTTTAACAGATTAGTCCGGTCGATGAACGGACTAGTCTGATGCTTAGTGAATATTAAGGTTGATTTTAAGCCCTTACCCCTATGCAAAGACTTGAGCTCTTGGGATGTGTCTCTCACACACATCCTATACAATTAAGTCTACTTTGCGCTTCATTCATCGATTGGGCTTTTCTTTTTCTTCATCATTTCATTTTTCGCTTTTTGAGTGCACCAAACTATCTAATATGAGTTGACCTGAATTCATCTCAACAAGTTCATTAGGATCTCATTCGTTTGTCAGCAATCGTCCAAAACCCACAAGGGAGTGCCTAGATGCACTTTCAATCTCTCCCTTTTTGCGATTGATGACAACCAATTGAGTTTTCACAATTAAGAGTAAAAATTGATATTCATAAAGTGTGCATATATGAGAATGACAAATGAACAATAACAACTTCTCACTTCTATGCACTCTTTATGGTAGGGTGCCTATAGAGTGTGTGATCAAATGATGTGATGAGCAAAAGATAAGAACATAACAATGATAGCAGCAATGATAATATTAACATTAAACTAAGCATCACTCATTCAGTAAAGTAGGCACATCAAAAAGAGATTACAATAATTTGAAATTAAGATACATGTCCTCTTTCACAAGTCCTTCAGGCTACAAAATAAGCTACTAGTCTCAACCTCTCCCCCTTTAGCATCAAGGCACCAAAAAGGAAAAAAAATTGAGGGAAATCACTCATCGCCACTCCCTCCCTCACTCTCTGTTCTATCTTCATCCTGTTCTTCATCTTCAGGTGCTTGCTGAGCAGGAGGAGCAGAGACACTAGCTAGACCAAATGATGCCAACTCTTGCTCTGAGAGGGGTGCCATTTCACTTAAATCCCCCTCATAATCCTCTAAAATCTGAGGTGAACCCACTAGGTCAATGTCTAGCTTCTCACAGATAACTTTGATGTGTGTCTTCACATATCTTTGATGTCTCTTCCTAGCCAGACTTAACTTATGCTGCTTAATTTCCACTTTGCGGCAGGATGCATAGATGGAGGAAAGCATCTTCAGTACACCACTGGAGGACTCTCTAGAGGGTGGAGGAGCAGGAGTAGCAGCTGAACTCCTTGTGCCTTCATGAGCCCTCTTAGATCTTTGTTCCACTGCAGGTGAGGTAGGAGCAGAGGGAACAATATAGACTGCGGGTTTCTGGGGTTTCAGGCCAGTGTGAGGAACATCTTTGACAAACTCAAGTCCTGTCACCTTTTCAATCATGTACATAATATAAGGTGCATAGCCACATGACATGTTTGGAGTAATGGAGATGTTCACAATGTCATTGTAGATGTATTCAAAGACATTGATGGTCCTTATCTTGCTTATCACCTTCATCAGGGTCCTTAGAGTCCCCTTAATGGTTCCTGCATCTCCTTCCTTGGGATCTATGGTTTTCCTCATAATTCTATTCAGAACTCCAAAGAATGGCTTCAAATACTTGGTAGTTGGAGACTTGTAAGGCATTCTTGTATCATAAAGGAAATCTAGCTCATCTTTCTCCAAAGGCTTCAAGTTACGAATAACGAGATCATTTTCCAAGGTATCTTCAAGATGAAGTATCCTGGCAAATTCCTCATAAGTGACACTATACTTTGATCCATGTGTCATCCATATCATCTTGTCCCCATCATCACGGGTGAAGTAGAGAGTGGAGTAAACTGAGTTATAACCTCATTGTTCTAGTCCCACTAGAAGGATATGAGATCCTTCAACCCATGTCTCTCTAATGCCTCCAGGACCTCTTGATAGTATTTGCACTTCTTGGATTGTAGGTAGGTGATATTGACCCACTGACTTTCAATCACCGGGTTCCTCATCTTTATGTAAACATGATTATAATAGTCAGCATGAAAGTTGCTCCAGAACCTTGGGTCAGCTGACTGTTTAGGCTGTTCATAGACTTCAATCTTCCTGTATTTGTCAGCCAGTTCATTCCCTTTTCAAGTAAAATCATCACTTGAGGGCTGCCTGTTGCGGTGAATAGGAGCCTTCATCTTCAACGGACCAATAGGACCACTAGCCAGTCCTTTGCCCTTGTTGAGACTTATCTTAGGTGCTGATGAGCTTCCAACACCTTCCTTGCTCAGAGGTTTCTTCACTACCGCTCTCCTCTTCTTAGGAAGAAAATCGTCGGGAGGAGAGGAGTGAACATTGTGGTCGTTCCTCTTCTTCACGACTCTCTCTTTGGCTCTTTGCACGATCATGCTCTTCATCATATTCAAATGAGATGTCTTTTGAAGCTGACGACATCGTGCCTGACAGGGGAATTCAAGGATTAATAAAAATTGACTGTAGGCTTTGTGAAAATAAGAATTTAGAGATTCAAATTGTCAGGGTACCGGACTTGTCCGTGTTCAGGGTGTGGACTTGTCTTGAGTACCAGACTTGTCTGCACCAGGACAACGGACTAGTTCGGACTGATGTATGAACCCTAACTTCCTATTTTTAACAAATCTAGCTCAAATTGATGCACAACGAGTAGGAATACAATAGGAATACATCTAGAAAGGTAATGTATGCCCTAGAAATCAAGAAAAATAAAATGTGAGAACTAGGGTTAAGTGAGATTTTTACCAAAAAATCAATGATTCGAAGAGGAGGCGCAGAGTGAGGTCCAGATTAGTTCGGAGTAGGGAAGCTTCACGCTGAGGAGAAGATTTCCTATGAAGATATCTTTGATTTTGATGTCTAGATGCAAAAACTGCCTTGAGAGCTCAAGCTTGAGGAGAGAGAGAGCAAAAGCGATTATGAGAGGAGGAAGATGAAGTCCTAGCACCGGGCTAGGGTTAAGCCCGATAAATACAGACTAGTCCTGTATGGACCGGACTAGTCTGGTATGGACCGGACTAGTCCAGTATGCCAGACCAAGGATGGACTAGTGTGTGATAACAGACTTGTCTGGTGCTAACGCCGGACTAGTCCGGGTCAGCTAGACAGAACAGAATGGAACAAATTGATTTTGGGAGTTTGAACTAATAGTGATCAAAAGGACATCATTTCACAAATAATCTTTTAATCATAAAATGATGTCCTTTTGATCACTATTAGTTCAAACTCCCTTTCAATGAATGATCTCTTAAGAAATGTGAAATACTATGTCACCTTTTAGAAGGACAGAGTTGTTTTTAACATGTGAAATACTATGTCACCTTTTAATGAATGATCTCTTAAGAAATGATGACGAATATCTATGTGCTTAGTTCTTGAATGCTCTACTGAGTTGTGTGAAATTTTTATAGCACTTTCATTATCACATAGGAGTGGAATATGGTTCAGATTGTAACCATAATCCCTTAGAGTTTGTCGCATCCAAAGTAGTTGTACGCAACAACTACCGGCTGCAACATACTCTGCTTCGGCTGTGGAAAGAGCTATGGAGTTTTGCTTTTTAGATGACCATGGAACTAAGGATCTACTAAGAAATTGGCAAGTCCTCGACGTGCTCTTTCTATCGACTTTGCATCCCGCATAGTCGACATCGGAATACTTGGATCCTTCAGGATACCAAAGGCCCAAGTTAGGTGTGTGCACAAGGTATCTTAAAATTCTTTTTTGAAAGTGCATCTAGGAATCCCTTGTGGGTTTTGGATGATTTATGACAAGCAAATGAGATCCTAACCACTTTGTTGAGATGAGCACAGGTTCTAATGAGAAAATGAGCAAGGTGCCAAAAATAAAGGAGAATGAGAAACAATGCGGAAAATAGCTCAAGAAACAAGTGTAGTAGATCATTATGTATGGAGTGTGTTAAGGAAACACACCTCAAGAGCTCAAGAACAATTATTCTCACACATTGCACATATTTATACAGGACCAGACTAGTCTGATTGACCCCGGACTAGTCCGATATCTTTGTGCACAAGATTGGACAAGTCCTCACAATGCGGACTTGTCCTCACAGTCCAGTTTTTCACTGATTGGACTAGTCCGATATCACCACGGACTAGTCCAATATCTCTCTAACTAGAATCAGACTAGTCCTCCCCAGTGTGAACTAGTCCCCAAACACTTCACAAGTTGCACAAAATCGGACAAGTCCGATCACACACCGGACTAGTCCGATATCTTTCTGATGTCAATCGGACAAGTCCGATATTAGCACAGACTAGTACGAAAACCCTCTGACCTAAATCGGACAAGTCCTCCAAGTGCGGACTTGTCCCCAAATTCACTTAGGGTTTCACTTATCCGGACAAGTCCGAGATCCATCGGACTAGTCCGAAGATTTCCAGTACCAAAATCGGACAAGTGCACTCTCAGCCGGACAAGTCTGATATTTCGGGACACCTAGGGTTTGCTACACGCAGCACACCGGACTAGTCCGGTGTCCACCACAGACTAGTCCGATCTTTCTAAACCCTAACAGTAACTTTTGGGAACCCCATATAAATAGGTGTACACGGCCCATCTTTCATACAACTCGACCCCCTGCGCCGTCACACCTCCCAAGAGCCTAGAAAACACCTCTCTCCACGAGATTAAATGCAAGAAAGATCAATCCCTTGAGGATACACATTGGATCATTAGAGAGACACAGTTCATCACTCATTGAGCTCTTGGTTTGATTCTCTAACACACTTCTGTGGTTTTTCATTGTGATCTTAAGAGTGTGTTCTTGGTGGTGCTCATATTGTAATCTTGGGGAGCCCTCAACGTGTGAGAAGGCCCCTTGAATTTGGTTATTTGCCCTTCGTGATTAGTGAAGAGGATTGGCCTCCGTGGTGATCCGACGAGGGTAGGGTTGGAGAAGACCCGATCCTTTTGTGGAATCCTCAACATGGATGTAGGTTGCCTCTGTGGGAATCGAACCACGGGATAAGGTGCTTGTGTTCTTTCTTTGCGCCCATTGTTCTTACACTTCATATATATCTAGGGTTTCAAGTAATGTTACTCACTTTATGTTAAAACATTGAATATAAGATTAACTTGCGGTACATCCGAGTTTATAGTTTTGTAACACTTCAATTACAAGTATATTTCCACTGCATACATCCTAGGATCAAGATAATCGATCAAATTTGATAAACCTAGTCGGTACACACCGGACTAGTCCGCACTCGACCGGGCTAGTCCGATTTCTCAAGATTTGATCTGGTTGTTAAGGGTTGCAGGTTCCGACAGAAAATGAAAAAGGCCTATTCACCCCCCTCTAGGCCACATTCAATTGGTATCAGAGCAAGACTCTTCAAAAGGAGACTAATCGCTCGAAGAGATCATGTCGGACATGAAGGACGTACACAAGAGCGTCAACCAAGAGAAGGTTGAAGAAGAAAAGAACCAGAAATTGGAGAGGCTCCTCGAGGCCATTCAAGACTTCGAGGATGACGATGAGGAGACGCTGGAACACAAGGCACTCCTAAGAAAGAAAACCCTCTCCAAGGGAAAAGTGAAGATTGAAGATGAGAATAAGAAGAAGGGGAGTAGTCACACCGACAACTCCCGATATTCTTTTAATTATGATCGCCTAAATTCTAATAACAACCATTATCTATCTATTCCACTTGGAAAAGCCCCACACTTCGACGACAATGACTACTCAATGTGGAGGCAAAACATGAAAATGCATTTGATTTCTCTCAATCCAAGTTTGTGGCACATAGTATGCACAGGAATAGATATCCCGGATGATGATGAGGAGCTCACGCCTAGCCAAGAGCAAGCAATCTATCGAAATGCCCAAGCTGCTGCAGTCATCACCTCATCACTCAGTCGGGATGAATTCACAAAGGTGGATGGACTCGAGATCGCAAAGAAGATATGGGATATGTTGCAAACCGCACATGAAGGCGATTGTCATGTGCGATAAGCAAAGATCGAGATGATTGAAGGCGAGTTGGGAAAATTCGCCATCGAAGAAGACGAGTCGCCACAAGATATGTACAACCGACTAAAGACGCTCATCAACAAGGTGCGAGCATACAGAAGCAAGAAGTGGAACGACCGCGAGGTGGTGAAGCTCATTATTTGAGCTTTCATGCCTTGCAATGTCACCTTGTGCTCGATGATACGAGAAAGCCCCGGATACAAGAAGATGACTCCGGATGAGCTACTTGGGAAAATCATCAACTTTGAGATGATGAAAAAGAAAGCCAAGCATGTTAAGGAGATTGCCGATCTCACCTCAGCACAGAAGAAAGGGGTCGATTTGAAGTCCACCCTCGAACCCTTATCTAAAGAAGCTCGAGAAGCTCAATTAGAAGAAGACAGTGACAATGAGAGCAGCGACTTGGATGAAGATGACATGATACTATTCATGAAGAAATTCAAAAGAATGATGAAGAAAAGACAAGGGGCTAAATCAAGTGAAGGAAAGTACAAGGAAAGATCAAAACCAAAGTTGAGGCGGGCATACTATAACTGTGGTGAGTATAGCCACTTTATACTTGATTGCCCATATGAAGAAAACAAGAAGAAGACCAAGGAAACGAAGCCTCAACCCAAGAAATTCTTCAAGAAGAAGAAACAAGCTGAACAAGCGCATCTAGGGAAAGAGTTGGACTCAAATGATGAGTCCTCATTTGAAGAAGAAGAGAAGATGGCTAGCATAGCCATCGAAAAGACACCCATGAAGTCCACTCTCTTACCCACTCTTGGAGCACGGAAGGGGAACGACACTTGTCTCATGGCAAAGGAAGGTAAACGCAAGGTAACAACCAAATCATCTTCCTTGCATTCCTATTCTTGTGATAGTGAAATTAATAGTGATAATGAAGATATGCTAATTGGCTTAGATAAGAAAACAGCCGCTAAAATGAAATTTCTAATTGATCAACTTGTTGAGAAGGAGAAGCTAATAAAACGTCAAGAAGACATGATTATCTCCCAAAAGGAGGAATATGTTGAACTTGACAAGCTTCTAGAACTTGAAAAGGAGCGAAGCATGTCACTAGAGCTTGAGTTAGCTTCAAGCAAGGAAGCTTGCATGGAGTTAAGCGACTCAAATGCTACAATCAAGGATGAACTTGCTAACCGAATCAAGGTTAACAAGATCCTTGAAGTACAAGTTGAGTCACTCAAGCAAGGTGACCCTTCATCCTCTTCAAGCCCACCTTCTCAACCCCTTAAAACTGAAACTGCTTCTACTTGTACATGTGATAAAGTTAACAACAGCTTGAAAGACAAGTCAACCTTTACCGAGGACAAGCATCCTTCACAAAATGGCATATTTGACAAGGAGAAGATCAAATATGCACATAGTGCATACTTGGTCACAAGATCTCCAAATGTCAAACATGGCATTGGTTACTCTTCTGGTGAAAAGCAACATGCTAGAAGCCATAAGAATAACAAGGAGAGCATTGCCTTTGTAAAGGGAAGACCCTCTCAAGTTGGAAAGTCCAAAGTTAACACACATGACAACCGGACTAGTCCGGTCGAAACACGGACAAGTCCGGTCCTCCGTACAAGTCCGATCAACCGGACTAGTCCTGTATATAAACAACAATAGTTGTTTTTTAGAACCTTTGATGCATCTTATGTTTTAACGATAAGTAATTCTGGTAAGGTTTATGCTCATTATGTTGGGCCACGCCATGAGAACACCAAGTCTCATATGTTGGTGCCTAAATCCCTTGTGACTAACCTAAAAGGACCCAAGCAAGCTTGGGTACCTAAAACCAAGGCATGATTTGTTTTTGTAGGCCTATTCCTCCGGTAGATCTAAATGGGTGCTGGACAGTGGCTGCACCAACCACATGACTGGAGAAAGAAGGATGTTCGTTGAATATGAAGAAAATGAGGATCCAAGTGAGGGCATATATTTTGGAGATAATAGTCAAGGAAAGGTGCTCGGTACCGGTAAAATTTCCATATCATCTAAACATACTCTTTCTCATGTTTTACATGTTGATTCCTTAGATTATAACCTTCTGACCATATCTCAATTTTGTGACAAAGGTTATAATTGCTTGTTCACTAATGAGAGTGTGACCGTCTCTAGAAGGAGTGATGGTTCTACTGCATTCAAGTGTATGTTGAAGGGAAAGTTTTACCTTGTTGACTTCAACAAGGATAAAGCCAAACTTGACACATGCTTGATTGCAAAGACCAACATGGGTTGTGTTTGTGGGTGAATCCGGCAGATCTCCCGACACTACTGTTAGTATTCCGTGGAGTTTATAGTTCGGTAATGGGCGCGCAGAGACTCAAGAGATGGTGGCAAATTGACACAGAGGTTTACGTGGTTTGGGCCGCCTGGGCGTAATACCCTACTCCACGAGGTGTGTAGCTATTGTATTGAGCATCTAAGAGCTTTCGGTGATTGTGTATGCTTGAGAGCGCGTCTCGCGTATCTCCCCATGTGTATCGTCGACCAGTCCTTTTATAGTACAAGGACTGGTCGTTACACCGTTAGCCTGGCCCAAATGTGGCCCTGGCGGTTACTAATGTTTAATACACAATAAATGAGGTTAATTACCCTTAATAGCATGGTAACGGGCCTTAACAGTGCTGTTACTGGTATTAAGGGCCTTTCGATCATGTGTCATTAATATAGTATTAATGACACTTAATCGGTTTTTGAAGTCTTTGATTGCCCCTTGAAGGTCCGAGCCGTTGGGGGCCCACTAGTCTGATCGTTGAGGTTGAAGGCCCGATAGTTCGGACACGTGGCAGCTCCAGAGCTTACCGTCGTGGACGGGTAGGTCCGGTGCTGTTGGACACGTGTCGGTTCCGGAGCTTCCCTCTGTCTAGGGTTAGGTCTAGGAGTGCCATACTGGTATCCAGTCCGGAGCTTTCTCATGTGTGGGCGGTAGCTCCGGTCTTATGATACACGTGGCGGCCCTGGGACTAACCATGTCGGGGAAGTAGGTCCGGTTGCGGCTGACATGTGGGGCCTTCGGAGGTCTTCAAATCTGGTAGATGGAGTTTCCTTGTGATCTTTGCAATCCCAAGGGGTATCCAGTACGCAAGGTACTGATAGTGGCCCCCTAGGCCCACCTCTGGGAGAGACCTTTTGGATGAAGTCATTCTGCCAGAGGTGGGTCCATTCTTCGGTTTTTGAGCCGTGTCTTCAAGGGTCTTCGGATGTGCCATTGGCGGTAGTTCGCAGTTAAACCACCGCCGCGTGGCATATCCTGGATGCGGCAGGTGAGATCTTAGCGTGCGGATCTCACGCAATTGAAGGTCGCCGGTTCCTGGTACGAAAATCGTATCGGTTCCGTGCGCCCTGTCAGGCCGCCGCCTTTGAGTTTCCCGCCTTTCATGATGACAACCATTCGCCTGGGGTAAGGACCTCGACTTGATTGTTAGGGTGTCCCCGAGCCCCCTTGTCATTGGCAGGGTGAAGTTTTTGACTGGTATCGTCGGCTCCTCTGCGGTTTCCATCCAAGCGTTGTGGGGGCTTACTTAAGAAGGAAAGCACACACCGTTTGGGGGTTGTTTCCGCCTTTCATTCAAACTTGCGCTCAAATCCTCCAAACTTTTGCTTGCTTTTCATTTCTCACCCTGCTGTGCTGCGATGGAGTTGGGTCTTCATCAGAGCCGCCTGAAGACTGACGGTGATTTGAAGAAGGTCCGGGCCCTCATGGGGTGGTCCCCTGACTTCTTCAACCACCTGGTCTGCACCGGCAAGCTTCCTTTCGTGAAGGAGCACGCCAGCGACATGGTGTACTTCTCCACGTACGCCATGGTGGGACTGATCCCTCCTTTCTCCACTTTTTTCTTGATGCTGCTCGACTTCTATGGTCTACAGCTGTATCACCTTGGCCCCCACTCCATTCTTCTGGTGTCAATCTTTGTCCACTTCTGCGAGATGTGGGTGGGCATTCCCCCCTGCGTTGAGCTCTTCCGCACCTTCTTCACCGTCCAGACCACCAGCAAGAGTGACGAGTACCTTGGCTTCTATTATTTTGTGAAGTGCAAGAAGTGCCCGTACAAGTACTTGTGGTCGTTCCCTTCTGGGAAGTGGGACGACTGGAAGAAGGATTGGATCGTCATCAGGGTGGAGGAGCATGAGAAGCTGGAGCTGCCCGAGGGCCTCCCCAACGTCGACACTACAGGTCAGAGCGAAGCTCCGGTGTTATCGGACGCCTTCAACCCTGCTCTGACCAGGATCCTCCAATGCGTGGAAGGAGGGGTGACTCCTCAGGCGGTATTTTGCAACTTCCTGACCAATAGGTGGGCTTCGCTGAAGAAGAGGGAGAAGCTTGCTTGGGCCCTCAACAGTGTGCTGGACGACGACCGGATCGAGACCGGTTTGAAGTCCAACATGGAGGGCGCAACTTTGGAGTTTCACCTCAAGAAGTTCCAGCACAACATCAACGTCGAGGGTGACGACTTGACTCCGTCAGCGGCTTTCCTCCCTCTGAACATGGAGGCAGAGTTCAGTAGAGAGCTTCAGCGGAAGATGCCAATGCTTGACGACCTTGGTGTCGTTGAGAGGCGTTCGATCACCGGGTTGGCGATCTCTCGAGCTTCCGAGGGTGGTCCCCCTTCCGTTCCGGAACAAAGAGTTGAAGTCGTGGGCAAGGGCAAAGAGTTGTCCGAGCCCTCGAGCTGTAAAAGGAAGCTAAAGCACTCTGATGGGAGGTCCCTCAGACCTGCTCCTTCCACGGTGGCTCCTTCTCCTCGGAGGGGAAGGTCTTCATCGAAGGCAACTACTCCAGCATTGACATCTCCCCGGGGTGCTAGCTCCGGCCATGCGGCTCCAGTACCAGAGCCAGCTGAAGGCTCTGGGTCTGGTGTCCTTCCCGGTCGAGGGGGGCCTCAACCCGAGTGACGCCGATAGCAGCAGCGAGCTCCGAGGAACCTTCCGGAGCTACCACGCCAGTGGCGACAGGGTCCGGCTCTAAGCGTCCAAAAAATAGGTTCCGTGCTAACTGGTGCAGAAGCCTTCTGAGGTATTTTTTGATTTTTTACCTCAGTTGATTGTTTTTTGTTGTAACTGTGTTTTGAGTTTCTTCGTCCTTCATCCACAGAGTGCCCAAGAAAAGGGCTGAAGCTTCGGTTCCTGCAGTAGCAGCTAAGGCTGTGCAGGCGGAAGCTCCGACCCCTATTCCAGTGCCGCCCCAAGAGGTGGCTGAGGCTGCGGTAGCTCCAGCGCCAGCTGTCGTGGTCTTGGACCTCGACTCATCCACAGAATCTCCCGGGGTAGCGCCGGACCACGGGAATGAAGATGTACCAGAGGCACCAGCTCCGGAGGTTGACGCTCCGGCCTCAGAGCCGGAGGTAGCTGCAATTCCGGCCCTAGATCCGGATGTTGTTGAAGCCCCGACAGTCGAGCCGGTGGTTGATGAAGTCCTGGCAATAGAGCCGGGTGTTGATGAAGTTCTGACGGTAGAGCCGGTTGCTGCAGAAGTTTCGGCGGTAGAGCCGGTCGTCGAAGAAGTTCTAGCGCCTGAGCCAGTTGCTGTAGAGGTGCCAGTGCTTGAGCCCATGGTGGTCAAAGCGTCAGCACCGGAACCAGCGGTGGAGGAGGCGCCAACATCGGAGCCGAACGTGGCTTCAGCTCCGGCAGAATCTTCTATGCCCGCCCCGGAAGCAGTGGTCCCGGAGGTGCCCGCGCCCGAGCCAGGGTGACTAGATGAAGCTGCCGACCCCCCGTCTGAGGGGCCAGTTGTTGATGACCTGGTGGCGGGACCTTCGGAGCCAATTCCGGAGGTTGAAACTTCTATTGCAGGACCTTCCTCGACGGCGGCCGAGGCTATCCCGGAGGACGGCCCTAGTGCCGTGGAAGCTCAGGGGACCGCTCTTGTAGAGTGGGATCCAATTTTTGTTACAGAGAACCCGCTGGAACCAGTGGAGATGACCCTGGAAGGTCATGACCCGGTCCCCCTGTCGTTGTCTGTTAACAACGCCTGCTCCAATCTTTGTCAGGTCCAGCTGGCTTTCTATCACGACAGCAAGGCCCTCGAGGAGGAGCGCCAAACTCTTAGGAGGTGGTGCAACTGACTCCATTTCGAGACCAAGCTGGCGCAATCAAGGCTGGCTGACAACAAGGAGTGGGCGCAGAGGGAGAAGGTCCGCCTGGAATATTGGGGTAAGCTGCTGGATGAGAGGGAAAGCATGACACGATCCCTTGACAACCAATCACGGGCCATCTACGAGCAGGCCAAAGCTGCTAATAGCGCAACAGATGATCGACAGGAGAGGCTCGATGCCATCCACGCTAGTCTCGTCAAGCGCCGGGAGGCTCTTGAGGAGCGGGAGAGAAAGCTAGAGAATGAAGAGCAAAAACTTCTGGAGCTGCAGGACAACGTCGTGAAGAGGGAAGAAGAGCTTACTCAGAGTTTAACTCTGGATGACAAGAGTCTCGAGGAGCGCACCAAGAAATTGGAGGAGCGCTGCGAGAGAGAGGAGATGAAGGCATGGGAGCGAGGGCAGGAACTCCACTGGGGGGAGAATGCTGTTGCTGCCAGGGAGAAGAAAGTGCGAGGCCGGGAGAAGGACCTGGTCAACCGTCGGAACAAGATCCACCTCCGGGAGGAAGAGCTCGGAATACTCGAAAGGCAAGTTGCTGAAAAGATTCAGCAGAATGCCAAAGAGGTTGAGCGCCTTTCCCGTGAGAATTCGGAGCTTGCGGCGACCAGAAGATCCTTGGAGGAGATGCGAGGCTCGAGGACTGTGGAGTCCCAACAAGTTTGGGACTTCCTGGGCAAATCCAACAATGCGCTAACGCCAATGGGTTTTAGTCCCGTGCGTCCGGATGATCCGGAGCCAGAGCTGGACCTAGCGTTGCAGGCGTTGAGTTTGGCAGGCAACAAGCTCACCAAGATGGGCGATGTCATCGCGGACCAGCTGAAGATCGAGGGAAAATCCCTGGCGAAGGATGTCGCAGAATTCGTGCTGACGTGCTACACAAGCCGGGACCCTCAATTCCCCCTGGACCCAGTGCTTGAAGGCCCGATCGAAGGAGAGGGAGAAGCTGCCCAAGCCAGCGTGTCGGAGGCTGCCCAGAAGGTCGCCTCGTTCTTCCATAGGGTCTAGGACCTTCTCTTTGTAGCTCCGAGTTGTATCCTTTCTTCTCTTTCTCAAATTTTGTAATCTCTTGTCTCCAAATGAATGAAATCCAAGTTTTTTGTGAATTTCATTTTTTGTCTTCAACACCTTTTGTCCCACTTGCCCCCCTAGTAGATGTACACAATTTGATTGTGAACATGTACCAAGAGGATGTAACAGTTGTTGAAGACTTGCACACTTCAAACTTGTAGAATGTAGGTCCGAAGTCTTCGATAGTGAAGGCCCCCTGAGGTTGTCGGGGCTTAGTGGCTCCGGCATTGACCAATGTCGGAGCTTAGTAGCTCCGGCAGTAGTCTCCATCAACGCGTAAAGCATTGACGGTTAGTCCTTTGGGGTGTCGGAGCTTGATAGCTCCAGCAGTGACCTCTGTCAACACGTGGTGTGTCGACAGAAGACTCTACTATAGAGTCTTTCCACCATCTTTTCATCATGTTGACGGCTGGCCCCCTAGCTTTACCGGAGCTGAGTAGCTCCAGCGACGCTCGATATAATTGGTTGAACATCGACCACAAGCTTCCTAGAGGATGTCGGAGCTTTGGCAGCTCCGGCATCATTCACCATCATCATGAAATATTTATTTTCCCTGCACACTGAAGTCAAGAAAAACAGTAAAATCCATTTTTTCCTATCTATAACTTCATTGTGACTTACTATTCCCGAGAAATTTTTAGGTTGAACACATTTTTAAATACAATCAAGTGCGCTGCCTTGTTTCCTTCAGATCCGATCGTTTCTGGACTCGCCTTACTTCGGGCCGGGGTGTAGGTAGAGTGGCGTACTTAGGGTGCATGACTAGGCTAAGTCGATAGCACACTCCAGCCCTATATTGGCTTGGCGGCATTCAGACGAGTAGACCATCAACAATGTTTGGACCCGAAAGAATAGACGATGCAACTCGAATTGTACATGAACTGGTCGAGCTAAAGTTTCTTAAGAACTGCACAACTTTGTTATAGACAATAAAGAGAAAATTAAAAAATGTTGAGCCTGTACAAAATAAATGCACGTGGAGTCTGTTTTCACATAATGACGTCTTTCATTATAGGTCCGGGGTACAGGGGAAACAAGTACACTCTTAGGGTACGGAACCAAACTAAGTGTGTTTCTTTTCTCGTTTGACCCAAGGTAGCTAGCTACACTTTTAGTTCTGAGACTGTGACAAGTGTTGCATGGACGTTGCGGACCTAACGGGGTAGGTCCGGCTGTCCTCCCAGAGGAGCTACCCGACTCTGTACAATGACTCTATAACATACATCACATGTAATTACAGACTCACCTCCGTTATATTAAGCGTAGAACTTACGGAGGTGCTCAATGTTCCAAGGATTTGGTAGAGGTGTCCCATCGTCGGTTGCCAAGCGAACGCATCCGGGACAGGATACTTTGATCACTCGGAAGGGTCCTTCCTAGCTAGGAGAGAGTTTGTTTAACCCTTCTCTGGATTGCATTCTCCATAGCACTAGATCGCCTTCCTCAAGCTGTCGGCTGTGAACATGCCATTGGTGATAGCGCTGAAGAGCTTGGCGGTATCAGGCATTCTGAACAGCTACTCGGCACCTTCTCTCTTCATGGAGGTCAAGGTCTTCACGCTGGAGCTGGTCCTGCGTGGCTTCGTCGAAGGTCCGGACCCGTAGCAACCCCAAGGTGATTTCCGGAGGAAGGTGTGACGCCTGGTTCCGAAAAAGAACCAAGCAAACGCATATGTGTGCCCAGGATGTTCATCACACATACACGAGTGCATTCACAAAAGAGTATACAGAAAATTACCACAGCACAAGATTAATTAACCAAATTTTATTAGACAAACCATATTATCCTCGAATACAAGCTCTAGTGAATATTAATGACAAGTTCAACTAATGCAGCGGAAATAAACTAAATAAGCAAACTAAACAGCTAGGCAACATAAGCAATAGGGTATAGCGCAGCTCCAATCAACTCCACAGGCAAGCTTACGGTAGACACGGCCTAGAACTCCGCATTATCGCCATTAAACTCCCAATCCTGACCTGCAACTGTTGGGGGGATCCCAAGAGTGAGTACATGTCGTACTCAGCAAGTGTGGAAAGTATGACATGTGGTTGATTCAAATGACGACAATAATAATGGCTAAGTGCTGAAAAGTACATTAAAACATTTGAAATATATGTATGTGAATCAAACCCATCATAATCATAAGTAATATTATAATATCAGTCTGAATTCACTACCATCATCAATAATTCCAGATTTCACCATTGCCAATAACCATATTCAATACCAGAAATAAATCCATAACCAACCACAACCATTACCAAACCATAACCGTTATACCAAGTTCCCTCTAATCCTGGAAGTTGTACAAGTGCTCATAACTAGGAGCACGGATATCATGATAGTTTTAGACACACTCTGCAGAGGTTGTACCGCTTTACCCATGTGTTTGTGATTTCATCACCCTTCGGCGACTAAAGAAACCTCTCTTATGCCAATTACACTTCCTTTGGTGTATGGCAAAGAGATCACAAAATAGCCTTTACAAAGGGATTACTAGCCTATTTAGACCCCACTGAGGTTTCACCGGTGGTGATGTCTCCCTCAGAGCACATCTTCAACCAAGGGCCCCCTCTTGAGCCATTTAGATCCCAGGTAGTCCCGCCAATCATCAAAAAACCCAATCCGACTACCCCTTCCCCGAGAATCCATAATGGTCCAAATAGCACTATCAAAGCCCTAATTAATTAGCTACGCCACACCCATGCTTGGCCTCGTGGTGGCACTGTAGTCCTGGCTTATTCTTGCATGAACCGGTCCTTATATCTAAAGCAAGCAAACCACCATACGTCCAACCCATCCACATACCAGGCTTGCTTAGATCACCCATTACCATATCATATTAACCAGTTCATGTTAACCATAATCTCATCCATGCATAACTAAATTGAGTGGTATAGCTGTTTCCCATCCCAGTTGATTAAGGGAAGCAAAAGGTAAAAAGCCCCTCCTGACTCTCTACCATATATTCCAGGTGACAAGTGTGGTTAAACAAAGCTAGTAAACTTCCTATCATAGGATTCCCATCAAATTGACACAAGCATGCAATTTTACAAACAAAACATTTATTTTAAAATAGGATCAATATGCTTCAAGGACACTTGCCTTGCTCTTGCGGTTGATTAGGGTCAAAGCCTTCAAACTCTTGGTGCTGGAGATCCTCTGCAACACTCTCTAGTGCAAACCCGTGTAATCAACACAATAAACATACAAGACAAGAACACAATCAAAGAGTGCACAAATATTACTCAATATGACATGACATGCACGATTAATGCAAATGCAAGGTAGAAATTGTTAATAGATTGCCTTTAATGATCACTAATTAGTTCTAATAGATTTTAACAAGTTTATAAAGGTTTGGATGTGATTAGATCAAATTTTAGAATTAATTTGATGCAATTTAACCAGGAAGATTGGACTAGTCCGCTAGGGACCGGACAAGTTCGCACTATGCGAGATCAGCAGATTAGGGTTTTCTAGATCGATGTGAATTTGGAGATTATGTGTTGAATTCACGTATGGAAAAGATAATAGAAGGTATACCAGGTGTTTAGGACTCCAATGAATCAAGAAACTTGGAGGTAGCACTTGGATCTTGATGATCTAGGGTTGGTGATGAACTTGGAGATGAATTGGTGATGAAGAACAAAACTTGGTGGAGATCTTGATCATCTTTCGTTTCCTATTCTTCTTCTTCTTGCTTGGGATCTTCTCCTCCCTCCTTGGTGGTGGCTCTCCACGAACTAGGGTTTGGATGAGGTGGAAAAGTGGCAAATAGATGTCAAACCAAGGGGTGGGGCTGTTTATATAGAGGTGGAGGCTAGGGTTAGATGAATTTCGAGTTTGAGAGGAGTAGAGGACAGTTTAGAGTCCCACATGGGCTCTAAAAGAGTTAGGCACGACGTCCCTAGTCCCACTTAATGTGAAACCTAAGAAACAAGTCGTAAACCAAAAGATCCACTCGGATTCACGAAATATCGAACAAGTCCAGAAAGGACCGGACTAGTCCGAAGTTGTCAAGAGAGAAAATCGGACAAGTCTGGCCTAAAATCGGACAAGTCCGACTTTAGTCAGAGAGGAAAACGGACAAGTCCACTAGAACACCGGACTAGTCCGGAAAAGTCCAGGGACTTAGCAAAATTTCAAGGATTCATGGAATATCGGACTAGTTCGCACAAAATCGGACAAGTCCGAAGGTTTCCAGAGGCAAAATCGGACCAGTCTGCAGCAAAAACGGACAAGTCCGTTTTTAGTCAGAGAGAAATCGGACTAGTCCTCAGTAAAATCGGACTAGTCCGCACTTTCCTGCATTTTAAGTGCGGTAATGTTCCAAATCAATTTTAAACTCGTTCCTCTTGTTGTGGGTTAATGTTAAACATGTATATGAGTGCATGCAAGGCATGATGCATGAAAATGAGGGTGTTACAAACCTACCCCCCTTAAAATGAATCTTGCCCTCGAGATTCGACGTGGAAGAGAAGAGATAGGGAAACTCCTTCTTGAGGTCATCCTCCAATTCCCACGTCGCTTCTTTTTCTGTATGGTGCTTCCATTGAACTTTACACCATCGAATCACCTTGTTCCTTGTGACCCTCTCCTTGGTTTCCATGATTTTGATCGGTTCCTCGGCATAAGTCAAATCTTCCTCTAGCTCCAATTCTTCCATTGGCACTTGTTCTTCCGATACTCTCAAGCATTTCTTTAGCTGGGAAACATGAAAGACATCATGGACATCCGAAAGATGAGCTGGCATCTCCAACTTATACGCTACTTCTCTTTTGTCCAAAATCTTGAATGGTCCAATATAACGAGGAGCTAGTTTGCCTCTTATGTCAAACCTCTTATGACCTCTCATTGGTGACACCTTGAGGTAAACAAAATCTCCTATTTCAAAGGCTAATTTCCTTCTCCTATTGTCCGCATAGCCTTTTTGTCTTGATTGGACAGCTCTCAAGTTTTCACAAATTATTTGGACTTGCTTTTCGGCTTCTTGCAACACATCCGGACTAAATACTTGAGTTTCTCCTGCCTCATTCCAGAACAAAGGTGTCCTACACTTCCTCCCGTAAAGCGCTTCATACGGTGACATTTTCAAGATTACTTGGTAACTATTGTTGTATGAAATTTCTGCGTATGGCAAGCTTTTGTCCCAACCTTTCCCATGCTTTAAAGCACAAGCTCTTAACATGTCCTCCAAAATTTGATTGGTCCTCTCGGTTTGTCCATCCGTTTGAGGTTGATATGCCGAACTAAAATTCAACCTCGTTCCCAAAGCTTCATGCAACTTTTGCCAAAATCTGGAGGTAAACTGAGAACCTCTATCTGAGACTATATTCTTCGGTACTCCGTGTCGACACACAATATGATCCATGTATATTTCGGCCAATCGTGCAGCTGTATATTTGGTCTTCACAGGGACAAAATGAGCTGACTTGGTTAAGTGATCCACAATTACCCAAATTGAGTCATACCCGGACTGGGTACGAAGTAAACCAACTATGAAGTCCATACCGATTTCTTCCCACTTCCATTCCGGGATCTTAAATGGTTGCAATAATCCATCTGGCCTTTGATGTTCCACCTTGACTCGTTGACACACATCACACAATGACACATATTCAGCTATGTCCTTCTTCATGCTATCCCACCAATAGCTAGTTTTCAAGTCTTTGTACATCTTTGTACAACCAGGGTGAATTGAGTAAGGTGAGTCATGTGACTCCTTTAATATCGTCTCCCGAATATGCTTCACATTAGGCACAACGATTCTCTTTCCAAGCCATAAGGTACCATGTTCGTCTTCATCAAATCTGAATTCTCTCCCTTCTTCGGTCCTTTCCTTGATTTCCTTGATCTCCTCATCTGCTGTTTGTGCCTCTCAAATTTCTTGCTCCAATGTTGGGTTTAACTCCATCATCTCCATCTCATTTACAAATCCGAGGTTCAACCTTTCAAACTCCTTACATAACTCGGATGGTAACTCTCGAACTGTGAGTTGATGACTAACTCTTTTTCTACTCAAAGCATCGGCCACTACGTTGGCTTTTCCCGGATGATAGTTGATTCCCAAATCATAATCCTTGATGAGATCCAACCATCTCCGTTGCCTCAAGTTCAGATCCGTTTGTGTGAAAATATACTTCAAACTCTTATGATCCATATAAATTTCACACCTATGTCCAAGAATATAGTGTCTCCAAATCTTTAATGCATGTACCACGGCTGCGAGTTCCAAATCATACGTAGGGTAATTCTGCTCATGTTTCTTCAATTGCCTCGATGCATATGCAACC
Organism: Tuctoria greenei; assembly: GCA_036927565.1. Classification (NCBI taxonomy): domain Eukaryota; kingdom Viridiplantae; phylum Streptophyta; class Magnoliopsida; order Poales; family Poaceae; genus Tuctoria; species Tuctoria greenei. The sequence goes on along the minus strand of JAYESD010000008.1, from coordinate 169,640,605 downwards.
ACTTGACCTTCTTGCATGAGCACACATCCAAGTCCTTGCCTTGATGCGTCGCAATAAATATCAAAACTCTTGCTCACATCCGGCAGTACCAAAACTGGGGCTGTTGTTAACCTCTTTTTCAACTCCTCGAAACCATTTTGACAAGCTTGAGTCCATTGGAAAGCCTTTCCCTTCATTAGCAACTCCGTCATAGGCTTGGCTATCTTGGAAAAGTACTTGATGAACCGACGGTAATATCCAACCATCCCAATAAAACTCCTTATTTCCTTTACGTTTTGCGGAGGTTCCCACTTCAACACGTCTCTCACTTTTTCGGGGTCAACAGATACTCCTCCTCCTGAGATTATATGACCCAAACATGACACTTCCCTTAACCAAAATTGACACTTGTTGAACTTGGCATACAATTGATGCTCTCTTAATTTCTGCAGCGTAAGCCTCAAGTGTTCCTCATGTTCCTTCTCATCCTTCGAGTAGATCATAATGTCATCAATAAACACCACAACAAACTTATCCAAGTACTCTATGAAGACCTTATTCATGAGGTACATAAAGTACGCAGGTGCATTTGTCAATCCAAAAGACATCACGGTGTACTCATAAGATCCATACCGTGTTCTAAAAGCTGTTTTGGGTATGTCCGATGGTCTAATCTTCATTTGAAAATATCCCGACCTCAAATCAATCTTAGAGAAGACACAAGCACCCTTCATCTGATCAAACAAGTCTTTTATGCGTGGCTAGGTGTACTTGTACTTGATTGTTACCTCGTTGAGAGCTTGGTAATCCACACACATCCTTTGGGTTCCATCCTTCTTGTCCACAAACAACACGGGCGCTCCCCAAGGTGAAGAACTAGGGCGAATAAAACCTTTCTCTAGTTGCTCTTGAATTTGTTTCTTGAGCTCCGCTAATTCCAAAGGAGGCATCCTATACGGCCTCTTAGCTATAGGTGCAGTTCCATGTATTAAATCAATAACAGACTCAATGTCTCGATCAGGTGGCATACCTGACAACTCTTCCGGAAAAACATCCAAAAATTCACACACCACCGGAATATCCTCAATTGCGGCACCGTCCATATGATTCAGCTCCAATTGCTTCGGCGTGGTTTGGGATGCTTCAAATTCTATGGTGATCCCTTCCTTATCGGTCAACTTCACCGTCTTCGTGGCACACTCAATAACTCAATTGTGCTTCCTCAGCTAGTCCATACCAAGTATAATGTCCAATCCTTGAGAATCTAAAACAATGAGGTTGGCGGAGAAGTCTACCCCCCTTATTCTAAGGCCTTATTCTAAGGCTTACCTTTGGACATACTATATTTGTCCTCATCTCTCCTCCAGGAGACTTAACCAATAGAGTAAACTTCATATGAGAGATAGGCAAACTATACTTGGCAACATATTTTGATGCAATGAATGAATGCGATGCTCCAGAATCAAACAACATAGTCACGGGGTTGGAGTTGGCGAGAAACATACCAATGACCACGTCATCCGCTTGTTGAGCATCCTCCATAGAGACATGGTTCACATTGCCACGAGCAAAATTCTACTGTCCACGGTTCCCTTGTGGCTGTCCTCCATTGGGTCTTGGGTTTTGCCTCGGCGCATTGCTTCCTTGACCAAGGCCTGACTTAGGACATTGATGCGCAAAGTGTCCACTTCTCCACAAGTATAACACTTCTTAACTCCACCAGAATTATTGGGACGAGCTTGGTTTTGAAAACTTGCAACAAGAAAATTAGCACGAGGCGCATAAGGCATTGGAGGCCTAGGTGCTTGCATAACAGGGCGCTGCTGCACAAACTGAGTTGGGCGTGGTGCAAATCCAGGGCGCTGAGCAGGCGCAGAAGAGCTGTAATATGGCGCATTAGGTGGTGCAAGGCGAGGGCGCACATTACTCCCTTGTTGCTGTCCTTGATATGGCGCCTTCCTCTTGTTGTCCTGTTCCATCTCATGGACCTTGTTCTCAACCACAATTGCTTTGTCCACAAGCTTCTGAAAATTTGCATAGTCACAATTGAGCAATTGCACTTGAATTTCATTGTTGAGCCCTCTCATGAACAAATATTGCTTCCGGCTGTCCCGGCTCACATCCTCAAGCACATACCTTGAGAGTTGAGTGAACTTGTTGAGATATTCACTCACGCTTGATCTTCCTTGCCTTAAATTCTCAAATTCTTGCCTCTTCAAAATCATAACACCTTCCGGCACATAATGGGAATGGAAACTCTCCTTGAATTCCGCCTAGGTAATTCTCTCTCGGTTCTCATGAGCATTGCATAGTGAATCCCACCAATCTGCAGCTCCTCCAACTAGTTGATGAGAAGCGAAAAGCACCTTCTCCCGGTCACTACATTGGACAATAGCTAACTTCTTCTCCATGGACTTGATCCAATCATCCGCATCCATAGGGTCGGCAGCTTGAGCAAAGGTCGGTGGCCTAGTCCTCATAAACTCTCCCAACTGGTTATGAGGGAGTGGGGATGGCGGTGGAGGCATGTGGGGCTGATTGTTGATGTTGCCGGCCTGCAGTTGTCCCATAGTCTGTATCATGGTCTGCATGAGCTGGTTTTGCATGGCCAAAAGCTGCTCAATGTTGATAGCTCCATGAGCAGGTCCTTGCCCATTGTTGTTCTGAGGTACTCCATGGTTCTCCTCCTCATCATTGACATCCCTCTGGTTGCGAGTCCTCACCATCTGAAGAAAAGCAATAGGTAAGAATTAGAAAACGTCCCCAACTATATGCATCAAGGGATATGAAACTAAACAGCTGGCTACACTAGCCTAGGTGGACATGGCAACGCTAAAGCATCCCAAAATCCTCTATTAAGCACACAAGCAAACAATATATATAGCAACAGCACACCAAGCAAAACACATCGATTCCTAAGCGCTCTTATGTGCTCTAAAGTGTCCATTCTATCTAGGTTGCGTCCTACGGTCAACCTGTGGCTCTGATACCAATCTGTGATGCCCGGTTCCAAAAAGAACCAAGCTAATGCATATGTGTTCCCAGGATGTTCATCACACATACACGAGTGCATTCACAAAAGAGTATACAGAAAATTACCACATCACAAGATTAATTAACCAAATCTTGTTAAACAAACCATATTATCCTCGAATACAAGCTCTAATGAATATTAATGACAACTTCAACTAATGCAACGGAAATAAACTAAATAAGCAAACTAAACAGCTAGGCAACATAAGCAATAGGGTATAGCGCAGCTCCAATCAACTCCACAAGAAAGCTGATGGTAGACACGGCCTAGAACTCCGCATTATCGCCATTAAACTCCCAATCCTGACCTGCAACTGTTGGGGGGGGGGGGACCGCAAGAGTGAGTACATGTCATACATAGCAAGTGTGGAAAGTATGATATGTGGTTGATTCAAATGACGACAATAATAATGGATGAATGCTGAAAAGTACATTAAAACATTTGAAAAGCAATATATTATATGTATGTGAATCAAACCCATCATAATCATAAGTAATATCATAATACCAGTCTGAATTCACTACCATCATCAATAATTCCAGATTTCACCATTGCCAATAACCATATTCAATACCAGAAATAAATCCATAGCCAACCATAACCATTACCAAACAATAACCGTTATACCAAGTTCCCTATAATCATGGAAGTTGTCCAGGTGCTTATAACCGGGAGCATGGCTATCATGATAGTTTTAGACACACTCTACAGAGGTTGTACCGCTTGACCCACGTGTTTGTGATTTCATCACCTGTCGGCGACTAAAGAAACCTCTCTTATGCAATATACACTTCCTTTGGTGTATGGCCAAGAGATCACAAAATAGCCTTTACAAAGGGATTACTAGCCTATTTAGAAGCCACTGAGGTTTCACCGGTGGCGATGTCTCCCTCAGAGCACATCTTCAACCAAGGGCCCCCTCTTGAGCCATTCGGATCCCAGGTAGTCCCGCCAATCATCAACAAACCCAATCCGACTACCCCTTCCCCGAGCATCCATAATGGTCCAAATAGCACTAGCCAAGCCCTAATTAATTAGCTATGCCGCACCCATACTTGGCCTCATGGTAGCACTGTAGTCCTGGCTTATTCTCGCATGAACCGGTCCTTAGATCTAAAGCAAGCAAACCACCATACGTCCAACCCATCCACATACCAAGCTTTCTTAGATCACCCATTACCATATCATATTAACCAGTTCATGTTAACCATAATCTCATCCATGCATAATTAAATTGAGTGGTATAGTTGTTTCCCATCCCAGTTGATTAAGCGAAGCAAAAGGTAAAAAGCCCCTCCCGACTCTCTACCATATATTCCAGGTGACAAGGGTGGTCAAACAAACCTAGTAAACTTCCTATCATAGGATTCCCATCAAATTGACACAAGCATGCAGTTTTGCAAACAAAACATTTATTTTAAAACAGGATCAATATGCTTCAAGGACACTTGCCTTGCTCTTGCGGTTGATTAGGGTCAAAGCCTTCAAACTCTTGGTGCTGGATATCCTCCGCGGCACTCTCTAGCGCAAATCCGTCTAATCAACACAATAAACATACAAGAGAAGAACTCAATCAAAGAGTGCACAAATATTACTCAATATGACATGACATGCACGATTAATGCAAATGCAAGGTAGAACTTGTGAATAGATTGCCTTTAATGATCACTAATTAGTTCTAATAGATTTTAACAAGTTTATACAGGTTTGGATGTGATTAGATCAAATTTTAGAATTAATTTGATGGAATTTAACCAGGAAGATTGGACTAGTCCGCTAGGGACCGGACAAGTTCGCACTCAGCGAGATCAGCAGATTAGGGTTTTCTAGATCGATGTGAATTTGGAGATTATGTGTTGAATTCACGTATGGAAAAGATAATAGAAGGTATACCAGGTGTTTAGGACTCCAATGAATCAAGAAACTTTGAGGTAGCACTTGGATCTTGATGATCTAGGGTTGGTGATGAACTTGGAGATGAATTGGTGATGAAGAACGAAACTTGGTGGAGATCTTGATCCTCTTTCGTTTCCTATTCTTCTTCTTCTTGCTTGGGATCTTCTCCTCCCTCCTTGGTGGTGGCTCTCCACGAACTAGGGTTTGGATGGGGTGGAAAAGTGGCAAATAGATGTCAAACCAAGGGGTGGGGCTGTTTATATAGAGGTGGAGTCTAGGGTTAGATGAATTTTGAGTTTGAGAGGAGTAGAGGACGGTTTAGAGTCCCACATGGGCTCTAAAAGAGTTAGGCACGACGTCCCTAGGCCCACTTAACATGAAAGCCAGGAAACAAGTCGTAAAACAAAAGATCAACTCAGAGTCACTTAATATTGGACAAGTCCGGAAAGGACCGGACTAGTCCGAAGTTGTCCAGAGAGAAAATCGGACAAGTCTGGCCTAAAATCGGACAAGTCCGACTTTAGTCAGAGAGGAAAATGGACAAGTCCGCTAGAACACCGGACTAGTCCGGAAAAGTCCAGGGACTTAGCAAATTTTCAAGGATTCATGGAATATCGGACTAGTCCGCACAAAATCGGACAAGTCCGAAGGTTTCCAAAGGCAAAATCGGACTAGTCTGCAGCAAAAACGGACAAGTCCGTTTTAAGTCAGAGAGAAATCGGACTAGTCCTCAGTAAAATTGGACTAGTCCGCACTTTCCTGCATTTTAAGTGCGGTAATGTTCCAAATCAATTTTAAACTCGTTCCTCTTGTTGTGGGTTAATGTTAAACATGTATATGAGTGCATGCAAGGCATGATGCATGAAAATGAGGGTGTTACAGAAGGACTGCTTCAGCTCCGTACACCAAGAAGAAGGGTGTCTCTCCAGTTGACCGGTTTGGAGTTGTCCTGTTGGCACATAGAGTGGTCGGAAGCTCTTTGATCCAGTTGGCTCCATGTTTTTTAAGGCGCTCATATGTGCACGTCTTGAGTCCTTTTAGGATTTCTGCATTTGCTCTCTTGGCCTGGCCATTGCTTGCCAGGTGAGCTACGAAAGCGTAGCTGACTTGAATGCCGAGGTCTTCGCAGTATCCTTGGAAAGCAGAGCTTGTGAATTGGGTCGCATTATCTGTTATGATTTTGTTTGGGACTCCAAGTCTGCATACGATGGACTGCAAGAAGTTGATAGCTGATTGCTTGTTTATTGTCACAACTGGAGTTGCTTCCGACCATTTGGTGAATTTGTCAATGGAGACATACAGGAACTTGTAACATCCGACGGCTCTTGGGAAAGGTCCCAAGATGTCCATCCCCCACACAGCGAAAGGCCATGTAGGAGGTATCATTTGTAGAGGCTGAGCCAGTGTGTGAATTTGTTTCGCATGAAACTGGCATACTTCACATTTCTTCACCAGCTCAGTTGCATCCTGGAGCGTTGTAGGCCAGTAAAAACCATGCCAAAAGGCTTTACCGACCAGCGTGCGGGAAGACGCGTGGTTCCCACACTCGCCTCCATGGATTTCCGTGAGGATCTCACAACCTTCTTCCCTTGTGGTGCACCACATTAGGACGCCGTTGGCACCGCGCCGGTAGAGATCCCCTTCTACCAACATGTATCTTTTAGCCAATCTGACTATCCAGTCAGCGGATACATCATCGTCAGGAAGGATATTGTCTTTCAAGTGGCTCCAGATCTCCGAGATCCATGCATCGGAGCTTTCTTGAGCATTTGAGTCTTGCATACTGGGTTGCTCGGAGCTTCCGGCAGCACCTATGACCCTTCATGGCTGCCATGGTAACAGGGCCATTGGGACCGCCAGCTTCGGGATGCTGGTCTCGCCCCCTTCACTCAGTTCGGCGGGCTGAGCTGTGGGTTTTGACAACCTCCGGATGAAGGTTCCGTCGGGAGCCAGAGCTCCGGTTGACGCTTTCGTCGAGAGTTCATTAGCGTTATGGACACACTGGACATGGTGGAGGTCCAGGATTTCGAAGTCCTTTTGAAGCCTCTGGACTTCAAGGAGATAAGCAGCTAGTTGGGGATTGTTGCAGGAGCATTCACCCTTCACCTGTTTAATGATAAGCTACTTGACACCGTATGACAGTGCCACCTTTAATCTGTAAATGAGTGCTTCATACTCTGCCATGTTGCTGGTCGCCTTGAAGTCAAGGTGCACCATGTATTTAACGTTCCCCCCCGGTCGGAGCGAGGAGAAGGACACCAGCTCTGGCCCCCTGCTTCTGCATGGAGCCGTCGAAGTAGAGGGTCCAATGAGGCTCAGTGAAGACCAGAGCCTTGAGTTCCGGCTTCTGCTCACTGGGGCCCCCAGGGTTTGATGGAGAGGGGGTCCATTCCGCCACGAAGTCCGCCAATGCTTGACTCTTGATCGGTTGCCTTGGGACGAATTCTAGGTCAAACTCAGCCAATTACGCTGCCCACTTTGCAATGTTCCTAGTGGAATTGGGATTATGCAAGATCGCACGCAGTGGATAAGAGGTCACCACTGAGATTTTATGAGCTTGGAAGTAATGGCGAAGCTTCCTGGAGGCGATAAGAATTGCATAGAGCATCTTATGCACCTCTAGGTATCGAGTCTTGGCGTCATGGAGTACTTCGCTGATGAAGTACATTGGGTGTTGGACTGTCCGGACCCTCCCAGAGGGGCCCGGAGCTTCCTCCTCATCGACCCGGACCCTCCCGGAGGGGTCCGAACCTTCTTCGGGGACCTCCAGGTCCTTGCTGAAGGAACCCGGAGCTTCTTCTGGAGTGACCCGGACCCTCCCGGAGGGGTCCGAATACTGTTGTTCAACAAGAGTAACTCCTTGTAGATCCAAGTCTGGGGCTGGGACCCAGACTCGCCTCTGGAACCTCCTGACCCTCCCGGAGGGATCTAGATTCCTGAGCTTGTGAGGGTTCTGGTCTCTCCACAACTAGAACCATGCTAACAACTTCGTCAGTTGCCGAAATGTAAAGCAGTAGAGGCTCACCAGGGTTCAGAGCTACCAAGGTTGGTAGGGTGGTGAGGAGCTGCTTCAGCTCCTGGGATGCCTTTTCTACTTCTTCAGACCATTGGAATGGTCCGGACTTCCTCAACAGCTTGAAGAAGGGTAGTGCCCGTTCCGCCAGTCTTGAGATGAACCAACTGAGGGCGGCTAGACATCCAGTCAGCTTCTGTACGTCCTTGATGCGGGCTGGTGGCCGCATAACTTCAATGGCTTTAATCTTCGCCGGATTCACCTCTATGCCTCGGTGGTTCACCAAGAATCCAAGAAGCTTTCCGGAGCTAACCCCGAAGACACACTTGTCTGGGTTCAGCTTTGTGCGGGTGACCCGCAGCTTGTCGAAGACAGCTTGCAAGGTGTCAAGAAGTGACTCCTTGTCCTTGATTTTGACGACGATGTCATCGACATACACTTCCACTACGTCTCTGATGAGCTCTCCAAAGGTTTTGTACATAGCTCGTACAAATGTTGAGGCTGCATTCTTGAGACCAAATGGCATGGAAGTATAACAATACAATCCATCTACTGTGATAAATGAAGTGTGCTCTTCATCTTCCCTAGACATTCTGATTTGATGGTACCCAGAATATGCATCTAGGAAACACAGTAATTCACACCCGAAGGTGGAATCCACTATCTGATCTATTCTAGGTAGTGGGAATGGATCTTTTGGACATGCCTTATTCAGTGTTGTGTAGTTGATACACATCCGAAGCTTCTCGCCGGCCTTGGGTACAACGATTGGGTTTGCCAACCATTTTTGGTGGAAGACTTCTCTGATGAATCCAACTACGAGCAATTTCTTCACTTCTTGTCATATGAAGTTCCGTTGCTCTACTGATTGCTTCTGAGGCTTCTGATGTACAGGCCGAGCGTCTAGATAGATCTTCAGATTATGCTCGATCACTTCCCTAGGGATCCCAGGCATTTGTGACGGTTGCGAGGCAAAAACGTCAACGTTATCCTGGAGGAAAGTGATGAGCGCGAGTTCCTATTTGTCATTCAGACGTCCCGATATACGGGTGGTCTGAGCGGCATCGGAACTGATTTGGACGACTTTGACAGGAATGTCGGTGTCGCTACTTGGTTGCACACAGGGTGTAGTGGTCGAGCCTCGTTGACGAATTCTCGGGGGTTTTGGAGCTTGCTCCTGCCTGGACTCTTCCTCCTTTGCTATAGCAAGCGCATGAAGTTCTTCCAGAGCAGTCACTCCGGCAGTGCGGTCTCCGCGGATCCGGAGAACACCAGCTAGTGTTGGCATCTTCAACACCAGGTAGCCATAATGAGCAGCAGCCATGAACTTGTACAAGTTTGGCCTGCCCAGAATGGCGTTAAAGGGTAAGTTGATCTGAGCAATGTCAAAGACCAACTTTTCAGTGCGATAATTCTCCCGAGTCCCAAAGGTTACGGGGAGAGTAATGGCACCAAGTGGGGTTATGGCCCCCAGACCTACTCCAGAGAAAGGTCGGGAGGGGCGAAGGTCGAAGGTCGGAGCTGAAGCTTGACGAAAGCTTCGAAGCATATGAGGTTCAGCCCCGAACCTCCATTCACCATTACATGGTGGAGTTGTATGTGTTGATGGTCGGAGATACCATCAATGGGAGTTGGCCAGCTCCAATCATGTTCCGAGGGCAATCTGATGCATCAAAAGTGATGGTAGTGTCCATCCACTTTCGATGCGCCTCCGCCCTGGCGGTGGGTGCTACTGAGGCCATGTCCTGCCACATGGTCTTGAGGACATGGCGGGAAGTGATGTCCCACGAACCACCAAAAATGGTGTTCATGGTCTTCCGACGTTCATTGTCGGAGACGTCGGAGTCGTCTTCGACGGAGGTGTATACAACATTCAAGACCTTTTTAGGGTCCTGAAAACCTAACTCCTCTTCAGCTAGAGCTTCATCGACTTTCTGTTTTCCTTCCCTTTGTTGGAAAGGAACTTCTTCCCAACGCTTGTTGTAGCGCTCGGCAAGGTTCTGGACCTCTCGGCAGTCTTCCAGGTTGTGGCTGTTCGACTTATGTATAGGACACCACATCTTGGAGTTGCCGCCATCTTCAGATGAAGGTCGAGGTTGATTCTCATGGTGTGGCCCCCGGCCACCCGGAGTTGCGGCAACTGCAGCAGTAGGTGTGCCGACCGACGACTTTTTCTTGTTTTGGACTTTTTCTTCTTTTTGCCACTCCCGGAGGTAGTGGCTTCGCCCTTGGAGGATTTTTTACTATCCTCCGGAGGTGGTTTGGAGTGCATTTCACGACCCTCCACGGCTTTAGCACACTTGTCTGCCAAACTGAAGAGCTTTGTGATGCTGGTGATCTCCTTGATCGCCAGCTTCTCCAACATCTTCTTGTCTCGTACGCCCTGTCTAAATGCCATAATAATAGAGGCACTGGAGATAGAAGGAATAGTGTTTCATACCTGGGAGAACCTCTGGATGAAGGAATGCCGGGATTCTCCCCCCTTCTGCGTTACAGCAAAAAGGTCCAGTTCGGTGCCTGGTCGGGTGTATGAACTCCCGAAATTGGCGGTGAAGTATTGGCACAATTCTGCCCAGCTGTTGGTAGAGTTGGCCGAGAGGCTCATGAACCAGGACCTGGCGGTCCCAATTACAGCCACGGGAAAGTAGTTGGCCATTACGGCCTCGTTACCTCCGGCTGCAAGGATTGCAGTGGAGTAAATATGGAGAAACTCAGCGGGATTAACAGTCCCATCAAATTTCTCCGGAAGGTGAGGCCGAAACTTTTGTGGCCATCTGACCATGCGCAAGTGCATGGCTAGGGAAGAACAGCCTCCTCCTACTCCCTCGGGAGCAGGACTGTCTCGAGCCTCTCGCCTTTCGCGAGCACGCTCGATATGGACGTGGCCATCCTGCTGACGGTAACGGCGATCAAGCTCCGCCTGAAGGTCGTGAGTTGAAAGCCTGGTTACTGTATGGGGTGCGCCGCGCCCCAGCAGGCAACGACGTCACTTGTTGAGATGCAACACGCCTCCTATGTTGGGAAGCGTGCAGACCAAGTCTGCCCGACAAAGTCCAATGCTGCGATGGGGCCCGCCTCGAGGGGGGAGGACCTTTGTTGCTGATGTGATCGGCTGCTGCTATAACCAAGTGTTTCACATCAGCCCTCCATTGCTCCATTGCACCCTGGGATGCACCCGGAGGTGGTGGGCATTGGAGAAGAGCACGTGCTGCATGGAGCGCGTGTTCAGGATTGTTGTTATTCGCTGATGCGGTGATCGATGCAGATGCTCCGTCCCGTTGTCCAGCTTGATTTGCTGGTGCAGACGGTGGCGGCGGAGGCATGACTCCTGCTGGAGCCGCGACACTGCTGGTTGTTGTATGTTGGAGGGATTTCCTCCAGCAGGTCGCGCAGCGGGGTTGCCGTTGGACAATCCAACAGCTGAGTTCACCATCCTGTAAATCTCGGGCACCCCCTACCTGGCGCGCCAACTGTCGGTGGGTGAATCTGGCAGATCTCCCGACACTACTGTTAGTAGTCCGTGGAGTTTATAGTTCGGTAATGGGTGCGCATAAACTCAAGAGATGGTGGCAAATTGACACAGAGGTTTACGTGGTTCGGGCCGCCTGAGCGTAATACCCTACTCCACGGGTTGTGTTGCTATTGTATTGAGCGTCTAAGAGCTTTCAGTAATTGTGTATGCTTGAGAACGCGTCTCGCGTATCTCCCCATGTGTATCATCGACCAATCCTTTTATAGTACAAGGACTGGTCATTACACCATTAGCCTGGCCCGACATGTGGCCCTGGCGGTTACTAATGTTTAATACACAATAAATGAGGTTAATTACCCTTAATAGCATGGTAACATGCCTTAACAGTGTTGTTACTGGTATTAAGGGCCTTCCGATCGTGTGTCATTAATATAGTCTTAATGACACTTAATCGGGTCTTGAAGTCTTTGATTGCCCCTTGAAGGTCCGAGACGTTGGGGGCCCACCAGTCTGATCGTTGAGGTTGAAGGTATAGTAGTTCGGACACGTGGCAGCTCCGGAGCTTACCGTCGTGGACGGGTAGGTCCAGTGCTGTTGGACACGTGTCGGTACCTGAGATTCCCTCTGTGTGTGGTTAGGTCCGGGAGTGCCATACTGGTATACAGTCCGGAGCTTTCCCATGTGTGGGCGGTAGCTCCGGTCTTATGATACACGTGGCGGCCCTGGGACTAATCATGTCGGGGAAGCAGGTCCGGTTATGGATGACATGTGGGACCTGCATAGGTCTTCAAATCTGGTAGATGGCGTTTCCTTGTGATCTTTGCAATCCCAAGGGGTATCCGGTACGTAGGGTACCGACAGGTTGGCTGTGGCATAGACGGCTAGCGCATGTTGGTATGAGGAATCTTCATAAACTCCTCATGGGCGATCACATCCGAGGTTTGAAGGATGTTGTTTTCGAGAAAGACAGGCCTTGTAGCGCGTGCCAAGCTGGGAAGCAAGTTGGAGCACCTCATCCCACTAAGAATGTCATGACTACAACAAGACCGCTCGAGCTACTCCACATGGGCCTATTCGATCCAATTGCTTACATAAGCATCGGCGGTAACAAATATGGCTTAGTAGTTGTTGATGATTTTTATCGCTTCACTTGGGTTTTCTTTTTACATGATAAGGCATAAACACAAGGAATCTTGAAGAAATTTTTCAAACGTGCTCAAAATGAGTTTTCATTGAAAATCAAGAACATTCGAAGCAACAACGACATAGAGATCAAGAACACACAAGTTGAGGAGTACCTAGATGAAGAAGGCATAAAGCATGAGTTTTCAGCACCTTACTCCCCTCAACAACATGGAGTTGCCGAAAGGAAGAACCGAACCCTCATAGATATGGCGAGAACAATGCTTGATGAGTACAAGACCTCAGATCGATTTTGGGCCGAAGCGGTTAACACCGCTTGTCACGCCATAAATCAACTTTATCTTCATCGACTACTCAAGAAGACATCCTATGAGCTACTCACAAGTAACAAGCCTAATATTTCATACTTTTGAGTTTTCGGTTCCAAATGCTATATTTTGAACAAGAAGCCTAGGACTTCAAAGTTCTCCTCGAAGTTCGATGAAGGTTTCTTGCTTGGTTATGATTCGAACACTTACGCCTATCGTGTCTTCAACAAGACCTCCGAACTTGTTTAAGTAGCACGTGCCGTAGTGTTCGATGAAACTAATGGATCCCAAAAGGAGCAAGTTGATCCGTGTGTGCTAGATAGAGTAGAAGCTCCTTGTCAAGCATTGAGAAGAATGGCCTTAGGCGAAGTTCGACCACAAGAGCCACCTCTACATATGCATGAGGAAGATGAATCACAAGAGGAGGCCAAAGATCAAGGGGGAGCTTCCATACAAGATCAACCTCAAGAAGACGAAAATTATCAACAAGTCAATGAGGGCAACCATTTAGGGGGAGAAGAAGATGATCATGAAGATTCAAGACAGCAAATTCCACACCCAAGAGTACACCAATGCGTCCAAAGGGATCACCCAGTCGACAACATCATCGGTGACATCCAAAAGGGAGTAACTACTAGATCTCGCATAGCTAATTTTTGTGAGAATTATTCGTTTGTATTCTTTTTGTAACCGCATAGGGTTGAGGATGCATTGAAGGATCCGGATTGGGTAGTGGCCATGCAAGAAGAACTTAACAACTTCAAACGGAACGAGGTGTGGGAACTAGTCGAAAGGCCCAAATTCAATGTTGTCGGCACCAAATGGGTCTTCCGCAACAAACAAGATGAACACGGGGTAGTGACAAGAAACAAGGAACGACTTGTGGCCAAAGGGTATTCACAAGTCGAAGGTTTGGATTTCGATGAGACCTTTGCTCCCGTAGCTAGACTTGAGTCTATTAGAATATTACTTGCATATGCTACTCACCATGATTTGAAGCTCTATCAAATGGATGTGAAAAGCGCCTTCCTCAACGGACCAATCAAGGAGGAGGTGTATGTGGAGCAACCCCCCAGATTTGAAGATGAAGAGTTCCCCGACCACGTCTTTAAATTGCGTAAGGCTCTCTGTGGCCTCAAACAAGCTCCTAGAGCTTGATATGAGTGTCTTAGAGATTTCTTAATTGAAAATGGTTTTAAAATCAGTAAAGTAGATTATACATTGTTTACGTAGAACTTTGACAATGATCTTTTTATTTGTCAAATTTATGTTGACGATATAATCTTTGGTTCAACTAATAAAACTTTTTGTGAAGAATTTAGGAAAATTATGACAGATAGGTTTGAGATGTATGATGGGAGAGCTAAAGTACTTCTTGGGATTCCAAGTGAGGCAACAAAAGGAAGGGACGTTCATAAGCCAAACCAAGTACACTCAAGACATACTAAAGAAGTTTGGAATGGACAAGGCGAAGCCTATAGAGACTCCCATGGCAACGAATGGCCACTTGGATCTCAATGAAGATGGACCAAACGTCGATCAAAAGGTATATTGCTCCATGATTGGATCTCTACTCTACTTATGTGCATCTAGGTCAGATATCATATTGAGTGTATGCTTGTGTGCAAGGTTTCAAGCCAACCCCAAAGAGTGTCACTTGACAGCCATTAAGAGAATCTTGCGGTATTTAGTTCATACACCCAACCTAGGCCTTTGGTACCCCAAAGGTTCCAAATTCAATCTCATTGGTTACTCCGATGCAGATTATGCTGGATGCAAAGTAGATAGAAAAAGTACCTCCGGTACATGCCAATTCCTAGGAGGATCCCTAGTTTCTTGGTCCTCCAAGAAACAAAACTCCATTGCCTTATCCATGGCCGAAGCGGAGTATGTTGCAGCCGGGAGTTGTTGTGCACAACTCCTTTGGATGCGACAAACTCTAAGGGATTACGGTTACAATATGAACCTTATTCCTCTCCTTTGTGATAATGAGAGTGCCATTAATATTGCCCATAATCCCGTTGAACACTCTAGGACCAAACACATAGACATTCAACATCACTTTTTGAGAGACCATTCAATGAAGGGAGATATAGCCATTTCACATGTCAATACCGAAAAGCAACTAGCCAATATATTCACCAAACCACTTGATGAAAAACGCTTTTGCGAACTCTGAAATAAACTAAATATCCTTGATTCTTGGAGTGTGGCTTGAAAACTTGTATACCTGAATGCTATCTTCAAAATTCATTGATTGTGTTGTGAAAATCATCTCTCGAGATTTTTCCGAAAAACCATGTCAATTACTAGATCTTGGTGAATTATGATCATTGCTTGATTGTTGTATGCTTACTGATCATATTCATCAAGAATATTTGATTTGCTTTGCCTCCCTATTTTCTAAATAAGTACCTTTGAATATATACGAATGGGCTAAGCAATTCTTCCCTGGTGACCATAGACTAGTCTGTGGTTGCCCGGACTAGTCCGCCCGTGCAGACTAGTCCACAGTGTGACAGTTAGGTCAGACTAGTCCGGCAGACCACAGACTAGTCCGATATAGTCTCTAGAAAAGTTCAGACTAGATCGATCATTTTCGGACTTGTCCGATTTTTCGTGTCCATAACCCTAGCCGCCACCAAACCATAATCTTCCTCACACCACACTTGCCTCAAGCTTTCTCTCTCCATGCTCGAGCCCCCCAAGGCAATTCTTTGATTCCTCCATCAAAACTTCGCAAGTTTGGGTGGAAATCAACCTCCTTCCTGTAGGGATTGAAGACCACAGACTTGTCTGATCCTTCAACCCCTACATCACCGAGAATCAAGCAATTTCGGTAAACTCTCATCCCAAACCCTAGAAATTGCTATTTCCTTCATTGTTGATCAACTAGCTTAGTTCCTATCACCATATACATGCTTCCTTCATGTATTACATTGATGCTAAGCTAGTTGTGCATTAGGAACCACTATTTGTCTCATAGCTAGGGTTCTAGAGGTTAAACACCGACTCCGTGCCTGCACACCGGACTAGTCTGATTTTTCTGAACTCAACCCTAACTTCTTAATTCCTCAATGCAATTTCTTGTCATTTATTCTCATCAATTCCTTGTGAAATCCATTCTCAGGACAATGTCGAGCACCAACGACAAAATCTCTTATTTCCAGGCCGAGATGGACCACGAAGCCATGCTTTGGTCCTCGACGGGCCTAAGAAAGAAGCGCCAAGAGCACGCATCCGAGCCGGCTCCTTCTCCTCCCCAGGCTCGAAGGAAGATGCTCGTGAAGAAGCCTGCCTCCAAGGCTTCTGCTGGAGGTGGCCCTCGCCAAGCAAAGGGCAAGGCCAAAGGAATTGCAGCAAGCTCAATTGGCCCCCTAAAGTTGTCAGCTCCAAGGGAAGGGGCCCGGGATCCTGCGGAGGAAAGATTCAATGGCAAGGGCAGCGACACGGCTGCAAGTTCAGGAATGTTGATTGTTATAGCCGTTCGAAGCAAGCTATTGATGGGAGGTTTTGGAGTAACTTCCATGCAGACTTTTACAAGTCTGTCTATCTTCCAATGAAGACCCCTGTAGTGCCCAACCACTGGATCGATTGGGCGCATTTTGAGAAGAAGGGTTGCTCACCCTTTGTGGAGGTAGTAGTGGCTATTGAGAGGCATGGCTTGAAGGGCGTCTTGGCCTTCAGAAACAACTGGAATGATGAAGTCATCGCGCAATTTTATGCTACTTGCCACTTTGCTAGTGACAAGGAAGAAAGGGTGACTTGGATGACTCACAGATCCAAGTACACCATCACTTATGAAGAGTTTGCAAGATTGGTGCATCTTGACACCTCGAGCAATGACAACTTGATCATCCACAACATTGGTGTCATTGAGAATGACAGGATGAGGTTTCTTTATGAACCCAACTCAAAGTTCAATCCTCCTTCCACGAAGAACATGAAGCCCTTCTTTGTGGTGTTGAACAGGGTTCCAAGGAAGACCATTGCCCCCAAAGATGGGGATGCAGGAAGTGTGCAGGGATACCTTAGGACCTTGATGAAGGTCATTAGCAAAGACAAGAAGTTTGATGTCTTTGACTATATTTGGAACGACATGGTGAACATCTCTTGCACGCCGAACAGGTCCTGTGGCTACGCACCTTACCTCATGTTCATGATTGAGAAGCTCACATGCATAGAGTTTGTCAAGGATGTGGAGCATCTTCCCTTGAGGCCCTAGAAGCCTCAACAGCCAAGTATTCAAGCAGCTCCCCCTCCAAATTCCAGCCCTGAGGCTCCAGTGAGAGCTAGTGGAGATGCTAGGGCTGCTCCCGCTCCTAGGGCCCCTCCTCAAAAGGGGTCCCCAAGTGGTATCTTGAAGTATCTGTCAGCCATCATTGCCTCCTGCAAAAAGGCCGAAGTGAAGGCCCACAAGCTAAACAAAAGGAGAAAGGCCGACATGAGATATGTCAAAGAGAATGTGAAGCAGATTTTCCAAAAGCTGAAGATCGAGCCCATTGGGTCTCTAGTCATTTCCGATGACTCAGATTCTGACTTCACCGAGCTCGGGCCCCTGACTCCCTCCGAGCTTGCCTATTTTGGCATTGGGGACTCAAGTGGTTCCGTTCCTCCTCCTCCTCCTCATCACCATCCCGAGAATGAAGATGAAGATGATGAGAGGACCGACAACGAGGCTTGAAGACCTTAGGTCCCTCCTCTCCTTCTTTTTGGTGTCTTGATGCCAAAGGGGGAGAGATTGAGGGGGAGTCTTAGAGTCTTAGGCTTTAGCTGTAGGATGCGAGGAGAGCTCTCTCTTTTTGTGTATTTTGTCTATTTGTGGGTTGTAAGACTTATAATATGCTCTTTTAGTTCTATTGGTCCTGTGATGCAATGTTTTGAATTGTTTGTGGAGATATTGATAAAATCTGTGATTTTGCTCTAAGAATGGCATATATGCTTGTTGTTGACATGTTAATGTCAATTATGTCATTGTCATCATGATTATTGTTTCTATACACTTAGTTCTGCGTCCCACCATAAAGAGTGCACATATGGATCATGTTTTCATTGCTTAATGTGTTTTAAACTCATATGTGCACACTTTATGAAAATCTCAACTTTTTATCATATTTTGTGAAATCTCAATTAGTTGTCATCAATCACCAAAAAGGGGGAGATTGAAAGTGCATCTAGGAATCCCTTGTGGGTTTTGGATGATTTATGACAAGCAAATGAGATCCTAATCACTTTGTTGAGATGAGCACAGGTTCTAATGAGAAAATGAGCAAGGTGCCAAAAAGAAAGGAGAATGAGGAACAATGCGGAAAAGAGCTCAAGAAACAAGTGTAGTAGATCATTATGTATGGAGTGTGTTAAGGAATCACAGCCCAAGAGCTCAAGAACAATTATTCTCACACATTGCACATATTTATACAGGACCAGATTAGTCCGACTGACCCCGGACTAGTCCGATATCTTTCTGCACAAGATCGGACAAGTCCTCACAATGCGGACTTGTCCTCACAGTCCAGTTTTTCACTAACCGGACTAGTCTGATATCACCATGGACTAGTACGATATCTCTCTGACTAGAATCGGACTAGTCCTCCCCAGTGCGGACTAGTCCCCAAACACTTAAAAAGTTTCACAAAATCAGACAAGTCCGATCACACACCAGACTAGTCCGATATCTTTCTGATGTCAATCGGACAAGTCTGATATTAGCACAAACTAGTACGAAAACCCTCTGATCTAAATCAGACAAGTCCTCCAAGTGCGAAGTTGTCCCCAAATTCAGTTAGGGTTTCACTTATCCAGACAAGTCCGAGATCCATCGGACTAGTCCGAAGATTTCCAAAACCCAAATCAGACAAGTGCGCTCTCAGCCGGACAAGTCCAATATTTCTATGGTTCATCACTCATTGAGCTCTTGGTTTGATTCTCTAAAACACTTCTATGGTTTTTCATTGTGATCTTAAGAGTGTGTTCTTGGTGGTGTTCATATTGTAATCTTTGGGAGCCCTCAACGTGTGAGAAGGCCCCTTGAATTTTGTTATTTGCCCTTCGTGATTAGTGAAGAGGATTGGCCTCCGTGGCAATCTGATGAGGGTAGGGTTGGAGAAGACCCGGTCCTTTTGTGGACTCCTCAACGTGGATGTAGGTTGCCTCTGTGGGAACCGAACAACGGGATAATGTGCTTGTGTTCTTTCTTTGCGCCCATTGTTCTTACACTTCATATATATCTAGGGTTTCAAGTAATATTACTCACTTTACGTTGAAACATTGAATATAAGATTAACTTGTGGTACATCCTAGTTTATAGTTTTGTAACACTTCAATTACAAGTATATTTCCGCTGCATACATCCTAGGATCAAGATAATCGATCAAATTTGATAAACCTAGTCGGTACACACCGGACTAGTCCGCACTCGATCGGACTAGCCCGATATCTCGAGATTTTTTCTAGTTGTTAAGTGTTGTAGGTTCTGACAGAAAATCAAAAATGCCTATTCACCCCCCCCCCCTCTAGGCCACATTCATTTTTACAACTATTAAATTGCACTCTTTAGGTGCGGCTTGAAACCTTGCACACATACAAACACTAAACATGATATCTGGCCTAGATGCACATAAATAAAGTAATGAACCAATCATAGACCAATATACCTTTTGATCCACATTTGGACCATCTTCATTGAGATCGAGATGTCCATTAGTTGTCATGGGTGTCTTGATGGGCTTGGCTTTGTCCATATTGAACTTTTTGAAGATGTCCTGCGTGTACTTGGTTTGGCTTAATCCCATGAAGAACTTTAATTCGCTCATCATTGACATCTCGAATTTGTCTATCATAATTTTGCTAAACTCTTCATAAAAGGATTTATTAGTAGAACCAAAATGATATTATCAACATAGATTTCACATACAAATAGATGATCATCAAAATGTTTTGTAAAAAAAAGTATAATCAGATTTTTAAATTTAAAACCATTTTGAGTTAGAAAATCTCTAAGGCACTCATACCAAGCTCGAGGAGCTTGTTTTAGGCCATAGAGAGCCTTAAGCAGTTTATACACATGGTTGGGGTACTCTTGATCTTCAAATCCCGGTGGCTGCTCCACGTACACTTCCTCCTTAATGGGACCGTTGAGGAAAGCACTTTTGATGTCTATTTCATACAACTTAAATTATAGTGAGTAGCATATGCCAATAAAATGCAATGGAGTCAAGTCTAGCTACGGGAGCGATGGTTTTGTCGAAGTCCAAACCTTCGACTTGTGAGTAACCTTTTTCCACAAGTCGCGCCTTCTTTCTTGTTACCACTCAATGTTCATCTTGCTTGTTCCGAAAGACCCATTTGGTTCCTACAATGTTCGCCTTTGGTCTTTCTACAAGGTCCCACGTCCCACACTTCGTTTCTCTTGAATTTGTTCAGCTCCTCTTGCATTGCAATCACCCAATATGGATCCTTTAGTGCTTCTTCTACCCTGTATGGTTCCAGAAAAGAGACAAAAGAGTAATATTCATAGAAATTAGCTATGCAAGATCTAGTGGATACTCCCTTAGCAATGTCTCCAATGATGTTATTGACTGGATGATCTCTTTGTATACTCTGATGTACTCTTGGGTGAGGAACTTGTGAAGTTGCTTGCACTTCATTTTCTTCATTGTCAATGTCTCCCCCTAGATCATTACTTCCTAATTATATTGATCTTCTTGATCTTGATCTTGATCTTGTGCATGAGCTCCCCCTTGATCATTGCTCTCCTGTTGAGGTTCATCATGAGCACTTGAGTCTTGTGGTTGCTCTTGAGGTCGAATATTACCAAGTGCCATCCTCCTCAACGCTTGGCATGGGGCTTCTTCTTGATTTATCACACACTTATCAACTTGCTCCACTTGGGAGCCATTAGTTTCACTGAACACTACGTCACATGCTACTTCAACGATGCCAGAGACTTTGTTGAAGACACAATAGGCGTATGCACTCGAATCATAACCAAGCAAGAACCCTTCATCATATTTCAAAGCGAACTTCGAAGTCCTCGGTTTCTTGTTCAAGATATAACGTTTGCATCCAAATACTTTGAAATATGAAACATTTAGCCTGTTATCGGTGAGGAGCTCATATGGCTTTTTCTTCAAAAGTCGATGAAGATATAGCTGATTTCTGTTGTGACAAGCGGTGTTTACCACTTCAGCCCAAAATCGGCCCGAAATTTTATATTCATCCAACATTGTACTCGCCATCTCTATGAGCATCCTGTTTTTCCTTTTGGCCAACACATTTTGTTCAGGGGAGTAGGGTGCCGAAAATTCATGTTTTATTCCTTCTTCATCTAGGTACTACTCAACTTGGGTATTCTTGAACTCCGTTCCATTGTCACTTCTAATGTTCTTGATGGTTGAGGAGAATTCATTTTGCGCTCTTTTCAAATATTTCTTGAGGATTCCCTGGGTTTCTGATTTATCATACAAGAAAAACACCCAGGTAAATCTAGAAAAGTCATCAACAATTACTAATCCATATTTGTTACCGCCGATGCTTATATAGGAAGTTGGACCGAAGATGTCCATGTGAAGAAGTTCTAGTGGTCTTGAGGTAGTCATCACGTTCTTGGTGGGGTATGGTGCTCCAACTTGTTTTCCCGCCTGGCATGTGTTGCACAACCTGTATTTCTCAAAAACAACATCTTTTAAACCTCAAATATGACCACCTTTTAGAAGTTTCTACAGATTTCTCATCCCAACATGGGCTAGCCGTCTATGCCATAGCCATCCCATGTTAGTTTTAGCAACCAAGCAAGTGTTGAGTTCAACTTTATCTTTGTTGAAGTCAACAAGATAAAGCTTTCCCTTCAACGTTCCATTGAATGCAATCGAGCCATCGCTTCTTCTAAAAACAGTCACACCCTCATTAGTGAATAAGCAGTTATAACCTTTGTCGCATAGCTGAGATATGGTCAAAAATATTATAATCTAGAGAATCAAAATGTAAAACATTTGAAAGAGTACGTTGATAAGAAATTTCAATTTTACCACTACCAAGGACTTTTCCTTGGCTGTTGTCACCAAAGTATATTCCTTCACTTGGATCCGTGATGCGCTCATACTCAATGAACATACTCCTCTCTCTGGTCATGTGATTAGTGCATCCACTGTCTAGCACCAATTTAGATCCACCAGAGGAGTAGGCCTGCAAAACAGAGTTATTTCTTGGTTTTAGGTACCCAAGCTTGCTTGGGTCCTCGCAGGTTAGTCACAAGAGTCTTGGGCACCCACACACAAATTTCTGAGTTCTTGTGGCGTGGCCCTGCATATTTAGCAAATATATGTCCATATATTTTTCATGAGCACATAGGAAGCATCAAAAGTACAACACATTATTTGCAATTCAGATTCATGCAATGTTTCCTTAACAAAAGTAATTTGCTTCTTAACCTTAACATTAGTGGACATGTTTTTATTTTTGGTAAACCCAAGACCATGTTTGACGTTAGGAGGTCTAGTGACCATGTATGCACTACGTGCATATTTGATCTTTTCCTTGTCAAAGATGCCACTTTGGGATAAATGTTTAGCATGTGAAGCAGAAGAATTGTGTTTAACAATATTTTCTTACTAGAGCATGTGCAAGTTATAGTTGTTGTCGAATTTACACCTTTGGAAGGTGAGCTCTTGGAGGAGGAGTCACTTTGCTTGAGTGACTCAACTTGCACTTCAAGGATCTTGTTTACTTCTGACAGGTTAGCAAGTTCATCCTTGATTGCAATATGTGAGTCTTCTAGTTTTGAGTAAGTTTCCTTACTCAAGGCTAGCTCATGCTCAAGTGACTTGTTCTTCTCATTCTCAAGCTCAATGAGTTTCTCAACCTCTTGATATCTCTTCCTTTCGCGGATGAGCATATCTTCTTGTCGGTTGACAAGCTCCTCCTTCTCAAAAATTTCATACGACAACATTTTCATTTTCCTTAAAGCAGTTTTACTTAAATCTTTAAACATATCCTCATTTTCACTAGAGCTATCAAAATCATCAATGGAGGAATTAACCAAGGGAGGTGTAAGTTGAACCTTTTTCTTGCCTTCCTTAGCCATGAGGCAAGTATGATTATGAGTCTCCCGTTCTCCCATGTCCGGGAAGAGCGTAGACTTCTTAGTAGGCTTCTTGATGGTAATGGTGGCCATCTCTTCTTCTTCATCGGAGGATGACTCGTCGTTTGAGTCCCACTCCTTCCCAATGTGCGCTTGGTGGGCTTGCCTCCTTTTCTTGAAGGTCTTCTTCTCTTGAGGCTTCGGTTCCTTCTTCTTTTTATTTTCTTCATATGTGCAGTCAACCATAAAGTGACCGTACTCGCCACAGTTGTAGTAGGTATGTCGTGCCTTGGACTTTCCTTTTTCTTTGCTCTTCCCATCACTAGAGTTGTTGCCCTTCTTCTCATCATAAACTTGAATTTCTTGATGAAGAGCGCAATCTCTTCATCATCCAAATCTGTGCTCACATCACTTGTGTCTTCTTCATCTTGTGCTTCACGAGCTTCCTTTCCTTTAGGCTTACAAGTTGCTTTGAGGTCAACTTCCATCTTCTTGGAGGAAGTAAGTTCAGCTAGGTCTTTGACATATTGGGCCTCCTTCTCTATCATCTCATGGTTGATAATCTTGCTCAATAGTTCGTCCGTAGTCATTTTGTGAAACCCCGGGCTTTCATGGATCATGGAGCACAAGGTGACATTCCTTGGCATAAATGCTCTTAGCATCCTTTTGACCACCTCATGGTCAGTCCACTTGTTGCTTCCATAGGCAGGATCTTGTTGATAAGTGCCTTCATTCGATTTTACATGTCTTGAGGTGATTCGCCCTCCTCAATGGTAAACCTCCCAAATTATCCTTCAAGCATTTCAATTTTTGCCTCACGAACTTAGTGATTTTCTTCATGTGTGGTCTTGAGTGTATCCCATATTTCCCTGGCACTTTCTAGTCCTTCAATCTTAGTGAACTCTTCTCGGCTCAGGGATGAAGTGATCACTACAACAGCTTCTGCGTTGCGGTGAATTTCTTGTTCTTGCTCTAGAGTGAGTTCATCGTCGGTATCCGGGATATCTACACCTGTACACACAATATGACAAAGACTGTGGTTTAAGGAGATTAGATGCATTTTCATATTGTACTTCCACATGGTATAATCTTTCCCGTCGAGCTGCGGAGGTTTTCCCATGGGAATTAAAAGATAATGATTATTGGAATTTAGACGATTATTTTGAAGGATATCGGGAGTAGTCATGATGACCACTCCCTGTTGTCTTCTCATCTTCTTCCTTGCCATTTTTACTTAGTAGTTTCTTTCTCATAAGCACCTTCAGTTGATGCACTTCTTCATCATCGTGCTTGTTTTCCTTGAGAACATCGAATGCCTTTGTGTCCTGTTCTTCTTCAGTGTTGGGCACCTACGGGATCTTATTGTTTTTGTCAGAGGCCACTGATCTCTCCGAGCGGTGAGTCTCGTAGATGGGAACCTGCTCTGATACCAATTGAATGTGGCCTAGCGGGGGGCGGGGGGTGAATAGGCTTTAACAACTTCATGTGTACCTAATCAAATCGTCAAATACTTGAGGGTACGGACTTGTCCGGTGTGGTAGCGGACTAGTCCGGTGTGATGATGTGTTGTGAGTTAATCAAGTGTTAATGCAGCAATTGTTAATGTTATAGTAGCCGAAATTGAACAACTAGCAAGATCAATTGATTGAACAATTAGTATTGCAAAAATTACACGTGGAATACAATGTAATTTAAGTTACAAGGTTGATCAACTTAGTGCCCTAAGTAATGATAACTGCAAAAGTAAATGAGCACGCTGGACACATATTTTACCGAGGTTCGATCTCACCAAAGAAATCTACGTCCTCGTTGAGGAAGCCCACACAGAGCCGGGTCTCTTCAAACCCTTTCCCTTGTCAAGTTGTGAGACCTATGTGTGCTAAATACTTTGGCTTTGACGATAAAAGTTTTGAATACTACCAAAACATCTTTTTATCAAGATTCAACGATAGGTACGACATGTTTTGGTTAGCTTTGGCAAGGTTAGAAGCTTGATTGCAATTGCTCTGCTTTTATCTTGCAATGTTTCAAACTTGCATTACACTTATGGAAAGTTTGCTTAGTATTCTTTTACTAAGTTTTTGGTGTGTTTTGGTGGTTATGGTTGATATCATTTTGCTATGGTTTGCAACATGCTTATGTGAGGTGCTCACGTAAGATGTTGTAGTTTCAGAACTAACGAAAGTCAAGTCGAGCACTTGTGCTCAGAAGTTGTTTATTCATGTGCAGGTGTTGCTTGAGTTCAAGATATGGCTGGTGACGGGATCCATTGAACTAGTCTTAGAGAGAAGATGAGGTTAAACAACCAAGTTCGGTAGGAATTGTGGTTGAGTTGATCGGGAGGTTGCGCAACATGTTTGAATCAAGAACAATGCACATGAAGGTATCGTGGACATCGCTGGAAGATGTTTGCATGTATGCAAGGAGTGCATGGACGTGTCTACATGATTCCAAGACGTGATGAAGAGATGTGGACGTAAAGAATTGGTCGGAAAGGTCCAACCAACTAGGTTATGGACTCAGGCTGCGGCTGAGTCGGGTTTGACTCAAATATGAAAAGATTTGAGCTGGTTATGTTAGGATTTCGTGTGGGTCACGAATTTGGGTTGTTTTAGGAATGTGGGATACGTTCCTAATATGTTTGGAAGTCTTGATATTGCTTCTATCTGCATATAGAATAGTCTTGAGTAGTTATGGAAAGTTTCGATTTGTGAATTGAGTAGGATTAGAGTCCTAATTAGGTTTGAGTTGGCCTAAGGGCTGGTTATATAAGCAAGGGAGGCCAGAGCTCGTAGTGCATGACTTAGGGCTGTTCCTCTTGTGTTCTATTGAATAAAGATTGTAGTTTAAAGGAACTTTTGTGCCTTGTTCGTCCGACTTGTTTTCCTCAAGTCTTTCTCGTTGAGTTTCTACACAACACTACCTTTCTTCGGTGGTTTTATCATAACTCGAGTTTTACAGATCCGATTAACGTGATTCTTTTTGTATTGTCTTCACAACTTAATTTTATATCATCTGTCAAAATTTTACGGCCTTTGGATTTGTGGTTTCTGATCTACACGAGTTTCTTTGTAGTGTTCCAGAACTGTTTTTCTCGGGTAGGACAGATCGACCTTTGTTCGATCTTTCGATCGTAACTTGAGTTTCTCTTGACGGATTTTTGTGATTCTTGTTCTGAAATCTTTGTGACTTGATTTTGTACAATATATACTAGATTTGTCACATTTGAACACTTTTAGATTAGTCGCACACATGATTTCTTTAACAGATCTATTTTCTACCGATTGGTGTTTTCGTTGCTTCCACTAAATGTTTTGATCTACCATTCACCTCCCTCTGGTAGCTTTACACATGTTCTTCGATCCTACAATTGGTATCAAAGCCGCGGTGCTTTAATATTTGTGATTTCCACGTGTTTTTGACTAATCATCATGGAGAAATACTCCGCAAAACCTTGTGTCTTTAGTGATATTGATTTTCAGGTTTGGAAGACACGTATGGAAGTCTTCATCCATGCACAAGGCTTTGCAATATGAGAGAAGGTGTACAAGCCTTACGAAGTGTCGTCAAATGATCAAGTTACAGCTACAAACCTAAGAGACCTCAACAACAAACAAGGCTCGAAACTTGATCATACAAGGATTAACTCAATGCGACTTTGACCATGTTCAACACCTACGATCTGTATACGATGTGTGGAAAGCACTTTGCGACTACAACGAAGGATCAAACACGATCAAGGAGGTAAAACAAGATATGTTCAAAAAGGAATACATGTGTTCTGAGATGCAACCCGGTGAGTCCATTGATGACCTCTTTGCTCGCTTTAATAAAATTCTCAGCAACTTGCATAGCATCAATGTTAATTTTTCAGATGCTGAAAATGCTAGGCAATTACTAAGTGCATTAGACATGTCAATTTGCAAGATGAAAGTCACATCCATTCGTGAATCTACTGTCATGAGTACACTTACATTAGATGTTCTTTATTCTAAATTGAAAGCTCACGAAATTGACATAATTTCACGTAAGAACCCCAACAAGTCTCTTGCATTTGTTTCTCAACGTGACATGCCTAGCTCCGGCCAATATTCATCTTGTGGTACACTTGCTTTGTTGTCCTTTCTAACCCTTGAACAGATTGAGGAGTTTCCATAGGAGGAGCTAGTACTTCTCTCAACTAGGTTCTCAAAAGCATTGCAAAATGTGAGAACTAGAAGGAGAGGAAGCTCTAGACCTCAACGATGTTTCGAATGTGGTAAGACAAGACATTTTCATTCAGATTGCCCTAAACTTTCAGGTCCTACTCCCGGGATGAAAAGCATACAAGGACGAAGCACTCCTATGCAAAAGATAAGAAGAAAAAGAAGGGTTTTACAGGACGTCAATTGGTGAACATTTTTATCTCCACACTTAAAGAACTTGGCTCAAGCGATGTGGATATTGGAAGTGACGAAGATAAAAATTATTTGGCAAACTTGTGCTTCATGGCAGGAAATTCAAGATCAACTATGGAGGAGGCTGAACACAATAGCGACAATGAAGAGGTATGACCTACTTGCGAAGAAATGTGTGATGCTATTTCTCATGCCACTGTTATAGTTAAGAAAAAGGACAAAAAGCTTGGGACAATGCTATTAAAATTGAGTGACTAGAATCTAAAATTAATCATTTGAAATCCTTGATTCCTAGTGATGATTCTTGTTCCTCATGTGATTTAATATATGAACAATTGTCCTCATTAAGAAGTCGCACACCTCCACACTTGATAAACATGAGTTAGAAATTGAAAAGAACAGAGAGCTTGCTGCACTTAATGATAAAAACTTGAAATATGCTAGCTGTTCTACAATTGATTTGCATTGTTCTACTTGAGATGATTTTGATAAGAAACTACAAGATGCTATGAATGGAATTTCTATATCGAACAATGCTTTACGTTCTCATGAAGTTAAATATTGTTCCAATTGCAAATTAAAAGGAAAAACTTCATGTGAAAATTGCCTTGATCTGTTCAGTAAACTTGATGACATGCATAGGACATTAGATCGGTTTCGTAATGGGAATAAGAACCTAAACTTGTTGCTGAATTCTTCCAAGTCTTGCAATGATAAAACTGGTTTAGGTTTTGATTCTCATGGTCATCCTAAGGCACACCCACCTAAAATTGTAAAGTCATTAGGAAGTGGTTTGATTCAAATAGTTCCTAAACAAAAACAAGTTGTTTTCAAATCTGCAGGAGTATTGTCTCATTCGGTTTCGAATAAAAATGTTGCTTGCTCATCTAGATATGAACACAAAGTTAAATTTCATTGTACCTACTGTGGTAGAGATGGTCATGTCTTAGATTTTTGTTATAGACTACCTAAACAATAGAAAAAGGAAAGAATGATTGCTAGATCTCATAACTTTCATGCAAAATTTGCTACAGTTGCTAAACCGAATGATAGGAACTTGCAATCTGCTGTAATGAGTCAAAAACATGCAAAGTTTGCTTCTAAACCTATTGTTTTTCGTGCTACACATGTAACATCTCGTAGGACAGTAGTTGGGTACAAAAATCCTCAAGCTTTGGCTCATAAACCTACTGTTTTATCTTAGCTTTCGCGTGTTATTCCTGCTGGACATCGTGTGACTCAATACTGGATTCCTAAATGCCTTTTGACTAACTCCAGTATTGAGTCATCGACGTATTGTTATTCTTTGTATGTTACACGCTTGAGGAAGGAGAACATTTGGGTTGTGGATTCAAGTTGCTCACGCCACATGGCCGATAACAAAGAATGGTTCTCCTCCCTCTCTTTTGTGTCACACGTAGAGAATGTTACTTTTGCTGATAATTCTTGAACTCCTATAATTACTAAGGGTTCGGTTAGAGTAAATGATCACTACACTTTGAAGGATGTGGCACTTGTTAAAATTTGAAATACAACTTGCTTTATGTTTCACAACTGCTAGATGAAAATCTAGAAAATATTTTCACTAAAAATTGCTGCAAAGTTGTAAATTCAAATAGTGAGCTTATTTTTAACATGTCACGGTTTGGAATAGTTTTTAAAGCTGATTTTGATATGTCTTCCTCTAAGCATAGGTGTCTAGTTGCTAATGATTCCAAAGATTTATATTTTTGGCATCGTAGACTTGGTCACGTAGGCTTTGATCATCTCACGCATGTTAGTGCTCTTGATCGCATACGTGGGCTGCTTAAGCTTAAAGGGGACAAAGAAATTGTGTGCTCTTCTTGTAGACATGCTAAGATGGTTGCAGGTTCACATACTCCTCTCACAATGATCATGACAACTGAACCGGATCAACCTTTGCACCTTGACACCGTAGGACCTTCATGTGTTCAATCCTTCGAAGGTAAATGGTATCTTCTTGTGATTGTTGATGATTATTCTAGATACTCTTGGGTTTACTTTATGACATCTAAGAATGAAGATTTTGGTCACTTTATAACTTTATTTTTTAGATTATCAATGGATCATCCAGGATCTTTAAAAGCATTTAGAAGTGATAACGAAACCGGATTTAAAAATCAATCTTTCGATCACTTTTGTGCTGAAAATGGAATAGATCATCAATTTTCTTCACCATATGTACCTCAACAAAACGGTGTTGTAGAAAGAAAGAACAGAACCTTAGTTGAAATGGCTAGAACTTTTCTTGATTAATATCAAACTCCTGGGAAATTTTTGGCTGGTGCGATTGCAACTACTTGTTATGTCTTAAATCGTGTTTTCTTGCGCGCTAAGCTAGGTAAAACACCATATGAGCTCCGATTTGGACATAGGCCTAGTGTTACACACTTTCAGATCTTTGGTTGCAAATGCTTTGTTAAGAAACATGGTAATCTTGATAAATTTGAACCTAGATCCATTGATGGCATGTTTCTTGGTTATCCATCTCATACTAGAGGCTACCGTGTGCTTTTACTTGACACTAACAAAATTGTGAAGACTTGTGAGGTGTCTTTTGATGAAACTAGCACAGGTACTAGCTCAAATATTGTAGGTCTGGATCTGTATCCTCAAGGGGAGGGTATTTTCAAAGAAGAAGAAGAGTGGGTGATATTGCCTGATAGTTCCGAAGCTGACACATGTCTAGCTCCAAACTTTTAACAAGCTCCTACTACCATCTCTGCTGGTCCTGATCGTCCACAAGCCACAAGCTCATCAATCTGTGATGAACCTAATGAAGAAGAAGCTTGTGAGACATCTGTTCCCATACGGATTTGCAAGGATCATCCCCCGCAACAGATAATTGGAAGCTTGCATGAACGAGTTACAAGATCCAGGTTTTCCGACCCCAATTCTCATGCTCATTCTGCTTTTGTTGCTTCTTTTTGACCCAAAGATATATCACACGCACTCACAAATGAATCTTGGATTATTTCCATGCAAGAAGAGTTAGAAAATTTTGAAAGAAATAATGTTTGGAAACTTGTACCTACACCTCAAGGTCACTCTTTAATTGGAACTAAATGGGTGTTTAAAAATAAACAAAGTGAGGATGGGGTTGTGGTTAGGAATAAGGCTAGGTTGGTTGCTCAAGGTTTCACTCAAGTTGAAGGTCCAGATTTTGATGAAACTTTTGCTCCTGTTGCTAGATTAGAAGCCATAAGAATTTTGTTAACTTTTGTTGCATCTAAAGGTTTTAAGCTATATCAAATGGATGTTAAAAGTGCTTTTCTTAATGGCTACATAGATGAGGAGGTTTATGTCAAACAACAACCGGGTTTTGAAAATCTAGATTTTCCTAATCATGTTTACAAACTGTCCAAAGCCTTGTACGGTCTCAAACAAGCCCCTAGAGCATGGTATGATAGAATAAAAACATTCTTACTTGAAAAGGGGTTTACCATGGGCAAGGTTGATAAAACTCTTTTTGTGCTTAAGCATGGCAATGACTCATTATTCGTTCAAGTGTATGTGGATGATATAATCTTTGGTTGTGCTTCTCATGATCTTGTGCCATGTTTTCAGTTATGATGAGTTCAGAATTTGAGATGAGTATGATGGGAGAACTCACGTACTTTTGGGGGCTGCAAATAAAGCAAACCAAGGAGGGTACCTTTGTGCATCAAATGAAGTATACAAAAGACCTCCTAAGGCGCTTCAATATGGACAAAAGCAAGCCTCTTCGGACACCAATGGGAACAACAACAACAACACTTGAACTTGATGAAGATGGTGAACCCGTGGATCAAAAAGAATATAGAAGCATGATCGGATCACTTTTGTACCTCATGACATCAAGACCATACATACAATTCAGTGTATGTCTTTGTGCACGGTTTCAAGCCTCCCCACGTGCTTCACATCGTCAAGCCCTCAAAATGATTCTCAGGTACTTACATGGAACTCAAGAATTTGGCATTTTTCTTCCTTCTTCCTAAACCGTTACTTTGAAAGCTTTTTCGTATGCTGATTTTGGGGATTGTAGGATTGATAGGAAAAGTACTTCCGGTGCTTGTATTTTTCTTGGTAATTCACTTGTTGCTTGGTCCTCAAGAAAACAAAACTCAGTTGCACAATCCACAGCTGAATCTGAATATGTAGCTACTGCTAGTGCTTGCTCATAAATTATTTGGATTGTTCAAACACTTAAGGACTATGGGGTTGATCTAGATAGTGTTCTACTATTTTGTGATAACACTAGTGCCATTTGCATTGCTAAAAACCCCGTGCAACATTCTAAAACTAAGCACATTGACATTAGGTATCACTTTCTCCGTGATAATGTTGAAAAGTCGTGCTTCACCATGTAGATACCGAACAACAATTGGCTGATATTTTTACAAAACCTTTGGATTTCACTCGTTTTTGTTTCATTCGTAGTGAAATAGGGGTTATGCATCCTCATGGCTTACATTGAGGGTGAGTTTTGAAACTTGGGAAGTCTATGTGTGAATCTGAAATTAAAATAATATGATCATAGTATTTCATACATATATTACTTTGTGATTCCTTTTACATGCTGAAAGTTCTTACTACATTACCCATGTTATACATTTTGTAGTTTTTACCATGTCTAGTAATTGTAATAATTACTTACACTAAATCTAGTCATGATCAAACTTTCTTGCTATTTTGAACTTGTTTCATGCTCACAAGTGCTTTTAATCATAAAGAATTTATCAATTAATCAACTCACATGTTGAGTTTTTATGAACAAATATAAATTGAGAAAAGATCAAGAGAATATGCATGCATCACACTTCTTCTTTTGAGATGGCTTATCATTGCACTTAGATATGAACTTGGAAGAAGTTGTGTATGACTAAAATCATGTCCTTAAGCTTCTGATTGTCAAATGACATAGGTTTGGCTTGGTTGGTTAGAATAAGGCAGATGCAGCATGTAATATCTTGCAAATGTCATATGTTAAAAATTTGTGCTTTAAAGAAAAAAATTGCAGCAACAAGTGTCATGCTTTCAGGTATTGAAATAGTTAAGGTTGTGAGATCATGACTTGCTTAAATTGAAAATTACAGTTGATTCTCATGTCGGAGTCTGATTCTGGCAATTCTCCCGGCACTACTGTTAGTAGACCGCGGAGTTTCTTAGTTCGGTTAGGGCGCGCGGAAATTCAGAATAAGATGGTGACTCGACACGAGGATTTATGTGGTTCGGGCCGCCTGATCATAATACCCTACTCCACGGGTATGTGTTGTTGTTGTTGTTGTATTGAGCGTATGAGAGCGTGAGCCAGAGAGAGGCCGAAAAAATTCTCTAGCCAGTCTCAGCCTGTCTCCAGCGTGTGTCGGAGATCAAAGTGTCTGGAAGAGTCCCCGTGTATCACTCGGCCGGTCCTTTTATAGTACAAGGGTTGGCCGTTACATCGTTAGCCTGGCCCGACATGTGGCCCTGTCGATTACTGATGCCTAATACACAATTAATGTCCTTAGTTCCCCTTAATAGCGTGATAACGCCCTTTAATGGTGGCGTTACTGGTATTAAGGGTCATCCGACCGTGTGTCATTATAATAGAATTAATGACACATAATCAGGTCTTGAAGTCTTTAATGTCCCTTGAAGGTCCAAGCCGTTGGAGGTCCACCAATCTGCGTGTTGAGGTTGAAGGTCCGGTGGTTGGACGCGTGGCAGCTCCGGAGCTTACCGTCTTGGACGAGTAGGTTCGGTGCTATTGTACATGTGTTGGTACTGGAGCTTCCCTCTGTCGGGGGTTAGGTCCGGGGGTGCCACACAGGTATCTAGTCCGGAGCTTTCCCATGTATGGAATGTAGCTCCGATTTTACGATACATGTGGCGGCATTGGAACTAACCATACGAGGGAGGCAGGTCCCGTTCCGAGTGACACGTGGGGCCTTTGGGGGTCTTCAATTCAGATATGTGGATTTCCTTTGCACTCTTTGCAGTTCCAAGGGGTATCCGACACGCAGGATACCGACAGTGGCCCCCTGGTCCCACCTCTGGGAGAGACCTTTTGGGTTAATTCATTCTGCCGGAGGTGGGTCCATCTTTTGATTTTTGCATCGTGTCTTCAAGGGTTTTTGGATGTGCCGTTGCGGTGGTGGTTCACAGCTAAACCATCGCCGCGTGGCATCTTCAGGATGCGGCAAGTGAGAACTGCGCGTGCGGATCTCACGCAATTGATGGTCGCCGGTTCCCAATACGAAAATCGTATCGATTCCGCGCACCCTATCAGGCCGCCACCCTTGGGTTTCTTGCCTCTCATCATGACAACTGTTCGCTTGGGGTAAAGACCTCGACTTGATCGTTTGGGTGGCCCCGGGCCCCCTTGTCATTGGTAGGGTGAAATTTTTGACCTGTATCCTTGGCCCTTTTATGGTTTACATCCAAGCGTTGCGGGGGCTTACTTAAGAAGGAAAGCGTGCACGGTTTGGGGATTCCTTACGCCTTCATTTGAACTTGCGCTCGAATCCTCCAAACTTTTGCTTGCTTTTTCTCTCTTGCCCCGCCGTGCTGCGATGGAGTTCGGTCTCCGCAAGAGCCGTCTCACGACCGATGACGATTTGAAGAAGGTCCGGACCTACATGGGGTGGTCCAGTGACTCATTCAACCACCTGGTCCGTGCCGGCGAGCTTCGGTTCAAGAAGAAGCGCGGCGGCGACATGGTGTACTTTTCTGCGTACGCCATGGTGGGACTGATCCCACCTTTCTCGACTTTCCTCTTGATGCTGTTAGACTTCTATGGTCTGCAGTTGTACCACCTTGTCCCCCACACCATTCTTCTTGTGTCAACATTTGTCCACTTCTGCGAGATGTGGGTGGGTATTCCCCCCTGCGTCGAGCTTTTCCGTACCTTCTTTACCATCCACACCATCGACAAGAGTAACGAGTATCTTGGCTTCTACTATTTTGTGAAGCGCAAGAAATGCCCCTACAAGTACTTGAGGTCGTTCCCTTCCGGCAAGTGGGATGACTGGAAGAAGGATTTGATTATCGTCACGGCAGAGGAGCACGAGAAGCTGGAGCTGCCTGAAGGTCTTCCCAATGTCGAGACTGATGCCTAGAGTGAGGTTCCGGTGCTGTCAGAGGCCTTCAACCTTGCCTTGACCAGGATATGCCAATGTGTGGAAGGAGGGGTGACCCCCAGACGGTCTTCTGCAACTTCCTGGTCAATAGGTGGGCTCTGCTGAAGAAGAGGGAGAAGCTTGCCTGGGCCCTCAATAGCGTGATGGACGATGACTGGATTGAAACTGGTTTGAAGTCCAATTTGGAATGCTCTACTTTGGAGCTTCATCTCAAGAAGTTCCAACATGGAATCGACGTCGAGGGCGACGACTTAACTCCGCCGGCAACTTTCCTCCCTTTGAACATGGAGGCGGAATTTCGCAGGGAGCTCCAAAGGTAGATGTCGGTGCTTGACGACCTCGGCAAGGTAGAGAGGCATCCGACCACCGGATTGGTGATCCTTGGAGCTTTCGAGGGTGGCCCTGCTCCCGCCCCAAGACCAAGAGCTGAAGTCATAGGCAAGGGCAAAGAGTTGGCGGAGCCCTCCAGCTGAAAGAGGAAGTTGAAGCACTCTGACGGGAGGCCCGTCAGACCTGCTCCTTCCACAATAGCTCCTTCTCCCCGGCGGGGAAGGTCTTCGACGGCGATGCCAACTACAGCATCAGTGACTCCCCGGTACGTCAGCTCCACCCAGGTGACTCCGGCGTCAGAGCCAACTAAGGGCTCTAGGTCCGAGGGTCCTTCTCAGTTAAGGAAGGCCCCAACCAAGACGTCGCTGACAGCGGTAGTAAGATCCGAAGATCCTTCTGGAGCTACTACCCCAGTTGAGACTGGGTCGGGCTCTGAGCATCCGGCAAAGAGGTTCTGCACTAGCTGGAGCGGAAGCCTCCCAATGTAAATTTGCTTTTTTACCTCATGATTGTTTTGTTGTAACCATATTCTGAGTTTCTTTGTCCTTCATCCACAGGGTCTCTAAAAAAGGGGTTGAAGCTCCGGTTCCTGTGACAGCAGCTGATGCTGTACAGGCGGAGGCTCTGGCTCCAATTCCAGCGCCACCCCAGGTGGTGGCTGAGGTCTCGGCAGCTCCGGCGCCAGCTGTCATGGTTCTTCACCTCGACTCATCTCCCGATGCTCCCTTGGTAACGCCGGACCACAGGAATGAAGATGTACCAGCGGCACCAGCTCTGGAGGTTGAAGCTCCGGTTTTGGATGCTGTGATGACGGATGCTCCGGCCTCAGAGCCGTAGGTAGCTGTAGTTCCAGCCTTAGGGGTGGATGTTATTGAAGCCCCGACAGTGGAGTTGGTGGTTCATGAAGTTCCGGCGCCTGAGCCGGTTGACGTGGAGGTGCCGGCACACGAACCGATGGAGGTCGAAGCGCCGACGCCTGAACTGGCAGTGGAGGAGGCACCAACACTAGAGCCAGAAGTGGCCTCAACTCCGGCCGAATCTTCAATACCTGCCCCAGAGGTGGTAGTTCAGGAGGTACCCGTGCCTGAGCCAGGGTGCCAAGATGAAGCGACCGATCCTCTTCCTGAGGAAACAATTGTCGATGACCTGGCGGCGGGACCTTCGGAGCTGACTCCGGAGATAGAAGCTCCCGTTGCCGGACCTTCCTCGGCGACGACTGAGGCACTTCCGAAGGGCGGCCCTAGTGCCACGGAAGCTCGGGGGACCACTATTGTAGAGTGGGACCCAATTTTTGTTATGGAGAACCCACTGGAGTCAGCGGAGAGGACCCCGGCAGGTCCGGAGCCGATTCCCCTATCATTATCCATCGATAGTGCCTGCTTCAGCCTTCGTCAGGTCCAGCTTGCCTTTTATCACGACAGCAAGGTCCTCGAGAAGCAGCGCCAAACCCTTAGGAGGTGGCGCCACCGGCTCCAATTTGAGACCAAGCTGGCGCAAACAAGGCTGGCCGATGACAAGGAGTGGGTCAAGAGGGAGAAGGCCCAGATGGAGTACTAGGGCCAGCTACTGGACGAGAGGGAAAGCATGGTGCGATCCCTCGACAATCAGTCTCGAGCTATACACGAACAAGCCATGGCTGCTAATGAAGTAGCGAATGATCGTCAGGAGAAGCTCAGTACCATCCACGAAAGCCTCGTCAAGCGCCGGGAGGCTCTTGAGGAGCGAGAGAAAAAGCTCGAAGATGAAGCAAAAACTCCTAGAGCTGAGGGATGACCTTGTGAAGAGGTTGGAGGAGCTCGCCCAAAGGCTGGCCCTGGGTGACAAGAGCCTTGCAGAGCGCACCCAAAAGCTGGAGGAGCGCTGCAAGAGCGAGGAGGAGAAGGCCTGGCAGTGGGGACATGACCTTATGAAAAGGGAGGACGAAGTCGCTGCCAGGGAGAAGAAGGTGCGAGGCTGGGAGAAAGACCTAGTTGACCGCCAGAACAAGATCCACGTCTGGGAGAAGGAGCTTGCCAACCTTGAAAAGCAAGTTGCTGAAAGGATCCAGCAGCATGCCAAAGAGGTCGAGCGCCTTTCCAAGGAGGGTTCGGAGCTTGCGGCGGCCAAGAGGTCCTTGGAAGAGATTCGAGGCTCAAGGGCTGCTGAGTCCCAACAAGTATGGGACTTCTTGGGCAAAGCCAATGACGCGCTAACGCCACTAGGCTTTAGTCCAGTGCGTCTAGACGATTCGGAGCCGGAGCTGGACCATGCGTTGAAGGCGTTGATCTTGGCAAGCAACATACTCAACAAGATGGGCGATGTCATCGCGAACCAGTTGGAAACTGAAGGAAAATCCCTTGTGTAGAACGTCGCAGAATACATGCTGACGTGCTACACAAGCCGAGATCCTCATTTCCCACTAGATCCGGTGCTTGAGGGTCCCATCGACGGAGAGGGAGATGCCGCCAAGGCCAGCGTGTCGGAGGTTGCCCAGAGGGTTGCCTCGTTCTTCCGTAGGATTTAGGACTTTCTCCTTGTAGCTCGCACTTGTATCTTCTCTTCTTTTCCTCAATTTTGTAATCTCTTGTCTTCAGATGAATGAAATCCAAGATATTTATGAATTTCATTTTTTGTCTTCAACCTTTGTCTCACTTGGCCCCCTGGTAGATGTACACAATTTGATTGCGAACATGTACCAAAAGGATGTAGCATTTTGTTTAAGACTTGCGTGCTTCTAACTTGTAGAGTGTAGGTTCGAAGTCGTTGATAGCAGGGCCCCCTGAGGTTGTCGGAGCTTTGTAGCTTCGGCAGTGACCATTGTCAACACGTAGCGTCGACAGCTGGTCCTCTAGGGTTGTCGGAGCTTAGTAGCTCCGACAGCGACCATTTTCAACACGTAGAGCGTCGACAGGAGACCCCATTGGGGGTGTCCTTCTACCATCTTTGCTTCACGTTGACGATTGGCTCCCTGTATTTGTCGGAACTTGATAGCTCTGGCGACGCTTACTATCAATGTTTAAAACATCGACAGCGGGCCACCTTAGGGGATGTCGAAGCGTTGATAGCTCCGACATCATCCACCATCATCATGAGATTTTGATTTTTACTGCACACTTAAGTCAAGACAAACAGTAAAATCCGTTTATTATCTATAACTCATTTGCGGCTTACTATTCCCGAAAGAAATTTTTAGGTCGACCGCAATTCTATATACAATCAAGTGCATTGGCTTATTTTCTCCAGGTCCGATTGTTTTCTGGACTCACCTTACTCAGGCCTGCCGGGGTGTGGCTAGAGTGGCGTACTTAGGGTGCAGGACCAGGCTAAGTCGATAGCACACTCCGGACCTAGATTGGCTTGGCGTTTAGGCGAGTAGGCCATTCAACAATGTTAAGACCTGAAAGAAATAACAATGCAACTTGAATTATACATGAATTGTTCGAGCTAAAGTTTCCTAAGAATTGCACAACTTTGTTTTAGACAAGAAAGAGAAGAATAAAAAAGAATGAGCCTTACAAAATAAATGCACGAGGAGTCTGTTTTCACATAATGATGTCTTACATTATAGGTCCGGGGTACAGGGGAAACAAGTACACTGTTAGGGTATGGAACTAGGCTAAGTGTGTTGCATTTCTTGTTTGACCCAGGGTAACTAGCTGCACTTTTAGTTCCGATACTGTGTCAAGTGTTGCTTGAACCTTGCGGACCTTCCGGGAAAGGTCCGGCTGTTCTCCTGGAGGAGCTACCTGACCTGTACAATGACGCTATAACATACATCATATGTAATTCCAGACTCACCTCCGTGATATTAAGTGTAGAACTTATGGAGGTGCTCAATATTCCAAGGATTAGGGAGTGGTGTCCCATCCTCGGTTGCCAAGCGAATGCATCCGTGGCGAGATACTTTGATCACTCGAAAGGGTCCTTCCCAGCTAGGGGAAAGTTTGTTTAACCCTTCTCGAGTTTGTATTCTCTGTAGCACCAGATCGCCTTCCTCGAGCTGTCGGTCATGCACATGCCTTTGGTGATAGCGCCGGAGCGCTTGGCGGTATCGTGCATTTCGAACAGCTGCTCGGCACCTTCCCTCTTCAACGAGGTCAAGGTCTTCACGCTGGAGCTGGTTCTGCATGGCTTCGTCGAAGGTCTGGACCCGGAGCGACCCCAAGGTGATTTCTGGGGGAAGGACTGCTTTAGCTCCGTACAACAGGAAGAAGGGTGTCTCTCCAATTGACCGGTTTGGAGTTGTCCTGTTTGCCCAAAAGGTGGGCAGAAGGTCTTCAATCCAGTTGGCTCCATGTTTTTTCAGGCGCTCATATGTGCACGTCTTGAGTCCTTTTAGGATTTCTGCATTTGCTCTCTCAGCTTGGCCATTGCTTGCCAAGTGAGCTACGGAAGCGTAGCTGACTTGAATGCCGAGGTCTTCGCAATATCCTTGGAATGTAGAGCTTGTGAATTGGGTCTCGTTGTCAGTTATGATCTTGTTTGGGACTCTAAATCTGCATACTATGGACTGCAAGAAATTGATAGCTGATTGCTTGTTTATTGTCACAACTGGAGTTGCTTCCGGCCACTTGGTGAACTTGTTGATGGCGACATACAGGAACTTGTAACCTCCGACAGCTCTTGGGAAAGGTCCCAAAATATCCATACCCCACACGGCGAATGGCCATGTCGGAGGTATCATTTGTAGAGGTTGAGATGGTGTGTGAATTTGCTTTGCATGAAACTGGCATTCTTCACATTTCTTCACTAGCTCAGTTGCATCCTAGAGTGATGTAGGTCAGTAAAAACCATGCCAGAAGGCTTTACCGACCAACGTGCGGGAAGACGCGTGGTTCCCACACTCACCTCCATGGATTTCCCCGAGGAGCTCGCGGCCTTCTTCCCTTGTAATGCACTGCATTAGGACGTCGTTGGCACCACGCTGGTAGAGATCCCCTTCTACCAATGTGTATCTTTTAGCCAATGTGACTATCTGGTCAGCAGATACATTGTCTTCAGGAAGGATGTTGTATTTCAAGTAGCTCTAGATCTTCGAGATCCATGCATCAGAGCTAACTTGATCTTCTGAGTCTTGCGTGTTGGGTTGCTCGGAGCTTCCTGCAGCACCTACGACCCTTGATGGACGCCATGGTAACAGGGCCATCGGAACCGCCAGCTTTGAGGTGCTAGTCTCGCCCCCTTCGCTCAGTTCGGCAGGCTGAGCTGTTGGTCTTGACAATCTCCAAACGAAAGTTCCGTCAGGAGCCGGAGCTCCGGTTGAAGCTTTCGTCGAGAGTTCGTCAGCTTTAGCATTGTTGAGACGCTGGACATGGCAAAGATCCAGGACTTTGAAATCCTTCTGAAGCTTCTGGACATCTAGGAGATATGCATCTAGTTGAGGGTTGTTGCAGCAGTATTCACCTTTGACTTGTTTTATAATGAGCTGCGAATCACCCTTTACCAACAGCTGCTTGACACCATATGATAGTGCCACCTTGAGCCCATAGATTAGTGCTTCATACTCCGCCATGTTGTTGTTCGCCTTGAAGTCAAGGTGAACCATGTATTTGACCTTCTCCCTGGTCGGAGCAAGGAGAAGGATTCCAGCTTCGACCCCCTGCTTCTGCACGGAGCCGTCGAAGTAGAGAATCCAGTGAGGCTCAGTGAAGACCAGAGCCTTAGGTTCTGGTTTCTGCTCTCTGGGGCCCCCAGGATTTGATGGAGAGGGGGTCCATTCCGCCATAAAGTCTGCCAATGCTTGACTCTTGATTGCTTGTCTTGGGACGAATTCAAGATCGAACTCGGCCAATTCCGCTACCCACTTTGCAATGTTCCCAGTAGAGTCAGGGTTATTCAAGATTGTACGCAATGGACAAGAGGTTACCACTGAAATCTTGTGAGCCTGAAAGTAGTAACGAAGCTTCCTAGAGGCGATAAGAACTGCGTAAAGCAGCTTATGCACCTCTAGGTACCGAGTCTTGGTGTCATGGAGTACTTCACTGATGAAGTATACTGGGCACTGGACTGTCCGGACCCTCCCGGAGGGGCCCGAAGCTTCCTCCTCATCAACCTGGACCCTCCCGAAGGGGTACGAACCTTTTTCGGGGACCTCCCGGTTCCTGCAGGAGGAACCCAAAACTTCTTCTGAAGTGACCCGGACCCTCCCAGAAGGATCCAGATCTTCTTGTTCCGCAACAGTAACTCCATCATTTGAAGGAGGTTGATCCTCTGGCGTCTCGCCTCGAGGATCCGGGTCTGGGGGCTGGGACCCAGACTCTCCTTCAAGTAGCTCCGGACCTTCCCGGAGGGGTCTGGATTCCTGAACTGGAGATGGTTCTGGTCTTTTCGCAACCAGGACCATGCTGACAACTTCGTCAGTTGCTGAAATGTAAAGCAGAAGTGGCTCACCAGGGTTTGGAGCTACCAAAGTTGGTAGAGTGGTGAGGAGCTGCTTCAGCTCTTGGAATGCCTTTTCTGCTTCTTCAGACCATTGGACTGGTCCGAACT
Source organism: Tuctoria greenei (assembly GCA_036927565.1). Lineage (NCBI taxonomy): Eukaryota > Viridiplantae > Streptophyta > Magnoliopsida > Poales > Poaceae > Tuctoria > Tuctoria greenei. The sequence continues at coordinate 169,599,363 of JAYESD010000008.1, read as the reverse complement.
TCCTCAATAATTTGAAGAAGGGTAATGCCCGTTCCGCCAGTCTTGAGACGAACCGGCTGAGGGCTGCTAGACACCCAGTTAGCTTCTGGACATCCTTGATGCGAGCTGGTGGCCGCATGTCTTCAATAGCTTTAATCTTCGCCGGATTTGCCTCTATTCCTCGGTGGTTCACCAAGAATCCAAGAAGATTTCCGGAGCTAACCCCGAAGACACACTTGTCTGGGTTCAGCTTTGTGCGTGTGATTCACAACTTGTCGAAGACAGCTTGCAAGGTGTCAAGAAATGAGTCCTTGTTCTTGATCTTGATGACGATGTCATCGATGTACACTTCCCCTACATCTCTGATGAGCTCTCCAAAAGTTTTGTACATAGCTCGCACAAACATTGAAGCAGCGTTTTTGAGACCGAATGGCATGGCAGTGTAACAGTACAATCCATCTACTGTGATGAAGGCGGTATGCTCTTCATCTTCCCTAGACATTCTGATTTGATGATACCCAGAATATGCGTCTAGGAAACACAGTAATTCACACTCAGAGGTTGGAATCCACTATCTGATCCATTCTAGGTAGTGGGAATGGATCCTTTGGGCATGCCTTATTTAGTGTTGTGTAGTCGATACACATTCGAAGGTTCCCGCCGGCCTTAGGTACAACGACTGGGTTTTCCAGCCATTTTGGGTGGAAGACTTCTCGGATGAATCCAGCTTTGCGCAACTTCTTCACTTCTTGACGTATGAAGTTTTGTTGCTCTATTGATTGCTTCTGAGGCTTCTAATGTACAGGCCGAGCGTCGGGATAAATCTTCAGATTGTGCTCAATCACCTCCCTGGGGATCCCAGACATTTGTGACAGTTGCCAGGCAAACACGTCGACATTAGCCCGGAGAAAAGTGATGAGTGCGAGTTCCTATTTGTCGTTTAGACCTCCCGATATACGGGTGGTCTGAGCAGCATCGGAACCAATTTGGATGACTTCGACGGGAATGTCAGTGTTGCCGCTTGGTTGCACACGAGGTGCAGAAGTTGAGCCTCGATGATGAATGTTCGGGGGCTTCGGAGCTTGCTCCTTTCTGGATTCTTCCTCTTGCGCTGTAGCAAGCGCGTGGAGTTCTTCCAGAGCAGTAACTCCAGCGGTGCGGTCTCCGCGGATCCGGAGAATGCCTGAAGGTGTTGGCATCTTCAACACCAAGTAGCCATAATGAGCAGCAGCCATGAATTTGTACAAAGTCGGCCTGCCCAATGTGCCGTTGAATGGCAAGTTGATCTGTGCCATGTCGAAGACCAACCTATCAGTCCTGTAATTCTCCCGAGTTCCAAAGGTCAGCGGAAGAGTAATGGCACCGAGTGGATTTATGACCCCCGGACCTACTCCTGAGAAAGGTCGGGAGGGGCGAAGATCCGAAGGTCTGAGCTGAAGCTTGACAAAGGATTCAAAGCTTATGAGGTTCAGCCCCGAACCTCCGTCCACCATTACGTGGTGGAGCTGGATGTTAGGTCGGAGATACCATCAGCGGAAGTTGACCAGCTCCGATCATGTTCCGAGGGCAGCCCGAAGCATCAATGGTGATGGCAATGTCCATCCACTTCCGATGAGGCTCCGCCCTGGCGGTCGGAGCTACCGAAGCCATGTCCCGCCGCATTGTCTTGAGGACACAGCGTGAAGTAATATCCCACGAACCACCAAAGATGGTGTTCATGGTCTTTCAGCGCTCGTTGTCGGAGACGTCATAGTCGTCGTCAACGGAGGTGTAAACAACCTTCAAAACTTTTTTAGGGTCCAGAAAGCCTAACTCCTCTTCAGCCGGATCTTCGTCGACTTTTTGTTTTCCTTCCCTTTGAAGGAAAGGAGCTTCTTCCCGACGCTTGTTCTAGCGCTCGACGAGGTTCTGGACCTCTCGGCAGTTTTCCAGGTTGTGGCTGTCCGTCTTGTGTATAGGACACCACATCTTGGAGCTTCCACCGTCTTCAGACAAAGGCCGAGGTCATTTCTCGGGGCGTGGCCCCCGATGTGATGCCCGGTTCCGAAAATGAACCAAGCTAACGCATATGTGTGCCCAGGATGTTCATCACACATACACGAGTGCAATCACAAAAGAGTATACAGAAAATTACCACAAGACAAGATTAATTAACCAAATTTTATTACACGAACCAGATTATCCTCAAATACAAGCTCTAATAATTGTTAATGACAAGTTCAACTAATGCAGCGGAAATAAACTAATTAAGCAACTATGCAGCATAAGCAATAGGGTATATATGCGCAGCTCCAATCAACACCACAGGCAAAGCTGACGGTAGACACGGCCTAGAATTCCACATTATCGCCATTAAACTCCCAATCCTGACCTGCAACTGTTGGGGTGGGGGATTGCAAGAGTGAGTACATGTCGTACTCAGCAAGTGTGGAAAATATGACATGTGGCTGATTCAAATGACGACAATAATAATAGTAAAGTGCTGAAAAGTACATTAAAACATTTGAACAGCAATATATGTATTATGTGTATGTAAAATAAACCCATCATAATCATAAGTAATACCATAATACCAAACTGAATTCATTACCATCATCAATAATTCCAGATTTCACCATTGTCAATGACCATGTTCAGATATTAATCCATAACCATCCATAACCATTACCAAACCATAGCCATTACGAAACCATAACCATCCCAAATTCCAATTTCCCTCTAATCATGGAAGTTGTCCAGGTGCTCATAACCGGGAGCACGGCTATCATGATAGTTTTTAGTTAACTCTGCAGAGTTTGTACCTCTTTACCCACGTGCTCATGATTTCATCACCTATCGGCGACTAAGAACCTCCCTTATGCCCATGACCCGTCGGTCACATTACACACTTCTGTTGGTGTGTGGCCAAGAGATCACAAAATAGCCTTTACAAAGAGATTACTATCCTATTTAGACCCCACTGAGGTTTCACCGGTGGCGATGTCTCCCGCAGAGCACATCTTCAACCAAGGGCCCCCTCTTGAGCCATTCGGATCCCAGGGTAGTCCCACCAATCATCAACAAACCCAATCCGACTACCCCTTCCCCGAGCATCCACAATGGTCCAAACAGCACTAGCAAAGCCCTAATTAATCAGCTACGCCGCACCCATAACTTGGCCTCGTGGTGGCACTGTAGTCCTGGCTTATTCTCGCATGAACTGGTCCTTAGATCTTAAGCAAGCAAACCACCATAACATCCAACCCATCCACACACCAGGCTTGCTTAGATCATCCATTACCATACCATGTTTAACCAGTTCATGTTAACCATAATCTCATCCATGCATAATTAAATTGAGTGGTATAGTTGTTTCCATCCCAGTTGATTAAATGAAGCAAAAAGGTAAAAACCCTTCCCGACTCTCTCTACCATAAATTCCAGGTGACAAGGGTGGTTTAGCAAAACTAGTAAACTTCCTACCATAGGATTCCCATCAAATTGACACAGCATGCAGTTTTGCAAACAAAACATTTATTTTAAAATAGGATCAATATGCTTCAAGGACACTTGCCTTGCTCTTGCTGTTGATTAGGGTCAAAGCCTTCAAACTCTTGATGTTGTAGATCCTCCGCGGCACTCTCTAGTGCAAATCCGTCTAATCCACACAATAAACATACAAAACAAGAAACACAATCAAAGAGTGCACAAATATTACTCAATATGTCATGACATGCATGATCGATGCAAATGCAAGGTAGAACTTGTTACTAGATTGCTTTTAATGATCACTAACTAGCTCTAATAGATTATAACAAGTTTATACAGGTTTGGGGTTGATTAGATGAAATTTTAGAATTAATTCAACACAATTTAACCAGAAAGATCGGACTAGTCCGCTAGGGACCGGACAAGTCCGCACTTGACGAGATCAGCAGATTAGGGTTTTCTAGATCGACGTGAATTTGGAGATTAGGGGTTGAATTCACATAAGGAAAAGAGAATAGAAGGTATACCAGGTGTTTAGAACTCCAATGAACCAAGAAACTTGGAGGTAACACTTGGATCTTGATGATCTAGGGTTGGCGATGAACTTGGAGATGAATTGGTGGTGAAGGACGAAACTTGGTGGAGATCTTGATCCTCCTTCGTTTCCTCCTCTTCTTCTTCTTGTTTGGGATCTTCTCCTCCCTCCTTGATGGTGGCTCCCCATGAACTAGGGTTTGGGTGGGTGGAAAAGTGGCAAATAGATGTCAAACCAAGGGGTGGGGTTGTTTATATAGACGTGGAGGCTAGGGTTAGATGGATTTCGAGTTTAGGATGAGTAGAGGCCGGTTTAGAGTCCCACATGGGCTCTAAAAGAGTTGGGCACGACGTCCCTAGGCCCACTTGACGTGAAACCCAAGAAACAAGTCGTAAAACAAAAGGTCAATCTCGGAGTCACGAAATATCGGACAAGTCCGGACAGGACCGGACTAGTCCGAAGTCGTCCAGAGAGAAAATCGGACAAGTCTGGCCTAAAATCGGACAAGTCTGATCTTAGTCAGAAAGGAAAACGGACAAGTCCGCTGGAACACCGGACTAGTCCGGAAAAGCCCAGGGACTTAGCAAATTTTCAAGGATTCATGGAACATCGGACTAGTCCGCACAAAATCGGACAAGTCCGAAGTTGTCCAGAGGCAAATATCGGACTAATCCGCAGCAAAAACGGACAAGTCCGTTTTTAGACAGAGAGAAATCGGACTAGTCCTCAGCAAAACCGGACTAGTCCGCACTTTCCTACATTTTTAAGTGCGGTTTTGTTCCAAATAAATTTTAAACTTGTTCCTCTTGTTATGGGTTAATGTTAAACATGTATATGAGTGTATGCAAGGCATGATTCATGAAAATGAGGGTGTTACAAACCTACCCCCCTTAAAATGAATCTCGCCCTCGAGATTCGACGCGGAAGAGAAGAGATAGGGAAATTCCTTCTTGAGATCATCTTCTCCCAAGTTGCTTCTTTTTCGGTATGGTGCTTCCATTGGACTTTACACCATCGAATCACCTCGTTCCTTGTGACTCTCTCCTTGGTTTCCAAGATTTTGACCGGTTGCTCGGCATACGTCAAATCTTCCTCTAGTTCCAATTCTTCCATTGGCACTTGTTCTTCCGGCACTCTCAAACACTTCTTGAGCTGGGAAACATGAAACACATCATGTACGTCTGAAAGATGGGCTGGCATCTCCAACTTATATGCTAGTTCTCCTCTTTTGTCCAAAATCTTGAATGGTCCAATATAACGAGGTGCGAGCTTCCCTCTTATGTTAAACCTCTTATGACCTCTCATTGGTGACACCTTGAGGTAAACAAAATCTCCTATTTCAAAGGCTAATTTCCTTTTCCTATTATCCACATAGCCTTTTTGTCTTGATTGGGCAGCCCTCAAGTTTTCACGAATTATCTGGACTTGCTTTTCGGCTTCTTGCAACACATCCGGACCAAATACTTGAGTTTCTCCTGCCTCATTCCAGAATAAAGGTGTCCTACACTTCCTCCCATAAAGCGCTTCATATGGTGACATTTTCAAGCTTGCTTGGTAACTATTTTTGTATGAAAATTCTGCGTATGGAAAGATTCTGTCCCAACTTTTCCCATGCTTTAAAGCACAAGCTCTTAACATGTCCTCCAAAATCTGATTGGTCCTCTCGGTTTGTCCATCCGTTTGAGGATGATATGCTGAACTAAAATTCAACCTCGTTCCCAAAGCTTCATGCAATTTTTGCCAAAATCTGGAGGTAAATTGAGAACCTCTATCCGAGACTATCTTCTTAGGGACTCCATGTCGACACACAATATGTTCCATGTATATTTTGGCCAATCGTGCAGCTGTATACTTGGTTTTCACAGGGACAAAATGAGCTGACTTGGTTAAGCGATCCACAATTACCCAAATTGAGTCATACCCGGATTGAGTACGTGGTAACCCAACTATGAAGTCCATACCAATTTCTTCCCACTTCCATTCCGGAATCTTCAACGGTTGCAATAATCCGGCTGGCCTTTGATGTTCCGCCTTGACTCGTTGACACACATCACACAATGCAACATATTCGGCTCTGTCCTTCTTCATGCTATTCCACCAATAGCAAGTCTTTAAGTCTTTGTACATCTTCGTACAACCAGGGTGAATTGAGTATGGCGAGTCATGTGCTTCCTTTAATATTGTTTCTCGAATATGCTTTACATTAGGCACAACAATTCTCTTTCCAAGCCATAAGGTACCATGTTCGTCTTCATCAAATCTGAATTCTCTCCCTTCTTTGATTCTTTCCTTGTTTTCCTTGATCTCCTCATCCGTGGTTTGTGCCTCTCGGATTTCTTGCTCCAAGGTTGGGTTTAACTCCATCATCTCCATCTCATTTACAAACCCAAGGTTCAACCGTTCAAACTCCTTGCATAGCTCGGACGGTAACTCTCGAACCGTAAGTTGATGGCTTACTCCCTTTCTACTCAAAGCATCGGCCACTACATTGGCTTTTCCTGGATGATAGTTGATCCCCAAATCATAATCTTTGATGAGCTCCAACCATCTTCGTTGCCTCAAGTTCAGATCCGTTTGTGTGAAAATATACTTCAAACTCTTATGATCCGTATAAATTTCACACCTATGTCCAAGAATATAGTGTCTCCAAATCTTCAATGCATGTACCACGGCTGCTAGTTCAAGATCATGCGTGGGGTAATTCTGCTCATGTTTCTTCAATTGTCTCGACGCATAGGCGACCACTTGACCTTCTTGCATCAATACACATCCAAGCCCTTGTCTTGATGCATCGCAATAAATGTCAAAACTCTTGCTTACATCCGGCAATACCAAAACTGGGGCTGTTGTCAACCGCTTCTTCAACTCCTCAAAACTCTCTTGACAAGCTTGAGTCCATTGGAATGCCTTTCCATTCATTAGCAACTCCGTCATAGGCTTGGCTATCTTGGAAAAATCCTTGATAAACCGACGGTAATATCCAGCCATCCCAAGAAAACTCCTTATTTCCTTGACATTTTGCGGCGGTTCCCACTTCAACACATCCCTCACTTTACCAGGGTCAACCGATACTCCTCCTCCTGAGATGATATGACCCAAAAATGACACCTCTTTCAACCAAAACTGACACTTGTTGAACTTGGCATACAATTGATGCTCCCTCAATTTCTGCAGCGTAAGCCTCAAGTGTTCCTCATGTTCCTTCTCATCCTTCGAGTAGATCATAATATCATCAATAAACACCACAACGAACTTGTCCAAGTACTCCATGAAGACTTTATTCATGAGGTACATAAAGTAGGCAGGTGCGTTTGTCAATCCAAAAGACATCACAGTGTACTCATAAGATCCATACCGTGTCCTAAAAGCTGTCTTGGGTATGTCCGATGGTCTAATCTTCATTTGAAAGTAATCTGACCTCAAATCAATCTTGGAAAACACACAGGCACCTTTCATCTGATCAAACAAATCCTCTATACGGGGCAAGGTGTACTTGTTCTTGATTGTTACCTCGTTGAGAGCTCGGTAATCCACGCACATCCTTTGGGATCCGTCCTTCTTGTCCACAAATAGAATGGGCGCTCCCCAAGGTGAAGAGCTAGGGCGAATGAAACCCTTCTCTAATTGCTCTTGAATCTGCTTCTTGAGCTCCGCTAATTCCATAGGAGGCATCCTATACGGCCTCTTAGCTATAGGTGCAGTTCCAGGTATTAAATCAATAACAAACTCAATGTCTCGATCGGGTGGCATACCTGGCAACTCGTCCGGAAACACATCCAAAAATTCACATACAACCGGAATCTCCTCAATTGCGACCCCGTCCATATGATTCAGCTCTAATTGCTTCGGTGCATGTTGGGTTGCTTCAAATTCTACGGTGATCCCTTCTTCATTAGTCAACTTCACCGTCTTTGTGGCACATTCAATAACTCCGTTGTGCTTCCTCAACCAGTCCATACCAAGTATAATATCCAACCCTTGAGAATCTAAAACAATGAGGTTGGCGGAGAAGTCTACCCCCCTTATTCTAAGGCTTACTTTTGGACATACTATATTTGTCCTCATCTCTCCTCCAGGATACTTAACCAACAGAGTAAACTTCATATGAGAGATAGGCAAACTATACTTGGCAACATACTTCGATGCAATGAATGAATGCGATGCTCCAGAATCAAATAACATAGTTGCGGGGTTGGAGTTGGCGAGAAACATACCAATGACCACGTCATCCGCTTGTTGAGCATCCTCCGTAGAGACATGGTTCACGTTACCACGAGCAAGGTTCTGCTGTCCACGACTTCCTTGTGGTTGTCCTCCATTGGGTCTTGGGTTTTGCCTCGGCGCATTGCTTCCTTGACCAAGGCCCGACTTAGGACATTGATTCGCAAAGTGTCCAGCTTCTCCACAAGTATAGCAGTTCTTAACTCCACCAGAATTATTGGGACGAGCTTGGTTTTGAACATTGGCTCCAGGAAAATCAGCACGAGGTGCATAAGGCATCGGAGGCCTAGGCGCTTGCATGACAGGGCGCTGCTGCACAAACTGAGTTGGGTGCGGTGCATAACCAGGGCGCTGAGCAGGAATGGAGGAGCTATAATGAGGCGCATTGGGCGGCGCAAAGCGAGGGCGCACATTACTTCCTTGTTCCTGTCCTTGATATGGCGCCTTCCTCTTGATTTCTTGCTCCATCTCACGGATCTTGTTCTCAACCACAATTGCCTTGTCCACAAGCTTCTGGAAATTGACATAATCACAGTTGAGCAATTGTACTTGGATTGTATTGTTCAATCCCCTCATGAACAAGTATTGCTTCCGGCTGTCCCGGCTAACATCCTCAGGCCCATACCTTGAGAGTTGAGTGAATTTATTGAGGTATTCACTCACGCTTGATCTTCCTTGCCTTAAATTCTCAAATTCTTGCCTCTTCAAGATCATAACACCCTCGAGCACATAATGAGAACGAAAATTCTCCTTGAATTCGGCCCAAGTGATTCTTTCTTGGTTCTCATGAGCACTGCAATAAGAATCCCACCAATCTGCAGTTGCTCCAACGAGTTGATGAGAAGCAAATAGCACCTTCTCCCGGTCACTGCATTGGACAATGGCTAGCTTCTTCTCCACGGACTTGAGCCAATCATCCGCATCCATAGGGTCTGCGGCTTGAGCAAAGGTTGGCGGCCTAGTCCTCATAAACTCTCCCAATCGGTTATGAGGAGGTGGGGGTGGCGGTGGAGGCATGTGGGGCTGATTGTTGATATTGCCAGCCTGCAGCTGTCCCATAGTCTGTATCATGGTCTGCATGAGCTGGTTTTGCATGGCCAATAGCTGCTCGATGTTGATAGCTCCCTGAGTAGATCCTTGCCCATTGTTGTTCTGAGGCACTCCATTGTTCTCCTCTTCATCATTGCCATCCCTCTGGTTGCGAGTCCTCGCCATCTGAAGAAAAGCAATAGGTAAGAATTAGAAAACGTCCCCAACTATATGCATCAAGGGATATGAAACTAAACAGCTAGCTACACTAGCCTAGGTGGACATGGCAATGCTAAGGCATCCCAAAATCCTCTATTAAGCACACAAGCAAACAATATATATAGCAAACAGCACTCTAAGCAAAAACACACCGATTCCTGAGTGCTCCTATGTGCTCTAAAGTGTCCATTCTATCTAGGCTGCATCCTACGGTCAACCTGTGGCTCTGATACCAATCTGTGACGCCCGGTTCCGAAAATGAACCAAGCTAACGCATATGTGTGCCCAGGATGTTCATCACACATACACGAGTGCAATCACAAAAGAGTATACAGAAAATTACCACAAGACAAGATTAATTAACCAAATTTTATTACACGAACCAGATTATCCTCAAATACAAGCTCTAATAATTGTTAATGACAAGTTCAACTAATGCAGCGGAAATAAACTAATTAAGCAACTATGCAGCATAAGCAATAGGGTATATATGCGCAGCTCCAATCAACACCACAGGCAAAGCTGACGGTAGACACGGCCTAGAATTCCGCATTATCGCCATTAAACTCCCAATCCTGACCTGCAACTGTTGGGGTGGGGGATTGCAAGAGTGAGTACATGTTGTACTCAGCAAGTGTGGAAAATATGACATGTGGCTGATTCAAATGACGACAATAATAATAGTAAAGTGCTGAAAAGTACATTAAAACATTTGAACAGCAATATATGTATTATGTGTATGTAAAATAAACCCATCATAATCATAAGTAATACCATAATACCAAACTGAATTCATTACCATCATCAATAATTCCAGATTTCACCATTGTCAATGACCATGTTCAGAAATTAATCCATAACCATCCATAACCATTACCAAACCATAACCATTACGAAACCATAACCATCCCAAATTCCAATTTCCCTCTAATCATGGAAGTTGTCCAGGTGCTCATAACCGGGAGCACGGCTATCATGATAGTTTTTAGTTAACTCTGCAGAGTTTGTACCTCTTTACCCACGTGCTCGTGATTTCATCACCTTTCGGCGACTAAGAACCTCCCTTATGCCCATGACCCGTCGGTCACATTACACACTTCCGTTGGTGTGTGGCCAAGAGATCACAAAATAGCCTTTACAAAGAGATTACTAGCCTATTTAGACCCCATTGAGGTTTCACCGGTGGCGATGTCTCCCGCAGAGCACATCTTCAACCAAGGGCCCCCTCTTGAGCCATTCGGATCCCAGGGTAGTCCCACCAATCATCAACAAAACCAATCCGACTACCCCTTCCCCGAGCATCCACAATGGTCCAAACAGCACTAGCAAAGCCCTAATTAATCAGCTACGCCGCACCCATAACTTGGCCTCGTGGTGGCACTGTAGTCCTGGCTTATTCTCGCATGAACCGGTCCTTAGATCTTAAGCAAGCAAACCACCATAACATCCAACCCATCCACACACCAGGCTTGCTTAGATCATCCATTACCATACCATGTTTAACAGTTCATGATAACCATAATCTCATCCATGCATAATTAAATTGAGTGGTATAGTTGTTTCCATCCCAGTTGATTAAACGAAGCAAAAAGGTAAAAACCCTTCCCGACTCTCTCTACCATAAATTCCAGGTGACAAGGGTGGTTTAGCAAAACTAGTAAACTTCCTACCATAGGATTCCCATCAAATTGACACAGCATGCAGTTTTGCAAACAAAACATTTATTTTAAAACAGGATCAATATGCTTCAAGGACACTTGCCTTGCTCTTGCTGTTGATTAGGGTCAAAGCCTTCAAACTCTTGATGTTGTAGATCCTCCGCGGCACTCTCTAGCGCAAATCCGTCTAATCCACACAATAAACATACAAAACAAGAAACACAATCAAAGAGTGCACAAATATTACTCAATATGTCATGACATGCATGATCGATGCAAATGCAAGGTAGAACTTGTTACTAGATTGCTTTTAATGATCACTAACTAGCTCTAATAGATTATAACAAGTTTATACAGGTTTGGGGTTGATTAGATCAAATTTTAGAATTAATTCAACACAATTTAACCATAAAGATCGGACTAGTCCGCTAGGGACCGGACAAGTCCGCACTTGACGAGATCAGCAGATTAGGGTTTTCTAGATCGACGTGAATTTGGAGATTAGGGGTTGAATTCACATAAGGAAAAGAGAATAGAAGGTATACTAGGTGTTTAGAACTCCAATGAACCAAGAAACTTGGAGGTAACACTTGGATCTTGATGATCTAGGGTTGGCGATGAACTTGGAGATGAATTGGTGGTGAAGGACGAAACTTGGTGGAGATCTTGATCCTCCTTCGTTTCCTCCTCTTCTTCTTCTTGTTTGGGATCTTCTCCTCCCTCCTTGATGGTGGCTCCCCACGAACTAGGGTTTGGGTGGGTGGAAAAGTGGAAAATAGATGTCAAACCAAGGGGTGGGGTTGTTTATATAGACGTGGAGGCTAGGGTTAGATGGATTTCGAGTTTAGGATGAGTAGAGGCCGGTTTAGAGTCCCACATGGGCTCTAAAAGAGTTGGGCACGACGTCCCTAGGCCCACTTGACGTGAAACCCAAGAAACAAGTCGTAAAACAAAAGGTCAATCTCGGAGTCACGAAATATCAGACAAGTCCGGACAGGACCGGACTAGTCCGAAGTCGTCCAGAGAGAAAATCGGACAAGTCTGGCCTAAAATCGGACAAGTCCGATCTTAGTCAGAAAGGAAAACGGACAAGTCCGCTGGAACACCGGACTAGTCCGGAAAAGTCCAGGGACTTAGCAAATTTTCAAGGATTCATGGAACATCGGACTAGTCCGCACAAAATCGGACAAGTCCGAAGTTGTCCAGAGGCAAATATCGGACTAATCCGCAGCAAAAACGGACAAGTCCGTTTTTAGACAGAGAGAAATCAGACTAGTCCTCAGCAAAACCGGACTAGTCCGCACTTTCCTACATTTTTAAGTGCGGTTTTGTTCCAAATAAATTTTAAACTTGTTCCTCTTGTTATGGGTTAATGTTAAACATTTATATGAGTGTATGCAAGGCATGATTCATGAAAATGAGGGTGTTACACCCGACCACTCGGAGATGCGGCAGCAGCAGCAGTAGGTGTGCCGGCCGACGACTTCTTCTTGCCGTTGGACTTTTTCTTCTTCTTGCCACTCCTGTAGGTAGTAGTTTCACCCTTGGAGGAATTTTTGTTGGCCTATAGAGGAGGTTGGGAGTGCATTTCACGGCCCTCTGCAGCCTTGGCACACTTGTCTGCCAAGCTCAAGAGTTCCGTGACGCTGGTAACTTCCTTGGTAGCCAGCTTCTCCAACATTTTCTTGTCTCGAACACCCTGTCTGAATGCTACAATAACAGAAGCGCTTGAGATAGAAGGAATGATATTTCGTACCTGGGAGAACCTCTGGATGAAAGATTGCAAGGACTCTCCCCCTTTTTACTTGACAGCAAAAAGATCCAGTTCTGTGCCAGGTCGGGTGTATGAGCTCCCGAAATTGGCAGTAAACTGTTTGCACAACTCCGCCCAACTATTGATGGAGTCAGGCGGGAGGCTCATGAACCAAGACCTAGCAGTCCCAGTTAAAGCCAAAGGAGAAATAATTGGCCATCACGGCCTCATTGCCCCCAGCCGCAAGGATAGCTATGGAGTAAATTTGGAGAAATTCAGCGGGGTTAACAGTCCCGTCAACTTGGTCGGGTGTATGAGCTATCCACTGCTCCATTGTACCCTGGGGTGCTCCTAGAGGCGGTGGACGTTGGAGAAGAGCACGCGCAACATTAAGCGTGTGTTCGCGGTTGTTGTTCGCCGATGTAGTGATCGACGCAGACACCCAATCCCGATGTCCAGGTTGATTCACCGGAGCGGACGGTGGCCGCGGTGGCATAACTCTTGCTGGGGCCACAACACCTGTTGGTTGCTGCATGTTGGAGGGATTGCCTCCAGCAGGTCGCTCAGCGTGGTTACCGTTGGATGATCCAGCAGCAGAATTCACCATCTTTGAATCTCAGGCGCCTCCTACGTGGCGCGCCAACTGTCAGAGTCTGATTCCAGCAATTCCCCCAACACTACTGTTAGTAGACCGCGGAGTTTCTTAGTTCGATTAGGGCGCGTGGAAATTAAAAATAAGATGATGACTTGAAATGAGTATTTACATGGTTCGGGCCGCCTGAGCGTAATACCCGACTCCACGGGTATGTGTTGTTGTTGTATTGAGCGTATGAGAGCGTGAGCGAGAGAGAGGCCAAAAAAGGTCTCTAGCTAGTCTCAGCTTGTCTCCAGCGCGTGTCGGAGATCAGAGTGTCTGGAAGAGTCCCCGTGTATCGCTCGGCCAGTCCTTTTATAGTACAAGGGCTGGCCGTTACATCGTTAGCCTGGCCCGACATATGGCCCTGGCGGTTACTGATGCATAATACACAATTAATGTGCTTAATTCCCCTTAATAGCGTTATAACGCCCTTTAATGGTGGCGTTACTAGTATTAAGGGTCATTTGATCATATGTCATTAAGATAGCATTAATGACACATAATCAGGTCTTGAAGTCTTTAATGTCTCTTGAAGGTCCGAGCCGTTGGAGGTACACCAATCTGCCTGTTGAGGTTGAAGGTCCTGCGGTTGGACGCGTGGCAGCTCTGGAGCTTACTGTCTTGGACAAGTAGGTCCGGTGCTATTGTACACGTGTCAGTACTGGAGCTTCCCTCTGTCGGGGTTAGGTCCAGGGGTGCCACACAGGTATCTAGTCCGGAGCTTTCCCATGTATGGAATGTAGCTCCGGTTTTACGATACACGTGGCAGCATTGGAACTAACCATACGAGGGAGGCAGGTTCGGTTCTGAGTGACACGTGGGGCCTTCGGGGGTCTTCAATTCAGATATGTAGAGTTCCTTTGCACTCTTTGCAGTTCCAAGGGGTATCCAGTACGCAGAATACCGACAGCTCATAACAATTAAAATTTCTCTTTTGTACCTTGCTGAATACATTGTCAAAGGGGGAGAAATTGATCACACGTTGCACATATTCACAAGTGTTTTTGGCATGATTGCACGATTCTTCTCAGGGGGAGAAGTATGCAAGGGGGAGAAATATGTATAAAGGAGAGAAATTTTTTCTATCTCATTTGGTTTTCAAAAGGAGAGAAATTGTTTTCAAAACATTTCATGTGGATAAGCCAAATGTTTGGGATTTTAAATGGTTTTGCCAATGCATTCATCAAAGGGGAGATTGTGAGACCTATGTGTGCTGAATATGTAACACCCTCAATTTTCGCATCCTGCATTGCATACAAGATCATGCATTAAATAGTAATAGAATAAAAGAAAAGATAAAATATACATATATGGTGTAGCAAAAGAAGAAATAGAAATTAATAATTATAGCCTAAAACATGTATTAGGGAATAAATATCAATAATAAAATAATAATATATAAAAAAAGAGATATATATAAATAAATTATATATAATAATAAATATATATATAAAAAAATAATAAATAAAATTTATAAGATAAATAAAATAAATAAAATATATTATAATAATAATCTAAAAAAAGAGGAAAACCCGCCGGGCGACTAGGCGGCCGAGCCGACCGCGGCCTGCCTCGGCCCCCACGCCCACGCGCACCGCGCGGCTGGGCCCCGCCCGCCGCCTGACGCCCCGAGGCGCCCGGGCCCCGCCCACGTGCCGACCGGCACGCGCCCGAGGCGCCCAGCCCCACGCCGCCCCGCCGCCCGCGTGGCCCCCACCCCGGCCTTCCCGCGCCTGCGCCCCACCCACGCCCGACTCCCGCCGCTCCCGCCAAACGCGCTGCGCCGCCCGATTCCCGCTGAACCCCGCCGAATCCCGCCCTCCCGCGCGTAGCGCGATTCCCGGGCCCCACCCTCACGCGCATCGCGCACGGACTCCGTGCCGGCCCTAGTCTGTGCCTATAAAAAGGACCGTAGGTCCCTAGGGGTTTCCCCCGATCCCAGAAACTCCGCCGCCCATAGAGCCGCGCCGCCAGAGAAAAAAAAGGGGACCAGAGCTGCCGCCGTGAGAGGAAGAGAAAGAAAAAAAGGGAAGAAGAGGAAGAAAAAGAGGAGGGCCCCACCGTTCGCCGGAGATCGACGTCGCCATCGCGCCGCTGTCGTCGTGCCGCCGGAGGACGCATCTACTTCGTCTACGCGTCACCCCCGTCCAGCGATCATCGAAGCCATCGCATCTACGGTAGGCCATGTTCCCGATGCGAATTTTAGCGACCATATTGAATCTAATAGACGTGAATTGATTTTTATTGCATCGTCTTTTTATTTTCAGCAGCGTTAATCCCCGCTAAAACCCCCGTAAACTCATATGAACACGTATGAACTAGTTGCATCTAATTAATAAACAACTATAGATAATTAATTATTGTACCTTGCATGCATGCATGTCATCGCATGTTGATTAATACGTGTGCATCATATTGATTTGTATGCATATTCTTGTATGTGTGATCACAAGTAGAGGGAAGTGCTCAAGAGATCGTGTACGAGGATTTTCAGAATCAAGATTTCGAAGCGCTTGAGCAACCCCATCCGCCGGAGCAAGGCAAGTGTCCTTGAAGCATATTGATCCTGTTTTTAAAATAAATGTTTTGTTTGCAAAATTGCATGCTGTGTCAAATTGACGGGAATCCTATGGTAGGAAGTTTACTAGATTTGTTAAACCACCCTTGTCACCTGGAATTTATGGTACAGAGTCGGGAAGGGTTTTTATCTTTTTGCTTCGCTTAATTAATTGGGATGGAAAAACCAACACTACACATTTAATTATGCATCAATGATATTCTGGTTAATGTGAACTGGTCAATACGATGGGTGATCTAAGCAAGCCTGGTATGTGGATGGGTTGGATGTTATGGTGGTTTGCTTGCTTTAGATCTAAGGACCGGTTCATGCGAGAATAAGCCAGGACTACAGTGCCACCACGAGGCCAAGTTATGGGTGCGGCGTAGCTGATTAATTAGGGCTTTGCTAGTGCTGTTTGGACCATTGTGGATGCTCGGGGAAGGGGTAGTCGGATTGGGTTTGTTGATGATTGGTGGGACTACCCTTGGATCCGAATGGCTCAAGAGGAGGCCCTTGGTTGAAGATGTGCTCAGTTGGAGGCATCGCCACCGGTGAAACCTCAGTGGGGTCTAAATAGGCTAGTAATCCCTTTGTAAAGGCTATTTTGTGATCTCTTGGCCACACACATACGGAAGTGTGTAATGTGACCGAAGGGTCATGGGCATAAGGGAGGTTCTTAGTCGCCGAAAGGTGATGAAATCACGAACACGTGGGTAAAGAGGTACAAACTCTGCAGAGTTAATTAAAACTATCATGGTAGCCGTGCTCCCGGTTATGAGCACCTGGACAACTTCCATGATTAGAGGGAAATTGGGATTTGGGATGGTTATGGTTATGATTATGATTATGGTTATGATAATGGTTATGGTTATGAGATGGAATTATGGTTTATGACATCGATTATGGTTATTGGTAATGGTGAATTATGGACTGGTATTATTATGGTTACATGGTTAATGATGGGTTTACTTACACATAAATATAATATATTGCTTTTCAAATGTTTTACTGTACTTTCCAGCACTTAGCCATTATTATTGTCGTTATTTGAATCAGCCACATGTCATACTTTCCACACTTGCTGAGTACGACATGTACTCACTCTTGCAATCCCCCACCCCAACAGTAGCAGGTCAGAATTGTGAGTTTTATGGCGATAATGCGGAGTTCTAGGCCGTGTGTACCGTCAGCTTTGCCTGTGGTGTTATTGGAGCTGCGCTATCCCTTTTGCTCAGTTGCTTAGTTGCTTAATTAGTTTATTTCTGATGCATTAGTTGAACCTGTCATTAATATTCATTAGAGCTTGTATTCGAGGATTTAATGAATTGTGTAATAAGAGTACTTATTTAATAATTTGAGCTGTGGTAATTATCTGTTTATCATTTGTGAATCACTCGTGTATGTGTGTTGAACATCCTGGGCACACATATGCGTTAGCTTGGTTCGTTTTCGGAACCGGGCGTCACAGATTGGTATCAGAGCCAGGTTGACCGTAGGATGCAGCCTAGATAGAATGGACACTTTAGAGCACATAGGAGCACTCAGGAATCGATGTGTTTTTGCTTGGTGTGCTGTTTGCTATATATATTGCTTGCTTGTGTGCTTAATAGAGGATTTTGGGATGCTTTAGCATTGCCATGTCCACCTAGGCTAATATAGCTAGTTGGTTAGCTTCATATCCCTTGATGCATATAGTTGGGGACGTTTCTAAATTCTTACCTATTGCTTTTCTCTAGATGGTGAGGACTCGCAACCAGAGGGATGCCAATGATGAGGAGGAGAACAATGGAGTACCTCAGAACAACAACGGACAAGGACCTGCTCATGGAGCTATCAACATTGAGCAACTATTGGCTATGCAAAACCAGCTCATGCAGACCATGATACAGACCATGGGACAGCTGCAGGCTGGCAATATCAACAATCAGCCCCACATGCCTCCACCGCCACCCCCGCCTCCTCATGACCGATTGGGAGAGTTTATGAGGACTAGGACGCCAACCTTTGCTCAAGCTGCTGACCCTATGGACGCTGATGATTGGCTTAAGTCCGTGGAGAAGAAGCTAGCTATTGTCCAATGTAGTGACCGGGAGAAGGTCCTATTTGCTTCTCATCAACTCGTTGGAGCAGCTACAGATTGGTGGGATGCTTATTGCAATGCTCATGAGAGTCAAGAGAGGATCACCTGGGCGGAATTCAAGGAGAGTTTCCGTTCTCATTATGTGCTGGAAGGTGTTATGCTCTTGAAGAGGCAAGAATTCGAGAACTTAAGGCAAGGAAGATCAAGCGTGAGTGAATATCTCAATAAGTTCACTCAACTCTCAAGGTATGCGCCTGAGGATGTTAGTCGGGACAGCCGAAAACAGTACTTGTTCATGAGGGGTTTGAACAATGAGATCCAAGTGCAACTACTCAACTGCGATTATGCCAATTTTCAAAAACTTGTGGACAAAGCAATCGTGGTTGAGAACAAGATCCGTGAGATGGAGCAAGCAATCAAGAGAAAGGCGCCATATCAAGGACAGCAACAAGGAAGTAATGTGTGCCCTCGCGTTGCGCCGCCCAATGCGCCTTACTTCAGTTCCTCTATTCCTGCTCAGCGCCCTGGTTATGCACCGCGCCCAACTCAGTTTGTGCAGCAGCGCCCTGTCATGCAAGCAATGCCTTATACACCTTGTGCTGATTTTCCTGGAGCCAATGCTCAAAACCAAGCTCGTCCCAATAATTTTGGTGGAGTCAAGAAGTGCTATACTTGTGGAGAAGCTGGACACTTTGCGAATCAATGTCCTAAGTCAGGCCTTGGTCAAGGAAGCAATGCGCCGAGGCAAAACCCAAGACCCAATGGAGGACAACCACAAGGAAGTCGTGGACAGCAGAACTTTGCTCGTGGTAACGTGAACCATGTCTCTACGGAGGATGCTCAACAAGCGGATGACGTGGTCATTGGTATGTTTCTCGCCAACTCCAATCCCGCGACTATGTTATTTGATTCTAGAGCATCGCATTCATTCATTGCATCAAAGTATGTTGCCAAGTATAGTTTGCCTATCTCTCATATGAAGTTTACTCTGTTGGTTAAGTCTCCTGGAGGAGAGATGAGGACAAATATAGTATGTCCAAAAGTAAGCCTTAGAATAAGGGGGGTAGACTTCTCCGCCAACCTCATAGTTTTGGATTCTCAAGGATTGGACATTATACTTGGTATGGACTGGTTGAGGAAGCACAATGGAGTTATTGAGTGTGCCACAAAGACGGTGAAGTTGACCAATGAAGAAGGAATCACCGTAGAATTTGAAGCATCGCAAACCGCACCGAAGCAATTGGAGCTGAATCATATGGACGGTGCTGCAATTGAGGAGATTCCGGCAGTGTGTTTTTGGATGTGTTTCCGGATGAGTTGCCAGGTATGCCACCTGATCGAGACATTGAGTTTGTTATTGATTTAATACCTGGAACTGCACCTATAGCTAAGAGGCCGTATAGGATGCCTCCTATGGAATTAGCGGAACTCAAGAAGCAGATTCAAGAACAACTAGAGAAAGGTTTTATTCGCTCGAGCTCTTCACCTTGGGGAGCGCCCATTCTATTTGTAGACAAGAAAGATGGAACGCAAAGGATGTGTGTGGATTACCGAGCTCTCAACGAGGTAACAATCAAGAACAAGTATACCTTGCCACGTATAGAAGACTTGTTTGATTAGATGAAGGGTGCTTGTGTCTTCTCTAAGATTGATTTGAGGTCGGGATACTTTCAAATGAAGATTAGACCATCAGACATACCCAAGACAGCTTTCAGGACACGGTATGGATCTTATGAGTACACTGTGATGTCTTTTGGATTGACAAATGCACCTGCCTACTTTATGTACCTCATGAATAAAGTCTTCATGGAGTACTTAGACAAGTTCGTTGTGGTGTTTATCGATGACATTATGATCTACTCGAAGGATGAGAAGGAACATGAAGAACACTTGAGGCTTACGCTGCAGAAATTGAGGGAGCATCAATTGTATGCCAAGTTCAGTAAATGTCAATTCTGGTTACGGGAAGTTTCTTTCTTAGGCCATATTATTTCCGGAGGAGGAGTATCGGTTGACCCCGGTAAGGGATGTGTTGAAGTGGGAACCACCGCAAAACGTCAAGGAAATAAGGAGTTTCCTTGGAATGGCTGGATATTACCGCCGATTCATCAAGGATTTCTCCAAAATAGCTAAGCCTATGACCGAATTACTAATGAAGGGGAAGGCATTCCGATGGACTCAAGCTTGTCAGGATAGCTTTGAGGAGTTAAAGAAAAGGTTGACAGCAGCCCCAGTTTTGGTATTGCCGGATGTGAGCAAGAGTTTCGACATCTATTGTGATGCATCGAGACAAGGACTTGGGTGTGTATTGATGCAAGAAGGTCAAGTGGTCGCCTATGCGTCAAGACAATTGAAGAAACATGAGCAGAATTACCCAACACATGATTTAGAACTTGCAGCCGTGGTACATGCATTGAAGATTTGGAGGCACTATATACTCGGACATAGGTGTGAAATTTATACGGATCACAGGAGTCTTAAGTATATTTTCACACAGACAGATCTGAATTTGAGGCAACGAAGATGGTTGGAGCTCATCAAGGATTATGATGTGGGAATCAACTATCATCCGGGAAAAGCCAATGTAGTGGCCGACGCCTTGAGTAGAAAGGGAGTAAGCCATCAACTTATAGTTCGAGAGTTACTGTCCGAGTTATGTAAGGAGTTTGAACGGTTGAACCTCGGGTTTGTAAATGAGATGGAGATGATGGAGTTAAACCCAACCATGGGGCAAGAAATTCGAGAAGCACAAACCACGGATGAGGAGATCAAGGAAATCAAGGAAAGGATCGAGGAAGGGAGAGAATTCAGATTCGATGAAGACGAACATGGTACCTTATGGCTTGGAAAGAGGATCGTTGTGCCTAATGTAAAGCATATTCGGGAGACAATATTAAAGGAGGCACATGACTCGCCTTACTCAATTCACCCTGGTTGTACAAAGATGTACAAAGACTTGAAGACTTGCTATTGGTGGGATAGCATGAAGAAGGACATAGCTGAATACGTAGCATTGTGTGATGTGTGTCAACGAGTCAAGGCGGAACATCATAGGCCAGCCGGATTATTGCAACCGTTGAAGATTCCGGAATGGAAGTGGGAAGAAATTGGAATGGACTTCATAGTTGGGTTACCCCGTACTCAGTCCGGGTATGACTCAATTTGGGTAATTGTGGATCGCTTAACCAAGTCAGCTCATTTTGTCCCTGTGAAGACCAAATATATAGCTGCACGATTGGCCGAAATATACATGGAGCATATTGTGTGTCGACATGGAGTCCCTAAGAAGATAGTCTCGGATAGAGGTTCTCAATTTACCTCCAGATTTTGGCAAAAATTGCATGAAGCTTTGGGAACGAGGTTGAATTTTAGTTCAGCATACCATCCTCAAACGGACGGACAAACCGAGAGGACCAATCAGATTTTGGAGGACATGTTAAGAGCTTGTGCTTTAAAGCATGGGAAAAGTTGGGACAAAAGCTTACCCTACGCAGAATTTTCATACAACAATAGTTACCAAGCAAGCTTGAAAATGTCACCATATGAAGCACTTTATGGGAGGAAGTAAAGGACACCTTTATTCTGGAATGAGGCAGGAGAAACTCAAGTATTTGGTCCGGATGTGTTGCAAGAAGCCGAAAAGCAAGTCCAGATAATTCGTGAAAACTTGAGGGCTGCCCAATCAAGACAAAAAGGCTATGCGGACAATAGGAGAAGGAAATTAGCCTTTGAAATAGGAGACTTTGTTTACCTCAAGGTGTCACCTATGAGAGGTCATAAGAGGTTTAATATAAGAGGAAAGCTCGCACCTCACTATATTGGACCATTCAAGATTTTGGACAAAAGAGGAGAAGTAGCATATAAGTTGGAGATGTCAGCTCACCTTTCAGACGTACATGATGTGTTTCACGTGTCTTAACTTAAGAAGTGTCTCAGGGTGCCGGAAGAACAAGTGCCGATGGACGAGTTAGAACTTCAGGAGGATTTGTCTTATGTCGAGCAACCTATCAAGATCTTGGACGTAAAGGAAAGGGTCACGAGAAATAAGAGGATCCGTTGGTGTAAAGTGCAATGGAAACACCATACAGAAGCCGAAGCTACGTGGGAACGTGAAGAAGAACTGAAGGCAGAATTCCCGCATCTTTTCTCCACGCTATCGAATCTCGAGGGCGAGATTCACTTTAAGGGGGGTAGGTTTGTAACACCCTCAATTTTCGCATCCTGCATTGCATACAAGATCATGCATTAAATAGTAATAGAATAAAAGAAAAGATAAAATATACATATATGGTGTAGCAAAAGAAGAAATAGAAATTAATAATTATAGCCTAAAACATGTATTAGGGAATAAATATCAATAATAAAATAATAATATATAAAAAAAGAGATATATATAAATAAATTATATATAATAATAAATATATATATAAAAAATAATAAATAAAATTTATAAGATAAATAAAATAAATAAAATATAAATAATAAAATATATTATAATAATAATCTAAAAAAAAAGAGGAAAACCCGCCGGGCGGCCAGGCGGCCGAGCCGACCGCGGCCTGCCTCGGCCCCCACGCCCACGCACACCGCGCGGCTGGGCCCCGCCCGTCGCCTGATGCCCCGAGGCGCCCGGGCCCCGCCCACGTGCCGACCGGCACGCGCCCGAGGCGCCCAGCCCCACGCCGCCTCGCCGCCCGCGTGGCCCCCACCCCGGCCTTCCCGCGCCTGCGCCCCGCCCACGCCCGACTCCTGCCGCTACCGCCAAACGCGCTGCGCCGCCCGATTCCCGCTGAACCCCGCCGAATCCCGCCCTCCCGCGCGTAGCGCGATTCCCGGGCCCCACCCTCGCGCGCATCGCGCACGGACTCTGTGCCGGCCCTAGTCTGCGCCTATAAAAAGGACCGTAGGTCCCTAGGGGTTTCCCCGATCCCAGAAACGCCGCCGCCCATAGAGCCGCGCCGCCAGAGAAAAAAAAGGGGACCAGAGCTGCCGTCGCCAGAGGAAGAAAAAGAAAAAAAAGGGAAGAAGAGGAAGAAAAAGAGGAGGGTCCCACCGTTCGCCGGAGATCGACGTCGCCATCGCGCCGCTGTCTTCGTGCTGCCGGAGGACGCATCTACTTCGTCTACGCGTCACCCCCGTCCTGCGATCATCGAAGCCATCGCATCTACGGTAGGCCATGTTCCCAATGCGAATTTTAGCGACCATATTGAATCTAATAGACGTGAATTGATTTTTATTGCATCGTCTTTTTATTTTCAGCAGCGTTAATCCCCGCTAAAACCCCCGTAAAATCATATGAACACGTATGAACTAGTTGCATCTAATTAATAAACAACTATAGATAATTAATTATTGTACCTTGCATGCATGCATGTCATCGCATGTTGATTAATACGTGTGCATCATATTGATTTGTATGCATATTCTTGTATGTGTGATCACAAGTAGAGGGAAGTGCTCAAGAGATCGTGTACGAGGATTTCAGAATCAAGATTTCGAAGCGCTTGAGCAACCCCATCCGCCGGAGCAAGGCAAGTGTCCTTGAAGCATATTGATCCTGTTTTTAAAATAAATGTTTTGTTTGCAAAACTGCATGCTGTGTCAAATTGACGGGAATCCTATGGTAGGAAGTTTACTAGATTTGTTAAACCACCCTTGTTACCTGGAATTTATGGTAGAGAGTCGGGAAGGGTTTTTACCTTTTTGCTTCGCTTAATTAATTGGGATGGAAAAACCAACACTACACATTTAATTATGCATCAATGATATTCTGGTTAATGTGAACTGGTCAATACGATGGATGATCTAAGCAAGCCTGGTATGTGGATGGGTTGGATGTTATGGTGGTTTGCTTGCTTTAGATCTAAGGACCGGTTCATGCGAGAATAAGCCAGGACTACAGTGCCACCACAAGGCCAAGTTATGGGTGCGGCGTAGCTGATTAATTAGGGCTTTGCTAGTGCCGTTTGGACCATTGTGGATGCTCGGGGAAGGGGTAGTCGGATTGGGTTTGTTGATGATTGGTGGGACTACCCTGGGATCCGAATGGCTCAAGAGGGGGCCCTTGGTTGAAGATGTGCTCAGTTGGAGGCATCGCCACCGGTGAAACCTCAGTGGGGTCTAAATAGGCTAGTAATCCCTTTGTAAAGGCTATTTTGTGATCTCTTGGCCACACACCAACGGAAGTGTGTAATGTGACCGACGGGTCATGGGCATAAGGGAGGTTCTTAGTCGCCGAAAGGTGATGAAATCACGAACACGTGGGTAAAGAGGTACAAACTCTGCAGAGTTAATTAAAAATATCATGATAGCCGTGCTCCCGGTTATGAGCACCTGGACAACTTCCATGATTAGAGGGAAATTGGGATTTTGGATGGTTATGGTTATGATTATGATTATGGTTATGATAATGGTTATGGTTATGAGATGGAATTATGGTTTATGACATCGATTATGGTTATTGGTAATGGTGAATTATGGACTGGTATTATTATGGTCACATGGTTAATGATGGGTTTACTTACACATAAATATAATATATTGCTTTTCAAATGTTTTACTGTACTTTCCAGCACTTAGCCATTATTATTGTCGTTATTTGAATCAGCCACATGTCATACTTTCCACACTTGCTGAGTACGACATGTACTCACTCTTGCAATCCCCCACCCCAACAGTTGCAGGTCAGAATTGTGAGTTTTATGGCGATAATGCGGAGTTCTAGGCCGTGTGTACCGTCAGCTTTGCCTGTGGTGTTATTGGAGTTGCGCTATCCCTTTTGCTCAGTTGCTTAGTTGCTTAATTAGTTTATTTGCACTGCATTAGTTGAACCTATCATTAATATTCATTAGAGCTTGTATTCGAGGATTTAATGAATTGTGTAATAAGAGTACTTATTTAATAATTTGAGCTGTGGTAATTATCTGTTTATCATTTGTGAATCACTCGTGTATGTGTGTTGAACATCCTGGGCACACATATGCGTTAGCTTGGTTCGCTTTTGGAACCGGGCGTCACAGAATACATTGGCTTTGATGATAAAAGTTTTGAATACTACCAAAACATCTTTTTATCAAGATTCGGCGATAGGTCCGACATGTTTTGGTTAGCTTTGGCAAGGTTCGAAGCTTGATTACAATTCCTCTGCTTTTATCTTGCAATGTTTCAAACTTGCTTTACACTTATGGAAAATTTACTTAGTATTATTTTACTAAGTTTTGGTGTGTTTTAGTGGTTATGGTTGATATCATTTTGCTATGGTTTGCTACATGCTTATGTGAGGTGCTCACGTAAGATGTTGTAGTTTCGGAACTAACGAGAGTCAAGTCGAGGACTTGTGCTCGGAATTATTGGTTTTTTATTCATGTGTAGGTGTTGCTTGAGTTCAAGACATGGCTGGTGACAGGATCCATTGAACTAGTCTTAGAGAGAAGATGAGGTTCAATAACCAAGTTCGGGAGTAATTGTGGTTGAGTTGATCGGGAGGTTGTGCAGCATGTTTGAATCAAGAACAATGCACATGAAGGTGTCATGGACGTCGTTGGAAGATTTTTGCACGTATGTAAGGAGTACATGGACGTGGCTACATGATTCCGAGGCCTGATGAAGAGATGTTGACGTAAAGAATTGGTCAGAAAGGTCCAACCGACTGGGTTATAGACTCAGGCTGCGGCTGAGTTGGGTTTTACTCAAATATGGAAAGATTTGAGCTGGTTATGTTAGGGTTTCGTGTGGGTCACGAATTTGGGTTGTCTTAAGAATGTGGGATACGTTCCTAATGTGTTTGGAAGTCTTAAGATTGCTTCTATCTTCGTATCGAAGAGTCTTGAGCAGTTATGGAAAGTTTCGATTCGTGAATTGAGTAGGATTAGAGTCCTAGTTAGGTTTGGGTTGTCCCAAGGGCTGGTTATATTAGCAAGGAAGGCCAGATCTCATGGTGCATGACATTAGAGCTGTCCCTTTTGTGTTCTATTGAATAAAGATTGTAGTTTAAAGGAACTTTTGTGCCTTGTTCGTCTGACTTGTTTTCGTCAAGTATTTCTCGTCGAGTTTCTGCACAGCACTACCTTTCTTTGGTGGTTTTATCATAACTTGAGTTTTAAAGATTCGATTAATGTTATTCTTTTTGGGTTATCTTCACAACTTAATTTTCTATCATCTGTCAAAATTTGACGGTAATTGGATTTGTGGTTTCTGATCTACACGAGTTTCTTTGCAGTGTTCCATAACTGTTTTTCTTGGATAGGACAGATTGACCTTTGTTCGATATTTCGATCGTCACTTGATTTTCTCTCGACGGATTTTCGTTATTCTTGTTCTGACATATTTGTGACTTGATTCTCTACAATCTATACTAGATTTTTCACAGTTGAACACGTTTAGATTAGTCGCACATATGGTTTCTTTAACAGATCTGTTTTCTGCCAAGTGGTGTTTTGGTTGCTTCCGCTGAAAAGTTTTAATCTACCATTCACCCCCCTTCTGGTAGCTTTACACGTGCTCTTCGATCCTACACAAGTCACCACACAAGGCCGACTTGATTCCACTATCACGGGTAACCACGGAGTTGGTGGGGAAACCTCACACGTTGAGGGCTCCCACAAGAATTACAGCAGAAAATTGATCTAATACACTCGAAAAAGATTACACGTAATGCAAGAGTGTAAAGAGATCAAACCCCAAGAGCTCAATAAAGCGTAGACAATGATATCCCAATCCCAAATCTGAATACTCAAAGAATTTCACTTTTAAGGATCTTTGATGCGTGGAGAGATGTGTTTTTGTGCTCTTGGGACAGGTGGCGGCGCTAGGGTTTGAGTTATGAACAGTAGAATACGAAAGTTGTGTTTGTGGGGTTGTTGATCTGCTATTTATAGTGTTTCCAAAAATGTTACTCTTAGGGATCCCGACGGCCGGACTAGTCCGATCCATGAACGCACTTGTCCATGAAAGGACTTTTCCGGTGCACAGTGTTATGGAACATCAGAAAGTTTAACGGACTATTACGGTCCATGAACGCACTTGTCCGGTGCACCATGTTATGGAACAATAGAAAGATTAACAGACTAGTCGGGTCCATGAATGGACTAGTCCGGTGCACTTTGAAGTGATATTCCAAAAAGTTGAATTGACTAGTCCGGTCCATGAATAGAATAGTCTGGTGCACTATGAAGTGAGACATCAGAGAGTTGAACGGACTAGTCCGGTCGATGAACGGACTAGTCCGATGCTCATTGAATTTTAAGGTTGATTTTCAGCCCTTACTCCTACGCAAAGACTTGAGCTCTTGGAATGTGTCTCTCACACACATCAATTGGGCTTTCTTTTTCTTCATCATGTCATTTTTTACTTTTTGAGTGCACCAAACTATCTAATATGAGGTGACCTGCATTCATCTCAACAAGTTTATTAGGATCTCATTCGTTTGTCATCAATCATTGAAAACCCACAAGGGAATGCCTAGATGCACTTTCAAGTTTGGGAGATGATCTCACTGGTGAAGCTCTTCATCTTTAGCTTCTCCATCTTCGACAGGATTGACTCTAGGCAGCCTTGCTCCTTCATCGGGTATCCCCAACCCCAAGAACACGAAGACACCTTCACCCTCTTGGTGAAAGTTGGCAGGTCGGGCCCCACGTTCTGAATGTAGAATTGTTCCCGAGGCCGTCCCTCGAGGGAATTCGACGACAAAAGATGGAACTACATCAGCAATCGTGACTGGGTCTAAGCGAAGATAGAACTCACGGGAGGGATAAAAGTTTTGGAAGAATGGAAGTAGAAGTGCCTCCAAAGGAAGTAGTGGGGAGTTATTTGTGACACCCGGTTCCGAAAATGAACCAAGTGAACGCATATGTGTGCCCAAGATGTTCAACACACATACACGAGTGCATCACAAAAGAGTACACCAAAAATTACCACAGAACAAGATTAATTAACCAAATTTTATTACACAAACCATATTATCCTCAAATACAACCTCTAATGAATATTTATGACAAGTTCAACTAATGCAGCGGAAATAAACTAATTAAGCGACTAAGCAAACTAAGCATAAGGGATAGTGCAACTCCAATAACACCACAGGCAAAGCTGACGGTAGACACGGCCTAGAACTCCGCATTCTCACCATTAAACTCCCAATCCTGACCTGCAACTATTGGGGGGGGGGATTGCAAGAGTGAGTACATGTCGTACTCAGCAAGTGTGGAAAGTATGACATGTGACTGATTCAAATGATGACAATAATAATGGCGAAGTGTTGAAAAGTACATTAAAACATTTGAAAAGCAATATATTATATTTATATGAATCAAACCCATTATAATCATAAGTAATATCATAATACCAGTCCACAATTCACCATCCTCATCAATAATTCCAGATTTCACCATTTGCCAATAACCATATTCAATACCAGAAATTAATCCATAACCATAATACCAACCATAACCATCCCAAATCCCAATTTCCCTCTAATCATGGAAGTTGTTCTGGTGCTCATAACCGGGAGCACGGCTATCATGATAGTTTTAGACACACTCCGTAGAGTTTGTACCGCTTTACCCACGTGTTCGTGATTTCATCACCTTTCGATGACTAGAACCTCTATTATGCCGTCTCACACTTCCGTCGGTGTGTGGCCAAGAGATCACAAAATATCCTTTACAAAGGGATTACTAGCCTATTTAGACCCCACTGAGGTTTCACCGGTGGCGATGTCTCCTACAGAGCACATCTTCAACCAAGGGCCCCCTCTTGAGCCATTCAGATCTCAGGGTAGTCCCACCAATCATCAACAAACCCAATCCGACTACCCCTTCCCCGAGCATCCCTAATGGTCCAAATAGCACTGGCAAAGCCCTAAGTAATCAGCTACGCCGCACCCATACTTGGCCTCGTGGTGGCATTGTAGTCTTGGCTTATTCTCGCATGAACCGGTCCTTAGATCTAAAGCAAGCAAACCACCATACGTCTAACCCATCCACATACCAGTCTTGCTTAGATCACCCATTACCATATCATATTTAACCAGTTCATGTTAACCATAATCTCTTCCATGCATAATTAAATTGAGTGGTATAGTTGTTTCCCATCCCAGTTGATTAAGCGAAGCAAAAGGTAAAAAGCCCTTCCCGACTCTCTACCATATATTCCAGTTGACAAGGGTGGTCAACAAAGCTTCCTATCATAGGATTCCCATCAAATTCACACAAGCATGCAATTTTGCAAACAAAACATTTATTTTAAAACGGGATCAATATGCTTCCAGGACACTTGCCTTACTCTTGCTGTTGATTAGGATCAAAGCCTTCAAACTCTTGGTGCTGTAGATCCTCCGCGGAACTCTCTAGCGCAAATCCGTCTAATCCACACAATAAACATACAAGACAAGAAACACAATCAAAGAGTGAACAAATATTACTCAATATGTCATGACATGCATGATTGATGCAAATACAAGGTAGAACTTGTCAATAGATTGCTTTTAATGATCAATAACTAGTTCTAATAGCTTTTAACAAGTTTATACAGGTTCGGAGTTGATTAGGTCAGTTTTTGGAATTAATTCAACACAATTTATCCAGGGAAATCGGACTAGTCCGCTAGGGACCGGACAAGTCCGCACTTTACGAGATCAGCAGATTAGGGTTTTCTAGATCGACGTAAATTTGGAGATTAGGTGTTGAATTCACGTAAGGAAAAGATAATACAAGGTATACCAGGTGTTTAGGACTCCAATGAATCAAGAAACTTGGAGGTAGCACTTGGATCTTGGTGATCTAGGGTTGGTGATGAACTTGGAGATGAATTGGTGATGAAGAACGAAAGCTTGATGGAGATCTTGATCCTCCTTCGTTTCCTCCTCTTCTCGTTCTTTCTTGGGATCTCCTCCTCCCTCCTTGATGGTGGCTCTCCATGAACTAGGGTTTGGGTGGGGTGGAAAAGTGGCAAATAGATGTCAAGCCAAGGGGTGGGGTTGTTTATATAGAGGTGGAGGCTAGGGTTAGATGGATTTCGAGTTTGACATGAGTAGAGGCTGGTTTAGAGTCCCTCATGGGCTCTACAAGAGTTAGGAACAACGTCCCTAGGCCCACTTAACGTGAAACCGAAGAAACAAGTCGTAAAACAAAAGATCAATTCGGAGTCATGAAATATCGGACAAGTCCGAAAAGGACCGGACTAGTCCGAAGTTGTCTAGAGAGAAAATCGGACAAGTCTGGCCTAAAATCGGACAAGTCCGACTTTAGTCAAAGAGGAAAACGGACAAGTCCGCTGGAACACCGGACTAGTCCGGAAAAGTCCAGGGACTTAGCAAATTTTCAAGGATTCTTGGAATATCGGACTAGTCCGCACAAAATCGGACAAGTCCAAAAGTTTCCAGAGGAAAAATCGGACTAGTCCGCAGCAAAAATGGACAAGTCCGTTTTTAGTTAGAGAGAAATCGGACTAGTCCTCGGTAAAATCGGACTAGTCCGCGCTTTCCTACATTTTAAGTGCGGTTTTGTTCTAAATCAAATTTAAATGCTCCAAAACAATTTTAAACTCGTTCCTCTTGTTGTGGGTTAATGTTAAACATGTATATGAGTGTATGTAGGGCATGATGCATGAAAATGAGGGTGTTACAAACCTACCCCCCTTAAAATGAATCTCGCCCTCGATATTCGACGCGGAAGAGAAGAGATAGGGAAATTCCTTCTTGAGATAATCCTCCAATTCCCACGTCGCTTCTTTTTTTGTGTGGTGCTTCCATTGAAATTTACACCATCTAATAACCTTCTTCCTTGTGACCCTCTCCTTAGTTTCCAAGATTTTGACCGGTTGTTCGGCATAAGTCAAATCTTCCTCTAGTTCCAATTCTTTCATTGGCACTTGTTCTTCCGGTACTCTCAAACACTTCTTGAGCTAGGAAACATGAAAGACATCATGGACATCCGAAAGATGAGCTGGCATCTCCAACTTATATGCTACTTCTCCTCTTTTGTCCAAAATCATGAATGGTCCAATATAACGAGGTGCGAGCTTGCCCCTTATGTTAAACCTCTTATGACCTCTCATTGGTGACACCTTGAGGTAAACAAAATCTCCTATTTCAAAGGCTAATTTCCTTCTCCTATTGTCCGCATAGCCTTTTTGCCTTGATTGGGTAGACCTCAAGTTTTCACGAATTATTTGGACTTGCTTTTTGGCTTCTTGCAACACATCTGGACCAAATACTTGAGTTTCTCCTGCCTCATTCCAGAATAAAGGTGTCCTACACTTCCTTCCATAAAGTGCTTCATATGGTGACATCTTCAAACTTGCTTGGTAGCTATTGTTGTATGAAAATTCTGCGTATGGCAAGCTTTTGTCCCAACTTTTCCCATGCTTTAAAGCACAAGCTATTAACATGTCCTCCAAAATTTGATTGGTCCTCTCGGTTTGTCCATCCGTTTGAGGATGATATGCTGAACTAAAATTCAACCTCGTCCCCAAAGCTTCATGCAATTTTTGCCAAAACCTAGAAGTGAATTGTGAACCTCTATCTGAGACTATCTTCTTCGGTACTCCGTGTTGACACACAATCTGCTCCATGTATATTTTGGCCAATTGTGCAGCTGTATATTTGGTCTTCACAGGGACAAAATGTGCTGACTTGGTTAAGCGATCCACAATTACCCAAATTGAGTCATACCCGGACTGAGTATGTGGTAACCCAACTATGAAGTCCATACCGATTTCTTCCCACTTCCATTCCAGGATCTTCAATGGTTGCAATAATCCAGCTGGCCTTTGATATTCCGCCTTGACTCGTTGACACACATCACACAATGCCACATATTCAGCTATGTCCTTCTTCATACTATCCCACCAATAGCTAGTCTTCAAGTCTTTGTACATCTTTGTACAACCAGGGTGAATTGAGTAAGGTGAGTCATGTGCCTCTTTTAATATCATCTCCCGAATATGCTTCACATTAGGCACAACGATTCTCTTTCCAAGCCATAAGGTACCATGTTCGTCTTCATAAAATCTGAATTCTCAACCTTCTTCGGTCCTTTCCTTGATTTCCTTGATCTCTTCATCTGCGGCCTGTGCTTCTCGAATTTCTCGCTCCAGGGTTGCGTTTAACTCCATCACCTCCATCTCATTTACAAATCCGAGGTTCAACCTTTCAAACTCCTTACATAACTCGAATGGTAACTCTCGAACTGTGAGTTGATGACTTACTCCTTTTCTACTAAAAGCATCAACCACTACATTTGCTTTTCCCAGATGATAGTTGATTCCCAAATCATAATCTTTGATGAGCTCCAACCATCTTCGTTGCCTCAAGTTCAGATCCGTTTGTGTGAAAATATACTTCAAACTCTTATGATCCGTATAAATTTCACACCTATGTCCAAGGATGTAGTGTCTCCAAATTTTCAATGCATGTACCACGGCTGCAAGTTCTAAATCATGTGTTGGGTAATTCTGCTCATGTTTCTTCTGTTGTCTCGAAGCATATGCAACCACTTGACCTTCTTGCATCAATACACATCCAAGTCCTTGTGTTGATGCATCGCAATAAATATCAAAACTCTTGCTCACATCCAGCAGTACCAAAACTGGGGCTGTTGTTAACCTCTTTTTCAACTCCTCGAAACTATTTTGACAAGATTGAGTCCATTGGAAAGCCTTTCCCTTCATTAGCAACTCCGTCATAGGCTTGGCTATCTTGGAAAAGTCCTTGATGAACCGACGGTAATATCCAGCCATCCCAAGAAAACTTCTTATTTCCTTGACAGTTTGCGGTGGTTCCCACTTCAACACGTCTCTCACTTTTCCGGGGTCAAACGATACTCCTCCTCTTGAGATGATATGACCCAAAAATGGCACATCTTTCAACCAAAACTGACACTTGTTGAACTTGGCATACAATCGATGCTCCCTCAATTTCTGCAATGTAAGCCTCAAGTGTTCCTCATGTTCCTTGTCATCCTTCGAGTAGATCATAATATCATCAATAAACACCACAACAAACTTATCCAAGTACTCCATGAAGACTTTATTCATGAGGTACATAAAGTAGGCAGGCGCATTTGTCAATCCAAAAGACATCACAGTGTACTCATAAGATCCATACCGTGTCCTAAAAGCTGTCTTGGGTATGTCCGATGGTCTAATCTTCATTTAAAAATATCCCGACCTCAAATCTATCTTAGAGAAGACACAAGCACCCTTCATCTGATCAAACAAGTTTTCTATGCATGGCATGGTGTACTTGTTCTTGATTGTTACCTCGTTGAGAGCTCGGTAATCTACACACATCCTTTGAGTCCCATCCTTCTTGTCCACAAATAGAACGGGCGCTCCCCAAGGTGAAGAACTAGGGCGAATAAAACCTTTCTCTAGTTTCTCTTGAATTTGTTTCTTGAGCTCCGCTAGTTCCATAAGAGGCATCCTATATGGCCTCTTAGCTATAGGTGCAGTTCTAGGTATTAATTCAATAACAAACTCAATGTCTCGATCAGGTAGCATACCTGGCAACTCGTCCAGAAAACCATCCAAAAATTCTCTCACCACCGGAATCTCCTCAATTGTAGCACTGTCCATATGATTCAACTCTAATTGCTTCGGTGCGGTTTGAGATGCTTCAAATTCTACGGTGATACCTTCCTCATTGGTCAACTTCACCGTCTTTGTGGCACACTCAATAACTCCATTGTGCTTCCTCAACTAGTCCATACCAAGTATAATGTCCAATCCTTGAGAATCCAAAACAATGAGGTTGGCAGAGAAGTCTACCCCCTTATTCTAAGGCTTACTTTTGGACATACTATATTTGTCCTCATCTCTCCTCCAGGAGACTTAACCAATAGAGTAAACTTCATATGAGAGATAGGCAAACTATATACTTGGCAACATACTTCGATGCAATGAATGAATGCGATGCTCCAGAATCAAATAACATAGCCGCGGGGTTGGAGTTGGCGAGAAACATACCAATGACCACGTCATCCGCTTGTTGAGCATCCTCCGTAGAGACATGGTTCATGTTGCCACGAGCAAAATTTTGTTGTTCACCGTTCCTTGTGGCGCTCCTCCATTAGGTCTTGGGTTTTGCCTCGACGCATTGCTTCCTTGACCAAGGCTTGACTTAGGACATTGATGCCCAAAGTGTCCAACTTCTCCACAAGTATAGCACTTCCTAACTCCACCAGAATTATTGGGATGTGCTTGGTTTTGAACACTTGCAGCAGGAAATTTAGCACGAGTGCAAAAGGCATTGGAGGCCTAGGTGCTTGCATGACAGGGCGTTGTTGCACAAACTGAGTTGGGAGTGGTGCATAACCAGGGCGCTGAGCAGGCACATAAGGGCTGAAGTAAGGCGCATTGGGTGGCGCAAAGCGAGTGTGCACATTACTTCCTTGTTGCTGTCCTTGATATGGTGCCTTTCTCTTATTGTCTTGCTCCATCTCATGAATCTTGTTCTCAACCACAATTGCTTCGTCCACAAGCTTCTGAAAATTTGCATAATCACAATTGAGTTGTTGCACTTGGATTTCATTGTTCAAGCCCCTCATGAACAAGTATTGTTTCCGGCTGTCCCGACTAACATCCTCAGGCGCATATCTTGAGAGTTGAGTGAACTTATTGAGATATTCACTCACGCTTGATCTCCCTTGCCTCAAGTTCTCAAATTCTTGCCTCTTCAAGATCATCACTCCCTCCGGCACAAAATAATAACGGAAATTCTCCTTGAGTTCGGCCCAAGTAACTCTCTCTTGGTTCTCATGCACATTGCAATAAGAATCCCACCAATCCGCAGCTGCTCCAACTAGTTGATGAGAAGCAAACAAGACCTTCTCCTGGTCACTGCATTGGACAATAGCTAGCTTCTTCTCCACGGACTTGAGCCAATCATCCGTGTAGGATAGAAGAGCATGTGAAAAGCTACCAGAGGGGGGGTGAATGGTAGATTTAAAAATCTTACGCAGCGGAAACAATTAAACCCCAAACCCCTTCGGCAGAAAAATGATCTGTTAAAGAAATTGTGTGTGAGACTAATCTAAATGTGTTTGACTGTGACAAAAGTGATAGATATCAGAGATAATAAAGTCACGAAAACAACACAACAAGAATCACTCAAATCCGTCGAGAAAAACTCAAGTTATGATCGAAAGATCAAACAAAGGTCAATCTGCCCTACCCGAAAAAAAAAACAGTTCTGGAACACTGCAAAGAAACTCGTGTAGATCATATAACACAAATCCAATGACCGTGAAATTTTTACAGATGATAGATAATCAAGTTTTGGAAACAACCCAAAAAGAATCACGTCAATTGGATCTGTAAAACTCGAGTTATGATAAAACCACCGACAAAAGGTAGTGCTGTGCAGAAACTCGACGAGTAAAACTTGTCTGAAACAAGTCGGACGAACAAGGCACAAAAGTTCCTTCAAACTACGAATTTATTCAATAGAACACAAGAGGAACAGCCCCAAATTCGTGCACCACGAGCTCTGGGCTCCCTTGCTTATATAACCAGCTCGAAAGCCAACTCAACTCAAATCAGGAACCTAATCCTACTCTGTTCACGAATCGTGACTTTCCATAACTGCTTAAGATTCTCCTATACGCAGATAGAAGCAATCTTAACACTTCCAAACACCTTAGGAACGTATCCCACATTTCTAAACAACTCAAATTCGTGACCCACACGAAATCCTATCATAACCAACTCAAATCATTCCATATTTGAGTCAAACCCGACTCAGCCGCAGCCTGAGTCCATAACCTAGTCGGTTGGACCTTTCCGACCAACTCTTTACGTCCACATATCTTCATCACGTCTCGGAACCATGTAGTCACGTCTATGCACTACTTGCACACGTGCGAACATCTTCCAATGACATCCATGATACCTTCACATGTATTGTTCTTGATTCAATCATGCTGCGCAACCTCCTCATCAGCTCAACCACAATTCCTCTTGAATTTGGTTGTTGGAACCTCATCTCCTCCCTGAGACTAGTCCAATGGATCCCATCACCAGCCATGTCTTGAACTCAAGCAACACCTGCACATGAATAAACAACCAATCCATACGAGCCCAAGTCCTCGACTTGACTCAAGTTAGTTCTGAACACAACACCTTACGTGAGAACCTCACATAAGCATGTTGCAAAACCACAGTAACACGATATCATCCATGTCAACCAAAAACGCACCAAAGACTTAGCAAATGAATACTAAGCAATCTTTCCAGAGATGTAAAGCAAGTACGAAACATTGCAAATGAAAAACAGAAGCATTGCGGTCAAGTTCCGGATCTTGCCAGAGCAACCCAGACCTTGAGCCGGAGCTAACAAAAGCTAGTAGAACCTAGCGCCGGAACTTACCAAAACTAGTATAACCAAGCTCCCGCCGGAGCTTACAAAACTAGCAGGACCTTAATAAAAAGGTGTTTTGGTGATATTCAAAACTTTTATCGTCAAAGCAAGTGTATTCACTACAAGCCAATGTATTCAGCACACATAGGTCTTACAATCTTTCCCTTGATGAATGCATTGGCAACACCATTTAAAATCCGAACATTGGCTTATTCACATAAAAGTTTTGAAGACAATTTCTCCCCCTTTGTAAATCAAAAGTAAAATGAGAAGAAAATCCAAAAATTATCCCATATTATCTCTCCCCCTTTATTATCTCTCCTTATTTTTCTTTCTCTTCATGTTTATCTCTCCCCCTTTGATAATGTATTCAGGAAGTCATGAGCATATAAAGTTGTTATGATATAACATATACATATAAACAAAGGTCATCCAAGTCATACTATCAAGTACCTTACATTATCACATCAATGAAATACATAAAGTAGTGTAAGCCATGCTAGAGATCAAATGTAATTTTCAATTTAAGTAAGTCATGATCTCACAAACTTAACTATTTCAAAACCTGAAATCATGATACTAGTTACTGCATTTTATTATTCTCCAAAGCATAAATTCAGATCATATCATATTTGTAAGAGATTATATGTGCATCTACCTTATTCTAACCAACCAAGCCAAGCCTATGTCATTTGACAATCAGAAGCTTAAGGACATGGTTTTAGTCATACACAACTTCTTCCAAGTTCATATCTAAGTGCAATGATAATCCATTCCAAAAGAAGAAGTGCGATGCATGCATATTCTCTTGATCTTTTCTCAATTTATATTTGTTCATAAAAACTCAACATGTGAGTTGATTACTTGATTGATTCTTAATGATTAAAAGCAATTGTGAACATGTAACAAGTTCAAACCAGTAAGAAAGTTCGACCATGACCAGTTTTAATGTAAGTAATTATTCCAATTATTAGACATGGCACAAACTACAAAATATATAACACGAGTAATGTAGTAAGAACTTTCAGCATGTAAAAGGAATCACAAAGTCATATATGTATGAAATACTATGCTCATATTATTTTAATTTTAGATTCACACATAGACTTCCCGAGTTTCGAAACTCCCCCTCAATTTAAGTCATGAGGATGCATAACCCCTATTTCACTACGAATGTAACAAAAACAAGTGAAATTCAAAGGTTTTGTAAAAATGTCAGCCAATTGTTGTTCGGTATCTACATGGTGAAGCACAATGTTTCCTTTTTCAACATTATCTCAGAGAAAGTGATACCTAATGTCAATGTGCTTAGTTCTAGAATGTTGCACGGGGTTTTTAGCAATGCAAATGGCACTAGTGTTATCACAGAACAGTGGAACACTATCTAGATCAACCCCATAGTCCTTAAGTGTTTGAACAATCCAAAGAATTTGTGAGCAAACACTAGCAGCAGCTACATATTCAGATTCGTTGTGGATTGTGCAACTGAATTTCGTTTTCTAGAGGACCAAGCAATAAGAGAATTACCAAGAAAATGACAAGCACCGGAAGTACTTTTCCTATCAATCCTACAACCCCAAAAATCAGCATCCAAAAAAGCTTTCAAAGTTACGGTTGAGGAAGAAGGAAGAAAAATTCCAAATTCTTGAGTTCCATGTAAGTACCTGAGAATCCTTTTGACGGCTTGACGATGTGAAGCACGTGGGGAGGCTTGAAACCGTGCACAAAGACATACGCTGAATTGTATGTCTGGTCTTGATGCCGTGAGATACAAAAGTGATCCGATCATGCTTCTATATTCTTTTTGATCCACGGGTTCACCATCTTCATCAAGTCCAAGTGTTGTTGCTGTTCCCATTGGTGTCCAAAGAGGCTTGCTTTTGTCCATGTTTAAGTGCCTTAGGAGATCTTTTGTATACTTCGTTTGATGCACAAAGGTACCCTCCTTTGTTTGCTTGATTTGCAGCCCCAAAAAGTACGTGAGTTCACCCATCATACTCATCTCAAATTCTGAACTCGTCATAGCTGAAAACTTGGACACAAGATCATGAGAAGCACAACCAAAGATAATATCATCCACATACACTTGAACGAATAATGAGTCATTACCATGCTTAAGCACAAAAAGAGTTTTATCAACCTTGCCCATGGTAAACCCTTTTTCAAGTAAGAATGTTTTTAACCTATCATACCATGCTCTAGGGGCTTGTTTGAGACTGTACAAGGCTTTGGACAGTTTGTAAACATGATTAGGAAAATCTGGATTTTCAAAACCCGGTGGTTGATTCACATAAACCTCCTCATCTATGTATCCATTAAGAAAAGCACTTTTAACATCCATTTGATATAGCTTAAAACCAGTAGATGCAGCAAAAGCTAACAAAATTCTTATGGCTTCAAGTCTAGCAACAGGAGCAAAAGTTTCATCAAAATCTAGACCTTCAACTTGAGTGAAACCTTGAGCAACCAACCTAGCCTTATTCCTAACCACAACCCCATACTCACTTTGTTTATTTTTAAATACCCATTTAGTTCCAATTAAAGTGTGACCTTGAGGTGTAGGTACAAGTTTTCAAGCATTATTTCTTTCAAAATTTTATAACTCTTCTTGCATGGCAATAATCCAAGATTCATTAGTGAGTGCGTGTGATATATCTTTGGGTTCAAAAGAAGCAACAAAAGCAGAATGAGCATAAGAGTTTGGATCGCAAAACCTGGACCGTGTGACTCGTTCGTGCAAGCTTCCAATCATCTGCTATGGGGGATGATCTTTGTAAAACCGTAGGGGAACAGATGTCTCACAAGTTTCTTCTTCTTCATGTTCATCATAAATCGATGAGCTTGTGACTTGAGGATGATTTGAATCATCATTGATGGTTGTCGGTGCTGGTTGAGAATTAACATTCGGAGCTGAACCAAAGTCTTTAGCTGGTGAATTTTCGGGCAGCAGCTCCAATTCTTCCTCATCTTCAACAAAAATGCTCCCCTCCTGCGGATATGGATCTGGACCTGCAATGTTTGAGCTAGTACCTGGGCTAGCTTCATCAAAAGACATTTCACAAGTCTCCACAATTTTGTTAGTGTCAAGTAAAAGCACACGGTAGCCTCTAGTATGAGATGGATAACCAAGAAACATGCCATCAATGGATCTAGGTTCAAATTTATCAAGATTACCATGTTGCTTAACAAAGCATTTGCAACCAAAGACCCGGAAGTGTGTAACACTAGGCCTATGTCCAAACCGGAGCTCATATGGTGTTTTACCTAGCTTAGCACGCAAGAAAACACGATTTGAGACATAACAAGTGGTTGCTAACGCATCAGCCCAAAATTTCCTAGGAGTTTGATATTCATCAAGCATAGTCCTAGCCATCTCAACTAAGGTTCTGTTCTTTCTTTCTACAACACCATTTTGTTGGGGTACATATGGTGAAGAAAATTGATGATCTATTCTATTTTCAGCACAAAAGTGATCAAAAGATTGATTTTTAAATTCAATTCCATTATCACTTCTAATTGCTTTTAAAGATCCTGGGTAATCAATTGATAATCTAAGAAATAAAGTTCTAAAGTGACTAAAAACTTCATTCTTAGACGCCATAAAGTAAACCCAAGAGTATCCAGAATAATCATCAACAATCACAAGTACATACCATTTACCTCCGAAGGATTGAACACGTGAAGGTCCTACGGTGTCAAGATGCAAAAGTTGACATGGTTCAGTTGTCATGATCATTGTGAGAGGAGTATGTGAACCTGCAACCATCTTAGCATGTCTACAAGAAGAGCACACAATTTCTTTGTCCCCTTTAAGCTTAGGTAGCCCACGTATGCGATCAAGAGCACTAACACGTGTTAGGTGATCAAAGCCTACATGACCAAGTCTACGATGCCAAAAATATAGGTCCTTTGAATCATTAGCAACTAGACACCTATGCTTAGAGGAAGACATATCAAAATCAACTTTAAAAACTCTTCCAAACCGAGACATGTTAAAAATAAACTCACTATTTGAACTTACAACTTTGCAGCAGTTTTTATTGAAAATAATTTCCAGATTTTCATCTAGCAATTGTAAAACAGAAAGCAAGTTGTATTTCAAATTTTTGACAAGTGCCACATCCTTCAAAGTGTAGTGATCATTTACTCTAACCGAACTCTTAGCAATTATAGGAGTTGAAGAATTATTAGCAAAAGTAACATTCTCTACACATGACACAAAAGAGAGGGAGGAGAACCAATCTTTGTTACCGGTCATGTGGTATGAGCAACCTGAATCCACAATTCAAATGTTCTCCTTCCTCAAACGTGTAACCTACATAGAAGCACAATACGTCGATGACTCAATACTGGGGTTAGTCAAAAGGCATTTAGGAATCCAATACTGAGTCACGCGACGTGCAGCAGGAAAAACACGCGAAAGCTGAGACAAAAAAACAGGTTTATGAGTCAAAGTTTGAGATTTTTTATTCTTAACTACTGACCTATAAGGTGTTACTTGTGTAGCACAAAAATCAGTAGCTACGGAGGCAAAAACAGAAGGTCCGGAGGTAAACTTTGAATGTTTTTGACTCAAAACAGCAGGTTGTACATTCAGTTCAATATGTGCAGCAAATTTTGCATGAAATTTATGAGATCTAGCAACCATTCTTTCCATTTTCTGTTGTTTAGCTAGTCTATAACAAAAATCTATGACATGAACATCTCTACCACAGTAGGTACAATGAAATTTAACTTTGTGTTCATGTCTAGATGAGCAAACAACATTTTTATTTGAAACCAAACGAGACAATACTCCTCCAGATTTGAAAACCACTTTGTTTTGTTTAGGAACTGTTTGAATCAAACCACTTCCTATTGACTTTACAATTTTAGGTGGATGTGCCTTAGCATGAGCATGAGAATCAAAACCTAAACCAGTTTTATCTTTGCAAGACTTGGAAGAATTCAGCAGCAAGTTTAGGTTCTTATTCCCATTACAAAACCGATCTAATGTCCTATGCATGTTATCAAGTTTATTGGACAGATCAAGGCAATTTTCACATGAAGTTTTTCCTTTTAATTTGCAATTGGAACAATATTTAACTTCATGACAATGTAAAGCATTATTCAATATTGAAATTTCATTCATAGCATCTTTTAGTTTCTTTTCAAGATCATCACAACTAGAACAATGCAAATCAATTGTAGAACAAGAAGCATCTTTTAAGTTTCCAATATTAAGTGCAGCAAGCTTTTTGTTCTTTTCAATTTCAAGTTCAAGTTTATCAAGTGTGGAGGTATGTGCACTTCTTAGGGAGGACAATTGTTCATATATTAAGTCACATGAGGAACAAGAATCATCACTAGGAATCAAGGATTTCAAACGATTAATTTCAGATTCTAGTGACTCAATTTTAACGGCATTGTCCCTAAGCTTTTTGTCCTTTTTTCTTAACAATAATAGTGGAACGAGAAATAGCATCACACATTTCTTCGCAAGTAGGACATACCTCTTTATTGTCGCTGTTGTGTTCTGCCTCCTCCATAGTTGATTTTGACTTGCCCGCCATGAAGCACAAGTGTGCCAAATCATCTTCATCACTTCCAATGTCCACGTCGCTTGAGCCAAGTTCCTGGAGTGCTGAGATAAAACTGCTCACCAATTGACGTCCTGTAAAACCCTTCTTTTTCTTCGTATCTTTTGCAGGGGAGTGCTTCGTTCTTGTTGTCTTTTCATCCCGGGAAGTAGGACCTGAAAGGTTAGGGCAATCTGAACGAAAATGTCCTGTCTTACCACATTCAAAACATCATTGAGGTCCGGAGCTTCCTCTCCTTCTAGTTCTTACATTTTGCAATGCTTTTGAGAATCGGGTAGAGATGAGCGCTATCTCCTCCTCTGGAAACACCTCAATCTGTTCAAGGGTTAGAGAGGACAGCAAAGCAAGTGTACCACAAGATGATGTTTGACCGTAACTACACATGTCACGTTGAGAAACAAAAGCAATAGACTTGTTGGGGTTCTTACGTGAGATTATGTCAATTTCATGAGTTTTTAACTTGGAATATAGCACATCTAAAGTATGTGAACTCATGACAGTAGATTCACGAATAGATGTGACTTTCATCTCCCAAATTGACATATCTAATGCACTTAGCAATTGCCTAGCATTTTCAGCATCTGAAAAATTAACATTGACACTACGCAAGTTGCTGAGAATCTTATTAATGCGAGCAAAAAGGTCATCAATAGACTCACCGGGTTGCATCTCGAAGCGCATGTATTCTTTCTTGAACATGTCTTTTCTTACCTCTTTGATCGTGTTGGATCCTTCGTGGTAGTCACAAAGTGATTTCCACACATTGTATGCAGATTGGAGGTGTGCAACACGGTCGAAGTTGCTTTGTGTTAATCCTTGTATGATCAAGTTCCGAGCCTTGTTGTTGTTGTCGACATCTCTCAGATTTGTAGCTGTAACTTGATCGTTTGATGGCACTTCGTAAGGCTTGTATACCTTCTCCCATATTGCAAAGCCTTGTGCCTAGATTAAAGCCTCCATGCGTGCCTTCCAAACCTGAAAACCAATACCAGCGAACACACAAGGTATGACAGAGTACTTCTCCATGATGATTAGTCAAAAACACGTGCAAATCACAAAGTTTAGAGCACTGTGGCTCTGATACCAATTGTAGGATTGAAGAGCACGTGAAAAGCTACCAGAGGGGGGGTGAATGGTAGATTTAAAAATCTTACACAGCGGAACAATTAAACCCCAAAACCCTTTAGCAGAAAAACGATATGTTAAAGAAATTCTGTGTGAGACTAATCTAAACGTGTTTCACTATGACAAAAGTGATAGATATCAGAGATAATCAAGTCACGAAAACAACACCACAAGAATCACTCAAATCTGTCGAGAAAAACTCAAGTTATGATCGAAAGATCAAACAAAGGTCAATCTGCCCTACCAGAAAAAAAAACAGTTCTGGAACGCTGCAAAGAAACTCGTGTAGATCATAGACAACAAATCCAATGACCGTGAAATTTTTACATATGATAGATAATCAAGTTTTGAAGACAATCCAAAAACAATCACGTCAATTGGATCTGTAAAACTCGAGTTATGATAAAACCACCGACAAAAGGTAGTGCTGTGCAGAAACTCGATGAGTAAAACTTGTCTGAAACAAGTCGGACGAACAAGGCACAAAAGTTCCTTCAAACTATGAATTTTATTCAATAGAACATAAGAGGAACAGCCCCAAAGTCGTGCACGATGAGCTCTGGGCTCCCTTGCTTATATAACCAGCTCGAAAGCCAACTCAACTCAAATCAGGAACCTAATCCTACTCTGTTCACGAATCGTAACTTTCCATAACTGATTAGGATTCTCCTATACGCAGATA
This sequence comes from Tuctoria greenei, assembly GCA_036927565.1. NCBI lineage: Eukaryota > Viridiplantae > Streptophyta > Magnoliopsida > Poales > Poaceae > Tuctoria > Tuctoria greenei. The sequence goes on along the minus strand of JAYESD010000008.1, from coordinate 169,555,480 downwards.
GAAGCAATATTAATACTTCCAAACACCTTAAGAATGTATCCCAGATTCCTAAACAACTCAAATTCGTGACCCACACGAAATCCTATCATAACCTCAAACCCGACTCAGCCGCAGCCTGAGTCCATAACCTAGTCGGTTGGACCTTTCTGACCAACTCTTTACGTCCACATCTCTTCATCACGTCTCGGAACCATGTAGCCACATCCATGCACTCATTGCACATGTGCAAACATCTTCCAATGACGTCCATGATACCTTCACATGCATTGTTCTTGATTCAATCATGTTGCGCAACCTCCTGATCAGCTCAACCACAATTCCTCCTGAATTTGGTTGTTGGAACCTCATCTCCTCCCTGAGACTAGTCCAATGGATCCCATCACCAGCCATGTCTTGAACTCAAGCAACACCTGCACATGAATAAACAACCAATCCATACGAGCCCAAGTCCCCGACTTGACTCAAGTTAGTTCCAAACACAACACCTTACGTGAGAACCTCACATAAGCATGTTGCAAAACCACAGTAACACGATATCATCCATGTCAACCAAAAACGCACCAAAGACTTAGCAAATGAATACTAAGCAATCTGTCCAGAGATGTAAAGCAACTACGAAACATTGCAAATGAAAAACAGAAGCATTGCGGTGAAGTTCCGGACCTTGCCAGAGCAACCCGGACCTTGAGCCGGAGCTAACAAAAGCTAGTAGAATCTAGCGCCGGAACTTACCAAAACTAGTATAACCAAGCTCCCGCCGGAGCTTACAAAACTAGCAAGACCTTAATAAAAATGTGTTTTGGTGATATTCAAAACTTTTATCGTCAAAGTAAGTGTATTCACTACAAGCCAATGTATTCAACACACATAGGTATTACAATCCGCATCCATAGGGTTAGCGGCTTGAGCAAAGGTCAGTGTCCTAGTCCTCATAAACTCTCCCAATCGGTTATGAGGAGGCGGGGGTGGCGGTGGAGTCATGTGGGGCTGATTGTCGATATTGCCAGCCTGCAGCTATCCCATAGTTTGTATCATGGTCTGCATGAGCTGGTTTTGCATAGACAATAGCTGCTCAATGTTGATAGCTCCCTGAGTAGACCCTTGTCCAATGTTGTTCTGAGGCACTCCATTGTTCTCCTCCTCATCATTGCCATCCCTCTGGTTGCGAGTCCTCACCATCTGGAGAAATGCAATAGGTAAGAATTAGAAAACGTCCCCAACTATATGCATCAAGGGATATGAAACTAAACAGCTAGCTACACTAGCCTAGGTGGACATGGCAATGCTAAGGCATCCCAAAATCCTCTATTAAGCACACAAGCAAACAATATATAGCAAACAACACACCAACCAAAATACATCGATTCCTGAGTGCTCCTATGTGCTCTAAATGTCCATTCTATCTAGGCTGCATCCTACGATCAACCTGTGGCTCTGATACTAATCTGTGACACCCAGTTCTGAAAATGAACCAAGTGAACGCATATGTGTGCCCAGGATGTTCAACACACATACACGATTGCATCACAAAAGAGTATACAAAAAATTACCACAGAACAAGATTAATTAACCAAATTTTATTACACAAACCATATTATCCTCAAATACAACCTCTAATGAATATTTATGACAAGTTCAACTAATGCAGCGGAAATAAACTAATTAAGCGACTAAGTAAACTAAGCATAAGGGATAGCGCAGCTCGAATAACACCACATGCAAAGCTGACGGTAGACACAGCCTAGAACTATGCATTCTCACCATTAAACTCCCAATACTGACCTGCAACTGTTGGTGGAGGAATTGCAAGAGTGAGTACATGTCGTACTCAGCAAGTGTGGAACGTATGACATGTGGCTGATTCAAATGATGACAATAATAATGGCAAAGTGCTGAAAAGTACATTAAAACATTTGAAAAGCAATATATAATATTTATATGAATCAAACCCATTATAATCATAAGTAATATCATAATACCAGTCCACAATTCACCATCCTCATCAATAATTCCAGATTTCACCATTTGCCAATAACCATATTCAATATCAGAAATTAATCCATAACCATAATACCAACCATAACCATCCCAAATCCCAATTTCCCTCTAATCATGGAAGTTGTCCAGGTGCTCATAACCGGGAGCATGGCTATCATGATAGTTTTAGACACGCTCTGCAGAGGTTGTACCGCTTTACCCACATGTTCGTGATTTCATCACCTTACGATGACTAGAACCTCTATTATGCCGTCTCACACTTCTGTCGGTGTGTGGCCAAGAGATCACAAAATAGTCTTTACAAAGGGATTACTAGCCTATTTATACCCCACTGAGGTTTCACCAGTGGCGATGTCTCCTACAGAGCACATCTTCAACCAAGGGCCCCCTCTACATCCATTCGGATCCCAGGGTAGTCCCACCAATCATCAACAAACCCAATCCTACTACCCCTTCCCCGAGCATCCCTAATGGTCCAAATAGCACTGGCAAAGCCCTAATTAATCTGCTACGCCGCACCCATACTTGGCCTCGTGGTGACCAGTTCATGTTAACCAAAATCTCATCCATGAATAATTAAATTGAGTGGTATAGTTGTTTCCCATCCCAGTTGATTAAGCGAAGCAAAAGGTAAAAAGCCCTTCCTGACTCTCTACCATATATTCCAGTTGACAAGGGTGGTCAAACAAAGCTAGTAAACTTCCTATCATAGGATTCCCATCAAATTGACAAAAGCATGCAATTTTGCAAACAAAACATTTATTTTAAAACAGGATCAATATGCTTCAAGGACACTTGCCTTGCTCTTGCTGTTGATTAGGATCAAAGCCTTCAAACTCTTGGTGTTGTAGATCCTCCGCGGCACTCTCTAGCGCAAATCCGTCTAATCCACACAATAAACATACAAGACAAGAAACACAATCAAAGAGTGCACAAATATTACTCAATATGTCATGACATGCATGATTGATGCAAATGCATGGTAGAACTTGTCAATAGATTGATTTTAATGATCAATAACTAGTTCTAGTAGCTTTTAAGAAGTTTATACAAGTTTGGAGTTGATTAGGTCAGTTTTTGGAATTAATTCAACACAATTTATCCAGGGAAATCGGACTAGTCCGCTAGGGACCGGACAAGTCCGCACTTTACGAGATCAGCAGATTAGGGTTTTCTAGATCGACGTAAATTTGGAGATTAGGTGTTGAATTCATGTAAGGAAAAGATAATAGAATGTATACCAGGTGTTTAGGACTCCAATGAATCAAGAAACTTGGAGGTAGCACTTGGATCTTGGTGATCTAGGGTTGGTGATGAACTTGGAGATGAATTGGTGATGAAGAACGAAAGCTTGATAGAGATCTTGATCCTCCTTCGTTTCCTCCTCTTCTTCTTCTTGCTTGGGATCTCCTGCTCCCTCCTTGATTGTGGCTCTCCACGAACTAGGGTTTGGGTGGGGTGGAAAAGTGGCAAATAGATGTCAAGCCAAGGGGTGGGGTTGTTTATATAGAGGTGGAGGCTAGGGTTAGATGGATTTCGAGTTTGAGATGAGTAGAGGCCAGTTTAGAGTCCCTCATGGGCTCTACAAGAGTTAGGCACGATGTCCCTAGGCCCACTTAACGTGAAACCCAAGAAACAAGTTGTAAAACAAAAGATCAATTCGGAGTCACGAAATATCGGACAAGTCCGAAAAGGACCGGACTAGTCCAAAGTTGTCTAGAGAGAAAATCGGACAAGTCTGGCCTAAAATCGGACACAGTCCGACTTTAGTCAGAGAGGAAAATGGACAAGTCCGCTGGAACATCGGGCTAGTCCGGAAAGGTCTAGGGACTTAGCAAATTTTCAAGGATTCTTGGAATATCAGACTAGTCCGCACAAAATCGGACAAGTTTGAAAGTTTCCAGAGGCAAAATCGGACTAGTTCGCAGAAAAAACGGACAAGTCCGTTTTTAGTCGGAGAGAAATCGGACTAGTCCTCAGTAAATTCAGACTAGTCCGCACTTTCCTGCATTTTAAGTGCGGTTTCGGTCCAAATCAAGTTTAAATGCTCCAAAACAATTTTAAACTCGTTCCTCTTGTTGTGGGTTAATGTTAAATATGTATATGAGTGTATGTAGGGCATGATGCATAAAAATGAGGGTGTTACATTATTTCACAGAAAGCCTCGCACAGGGTGATGAACATTGAAATGTGGAGCACCGAGTTCGACGTCAGGTGTTGGAGATCAAGTTGGTACTCATTAAGGAGCCCCTAGGGGAACGACATCTTCAGCATCCCCAGAACCCGACGGTGGATGGACAGGAAGGACACCACTTCATCGCCCCGCAGTTGCAGAACGAGCTCATCGTCAGGGCCACGGGGTGCTGCAACGGTCGTTGGGTGACATTAGGCCCTGAGAGACCAAGTCATGGAGCCTTTTCGGGCAAAAACGAAGGATGGGATCCACCCCGCTATCAAGCAAGGAACAATAAGAACGACGACAGGCCCGCAGACTGGAGTGCCGCAGAGCATGCCACGAACCCCCGACCCCTCATAACTGGCGCTGCTTTCTATCGATCTTATGAGGGTCACTGTTGGTATTTATTAATGTCTATAGTTCATCCTAGCAACAAGTGCTAGTCATGCACTTGGCACTAGGATAACCTAAGCTAAAGCAAGATGAGTTTCGCAAGCGCTCAAAAAATATCGATGTAGCATTTCACCCAAGAGTATTTCCTAGGGTATCATATTTATTTTATCCCAAAGGAAGGCAAGTGAGTAGTGGCAAGATCATAGGAAGAGTAGGGTATTCTCATGAGGATTCCAGTAGGATGGGTAAATGATATAGTTGGGGTAGTATGACACATACCTAAGAAATCTACTCTAATGGGTAAGGATGTCCTAGTAAAGGTCAAGTTATGAAATGGATCTACTCCCACTGTGCTCTAATTACTCATAAACATAGCCTATTAGTGTACACATGAGTATGCTAACGATGAATACTAGGGTGTAGGATCGAAGAGCACGTGTAAAGCTACCAGGGGGTGAATGGTAGATTAAAGCTTTTCAGCACAAGCAAGGAAACACCTCTTGGCAGAAAACTGATCTATTAAAGAAACTGTGTGTGCAACTAATCTAAATGTGTTCAACTGTAAAAAAACTAGTATAGATTGTAGAGAATCAAGTCACGAAGTCGTCACATTAAGAACTACGAGAATCTATCGAGAAACCTCAAGTTATGATCGAAGGATCAAACAACGATCGAATGATCAAACAAAGGTCAATCTGTTTTACCCAAGAAAAAACAGTTCTAGAATACTAAAAATAAACTCGTGTAGATCTAAAACCAACAATCCAATGACTGTTAAATTTTCACAGATTATAGAAAATCAAGTTGTCAAGACAACCCAAAAAGAATAACGTCAATCGGATCTATAAAATTAGAGTTATGATAAAACCACCGAAGAAAGGTAGTGCTGTGCAGAACCTCGACGAGAAAGACTTGACGAAAACAAGTTGGACGAACAAGGCACAAAAGTTCCTTCAAACTACAAATTTTATTAATGAAAACACAAGAGATACAGCCCCAAAGTCGTGCACCACAAACTCTGGCCTCCCTTGCTTATATAACCAGCCCTTAGGCCAACCCAAACATAACTAGGACTCTAATCCTACACAATTCACGAATCGAAACATTCCATAAGTGCTCAAGACTCTTCTATACGCAGATAGAAGCAATCTTAAGACTTCTAAACACCTTAGGAACATATACCACATTCCTGAAACAACTCAAATTCATGACCGACACGAAATCCTATCATAACCAACTCAAAACTTTCCATATTTGAGTGAACACGATCAACCACAGCCTGAGTCCATAACCTAGTCGGTTTGGCCTTTCCGACCAATTTTTTATGTCCACATCTCTTCATCACGCCTCAGAACCATGTAGCCACGTCCATGCACTCCTTGCACACGTGCACGATACCTTCATATGCAATGTTCTTTATCCAAACATATTGCATGACCTCCCGAACAACTCAACCACAATTCCTCCCGAACTTGGTTGTTGAACCTCATCTTCTCCCTAATACTAGCTCAATGGATCGCGTCACCAGCCATGTCTTGAACTCAAGCAACACCTGCACATGAATAAACAACTGATACTTTCGAGCACAAGTACTCGACTTGACTCTCATTAGTTCCAAAACCACAACACTTTACGTGAGCGCCTCACATAAGCATGTTGCAAACCATAGAAAAAAGATATCAACCATAACCACCAAAACAGACCAAAAACCTAGTAAAAGAATACTAAGAAAACTTTCCATAGATGTAAAGCAAGTTCAAATCAATTCAAACTAAAAGTAGAACCACTGCAATCAAGCTCCAAACCTTGTCAAAGCTAACTGGACTTTGAACCGGAGCTTACCAAAGCGAGCAGGACCTAGCGCTGGAACTTACCAAAGCTAGTCGGACCCAGCTTCAGAGCTAACCAAAGGTCGGACCTTGTTAAAAAGGTGTTTTGGTAGTATTCAAAACTTTTATCGTCAAAGCCAATGTACTCAGCACACATAGGTCTCACAATCTCCCCCTTGATGAATGCATTGGCAACACCATTTAAAATTCGAAGATTGCTTATTCACATGAAAAGTTTTGAAAACAATTTCTCCCTCCTTTTGAAAATAAAATGATATAGAAATAAATTTCTCCCCCTATACACATTTCTCCCCCTATACATATTTCTCCCCCTTGCATACTTCTCCCCCTTTGACAATGTATTCAGCAAGGTACAAAAGAGAAATTTTAATTTGTTATGAGCACATTATAACATATACATATAAAACAAATCTCATCCAAGTCATACTATCAAGTAACTTACACTATCAAAACAATGAGATACATAAAGTAGTGTAAGCCATGCTAGAGATCATATGTAATTTTTAATTTTAGCAAGTCAACTTAACTATTTCAAGACCTGAAAGATGACACTTGTTGCTGCATTTTATTATTTTTAAAAGCACAAATTTAAATCATGTGATATTTGCAAGAGATTATATGCGCATCTGCCTTATTCTAACCAACCAAGTCAAGCCTATGTCATTTGACAATCAGAAGCTTAAGGACATGGTTTTAGTCATACACAACTTCTTCCAAGTTCATATCTAAGTGCAATGATAAGCCATCTCAAAAGAAGAAGTGCGATGCATGCATATTCTCTTGATATTTTCTCAATATATATTTGTTCATAAAACTCAACATGTGAGTTGATTACTTGATTAATTCATTATGATTAAAAGCACTTGTGATCATGCAACAAGTTAAAAAGAGCAAGAAAGTTCGATCATGACCAGATTTAGTGTAAGTAAATATTCCAATTACTAGTCATGGCAAAAACTACAAAATGTATAACATGAGTAATGTAGTAAGAACTTTCAGCATGTAAAAGGAATCACAAAGTCATATATGCATGAAATGCTATGCTCATATTATTTTAAGTTCAGATTCACACATAGACTTCCCAAGTTTCAAAACTCCCCTCAATTTAAGCCATAAGAATGCATAACCCCTATTTCACTGCGAATGTAACAAAAACGAGTGAAATCCAAAGGTTTTGTGAAAATTTCAGCCAATTGTTGTTCGATATCTACATGGTGAAGCACAATGATTTCTTTTTCAACATTATCACAGAGAAAGTGATACCTAATATCAATGTGCTTAGTTCTAGAATTTTGCACGGGGTTTTTAGCAATGCAAATGGCACTAGTGTTATCACAAAACAGTGGAACCCTATCTAGATCAACCCCATAGTCCTTAAGTGTTTGAACATTCCAAAGAATTTGTGAGCAAGCACTAGCAGCAGCTACATATACAGATTCGGTTGTGGATTGTGCAAGTGAGTTTTGTTTTCTAGAGGACCAAGCAACAAGTGAATTAACAAGAATGACAAGAACCGAAAGTACTTTTCCTATCAATCCTACAACCCCCAAAATCAGCATCCAAAAAAGTTTTCAAAGTAACGGTTGAGGAAGAAGGAAGAAAAATGCCAAATTCTTGAGTTCCATGTAAGTACCTGACAATCCTTTTGACGGCTTGAAGATGTGAAGCACGTGGGGAAGCTTGAAACCGTTCACGAAGACATATGCTGAATTGTATGTCCGATCTTGATGTCGTGAGGTACAAAAGTGATCCTGAATGTAGTCTAGAGGGGGGGGGGGGTTAATCGGATTTTTTAACTTTTCGTCAGAACCTGAAACACTTGGCAACTGGATCAAACACAGAGAAATTGGACTAGTCCGGTAGTGTGCGGACTAGTCTGGTGTGTGCGGACTAGATCGATCAAGTCTGATCGATGATTTTGATCCAAGTACTCTATGCACCAGTAATTGAGTTACAAATAGAGTGTATTGCTTCAATGAAACTAGATGTGGCACAAGTTAACTTTAGTTTCAAAGTTTTAACATAAGTTGAACAAGATTGAGCAAACCCTAGATTACAATGAATAGTAAGAACAAAAACAAAGGACACACCGATTTTATCCCGTGGTTCGATTCCACAGAGGAAATCTACATCCACGTTGAGGAGCCCACGGAGGACCGGGTCTTCACCAACCCTACCCTCGTCGAATTGCCACGGAGGCTGATTCTCTTCCACTAATCACAAAGGGGGTAAATAACCGTGTTCAAGGGGCCTTCTCATAAGTTGAGGGCTCCCCAGGATTTACAAATTGAAACACCACCAAACACACTCAAAAAGTATGCAATGAAACAGCAAGAGTGTGTGAGAGAATCAAACCCAAGAGCTCAAGACGTCAAGAACGTGTCTCTCCTTTGATCTATGGTTAATCCTCAAGGATTTGATCTTTCTTGCATTGGATTGTGTGGAGAGACGTGTTATCTGGGCTCTTGGAAGGTGTGATGGTGCAGGAAGTCGAGAGTGATTGATTAGGGGTTGTGCACCTCTATTTATACTAGGGTTTCCAACGGTTACCGTTAGGGTTTACAAAGTCCGGACTAGTTCGTGGTGGACTCCGGACTAGTCCGGTGTGCGGCGTGTGGGAAACTCTAAGTGTCCTGAATTATCGGACTTGTCCGGCAACTGGCGGACTAGTCCGATTTTGTCTCTGGAAATGTTCGGACTAGCCCGACACATATCGGACTAGTACAGCGTGGTGAATCCCTTAGTGAATTGAAGACAAGTCCGCACTTAGAGGACTTGTCTGATTTTAGTCAGAGCGGTTATCGGACTAGTCCGGATACTATCGGACTAGTCTGGTGTCGTGGAATTTTGAGGGGCTACGGACGAGTCTGAAATTGGAGGTGACTTGTCTGATGTTGGTCAGTGGGGATTTCGGACTAGTCTGTGGAATATCGGACTTGTCCAATATTGATCAAAAAGACTATCGGACTAGTCCGGACTTTATCGGACTAGTCCGGTGCGAACAAGTCCGCACTGGGTGGACATGTCTGATCCTGGACAGAGAGCATATCGGACTAGTCTGGGGAACATCGGACTAGTCCGGACCTGTGTAAATTTGTGCAGTGAGAGTGTTTTCTTTTGCTTGAGCTCTTGGGATGTGTTTCTCCAACACACTCCATACACAAAGAGTATTCTATTCATCTCTTGAGCTCTTTTCAACTTGATTCCTCACTCTCCTTTCTTTTTGCGCTTTCTTCATAATTTCATTGAAATTGTGCTCGTCTCAACAATTTGGTTAAGATCTCATTTGTTTGTCATAAATCAACCAAAACCCACAAGGGATGCCTAGATGCACTTTCAATCTCCCCCTTTTTGGTGATTGATGACAACCAATTGAGATTTCACAAATATGATTAAAAACCCAGATTATCATAAAGTGTGCACATATGATCTTGGAACAAGTTAAGCAATGAAAACATAAGACATATGTGCACTCTTTATGGTGGGGTGCAAAACTATGTGTGTGTGGGTAATAATCGTGATGATGATGAGGTAAAAGCATAATCATAACAACAGCAAGCATATATGTCCATTTCAAAGCATAAACATATATTGTACCACAGAATCATCACAAACTCCATAAACATAACTTAGAACCATAATAAGCACATAATAGCAGTTTTACAACCCAAAAGTAGCAAAATTTCAAAAGAAACACAATTTTAGCTCTCATCTGTTAAACTACTGCTAGACCTAGTGACTCCCCCTAAATCTCTCCCCCTTTGGCATCAAGACACCAAAAAGAAGGAGAGGAGGGATCTAGCAACCGTCGTCGACTCACTCCTCTCCGTCGGTCCTCTCGTCATCTTCATTGTCGTCAGCTTGAGGAGGAGGATGAGAACCACTTGCAGCACCCCTAACGCCAAAATAGGCAAGTTCAGAAGGTGAGAGGGGTGGAAGCTGTGAGAAGTCAGAAGGAGAGTCCTCAGAGATGACAAGAGACCCAATAGGCTCAATCTCCAGCTTCTAGCATATGGCTTTGACGTTTTGGTTTATGTATCACATATCCTCTTCCCTTGCCTTGTTCAACTTGTGGACTTTCACCTCAGCCTTCTTGCAGGAGCCAAAGATGGCAGCCAAGTACTTCAATATGCCACTAGGAGACCCTTTTGAGGAGGGGTCCTAGTAGTGGGAGCAGTCCTTGCATCTCTTTGAGCTCTCCTCGGAGCCTCTTCACTTGACACAGGAGATGGAGCAGCTGAGAGAGTGGCTTGAGAAAGCTTCTTGGGCCTTAGAGGAGTATGCTCTACATCCTTTACGAACTCAATTCCTGTTACCTTTTCTATCCTAAACATGATATAGGGCGCATAGCCACAAGAACGGTTAGGGGTGCAAGAGATGTTCACCATGTTGTTCCAGATTTAGTCGAAGACATCAAACTTTCTGTTCTTGCTTATCACCTTCATTAGTGTCCTTAGGTAGCCTTGGACACTCCCTGCATCTCCATCCTTTGGAGCAATTGTCTTCCGAAGCACTCTATTTAGAACCATGAAGAATGGCTTCATGTTCTTGGTTGATGGAGGTTGTACTTTAGGCGGGTGTCATATAGGAACTCCATCTTGTCCTTCTCCAGGATGCCAATGTTGTGGATTATGAGCTCACTATTGCTAGTGTCTTCCAGGTGAAGCAATCTCGCAAACTCATCATAAGTCACGGTGTACTTGGGTCAGTGAGTCATCCAAGTCACCCTCTCCTCTTCATCACTAGCAAAATAGCAGGTAGCATAAAACTAAGCAATGACTTCATCATTACAGTTGTATCTGAAGGCAAACATATCCTTCAGACCATGCCTCACCATAGCTACAATCACATCATCAAAGGCTGCGCAACTCTTCCGCTCAAAGTGGCTCCAGTCAGTCCACTGGCTGCGGACCATCGGAGTCTTCATCGTGAGATACACGGAACTATAGTACTCCGCGTGGAAGTTGCTTCAGAACCTTGCATCAGCTGCCTTTCTGGATTGTAGTAACAATCAATGGTCCTAAGCTTTGAAGCCACATCGCCTTCTTTGCCATTGAATCTTTCTTCAGCAGGGTCTCTATTCCCCTGTCTTGGTGCACTCATCCGGAGAGGGCCAATTGGGCCGGAGGCGATCCCTTTCCCTTTGCCCTTAGCTTGGCGAGAAGTTGCGAAGCTAGGGCTAGCTGCATCCTTTCCTTTGGATGCGTGCTTCTTGGCCATGACCTTTTGCCGCACCTAAGGTGAAGTGTGCGACGGGTCAGCGACAACGTGTTGTCGCTTCTTGCTTTGGCCCATCGAGGACCGAAGCAACGACTCTTGGTCCATCTCAGCCTCATAGTCGGAGATCTGATCATTGGAGCTTGACATGGTCCTGACAAGAGAATTATACAATATGTGGATGAGGATTGATGGCAAGGAAATGCATTGAGTAGTTGGAATTTAGGGTTGAGTTCAGTCAAAAATCGAACTTGTCCGGTGCTTAAGTACGGACTAGTCTGGAGTACCGAACTTGTCCGTACAGAGACCGGACTAGTCCGGTGTTCAACTACTCAAACCCTAACTAGCAATTCAATGGTGTTTCTCAATATGAAAATAGCTCAAGGTAGATGTAATACAACAAGGAGACATGTATTAACAAGTGGAACTAAGCTATTTTGTCCATAACACAAGAACTCGAAGATTCTAGGGTTTTGGAGAAAGTTTACCAAAATCCTTCGATTCTTGAGGTTGGAGGTGTTGTTGGTGCGGACAAGTCCATGGACCTCGATCCCCTTGTGATGAAGATCATTTTCCATGGAGAGTTGAAGAAATTTGGTGGAGAAATCACCAAATCACCTTGGGGACGCTCGAGTGAGGGGACAGAAGGTGAGGAACATTGGGAGGGTGAAGGAGATTAGGGTTTGGCGGCCCTAGGGTTATGGAGTCGAAAAATCAGACTAGTACTTGGTCAACCGGACTAGCCCGGACTACAGGACCTCTCCGGACTAGTCTGCAGTGTGCGAACTAGTCCGGGCAACCACAGACTCGTCCGTGGTCACCAGAACAGAAGCATTTAGCCCATTCGTATATATTTGAAGGTGCTTACAAAGAAAATAGGGTTCAAAACACAAATAATCTTGATGAATACGATCAGTAAACATCCAACAATCAAGCTATGACCATAATTCACCAAGATCAAGTAATTGAAATAGTTTTTCGAAGAAAATAGAGAGGGATGATTTTCATAACACAATCAATAGATTTTTAAGATGGCATACAGGTATGCAAGTTTTCAAGCCACGTACCGAGCATCAAGGATATTTAGTTCATTTCAGAGCTCGCAAAAATGTTTTTCATCAAGTGGCTTGGTAAATATATCAGCTAGTTGTTTTTCGGTGTTGACATTGGAAATGGCTATGTGTCCTTTTATTGAGTGGTCTCTCAAAAAGTGATGTCGGACGTCTATGTGTTTGGTCCTAGAGTGCTCAACGAGGTTATGGGCAATTTTAATGGCACTCTCATTATCACAAAGGAGTGGAATACGACTCATATTGTAACTGTAATCCCTTAGAGTTTGTCGCATCCAAAGGAGTTGTGCACAACAACTCCCGGCTGCAACATACTCCGCTCTAGCCGTAGATAAGGCAATGGAGTTTTGTTTCTTGGAGGACCAAGAAACTAGGGATCTACCTAGGAATCGGCATGTACTGGAGGTACTTTTTCTATCTACTTTGCATTCGGCATAATCTGCATCAGAATCCAATGAGATTGAACTTGGAACCTTTAGGATACCGAAGGCCTAGGTTGGGTGTATGAACTAAATATCGCAAGATTCTTTTTACGGCTGTCAAATGACACTCCTTAGGATTGGCTTGAAATCTTGCACACAAACATACACTCAACATAATATCAGGCCTAGATGCACATAAGTAAAGTAGGGATCCAATCATGGAGCGATATACCTTTTGATCCACGTTTGGTCCATCTTCATTGAGATCCAAGTGTCCATTTGTTGCTATGGGAGTCTTTATAGGATTCACCTTGTCCATTCCAAACTTCTTGAGTATGTTTTGAGGATACTTGGTTTGGCTTATGAACGTCCCTTCCTTTTGTTGCTTCACTTGGAATCCCAAGAAATATCTCAATTCTCCCATCATGGACATCTCGAATCTATCTGTCATAATCTTACTAAATTCTTCACAAAAGGATTTGTTAGTTGAACCAAATCTAACATCATCATCATAAATTTGACAAATAAATAGATCATTATCAAGGTGCTTGGTAAGCAACGTGTAATCCTCTTTGCCAATCTTAAATCCATTTTCAATTAAAAAAATCTCTAAGCCACTCATACCAAGCTCTAGGAGCTTGTTTGAGGCCATAGAGAGCCTTACGCAGTTTGAACACATGGTAGGGGAACTCTTGATCTTCGAATCCAGTGGGTTGCTCCACGTACACCTCCTCCTTGATTGGTCCGTTGAGGAAGGCGCTTTTCACGTCCATTTGATAGAGCTTGAAATCATGGTGAGTATCATGTGCAAATAATATTCTAATTGATTCAAGCCTAGCTACGGGAGCAAAAGTTTTGTCAAAATCCAAACCTTCAACTCGTGAATATCCTTTGGCCACAAGTCGCGTCTTGTTTCTTGTCACCACCCCGTGTTCATCTTGTTTGTTGTGGAAAACCCATTTAGTGTCGACGACATTGAACTTGGGCCTTTCAACAAGTTCCCACACCTCGTTCCTTTGAAGTTTTTCAATTCTTCTTGCATTGCCACCACCCAATCCGGATCTTTCAATGCATCTTCAACCCTGTGAGGTTCCAAAGAGGATACAAACGTGTAATATTCACAAAAATTAGCAATTCGAGATCTAGTTGTTACTCCCTTTTGGATGTCACTGATTATGTTGTCAACGGGGTGATCTCTTTGGATGCATTGGTGTACTCTTGGATGTGGCATTTGTGATCTTGAATCTTCATGGTCATCTTCTTCTCCCCCTAGATGGTTGCCCTTGTTGATTTGTTGGTCACCTTGATCTTCATGAGGTTGATCTTGTGTAGAAGCTCCCCCATGATCAATTACCTCCACTTGTGGTTCATCTTCTTCATTTGCATTTGGAGGTGGCGCTTGTGGTCGAACAACGCCCAACGCAATTCTTCTCAACGCTTGACATGGAGCTTCTTCTCTATCTAGCACACATTGATCAGCTTGCTCTTCTTGAGAGCCGTTAGTTTCATCGAACACTACGTCACGTGCTACTTCAACTAAGTCCGGAGACCTTGTTGAAGACATGATATGCTTAAGAGTTCGAATCATAGCCAAGTAAGAAAACTTCATCAGACTTTGAAGCGAACTTTGAAGTCCTAGGCTTCTTGTTCAAGATATAACATTTAGAACCGAAAACTCAAAAATAGGAAATATTAGGCTTGTTACCGGTGAGTAGTTCATATGACATTTTCTTGAGTAAGCGATTGAGATAGAGTCGATTTATGGCGTGACAAGCGGTGTTGACCGCTTCAGCCCAAAATCGATCCGAAGTCTTGTACTCATCAAGCATTGTCCTTGCCATCTCTATGAGGGTTTGGTTCTTCCTTTCGGCTACTCCATTTTGTTGATGGGAGTACGGTCCTGAAAATTCATGTTTTATGCCTTCTTCGTCTAGGTACTACTCAACTTGGGTGCTCTTGAACTCCATGCCATTATCACTTCGTATGTTCTTGATCTTCAACAAAAATTCATTTTGGGCACGTCTGAGAAACTTCTTGAGGGTTCCTTGAGTTTCTGCCTTATCATGCAAAAAGAAAACCCACGTGAAGAACGAAAAATCATCAATAATTACTAAACTGTATTTGTTACCATCAATACTTATGTAAGCAATTGGACAAAATAGATCCATGTGAAGTAGCTCGAACGGTCTTGTCGTTGTCATGATGTTCTTCGCGGGATGGGGTGCTCCTACTTGCTTCTCGGCTTGGCACGCGCTACAAGACCTGTCTTTCTCAAAAACAACATCCTTCAAACCTCGGATGTGATCGCCCTTAAGGAGTTTTTGAAGATTCCTCATATCAACATGTGCTAGCCGTCTATGCCACAGCCAACCCATGTTGGTCATTGCAATCAAGCATGTGTCAAGTTCGGCTTTATCTTTGTTGAAGTCAACAAGATAAAGCTTTCCCTTTAACACACCCTTGAATGCAACCGAGTCATCGCTCCTTCTAGAGACGGTCACACCCACATTAGTGAACAAGCAATTAACTCTTTTCACATAATTGAGATATGTACAAAAGATTATAATCTAAGGAATCGACATGTAAAACATGAGAAAGAGTGTGTTGAGATGATATTGCAATTTTACCGGTATCGAGCACCCTTCCTTGACTGTTATCGCCAAAATAGATGCCTTCGCTTGGATCTTCATTTCTTCATATTTAACAAACATCCTTCTTTCTCCGGTCATGTGGTTGGTGCATCCACTATCTAGCACCCAATTCGATCCACCGGATGAATAGGCCTTTCTTTTACCTTCCTTAGCCATTAGACATGTGTTGTTGTCCTTCCTTGCGCCAATAGTTGGGAAGAGGGTGGATTTCTTGGTTGTCTTCCTGATGGCTATGCTAGCCATCTCCTATTCCTCTTCGGATGAGAACTCATCATTGGAGTCCCACTCCTTTCCTGGGTGCGCCTGTCCAATTTGCTTTTTCTTCTTGAACATCTTCTTGGGTTGAGGCTTTGTATCCTTGGTCTTCTTCTTGTTTTCTTCACTAGGACAATCAACTATAAAGTGATGGTATTCATCACAGTTATAACAAGCGCGCCTCAACTTAGGTCTTGATTTGTCTTTGTGTCTTCCTTCATTTGATCTACCACCTTGTCTTCTTTTCATCATCTTCTTGAATTTCTTCATAAAGAGAATCATATCTTCTTCATCTATATCACTGCTTTCATTGTCCTTGTCCTCTTCTTGTTGAGCTTCTCGAGGTTCTTTTGACATAGGCTTGCAAGTGGACTTCAAAGCGACGCCTTTCTTCTTTGCCGAGGTGAGGTCGACAATCTCTTTGACATGTTTTTCTTGCTTTTCCATCATCTCAAAATTGATAATCTTTCCAAGCAATTTGTCTGGGGTCATTTTCTTGTACCTGGGGCTTTCTCTAATCATCGTACATAGGGTTACGTTGCGAGGCATGAAGGCTCTGAGAATTAGCTTCACAACCTCGTGATCATTCCACTTTTTGCTTCCATAGGCTCGAACTTCATTGATGAGAGTCTTCAACCGATTGTACATGTCTTGTGGTGACTCATCTTCTTCTATGGCGAATCTTCCCAATTCGCCTTCGATCATTTCAATCTTGGCCTCTCGCACATGACGATCGCCTTCATGTGCAGTTTGTAATGTGTCCCATATTTCCTTAGCAATTTTGAGTCCATCCACCTTGGTGAACTCGTCTCGGCTCGATGATGAAGTTATGACAGCCACAGCTTGCGCGTTCTGATGAATAGCTTGCTCTTGACTTGGTGTGAGCTCTTCATCGTCATCCGGGATATCTGTCCCTGTACACACTATATGCCACAAGCTGGGGTTAAGTGATATTAAATGCATCTTCATATTTTGCCTCCACATTGAATAATCATTGCCATCAAAGTATGGGGCTTTTCCTAGAGGAATTGATAAATAATTATTATTGTTTGAATTTAAACGATCATAGTTAGAAGGATATCGGGAGTAGTCGGTGTGACTACTCCCCTTCTACTTCTTCTCCCATCGATCTTTATCTTCCCTTTGGAGAGCGCCTTCTTCCATAGGAGCGCCTTGAGTTCAAGCGTCTCCTCATCATCATCCTCGAAGTCTTGGATGGCGTCGAGGAGCTTCTACAACTTCTGGGCCTTTTCATCTTCAACTTTCTCTTGGTTGAAGTTCTTGTGCACGTCCTTAATGTTCGACATTTTCTCTTCGAGCGGTTAGTCTCTTTTGAAGAGCCTGCTCTGATACCAATTGAATGTAGCCTAGAGGGGGGTGAATAGGCTTTTTGAACTTTTCGTCGGAACCTGAAACACTTGGCAACCTGATCAAACACAGAGAACTCGGACTAGTTGTTGATGAATCCTAAGATATACTAACAAATCATCCCCGACAATGGCGCCAGAAATGCTTGTTGGTATTTCTTAACACCACATATCATCTCCGGTAAAGAGATGAGATTCGCAAGCGCACGAAAGATACCGTTGTAGCATTTCACCCATGAGTATTCCCAAGGGTATCATATTTATCCCAAAGGAAGGCAATAGAGTAAAGTATATACTACTCTTATGGTCAAGCTATGGGATACTAATCCATTATTCGGACAGGGGTAAGTTGATAATAGGGGTAGTGTGACACACACCTAGGCAATCTATTCTAAAGGGTAAAATGGGTCCTAGAGGGAGATTGGATTGAGAGTTAGAGAGTTGCTCCTACAATGCTCCTAATACATATACATAGCCTAAGGTAGATAATAATGGTCATGTCAATGATGAATTCCTGTGCAATGCTATTCAACACATCGGGCACAGGCTTACCCCTAGCAATACTAGGGTGACTCCCGCCAAGAGCATGTGGCATAGCCAAACGTGGAGGATTACAAAGGACAGATAGGGTTGTCACCACCTACTGCCTACCTCTTCAATCCGTGGGTCTATGAGACATCCAACGCTACTTAAATACCCTAGCACCATGCTAGCACACTAAGGAAATACCTTAGGAGCCATGGCACAAGCCATCCTAAGGCAATGACTAACCTAAACATCGTTGAACCAATGTTGAAGCATAGCATAAGTCATTCATATTAACATAATCATATCATAACTACATAGACTATAGTGGGGGTCTATAGTGTTTATGACCATAAGATGTGATCATGAGAGTGAAATCATAAAGACTATACCTTCCACATACATGAACTCCACAATCAAACAAGTAATGCTTTGTCCAAGTATACGTATAAAAGAAGAATAAAGATAATATCTTTATTGAGCACAAAGTCACAGATACAAGAAGGAATACATAAGCCTTACCTTTCCCAATGTGGAATTGGGAAGAGAGACTCCTTCTACTCCTTTTCCAATTTGGACTTGGGACTAGAGGCTCTCCTCTCTACATCATAACTCCTCTAAGGACTATGGAAGATAGTGTATACAATAGAATAATGCCCAAGTGGTGTGTGTTGAAGTGAGGGGTAGGGGTCCTATTTATACTAGTGTTGAGGTCGATTCCCGCCACCAAAAGCGCGCGAATCAATCACCATTGACTCCAGAGAGCCGAGAGGAGCCAACACGTGGAGGCTGGCCGAGTTTGGTGCAAAGACCAGGTCGGCAGACCCCCTAGTTTGGCCGACCTGGTCATTGCATCGTTTCTCGTGTGCTTTCTCTAGGTGGCTGCCAGGTGGGTCCCATTGATGTATATGGGTAATACCGTTGGATATCCTTGGATACTTCTGTTTGTGGGCCATTTGATCCATGGGATTCCACGTGTCGTCGCCTGATTGGCTGGGATGATATTTTATAGGATTGGTCCCTCTACATTTCCTCATTTCCTGCATAAAATGCTGCATACACATATTTCTCCAAGTCCAAGTGGAATTGGGTTAGATAGAAAGGTGATGTGTGCAAGAAACGACAAATCCTTCACATAATTGAGTTAAATTGACGGATGAAATTGGTATATAACAGCCGTCAACAAACTCCCCCAAGCTTATCCTTTGCTCGTCCCGAGCAAAGTCAAGACTTTAGGTTGATGATCAGGAGTTGCTACTATATATTATTTTCAAAAGTATCTATTGCACAACAAGATACTCTACCTAGTATTGCAGAAATTGGCTATGATACCCTACCTTTCTTAAGTTATCATGGGGCTTATGCTTTTTCATATTCATGAGTAGTTGAAAGGTAGAATAGCAAATGGAGCAAACATAATCGAGAAATCAAGTTCCACTTAAATCCCAGAGAATTCAATTTAGATATTAAGTACCTCAATTTGATTCTCTCAGTCACTCCTTTGTGGATGGTGGAAATATTTCCTCACCAAATCATTGTGCCTCTACTATTCCTACTCATTGAATATGGCTTGTATGTGGAGCTTGGTAAGGAAAGTAAGTAGGCATATTTGCATCACATATATTGCTAAGTCAAAAGAGTAAGCCTTAGGAGAATTCAATTCAAAACTTTTTGATTCAAGACTAGTGCATGTGTGATGGAGTGGAGGTGGATGTGGATACTTGAGATAACTCCTTTTTGGTATAATATCTCTTTCTTTTTGCAGGGATGAAACATGGCTACTTTTCTTTTCTCTCTCTCTTTTTTTTTCTCATGCTTATGATGTAAGCATGCTTTTTTTTCTTTTTGTAGCCATGTCTTCTACCCCCTTTCTTTGCAATGAATTTTGAAGAGAGTGCTAAACATGAATAACATAGAGTTTCTCTTTTTGTTGTGGTATGGTGGATATAATGGACGTTTTGCTTACTTCTAGTGTAGAAGTATAGCATGTGCAAGTGAAGTCTTGAATTCAAAAAGAGTTCAATGATTTCTCACATAGGTCTATACTAGTTTGACTAGGCTCAATGTGAAAGCAAATAGCATATGCATAAGGTTTTGTCTATGTATGGACATCATATGGCTTTGGTAGGTATTTCCAATCAATTGAGGGAAACTTAAATCTTTTTAGAATTTCTCTGGAAATCTAAGTTTTACTTTCAAACTAGCACTAGCAGCCCTATTACCAATTCTAGTCTTTCAACAACCTAGAATTAGATTAAGCTTTTGCTACCCACAACTTCCAATTTAAGGTAAAAGTATTTCAAATCAATGAAAGCAATATTCAGAGAGTAGTAAGTTGTAAAGTAGAGACTTAAGGAAATAAAACAGAGCAACTATTCATCATTTCATCTATGTGAATTCTAAATCATTCTTACCGCACATCTTTATTTGATGAAAGCAAATATAACCTATTTTTATATTTTTTAAAAAATGCAAGGTGGATGATGGATGGATGGAAAATAAATATGCAATGGATGATTTGAAATAAAAATGTAGTGGGTGTGATACAAGTTACCTCAAGTGGGGGTCCTCCCCCAAGCTTATTCTTGATCAAGGTCCATGATAGGGGTTGAAACCCTAACGACGGAGGTAGGCCATGAGTTGGCCTATCCTTGTTGCAGCGTGGCTTTGACAATGGAGGGTTGAGTGTTGCTTGTTGTGTTGCCTCCCATGAACATAATGAGTGTGGTTGAATAGAGTGTTTTCGGTGTTGACCGTCCGCACATCAGGGTCTCCATGTGTTGGGTGTGATTTGTCAATCCTTGGCTTCTAGCCACATAGGAACAACTTGCACCCAATGATGGTGGCAACTCCCTTGAGCTTGAATGAGTGCTTAGAATAGTTGAGAGCATAATGCTCTCACCCATTCGTGGCAGCCCATTGGTCGCTCATGGAGAGTTCTCATTTCAAATCTCTAGCCTTGTATAGTTATGATTGACCTTCGGGCATAATTTCTGATAGGTAGCAACCATCCTCATTTACTCCTTGGCCAAGAGATGTTGAAATGGGATCATCTAGGGATCCCAACAATCAACTTCTTGAATGCCTACATAGTAATATTACTCCTGCAAACTTCCTCTCTTGAATCGAGAGGGATGGTTAGCTCCCGATACTTGTACAAATGAACGTTCGGGTTAGGTAACCGAACTTTCATTTGTACATACGGGGAAGAACAAAAAAACAAAGATGCATTGGTTCCAATGTCAAGTGTATCCATGATCAATGTGTTATTCATTGATAAGAGTGGAGCTTTATGGATAATTCATGTTGCATATTTTCTAATGCTCATACTCATAGCAATACATGTGATAGAAATATACTATATGGATCTCTACATATTTTAAAGTTTCTAACCATCTTAGCTTTCAAGAGCAAATTTGTATCATTTAGACCATGACAAACAAGATTCTCAATTTTATCCTCCTGAACTTCACTAGGAATTTAAAATTTAGTGACTCCTCAAAAAATGCAATTCAATTTTAGAGCAAGGATATCACTTATTCCTAGGAGTTTGAAATCTAGTGACACCATCTATGCATGAAGCTCAATTAAAAATTATGGCTGTCATTATGCCCATGTTCCTATATGCCAATTCACCAATTAAGTCATGCCCAAAAGTTTTGTTTTCTAAACCTCGACAAAAATGACTAAGTTTACAAAACAATTCTTAAAGGATTCTAGGTACTTGTTTGAGATTTTTCCATGTAAGGTGGGATTTCCTTTTGGAGATCCAAAAGTCAATACCCACGCTTACTCTTGTGAGGATGCTTGAGAATTGAAAGATGAGGAAGTGTCAACCTTCCTCACAAATGCAAGCAAATACATTCAATTTTATAGCAAACCAAACAATGGAAAATTCTAAACCCATACCTCATTTGGGGATTAGTTGGCGACAAAGGTCTTTGTGTGAGAAACTCACAACCTTGATTTTTGGCGTAGGCTTGATGGTTTATGTCAAATGCCAAGTTGAGGTTGGATTTGGCGGTGGATTTGGTTCTGGAGGACATTTCTCTTCCGCAAACTCAAAATGAGTTTGAAGGAGAGAAGTGTTCTCAAATCCTCCCAATGGTGACTTGAGCTTGATGAAACCTTCCACTTTCTTGCCATACCACCTCTTCACAATTTTGACCTAGCTGCACTTTAAGCAAGAACACACAAAACAACTCGAAAACGGGTTACGTTAGCCAAAAGCAAATTGAACCCAATTTTCAAATTGTCTTGCCCAGCTTGAAATAACATGTAAATGCAATGAGGGTCAAAGCAAATCTTTTTGGTTTGAACTAGGAAGATAAATTCAAGTGGTCATTCACATAGTTCATAGCAAATTAAATTTCTCCCCTAATTTAAATTTTTAGTTTTATGATGGTTGGAAATTTTACTTTCCAACATGCAAGTGTGGAATTTCAAACATGCAAATGCAAGGGTTGATGCAATTTGGAAAACAAATATGAGATAACTACCAATTAACCTATTGGCAAGGACTCACCGAATTTTTTAAGCCCGATGAGTAGGACTTACCTCCATTCTATTCAGTGCGATGATTTGTTGTCCAATCCCGGAGTTGAAGATGTGGATGATTTCTTCTATTTTGACATGCCAAACTCATTTGGCTGTCATTTGGATATGTGAGCCACATGGTGGCCCTAGCCTCTCCCCGTTTTGTTGATATAGACATGTTGTTGTAGTGACGGGTTCTCCCTCTTGAATGTATTCCTTCATGAGCATGGTGAGGCTTTGTCCTTCTTAGGGGTGCCACTCTAACCATATTGATATTCCATTGAATCAACCCATACCTTGATCATGGATCAAAGGCTTCCTTGGGCATGATGACATGTGGACTCCACAATCAAACAAGAAACGCTTCATCCACAATGTCACTTGCCCTAGGTTGAATGGGTTTGGTCGAAGTGTGGGAATCCCAACAAGTGATGTGGGATATCTTGGACTTTGAATGCTCCTTAAGTTCTTGTCCTTGTTCAAGATCTTCATGTGAATGTTGTCTTGATTTCTGCTTAGCCAAGATACTTCAAGGTAGGCTAGTTGAACTTTAATCCCTTGGAAAGCCATAGCCTCCTTGAATACAAGGGTGATGTTAATTCCACCCTTGACCTCCTTGTGAATGGTATCGATTGGAGTTGTTTGAAAAAGGTCCTCATGGGTCTTAGGGAAATAATTACCACGTGTCTCATGATGACATGGATTTTCACAAATCATGTGAATATCCACGACTTGGATTATCCAAACAAATCTTCAATGACTTGGTTATTCATGACACTTCAATGGGAGGTGTAGTTCCATAACTATCATATCCACCTTGTGAAGTGGTGTGCATGACAAGCTATGGGAACTCGAGCATTCTTCAATCCACCCCTTGAGTGGAGACCTTCTTCTCATCCATGATGAATGAGAATAGGACTCCTTGAGCTCCAGCATGAATGTGGTCATGGATTGGTGGAGCCAACCCATGACACGAGTGTTGGATGAAGAGCCAACTATCCACCCCATGGTGGAGGCAAACCAAGAAGAACTTCTTGGAGCCTTCCCCAAGCTTGGGTATGGATGACTTTGGCTCCTACTGAAAGCTGAAATTCTACCACAAAAGGCAATGGCGTTGCCTAGCGGACATTTGTTGAGGTACGCCTTGAATCATCTGGCAGTTTAGCACTTGCGTCCTCGTTGGCCATCCCATACAATGGGTTGGCCAACACTACCCTGTTTTCACACAAAGGAGAAAACAAACAAGGGTAATCCTGTCTAATAACTATTAGTACCTATAGCTTAATCACAAGCGATAGCTATCCTTCACTTCCTTTGCCTTCCCCGGCAACGGCGCCAGAAATGCTTGTTGACGGCTCTTAAGACATACTAACAAATCATCCCCGGCAACGGCGCCAGAAATGCTTGTTGGTATTTCTTAACACCACAGATCATCTCTGGTAAAGAGATGAGATCTGCAAGCGCACGAAAGATACCGTTGTAGCATTTCACCCATGAGTATTCCCAAGGGTATCATATTTATCCCAAAGGAAGGCAATGGAGTAAAGTATATACTACTCTTATGGTCAAGCTATGGGATACTAATCCATTATCCGGACAGGGGTAAGCTGATAATAGGGGTAGTGTGACACACACCTAGGCAATCTATTCTAAAGGGTAAAATGGGTCCTAGAGGGAGATTGGATTGAGATTTAGAGAGTTGCTCCTACAATGCTCCTAATACATATACATAGCCTAAGGTAGATAATAATGGTCATGTCAATGATGAATTCCTATGCAATGCTATTCAACACATCGGGCACAGACTTACCACTAGCAATACTAGAGCGACTCTCGCCAGGAGCCTGTGGCATAGCCGAACGTGGAGGATTACAAAGAACAGATAGGGTTGTCACCACCTACTGCCTACCTCTTCATTTCGTGGGTCTAGAAGACATCCAAAGCTACTTAAATACCTTAGCACCATGCTAGCATACTAAGCAAATACCTTAGGAGCCATGGCACAAGCCATCCTAAGGCAATGACTAACCAAAACATCGTTGAACCAATGTTGAAGCATAGCATAAGTCATTCATATTAACATAATCATATCATAACTATATATACTATAGTGGGGGTCTATAGTGTTTATGACCATAAGATGTGATCATGTGAGTGAAATCATAAAAACTATACCTTCCACATACATGGACTCCACAATCAAACAAGAAACGCTTTGTCCAAGTATACATATAAAAGAAGACTAAAGATAATATCTTTATTGAGCACAAAGTCACAAATACAAGAAGGAATACATAAGCCATACCTTTCCCAATGTGGAATTGGGAAGAGAGACTCCTTCTACTCCTTTCCCAATTTGGACTTGGGACTAGAGGCTCTCCTCTCTACATCCTAACTCCTCTAAGGACTATGGAAGATAGTGTATACAATAGAATGATGCCCAAGTGGTTTGTGTTCAAGTGAGGGGTAGGGGGTCCTATTTATACTAGTGTTGAGGTCGGTTCCCGCCACCAAAAGCGCGCGAATCAGTCACCATTGACTCTAGGGAGCCGGGAGGAGCCAACACATGGAGGCTTACCAAGTTTGGTTCAAAGACCAGGTCGGCCGACACCCTGGTTCGGCCAACCTGGTCATTGCACCGTTTACCGTGTGCTTTCTCCAGGTGGCTGTCAGGTGGGTCCCATTGATGTATATGGGTGATACACCATTGGATCTCCTTGGATACTTCTGTTTGTGGGCCATTTGATCCATGGGATGCCGCGTGTCGTTGCCTGATTGGCTGAGATGATATTTTATATGATTGGTCCCTCTACATTTCCTCATTTCCTGCATAAAATGTTGCATACACATATTTCTCCAAGTCCAAGTGGAATTGGGTTAGATAGAAAGGTTATGTGTGCAAGAAATGACAAATCCTTCACATAATTAAGTTAAATTGATGGATGAAATTGGTATATAACAGCCGTCAACACTAGTTCGGTAGTGTGCGCACTAGTCTGGTGTGTGCGGACTAGATCGATCAAGTTTGATCGATGATTTCGATCCAAGTACTCTATGCAGCGGAAATTGAGTTACAAACAGAGTGTATTGCTTCAATGAAACTAGATGTGGTACAAGTTAACTTTAGTTTCAAAGTTTTAATGTAAGTTGAACAAGATTGAGCAAACCCTAGATTACAATGAATAGTAAGAACAAAAACAAAGGACACAACGATTTTATCCCGTGGTTTGATTTCACAGAGGAAATCTAATACACGTTGAGTCCACGGAGGACCGGGTCTTCACAAACCCTACCCTTGTCTAATCGCCACGGAGGCTGATTCTCTTCCACTAATCACAAAGGGGGTAAATAACCGTGTTCAAGGGGCCTTCTCACAAGTTGAGGGCTCCCCAAGATTTACAAATCGAAAAACCACCAAACACACTCGAATATGCAATGAAATAACGAGAGAGTGTAAGATAATCAAACCCAAGAGCTCAAGACGTGAAGAACGTGTCTCTACTTTGATCTATGGTTAATCCTCAAGGATTTGATCTTTCTTACGTTGGATTGTGTGGAGAGACGTGTTTTCTGGGCTCTTGGAAGGTGTGACGGTGCAGGGGGTCGAGAGTGATTGATTAGGGGCCGTGCACCTCTATTTATATTAGGGTTTCCAAAGGTTACCGTTAGGGTTTACAAAGTACGGACTAGTCCGTGGTGGACTCCGGACTAGTCCGGTGTGCGGCGTGTGGGAAACCCTAAGTGTCCTGAATTATTGGACTTGTTCGCCAACTGGCGGACTAGTCCGGTTTTGTCTCTGGAGATGTTCGGACTAGTCCAGCACATATCGGACTAGTTCGGCGTGGTGAATCCCTTAGTGAATTGAGGAAAAGTCCGCACTTGGAGGACTTGTCCGATTTTAGACAGAGAGGTTATCGGACTAGTCTGGATACTATCGGACCAGTCCGGTGTCATGGAATTTTGAGGGGCTAAGGAACGATCTGAAATTGGGGGAGACTTGTCCGGTGTTGGTCAGTGGGGATTTCGGACTAGTCTGTTGAATATCGGACTTGTCCGATATTGATCAGAAAGATTATCAGACTAGTCCGGTGCGAACAATTCTGCACTGGGTGGATTTGTCCGATCCTGGATAGAGAGCATATCGGACTAGTCCGGGGAACATCGGACTAGTCCGGACCAGTGTAAATTTGTGCAGTGAGAGTGTTTTCTTTTGCTTGAGCTCTTGGGATGTGTTTCTCCAACACACTCCATACACAAAGAGTATTCTATTTATCTCTTGAGCTTTTTTCAACATGATTCCTCACTCTCCTTTTTTTGTGCTTTCTTCATAATTTCATTGAAACATGCGCTCATCTCAACAATTTGGTTAGTATCTCATTTGTTTGTCAGAAATCAACGAAAACCCACAAGGGATGCCTAGATGCACTTTCAGATCCGATCATGCTTCTATATTTTTTTGATCCACGGGTTCACCATCTTCATCAAGTTCAAGTGTTGATGTTGTTCCCATTGGTGTCCGAAGAGGCTTGCTTTTATCTATGTTGAAACACTTGAGAAGGTCCCTTGTATACTTCGTTTGATGCACAAAGGTACCTTCCTCGGTTTGCTTGATTTGTAGCCCAAAAAAGTAAGTGAGTTCACCCATCATACTCATTTCAAATTCTGAACTCATCATTGCTGAAAACTTGGACACAAGATCATGAGAAGCACAACCAAAGATAATATCATCCACATACACTTGAACAAATAATGAGTCATTGCCATGCTTAAGCACAAAAAGAGTTTTATCAACCTTGCCCATGGTAAACCCCTTTTCAAGTAAGAATGTTTTTAACCTACCATACCGTACTCTAGGAGCTTGTTTTAGACCATACAGGGATTTAGTCAGTTTGAAAACATGATTAGAAAAATCTGGATTTTCGAAACCAGGTGGTTCCTTAACATAAACCTCCTTATCTATGTAGCCATTAAGAAAATCACTTTTTACATCCATTTGATATAACTTGAAACCTTTGGATGCAGCAAAAGCTAACAAAATTCTTATGGCTACTAATCTAGCAACAGGAGCAAAAGTTTCATCAAAATATAGACCTTCAATTTGTGTGAAACCTTGAGCAACCAATCTAGCCTTATTCCTAATCACAACCCTATCCTCACATTGTTTATTTTTAAACACCCATTAGTCCCAATTAAAGTGTGATCTTGAGGTGGAGGTACAAGTTTCCAAACATTATTTCTTTCAAAATTTTCTAACTCTTCTTGCATGGCAATAATCCAAGATTCATTAGTGACTGCGTGTGATATATATTTAGGTTCAAAAGAAGCAACAAAAGCAGAATGAGCATGAGAATTGGGGTCAGAAAACCTGGATCTTGTAACTCGTTCATGCAAGCTTCCAATTATATGTTGCGGGGGATGATTCTTGTAAATCCGTAGGGGAACAGATGTCTCACAAGCTTCTTCTTCATCAGGTTCATTGTAGATTGATGATCTTGTGGCTTGTGGACGATCAGGACCAGCAGAGATGGTAGTCGAAGCTTGTTAAAAGTTCGGAGCTGGACATGTGTCAGCTTCAGAACTATCAGGCAATATCACCGACTCTTCTTCTTCTTTGAAAATACCCTCCCCTTGAGGATACGAATCCAGACCTGCAATGTTTGAGCTACTACCTGTGCTAGCTTCATCAAAAGACACCTCACAAGTCTCCACAATTTTGTTAGTGTCAAGTAAAAGCATACGGTAGCCTCTAGTATGAGATGGATAACCAAGAAACATGCCATCAATGGATCTAGGTTTAAATTTATTAAGATTACCATGTTTCCTAACAAAGAATTTGCAACCAAAGACCTGAAAGTGTGTAACACTAGGCCTATGTCCAAACCGAAGCTCATATGGTGTTTTACCTAGCTTAGCACGCAAGGAAACACAATTAGAGACATAAGAAGTGGTTGCAATTGCCTCAGTCCAAATTTTTCTAGGAGTTTTATATTCATCAATCATAGTCCTAGCCATCTCAACTAAGGTTTTGTTCTTTCTTTCTAAAACACCATTTTGTTGAGGTACATATGGTGAAGAAAATTGATGATCTATTCCATTTTCAGTGCAAAAGTGATCAAAAGATTGATTTTTAAATTCAGTTCCGTTATCACTTCTAATTGCTTTTAAAGATCCTGGGTGATCAATTAATAATCTAAGAAATAAAGTTCTAAAGTGACTAAAAGCTTCATTCTTATGTGCCATAAAGTAAACCCAAGAGTATCTAGAATAATCATCAACAATCACAAGAATATATGATTTACCTCCGAAGGATTGAACACGTGAAGGTCCTACGGTGTCAAGGTGCAAAAGTTGACCCGGTTCAGTTGTCATGATCATTGTGTGAGGAGTATGTGAACCTGTAGCCATCTTAGCATGTCTACAAGAAGAGCACACAATTTTTTTGTCCCCTTTAAGCTTAGGCAGCCCACGTATGCGATCAAGAGCACTAACACGCGTTAGATGATCAGAGCCTACATGACCAAGTCAACGATGCCAAAAATATATGTCCTTTGAATCATTAGCAACCAGACACCTGTGCTTAGAGGATGACATAACAAAATCAACTTTAAAAACTCTTCCAAACCGAGACATGTTAAAAATAAGCTCACTATTTGAATTTACAACATTCTAGGAATTTTTAGTGAAAATAATTTCTAGATTTTCATCTAGCAGTTGTGAAACAAAAAGCAAGTTGTATTTCAAATTTTTAACAAGTGCCACATCCTTCAAAGTGTAGTGATTATTTACTCTAACCGAACCCTTAGCATTTATAGGAGTTGAAAAATTATCGGCAAAAGTAACATTCTCTACACGTGACACAAAAGAGAGAGAGGAGAATCATTCTTTGTTACTGGTCATGTGGCGTGAACAACCTGAATCCACAATCCAAATATTCTCCTTCCTCAAGCGTGTAACCTACATAGAAGAACAATACGTCAATGACTCAATACTCGGGTTAGTCAAAAGGCATTTAGGAATCCAATACTGAGTCACACGACGTGCAGCAGGAAAAACACATGAAAGCTGAGATAAAACAGCAGGTTATGAGTCAAAGTTCGAGATTTTTTGTTCTTAACTACTGACTTATAAGGTGTTACTTGTCTAGCACAAAAATTAGTAGCTCCGGTGGCAAAAACAGAAGTTCCGGAGGTAACAACAGAAGGCCCGGAGGCAAAAATTGAAGCTCCGGAGGTAAAGTTTGAATGTTTTTGACTCATAACAGCAGGTTGCATGTTCCTTACATTCTGTTTAGTATGTGCAGCAAATTTTACATGAGAGTTATAAGATCTAGCTTGCATTCTTTCCTTTTTATGTTGTTTAGCTAGTCTATAACAAAAATCTATGACATGACCATCTCTACCACAATAGGTACAATGAAAATTAACTTTGTGTTCATGTCTCAATGAGCATGCAATACATTTATTTGAATCCGAACATGACATCACTCCTGCAGATTTAAAAACCACCTCTTTTGGTTTAGGAACTGTTTTAATCAAACCACTTCCTAATGACTTTACAATTTTAGGTGGATGTGCTTTAGCATGAGCATGAGAATCAAAACCTAGACCAGTTTTATCATTGCAAGGTTTGGATGAATTCAGTAGGAAGTTTAGATTTTTGTTCCCAACACAAAACTGCTCTAGTGTCCTATTCATGTCATCAAGTTTCTTAGACAATTCTAGATAGTTTTCACATAAATTTTTCCTTTTAATTTGCAATTAGAAGAATATTTAACTTAATGAGCACGTAAAGCATTGTTCAGTATTGAAATTTCATTCATAGCATCTTTTAGTTTCTTTTCAAGATCATTACTAGTAGAACAATGCAAATCAATTGTAGAACAAGAAGCATATTTTAAGTTTCCGTCATTAAGTGCACCAAGCTTTTTTTTCTTTTCAATCTCTAACTCAAGTTTATCAAGAGTTGAGGAGTGTGCACTTCTTAAGGAGGACAATTGTTCATATATTAAATCGCATGAGGAACAAGAATCATTGCTAGGAATCAAGGTTTTCAAATGATTAATTTTAGATTCTAGTGACTCAATTTTAACAGCATTGTCCCTAAGCTTTTTGTCCTTTTTCTTAACAATAACAGTTGCACGGGAAATAGCATCACACATTTCATCACAATTAGGACATACCTCTTCGTTGTCACTGTTGTGTTCTACATCCTCCATACTTGATCTTGATTTGCCCGCCATGAAACACAAGTTTGCCAGATCATCTTCATCTTCGTCACTTCAATGTCTACATCACTCGAGCCAAGTTCTTGAAGTGCAGTGATGAAACTATTTATTAGTTTGCATCTTGTAAAACCCTTCTTTTTCTTGTTGATGTTGCCAGAAGAGGACTTGACTTTATTCTGCTTTTCATCACGGGTAGAAGGACTTAAAAGGTTAGGGCAATCTATACGAAAGTGTCCTGTCTTATTACATTCAAAGCATCGTTGAGGTCCGGAGCTTCCTCTCCTTCTAGTTCTCACATTTTGCAATGCTTTTGAGAATCGAGTAGAGATGAGTGCTAGCTCCTCTTCTGGAAATTCTTCAATCTATTTTAGGGTTAGTGAAGATAGCAAAGCAAGTGTATTGCTAGATGAAGATTTGCAAAAGCTAGGCATATCACACTAAGAAACAAATGCAAGAGACTTGTTGGGGTTCTTACGTGAGATTATGTTAATTTCATGAGTTTTCAATTTAGAATATAGCACATCTAATGTAAGTGTACTCATGACAGTAGATTCACGAATAGATGTGACTTTCATCTCCCAAATTGACATGTCTAATGCACTTAACAATTGCCTAGCATTTTCAGCATCTGAAAAATTAACATTGACCCTACGCAAGTTGCTGAGAATTTTTTTAAAGCAAGCAGAAAGGTCATCAATGGACTCACTGGGTTGCATCTCAAAGCGCATGTATTCTTTCTTTAACATATCATGCTTTACCTCCTTGATCGTATTGGATCCTTCGTGGTAGTCACAAAGTGCTCTCCACACATCATATGCCGATCGGAGGTGTGCAACACGATCGAAGTTGCTCTGAGTTAGTCCTTGGATTATCAAGTTACGGGCTTTGTTGTTGTTGTTGACATCTCTTAAGTCTGTAGTCGTGACTTGATCATTCGGCGACACGTCGTAAGGCTTGTACACTTTTTCCCATACCGCAAAGCCTTGCGCCTGGATAAAAGCTTCCATGCGTGCCTTCCAAAACTGAAAATCAATACCAACAAACACACAAGGTTTTGTCGAGTATTTCTCCATGAATATTAGTCAAAATCACGTGCAAATCATAAATATTAGAGCATCGTGGCTCTGATACCAATTGTAAGATCGAAGAGCACGTGTAAAGCTACCAGAGGGGGGTGAATGGTAGATTAAAACTTTTCAGCCGAAGCAACAAAACACCCCTCGGTAGAAAACCAATCTGTTAAAGAAATTGTGTGTGCAATTAATCTAAATATGTTCAACTGTGAAAAAACTAGTATATATTGTAGAGAATCAAGTCACAAAGTCGTCACAACAAGAATTATGAAAATCCGTCGAGAAAAACTCAAGTTACTATCGAAGCATCAAACAAAGGTCAATCTGTTTTACCCAAGAAAAAACACTGGAATACTGCAAAGAAACTCGTGTAGATCCAAAACCACAAATCCAATGACCGTGAAATTTTCAAAGATGATAGAAAATCAAGTTTTGAAGACAACCTCAAAAGAATCACGTGAATCGGATCTGTAAAACTCGAGTTATGATAAAACCACCGAAGAAAGGTAGTGTTGTGCAGAAACTCGACGAGAAAGACTTGATGAAAACAAGTCGGACGAACAAGACACAAAAGTTCCTTCGAACTACGAATTTTATTAATCCAAACACAAGAGAAACAGCTCCAAAGTTGTGCACCACGATCTCTGGCCTCCATTGCTTATATAACCAGCCCTTAGACCAACTCAAACTTAACTAGGACTCTAATCCTACTCAATTCGCGAATCAAAACTTTCCATAACTGCTCAAGACTCTTCAATACGCAGATAGAAGCAATCTTAAGACTTCCAAACACCTTAGGAACGTATACCACATTACTAAAACAACTCAAATTTGTGACCGACACGAAATCCTATCATAACCAACTCAAAACTTTCCATATTTGAGTCAAACGTGACTCATCCGCAGCCTAAGTCCATAACCTAGTCGGTTGGACCTTTCTGACCAATTCTTTATGTCCACATCTCTTCATCACACCTCGGAACCATGTAGCCACATCCATGTATTCCTTGCACACATGCAAACATCTTCCAACGACGTCCACGATACCTTCATATGCAATTTTCTTGATCCAAACATGTTGCATGACCTCCCAATCAACTCAACCACAATTCCTCTCGAACCTGGTTGTTGAACCTCATCTTCTCCCTGAGACTAGTTCAATTGATCTCATCACCAGCCATGCCTTTAACTCATACAACACCTACACATGAATAAACAACTGATACTTCCGAGCACAAGTCATCGACTTGACTCTCGTTAGTTCCGAAACCACAACTCCTTACGTGTGCACCTCACATAAGCATGTTGCAAACCATGGAAAAAATATATCAACCAAAACACACCAAAAACTTAGTAAAAGAATACTAAGAAAACTTTCCATAGATGTAAAACAAGTTCGAATCAATTCAATGTAAAAGTAGAACCACTGCGATCAAGCTCCAAACCTTGCCAAAGCTAACCGTACCTTGAACTGGAGCTTAACAAAGCTAGCAGGACCTAGCGCCGGAACTTACCAAAGCTAGTCGGACCTAGCGCCGGAGCTTACCAAAGCTAGTTGGACCTAGCGCCGTAGCTAACCAAAGGTCAGACCTTGTTAAAAAGGTGTTTTGTTAGTATTCAAAACTTTTTTCGTCAAAGACAATGTATTTAGCACACATAGGTCTCACATAGGGCTTAGTGGTCCAACACATCGGACATGGTTTAACCCTTGCAAAACCATGATGATTCCGGCAAAGAACCTGTGGCGTAGCCAAACGTGGGGAAGTATGAAGGAAGGACATGGTTGTCACCACTTGCCGCCTACCCCTACAACCTGTTGATATACGAGACATCCAACGCTTCTTAACTATCTAAGCATCATGCTTATATGTTAAGTAAATACCTTAAGAGTCTCGATGCAAATATCATCCTAAGGTAATGACTAACCTAAACATATTAACAAACTTATCCATATTAACATAATCAAATTATTACCTAATTAGACTATAGTGATTGTGTATGGTGATTATGACAATATAATAATGGCATTACTTTCAAATCATAATAACACCTACACCTATCACATACATGGACTCCACAATCAAACAAGAAAAGTTATGTCCAAGTATATGAATAAAGGGAGACTAATACTAATATTATTATAAAGCATAAAGTCACAAAAGGAAATAAAGATACATGAGCCATACCTTTCCCAATTTGGACTTGGTACTAGAGGCTCCTCTCTATAGCCTAACCTCCACTAAGGAACTAATAGAACTAGTGTATACAATGAGAGAATGCTTGAGTGGTGTGTGTGTGTGTGTGTGTGTGTGTGTGTGTGTGTGTGAAGTGAGGCCTTCCCCCTATTTATACATGGAGTAGAGGTGGTTCCCGCCACCAAAAGCGTGCAAATCTGTCACCATCGTCTTTAGGGCACCACAAGAGAGCGCCACATGTCGGCTGATCGAGTTTGGTGCCCATACCAAGTCGACCGAGCCAGGTGGTCGATCGACTTTGTCCTCCCCCCCCCCCCCCCCCCCCCGCGGTTGTGCTTTCTACAGGTGGATAATAGTTGGGTCCATGTGTCGTCCCCGCGTGAATCACCGTCGAATTCCCTCAGATATGTCTGTGAATGGGTCCATGGATCCATGTGATGCCACATGTTGCCACGTGATTTGTTGGAGTTGCACTTTTAGGGATTGTGCCCCTCATTGTTCAATATTTCAGCATAAAAACTCCGGCGTGCACTATTTCTCCAAGTACAAGTGGAATTATGTTAAATCTAAATATGATGTGTGTAAGAAATATTTATTTATTCATGTAATTGAGTTATTTTGATGGTCAAAATTGGTATATAACGACTGTCAATAATCACCCTTGACATCTTTGGAAACTGGCGACAAATTGAATTGGCCTGGCGGCCCGCCTTCTTCTAAGTTGTAACGAAACCAACTCCAAGTCGTGCAGCACCTTGTCATCACCCGTAGAGCTACACGCACAAACGAGCAGGACCAGGTAAGATGAGTAAGTTTCCGCCTCACTTTGGGGCCCCATATAGTTTGGGGCGCCTGCCTGTCTCACAAGTCGAAATGTGTTGCCTCGAATGAACAAGAGTGAGGGATGGATGACATAATATGGCGTGCAGTCAGGCGTACTCAGCAGAGCGGCTCCCCAAGACATCTCCAACTATTCATGTTCGAGTCTTAGCTCTGCAACTCCTTAGAATCTCTACAAGGGTTGGCTCCTGAGCCACTCAGGTCCCTCGGTGGACCTGTGAACTATGTGATGTCTCCGGGCAGATTCACGAAACGCGGGCATCCATGCCTTGACGTGTTGCCGTCCCTAGCGAACAACGATGGATGCATTCCGATCACCCCAAATGACTTGGCTCGACCGGATTTCACTTGGATTACTCGTTAGATAACTCACTAAGCACATGTTTAGGCTCTACCCTGGGAACCA
The DNA here is from genome assembly GCA_036927565.1 of Tuctoria greenei. NCBI lineage: Eukaryota > Viridiplantae > Streptophyta > Magnoliopsida > Poales > Poaceae > Tuctoria > Tuctoria greenei. Next base: position 169,520,282 of record JAYESD010000008.1, on the reverse strand, counting down.
TCTGGTCTACTTACGCCTCCGAGCTATGGATAACATGTTGGCGGGGCGCAAACAAACTTGTGAACTAACTACTTGACCTTGTAAGAGGCTCGGGGTCCGCCATGTGATCCGAGCTAATGAAAATCGGGCACCTGGGCCCCACTAGAAGTAGTTCGGGCCGCTAGTGGTCAGACATGTCTATTGAACTGATACTAACACGTTTATTGAACTCTTGTTTTTTAGGGTCCCGATGCGAGCGCAAGTTCAACCTACGACCAACTCCACCAAGACTCGACCGAAGTCAGGGGCTACTAACGAAGTTTTGTACCCGGGATACTAAACAAACGGAACCCAAGGGTACGCGACCAATATGCGGCTACGAACCATAGCTACCCTATGTCTCGAGAAGGGGCCCACCACCAATGCCCCAACCAGTCGAGATCGAGGTACCCTGCCCGCCGAAGTCCCAACCTGAGAGGTCGGGCGAACGATTCCTCTGGGGCTCGAGCCTAGGAGAGTTTCACAGTTGGGGGCATATTTCTAACGGATGTTGGGCACAGTAACTTCGACAAAAAAGATAACACATGATGTGACCAGTTGTAGGATAAGCCTGCAATCCATCCCATCCATCACAGAGGAATGATTACCCCACTCACACGACGTTGCCTTGACGATGAAGGAGAAGTCAAGGCTGTGAAGCTTCCACGCCCCCGATAACACGTGCGTACTAGAATGAACACTGTGCAACACGGTCCCACTATGAGGAATGTTGATTAGATAGAACCACCTCACCCCCTATATAAGGAGCCCCAAGACCTCCCCCAAGGGACGAATTCACATTGTACTCACTTTACTTACGCATATACCTTACGCATTTCCTTTTACGCACTTGCATTCATGCATTGCTTTCACACTTACTTGCTCGTTTCATTTACTCATTCCTTTCCTAGAATTCATTTTAATTTCCTAGAGTTCATATACTCGAGCAAGGCTTGCTTATAATATGTTCTCTTGCCTTTTGAGTTAACAAAGATCACAAATAGACTCCCTCTGGACGTAGGGCCTTTTTGCCCGAACCAGGATAAATATCTTGTCTTTTTTGGCGCCATACGAAGATGAACGTGTTTCAATACAAATTTACTAGTCGGTTTCCGAAACGCCAACAATGCGCATGCAATTGGAATATTTGTTTATCAAAATTTGCAAAGTGTGATGTTTGTAAATAAGTATACAAGTTACATATCCGAAGTGCGCTCTTAGCCAGTGTCGTGCGTTCACAAGGTAAACTCTGATGCCATGCAACAATAAAATGCAATAAATCTTTGAAGTTTGGATAATTTTTGTTTAATTTCAGAAAATGGATTGTGACAGAAATACTTGTAAATATGGACAGAAGCGTCATATATGCAACTCTTTCATAACCAAAAAGTAGATCAGATCACATCACACATACTGACTAATCAGTAGCAGATGAGATTGTTGTAGCCATTGCAGTAGTGGTGATGACATTGTCTTAGACCGATCAAAGAAGCCAACAACAGAAATAGTGAGAGGCAGTGCCACCAGATTTGGCCGAAAACAACCAGTGATGACGAAAGCGAGAAGTCAAGCGGATCGCTTTCCAAAAAACTTTTTTAGCCATCTCCTGGTGCAAAATTACAAAGGAGGGAGTGGTTCTGAAGATCCGCTCAGCCGATCACTGGTGCACGTTGACTTTTGGAATGAAGTAGAGTATGATTGTTGATTTTCGGAATGAAATAGACTATGATGGCTGTGCAATCAGCGAGAAGAAGCAAAACCTTTGCATAAAAAAGGCAAAACCTTGATCGTGTTATTGTCACACACTACTAGCATATATTGCATGCCCCCCTTATATATAGCGGCTCGATAATATATGTCATGTAAGACATGGACTCCGAGTCCACCACGCACATGTGACTCAGTTTCCCTAACATCAAAATAAAGGTTGACTTGGCTTGAGGCTCTATTCACGAAATGTGCCGCGCGAGGTGAGGCCAGAAATAGCATGCGTGTTTGCGTACGAGGAGGATGAGCGTGCATGCACCACTTTTCTTATTACTAGAGAGTGGTATAGCATTCTAAATTAAGAGTAGCTCTCACTCCTCTATAACTCTCCATATGTGAGTAAACTTAGCACTCACCTTCTGACATACATTGGCATTTGAGATTTATTTAGTAATTTTGTATTGGGCTTCCCATATAAGGCCAAAATTCCAAACAATGCCCTACCAAATCTCAAAGCCCATTTATAGATTTGTCAATTAGTGTTTCTTGTTTGATATATCAGTATTTCAGCAAAGACTGTAAAGTTGAACTTTTACATAGAGCTTTAAACTACATCGTTTACAGCTTGACCAATGAATTATGGCCCGAATTTTAAATTTTTGCATGTGCTGGTTCCACATAAAAACTATAGTCAGTGCATGACTACTAGCAGTCTATTTGTGGAGCAGGTAGAGCATATATGTCGTACTCTCTGGTCTTTTCATTCTGAGATGACATAGTCAGAGCTCAAATAAATATGTTCTTTCAATAATGCTCTATAGGAAATCTTTGCTAAGCATAGCCAAAATAAAACATATTAATGTAAACATGTCTTAAGGTTTTGAGAGTTATATATCTACACATAGAGAGGATCTCATGTAATACTCTCCACTGTTAACTACTGGCTTGTTTTCATTGGTACTAGTTCACACTCCGATCGTTAACATAGGGTTAACATTATGGTGTCGCACTCATGGGTCTCATACATATATCCCTTCATTCAGTTATTATCACATTCTATTATAATCCCTTCATAAAGCGGTCTACAAGGTTTTTGTGTGTTTGAATGTATCAAACATATATTTCCCAGAGTTTCTCATTTTGGTGATAGACATCAAACATCCTTTCACGTGTCTTGATGTCTTCACATTCATCTTAAAAATTGATCACTTTAGCACTCATCATTTGATTTCAGCCACATGCAAGTCCATCAATAGCTCCCACAACCATTTTGTCTCTGCGGTTGATGTCTGTAAAGTGATAAGTTCTGCTTCCATGATTAACCTCGTAAATATGTTGTGTTTGCAATACCTCCATTACATTGTGCTACCTCCAAGGGTAAACACACACCCAGATGTGGCATAGATCTTGTAGAAAGGAATAAGTCTATCGCTTCCAGGATAAGTCTATCGCTTCCTTGTAAACCGAAGTCTGTTGTGCTCGGTTGAGCCTGGCTGATGTACGTGTGCATGCAAATCTATCCAGAGATTCAAGGCTGCATGCAAATGACTTCCGCTGCGCTTCAGCTGCATGCAGATGGATAGGATCGTAGCTAGTCGAGTTCCCTGTATTTATTGATGTGTGATCAATGAAAAAACTCAACGATTGTTCCTCGATATGGTATCAGACATCCATTGATCATTAGCTTCCTCTCAATTCCATGGCAAGCAAAAACTCCTCTCAGGCTGGCTCTTCCATCTCCAGTAGATCAAATTGTAGGATCGGCTCGTATCGGTTGATGACTCTAGCTGCGGCGGAGTCGGTTATGGCTCGGTATGGAAAGTATCGAATTGGTTATGATAGGATTTTGTGTGGGTCACGAATTTGAGTTATTTTAGGAATGTGGGATATGTTCCTAAGGTGTTTGGAAGTCTTAAGATTGCTTCTATCTGCGTATAGAAGAGTCCTAAGCAGTTATGGAAAGTTTCGATTTGTGAACGGAGTAGGATTAGAGTCCTGATTTGAGTTGAGTTGGCTTTCGAGCTGGTTATATAAGAAAGGGAGGCCAGAGCTCGTGGTGCACGATTTTGGGGATGTTCATATTGTGTTATATTGAATAAAATTCGTGGTTTGAAGGAACTTTTGTGCCTTGTTCGTCCGACTTGTTCCAGACAAGTTTTACTCGTTGAGTTTTTGGACAGCACTACCTTTCATTGGTAGTTTTATCATAACTTGAGTTTTACAGATCCAATTGACGTGATTCTTTTCGGGTTGTCTTCACAACTTGATTATCTATCATCTGTCAAAATTTCACGTTCATTGGATTTGTGGTTTCTGATCTACACGAGTTTCTTTGCAGTGTTCCAGAACTGTTTTTCTCGGGTAGGACAGATTGAACTTTGTTCGATCTTTCGATCATAACTTGAGTTTCTCTCGACGGATTTGGGTGATTATTTTTGTTCTTTCTTTGTGACTTGATTCTCTCTTATATATATATCACTTTGTCATGGTGAAACACGTTTAGATTACTTTCACACATGATTTCTCTAACAGATCGTTTTTTTGCTGAAGGGGTTGGGACTTAATTGTTTCCGTTGCGTAAGATTTTTAAATCTACCATTCACCCCCCCTCTGGTAGCTTTTCACGTACTATTCGACCTACAATTGGTATCAGGGCCACGGTGCTCTAATCATTGTGATTTGCACGTGTTTTTGACTAATCATCATGGAGAAATACTCCGTCAAACCTTGTGTGTTTGCTGGTATTGATTTTCAGGTTTGAAAGGCACGCATGGAGGCTTTCATCCAGACGCAAGGATTTGCAATATGGGAGAAGGTGTACAAGCCTTACGAAGTGCCACCTAACAATCAATTTACAGCTACAAACATACGGGACGTCGACAACAACAACAAAGCCCGAAACTTGATCATCCAAGGACTCACTCAGAGCGACTTCGACCGCGTTGCACATCTCCGATCGGCATACGATGTATGGAGAGCACATTGTGACTATCAAGAAGGATCCAACACGATCAAGGAGGTAAGGCAAGACATGTTCAAGAAAGAATACATGCGCTTCGAGATGCAACCCAGTGAGTCCATCGATGATCTCTTTGCTCGCTTTAACAAAATTCTCAGTAACTTGCGTAGTGTCAACATTACTTTTTCTGATGCTGAAAATGCTAGGCAACTTCTTAGTGCATTAGACATGTCAACCTGGAGATGAAAGTTACATCTATTTGTGAATCTACTGTCATGAGTACACTTACTTTAGATGTGCTTTACTCTAAACTCAAAACTCATGAAATTGACATCGTACAACGTAAGAACCCAAATAAGTCTATTGCATTTGTCTCACAACGTGATATGCCTAGCTCCGGCCAATCATCATCATGCAATACTCTTGCTTTGTTGTCCTCACTAACCCTAGAGCAGATCGAGGAATTTCCAGAGGAGGAGCTAGCACTTCTCTCTACTAGGTTCTCAAAAGCATTGCAAAATGTGAGAACTAGAAGGAGAGGAAGCTCCGGACCTCAACGATGCTTTGAATGTGGTAAGATAGGACACCTTCGTACAGAATGCCCTAACCTTTCAGGTTCTACTTCCCGAGAGAAAAACAATCAGGGACGAAGCACTCCTCAACAAATGATAAGAAGAAGAAGGGCTTTACAGGTCGCCAACTGGTGAACAGTTTTATCTCCACACTCCAGGAACTTGGCTCAAGCGACGTGGACATTGGAAGGGATGAAGATGAAGATGATTTGGCCAACTTATGCTTCATGGCGGGCAAAACAAGATCAAGTCAGGAGGATGCAGAACACAACAGTGACGACGATGAGGTATGTTCTATCTGTAATGAAATGTGTGATGCAATTTCTCGTGCAACTATTATTGTTAAGAAAAAGGACAAAAATCTTAGGGATAATGCTGCTAAAATTGAATCACTAGAATCTGAAATCAACCATTCGAAAACCTTGATTCCTAGTGATGATTCTTTTCCATCATGTGATTTAATATATGAACAATTGTCCACACTAAGAACTACACATTCCTCTACTCTAGATAGATTTGAACTCGAAATTGAATTGAACAAAAAGCTTGCTAAACTTGACATTGGAAACTTAAAATATGCTTCTTATTCTACAATTGATTTGCATTGTTCTAGTTGTGATGATCTTGAAAAGAAACTAAAAGATGCTATGAATGAAATTTCAATATTGAATAATGCTTTACATTCTCATGAATTTAAATATTGTTCCAATTGCAAATTAAAAGGAAAAACTTCATGTGAAAATTGCCTTGATCTGTCCAATAAACTTGATAACATGCATAAGACATTAGATCGGTTTTGTAATGAGAATAAGAACCTAAACTTGCTGTTGTATTCTTCCAAGTCTTGCAATGATAAAACTGGTTTATGTTTTGATTCTCATACTCATGCTAAGGCACATCTACCTAAAATTGTAAAGTCATTAGGAAGTGGTTTGATTCAAACATTTCCTAAACAAAAATAAGTGGTTTTCAAATCTGCAGGGGTGTTGTCTCATTCGGTTTCAAATAAAAATGTTGTTTGCTCATCTAGACATGATTACAAAATTAAATTTCATTGTACTTATTGTGATAAAGATGGTCATGTCGTAGATTTTTGTTATAGACTAGCTAAACAAATTAAAAAGGATAAAATGTCTGCTAGATCTCATAACTTTCATGCTAAACCTAAAAGTAGAAACATGCAACCTACTTTAATGAGTCAGAAATTTGAAAAGGTAGCTTCCGGACCCTCTGGCAAGAGACTTGCAAAGACAGCTCCGGTAGTTCTGATAGCTCTGAAAATTCCCGGACCTTCTGTTGTTCCCTCTGGAGCTTCAATTTTTGCTTTCGGATCTTCAGTTTGTGCATCCGGAGCTTCAGCTATTTCTTTCGAAACAAATTTCCACTCCTCCAGAGCTACTGGTTTTCGCTCTAAACGAGTAACAACTTCTAAATCAATTGTTAAGAATAGAAAATATCAACCTTTGACTCATAAACCTGCTATTTTATCTCAGCTTTCGCGTGTTTTTCCTACTGCACATCGTGTGACTCAGTACTGGGTACCTAAATGCCTTTTGACTAACCCAAGTATTGAGTCATCGACGTATTGTGCTTCTATGTAGGTTACATGCTTGAGGAAGGAGAACATTTGGATTGTGGATTCAAGTTGCTCACGCCACATGATCGGTAATAAAGAATGGTTCTCCTCCCTCTCTTTTGTGTCACGTGTAGAGATTGTTACTTTTGCCGATAATTCTTCAACTCCTATAATTGCTAAGGGTTCAGTTAGAGTAAATGATCACTACACTTTGAAGGATGTGGCACTTGTCAAAAATTTGAAATACAACTTGCTTTATGTTTCACAATTGCTAGATAAAAATCTGGAAATTATTTTCAATAAAAACTGTTGCAAAGTTGTAGGTTCAAACAGTGAGCTTATTTTTAACATGTCTCGGTTTGGAAGAGTTTTTAAAGCTGATTTTGATATGTCTTACTCTAAGCATAGGTGTCTAGTTGCTAATGATTCAATGGACTTATATTTTTGGCATCGTAGACTTGGTCACGTAGGCTTTGATCACCTAACGTGTGTTAGTTCTCTTGATCGCATACGTGGGCTGCCTAAGCTTAAAGGGGACAAAGAAATTGTGTGCTCTTCTTGTAGACATGCTAAGATGGTTGCAGGTTCACATACTCCTCTGACAATGATCATGACAACTGAACCGGGTCAACTTTTGCACCTTGACACCGTAGGACCTTCACGTGTTCAATCATTCGGAGGTAAATGGTATGTTCTTGTTATTGTTGATGATTATTCAAGATACTCTTGGGTTTACTTTATGGCATCTAACAATGAAGCTTTTGTCACTTTAGAACTTTATTTCTTAGATTATCAATTGATCACCCACGATCTTTAAAAGCAATTAGAAGTGATAACGGAACTAAATTTAAAAATCAATCTTTTGAACACTTTTGTACTGAAAATGAAATAGATCATCAATTTTCTTCACCATATGTACCTCAACAAAACAGTGTTGTAGAAAGAAAGACCAAAACCTTAGTTGAGATGGCTAAGACTATGCTTGATGAATATCAAACTCCTAGGAAATTTTGGGCTGATGCGATTGCAACCGCTTGTTATGTCTCAAATCGTGTTTTCTTGCATGCTAAGCTAGGTAAAACACCATATGAGCTCCGGTTTGGACATAGGCCTAGTGTTACGCACTTTCGGGTCTTTGGTTGCAAATGCTTTGTTAATAAGCATGGTAATATTGATAAATTTGAACCCAGATCCATTGATGGCATGTTTCTTGGTTATCCATCTCATACTAGAGGCTACCGTGTGCTTTTACTTGACACTAACAAAATAGTGGAGACTTGTGAGGTGTCTTTTGATGAAGCTAGCCCAGGTACTAGCTCAAACATTGCAGGTCCAGATCCATATCCGCAGAGGGAGAGCATTTTCGTTGAAGATGAGGAAGAGGTGGAGCTGCTGCCCAAAAATTCAGCAGCTAATGACATTGTTCGAGCTCCTGATTTTGATTCACAGCCAGCACCGATGTCCACCATTGCTGGTCTAGATCCTCCTCAAGTCACAAGCTCATCGATTTGTGATGAACATGAAGAAGAAGAAGCTTCTGAAGTGTTCACTCCCCTCCGGGTTCTCAAAATTCATCCTCCACAACAGAATATTGGAAGCTTGCGCAAAGGAGTTACACGGTCCAAGTTTTGCGATCCAAACTCTCATGCTCATTCTGCTTTTGTTGCTTCTTTTGAACCCAAAGATACATCACACACACTCACTAATGAATCTTGGATTATTGTCATGCAAGAAGAGTTAGAAAATTCTAAAAGAAATAATGTTTGGAAACTTGTACCTCCTCCTCAAGGTCACACTTTAATTGGAACTAAATGGGTGTTTAAAAATAAACAAAGTGAGGATGGGGTTGTGGTTAGGAATAAGGCTAGGTTGGTTGCTCAAGGTTTCACTCAAGTTGAAGGTCTAGATTTTGATGAAACTTTTGCTCCTGTTGCTAGATTAGAAGCTATAAGAATTTTGTTAGCTTTTGCTGCATCTAAAGGTTTTAAGCTATATCAAATGGATGTCAAAAGTGCTTTTCTTAATGGCTACATAGATGAGGAGGCTTATGTCAAACAACCACGGGGTTTTGAAAATTCAGATTTTCCTAATCATGTTTATAAGCTGTTCAAAGCTTTGTACGGTCTCAAACAAGCCCCTAGAGCATGGTATGATATGTTAAAAACATTCTTACTTGAAAAGGGGTTTACCATGGGCAAGGTTGATAAAACTCTTTTTATGCTTAAGCATGGCAATGACTCATTATTCGTTCAAGTGTATGTGAATGATATTATCTTTTGTTGTGCTTCTCATGATCTTGTGTCCAAGTTTTCAGCTATGATTAGTTCAGAATTTGAGATGAGTATGATGGGAGAACTCACATACTTTTTGGAGCTGCAAATCAAGCAAACCAAGGAGGGTACCTTTGTGCATCAAACGAAGTATACAAAAGACCTCCTGAGGCGCTTCAACATGGACAAAAGAAAGCCTCTTCGGACACCCATGGGAACAACAACAACAACACTTGAACTTGATGAAGATGGTGAACCCGTGGACCAAAAAGAATATAGAAGCATGATCAGATCACTTTTGTACCTCATGGCATCAAGACTGAACATACAATTCAGCGTATGTCTTTGTGCACGATTTCAAGCCTCCCCACGTGCTTCACATCGTCAAGCCGTCAAAAGGATTCTCAGGTACTTACATGGAACTCAAGAATTTGGCATTTTTCTTCCTTCTTCCTCAGCCGTTACTTTGAAAGCTTTTTCCAATGCTGATTTTGGAGGTTGTAGGATTGATAGTAAAAGTACTTCCGGTGCTTGTCATTTTCTTGGTAATTCACTTGTTGCTTGGTCCTCTAGAAAACAAAATTCAGTTGCACAATCAACAGCCAAATCGGAATATGTAGCTGCTGCTAGTGCTTGCTCACAAATTCTTTGGATTGTTCAAACACTTAAGGACTATGGGGTTGATCTAGATAGTGTTCCACTATTTTGTGATAACACTAGTGCCATTTGCACTGCTAAAAACCCTGTGCAACATTCTAGAACTAAGCACATTGATATTAGGTATCACTTTCTCCGTGATAATGTTGAAAAAGGAAACATTGTGCTTCACCATGTAGATACCGAACAACAATTGGTTGACATTTTTACAAAACCTTTGGATTTCACTCGTTTTTGTTATATTCGTAGTGAAATAGGGGTTATGCATCCTCATGACTTAAATTGAGGGGGAGTTCTGAAACTTGGGAAGTCTATGTCTAAATCTGAACTAAAATAATATGAGCATAGTATTTCATACATATATGACTTGTGATTCCTTTTACATGCTGAAAGTTCTTACTACATTACTCATGTTATACATTTTGTAGTTTTTGCCATGACTAGTAATTAGAATAATTACGTACACTAAATCGGGTCATGATTGAACTTTCTTGCTGTTTTGAACTTGTTGCATGCTCACAAGTGTTTTTAATCATAAAGAATTAATCAAGTAATCAACTCACATGTTGAGTTTTTATGAATAAACATAAGTTGAGAAAAGATCCAGGGAATATGCATGCATCGCACTTCTTCTTTTGAGATGGCTTATCATTGCACTTAGATATGAACTTGGAAGAAGTTGTGTATGACTAAAACCATGTCCTTAAGCTTCTGATTGTCAATTGACATAGGCTTGGCTTGGTTGGTTAGAATAAGACAGATGCACATATAATCTCTTGCAAATATCATATGATCTAAATTTTTGCTTTGCAAAATAATAAAATGCAGCAACAAGTATCATGCTTTCAGGTTTTGAAATAGTTAAGTTTGTGAGATCATGACTTGCTAAATTGGAAATTACATTTGATCTCTAGCATGGCTTATACTACTTTATGTATCTCATTGATGTGATAGTGTAAGTTACTTGATAGTATGACTTGGATGAGCTTTGTTTTATATGTATATGTTATAATATGCTCATAACAATTAAAATTTCTCTTTTGAACCTTGTTGAATACATTGTCAAAGGGGGGATATAATATGGTGAATTATGCAAGGGGCAGAAATATGTATAGGGGGAGAAATTTATTTCTATCTCATTTGATTTTCAAAAGAAGGAAAAATTGTTCTCAAAACTTTTCATGCCAATGCATTCATCAAGGGGGAGATTGTGAGACCTATGTGTGTTGAATACATTGGCTTTGACAATAAAAGTTTTGAATGCTGCCATAACATATTTTTAGCAAGATCTGACTCTAGCTCCGAGCTTCTGCAAGGTCTGACAATAGGTTCGACTTTCTTTGTCTAGGTCCGACATATTTTTGGGTAGCTCCGGTGAGCTTTGTCTTTAGCTCCGGCATGTCTTTGTTAAGCTCCGATATGTTATGCTAGGTCCGACTTATGTTGGTTAGCTCCGACATATTTCTCTAGCTCCGGCTTTTGGGTTGACTAGTTCCGACTAGTTTTGGTCAGCTCCAGTGCTAGGTCCGACTAGCTTTGGTTAGCTCTGGTGCTAGGTCCTGCTAGTTTTTATAAGCTCCGGCGCTAGGTTGTACTAGCTTTGGTAAGCTCCAGCGCTAGGTTGTACTAGCTTTTGTAAGCTCCGACTCATGTTCCGGCTAGCTTTGGCAAGATTCGGAGCTTGATCGCAATGTTCCTGCTTTTACTGTGAAATGTTTTGAACTTGTTTTACATCTATGTAAAGATTGCTTAATATTCATTGCTAAGTTTTTGGCGCGTTTTGGTTGATATGGTTGATATCCTTTTACTGTGGTTTTGCAACATGCTTATGTGAGGTGCTCACGTAAGGTGTTGTGTTCGGAACTGACTTGAGTCAAGTCGCGGACTTGGGATCGTACGGATTGGTTTTTTGTTCATGTGCAGGTGTTGCTTGAGTTCAAGTCATGGCTGGTGATAGGATCCTTTGGACTAGTCTCAGGGAGGATATGAGGTTTCAACAACCAAATTCAGGAGGAATTGTGGTTGAGCGGGTCAGGAGGTCGCGCAGGATGATTGAATCAAGGGCAGTGCATATGAAGGTTACTGGACGTCGAAGGAAGGTGTTTGCATGTATGCATGCGGTGCATGACGTGGCAACATGGTTCTGAGGATGGTTTATGGATGGAAAGATCTGGTTGGAAGAATCGGATCGTATCGGTTGATGACTTTAGCTGCGGCGGAGTCTATTATGGCTCGGTATGGAAAGTATCGAGTTGGTTATGATAGGATTTCGTGTGGGTCACAAATTTGAGTTGTTTTAGGAATGTGGGATACATTCCTATGGTGTTTGGAAGTCTTAAGATTGCTTCTATCTGTGTATAGAAGAGTCCTAAGCAGTTATAGAAAGTTTCGATTTGTGAACGGAGTAGGATTAGAGTCCTGATTTGAGTTGAGTTGGCTTTCGAGCTGGTTATATAAGCAAGGGAGGCCAGAGCTCACGGTGCACAATTTTGCGGCTGTTCCTCTTGTGTTCTATTGAATAAAATTCATGGTTTGAAGGAACTTTTGTGCCTTGTTCGTCCAACTTGTTCCAGACAAGTTTCACTCGTCTAGTTTCTGGACAGCACTACCTTTCGTCGGTGGTTTTATCATAACTCGAGTTTTATAGATCCAATTGATGTGATTCTTTTTTTGTTGTCTTCACAACTTGATTATCTATCATCTATCAAAATTTCACGGTCATTGGATTTGTGGTTTCTTATCTACACGAGTTTCTTTGCAGCGTTCCAGAACTGTTTTTCTCGGGTAGGACAGATTGACCTTTGTTCGATCTTTCGATCATAACTTGAGATTCTATCGACGAATTTGAGTGATTATTTTTGTGATTTCTTCGTGACTTTATTCTATCTGATATATATCACTTTTTTCATGGTGAAACACGTTTAGATTACTTTCACACACGATTTCTCTAACAGATCGTTTTTCTACCGAAGGGGTTGGGACTTAATTGTTTCCGCTGCGTAAGATTTTTAAATCCACCATTCACCTCCCCCCCTCTGGTATATTCTCACGTGTTCTTCGATCCTACACAAATCCCTTCGGGGATCAAACACATCCTACCCCTGCTTCCACGCTCCAGCATGTGAACATCAGAACCCACGTTCCGATTATTCTCGACTACGGTGACTCCAACTTCTCAATTTGGAGCACTTTCTTTGGTGCCATGTTTCGCAAATTTGGCATCGTCAACCACATCGACGTCAGGGTGGACGCTCAAAATATGTGGCATGATGCTGATTGGATTCAGATCGATCAGTGCATCATGTCCTGGCTCTATAACTCTTACACTCATCCGACTGCATTCGTCATATGGTCTGCCAGTCTAGGATTATTTCTCGATAATGCAGATCAGCATGCAGTTTATACACTAACCCCTGCCCTCCTTCTTGTTCGTCCGCGACTACATTTTTCAAGATGAGCAGCGGCAAGTTCATACGGTGAAGATGGAGGCTAACACTTCCTTGTTAGCCACAGCATCTGCCTCGGCATCATCTACTGCCGCTGTATCTTCCTCTGCTGCAACAGCGCTCACGTCTTCTACTTCATCCGTGACGTCCACACACACGTCCGGGGGTGATCATCAACGCAATCGCAAGAAGAATTCAGGCGGAAAGAACAACTCTGCACCTGGCGGCTTTTCCTCAGCTCCTACGGCCAACGGCATGGGTCGTGGCGTGCCTGGCCCGTGGAACACGCCATACAATCCCTGGACGGGGGTTGTTCAGGCGTGGAATATGCCTGTTTGGCGCCCCACTCAAGTGGGCCTACTTGGACCGCGACCAGGGAATCAACAGCAGCATGCACTACAAGCCTCGTAAACAACACCGTTCCTTGACAATGGGTTTTCTGGCATGCAAGCACCTACAGGCCTGTTGACGGCACTAAACAGTGTCCCTGCACCATGTCAGTACCAAGGTTCTGGTGACTGGATACTTGACACTGGTGCAGCCTCTCACATGGCACATGATCCGGGTATTGTAACATCTCTAACTTCTTCCTCCACTACCAATGTCATCGTTGGCAATGGATCTCTCAATTACCTGTTCACTATATTGGACACACCAACATTCACACATCCACATCATCTCTTGTGTTGAAAAATATTCTCATCGCACCACATTTAATCAAAAATCTAATTTCTGTTTGTGCTCTCACTCAAGATAATTCTGTTGTTGTAACCTTTGATCTGTTTGGTTTTTTCATAAAGAATTTTCGCACACAAACGATTCTTCTCTGATGTGACTCAACTGGTGACCTCTACTCATGTGCCAGCAACAAAATAAATCCCACAGAAGCTTCCTCGCCAACCATAGCACCTCCCCGTGGCATGCAAGGCTCGGGCATCCTGGTCGTGGGCACCTTTCATCGCATCTTAAGCACTTCTGATTTTCGGTGTGTCAAAGAAGGTCACCACACATGTGATTCCTGTAGCCGGGGGAAACATGTGCGGCTACCCTTCGCATCTTCATCTAGTATTTCTTTGTTTCCTTTTCAGTTATTACACTGTGATGTCTGGACCTCACCGGTTAATAGCAATTCCGGATTCAAATACTACCTTGTCGTTCTAGATGATTTCTCGCATTTCGCATGATAAGTCGGATGTGTTACAACAATGATTTCTTTTCGTGCCTTTGTTTTAACTCAGTTCCAAAGACCCATTATGAGTATACAAACGGACAATAGAAAGGAATTTGACAATATTGCATTCAGAACTTTTCATTCTAAACATGGCGTGGCATGATATTGTGCCTAACCTGTCCATATACGTCACAGCAAAAGGTCGAGCTGAGCATAATATATTACGGACACTAAATAATAGCATGCGTACACTCCTTCATGCTGGTGCGCCTACTATATTTTGGCCCGATGCCCTTGCCACAGCCATATAACTCCTTAATCGCCGACCTTGCAGGGTTTGCAGTAACCTGACTTCCTATGAACTTCTTCTTGGAAGCCCACCGACCTATGATCATATTAAGGTTTTCAGCAGCCTGTGCTAGCTATCCTAGTGTCGTCTCCACGAATTCACACAAACTCCAACCCAGATCAGTGCCATGTATTTTTCTTGGTTATCCTGCTGAGACCAAAGGCTATCTGTGCTACAGCCCGGAATCAAAAAGAGTATTAACATCTCGCCACGTTGTGTTCGATGAATCTGTTTTCCCTCTCAGGAATATTAACATGGCATCTTCTTCTGTTCCACCAGCGAACAGTCTGGCTACTGAGCCGGTCTTCATCCCAGTACCGGCTCGATCAGATCATCGACGTGCGCCTCTGCATGTCTCTGGTCCTGAAGTGGCGGACATTTTGCAACTGAATGTGGCGAATGAGGCATCGCCTGCTTCCTCTGCGGCAGTAAACACTACTACAATAAGCCTTATCGCAAGCGGCTCCAAACCTATTATCACACGCGGTTTTTAAAACTGCCTGAAACGAAGAGCGTATGATAATCCGCAATTTAACAGGCGGAGAAGTGATACGCCTGTGAAGAAATATTATCACAGACGGTTTTTACTTATGCTAGCCGCCTGTGAAGATAAGTTATCACAGGCGGATAGTGCAGCATACATACCCGCATGTGATAATTGTCTTATCACAGGCGGGTCTTGCAGCATATCTAACCGTCTGTGATAATTGTGTTATCACAGGCGGATGTTGACATACATCAAGCCGCCTGTGAAGACTATTTACCGCAACTGGTTTCTACCATAACAGTAACTGCCTGTGATAATTAGGTTATCACAGATGGTTCTTTACCTATATCTAGCCGCCTGTGATAATTGTTTTTCACAGGCATTCCTAGCCATTGGTAAATAACCGCCTGTGATAAGGTATAACCTATGCAGTACTACTGTTGCTATTTCTAGTTTCTGGGTCAATTCCATATAATCACAGAACAGAAGTCAACAATATCATCACAAAATAGAAGTCAACAATATTATCATCACAGAAGTCATCTCACAGAAGTCAATTTCACTAAAACAATATACATATGTACAAGTTACATATACAATTCATCCCATAGTTTACAAGTTTTCACTAAAAATTGTTTCTATTGGCATAGTCGCAAAGTTCTGGCACATCAGCTATTGGACCATTCTCATCATAAAACTTCCCTCTTTTGTGCAAAATTTCGCGACAAATGAATTGACAGAGTTCAGAAGCAATCTTGTCGGCTCCTCCATCAGGAATACTTCTACAAACCGGCCATTCTTCGTTCAGATTCTTCGTGTGTTGCAATATAACACATAACAAGGTTTAGAATGTGTTGGTTTGAACAATCTCAAAGTATAGATCAAAGTGAGAGTATACATGAATTTAGTTGGTATTTTTGAGCAGTTGTACTATGAGCAATTGAATTTTGAAGTTGGAATCAAAATATGAAAATAATGTTTCTGGTAGTATTGAACAGCAGAGAATATAAGTATTAAACTATGCTAGTTACAATGAAAATGAAACTCAAAAGTAAGAAAATAAGGTATCGACATTAAGAATAACTTACATCCTCACGATTCACTCTATATACGCCGACGGTCCGAAGATGCTCGCATACATAATACCCGCATAAGACACTCCCAGCAGGCTGCTTCGGACAAGCATAATACGTTTTAATGTCCAATGCATTCGTATCCGCGTAAAACCGCCAAGCACTGTAATACAAGAAATGTCATATAAAACTTGTCAATACATTCTAAATGTGTGTAAATTAAAATTATTGAATAAATGTACAGTTTCAAAATGGAAAGGAAATCTTTGTAATGATCTAGTGGGAAATCGGCCGAGTCCAAGACTGTTGCCATTCCCCGCGTTGGCTTGATGAAGATCATTATGTAGTGATCAATGTAAACACACAAACACACGTGTTAACAATTACCAATAACTGCTATTTCAATGTCATGTGTTGAACTTACTCGAAGTTGTACGGAGCCTTTACGAGGTCCTTACCGTCTCTGACAAAGTTAAACATTGCATGTCCTATGTAAGCTGCTACTTCTGTCCTTTTATCCTTCTTAAGTTTTGCAATTGCTTTTTCAAAATCTTTTTTTTTTCATGTGCTTGAACTTTGATGAGTCTCGATCCGCTTGGATGTCGAATAGCACCTTTGCAATCCTAGTAGGGTCAAGGATACCTGTCTTGCGCGCCAACTTTTCATTATCCGTGTATTGTATCCTATTGAAGAAGTACAGAATTGTTATAATATCATGAAATGCGTATGCGTGTAGTAAGAAAAGCAAATACAAAATATTAGAGCACTTACAAGCACCAGACGAGCAGCAGGTTGATTTTGAGCATGCCCCGATGCAAAAGGGGACGCAACTCTTCAAATAAAATGACTCGTCTATCTTCTCCAGTGCTCCAGAATGCTTCTTTTGGAATACAAAATGTGACGCAATTAAGACCGTATCTTGTGCTGGCAAGGATGTACCACTCATGCATTCTTTTGAGTGGGACGGGTTGTTTGCTAAGTTGTACGGATGTCATGAACGGCTTCGCATTCTCAAATTTAGGAGGAACATCCTCAAGCTTGTATATTGGAACTCCTGGTTTAACTAAAGTCGTCCGCCGATTATACATGACACCGTCTTCTTCCCACTCTTCGATATTTCCTAATTCTGGCTCATGAGAAGAACAAGATGCACTTGATTTTATAATATTTTCCTTCATAGTTTCCAAATACTTTGACATTTCTGATGAAGGTATCTTATTTTCGTATGAGCTAACTTTGATAGGCACTAATGATCGAGGAGTAGTCGTCGGAAGTTGGACACTGGCTTGTTGAACCTGTTGTTCAACTGATTGCTCTTTACTCCCAGCAGATGGCTCTAGTACTACTTCAAGCTGTTGCTCAACTGGTTGCTCTTTACTAGCAACAGCTTGCTCTAGTACTGCTTGAAGCTGTTGTCCAACTTGTTGCTCTTGGATATCTATACTAGCAAGGTTACTATCATCCTTGCTGAGACATAGGGGGAGTGGATCTTCCTGGAATGAGTGTGGATCTTCATGCACTTTCGCCTTAGAAGATGGGGTTGCAGTATTTCGAGATGCGATGGGGCTGGAAATTGGCTCATCATCCAACACGATATCGCGTCGGTGCCAAAGGATCAATTGGTTGACAGCCTGCCCCAGAGTCGCGATCCCCTCAGGTGTGATGTGGTCTATTTCATAATCTTCATAATCATTATTAATGATCTGAAGAACTTGCACCACATCATAATACAACGGAAGTGGATTCCCGTTGAAGTCACGATCAGGCTTTCCCATAGCAGTGGCAACCTGTTTGGATTTGTTCCCTGCTCTCCCGATCGGGACAAGAAGACGACAAGATTTGTCGTTAGCAATATCATCGATAGAGAACTTATGGGTTGACCCTAAGCCTGGCACAGAACCAATGCTGCTAGGGTAGGCAGTTGGAGATACTAATTGCTCCTTTTGCACCGGAACCATCATTGTACTCGGTGCCACTAATTGTCCAGATTGTCTAAGTTGTTCCATTATTTCTTGCATATTTTCTTTGACCTTTTGAGCAATCTTTTCATCAAGTGTTTTCTTAAACTTCTCACATCTTCTATATGTGTCTTTATATTAAGGGAAACCATCTAGCCAAGACATTTGAGAAGAGACCTCTCTAACCCGTCCTCTGTGTTCAGGGTTTCCTAAGATAGCGGTAAGTTGTTCATTCTCCCTCTTCGTCTTGAAGAGACCCTTCTGTTGCTTTTCAATTACTTATTTCATTTTTTCCTCTACTTCATTCATAGAGTCAGGCTTTCAAGTTTGCCCTCGCTGGTCAAACCTGACCGGGCAAAGACCCACCACTGAGTTCGCTCATCGCAACCTTCTAATTGGTGAGGATTGCCCTTACTAGTAATTTCGTCTAATATCTTATTGACTTTGGGGGCATATCCGGCAGACCCCAAGCGATGATGGTATTTGTTCTTTTTTGCAAGCTCTGACCTAGTTGCACTTAGAGCTTTAGCATCAGGTGTGGTCTTTTGATAAACAAACTCTTGCCACTGAGCTTGTGTGATTTTTCCCATCTTCCTCAGGCTAGGGACCTTATTGGCCTTAACATAAGCATTCATTTCGCTCTTTTAGCCACGAAACTTCTTGCCGCAAGAGACCAATGTTGCTTTCTTTACAGCTTCTTCCGTGCCTTTCGGGAACTTGAATTGTTTCTTTATTCTTTCCCACAACTCGTTCTTGGTCTGCTCGGGTAATTTCCTCCAATTCTCGGTCGTGATCGACATGAGCTCCCTAACAGGAAAACTACATGCATTATGGTACTTGGTAACTGAATCCAGTGGTTCTTGGGGAAGCCCACCTGGACCGACCCTTGTTATGTACATGATGCGGTCCAATGGACCCTTATTGGGACCTCATTGCCCTCGTTTCTGCTTGAGTGAAGTTGATGATTCATCCATTGGAGAACCTTCCACGGTTTAAGGAGACGAAGTCACCTCGTTGTCTTCGCGATTAATCTAGGTAGAAAAGAATTATAAGACTTCGTATACTTGACAACCAACATTAACTTGAACTGCTGAACTTAAGATTCTTGATCCATACCTCGTTGGCAGGATCATATTCTGGGTCGAGATCCTCTGAAGTCTTTCTAGTTTTTATATTAGGAAAAGGATCCGATGGACTGTGAGGAGCCTGAACTGCTGGAATCAGTAAATTCCATATTGTCTTCTTTATTGTTACTACCAAGACCAGTCTTCTTAGGGATTTCCATGCTAGAACTAATAAGACAAAAAAATCTAATAAATGGCATATTAACTCTACATGAAGTGTTGCATGAAGAAAAAGATGGAAGTGTTCTTGGATTTGATAAGGCATTCTAGGGTTTAAGCCGACTGACCAAAAGGTTCCTATACATTGTGAGGGTGACAAACATGTTAAAGTTGCTCACCAAGATAGCAACACCAATCTCGAAGGAGCACAACCCTGTGAGATGAATTGAGGGACAGCTACACTCTATTTTCAGTATAGATGCTACTATTCACTCATGATCCTACTATAAATTACGATCCAAACAGCAACTGAATGCATAACTGTCCAGATTCTGGATTGTTACGACACCTTAAACAGTACTTCAATTTAGACCTGGTTATTGCGTGTTTTATCATTAGTGTTGAATAGGAAATTGATAGAGGACTCTTTAAGATTTCTATACATGTATAGATATGCATAGGTTGCTTTTCTAATTTAAGAATTATTGTTGTTCAAAGTTCAAAAATTTTGTGGCTGTTTCAGATAACACTGTACACACGTACTAACTTCAACTCCAATTTCTAATTGGTTCTAAACCGAATTTGAGGTAACAATGAATAGAAAAGTTGTATAATAGTTCTTCCTCTTTCAAAAAATGTAGCACAATAGACTAGAAGAGCTTTCTACAGATAATTATGGCAAAAATTCAGATGCTTGTTCATACAATTTCAATACCCTAAGTACAATTTCAAGCTTGCTGATCTACTCAATGTCATACTTAGTAAGCATATTTAACAAAAGTCTCTTTTTGTGTTTATATTATTGTGATAAACCATATTTGTAATGCATTTAATCCTTCTCAAAATCCATTAATTTACCTTTCCATCGAAAGATATGACCAACTAGCCTTTATTTCGCTGAACAGAGAGACTTCTTCATTTAACTAAAATTAATTTTTTCAAGAGGGGTTTCTTTGTTTATTTTATCACATATTGGAATATTTCCATGTGCAATATCGGATAAAATCATTGAATGGTCATATTTCCATGTGCAATATTTCCATGTACTAACTCACAAAACTTTGAATGGTCAAGTATGTGCAGTATATTGTTATCTAATGGCACCTCAAACACTTTTATTAAAACATCTTACTTGCCAAAGAAAAGTACATGATCCGATAGCAATGTCCTCGCTTCTATGGTTTATTGACAACCACAGGATGCCTACCCACCGAACCCTAACCAATGATGCCACCGAACTTGACAGTTTTTTGAATTCCACCGAACCCTAACCAAGGATGCCTACAATTTTCCAATTCCCGAACCCTAACCAAGGATATGCAAGGTGACGGCGAGGGTGGGGAGGGAGGCGGCACGGCAATGGAGGATGGAAGGTCGTAGGGTTTAGGGTTTACCTTGAAGCTCAGCGGCGACGGCAATGGCTTCGCTCGGTGTACCTGGAAGCGGCGACGGCGAAGCTCGGCGGCGATGGCGGCGAACACTTGGCGGCAAACAAAATTTTGGCAGCCTAACGGCGTCTAAGTGTTTCGCTTGGGTTAGGTTTTTCCAACGCTGCTGAGGGGTATATATAGACTCTCATTTTCTCAGACAGATTTTAAGTAACGACCGCCTGAGAAGATGGTTACCTCAGGCGGGTTTTACTTACCAACTGCCTGAGAAGATACAATTATCTCAGGCGGTTGGTAAGTAATAACTGCCTGAGATAATAATCTTCTCAGGCGGTTATTAAGTACCAACCGCCTATGAAGATCTTTACTTCTTCTTAATTAATATTCTTGATTAAATGTTTGTCCTTTAAAAAGGCAAAATTCCACTTTCTTGTAATATTATTGATAAGTAAAGGTTACCATTAAATTTCACTTCATAAATCCTTTGAAATTGGTCAGAACATAAAAAAGATACAACAATTGCTATGTTTCATTTTTCTATCTTGATGAATATAATGCTTTTTTCATATATTTTTTCAGTGGACATTTTTACTCATCATACCAACCTCTATGATTTTTTTCAGATTTTTTTTAATTTTTTTGAATCAATGTGTGTTCATAATTTGATGAATACCTCATATGTATATGAGCATTTAGGTAGAATGATGGATAATTTGAAGTTTTACATGTTGAAATGCTTTTAAAAAATTAACAAAATTCATACATGTATAAATAATACAAATATGTTAATACAAACAAATTTAAGTGAAGGATCCTTTCTTTATGAGATACACAAATGTGAATAATATGTGAGTAGAAATTAATATGATATTTACCAAGACATTACAATGTCAGCTATACAAGTTATAAAATATTTGGTTCAGGTGGTAGATGTTAATTTTATACAAATATAGAAGAAAGAATCATCAAATTTGGACTCAATTTGCAGAATCTAAACTGGTTTGAGTATTTATATTGGAATCTAAAAAAAAGAAACAAGGGATAAGGAAACTGAAGAACAGTATCGGGCATTATCTCAGGCGGTTGGTAAGTAATAACCGCCTGAGATAATAATCTTCTCAGGCGGTTATTAAGTACTAACCGCCTGTGAAGATCTTTACTTCTTCTTAATTAATATTCTTGATTAAATGTGGGTCCTTTAAAAAGGCAAAATTCTACTTTCTTGTAATATTATTGATAAGTAAACGTTACCATTAAATTTCACTTCATAAATCCTTTGAAATTGGTCAGAACATAAAAAACATACAACAATTGCTATTTTTCATTTTTCTATCTTGATGAATATAATGCTTTTTTCATTTATTTTTTTAGTGGACATTTTTACTCATCATACCAACCTCTATGATTTTTTTCAGATTTTTTTAAATTTTTTTGAATCAATGTGTGTTCATAATTTGATGAATATCTCATATGTATATGAGCATTTAGTTAGAATGATGGATAATTTGAAGTTTGACATGTTGTAATGCTTTTAAAAAAATTAGCAAAATTCATACATGTATAAATAATACAAATATGTTCATACAAACAAATTTAAGTGAAGGATCCTTTTTTATGAGATACACAAATGTGAATAATATGTGAGTAGAAATTAATATGATATTTACCAAAATGTTACAATGTCAGCTATACAACTTATAAAATATTTGGTTCAGGTGGTAGATGTTAATTTTATACAAATATAGAAGAATGAATCATCGAATTTGGACTCAATTTGCAGAATCTAAACTGGTTTGAGTATTTATATTGGAATCTAAAAAAAAAGAAGCAAGGGATAAGGAAACTGAAGAGCCTCGGGCATTATCTCAAGCGGTTGGTAAGTAATAACGGCATGAGATAATGGTTTTCTCAGGCGGTTATTAATTACCAAACGCTTGTGAAAACTTTTAAAACCGCCTGTAAAAAACTGACGCCTATATAAAGACCCCTCGCCACAGTCGAAACGTAACCCTGGAGAGTTTTCCACCGCCGCAAGGCTACCGAAATTTCCCACCACCGCGCCTGCTCTGTCGCGCCGCCGCCCATCCTGCACTGCCGCGTCGCTGCTCAGCCCGCACAGTCGTGCCTCCGCGCCGCCGCCCAGAGCCCGCACTGCCGCGCTGCCGCCCAGCCCCGCGGAGGCACGCCTGATCTTTCCAGTCCCACATCGCGCCACAAGGTACCTAAGTAAATTCTCATAGTTTCCTTTTGCATGTTGTGTTGGTATATGGATTGTGTCCTTTTGCATGTTGGTATATTCTCATAGTGTGTTGGTATATGGATTGTGTCATAGTGTTTTGGTATATGGATTGTGTCCTTTTGCATGTTGGTATATTCTCATAGTGTGTTGGTATATGAATTGTGTCATAGTGTGTTGGTATATGGATTGTGTCCTTTTGCATGTTGGTATATTCTCATAGTGTGTTGGTATATAGATTGTGTCATAGTGTGTTGGTATACGGATTGTGTCCTTTTGCATGTGTGTACATATGCGTTTGAACTCAATAATTTGGAAGTTTGGTCTTTTAGATATTGATGTATGGACTATATTATAATAATCTTATTGTAGTGATTAGGGTTAGCTTTCTAGGGAGATGGTTTTATAACTCACCCATTTAGTTACCATCGTTGGATGGGATCCGACGTCAAGATATAACAGACCGGATCCCACCCAGACCTAGCCCATGCCACTGGGCCTGTTTGCCCCACGACTTCAATCCTTCACCCCCGCTTGCTGCTCCCGACGCCTTCGACTCCGTCCGCCTCAAGACGCCGCACGTCTCCTACATTAGTCGCCCTAATCATACTTGTTATGTCTCTGTAAATTCATTTTATAGAAGACCTTTAGGGAATATTTGTGGCCAAATTTTGTAAATCTGACAAAATTTCTATTATTGAAGCATGGACCGTTGAGCATGGATGTATAACATACCAAGACCCGATCCTATGTACATTCATAATGTTGCAAATTTTATTGAAGCATCCAAGAGACATGCGAAGTTGCAAAAGATAGATGACATATTATGTCCATGTACCGACTGCGAAAATAAGATTGCTTGGACGGATACTATAGTAATCCAATCTCATTTGGTGAAAAGAGGTTTCAAAAATAACTACACAATATGGACAGAGCATGGTTAGTTAGATACACATGATGTGGATAAAGATGATGAGAGAGGTTCAGATGATGATAATGTTCATATCGATGACGGTAGTGACAATCAAGCTCGTGATGATGATGATGAGTTCGATTGTGAGGAGATGTTGCGTCACATTGAACCATATGTATTGACTTCTATGGGAGCAAGCAAAGGTTTAAGTAAAATGGAGACATTGCAGAATGCGTTGATAGAGCTTTTATATGATGAATAAAACGGTTGTGATAAAGAGTTTACTACATTGTGTGCAGTCTTAGAACTACTAAAGTTGAAAGCTACACAAGGATGGTCAGATTGTAGTTTCTCTAATCTTTTGAATCTTCTGGCAGAAATTCTTCCAAATCCAAATAAACTACCTAGAAGCACTTATAAAGCGAAGAAACTTCTTTGCCCGATGGCACTAGGTGTGACAAAAATACACGCTTGTGGGAACCATTGTATTCTGTATCGCAAAGAGCATGAGCTCGCAACTAGATACCCCATTTGTGGTGTCAGTAGATATAAGAAGGACTACAATCACCAGTATGTTACCAATAAGAAAAAGTCTCAGAAGAATAAGAAGTTTATTATTGGTCCTGAAGGTGATGATGACGATACTTCTGGCGATACAGACGGGAAGAATAAGAGAAAAATTCTTGCCTTGGTGATGTGGTACCTTCCGGTAATTGATCGCTTGAAGCGTTTGTTGTCAAACCCTAGGGAGGCTGAACTTATGCGTTGGCATTCCGAGCAACGCAAGAAGAATGAAAAACATATACGACACCCTGGTGATGCAACGCAGTGGAAATTTTTTGATATTCAGTATCCAAAATTTGCAAAGGAAATCAGAAATGTGAGGTTTGCCTTGGGTACAAACGGAATGAATCCGTTTGGTGAAAAAAGGAGCATACACAGCACATGGCCCGTGGTGTTAACGATGTACAACCTACCAACGTGGTTGTGTCACAAAAGGAAATATATCTTATTATCTGTTCTTATCCAAGGTCCGAAACAACCCGGCATCGAAATTGATGTGTTCTTGGAACCTTTAAAGGAAGACACGGTAAAATTGTGGAATGAAGGGGTACGTACATGGGATGAGTACAAGCGGGGGTGTTTCACATTAAGAGTGATGATATTTGTTACCGTGCATGATTATCCCGAACTGTTTACATTATCGGGACAAATGAAAGGGAAGAAAGGTTGTGTAAGGTGTGTGGATAGAATTGGATTTCTATACCTCACTTCATCTAGAAAGACGGTGTAGATGAGACACCAACGGTTCTTAACAGATACACACAAGTATAGGAAGATGAAAGAACAATTTGATAACAAAATTGAAAAAGATACTGCACCAAAACCTTACAGTGGAAAACTTGTGTTTGAAATGGTCAAGAACATTCATATTGCTTTCGATAAGGGCAAAAATTGTAAAGGAATTAAGAGAAATAAAAGTACATCTTCGGATGATACAACTGACATGGCTTTCAAGAAACAATTATTTTTTTCAAGTATCTTCCGTATTGGAAGAATCTGGAATTTTGCCATAGTATTGATTTGATGCACATTACAAAGAATGTATTTGACAGCATCATTGGGACCTTGTTGGACATGCTGAGGAAAACAAAGGATGGATTAAATTCACATATGGACCTAGTAAATCTTGATTTGAGACCAGAGCTTCATCCAGTAGAAAAGGCGAACGAGAAGCATTACCTTCCCCCGGCCAGCTACAACTTGACGCTAGAAGAGAAAAAAGCAATTTGCGAATGCTTGCGTGGGATCAAAGTGCCCACGATTTTCTCATCCAATATCCGCAAACTAGTCTCGATGAAAGACTTGTCTTTATTCGGTTATAATTCTCACGACTGTCACATGATGATGACAGTTTTCCTTGCCATTGCAATAAGAGTCATCAAACCTGAGCATATAAAAGTTGTCATCACACGTTTGTGTTACTTCTTCAATGCAGTATAGCAAAAGGTGATAGCATGTGAAGATTTAGACTATCTGAAAACATACATTGTTGAGACAATGTGCAAGCTTGAGATGTGTTTCCCACCTTCCTTTTTTGATATGCAAGTACACCTAATCATACATCTTCTTGATCAGATAAAAGCATTGGGGCCACTATATTTACATCATATGTTTTCGTTTGAGAGATATTTAGGAGTATTAAAAGGTTATGTGTGGAACCGTGCTCACCCAGAGGGTTCAATTATGAAAGGATACACCACTGAAGAAGTGATTGAGGGTTGCGCTGATTACATCAAAGATGGAAAATCGATAGGTGTGCCTATACCGGTACATGAGGGTAGACTATGTGGGAGAGGCAAAGTGGGTAAGAAAACTTTTATTGTTCAAGAATACAAGAATGTACACCGTGCACATTTTGGTGTACACAACAACTCGCAATAGCTGAGTCGTACATCGAGGAACACCAAATTGAGCTTCGTGATAAAAACCAAGACCGCACAGAGGACTGGATCATGAAAGAGCACAGAAGATGTTTCAGTGAATGGTTAATGGACAAAAATATACCATACAGGAACACTATACAAGAGGCAACAATGAAGACGTTAGCTTCTGGCCCATCTGCTTTGGTGACATCATGGCAAGCATATGACATCAATGGTTACACATTTTATACTAAAGAAAAAGACGATAAGAGTGTTGCACAAAATAGTGGTGTTCGTATTGAGGCTTATGATTCACAAGGGTAGAAGACCATATAATTCGGGTTCATAGAGGAAATATGGGAACTCGATTATGGCAAAAGAATGGTAATGCCCGTATTTAAGTGACAATGGGTCAAACATCCTGATGGTTTGAAAGTGGACAATTACGGGCTGACAATGGTAGACTTGAATAAAGTGGGTTATAAAGATGACATGTGGGTTCTCGCCGATAATGTTGCACAAGTTTTTTATGTTCAAGATCCAGAAACTAAGAAGATGCATGTAGTTATTTCTGAAAAGCAAAATATTGTTAGGGTTGAGAATGTGGGAGATAATGAAGAGGAATATAATCAGTATGAAGAGATTTACCTTTTCATCGAACCAGAAAACATCAAGCACGTAGAGAGAAGCATTAAAAAGAATTTGAAACCCTATATGCGAGAAGATGTCAATGCTAGAAAAAATGTATATAGCAATACGAGATGATATATATTGTATATATTTGTATCTTCTGAAATCAACTTAGAACAATGTTCTATTTCAGCTTTAGATAGCATGTTTTGAACATTATTAAATCCAGCTTCTGTTTCGAGCTCCTGTCAAGCTAATCCCTTCATAGCAAGCTCTTGTAGATGTAAGTAACACTCGAGACTCATCATTTGGATTGTTAAAAGCTTCAATTGAAGTCTGACAATACTTCCCGTCCATTTGAGGGCTTGTTTGGATAGGAGTACACCCAAACAAGGCATGCAGATTTCTTTCTCTTCTCTCCATTTTGATAACTTACGAAGATGCTACTTTATCAGTTCTAATGGTTGAATATATTGACTACAAATTAGTACCATCTCTCTTAGTGCTTTACACAAGCGACGAAGCATACAACTTCAATCACAAATCTTGTTTTTACCATTTTCATAGGAATTTGACCTTAATCTTTCAAGCATAGATTTATCAATAATTGAAGCTTCTTCATCAGACATGTTAATGGTAGTTACAAGTGAAGGGTGTGTCGAAGCTAACGAAATCTCAATGGGACTGAAGACAAAGAGATGCTGCATATGAGTGACAATGTCCAGGTTAGACAGCATGAAGCTATGATGACAGCCTTCAACAACATGAAAAGTGATGCCAAGGTTATGCTTGCATCAACCAAGACATGTTGTGAGGGTATAACACTTGTTGGGGCAAGCATAACCTTGGCCAAAATCAGAAATCACGCCACCGTTGATTACTCTGAAGCCGCCATGGATTACTATGAAGTTTACCGAGCACGCACGGAGAAAGCTTCAAAGTAATCCATGGCAGCTTCAGAGTAATCCACGGTGGCGTGATTTTTGATTTTGGTCAAGGTTATGCTTGCCCCAACAAGTGTTATACCCTCACAACATGCCTTAGTTGATGCAAGCATAACTTTGGCATCACTTTTCATGTTGTTGAAGGTTGTCATCATAGCTTCACGCTGTTTAACCTGGACATTGCCACTCATATGCAGGATCTCTTTATCTTCAGTCCGATTCAGATTTCGTTAGCTTCGACACATCTTTCACTTATAACTGTCATTAACATGTGTGATAAGGAAGCTTCACTTATTTGATAAATCCATGCTTGAAAGAGTAAGTTTAAATCTCTATGAAAGTGTAAAAATAAGATTTGTGATTGAAGTTGTTCGCTTACTTGCTTGTGTGAAGCACTAAGAAAGTAGGTACTGATTTTTAGTCAATATATTTAGGCATTAAAACTGAGAAAGGAGCATCTTCCTAAGTTTTCAAATGGACAGGAGGGAAAGAAATCATTCAAATGGATGGGAAAATCCTTCCAAGGATCGTCAGTCTTCAAATTGATGCTTTCAACAATTCAAATGATGAGCCACGGGTGTTACTTGCATCTACAATAGCTTGCTATGTAGGGATTAGCTTGACAGGAGCTTAGCAACATCAGAGGCGGTTGGTAAGTAAAACCCACCTGAGATAAACATCTTCTCAGGCGGTTATTAAGTACCAACCGCCTGTGAAAAATTTAAAAACCGCCTGTGATAAATTGATGCCTATATAAAGACCCCTCGCCACAGTAAAAACGTAACCAGCCTGCGCCGCCGCCCAACCTGCACTGCCTCTGCCGCCCCGCAGAGGCATGCCTCTGCCCAGTCCCACATCACGCCATGAGGTACCTAAGTAAATTCTCATAGTTTCCTTATGATGCATTGCATGCTACCTTTTTCTTTGTATATTTTCGTAAGCTGCCAGTTTTGTGTGTTGGTATATGGATTGTGTCCTCTTGCATTTGTGTACATATGCGTTTGGACTCAATAATTTGGAAGCTTGGTCTTTTAGATATTGATGTCTTTGGCGTGTAGCCGATTGAAGGAAGAGCGCTTGGCGTGGCGCAAGAACCATCCCCATGTATGTACATATAGCACACCGGTCGCATGGTTGTATATACATATGTATCTACAATGGACTGATGAACTTAACTGTAGTTTGTTTTTCCGTCTTGTTTGTTTTTGGTATTTTCAATTTCTCTGTGTAGGGTTTCTCTGTGAAGCCTGAATCGGGAGATTTATTGAAGTGGCAGTGCATCGTCCCCGGTAAAGAAGGGGTAAGTCATGAAGAACAAGCACAATATGATTTTAACCATCGTCCTCCTATTAATAAATTTCTTTTGCAGACTGAATGGGAAGATGGTTACTACCCCCTGACAATCTCCTTCTCTGAGGACTATCCATTGGTGCCTCCAAGATGCGCCTTTCAAAGTGTGTTCTTCCACCCAAATGTCCATCGTTTGGGAGCACTCTGCATTGGGATTCTTGATCAAGAGACTGTAAGATAGACCTATTTTGCTCACGTAATTAATACTTAATTGTTGTCGAACTTATTTGAACTGGTTTCTTATATTGCTTAAACTATATTTCGTAGGGGTGGTGCAGTGGTTCTACAATCAAAACTATACTACTTGAAGTTCAGCGTTTGCTGCATCAGCCAAATGTGTCCGATGTTGAAAATGATTGCTATAATCTAATTATCAAGGTTAGATGACACTTTGACTTAGTGACCAATGTAGGTTATTCATTCCTCCTTCGATATTTGTTAATTTAAATAATGTCAATATTTCCAGGATCCAGCGTAATATAAGAGACGTGTTCGGGAGCAAGCAGGACGGTACAATTTTGATTGATCGATGGGAGCTTCAGGAATAAGTTTAAATTTGAATTTAGTTTAGAGTGCACACAATGAATGATATATGGAATTCATCGAGTTGTTAATTACCTCTAAAGTACAATGTAATTTGCATTTGTTTATCCTTATATTCCAATTAAATCACTTAATTGCAATGTCATTGTGTTTGTTTATCCCTGCAACGGACGCTCACGATCTAGGGCACTTTGGCGTTTCCGGGGACAGAAAATAAGTGGAAACAATGATTTTCCCTAGGCGGTTCTTCAATGAAAACCGTTTGTGATAATTGAACAACTACATACGGTTCTTACACAACGACCGCCGATGAAAATACATGATCTTCTCAGACCGTTGTTAATTAAGAACCGCCTGTGAAGTTCATTATATTAGAGGCGGTTTTAATTAATAACCGTATGAGAAGATCATGAATTTACCCAGGCGGTTGTTTCTTAAAATCCGTCTGTGATGTTATTTTATTGCAGACAATTCTTAAGTAATAACCGTCTGAGAAGATCGAGTATTTACCCAGGCGGTTGTTTTTTAAAATCTGTCCGTGTTGTTCTTTCATCACAGGCGGTTATTATATCATTCGTCATCACAGTCGCATATTTTTAAGGACTGCCTGTATTTGAAAAATTGAGGCACCTGTAAAAATGCTTTTTGTAATAGTGAAATGGCTTTCTCCTCAGCAACGCGTGCAACGCCCTCTGGTCCGACGTCTTCGGCGCCACGTACCGACTTGCATGTTGATGCGGCATCATCTCCGTCTGGTGCAATGTCAACAGTACAAGCCACTCCGGATGCTGCTCAACGTCATCATATGATCACACGGGGGTGCGCCGGGATTATCGTGCCAAATCCAAAATACGCAAATACTGCAACTGCACAAAGTATGGTGCCTACTTCTGTGCGAGCAGCTATGCGGGATCCGCTATGGCTTGAAGCTATGAATGAAGAGATCAAAGCTTTGCACGATAACAGAACCTGGACCTTGGTCCCGTGCTCCTCTGGCGTAAATATAATCACAGGATAATGGGTGTTCAGGAACAAATACAAGGCTGATAGCACTTCGGAAAGAAGAAAAGCAAGATGGGTCGTAAGAGCTTTCACACAAAAAACAGGAATTGATTTTGATCAAATATTTTCTCCAGTGGTCAAACCGGCCAGCATCCGCATTGTACTTCATCTAGCTGCTTCAAGACGATGGTCCGTACATCAATTGGATGTCAAAAATGCCTTCTTGCACGGTCTTCTAAATGAGAAGGTCTATTGCTATCAACCGGCCAAATTCATTGATAAAGATTATCTAGACCATGTTTGCTTGTTATCCAAGTCTCTATATGGGCTCAAGCAACACTACTACAAAAAATATTTTCACAGGTGCCTCGATTTTTTACTTAGGCAGTTCGTAAAAAAATGCACATGTGATGTCGAATAATTTAATAACCGTTTGTGATTATCAAATATCACCATCGATTTGCAAATCACAACCGCTTGGAAAAAGATAGAACTTTTCACAAGTGGTGCTTAATTAAGAACCGTTTGTAACTGGCGCATCAGTCATAGGGGGTCTTCAATAACTACCGCATGTGATGTTCCCGATATTTTCACGAACGGATTTTTCTTAGGAACGGCTTGTGAAGGATCCGCATGCAGAAATCGAGGCAAATGATCACAGTCGGCTCTGCTTAATAACCGTCTGTGAAATTCAATATATGATGGGCCCCTGCTTATCGATTTCAGACTGTCAAATAACAGAGCAAGGGCACGCAACAAAGTCTGTCAAATTCAATATATTACAACTTCATTATAATATTACAAATATATAAAATATATGTCAAATTCATTAATAAGAAATATTAAGTCTTTGTGCATGACAACTGAAATTTATTTCATACATTTTTTTTCCACCAATGCCATCTTTTCGCAAATAGGGTTTCAAATCCTTTTTAATGCTTCTTTCTATGCGCTTGATGTCTTCTGGATCGATGAAAAGCAGTTTTCGGATCATGTACATAAAAAACTTGTGTAACGCGATCGGTGAGAACTCACAGGTAATCTCTATAACCCACTTTGTTCAAGTTTACCAGTGTCAGCTCATAGTTCTCCACTTTCACACCAACAGGATATTTGACCCATTGGCACTTGAATACCGGCATTTGCATTCTTTCACCATAATCGAGTTATAGTATTTGCTCTATGAACCCAAAGTATGTGGTCTTCTGCCCTTGTGGATCATAAGCCTCTATATATACGAATGCTACTGTTTTATGCAACACTTTTACTATCTTTTTCCTTACTGTAGAATGTGTACAATTGATGTCATATGCTTGCCGTTATGTCACTAAAAGAGATGGGCTAGAAGCTAACTTCTTCATTGTTGCCTCTTCTATAGAGTCTCTGTATGGTATATTTTTGTGAAACGACTTTTGTGCTCTCTCATGATCCAATCCTATTTGCAGCCTTGGTTTTCTCTGTGAAGCTCAATTTGTTGTTACTCGATGTACGGCTTAGCTATAGCGAGTTGTTGTAGTACAACAACATGTGCACAATGTACTAATTTGCAATCATGAACGATAAAAGTTTTCTTACCCACTTTGCCTCTCCCACGTAGTATACGCTCATGTACTGGTATAGGCACACCTATATGCTTTCCATCTTTGATGTAAATCAATGCAACCCTTGATCACTTCTTCAGTGGTGTATCCTTCCATAATTGAACCCTCTGGGTGAGCACGATTCCACACATAACCCTTTAATACTCCTAAATATCGCTCTAATGGAAACATATGATGTAAATATAGTGGCCCCAATGCTTTTATTTGATGCACGAGATGTATGATTAGGTGTACTTTCATATCAAAAAAGGATGGGGGGAACACATCTCAAGCTTGCACATAGTCTCAACGATGTATGTTTTCAAATAGTCTAAGTCTTCACGGGCTATCACCTTTTACGATATTGCATTGAAGAAGAAACACAAACGTGTGATGACAACTTTTATATGCTCTGGTTTGATGACCCTTATTCTAATGGCGAGGAACACTGTCATCATCATGTGACAATCGTGAGAATTATAGCTGAATAAAGACAAGTCTTTCATGGAGACTAGTTTGCGGATATTGGATGAGAAAATTGTAGGCACTCTGATTCCATGCAAGCATTCGCAAATTGCCTTTTTCTTCTCTAGTGTCAAGTTGTAGCTAGCTGGGGGAAGGTAATGCTTCCCGTTGGCCTCTTCTATCAGGTGAATCTCTGGTCTGATATCAAGATTTACTAGGTCCATACGTGATTTTAATTCGTCCTTTGTTTTCCTTAGCATGTCCAGCAAGGTTCCAATGATGTTGTCAAATACATTCTTTCTAACATGTATCAAATCAATACTATAGCAAATTTCCAGGTCCTTCCAGTATGGAAGATACTTGAAAAAATAGATTGTTTCTTGAAAGCTGTGTCAGTTGTATCACCCAAAGATGTAGTTTTCTTTCTCTTTGTTCCTTTACATTTTTTGCCCTTACAGAAAGCAACCTGAATGTTCTTGACCATTTCGAACACGAGTTTTCCACTGTAAGGTTTTGGTGCAGCATATTTTTCAGCTTTGTTATCAAATTGTTCTTTCATCTTCCGTTACTTGTGTGCATCTATCAAGAATCGCCGATGTCTCATGTACACCATCCTTCGGGATGAAGTGAGGTACAAAAAACTAGTTCCATCCACACACCTTACACAACCTTTCTTTCCTTTCATTTGTCTCGATAATGTAAAAAGTCTGGAATAATCATGGACAGTAACGAACATTATTGCTCTTAGCGTGAAATACTCCTGCTTGTACTCATATCATGTACATACCCCTTCATTCCCCAGCTTCACCATATCTTCCATTAGAGGTTCCAAGAACACATCATTTTTTATGCCAGCTTGTTTCGGACCATGGATAGGAATAGATAACAAAACGTATTTCCTTTTGTGACACAACCAGGTCGGTAGGTTGTACATTCTTAACCCCATGGGCCAGGTGTTGTCTATGCTCCTTTTTTCACCAAATGGATTCATTCCATCTGTACCCAACGCAAACCTTACATTTTTTATTTCCTTCGCAAACTTTGGATACTGAATATCAAAATTTTTCCATTGTATTGCATCACCAGGGTGTCGAATCTGCTTACCATTCATCCTGCATTGCTCGAAATGTCAACGAGTTAGTTCAGCCTCCCTGGGGTTTGAGAACAAACGCTTCAAGAGATCAATTACTTGAAAGTATCACACCACCAAGGCATCGTCAGAAGTATCGTCATCGTCGCATTCAGGGCCAATCAAACTCTTCTTATTCTTCGGGGTCTTACTCATGTTGGTAACATACTGGTGATTATAGTCCTTCTTGTATCTACTGACACCGCAGACGGGGCATCTAGTTGCGATCTCATGCTCTTTACGATACAGAATACAATGGTTCACATAAGCGTGTATTTTTGTCACACCTAGTGACATTGGGCAAAGAAGTTTCTTCGCTTTATAAGTGCTTCTCGACAGTTTATTGGGATTTGGAAGAATTTCTGCCAAAAAATTCAAAAGATCAGAGAAGCTACAATCATACCATCTGTGTGTGGCTTTCAACTTTAGTAGTTCTAGGACTGCATGCGGTGTAATAAACTATTTATCACAACACTTTGATTCATCATATAAAAGCTCCATCAGCGCATTCTGCAATGTCTCTATTTTACTTAAACCTTTAGTTGCTCCCATAGAAATCAATACATGTAGTTGATGTGACGCAACATCTCCTCACAATCAAACTCATCATCATCGTTGTCGTCATCCTGATTGTCACTACCATCATCGATATGAGCATTATGGCCATCAGAACCTCTCTCATCATCTTATCCACTTCATGTGTATCTAATTCACCATGTTTTGTCCATATTGTGTAGTTTTTTTTTGAAATCTTTTTTCACCAAATGAGATTGGATTACTGTAGTATCTATCCAAGCAATATTATTTTCACAGTTGATACATGGACATAATATGGCATCTTTTGCATCTTCGCATGTCTCTTGGATGCTTCAAGAAAGTTTGCAACATTTTGAATGTACATAGGATCAGGTCTTGGCACATTGTATATCCATGCTCGACGGTCAGTCTTCTATGTCAAACTGTAAAAATAAAAATAATATATCATTTCATTTTCATTAAATAACACTTGATAAAATCATTGGATAAAAACATTGATTTTTTTCTTTAAATTTTTCCCTTCCCTTTGCCGCATGTACAAGCGACATCATTAATTGATGTTTTAGACAACCAAATGGAAAAAAAAAAGAACCGTTGAGTGTTGTGTGAACGAAATTTTTAGCTGTCCTAAGGACAACTACTCCGTATTAAGAAATGGAGGAGTAGCTAGAAAGAAGGTAAGAGGGAGGCGTACAGGGAGGATGATTGCCACAAGGATCGGCGACGAGGGCGAGGGCGAGGACAATGACACTTGGCGACAAGGGCCAGGACGGTGACGTGGCTAGGCAGCGAGGGCGAGGACGGCTGCAGCAGCGGCGGCGATGAGGGCCAAATGAAAATTTTGGCAGCCTGACGGCGTCGATGTGAAATCTATCGGGTTGGGTTTTTGCGGTGCCCGAGCGACACCTTATATAGTCATCAATTTTCACATGCGACTTCTAAGTGAACCACCGCCTGGGATAATATTTTCACATACGACTTTTAAGTGAACCACCGTGTGGGATAATATTTTCACAAGCAGCTTTTAATTGAACTACAGTCTCGGATAACGTATGTTCGCAGGGCCCACAAGTCAGATACAAAAGGGGGAAATAGGTTGTTTTGGACGATCTGGTTGCAAAATTAAATTCCGTTAATTTGACAAAAGACCGTCCATGCCAACCTTGAAGTCAACCGTGCAATGCCTTGCCTTATATGCTCATTGCAACGGGCTCAAATTTTTGTGGTGGGACAAAAGATCTTCACAGGCGGTTGTGTAGTTAAACACCGCCTGTAATAATAGTCAGTCCAGTGCAGCTGACTGGTGGGTCCCACGATGCTCCCCTATTATCTCCATTCTCCGTGAAATTTAATTTCCTACACAAACTTTGTCCAAAAAATGCCCCAATTTTGCAAGTAGGCAAAATAAAATGTGTAGAACTCAATTATAAGCTCAAATTTGAGAATTGACAAACTTCGAATCAAACTCAAATTTGATTTGAATTCAAATGCATTTCAATGATTTTATTTAATTGAATAGCAAATGTGCTCTAAAGTTTATGAAATTTAACAAAGGGGCACTGTTTGAATTATGAGTACCTCAAAGGTGAACTCAAATTTGATATGTGACTTTGTTTGAAAAGGAGCTAAGATTGAAATTTTGGCTCTCTCCTTCTAGGTTTAATTAAATTCCATTTTCTTTGGTTCCCTTAATTTGTTTTTCCTTCTCATTTTTGGTCTCTACTAGCTGAAGCACAAACTTTGTCCAAAAATGCCCCAACTTTGCAAGTAGGCAAAATAAAATGTGTGGAACTCAATTATAACCTCAATTGAGAATTTACAAACTGTGACACCCGGTTCCGAAAATGAACCAAGTGAATGTATATGTGTGCCTAGGACATTCAACACACATACACGAGTGCATTCACAAAAGGATATATAGAAAATTACCAAAAAACAAAATTAATTAACCACTTTTATTACACAATTCATAATATCCTCGAATACAAGCTCTAATAAATATTAACAATGAAACCACTAATACTGCAGCGGAAACAAACTAATTAAGCAAACTAAGCAAAATAAGCATAAGGGTAGAGCAGCTCCAATCAACACCACAAGCAAAGCTGACTGCAGACACGGCCTAGAACGTCACATTATTACTGTTATACTCCCAAATCTGACTTGCAACTGTTTGGGGGGGGGGGGGTTGCAAGGGTGAGTACATGTCATACTTAGCAAGTGTAAAAAGTATGACATATAGCTCATTCAAATGACAAATATAATAAAGGCTAAGTGCTGAAAAGTACATTAAAACATTTGAAAAGCAATATATTATAAGTATGTGAAGTAAACCCATCATAAACCATGTAGTTACCATAATACCAGTCCATATTTCATTACCATCATCCATATTCCAGATTTCTTATTACCTTTAACCATATCCATTGCCATAAATCAAAATGACATCCCATAACCAGTACCAAACCATCCCAAATCCCAGGTTTCTCTCTAATCATGGAAGTTGTCCAGGTGCTCATAATCGGGAGCACGGCTATCATGATAGTTTTTAAGACACTCTGCAGAGTTTGTACCACTTTACCCATGTGTTTGTAATTTCATCACCTTCCAGTGACTAGAACCTCTATCTTGCCGTCTCACACTTCCGTTGGTGTGTGGCCAAGAGATCACAAAATAGCCCTTACAAAGGGACTACTAGCATGTACGGACTCACTGAGATTTCACCGGTGGCGATGTCTCCAACTGAGCACATCTTCAACCAAGGGCCCCCTCTTGTGCCATTTGGATTCCTGGGAGTCCCGCCTCAAATCCAAACCCAATCCGACTCCCCTTACCCGGTGCGCCAAATGATCCATGTAAAACTAGCAATACCCTAATTAATCAGTTATGCCACACCCATACTTGGCACCGTGGTGGCACTGTTGTCTTGGTTTATTCTCGCATGAACCGGTCATTAGATCTAAAGCAAGCAACCACCATGTCTTTCAACCCATCCACATACCAAACTTGCTTAAATCACCCATTACCATATCATATTGACCAGTTCATATAACCATAATCTCATTAATGCGTAATTAAATAGTATATTTGTTTTCCCATCCCAATTAATTAAGCGAAGCAAAAAGGTAAAAATCCCTTCCTGACTCTCTGCCATGTATTCCAGGTGACAAGGGTGGTTAAACAAAGCTAGTAAACTTCCTATCATAGGATTCCCATCAAATTGACACAAGCATGCAGTTTTGAAAACAGACCTTTTATTGTAAAAACAGGATCAATATGTTCAAGGACACTTGCCTTGCTCTTGGGCTTGGTTGGGATCAAAGACTTCAAATTCCTGGTGCTGGAGGTCCTCCGCACCACTCTCTAGTGCAAAACTGTCTAATTCGCGCAACAAACATAAAAGACAAGATTTACAATAAATAAGTGCACATATATTACTCAATATGTCATGACATGCATGATTAATGCAAATGTGATGCAAAACTAGTTAATGAGTTGTTAATAATGTTCACTAACTAGGTCTAATAGTTATTAACAAGTTTGGACAGGTTTGGAATTGATTCAAATCAATTTAGAATTAATTCAGCAGGAACCATACAGCAAAATCGGACTAGTCCGCTGTAGGGTCGAACTAGTCCGCCTTTTGCACAAACAGGGGATTAGGGTTCTCTAGATCGACGTGAATTTGGAGAAACGGGGTTGAATTCACGTGAGATAAAGAAAGTAGAAGGTATACCAGGTGTTTAGAACTCTAATGAGTCAAAGGTTTTGGAGGAAACACTTGGATCTTGATGATCTAGGGTTGATGAAGGAACTTGATGGTGAATTGGTGATGAAGAACGAAGACTTGATGGACATATTGATCCTCTTTCGTTTCCTCCACTTCTTCTTCTTCCTTGGAATCTCCTTCTCCCTCCTTGATGGTAGATACCCATGAGATAGGGTTTGTGGTCTTTCAATTGAGGCAAAAGGATGCAAATTCAAGGGGTGGGGTTGTTTATATAAGGTTGGAGGGCTAGGGTTTGATGGATTTCGAGTTTGGGGAGGGTGGAGGCTGGTGTGGGGTCCCACATGGGCTCCAAAAAGAGTTAGACATGACGTCCTTAGGCCCACTTAAGGTAAAACCCAAAAACACGTCGTGGAACAAAAGATCAACTCGGAATCGCGATCACCGGACAAGTCCGAAAAGGGTCGGACTAGTTCGAAGTTAGTCAGAGAGATATCGTACAAGTTCGGACTAGATATCGGACAAGTCCGAACTTAGTTAGAGAGGAAAACAGGCAAGTCTGGCCAAAACCAAACAAGTCCGATTTTAGTCAGAGGGGAAAATAGACAAGTCTGCTAGATGTCGGACAAGTCTAGGGACTTGGCGAAATTTCAAGGAATTGGAGTGATCGGACTAGTCCTCAATGGACTGGACAAGTCTGAAAGTTGTACAGAGAGGAAACCGGATTAGTCCGCCGCATAAATGGACTTGTCCGATGGAGGTCAGAGAGAAATTGGACTAGTCTGCACCAAAAACGGACTAGTCCGCACTTCTCAGAACTTTTGAGTGCAGTTTGCTCCTAATTCGTTTTAAACTTGTTCCTTTTTATGTTAATTAATGTTAAACATGTATATGAACTTATGCAATGCATGATGCATGAAAATAAGGGTTTTACACAAACTTCGAATCAGATTCAAAATTGAATTTGATTTTAAATGCATTTTCAATTATTTCATTTAATTGAATGGCAAATGTGCTCTAAAATTTATGAAATTTGACACAGAGGCACTATTTCAATTATGAGGAACTCTAAGGTGAACTCAAATTTGAGATTTGACTTGTTTGAACAGGAGCTAAGTTTGAAATTTTGGATATCTCCTTCTAGGTTTAATTAAATTCCATTTCCTTTGGTTCCTTTAATTTGGTTTTTTCCTTCTCATTTTTGATCTCTACTAGCTCAACGAAAAACTTTGTCCAAAAATACCCCATATTTGCATGTAGGCAAAATAAAATGTGTAGAACCCAATTATGAACTCAAATTTGAGAATTGACAAACTTTGAAAAAGATTCAAATTTGAATTTGAATTCAAATGCATTTCAATGATTTCATTTAATTGAATAGCAAATGTGCTCTAAAATTTATGAAATTTGACACAGGGGCACTGTTTGAATTATGACGAACTCAAAGGTGAACTCAAATTTGAGATTTGACTTGATTTGAAGAGAAGCTAAGTTTGAAATTTTGGATCTCTCCTTCTAAGTATAATTAAATTCCATTTTATTTGGTTCCTTTTATTTGTTTTTTCCTTCTCATATTTGATCTCTACTAGCTCAAGGACAAATTTTGTCCAAAAATACCCCAACTTTGCATGTAGCAAAAATAAAATGTGCAGAACCCAATTATAAACTCAAATTCTAGAATTGACAAACTTTGAATCAGATTCAAATTTGCATTTGAATTCAAATGCATTTCAATGATTTCATTTAATTGAATAGAAAATATGCTCTAAAATTTATGAAATTTGACACAGGGCCACTATTTTAATTATGTGGAACTCAAAGGTGAACTCAAATTTGAGATTTGACTTGGTTTGAACAGGAGCTAAGTTTGAAATTTTGGATCTCTCCTTCTAAGTTTAATTAAGTTCCATTTTCTTTTGTTCCTTTAATTTGTTTTTTCCTTTGCATATTTGATCTCTACTAGCTCAAGCACAAACTTTGTCCAAAAATACCCCAACTTTGCATGTAGGCAAAATAAATGTGTAGAGCCCAATTATAAATACAAATTTGAGAATTGAAAAACTTTGAATCAGATTGAAATTTGAATTTGAATTCAAATGCATTTCAATGATTTCATTTAATTGAATAGCAAATGTGCTCTAAAATTTATGAAATTTGACACAGGGGTACTGTTTGAATATGCTAAAAATGATACATCACCTCACTGTGTTGTTTAATTTGCTAAAAATGATGCAGCAATTGGGACATGAACTAACAACCTCATGTAAGGGACTCAAACACTCTACCAACTGAACCAGACAAGTTATTTGTCTATGTTGCGATAGCAAGCCAAATAAACCAAAATAGAGTCATCAATTTTCAAAGGCGGCTTTTAAGTGAACCATCGCCAGAGATAATATCTCTCCTCAGTCGACTATTGAGTTAAGCACCGCCTGATATAATAGGCGCCTATATAAAGCCGCTTTGTGTCCTCGCAAAAACCTAAGCTGGGGGTTTTTTTCACTTAGACGCCATCAGGCTGCCAAATTTTCCATTTGCCGCCAAAGCCCTCGCTGTTAAGTGCTGACTCCATAGCCCTCGTCACCGAGCACCCACGCCTCGCCCTCGCCACTGAGTTGCCCTCGTTGTCGTTCCCTGCCGCCGTCGCCGTCTCCGTCTTTGTATGCCTCCCTCCTCCCTTCTCTGTCCTCCTCTAGCACTGTCTCTACCACACCCCCGCGCCTTCATCCTCCCTGCGCCGACTCCCTCGCTTCCTCCTCCCCGTGCCACCTCCCTCCCTCCTCCCCGCGCCGCCTCCCTTCCTCCCTCCTCCCCACACCGCCTCCCTCCCTCCCCTCTCCCCGCACCGCCTCCCTCCTCCCCGTGCTGCCTCCCTCCCTTCTCCTCTCTGCGTTGTCTCCCTCCCTCCTCCACGTGTTACCTCCCTCCCTCCCTCCTCCACGTGCCACCTCCCTCCCTCCTCCCCAGGCGCTGCCATTCAGTCAATGTAGATAATAGAAAAATAATGAAGTGAATGCTTTCATTGTTAAGATTTGTCTTTTTATGTTCTTACCTAATCCTCTGCATTTAGTTTGTTTGGGTGCTAAGTACTATATTTCATAGTAATTCAGCTTTTTTTAGTTATATCTTTTTGCTTTTGAGCCTGCGTAAGATGACGACACCGTTAGAGCATATATTCTTGTACCTTACATTAAAGTGGAATGACACATTTTTGGTCTTATCAGTACTAACATGGAAATCCCTAAGAAGACCGTCCCGCAAGGCGATGGTGCTGGTAGTAACAATAAAGTCCCAAATATTGAGTTTAGTGACTCCACCAGTTCAGGCTCGTATCACAAATCATCGTTGGGTTCTTTTGCACGTATTAGAAAAAATAAAAAGACTTTAAAGGATCTTGACCCAGAATATGATCCCGCCGGCGAGGTATGAATAACGAATCTTAACTCCAGCAGTTTAAGTTAGTGTTGGTTGTCAAGTATATGAAGTCTTTTAATTCTTTTCTACCTAGCTTAATCGTGAGGAGAACGAGGTGACTTCGGCTCCGAAAATAGCAGAAGGTTCTTCAATGGTTAAATCCTCGGGTTCACTAAAGCTAAAACGAGGGCGATGAGGTCCCAATAAGGGTCCACTCAACCGCATCATTTATATAACTCATGCTAGTGTAGGTGGGCTCCCCCAAGAACCACTTGATTATGTTATAAAGTATCAAAATGCATGTGGTTGTCTTGTTAGAGATCTCGTGTCGATTACAACGAAGAATTGGAAAAAAAATTTAGAGATCTCGTGTCGATTACAACGAAGAATTGGAAAAAAATCCCTGAGGCGGGCAAGAATGAGTTGTGGGAGAAGTTGAAAAAACAATTCAGATTCCCAAAAGGAATAGAAGAAGCTGTAAAGAAAGCAACATCGATATCTTGCGGCAAAATGTTTCATGGCTGGAAGAGTGAAATGAATGCTTATGTTAAGGACAATAAGGTCCCTTGCCCAAAGAAGATGAGAAAAATCACAAATGCTTAGTGGCAAGAATTTGTTCGTAAAAAGACCACACCTGAGGCTAAAGCCCTAAGTCAATCAGGTCCTAGCTTGTAAAAAAAGAACATATACCATCATCGCTTGGAGTCTATCGGATATGCCCCAAAAGTTGAGAAATGGAATAAAATATTAGAGGAAACTATCAATGCGGGCAATCCTAACCCGCTAGAAGGTTTCGATGAGCGAAATAAGCCGTGGGTGTTAGCTCGGTCAGGTTTGACTGACGAGGGCAAACTTGCAAAGCCCGACTTCGTGAACCAAGTAGAGAAGAGAATGAAAGAAGTAATTTAAAAGCAAGAGAAGGGTCTCTTCAAGGCGATGAGGGAGAATGACCAACTTACTGCTATCCCAGTGTTGACGGTTGTTATATCCCAATTTCACTCGTCAATATAACTCAATTATATGAAGGATAAGTCATTTCTTACACACATAACCTTTCTACTTAATCTATTTCCACTTGTCCTTGGAAAAATAGTGCATTTTAGACTTTTTATGCGGGAATTGACGTAAAAGAGGGGGAGCAATCCTAAAAATTATCATCCTAGCAAATCAAGTGCCGACACATGGCATCGCATGGATCAAATGGCCCACAAACAGACATATCCGAGGATATCCAATGGTGTATCTCAATATCAGGCAATAGGGCCCACCTAGAAGTG
Organism: Tuctoria greenei; assembly: GCA_036927565.1. Lineage (NCBI taxonomy): Eukaryota > Viridiplantae > Streptophyta > Magnoliopsida > Poales > Poaceae > Tuctoria > Tuctoria greenei. The sequence continues at coordinate 169,477,195 of JAYESD010000008.1, read as the reverse complement.
GCCTGGAGGAAGAACAGGAGAAACAGAGCCAAGACCAGGTCGCTCGAACACCCTGTTCGGCCAACTAGTTCCTAGTGCCAAACACGATCAACTTCCACGTGTCAACTCCCTGTGGTGTCCTGATAACGATGAATATTGATTCGTGCGCTTTTGATGGCAGGAAGCGACCCTTCTTCAGCTATAAATAGGACCCCCTACCCCTCACTTCAAGACACGCCACTTGAGCATCATTCTATTGTATACACTACTTTTCTTAGTCCTTAGTGGAGGTTAGGCTGTAGAGAGGAGACTCTAGTCCCAAGTCCAAATTGGAAAAGGTATGGCTCATGTATCTTTTCTTGTATTTGGGACTTTATGCTTTATATTAATATTATTAGTCTTTACTTATCCATATACTTGGATAAAGCGTTCCTTGTTTGGTTGTAGAGTCCATGTATGTGGTAGGTGTAGATGTTGTTATGATCTGGACATAATGCCATTATGATGTTACACCACTATAGTCTAATTAGGTAATAATATTATTATGTTAATATGAATATGTTAGTGCTTGGATACAACATTAGTTGAATTATGTTTAGGTTAGTCATTGCCTTAGGATGAATATTATGTTGCAACTCTTAAGGTATTTACTTAGCATGCAAGCGTGGTGCTTGGATAGTTAAGTGGCGTTGGATGCATCGTACTCCACGGGTTGTAGAGGTAGGCAGTAGGTGGTGATAGCCCTATCCGTCCATTGTAATCCTCCATGTTCAGCTACGACGTAGGCTCTTGGTAGGAGTCACTTGGCAGACCAGGGTAAGCTCGTGCCCAACATGTTGGACCACTAAGCTCTAGTATTCACCATTAGCATATTCATGTGTACTTTATTAGTCTATGTATATGAGTAATTAGAGCACAGTAGCCAAGGAATGACACTCCTTTGTGGCTAAAGGTTATCATTACCTTAGCTAAGGAATGACAGATCACACCCAATGCATGAGAGGTACAAGTTATTGCTTTATTACAAGAAGGTATGATACACCTTAGCCAAAGAATGACGGAACACACTCAACGCATGCTGAGTCCACGTCATTCCTTTGTAGCTAAAGGTTATCATTACCTTAGCCATGAAATAACAAACTACACTCAACGCATGAGAGACCTTGAGGTGTGGAAAAGCGACATCAACAACACTTTCTTCAACCACACTCATGGTACCCGAGGGAGGCAACACAACATCGACACTCAACCCTCCATTGTTAATGCCATGCTGCAACAAGGATAGACCAACCTCATGGCCTACCTCCATCGTTAGGGATTCAACTCCTATCGCCGACCTTGATCAAGAATAAGATTGGGGGAGGACCCCCACTTGAAGTAACTTGTATCACACCCATTGCATTTTAGTTTCCATCCATTCATCCACCTTGCATCTAAAAATGTTAAAAATATAAAGTTAGTAATGTAGATTTGCTTTCTATGAAATGAAGATGTGCGGTAAGAATGGTTTTGAATTCACATAGATGAAATGATGAATAGTTGCTCTGTTTTATTCTTCCTAAGTCCCTAGTTTACAACATGCTACTCTCCAAATATTGTTTTCATTGGCTTAAATTAACTTTGTCTTGATTTAGAAATTGCGGGTAGCAAAAGCTTAATCTAATTCTAGGTTGTTGTGAGATTTGAGATAGTGATAGTGCTGCTATTTCTAATTTGAAAGTGAAACTTAGATTTCTAGAGAAATTCTAAAAAGGTTTAAGTTACCCTCATTTGATTGGAAATACCTACCAAAGCCATATGATGTTTCACACTAATAAACCTTATGCATATGAAATTGGTTTCACATTGAGTCTAGTCAAACCAGTATAGTCCTATGTGAGAATTCATTCATTTCTTTTAAATTCAAGACTTTACTTGCACGTGCTATACTTCTACACTAGAAGTTAGAAAAATTTTATCATATCATCATTCCACAATAAAAAGAGAAACTCCATGCCTTTCATACTTAGTACTCTCTTCAAGTTTATTGTATAAAAAGGGAGTAGAAGACATGGCTACAAGAAAAGAGAAAAGAAAATGCATGCTTACATTATAAGCATGAGAAAAAAAGAGGAGAGAAAAGAAAAAAGCCATTTTCATCCCCGCAATAAAGAGAGTCCACATCAAAGGAGTTATCTCAACATTTCCACATCCACTTCCACTTACACCACACATTCACAAGTCTTGATTGAAAAGTTTGAATTAATTTCTCCTAAGGCTTACTCTTTTGACTTAGCATTATTATGTGTTGCATTCGATCAAAAAAATATTATGTGTTGCAAATATGCCTACATCCATTTCCTACCAAGGTCAACATATAAATCATATTTAGTAGTAGATCAGTATAGGCAAATGCCTTGGTGAGGATATATTTCCACTACACAAAAAGGAGTGATTGAGAGAATCAAGTCGAGGTACTTAGAATCTAAATTAAAACTCTTCGGGATTTAAGTGGAACTGGACATCTAGGCTATGCTTGCTCCATTTACTGTTCTTTAATTCAACTACCCATGATACGAAAAGCATAAGCCCCATAATGACTTAAGAAGGGTAGAGTACCATAGCCAATTTTTGCAATACTAAGTAGAGTATTTTGTTGTGCACTGGGTACTTTTGAAAGATAGAACATTGTAGCAACTCCTGATCATCAACCTAAAGTCTTGACTTTGCTCGGGACGATCAAATGATAAGCTTGGGGAGTTTATTGACGGGTGTTATATCCCAATTTCACATGTCAATATAACTCAATTATGTGAAGGATAAATTATTTCTTGCACACATCACATTTCTACTTAACCTATTTCCACTTGTTCTTGGAAAAATAGTGCATGAAGGCTTTTTATGTAGGAATTGAGGTAAAAAGAGGGGGAGCAATCCTAAAAGGTATCATCCCAGCCAATCAAGCGCCGACACATGGCATCACATGGATCAAATGGCCCACAAACAGACGTATTTGAGGAGATCCAATAGTGTATCACCCATATCAGTCAATAGGGCCCACCTGGAAGTAACTTGGAGACACGCGAAACAAAGCCCAGACCAGGTCAGGCGAACACCCTGTTCGGCCGACTAGTTACTGGCGCTAAACGCGATCAACTTCCACGTGTCGAATCCTTGCAGTGTGTTGATAACGATGAAGACTGACCCTTTTCCAGCTGTAAGTAGGACCCTTCTCAAGCTATGAATAGGACTCCCTACCCCCCACTTCAAGATACACCACTTGAGCATCATGCTATTGTGTACACTACTTTTCTTAGTCCTTAGTGTAGATTAGGATGTAGAGAGGAGCCTCTAGTCCCAAGTTCAAATTAGGAAAGGTATGGCTCATGTATCTTTTCTTGTATTTGTGACTTTATACTTTATATTAATATTATTAGTCTTTACTTATTCATATACTTGGACAAAGGGTTCCTTGTTTGGTTGTGGAGTCCATGTATGTGCTAGGTGTAGATGTTGTTATGATCTAGACATAATGCCATTATCTTGTTATCATAAACATCATACACCACTACTATAGTATAATTAGGTAATAATATGATTATGTTAATATGAATATGTTAGTTCTTGGATCCAACATTGGTTCAATGATGTTTAGGTTAGTCATTGCCTTAGGATGAATATAATGCAAATCTTAAGGTATTTACTTGGCATGCAAGCGTGGTGCTTGGATAGTTAAGTAGCATTGGATGCATCGTAGTTTACGGGTTGTACAGTTAGGCAGTAGGTGGTGACAGGCCTATCCATCCGTTGTAATCCTCCACATTTGTCTATGACGTAGGCTCTTGGCATGAGTCGCCTGGCAGACCATGGTAAGTCCGTGCACGACATGTTGGACCACTAAGCCCTACTATTCACCATTAGCATATTCATGTGTACTCTATTAGGCTATGTAAATGAGTAATTAGAGCACAGTAGGAGTAGCTTTGTGTCGTAGTCTAACCCTCACTAGGACAACCTTACACTTAGAGTAGATTGCTTAGGTGTGTGTCACACTATCCCTATTGCCATCATACCCATGTTCTGGTAAACACTTAGTATCCTATACCTTGAGCATAATAATAGTGTTTACTTTACTTCACCGCCTTCCTTTGGGATAAATACGATACCCTTGGGAATACTCTTGGGTGAAATGCTACAACGGTATCTTTCGTGCGCTTGCGTATCTCATCTCCTACCGGAGATGATCTATGGTGTTGTAGAAGTGTGGACTAGGACACTTCCCCCGGTACTACTAAGTAGTAGTCCGCGGAGGTTTGTATTCGGTTGGGGCGCAAGTCAAGATCGAGACAAGAGGTGAACATCGAGAGTTTTACATGGTTCGGGCCACCTGAGCGTAATACCCTACTCCACGTGTGTGTGTTGATTGTATGAGCTTGAGTGTGTATGAGTTGGCTTGAGATCAGTTGAGATAGCCTGTCCTTTCTACCATGCAGCGCAACCCTTTTATATGCCAAGGATTGGTTGTTACAGTGTGTGCCTGGCCCGACAGGTGGCCCAGCTGTAATAAACTACCCTATACACGATCTACAGTGTTAAGGGCAGTTAATAGTGTGATAGAGTGCCATAATGACAATGTTACCAGCCTTGATAGTCCTCTGATCGTGCGTCATTAATATGGTATTAATGAAGCGTTAACCAGGTAAGGTAACGGCTAATTGATAGCCCTTGAATGTTCGCACCGTTGGAGATCCCATTGTCTTCCCATTACATATTTAGTTCCGGATGTTGACACGTGGAAGCTCTGGAGCTTCCCTCAATTGGGGGATAGGTCCGGTGCTATTGGACACATGGCAGTGCTGGAGCTTCCCTATGGGGGGAGGCAAGGTCTGGATCTGCAAGACACGTGGCAGCACCGGAGCTACCCAACTAAGGGAGGCAGGTCCAGCTCTTCTGGACACGTGGCAGTACCGGAGCTACCCTATGGAGGGAAGCAGGTCCGATACTACGGGACATGTATTCCCTCCGAATGTCCGCCACCTGGACATAGGAACTCCATGGCTTTGTTTACAGTACCAAGGGGTACCTGGTACGCAGGGTACCGATAGTGGCCTCAGGGCACACCTCAGGGAGAGGTTATGCTACCATAGGTGGGGCCATCATCGATTCCCGTGTTGCTGCTTCAAAGTCTTTTCCTGGGAGGTTGAAGCGATGGCACGCAGTTATGCCATCATCACGTGGCCCTTCTCGATATGGTGAGTGGGAATCTGGTGTGAGGATATCACGCAATTGAACGTCCCTGGTTCCCAAGACAAAATTCATATCGGTTACCAGCGTAATCTTTGTAGCCCTGTCAGGTTGCTGCCCTCGGGCTTCTAACTTCTCATCATGACAATGGTTCACCTGGTGCGACTTTTTAACAAAGTGGACACGAGCTCCCTTCTCATTGACTAGGTCATTTGAGATTAGGGTTTGGAGGTAGTTTACATCCAGCTATTGCAGAGGCTTAATAAAGGGAGAAAGTCTGCACGGGAAGAGAACTCCTTACGCTTTCATTTGATCTTGTGTTTAGAGCTCTCCACCCTTGCAACCCTTCTTCCGCTTCAGCTCCACTTTGCGGTGATGGAGTTGGGTCTTCCTCGTAGCTGGATCAAGAGCGATGATGAGTTCTAGAGAGTTCGCACCTACATGGGGTGGTCGAATGATTCCTCAACTCGATTCGCCTCGGCAAGCTCCCTTTCAAGAAAGAAAATGTCGGCAATATTGTGCACTTTTTCGATGTTCACCATGGTGGGGCTCATCCCGCCATTCTCCAGCTTCTTGTTGATTTTGCTGGACTTCTACGGCCTGCAGCTCCACCGCCTTGGCCCCCACTCCTTCTTGCTAGTGGCAACATTTGTCCACTTTTGTCAGATTTGGGTGGGTGTGCTACCCTGCATCGAGCTCTTTTGCGCCTTCTTCAAGGTCCACACAACGAGAAAAGGGAATGAGCTTCTCGACTTCTACTATATCATGAAGCGCAATAACTCGTCCTTCAAGTACTTGAAGACGTTCCCTTTCGGGAAGTGGGATGGCTGGAAGAAGGATTGGGTGGTCATCAGGGTGGATCATCATGATATGCTGGAGCTTCCTAATTGCCTACCCTTTGTTGACACTGACACCTGGGAGGTCGTCTCGAAGCTGTCTGAGGAGTATAACCCGATCTTGTCAAGGATCCGGGAGTGCGTGGAAGGAGGAGTGACTCCCCTGATGGTGATTGCAAATGTTCTAACCAAATGTTGGGCTCCACTGAAGGCGAGGGAATGGCCAGCATGGGCATTCAGTGGAGAAATGGATCCATACAGGATTTTTGTTGGCATCAGGTCAAATTTGGATGAAAAGGCTTTGAAGCTCCATCTCCAAAACTTGCACCATGGAGCCATAAATCCCGATGGTCTGACACCAGCGGCAGAGTTTTTGCCCCTGAACATGGTTCTGGAGTTCAGGAGAGAGCTGCAGAAGAAGATGTCAACGCTTGACGACTTAGGCCTTGTGGAGAGGCATAGGAGCACCCCTCCAGCAGGTATAGTGATTTTTGTAGCTCCTTGTCCTCATGAGGGATCTGGACCTATGCCAGTTATGGCGAAGGCAAAGGTCCCGCAGCTCCATCTTCCAAGGAGTCGATGTCAAGTCGAGGCAAGGGGAAAGATCCCATCGTCACCCCGAGCCGCAAGCGGAAGCTGGCTAGAAGCAACGAGAGCTATGTGAGAGACGCTCTGGAGAAGCAACCCCTCAGCCTCAGTTGAGATTCGTGTTGGTTGTGCCTCCAGCTCCGGCTGATCCTTCGACCCCAGTATCCTCAAAGGGAACTTAGTCTCGCAAGTCGACTCCGGCCCCGGTGCTAGCAGAAGGCTTTGGATCCAGAGTGAATCCTCCGACGATGGAGGTACCAACTGAGGCAGCGCCGCTGCTGCCTCAATGTCGGGCACAGAGCCCGGAGCTTCTGCCACACCGACGACGGCGGGCTCTAGCTCCAAGAGTCCGAAGAAGAAAATCTGCACCGACTGGAGCGGCAACATCCCAAGGTAAGGGTCGGATCTTAAGTTTATGTCTTGATTTGTTTCTTGATTTGTCTTGAATTCTCTATTTTTTGTTTCTAGAGTGTTGAGAACAGGAACGGAAGCTCTGGTGCCTACTGCAGCTTCGGAGGCTGCGCCAGCTGAAGCTCCTGCTACAGCTCCCACCCCTCCTCCCGTGGTTGCGGACGACATGACAGTTCCGGCGCCGGCTTTCATGGAGATGACTTCAGCACCAACAACTAAAGAGCATGTGGTAGCACCGGACAACGAGGAAGAAATGATTGAGCGAACTTTGGATGTCTTGGAGCCAGCTATGGAGGTTCCGGCATCGATGTCAGAAATCAATGAAGCTCCAATAGAAGTCCTGACGCGAGCTCCGGAGGTGGCAACACTCGAGGTGCCCATGCATGATCCAGCACAAGGGGATCTGGCTATGGAACCTTCGACTCCTATGTCGATGAATGAAGTTCCGGCCGCATGACCCTCCTCATCAACTCCAGAGGTAGAAATCCAGTTGCGGGACCTTCCTCACCCGCACCGGAGATGGATGAACTGCTGGAGACCGGCCGACGTCGAGATGCTGGAGTCCATGCTCGTTCCATGGGCTCCAATGACTATCTCAGAAGACTTGGAGGAACCAGAGCACGACCCCCAAGCAGGCCCGGAGCCAATCCCGCTGGAGCTATCAATTTATAATGCCTGCTCCAGCCCTCGACAGGTCCAGCTTGCCTTCAACTACGAGCAGAGGTCTCTTGAAGAAGAGCGCGCCATGCTAGGGCATTGGTGCCAAAAGCTCTTCTTTGAGATGAAGTTGACACAGTCCCGGCTCACAGACTAGAAGGAGTGGGTGGCATCAGAGAAAACCCGGTAGTCGCGCTTGAATAAGGCGCTAGATGAACGAGAGGCCTCTATAAAGACCCTCGACATGAAGACCCAGGAGATATACGAGCATGCACAGAGGGCCTGTGAAATGGATGATAGCCACTCGGAGAGTCTTGAAGAGTTTAGGGAAAATCTCCTCAAGCACCATGACGAGCTCGATAATAAGAGAGGTTAACCTCCAAGAAAAGGAAAATGAGATTCAGCAGAGGGAGGATGAGCTCTACCAAAATCTGGCACGCAGTGAGCAAGACTTGGCGGACCGTGTAGAAGAATTCAAGTCTTGGTGCGAACAAGAGAAGCACCGGTTGTGGCGGGCAGGTCAAGATGTGAGCAAAAGAGAAAATGTTCTCTCTGCACGGGAGGGCAAGATGAAGGCAAAGGAGAAGGACCATGCAGATAGGCGAGGCTGCATTCACCTCCGAGAGAAGAACATTGCCGACCAAGAAAAGCTATTGGCTGAGCGAATTGAGCATCATGCCAAGGAAGTCGAGCGTTTCTCAAACGAGGGTTCTCCGGAGCTATCTTCTATAAGGAGGTTACTAGAAGAGCTCTAAAGTGCAAGAGCAATTGAGTCCCAGCAGATCTGGGACTTCCTCGGATGAGTAAATGAAGCTCTAGTACCTTTTTGATTCAGCTCGGTTCGACCGGCTGATCCAGAGCCACAGATGGCCAAGGCCCTGGTGGCACTCAACTTCGCCAGCACAAAGCTGGAAGCCATCAGGGATGTGGTCGTCGACGAGATCGACACTAGAGGGAAATTTTTGGCTCAGAACATCGCAGGGTATGTGCTGATGTGCTTCCAAAGCCGAGACTCATCATCGTCTCTAGCTCTGGTGTTCGAAGGACCCATTGCTGAAGACGAGGAAGATGCCAAGGCTAGCGTCCAAGAAGTCACCGAGAAGGTTGATTCGTTCTTCTGAGGAACTCCAGTAGCTAGGAACTTTTTCTTTGTACCTTCACCTTGTAACTCTCCAATTTTGAATGAATGAAATCCTTTCAAATTCCATTTTTGTCTTCAATACATTGCCCTTTATCTTGTTAGCCCCCTAGTAGATGTGTTCAATGGATTGAGGACATCTGCCATGAGGATTTAGACAATGTATTGAAAACTTGATAGTTCTAAACTCGTAGCCAGTATGATAGCTCCGAGATCTGAGTCTTGCTTTCAAAATCTCCAAGGACCCTTTGTTGCGTCGACAGCGGGTCCCCTGGGAGTTGTCAGAGCTTGTTTGCTTCGGCGGCGCCCACTGTCAACGCTTGGAACATTGACGGTGGGCCCCCTGGGGGTTGTCGGAGCTTATTGCTTTGACTTCGCCCACTGTCAATGCTTGCAACATGACAACAGTCCTCTGGGGATTGTTGGAGCTTGATGCTTCGACGGCCCTCACTGTCAACACGTAGAACATCGACGACGGGCCCCCTGGGGGTTGTCCGAGCTTGATGCTTCAATGGCGCCCACTATCAACGCGTGAAACATCGATGGCGGGCCCCCTTAGGTTATCGGACCTTGATTCTTCGACGGTGCCCACTATCAACGTGTGAAACGTCGATAGCGGGCCCCCTTGGGGTTGTCGGAGCTTGATGCTTTGATGGTGCCCACTGTCAACGCGTAGAACATCGATGGCGGGCCCCCAGGGGGTTGTCGGAGCTTGATGCTTCGACGGCGCCCACTGTCAATGCGTAGAATGTCGATGGTGGACCCCTTGGGGGTTGTCGGAGCTTGATGCTTCGACCACGCCCACTGTCAACGCGTAGAGGCGGGCTCCTGGAGATTGTTGGAGCTTGATGCTTCGACGGCGCCCACTGTCAACGCTTGAAACGTCGATGGCGGGCCCCCTAGGGGTTGTCGGATCTTGATGCTTCAACGACACCCACTTTCAACGCGTAAAACATCGGCTGCGGTCCCCTTGGGGGTTGTCAGATCTTGATGCTTCGACAGCGCCCACTGTCAACACGTAGTACGTCGATGGCGGGCCCCCTGGGGGTTCTTGAAGCATGATGCTCTGACAGCATCCACAATCGCTCATGTAGTTTGCCGTCAATTGTTCATTTTTCCTGCGCATAACAGACAAGAAAAGCAGTAAAATTTGTCCTCTTGCCTATAGCACATTTGTGACTTATTATCCAACTTTGAATTTTAGATCCTAACAGACTTATCATGACAACACATGTATACTGATTAAACTTCTTCAGATCTGAATGCCGGATTCGCCTTACTGAGACACACCAGAATAGGTAGAGTAGTGTACTTAGGGTGCTTGACCAGGCTAACTCGATAGCGCACTCCGGACATGTCATTTGCTTTGGTTTTCAGGCGAGTAGGCCATCTAGCAATACTAAGATCCGAAAGAAGATTACCGATTAAACTTATATCTCACATGAATCCGTTGGACTAAATTTCCAATGGATTGCACAACATTGCTATAAACAAGAAGGTAAAAAATGTTGGAAATAATGAGCTTGCGCAAAATAAATGCACGTAGAGTCTGCTTGCACAAATGTCTTTCATTATAGGTCCGAATAACAGGGGAAACAATGACACACTTAAAGTACAGGACCAAGTTAAGTGTGCTATTCATCTTGTTCTAACCCAGGGGAAGGTAAAGATACACCTAAAGTACAGGACCATGTTAGATGCACTTTTGATTTGAGACCCTCCCGACTCTGTTCTTAGACTCTATAGTATACATCTGATGCAAATACAGACTCACCTCCATGCAACTAAGTGTAGAACTTATGGAGGAGCTCAATGTTCTAGGGATTAGGAAGTGGTATCTCATCCTCTATTGCCAAGCGGACGCATCCGGTACAGGAAACTTTGATGACTCAAATGGGACCTTCCCAACTAGGGGAAAATTTGTTCATCCTTTTTGAGTAAGTATTCTGAGTAGCACTAGATCGCCTTCCTCCAACTGCCGGTTGCGCATGAACCTTTGGTGATAGTGTCGGAGCGCCTGACGGTAGCGTGCATTTTGGGCAGCTGCTTGGCACCTTGCCTCGTCGACACGGTCCAGGTCTTCACGCAAAAGTTGGTCCTGCATGGCTTTGTCGAAGGTCCGGACCCGAAGAGAACCAATGGTGATCTTCGGAGGAAGGACTATTTCAGCTCTGTACACCAATAAGAATGGTGTCTCTCCTATTGCCTGGCACGGTGTAGTCTGACTTGCAGATAATGCAGACGGAAGCTTGTCTATCCAGTTGGCACCATATTTCTTCAAGCGCTCATAAGTGCGTGTATTGAGTCTTTTGAGTATTTCTGCGTTTGCTCTCTCAACTTGGCTATTGCTTGCAGGATGTGCTACTAATGTGTAGCTGACTTGTATGCCAAGTTCTTCACAGTACTCTTGGAAAGATGGACTTGTGAATTGGGTTCTGTTGTCAGTGATGACTCCATTCGGAACTCCAAATCTGCAGACTATGGACTTCAAGAATTTGATGGTTGATTGTTTGTTGATAGTCACAACTGGAGATGCTTCCGGCCACTTCGTGAACTGGTCGATGGCGACATATAAAAAACCGATAACCTCCGACGGCTTTGGGAAAGGTCCCAAAATGTCCATCCCCCACACAGCGAATGGCCACATGGGAGGAACCATCTGCAGTGATTGTGCCGGTGTGTGAATTTTCTTCGCGTGGAACTGGCGTGCTTCGCACTTCTTGACCAGCTCGACTTCATCCTGGAGTGTTGTAGGCCAGTAAAAACCATGTCGAAAGGCCTTACCGACCATCGTGTGGGATGACGCTTGGTTCGCACACTCGCCTCCATGGATCTTTGCGAGGAGCTCGCAACCTTCTTCCCGTGAAATGCACCGCATTAGAATGTCGTTTGCACCACGTCGGTAGAGATCCCCTTCTACCAATGTGTATCTCTTAGCCAACCTAACAATTTGCTCAGCGGATACACCATTTTCAGGAAGGATGTTGTCTTTCAAGTAGTCTCGGACCTCCGAGATCCATGCATCGGGACTGACTTGAGCTTTTTGATCTTGCGCGCTTGGTTGCTCGGAGCTTCCTGTAGTGCCTACGATCCTTGGTGGTCGCCATGGTAATAGGGCCACCGGGACTGCCAGCTTCGGGGTGTTGGTCTCACCCATATCACTCGATTCGGCAGGCTGAGCGAAAGGTGCTGGTAATCTCCTGACAAAAACTCCGTCGGGAGCCTGAGCCCCAGTGGAAGCCTTTGTTGAGTGGTCGTCAGTTTTAGTGTTGTTGATACGCTGGACATGGTGTAGGTCTAGGACGTGGAAATCTTTCTACAGCTTTTGGACTTCATGTAGATATGTAGCAAGCTCGGGGTTATTGCAACTACATTCACCTTTTACTTGCTTGATGATGAGTTATGAGTCACCCTTCCCCAGGAGCTGTCGGACGCCATATGATAGCGCCACCTTGAGTCCGAAGATGAGAGCTTCATATTCCGACATATTGTTGGTTGCCTTGAGGTCGAGGCGCACCATGTACTTGACCTTCTCCCCGGTCGGAGCGAGGAGAAGGATTCCAGCTCCGGCCCCCTTGTTCTGCACGGAGCCGTCAAAATACAGAGTCCAGTGAGGCTCAGTAAAGACCGGGGCCTTAGATTATTGCTTCTGCTCATCGAGGCCCCCTGATGTTGATGAATAAGGTGTCCACTCCGCCACGAAATCATCTAGTGCCTGACCTTTGATAGCATGCGGAGGCTGGAATTCGAGCTTGAATTCTACCAACTCTGCTACCCACTTGGCAATATTTCCTATAAAATTGGGATTATGCAAAATTGCTCGTTGTGGATAGGAGGTTACCACTGAAATATTGTAAGCTTGTAAGTAGTGACAAAGCTTCATTGAGGCGATAAGCACTGCGTACAGCATCTTATGCACCTCAATATACCGAGTCTTGGCATCGTGAAGTACTTCACTGATGAAGTACACTAGCCTCTGGACAGTTCGGACCCTCCCGGAGGGGTTCTGAGCTTCTTCTTCATCAACTCAGACCCTCTCAGAGGGGCTCGGACCTTCTCCTTCTTTAGTAGGTACTCCCTCGGATGTGGGAGGTTTATCCACATGCATCTTGCCTTTAGGATCAATGTCTAGGGGCTTGGACCCAGACTCGCCTTCAGGTAGCTCTGGACCCTCCCGGAGGGGTCTAGGCTTCAGAGTTGGAGATGTTTATGGTCTCTCTGCAACCAGAACCATGCTGACAGCCTCCATAGTTGCATCAATGTAAAACAAAAGAGGCTCACCAGGTTCCGGAGCTACCATGATTGGTAGTGTGGCAAGGAGCTGCTTGAGCTCTTAGAATGCCTTCTCTGCTTCTTCAGACCAATAGAATGATCCGAACTTCCTTAATAGCTTGAAGAAGGGTAATGCCCGCTCTGTGTAGAAGAGCACGTGAAAAGCTACCAGAGGGAGGTGAATGGTAGATTACAACTTTTTCAGTGGAAGCAACAAAAAACCCTCAGCAGAAAATTGATCTGTTAAAAAAATCATGTGTGCGACAAATCTGAATGTGATCAATAGTGACAAAACCAGTATAGATTGTGTAGAATCAAGTCACAAGTACTTCACAACAAGAATCACGAAAATCCGTCAAGAGAAACTCAAGCTACGATCGAAAGATCGAACGAAAGTCAATCTATTCTACCCAAAAAAAATCAGATCTGTAACACTGCAAAGAAACACGTGTAGATCAGAAACCGCAAATCCAATGACTGTGAAATTTTCACATATTGTAGATAATCAAGTTGTGAATACAACGCAAAAAGAATCACGTCAATTGGATCTGTTAAACTCGAGTTATGATAAAACCACCCAAGCAAGGTAGTGTTATGCAGAAACTCGACGAGAAAAACTTGTTTGAAACAAGTTAGACGAACAAGGCACAAAAGTTCCTTTAGACTATGTTCTTTATTCAATAGAACACAAGAGGAACAGCCCAAAATCCATGCACTACGAGCTCTAGCCTCTCTTGCTTATATAATGAGCCATGAGGCCAGCCCAAACTAAACTAGGACTCGTATCCTACTCAGTTTCCACCGAAACTTTTCATAACTGCTCAAGACTCTTCTATACGCAGATAGAAGCAATCTTCATACTTCCAAACACCTTAGGAACGTATCCCACCTTCCTAAAACAACTCAACTTCATGCTCACCACGAAATCCTAACATAACTAACTCAAATCTTACCATATTTGAGTCAAACGTGACTCAGCCGCAACCTGAGTCCATAACCTAGTTGGTTGGACCTTTCCGACCGATTCTTTATGTCCACTTATCTTCTTCACGCCTTGGAACCATGCAGCCTATTCCATGCACTCCTTGCACACGTGCAAACATCTTTCAACAACATCCATGATACCTTCATATGTATTGTCCTTGATTCAAACATGTTGCGCAACCTCTCGATCAACTCAACCACAATTCCTCCCGAACTTGGTTGTTGAACCTCATCTTCTCCCTAAGACTAGTTTAATGGATCCCGTCACCAGCCATGTCTTGAACTCAAGCAACAACTGCACATGAATAAAAAACTGATACTTCCGAGCACAAGTTCTCGACTTGACTCTCCTTAGTTCCAATAACCACAACACCTTACGTGAGCACCTCACATAAGCATGTTGCAAACCATAGAAAAATGATATCAGCCATAATGCATCAAAACTTAGTAAAAGAATACTAAGCAAACTTTTCATAAGTGTAAAGAAAGTTTGAAACATTTCAAGATAAAAGCAGAACAATTTGAGATAAGCACCAGACCTTGCCAAAGCTAATCGGACCTCGAAACGGAGCTTACTAAAGCTAGCAAGATCTAGCGCTGGAGCTAACCAAAGCTAGTCAGACCTAGCATCAGAGCTTATCAAAGCTAGTCGAACCTAGCGCCAAAGCTAGCAAAAACGTGTCAGACCTAGCCATAGCAAGTCGGACCTAGACAAAGAAGTCAGACCTTGGCAAAGAAGTCGGACGTAGCCAAAATAAGTCGTACCTTACGTCGGACCTTGTCGGAGCTACCTAAAACAAGTCGGACCAATTGTCGGACCTTGCAGGAGCTTAGACCTAGAGACGGACCTTGTTGAGATGGGTGTTTTGGCAGTATTCAAAACATTTATCGTCATAGCCAATGTATTCAGCACACATAGGTCTCACAATCTCCCCCATGATGAATGCATTGGCAACACCACTTAAAATCCGAGCATTGGCTTATGAAAAGTTTTGAAAACAATCAAATGAGAAAGAAAGAAATTTCAAAACAAATGAGAAGAATCGTGTCAAAACACTTGTGAATGTGTGCAATGTGTGATCAATTTCTCCACCTTTGACAATGTATCCACCAAGGTTCAAAAGATAAATTTTAATTTGTTATGAGCATATTATAACATATACATATAAAACAAAGCTCATCCAAGTCATACTATCAAGTAACTAACTTATCACATCAATAAAATACATAAGGTAGTGTAATCCATGCTAGAGATCAAATGTAATTTTCAATTTAAGCAAGTCATGATCTCACAAACTTAACTATTTTAAAACCTGAAAGAATGACACTTTTTGTTGCTATTTTAATTTTTCAATATTATTTAAAGCACAAATTTTGATCATATAACATTTGCAAGAGATTATATGTCGCATCTGCCTTATTCTAACAACCAAGCCAAGCCTATGTTATTTGACAATCAGAAGCTTAAGGTCATGGTTTTAGTCATACACAACTTCTTCTAAGTTCATATCTAAGTGTAATGATAAGACATCTCAAAAGAAGAAGTGCGATGCATGCATATTCTCTTGACCTTTTCTCATTTTTATTTGATCATAAAAGCTCAACATGTGGATAGTTGATTGATTAATTTTTCATTATTAAAAGCACTTGTGAGCATGCAACAAGTTCAAAACAGCAAGAAAGTTCGATCATGACCAGATTTAGTGTAAGCAATTATTCAATTACTAGTCATGGCAAAAACTACAAAGCATGAGTAATGTAGTAAGAACTTTCAGCATGTAAAAGGAATCACAAAGTCATATATGTATGAAATACTATGCTCATTTATTTTAAATTCAGATTCACACATATACTTCGCAAGTTCCAAAACTTCCCCTCAGTTTAAGCCATGAGGATGCATAACCCCTATTTCACTACGAATGAAACAAAAACGAGTGAAATCCAAAGGTTTGTGAAAATATCAGCCAATTGTTGTTCGGTATCTACATGGTGAAGCACACTGTTTCCTTTTCATCATTATCATGGAGAAAGTGATACCTAACATCAATGTGCTTTGTTCTCGAATGTTGCACAGGATTTTCAGCAATGCAAATGGCACTAGTGTTATCACAAAATAGTGGAACACTATCTAGATCAACCCCATAGTCCTTAAGTGTTTGAACAATCCAAAGAATTTGTGAGCAAGCGCTAGCAGTAGCTACATAGTCAGATTTAGTTGTGGATTGTGCAACTCAGTTTTGTTTTCTAGAGGACCAAGCAACAAGAGAATTACCAAGAAAATGACAAGCACCCGAAGTACTTTTCCTATCAATCCTACAACCCCCAAAATCAGCATCCAAAAAACCTTTCAAAGTAACGGTTTAGGAAGAAGGAAGAAAAATGTTAAATTCTTGAGTTCCATGTAAGTACCTGAGAATTCTTTTCATGGCTTGATGATGTGAGCGCATGGGGAAGTTTGAAATCATGCACAAAGACATACATTGAATTGTATGTCCGGTTTTGATGTTGTGAGGTACAAAAGTGATCCGATCATTCTTCTATATTCTTTTAGATCCACGAGTTCACCATCTTCATCAAGTTCAAGTGTCATTGCAGTACCCATTGTTGTCCGAAGAGGCTTGCTTTTGTCCATGTTGAAGCGCTTAAGAAGGTCTCTTGTATACTTTGTTTGATGCACAAAGGTACCTTCCTTGGTTTGCTTGATTTGCAGCCCCAAAAAGTACTTGAGTTCTCCCATCATACTCATCTCAAATTCTGAACTCATCACAGCTGAAAACTTGGACAAAAGATCACGAGAAGCATAACCAAAGATAATATCATCCACATACACTTGAACAAATAATGAGTCATTGCCATGCTTAAGCACAAAAAGAGTCATATCAACCTTGCCCATGGTAAACCTCTTTTCATGTAAGAATGTTTTTAACCTATCATACCATGCTCTAGGGGCTTGTTTGGCACTGTACAAGGCTTTGGACAGTTTGTAAACATGATTAGGAAAATCTGGATTTTCAAAACCCGGTAGTTGCTTGACATAAGCCTCCTCATCTATGTAGCCATTAAGAAAAGCACTTTAAACATCCATTTGATATAACTTGAAACCTTTAGATGCAGCAAAAGCTAACAAAATTCTTATGGCCTCTAATCTAGCAACAGGAGCAAAAGTTTCATCAAAATCTAGACCTTCAATTTGTGTGAAACCTTGAGCAACCAACCTAGCCTTATTCCTCACCACAACCCCATCCTCACTTTGTTTATTTTTAAACACTCATTTAGTTCCAATTAAAGTGTGACCTTGAGGTGGAGGTATAAGTTTACAAGCATTATTTCTTTCAAAATTTTCTAACTCTTCTTGCATGGAAATAATCCAACATTCATTAGTGAGTGCGTGTGATATATCTTTGGGTTCAAAAGAAGCAACAAAAGCAGAATGAGCGTGAAAGTTTGGATTGCAAAACCTGGACCGTGTGACTCGTTCGTGCAAGCTCCCAATGATTTGTTGTGGATGATGACTTTTGATGATTCGGAGGGGAGTAAACACTTCACAAGCTTCTTGTTCTTCATGTTCATCACAGATCGAAGAACTTGTGGATTGAGGACGATCTGTACCAGCTGCAGTAGTTGTTGGTGCTGGTTGTGGTGCAAAATCAGCAGCATGATGAATGTCCTTTGCTTCTGAATTTTCGGGCAGCAGCACCACTTCTTCGTCTTCTTCGATAAAAATACTCTCCCCTTGCGGATATGGATCTGGTCCTGCAATATTGGAGCTAGTACCTAGGCTAGCTTCATCAAAATAAACCTCACAAGTCTCCACAATTTTGTTAGTGTCAATTAAAAGCACACGGTAGCCTCTAGTATAAGATGGATAACCATGAAACATGCCATCAACAGATCTAGCTTTAAATTTATCAAGATTACTATATTTCTTAACAAAGAATTTACAAACAAAGACCCAAAAGTGTGTGACACTAGGCCTATGTCCATTCCGAAGTTCATATGGTATTTTTCCTAGCTTAGCACGCAAGAAAACACAATTTGAGACATAACAAGCGGTTGCTATTGCATCTGCCCAGAATTTTTTAGGAGTTTGATATTCATCAAGCATAGTCCTAGCCATCTCAAATAAGGTTCTGTTCTTTCTCTCTACAACACCGTTTTTTGAGGTACATAAGGTGAAGAAAATTGATGATCTATTCCATTTTAAACACAAAAGTGATCAAACGATTGATTTTTAAATTTGATTCTGTTATCACTTCTAATTGCTTTGAAAGATCTTGGGTGATCAATTGATAATCTAAGAAATAAAGTTCTAAAGTGACTAAAATTTTCATTCTTAGATGCCATAAAGTAAACCCAAGAGTATCTAGAAAAATCAGTAACAATCAAAAGAACATACCATTTACCTCCGAAAGATTGAACACGTAAAGGTCCTACGGTATCAAGGTGCAGAAGTTGACCCGGTTCAGTTGTCACGGTCATTGTGAGAGGAGCATGTGAACCTGCAACCCTTAGCATGTCTACAAGAAGAGCACACAATTTATTTATCCCTTTTAAGCTTAGGCAGCCCACATATGCGATCAAGAGCACTAACACGCGTTAGATGGTCAAAGCCTACGTGACCAAGTCTACAATGCAAAAAATATAAGTCATTTGATTCATTTGCAACTAGACACCTATGTTAGAGGATGACATATCAAAATCAGCTTTAAAAACTCTTCCAAATCGAGACATGTTAAAAATAAGCTCATTGTTTGAATCTACAACCTTGCAGCAATTTTTAGTGAAAATAATTTCTAGATTTTCATCTAGCAATCATGAAATAGAAAGCAAGTTGTATTTCAAATTTTTGACAAGTGCCACATCTTTCAAAGTGTAGTGATCATTTACCATAACCGAACCCTTAGCAATTATAGGAGTTGAAGAATTATCAGCAAAAGTAACATTCTCTACACGTGATACAAAAGAGAGGGATGAGAACCATTCTTTGTTACCGGTCATGTGGCGTGAGCAACCTAAATCCACAATCCAAATGTTATCCTTCCTCAAGTTTGTAACCTACATAAAAGCACAATACGTCGATAACTCAATACTAGGGTTAGTCAAAAGGTATTTAGGAATCCAGTACTAAGTCACATGACATCCAGCAGGAATGACACGCGAAAGCTGACATAAAACATGTTTATGAGCCAAATTTTGAGAATTCTTGTACCCAACTACTGACCTATGAGGTGTTACATATCTAGCACGAGAAACGGTAGGTTTGGGAGCAATCTTTGCATGTTTTCGACTCATTACAGCAGGTTGCAAGTTCCTAACATTTGGTTCAACATGTGCGACAAATTTTGCATGAGAGTTATGAGATATAGCTTGCATTCTTTCCTTGTTATGTTGTTTAGCTAGTCTATAACAAAAATCTATGACATGACATCTTTATCGTAGTAGATACAATGAAATTTAACTTTGTATTCATGTCTAGATGAGCAAGCAACATGTTTATTAGCAACCAAATGAGACAACAATACGACAAATTTGAAAACCACTTCTTTTTGTTTAGGAACTTTTTTAATCAAACCACTTCCTAATGACTTCACAATTTTAGGTGGATGTGCTTTAGCATGAGCATGAGAATCAAAACCTAAATCAGATTTATCATTGCATGATTTAGAAGAATTCAGCAGAAAGTTTAGGTTATTATTTGCATTACAAAATCGATCTAATGTCCTATGCATGTCATCAAGTTTGTTGGACAGATCAAGGCAATTCTCACATGAAGTTTTTCTTTTTAATTTTCATTTTGAACAATATTTAACTGCATGAGAACGTAAAGCATTGTTCAATATAGAAATCTCATTCATAGCATCTTGTAGTTTCTTATCAAGATCATCACAAGTAGAACAATGCAAATCAATTGTAGAATAGCTAGCATCTTTCAAGTTTATATCATTAAGTGCAGCAAGCTCTCTGTTCTTTTCAATCTCTAACTCAAGTTTATCAAGTGTGGAGGTGTGTGCACTTCTTAGAGAAGACAATTGTTCATATATTAAATCACATGAGGAACAAGAATCATCACTAGGAATCAAAGATTTCAAATGATTAATTTCAGATTCTAGTAACTCATTTTAAGCATTGTCCCTAAGTTTTTTTGTCCTTTTTCTTAACTACAACAGTGGCATGAGAAATAGCATCACACAGTTCTTTGCAAGTAAGACATGCCTCTTCATTGTTGTTGTTGTGTTCTGCCTCCTCCGTACTTGATCTTTACTTGCCCGCCATGAAGCACAAGTTTGCCAAATCATCTTCATCTTCGTCACTTTCGATGTTCACATCGCTCGAGCCAAGTTCTTGAAGTGCGGAGATAAAACTATTTACCAATTGGTGTCTTGTAAAATCCTTCTTTTTCTTGTTGTTGTTTGTAGAGGGGTGCTTTGTCCATGTTTGCTTTTCATCACGGGAAGTAGTACCTAAAAGGTTAGGGTAATCCGTGCCAAAATGACATGTCTTACCATATTTGAAGCATCGTTGAGGTTCGGCACTCCCTCTCCTTCTAGTTCTCACATTTGCAATGCTTTTGAGAACCGAGTAGAGATGAGTGCAAGTTATTCCTCTAGAAACTCTTTAATCTGTTCAAGTGTCAGAGAGTACAACAAGGCAAGTGTTCCACAAGATGAAGATTGACTGGAGCTAGGCATGTCACATTGAGAACAAATGCAAGAGACTTGTTGGGGTTCTAACGTGAGATTATGTCAATTTCATGAGTTTTCAATTTAGAATATAGAACATATAAAGTAAGTGTACTCATGACAATATATTCACGAATAGATGTGACTTTCATCTCCCAAATTGGCATGTCTAATGCACTTAGTAATTATCTAGCATTCTCGGCATCTGAAAAATTAACATTGACGCTACGCAAGTTGCTGAGAATTTTATTAAAGCGAGCAAAGAGGTTGTCGATGGGCTCACCTGGTTGCATCTCAAAGCGTATGTACTCCTTTTTGAACATGTCTTGCCTTAACTCCTTGATAGTTTTGGATCCTTCGTGGTAATCACATAGAGCTTTCCAAACATCATAGCAGATCGGAGGTGAGCAACACGATCGAAGTCGCTTTGAGTTAATCCTTGGATGATCAAGTTTCGAGCCTTGTTGTTATTGTCGACATCTCTCATATTTGTAGCTGTAACTTGATAGTTTTACGGCACTTCGTAAGGCTTGTACACCTTTTCCCATATTGCAAAGCCTTGCGCCTAGATGAAAGCTTCCATGCGTGCCTTCCAAACCTAAAAATCAATACCACTAAACATACAAGGTTTTGCGGAGTATTTCTCCATGATGATTAGTCAAAAACACGTGTAAATCACAAAGATTAGAGCACCATGGCTCTTATACCTATTTTAGGATTGGAGATCATGTGAAAAGCTACCAGAGGGGGGTCAATGGTAGATTACAACTTTTTCAGCGGAAGCAACGAAAACCCCTCGATAGAAAATTGATCTATTAAAGAAATCATGTGCGACTAATCTAAACGTGATCAATAGTGAAAAAACCAGTATAGATTTGGAGAATAAAGTCACAGAGATGTCACAACAAGAATCACGAAAATCCGTCGAGAAAAACTCAAGTTACGATCGAAAGTCAATCTGTTCTACCCGAGAAAAATCAGATCTGTAACACTGCAAAGAAACTCGTGTAGATCAGAAACCACAAATCCAATGACCGTGAAATTTTCACAGATGGTAGATAATCAAGTTGTGAAGACAACACAAAAAGAATCACGTCAATTGAATCTGTAAAACTCTAGTTATGATAAAACCACTAAAGCAAGGTAGTGTTGTGCAGAAACTCGACGAGAAAAACTTGTCCGAAACAAGTCAGACGAACAAGGTACAAAAGTTCCTTTAAACTATGATCTTTATTCAATAGAACATAAGAGGAACAGCCCAAAATCTGTGCACCATGAGATCTGGCCTCCCTTGCTTATATAACCAGCCATGACACCAGCCCAAACCAAACTAGCACTCGTATCCTACTCAGTTTCCACCGAAACTTTCTATAACTGCTAAAGACTCTTCTATATGTAGATAGAAGAAATCTTAAGACTTCTAAACATCTTAGGAATGTATCCCACATTCCTAAAACAACTCAACTTCTTTCTCACCTTGAAATCCTCACGTAACTAACTCAAATCTTTCCATATTTGAGTCAAACATGACTCAACCGCAGTCTGAGTCCATAACCTAGTCAGTTGGACCTTTCCGACCAATTCTTTACGTCCACTTATCTTCATCATGCTTTGGAACCATGCAGCCTCGTCCATGCACTCTTTGCACATGTGCAAATATCTTACAACGACGTCCACGATACCTTCATATGCATTGTTCTTGATTCAAACATGTTGTGCAACCTCCTGATCAACTCAACCACAATTTCTCCCGAACTTGGTTGTTGAACCTCATCTTCTCCCTAAGACTAGTTCAATGGATCCCATCACCAGCCATGTCTTGAACTCAAGCAACACTTGCACATGGATAAAAAGCCGATACTTCCAACCACAAGTCTTCGACTTGACTCTCATTAGTTCCAATAACCACAACACCTTACGTGAGCATCTCACATAAGCATGTTGCCAACCATAGCAAAATGATATCAGCCATAACGCATCAAAAACTTAGTAAAAGAACATGAAGCAAACTTTCCATAAGTGTAAAGCAAGTTTGAAACATTTCAAGGTAAAATCAGAACCATTGCAGATTAGCACCGGACCTTGCCAAAGCTAACCGGACCTTAAAACGGAGCTTACTAAAGCTAGCAGGATCTAGTCGGACCTAGCACTGGAGCTTACCAAAGCTAGTCGAACCTAGCACCAGAGCTAGGAAAAACATGTCGAACCTAGCCATAGCAAGTCAGACCTAGACAAAGAAGTCAGACCTAGCCAAAGAAGTCGGGCCTAGACAAAATAAGTCACACCTTACGTCGGACCTTGCTGGAGCTACCTAAAACAAGTCAGACCTATTATCAGACCTTGCAGGAGCTCGAACCTAGAGACGGACCTTGTTGAAACGGGTGTTTTGGCAGTATTCAAAACTTTTATCGTCATAGCCAATGTATTCAGACACATACGTCTCAAACTCTGCCAGCCTTTAGATGGACTGGCTGAGCAAAGCTAGACACCCAGTTAGCTTCTGGACGTCTCTGATACAAGTTGGTGGCCGCATCCCTTCAATGGCTTTGATTTTCGCCGGATTTGCCTCAATTCCTCGATTAGTCACCAAGAAACCAAGGAGCTTTCCGGAGCTAACCCCAAAGACACACTTGTCCGGGTTGAGCTTCGTGCGCATCAGGTGCAGCTTGTCGAAGACGGCTTGAAGGTTGTCCAGGAGTGAGTCCTGGTTTTTCACCTTGACGACGATGTGATCAACGTGGACTTCCACTAGGTTCCTAATCAGCTCTCCAAAGGTTTTTTGCATGGCTTGCACAAAAGTTAAGGAAGCATTTTAAGACCAAAAGACATGGCAGTGTAACAATACAACTCATCTACTGTAATAAAGGCAGTATGCTCTTCATCTTCCTTAGACATTGGAATTTGCTGATATCCAGAGTAAGCATCTAAGAAACACAGCAGTTCGCACCCGGAGGTAGAATCCACTATCTGATCTATTCTAGGTAGTGGAAAAGGGTCTTTTGGGCATGTCTTATTCAGTGTGGTATAGTCGATGCACATCCAAAGCTTCCCCCCGGCCTTTGGTACAACAACTGGGTTTGCTAGCCATCATGGATGGTGAACCTCCCGGATGAATCCAGCGTCAAGCAGCTTCTTGACTTCTTGTCTGATGAAGTTTTGCCGCTCAACAGATTGCTTCCAGGGCTTATGTTGTATGGGTCGTGCGTCGGGGTAGATCTTCGGACGGTGCTCAATCACCTTTCTAGGTATCCCAGACATTTATGACGGTTGCCATGCAAACAAGTCAACATTCGCCCGGAGGAAAGTGGTAAGCGTGAGTTCCTATTTGTCAGTCATACCTCCCGATTTTCGGGTGGTCTGAGCAGCATCAGAACCAATTTGGACGACTTTGATGGGAACATTGGTGTCGCCGCTTGATTGCACACGAGGTGCAGAAGATGAGTCGCGCTGACACGAGCTCGGGGGTTGTTGAGCAGCTTGCTCCTTGTCGGACCCTTCTTCTTGTGTTGTAGCAAGTGCATGAAGTTCTTCCTACGCAGTGACCCTAGTAGTGCGGTCCCCTCAAATTCGGTGGATGCCTAATGGAGTTAGCATCTGCAACACGAGATAGCCGTAGTGGACTACGGCCATGAACCTATACAGGGCTGGCCTGCCTAGGATCGCTTTGAAGGGTAGGTTGATGTGAGGCACATAAAACACCAGCTTCTCGGACCAGTAGTTGTCCCGTGTCCCGACAGTGATAAGTAGAGTAACCGATCCAATAGGTGTGATAGCTCCCAGACCCACTCTGGAGAATGGACGTGAGGTCCTATGGTCCAAGAGGTTGAGATGGAGCTTCACAAAAGCTACAAAGCTGAGGAGGTTGAGTATCGCGTCTTCATCCACTAGGACATGGTAGAGCTGGATATTGTTGATAGTAAGAGAGACCATCATGGGTAATTATCCAGCTCCCACCATGTTTTTTGGATTGTCTGAAGCATCAAAGGTGATGGAAGTATCCATCCACTTCCGATATGGCTCCACCTTGGTAGTAGGAGTAGCAGCAGCCATCTCTCGATGCATAGTATTCAAGATGCACTAGGAGGTGATATCCTAGGACCCTCCATACATCATATGGAGAGTCTTCTGATGCTCATTGTCAGATATGTTGGAGTCGTCATCGACGATGTTGTAGACCGCCTTTAATGCCTTCTTGGCATCTTGGAAGCCTAGCTCCTGGTCTGACGGAGCTTCGTCAACTTTTTGCTTTCCTTCTCGCTGGTGGAAAGGGGTCTCGTCTTGGCGCTTGTTTTTGTGTTCATCAAGCCTCTTGACCTCACGACAGTCTTCAAGATTGTGGGTCATCGACTTGTGGATCGGACACCACATCTTTTCACCGTCACCATCTTTTAGGGCGTGGCCCCCGACCACCAGGAGTGGCAGCAGCAGCAGGTGTGCCAGCAAGTGACTTCTTCTTGTCACTTGACTTCTTCTTCTTCTTCTTCTTTTTTCCACTGCCAGAGGCAATAGCTTCTGCTTTGGAGGATTGCCTTGCCTCCACAGCTGGTTTGGATTACATCTACCGGCCCTTCGCAACTCTGGAGCATTTGTCAGCTAGGTTGAAGAGCTCTGTAACGCTGCTGACATTCTTGGTTGCCAGCTTCTCCAGCATTTTCTTATATCGGACCTCCTGTCAAAATGCGATAATGACATAAGCGTTGGAGATAGAAGGGATGATGTTCCATACTTAAGAGAATCACTGGATGATGGATCGTAGCGACTCCTCCGACTTCTGTTGTACGGCAAAGAGGTCCAGCTCGGTGCCAGGTCGGGTGTAGGAGCTCCCGAAGTTAATGGTGAACTGGCGATAGAGTTCCTCCCAAATGTAGATAGAGTCGTTCAGTAAGATCATGAACCAGGACCGTGCAGTCCCAGTTAGAGCCACGGGAGAAGTAGTTGGCCATCACGGCCTCATTGCCTCCAGCCGCGAGGATGGCGGCGGAGTAGATCTGAAGAAACTCGACAAGGTTAACTGTCCTGTCATATTTCTTTGGCAAATGAGGCCAGAACTTGGGTGGCCACTCGACCATGCGGAGGTGCATGGCAAGGGTCAAATAGATGCCCCCCACTCCCAGAGGAGAAGGGTTTTCTCGAGCAATGCGCCTCTCGTGAGCACGCTCGATGTTTACACGGTCATCATGCCGCATGTAGCGATGATCGAGCTCCGACCGGAGATCCTGAGTCAGAAGCCTCATCACCGTGTGAGTACGGCAAGCCCCAGAGGCAGTGACGTCACTTGTTGGGAGGGCACACGTCTCCTGAGCCACGACGCCTCAGGACCAAGTCTACCAGACAGGGTCCTGTTCCGAGAAGGTGCCTGCCCTGCATGGGGCAGACCTTGGTTGCTGATAGAATTGGTTGCAGCTCCAACCAGATGCTCAACATCAGCTCGCCACTGTTCTAGTGCGGTGGAAGGAGCTCCCGGCACTGGTGGATGTCAGAGAGGAGTTTGCGCTGCATTTAGCACATTCTCAGGGTAATTTGTCGATGCAGTGACCGACGCAAATATACCATTCTGCTGAGATGGTGGTAGTGGTGGAGGAATGACACCTGCCGAAACTACAACGTTGGACGACTGCTGCACATTAGAGGGATTTCCTCCAGTAGGCTGCATAGTCGGTCCGTTGGATGAAGCGGCGGTGGAGTTCACCATCTTGAAATCTTGAAAGTTATGCCCCTTCCTGGCGCGCCAAATGTCGAAGTGTGGACTAGGACACTTCCTCCGGTACTACTAAGAAATAGTCTGCGGAGGTTCGTATTCATTTGGGGCGCGAGTTAAGATCGAGACAAGAGGTGAACTCTGAGAGTTTTACATGGTTCAGGCCGCTTGAGTGTAATACCCTAGTCCCCAGGGGGTGTGTTGATTGTATGAGCTTGAGTGTGTATGAGCTGGCTTGACATCAGTTGAGATAGCCTGTCCTTTCTACCGTGCAGCACAGCCCTTTTATATGCCAAGGACTGGTTGTTACAGTGTGTTCCTGGTGCGACAGGTGGCCCCGGCTGTAATAAACTACCCTGTACACGATCTATAGTGTTAAGGGTGGTTAATAGAGTGATAATGTGCCTTAATGACAATGTTACCAGTCTTGATAGTCCTCTGGTCGTGCATCATTAATATGGCATTAATGACGCATTCACCAGGTCTTGTAACGGCTAATTGATAGCCCTTGAATGTTCGCGCTGTTGGAGATCCCGCTGTCTTCCCATTATAGATTTATGTCCAGGTGTTGACACGTGGAAGCCTCTACTGAGGGATAGGTTCGATGCTATTGGACACGTGGCAGTGTTGGAGCTTCCCTGTGGAGAGAGGCAAGGTCCAGTTCTGCAAGACACATGGCAGTACAGCCCTTTTATATGCCAAGGACTGGTTGTTACAGTGTGTGCTTGGTGCGACAGGTGGCCCCGGCTGTAATAAACTACCATGTACATGATCTATAGTGTTAAGGGCGGTTAATAGAGTGATAATGTGCCTTAATGACAATGTTACCAGTCTTGATAGTCCTCTGATCGTGCATCATTAATATGGCATTAATGACGCGTTAATCAGATCTTGTAACGGCTAATTGATATCCCTTGAATGTCCACGCCGTTGGAGATCCCGTTGTCTTCCCATTACAGATTTATGTCCAGGTGTTGACATGTTGAAGCCTCTACTGAGGGATAGGTCCGATGCTATTGGACACGTGGCAGTGTTGGAGCTTCCCTGTGGAGAGAGGCAAGGTCCGGTTCTGCAAGACACATGGCAGCACCGAAGCTACCCAACTGAGGGAGGCAGGTCCGGCTCTTCTGGACACATGCCAGTACCAGAGCTACCATATGAAGGGAAACAGGTCCGATACTGCGGGACATATATTCCCTTCGGACGTCTACCACCTGGCCATAGGAACTCTATGGCTTTTTTACGGTACCAAGGGGTATCTAGTACACAGTGTACCGACAGGTGTTTAGAAATACCAACACCTAGGCAACCCAGAACACGGTGGATGGGTTTGAGCAATCTCTTCTCAGATGTCCTGGAGAGAGAGATTTTCCCGAAGGATAAATAGTTATATAGAAGACGTGACAAGTTCAAGAAGATACTTGAAGATATAATAGATAAAAAGGTCAAGTCATCTCTTAAAGAAATATTGGATCAACTTAGAAAATCGGGGCAATTACCATCTGAGAATAAAGTATTGGTTCTTGTGGCAAATGAGCAATTGTTATCTCAAACTGCCTATCCTAGTTAGTAGCGTAGGTTTTGTGCCAAGCTCAGGCGCAAGCATTATGTTCCCTATCGATGATATCGTAGAAGACACGTCTTGTCGTCTTCTTGTGCCAATCGACAGAGCAGGGAACCAAACAAAACAGGTTGTCACTTCTATGCCAAAACCAAATCGTGTGTTCAACGGCAAATCACTTCTGTTATATTATGTTGTGGTGCAAGTTCATCAAATCATTGACAATGATTATGAAGATTACGAACCAGACCACATCACTCCTGAGGGGATCACGACTCTGGGCAGGCCGCCAACCAGTTAATCCTCTAGCATAGACGCGACATCATGTTGGACTATGAGCCGATTTTTAGCCCCGTCGCAGCTCAGAAGACCTCAACCCCGTCTTCTTCGCTACAAGTTCTGAAAGATCCACTCCCGCTATGTCCTAGCAAGGATGATAGTAAAGTTAACCAAGAGGAAATGGTTGCACAACAGCTTGTAGCAGTACGAGAACAAGTTGATAGTAAAGAGCAACAACCAGATGACCAACATCTTGTAGTAGTACAAGAGCAAGCTAACAGTAAAGAGCAACCAGTTGAACAACAGGTTCAACAAAAGGCCAATGTACAACTTCCGATGACTACTCCTCCATTAGTGGACAGTAAAGAGCAACCAGTTGAACAACAGGTTCGACAACAGGCCAATATCCAACTTCTGACGACTACTCCTTCGCCAGTGCCTGTGAAAGTTAGCTCATACGAAACAAAGGAACCTTCTAAAGAAGTGGAAAATATTTTGAAGCTATGAAGCAAAGAAATACAAAATCTCATTCATCTCATGCTTCATATGAGCCAGCATTAGAAGATATCGAGGAGTGGGAAGAAAACTGCAAGAAATATAATCGGGAGAAGGCTTTACTTAAACTAGGAGCTCCGATATACAAGATTTCAGACGTTCCTCCTGAATTTCAAAATGGGAAGCCTTTGATGACATCGGCACAGTTGAGCAAACAGCATTTCACGCTTAGGAGAATGCACGAGTGATACATCACTGCCAACACTAAATATCATCTTGAATTTGTCTCATTTTGTCTGCCGAAAGAAGCACTCTATAGCAATGAGAACTTAAATGAAACTTTCCCTTTGAAGATCTGTGGAGCATTTTTTATCGAAACAAGCTCAAAATCAACCTGTTACTCATCTGGTGCTTGTGAGTGTCTCTAATATTTTGTACTTGCTTTTCTTACTACGCGCATACATGTCTTGAGATTGTAATGATTTTGGACTTATTCTTTGACAGGATGCAATACATGGATAATGAAAACTGAAGTCCAAGACGGGTATCCTTGACCCTACAATAATTGCAAAGTCGAATTTCGACTTTCAAGTGAAACGGGACTCAAAACGGTACTGCATATGTCACAAAAAGGATTTTTGGAAAAAAAATTTGCATACCAAAAGAAAGAAAAAGGAAAAGGTGGCAGCGTACATAGCACACGTCATGTTTAACTTTATCAAAGATGGCAAGGACCTCATAAAGGCTCCGTACCCCACTTCAAATAAGTTCGACTCATTGTATTGAAATAGCAATTATTGCTAACTGTTAACTTAACACGTGTGTTTATACGTGTGCAACGATCACTACATAATGATCTTCATCAAGCCAACACAGGGTTCGGCAACGGTCTTGGACTCAGCTAATTTCTCATCAAACACTTACAGAGATTTCCTTAGCCTTTTGAAAAGATACGGATATTCGATACTTTTAATATACACGCGAATATAGGTTGGCAATTCTTATATGACATTCTTTGTGTGACAGTGCTTGGCGGTTTTACTGGAAAAAAACTTGGCGGTGAGCGACCTGCTAATATGGATGCATTAAAAATATCAATAGTGATGAGGACATCTCTCCTTTGCATACAGTACAAGGGCCGATCACTAGAGCACGTGCGCAACAATTGGATCTCCAGGTACGTTCTAACCTTGTCAATTGTTTTTAGAACTTACACTTGTTTCCATGCATGTTTTATTTATTAGGAACAATGGAAAGGACCAGCAAGGGAATGGAGGATTCCAAGGAGTCAAGGAGGAGATAGGATGTTCACGCCAAGGAGGAGTCCAAGCCCAACTCGACTTCGACTCCACCTTGGGGGCCAGGAGCCGCCTTTACCAAAATTGACGTCCTGGACACATACGGAGTTGGATTTGGACGTTCTATATATGGTTGGAACCAGGACTTGATAAAGCTTCCAATACAACCGACTCAACCTCAAAATTCCTTCTGAGTTGATGGGAATCGGCGAAACAAGTGGGCGTCTAGAATCTGTCCGGTGTTGTGTCACCGTCCTTTGGGCTGTTGGCCCGTGTATCGTGTGAAAGCCCATTAGGGTTGCGTACATGGGTATTGCACGCCCCTAACTCCTATTTATACAGCAGCCGTCACCACATTAGGGATGATTTTTGCTTAGATACAATTTGTCATTGAACAGTGTCACCGTACATCGGTTGTGGGACCCCACTTCATGATCAATTCAGTTTGATTGCAACTTCTCTGTTCTTGCTTGTGTTCTTGATTGTGCTTGCAGGGATAGCCTTCGTGGCGAGGTAATTCGTGTGACACAGGTGATAACCGAAGGAGCAGTGGTGTAGTGATTGTGGGTTTCGTTCGCTCGGAGCCTTGGATCACCAATGTAGAGATCTCCACCCAATCAACTTTACCATACCTCTCGGAAGATCGGGGCTCATCCTTGTATCATGTGGTATCAGATAACAGGTTGACCATGAGGTATACTTGTGTGCCCTTTAGATTCATTTGTGTTTCAGTCCTATAGTCCACAAAAGGCACAAAAAAATTTACTTTCTCTGACCTACAACCCTCGCTCAGCCTTTTGCACAATTTAGTTTCGGAGTCCGTAGTTCTGAGTTCGTGTCCTAGGTTGAGTCTGTTTGCTGGTTTAGATTTTTTTTGTTCAGTTTTTTTTCTTCCACCCGCTGCCATCTACAAAAAACCAATCTACAAAAAAATCCAACGATTCGTTTCTGTTTTAGTTTCCACCATCACGAAAGCCTAATTCGGGGTGTCCTCCTTAAAATGGGCATAACTTTTCGCACGAAACTCCAATTGAGTTGCATTATTTTTCATATAAAGGTCTCTAAAAAATACACATATGGTACACCTGCTACGCCGGTCACGGCGATTTCAAAAAAAATTAAGAAGGCCCTCGTTTTGAACTCCGAAGTTCCAGCACCAGTTTTTCCAAACGCTCCTGAATTTGTGCCGATCACATCTTTCATCGGTTTGAGCTAATACATGGTGTTGTTTCTATTCTTGTGCCCCTGGTTGAGAAAAAATATCAAAAAAATAAATAGAAAATTTTTTTGACTTCTACTAGTGCTAAAAGACAAAAACAGTAGGCTCAAGGGGTTTTCTACTTGTGTTGTTTTCTGTGTGAATGTTGGATACTTGCTGATATTGTCCTTGTTGTTCATCATCATTCATCTTTGTTCCTTGCTTGTTGCCACAACTATTTTAATACATTTTTAGACCAGCAACTAGGTGAAATTCTTTGGACACTTATTCAGCATTGCTATCTATTACTAACTTGTGTGCCACATACATATACTGCATTTGAGCCTTCTCAAGCTCCACCTCCTCTCGAGCAGAACAGGTAACCTCTGCAATCACACCAACTCTCTGCTTGCTTTCGCATCGGTCACCGTTAGCCACCTGTAATGCTATTAAGAAACTTGTAAGAGCGTGGTAAGACGCATCTTACTGATCGATTGTCCACTTCCACTTCAGAGAGCATAGTAATAGGGTTCTTGATGATCTTTTTGTCTTCATTTCTGTTTTGTACTAACAATGATAGGAAGAAGCCTATGGATAAGATATTTGGTTATACACCTCCGGATGATGATGAGTGCGTGTCCCATATGGAATTAAGGGACATGATGCGGGCGATGGCTGAAGATTTCAACAATTACCAGACCACAACAACAGCCACCTTTTAGAGGCTTCATACAAGTGTTACTGGTCTGACCACACGGTTATACGAGATGGTGACTCTTCTTCCCCAACAAGCTACACCCTCTATCATCTTTGATGCTGATGCACATGCTCACTACGACACAGAGGATGACTTCAATAACGACGAGGTCGATGCATAGCAGCGACGTCGCCCTCGACGAAATCGTCAAGGTATGGGAGGTAGACCTTGTCCTCATGCTCCTAAACAAGATAATGATCCTTATGCTAAGATTAAGTTTTCTATTCCACCGTTTTATGGATGTTATGATGTTGAGACTTACTTGGATTGGGAGATGACGGTAGAACAAAAATTTAGCTCTCATCTTGTTCCTGAGCGACATAGAGTTAGACAAGCCACTAGTGAGTTTAAAGATTTTGCTATCATTTGGTGGAATGAACTTGTCAATACACGTAATGCGCCACAGACATGGGCTGCATTAAAAGAAGAGATGCGCGCTAGGTTTTTTCCTACTTCATATAGACGTGATATTCTTAAGAAATTGCAACGCTTTGATCAGGATGACATGACTGCCCAAGAGTACTACCAAGAGTTGCAGAAAGGTATGCTTCGTTGTGGGGTAGTTGAGGATCAGGATGACCAAATTGTTAGGTTTTATGGGGGCTTGTGGCGTGAGATCTAGGACATAGTCGACTACAAGGAATATCATTCTATTCAACATTTATTTCAACTTGCTATGTTAGCAGAAAAAGAAGTGCAGGGTCGCCAATAGAAGCGGCGGAAGAACACCTTCACGCCACGATAGCTTCTGGTGCCATCCAAAGCAATGCCCTCCTCGAGCGTATGTGCTTGTACAGCACCCTCCACCGGTGTTGTACGTATCACCGCACCTGATACATCACAGGACAAGATAACAGCAAGTCCCAGACGCCTCCAGGTGTTGTAGCAAAGGCTGCTGCACCCAACACTTCCACCAGTCGCACCTCCAACATCAAGTGGCACCGCTGCCAGGGACTTGGCCATATGCAACGAGATTGCCCCAGAAAACGGGCGATCATTGCCACTGTTGATGGTGTGTATGTTAGTGCTTCTGATATTGAAGATGAAAATATTATTGCAGCTAACATTTCAGGTTCTAATGAAGGTGCTGAGGAGGTTCTTGGTACATCCACGACCAACAACTATAGGACTTTGATTGTGCAGCGAGCTTTGAGTGCCACGGTTCGAGAGGACAACAACCGCCAATGTCACAACCTTTTCAACATGTTTCTCGTCCTCAAGGACTGTCGTGTACATACCATCATTGATGGTGGTAGCTGCAACAATTTGGTGAATGTTGAGGTGGTCAAGAAGCTTGGCTTGACCACATGAGAGCATCCCCACCCTTATCACATTCAATGGTTTAACAACAATGGTAAGGTAAAGGTAACACAAACAACAAGGATACATTTTTCTATTGGTTCTTATCATGATTTTGCTGATTTTGATGTGGTACCTATGGATGCTTGCTCTCTTTTGTTGGGACGTCCTTGGGAGTTTGATGCTGATACTATTCACCGTGGTCGATCTAATAAGTATACTCTCATGCATAAGGGCAAAAAAAATATGTTGCTTCCCATGAGTCCCACTGAAATTGTGCAATTTGAGCATGAGAAAAATAATAATGCTAAGCAAAAGGGTGTTTCAATTCTGAAATTCAGCTACCTATTATGTTGAAAAATCATGTTTTGCTTGCAACTAAATCTGATATTGATGACTCATATGTCTCTAATGGAACTTGCTATGCTTTAGTGTGCAAACATGCTTTATATTCCATTGAGGATACATCCATTGCTTTGCCACCTGCTGTTGCTAACCTTTTGCGGGAATATATGGATGTTTTTCCATCGGAGATACTCCCTGTCTTACCACTTGTGCGAGGCATTGAGCACAAGATTGATTCGAATCCAGGGGCGAGCTTGCCAAACCGTGCCGCCTACAAGACCAACCCCGATGAGACTAAAGAAATTTAGTGACAAGTCCAAGATCTTCTAGACCACGGGTACATTCGTGAGAGACTTAGTCCTTGTTTTGTTCCTATTCTTTTGGTTCCTAAGAAAGATGGCACTTGGCACATGTGTGTTGGTTGTAAAGTCATCAATAACATTACTATTCATTATCGCTATCCTATCCCTAGATTGGATGACATGCTTGATGAGTTGAGTGGTTCTGTTATTTTCTCCAAGATTGATTTGCATAGTGGGTATCATCAGATTTGTATGGCTTTAGGTGATGAATGGAAAACTGCCTTTAAAACTAAATTCAGACTTTATGAGTGGTTAGTCATGCCATTTGGTTTAACTAATACGTCCAGCAATTTCATGAGATTGATGAACGAGGTTTTATGTGCTTCCATTAGTAAATTTGTGGTGGTTTACTTGAATGATATCCTTATTTACAGCAAGTCATATGATGAGCATGTTGAACATTTGCGTGTTGTTTTTAATGTCTTGCGCGATGCACATTTATTTGGTAACCTTGAGAAGTGTACCTTTTACACCGATCGTGTGTCTTTTCTTGGTTATGTTGTTACTTCGCAGGGCATTGAGGTGGACGAGGCAAATATTGTTGCCATCACGAGCTGGCCACATTCGACTACGGTCACACAGGTTCGGAGTTTTCTTGGTCTCGCAGATTTCTACCAGCGTTTCATGTGGGATTTCATCACCATTGCGGCACCTCTCCACGAGTTGACAAAGCATGGAGTGTTGTTTCAATGGGGACCAGCACAACAACAGGCTTTTGATGCTCTCAAGTCAAAGCTCACACAAGCACCATTGTTGCAACTTCCTGATTTTGAGAATACCTTCAAGCTTGAATGTGATGCAAGCGGCATTGGCCTTGGATGAGTGCTCATTCAAGGAGGTAAATCTGTTGCTTTCTTTAGTGAAAAAATGCAAGGGCCTTCGATGAATTATTCTACATATGACAAAGAACTTTATGTTTTAGTGTGTGTCTTGCAAACTTGGCAACATTACCTATGGTCTAAAGAATTTCTCATACATTCAGATCATGAGTCTTTGAAGTATCTTAAAGGACAAGCTAATCTGAAAAAACGTCATGCTAAATGGATTGAGTTCATAGAGTCATTTCCTTACATCCTTAAACATAAGAAACGAAAAGACAATGTGATTGTCAATGCTTTATCTAGATGTTATACCATGTTGTCCCAACTTTCTCATAAAATATTTGGTTTGGAAACTATAAAGAGGTTATATGCTAATGATTTGGACTTCAAAGATGCCTTTGACAATTGTATAGAGGGAAGAACGTGCAAAAATTCCTGTTGCGTGAAGGCCTTCTCTACTGTGCTAACAAGTTGTGTGTTCCAACTAGCTCCGTTTGTCTTTTATTATTGCAGGAAGCGCATAGAGGTGGTTTGATGGGACATTTTGGTGTTAAAAATACAGAGGATGTGCTGGTCGCTCACTTCTTTTGGCCACGAATGAGGCGTGATGTGGAGCGCTACGTTTCACGTTGCATGACATGCAACAAAGCTAAGTCTCGACTTAACCCACATGGTCTTTATATGTCTCTTCCTGTTCCTAGTGCACCTTGGGAGGATATTTCTATGGACCTTGTTTTAGGATTGCCTAGAACAAAGAGAGGGAGGGATAGTGTCTTTGTGGTTGTTGATCGTTTCTCTAAAATGACACATTGTATATCCTGCCACAAGACTGATAATGCTTCACATATTGCTGATTTGTTCTTTAATAAGATTGTGCATTTGCATGGTGTTCCCAATACTATTGTTTCTGATAGGGATACTAAGTTTTTGAGCCACTTTTGGAGAACTTTATGGTATAAATTGGGAACAAAGTTGATGTTTTCTACTACTTGCCATCCACAAACTGATGGGCAAATGGAGGTAGTTAATCGTACCTTATCTACTATGTTGCAGGCTGTTTTGAAAGATAATTTGAGGTTGTGGGAGGAGTGTTTGCCACATATTGAGTTTGCTTATAACAGGTCTATTCACTTCACGACCAAGTTAAGTGCATTTATGGTAGTCTATGGTTTCAATCCTCGTTCTCTAATTGATTTGCTACCTTTACCACACACTGTAATTGTGAACTTAGATGCTACACAATGTTCTGAATTTATTCTTAAGTTGCATGAAACTACTAAGTTACAAATTGAAAAAATGAATGAAAAGTATCGCATTGCTGCTAGTAAAAGTAGGAAGGAGGTTAAATTGGAACCTGGTGATTTGGTGTGGGTTCATTTGAGAAAAGATAGGTTCCTGGATCTGAGAAAGTCCAAACTCATGCCACGTGTTGATGGACCTTTTAAGGTTCTTGGTAAGATAAATGACAATGCATATAAACTTGAGTTACCTCCCGAGTTTGGTGTTAGTTCCACATTTGACATTTCAGATTTGAAGCCATACTTGGGTGAGGAAGAAGAGCTTGAGTCAAGGATGACTCCAATTCAAGAGGGGGATTATGAGGACATCTCTCCTTCGCATACAGTACAAGGACCGATCACTAGAGCACGTGCGCGACAATTTGATCTCCAGGTACGTTCTAACCTTATCAATTGTTTTTCAGAACTCACGCTTGTTTCCATGCATGTTTTATTGATTAGGAACAATGTAGAGGACCAGCAAGGGATTGGAGGAATCCAAGGAGTCAAGGAGGAAGAGATAGGATGTCCACACCAAGGAGGAGTCCAAGCCCAACTAGACTTTGAGTCCACCTTGGAGGCCAGGAGTTGCCTTCACCAAAATTGACGTCCCAGACACATACGGAGTCGGATTTGGATGTTCTATATATGATTGGAACTAGGACTTCAAAAAGCTTCCAATGGAACCGTCCCCACCTCAAAATTCCTTCTGAGTTGACGGGAATCGGCGAAACAAGTGGGCATCCAGAGTCTGTTCGGTGTTGCGTCACCGTCCTTTGGGCTGCTGGCCCGTGTATCGTGTGGAAGCCCATTAGGGTTACGTCTAGGGGTCTTGCACGCACCTCAATCCTATTTATACAGCAGTCGTCACCACATTAGGGATGGGTTTTTATTAGATACAATCTGTCAATGAACAGTGTCACCGTTCATCGGTTGTGAGACCCCACTTCGTGATCAATTCAGTTTTGATTGCAACTTTTCTATTCTTGATTGCGCTTGCATGGATAAGACTTCATGGCGAGGTCATTCGTGTGACACGGGTGATAACCAATGGAGCAGTAGTGTATTGATTGTGGGGTTCCATTCGCTCGGAGCCTTGGATCACCAACATCGAGATCTCCACCCAATCAAGTTTACCATACCTCTTGGAAGATCGAGACTCATCCTCCTATCAAACAGACTTTCCTTGTCCCAAGCAGCCTCCTGGTAGTGTATTATGTGGGTATTATGTATGCGAGCATCTTCGGAACGCCTGCGAATATAGAGTGAATCGTGAGGATGTAAGTTATCCTTAATGTTGATATTGTATTTTCATACTTTTAAGATACATTTTTATTGTCACTAGCCTATTTTAATACTTATATTTTGTTTTTATTGCCAACAACACATTATAAACCTTATTATGTGTTTCATTGCAGCACAAGAAATGGATCCAAGAATGGCCGGTTTCTAGAAATATGCCTGGTGGAGGAGTCAATACGATTGCGAGTGAATTGTGTCTTTTCATGTGTCGTGAAGTTTTTCATCGAAAAGGGATGTTCTTCGACAACACAGGTGTACTTTTTGATGTGCCAGAACTTAGCCAGTATGAACATCGAAACAGTATTTAGTGATGAACACATGCAAACTATGAATTGAGATGTACTTGTATTGTATAATATGAATTGAGATGTATATGAGTGACTTATATTTTCTAATGTGTGTCAATGTTGCTTGTTAAAATATATTGTCCGTACTGTGTGAATGTGTATTTGAATTTGGGCTGGAAATTAGAAATAACGGGATGCAGTACTAGAAAGGGTATATTTTTTCACAGGCGGATCCTCGTAGATAACGAACTACCAGTGATAAGACATTTTCATAGGCGGATCCTCATAGCTGAAGAACCGCCTGTGATAATAAATATTCGCAAGCGGATCCTCATATGTAAAAAACCGCCTGGGAAAATTGTGTTACCACAGGTGGTACTCTGATGACACGAACCGCTTGTAATAATTAATCTTCACAGTCAGATGCTTGAAGGTAAAGACCGCCTGCGAAAATTATTTTATCACAGACGGTCAGCTGACGATAAGTACCGCCCGTGATAATGTGTCTTCACAGACGGATGTTTCAATGTAATGACCGCCTGTGATAAAGGTTTTTACAGCCGTTTTTTTTTTTTTTGCCTATGAAGATAGACTATTTTTACAAGCTCTTTGTTTCAAGCGGTTTAAAATCCGCTTGTGATAATATATTTACAGCCGTCTGCGATGAAGATTTTTATAGTAGTACAAGCTCCAAGAGCTTGGTTTGAGACTTTTGCCAGTGAGCTATGCGCAATGGGATTGAAGCCTACTTCGTCGGACTCTTCTTTATTTGTATTTCGGAATGGTGCAGAGATGGCATATCTCCTACTGTACGTTGATGATATCGTGCTCACAGCATCTTCAAGATCCATGCTACAGAAAAGTATTCATCATCTTCAGATGAAGTTTTCTATGAAAGATTTGGGGCCACTACACCGTTTTCTTGGTTTCACATCGCAAGGAATGCAGATGGGTTTGTTCTTAACCAGGAAACATATGCCACAGATGTGCTGCAGCGTGCAGGGATGTTAAACTGCAAGCCACTATCATCTAAGGTCAACACTAAATCAAAGCTATCTGTCACGGATGGTGTTCTAGCCGACGATGCTTCTATCTACAGGAGTATCACGGAG
Organism: Tuctoria greenei; assembly: GCA_036927565.1. Classification (NCBI taxonomy): domain Eukaryota; kingdom Viridiplantae; phylum Streptophyta; class Magnoliopsida; order Poales; family Poaceae; genus Tuctoria; species Tuctoria greenei. Next base: position 169,438,336 of record JAYESD010000008.1, on the reverse strand, counting down.
GCTCTACAATATTTAACCTTGACTCGGTCTGATATTACTTATGCAGTTGAGCAAGTTTGTCTGCACATGCACGCTCCACAGAGTTCGCATTAGGCACTTGTTAAAAGAATTGTACGCTATATCAAAGGCACGATGAGTTTTGATCTTCACATCCGAGCGTCCCCAAATCACAGTCTCGCAGCCTACTCAGATGCGGATTGGGTCGGATGTCCTGATATCCGGAGATCCACTTTGGGTTACTGTGTGTTTTTTGGAGATTCTCACATCTCTTGGTCTTCAAAACGTCAAACGATTGTTTCTCGATCAAGTGCAGAGGCAGAATACAGGGTAGTTGCTAATGCTATGGCTGAGTGTTGTTGGCTCCGGCAGCTTCTACATGAATTGCATACTGATTTTCCAAAAGCAACAATAGTATACTGCGACAATATTTCAGTAGTGTATCTCACTCAAAATCAAGTTCATCATCGACGCACCAAGCATATTGAATTGGATATTCATTTTGTCCGTCAGAAGGTTGCCTTAAAAGAAATCAAAGTCATTCATGTGCCCGCGCATCTTCAGTATGCCGATATTATGACAAAGGGCATCCAACTTCGGTTTTTGAGGACTTTTGCACCGGTCTTTGCATCGTGCCGATTGTAAGACTGCCGGGGTGGGGGTAGAAAGGAACAAGTCTATTGCTGCGCTCGGTTGAGCCTGGCTGATGTACTGTGCTTGCAAGCCTATCCAAAGATTCAAGGCTGCATGCAAATCGATAGGATCGTAGCTAGTCGAGTCTCCTGTATTTATTGACGTGTGATCAATGGAAATACTGATTTGGACCACATACTATTTTTATTTGTTGCTCAGTGAATGAAGACGTCAAAGACTACCCAAAGATGGAGAAGTGAAGACTAGGCAATAGGCATGTTGTCTTTTGGTGACTGGGTATGGACTTCAAAGAAGCCAACACATAATTATCTTTTCGCTGCAATGTAATATATTCTTTTGACCTACAAGTCATCCCTGTAATAATTTACTATATTTGATAAAGATATTTATGATGTATTGTGTGTATGAAAATTAGAACCTGGGCAACATACTGAAATATTTCGGTTTTGAGTCTTAAAACCGCGTGTGACACCCGGTGAGCGTCCAAAGCTTGTGGTCCTGAAAAGTTTATGAAGGCTAGATTCACTTTTGCAAGGAAGGAATCACCATAAAAACCGAGTTTGCACTTTGCGATTGCTCAATGACGCTTCAAAGCTTCTCAGCTGAGACGTAGGACAAATTTTATCTCACACGAATTCTATACACTGGCGTTTAATATTCAGTTTGTACTGACATGGACAGTTATTGATGCTCGTCGCGAAATTATCTTTGCGTAGTCCTTTGCAGCCTCTGTTTACCTCACAGGCCAGGGTCACGATGATTCAACGAAGGGCACGTTGCTGGCTGGAAATGACAACTTGTTAGCCACTTCACCCGGCCGTATACATACTTATGAGACAAAAAAGTCTTGAATTTAAAGGAAAATAAAAAAACGGTTTTTCCAATCGGTTATATCACTACGTATACACAACTATAAGCTAACTATACTATATGTTAATATATATGAATGAAAACTCTGTTATGTATTTATCTTCCGCCTGTACAGTACAGAGCTAAACGGTGACGGCCGGAGTTGAGAGCTCTGGTAGCCCGCCTTGGCTGTTGAGCACAACCACCTTTCCCTCCGAATCCACATCAACGATTGCAGAGTCCCCCTCCTTGACCACTCCGGCGAGCATCTTCTCGGCAAGGCTGTCCTCCAGCAGCCTCATGATCGCCCGTCTCAACGGCCTTGCACCGTAGCTGGGGTTGTAGCCTTCCTCCACCACGCGTTCCTTGAACTTCTCTGTCACCTGCAGACTGATATCCTTCGTCTTCAGCCTGTCAAAGACCTCCTGGAGCATGATTTCCGCGATCTCCTTGACCTCCGCCCTGGTGAGTTGCCTGAAGACGATCATCTCATCGAGACGGTTGAGGAACTCGGGGCGGAAGTACTGCTTCATCTCCTCGATGACTAGGCTCTTGATCCTGCTGTAGCTGCTATCCTTCTCATCAGAGTCGAGGTCAAAACCAATTTTCCGCCCACCCTTCTCAATGACGCTGCTCCCGACATTTGAGGTCATGATCAGGAGTGTGTTCTTAAAGTCCACAGTTCTTCCCTTGCTGTCGGTCAATCTGCCGTCTTCTAGAATCTGGAGCATCATGTTGAAGACATCTGGGTGTGCCTTCTCAATCTCATCAAAAAGCACAACCGTGTATGGCCGGCGTCGAACTGCCTCAGTAAGCTGCCCCCCCTCGGTATATCCGACATACCCTGGAGGTGAACCGATCAACTTGGATACTGTATGCCTTTCCATGAATTCACTCATATCAAGCCGGATCATAGCCTCCTCAGAGCCGAAGTAATAGGCTGCAAGCGCTTTTGCAAGCTCTGATTTCCCAACACCAGTGGGACCTGCGAAAATAAAGCTCGCAATAGGCCTGTTGGGATTCTTGAGACCGACGCGAGCACGGCGGATGGAGCGACTAATTGCAACCACAGCCTCATCTTGGCCAATGACACGTTTATGCAAAGTTCCTTCCATCTTCAGAAGCTTATCAGACTCATCACTCGAAACTTTCTCCACTGGGATGCCAGTCCATGAAGATACTATGTGCTGGATATCCGCTTCATTGACCATCGGCCCTGTTTCTCCAGACTCAGCCTCTGCTTTGCTGATCTCCTTGCTTTTGTCAATGAGGGCTGTTATCTGGGCCTTCAGTTCCATTTCACGGTCTCGCAGCTCTCCAGCCTAAAGAAGATTATAAAGGATGCAAATGATTTAACAAACATAAGCATTGGTAGAAAGGGTGAGCAGCCAGAACAACTGTATTAAAATAAGATGCAAACAATTAAACAAACAAAACCAAAGGCAGGAAGGTGGAGAGATTTTTCACCTACACGAACATTTAGTGACCACAGTACAACAATAAATTTACACAAAAACTCAATCTTTTTCAACTCTCGTTTTGTATATCCTAAAATGAAACCATACAATTAAATATCTTACATCTACACATGCATATATTGGACGGAAATTCTAGTGTAACATGATCTGGGAGGAGCACTTTTAAGTTTTAACAATAAATTTGCTCCAGAAACATGAAAAAGATGTCACAAAGTAATTCAATCGTAGTCAATTACCTTCTCAAAATCCTGGCCACGAACAGCTTCGTTCTTCTGTTTCGTGATTTGCTTGAGCTCCTTGTCCAGCTCTCTAGCTTCTTCAGGAACCTTCACCAATTATTCCATTTATATATTTTTATTGGCATGGCATAATCATGCAATCAAATGAATGGAAACATATGACTTGTTGTATTTTTACCTGTGCATGCTGTAGCCTAACACGGGAACCAGCTTCATCAATCAAGTCAATTGCTTTATCAGGGAGGAAACGGTCACTGTAAACAGAATAATTGTCAGGTGATGACAGGGATACCACATAAGAGCATAACAATACTAGGTGAATGTAATCAGATAAGAAATGTGCTAATTTTCTGAGACTTCCCAAAAAAAGTATTGCACTTTCCAATTCATATTTCTTTAGCCAGAGAATATATGTTTTAGCATCCCCAAGAACTGCGTTAAGAAATCTTCATCATTGCTCTTATATTAGTTCTTTACATGATACGCTAAAAAAAAAGGACAGCCCGGTGCACGTAGCTCCCTCTTACGCATAGTCTGGGGAAGGGTCCAACCCACTTTGGGTCTTCTGTACGTAACCTTTCTCTGAGGCTGTTTTCAGGACTCGAACCCAGGACCTCATGGTCACAATGCAAGAGCTTTACCGCTGCGCCAGGGCTCCCCTTCTCTTTACATGATACGCTAATCAAATATTTTCATATTTACAGTTCACATACCTGATGTATTGATAGGACAGTTTTGCAGCTGCAATCAAAGCATCATCAGTGTAACGAAGTTTGTGATGGATTTCATATCGTTCCCGGAGTCCTTTGAGAATTTCAATGGTTTCATCAACTGATGGCTCAGGCACTTTTACTGGTTGGAAACGCCTTTCTAATGCTGGGTCTTTCTCGATATGTTTCCTATATTCATCAAGTGTAGTTGCACCAATGCACTGAAATAAAACATAAAAAATGTCGTGAGAATTCATGGAACAAGCAAAACTACCCACAGTCAGCTTAAATGATGAGAAAACACTTGACATATTCGATAAGGAATATAATCAACTAAAACATAATACCATGTATTATCATCCACATACCTGTAATTCCCCTCTTGCTAATGCGGGCTTCAAAATATTTGCAGCATCAATAGCACCTTCAGCTGCTCCTGCTCCTATTAGGGTGTGAACTTCATCAATGAAGAGGATTATCTCATCACTTTGCTTGATTTCTTCCATCAGCTTCTTTAACCTTTCTTCAAACTCTCCACGGTATTTTGTACCAGCCACAAGGAGTCCCATATCAAGTGTAATGACCTGTGTGGTAAATAGGTTGGAAGAAATATCCCTCACTGATAATATTGAGGTACGATACTGATAATGTCCCACAAAATTGTTTGTTTGGCATCTACAGCAACTACTTTGCATGTATTACAAGGAAATGTAAACATTTTTTTCAGATCAATTAATCAGCTATATTGCTGATGAAGTGTATAAAAAAAGTACACTTGTTTTTCAGTAGTACATTCTTCGTTATTATTCTTTTTTAGCATGAGTATCAACTTATGTGATTACGAGCATGGGAGAAACCCTCGCATGAAAATTTTGTAATGTTAAATATGATGATCAAAGAAAATATGATGCAAATATGACATGAACTATTTGAGAGCCTTTGGTGGAGCTCCACGAAGTTGATTCTCAGTCAGAATCAGGAGAGTTGTGCCAAACATTGAGAAGTGATTCTTGAGTGATTTTGTGAACTAATTCTTTGAAATGAACTAAGAGGCTAGGAGCTGAAAAAAAAAAACTTATCCTGATTATGTAGAGTTGTTCTCTATTTTGATTCTAAGAGTTTATCCTAGAGAATCAAAGAGAAAGCCACAAAATCACTTCTAGAGAAGCTCTACCAAACAGGCTCTGAGACTCTTCAATCGTTAATTAGTGATATAGAGTTAAACGCACACCGGAATATGGGACTAGTGATGTAAAGGGAAAAAACTAGATATGCATGAACATCACACCGTGCAGAGATAGAATAGCACAATACATAAGAACAAAAGCACAATCACACAAGTCTAAAAATAATTAACAGGAAATACTATTAAAGCAATGTATATTCAAATTAAGAAGCAGGAAACACCACCTTTTTCCCTTCTATCGTTTCAGGCACATCACCAGTAGAAATGCGCTGAGCAAGCCCTTCAGCAATAGCAGTCTTTCCAACACCAGGCTCCCCAATTAGGCAGGGATTGTTCTTTGTACGTCTGCCTAGAATTTGTACGACACGCTCAATCTGTGGTTGCCTTCCAACAACAGGATCTAGTTTCCCCTACAGACATGATAAATAAACATTTATTTCAGTACTTGGACTTTGTTAATCGCATTAAGTCTGAAATATTACCTCCTCTGCAAGTTTTGTCAAATTAGTTCCATACTCTTCAAGTGTTGGCATCTTATTACCACTGCTCCCTCCTCCAACTCCAGCACCAACGGCTTCCGTGGTCTCACCAATCATTCGAATAACCTACAGGTCCATGGCATTCAAAACAAGCTAAATAAATGAATGAATAAATGAGTGTTTTTGGAAATAGACAACAGTTTACCTGTGTACGGATATTGCTGGGCTCAGCTCCGAGACTCTCGAGTACACGGGCGGCCACTCCTTCACCCTCACGAAGCAGTCCGAGAAGCAAGTGTTCAGAACCAATATAATTGTGCCCTAGAAAGAAAAGTTTTTAGCACTGGGGAATATTCAAACGAATTTATTCAATATAATGCGATAATCAATCAGGCCAAAGTTTTAGTCAAGGTGAGGATTATCACATATTTGTTGAAAGACAAGTTACATTCTCTTTGTTGTGAGAGGGTATCACAAGAATCTCTACCAGAATTACTAGTTGTTGGTTCCTTCTTCCACGATACTAACAGTAAATTAAGCAGAATAGAAATAAAAAGGCAACAAAACAAGTGAAAGAAATGTCACAGGAAGCTTAGATTTGTGTACCTAGCTGGCGAGCTTCCTCCAATGAAAGCTCCAAAACGCGCTTGGCGCGTGGCGTGAATGGTATTTCAACAGCAACAAAGCCGTTGCCCCTACCAATGATCTTTTCCACTTCGACACGCGCATCCTTGAGATTTACGCCCATGGATTTGAGCACCTTTGCTGCAATGCCAGTACCCTCTCCAATCAGACCCAAGAGAATTTGCTCAGTTCCGACAAAGTTGTGCCCCAAGCGCCTCGCTTCCTCTTGTGCAAGCATTATGACCTTAATAGCTTTCTCGGTGAACCTCTCAAACATCGCCCTGGTAAGAAAGCGAGAACGCCTTGTCCTCCGAGAGGATCTGTAGGATGCAGCTGTCGATCTGGAAGTGGACACGGGTGTGACGGAGAAGCTATGTACTGATCTTAGACCGACGAATGCCGACATCTTTCCAGGGCGGCTAAGCGTCATCGCCAACATTGAGGATGGTCTCCTAGTGCCATGGAACCTTCTACACTGGGTGCTTACACGACCGCCGAATGATGCCCCGAGGGCAACTGACTGGAGAAAGGTCCCTGCCATGACTACAAGTAGTGCCCCTTAAACCTGTGACAAGAACAAGAAGCTAGGTAATGGTAAAAAACAATTCTCCGGAATACCCAGACAAATACAATTGGTAAAATTAGGCCCTCTTTGGCAGAGCTTCACGGGGCTGATTCTCAGCAAGAATCAAGGAAGTTGTACAAACATTGTTTTTTCAGAAGAACTGATTATTGGCTCATTCTGTGAAGTGATTCTCTGAAATGAACTACGAGGCTGGGAGCTGAGAAAAATAGTTTCTCCTGATTCTGTGAAGTTACTCTCTGTCTAAAAGTTTATTCTAGAAAATCACATAGAATCACTTTCAGCCATATAATCACTTCACCAGAGAATCAGGAGTGAATTCAGAGAATCAGCTCCGTGGAGTTGTGCCAAATGAGGCCTTAGAATATGCACGGCAACGGTACAAGCTAATATTCAACATATTGCCCCTCATACAGGTGAAACCCAGATATACGTAGACAAGCGAACTCAGCTAAAATAAACCGTGTGACTAGTACTCTGATTCCTACCAACACAATCCGCAACGAACTGGACTGATTGAGGCACAACACTAGGAAGAAAGATTCGGATTAGACGGGTCGCAGAAAAAAAATGTTCTCTTTCCGGTGAAAAGGGAAGAACATGCCCAAGAGCTCCGTTAAATGATCACAACACAAAACAGAAACAAATCATGAGACTTCAGAATTCAGATTGCTACCTACCTATAGAGAGACCGACCATCCAAGATTTCCCCTAACTAAAAAACTATGCGAGTTTTCACTGCCGAGAATCGCAAGCCCGTCAGCGCCAAAAAGAAACCCAGTCCATTTCACCCGTCCGAGAACGCGAAATGTCGATGCGAGAATAAGGAGCCCGGAACGACAGGCGATCCGATCCGATCTAATCCAATAACTTGCAATTCAGAGACAAAGAGAGGACGAGAATGAATCGCTGAGGGTGCTCACCTCCGAGAGGAGAGAAGGGAAGAGGAGGACGTTGGTGTGCGTCCCCTCCCTAGTCCCTGGACTGGAGATAAGGGGGCCGCTTGCTTGGCTGCCTGCCTTCCCAACAAGTCACAAGGCAAGCGATGCTTCTCTCCCTCTTGCCTTTTGTTTGTTTGTTTGTTTCCTCTTATTTTTATTTTCCTTTTACACGTTTCTGAGGGTAGGATTTTGACAAGCAAGCAGTGCAAGATTTTTTTTCTCAGGGCAGCAGATTTTTTCCCTCAACGTGAGAACAGAATCAGCTGTTGTTTTTAGTTTTATTGTTCTGCATTTTAAGACGAATCTTACCAGCCTCTGAAATAGTCATTGGTTCAAACAAGCAACACGCCCACTCTGAAGAGTACGAGTGTCAATTGTACTGCACATCCTCTTGCAGCGCAACCACAGATCTTTTTCACACTTGCAGAAACAAAAGCTAAACTAAGGAAGAAACCAAAAACGAACTCAAATTAATTTGGGACATGCACAGCTATCATGCTGCGTGCTCAATCAGGAGAAACTATGGCGTACTATGGCCTAAGCTTTGTATTGCATTGGATCTGTCATCTGAAACATATCTGAGAGTCAGTCAAAATGGCCGGTTTCATTGTGTATATAAGCATAAGCTGTGTGAAATATCTTGCCTTGTTTTCAGAGCAATGCAAATACACAGCAAGCCAAAACAGAAATCCAGCGGTAGCATGGTACTGCTGGCTGCTGATTGCTGATTGCTAAACAGTACAGACCTATGGAAAATAGATGAACAAAAGTATAGAAGGCTAGCTGTAGAGGCATGAGTACAGCAGGCTAATTACACAGTTCAGCTATCTTGGAGATAACCGTAGACTAAATTGGTAATCTGTTGAATCTGAGCTAATCCCTTCGTGGCCGTCAAACTCATTCAATCCAATCAACTCTTCGATCTCACTCTTCTTTTCCACTAGGCTTCGGATGTTGCCTGCTTCAGTCTCTTGAAGAGGCTTCTCTGCCTGTAATTGTTGAGCCCTAACCTTCCTTGAAGCGCCAGTTTTCATGTAAGGTGGCTCTTTCTTCTCGCAGTTTCTCGCTGGCTGGTGGTTCGAGGATGCAGATCCTTTTGCTGGTCTGCTAAGACTGGTTGGAACTATGGCTGCCTTCTTAACCTTATCTTCAGAGGTCTTTGTTCCTTTTGATGCCAAGTTGATAGAACTTTTATGTCGTCCAGTGCTCTTCATAGCTGAATATAGTTTATTCTTCTCGAGTCTCTGGACTGGATTCAACTGGCGAACCTCACCACACCTGATTCCCAATGTGTTTCGACGTGGCGATACACTCAGAAACTTGTCAAATTCTGGACTGTTGTAGGAAGTGCGCTCAAATGGCCAAAATATTGGGTCATCGGAGTCATTGGCTTCTTTCCTCTGCGATATTCCTGGACTAGAAGTGGAAGGCCCGAGTTGGGGTTGTTGGCTTCTCATTGTTTTAAAAGACGAGCTAGGGAAGTCAGAACAGAAAATGTCAAGAAACTGTTCCTTATCTGGGAGCAGAGCAGAGTCCTCATCATCGAGATCTAAAGAAGTGACCCATATATCTGTTCTGTCAAGGTCCTCGGACCGAGTATCTGAATATGCTGCAAGTGAAGTGCATGGGCTACTGATTATATATGACTGTTCACTGATAGAACTATCGTATGAAGAATCAGCATAGGCCTCTGAATATGAAAGAACAAAGGGGAAACCATTCTTTTCAAGCCTCCATTTAGTAACATCCTCCTTGCCATCATCCTGGTTAAGATTATTTAAGGGCCAATAAAGGATGTCTAATGGAACCTCCGTGTCAGGGCCTGGAGAAGCTGCACTCCCATTCACAGGCACACCCTTGAAGCTAGATAATGAAAGCTGTGTCCACAACTTATCATGCAGTGAAAATGTTTCTCTGTCAAGTTTGGAACCATCATAATCATGATTCTCCTTGCTGTCTGTCATAGCAGTCTGTTTTGGACTAAAATAAGATCGGTTTGACCTTGTACTGACAGAAATAAGAACTGTTAGTGAGAAATGGAAACAACAAAAATTGTAGAGCTTTGAAAGAAAACAAGATGAAATGGTCAAAAATTAGTAAGAATGGTATGGCTGACAAACTAGAAGCGATGACATCTCAAATGTTTGATTGAAGTGTACATCAACATTGTGATGTCGATGTTTTGCATGAACAATTAATTTCAGCAAGTGGACAGCATAGAAGTAAACAAACTAACATGTACGATAAATAAGTGTATCAAATAGAATAATCAAGACATAAGATCAGCTTATTACGCATGATTTTCAAAAACATTATTACATGTGAATAATTAATCTTTTAAGGCTCCAACTAACATGGTACTTTGAATAATACTCTCAATGGAATGGAAGTACCACTACATAAATGTTAGTTATTCAAAGACAGTTAGTCTAAGTTGAACAAGTCCTTATAGCTTCTCCATCCTCCTAAAAGAATGCAGCTTTTGTTATCCAATCCACCTAAAAGTTCGCTTATATAAAGAACCTGGTCCCGTCGATAAAGTACTCTAAATTTGGCTAATTCATGGATTGAGGGCAAAGAATGAGGATGCTGTTGTCATACAGTTCCAATAAAAAGGGTACGGATGTCCCCAACAAGAAAGCGAAACAATGCTACTAATTTATTCAGTCAGCTAAGCTGAAGAAAAGGAATTCCATCATCAGATCGCTAGAATCAACCTGAAGCTCCAGTCAAGGATTCAAAGAAACAGTCATATGTCTTGTGTCATCACTTATGGCAATACGTCAAGCAAACAAGTTCCATTCACATGTAAACAGTCAGAGCAGGTAAGGTAAGATAGGGATACGCACAGAAATTTCTTGTCAGTTAACATTTACATGTTGATATTGTCTTTGCTCTTCAGATTTATCAGTCTATATAATAAACGAGATGTGGATACACTAAATACATTAATAGTAATAATATCTGGGATTTGTTAGCAAGATTTAATGTTTCCTTCCTGAAGTGATCCCAAATAACTCTCCTGGTGTTCTGTAACGCGGATTACAGAATTGCTAACACCGGAGGAAATTGTTACGCCCCTAGATCTCCCCAGAACTTCAGAGTAAGCAGCAGAAAACAAGAATTACAGTAACAACAGCAATCCTATTGGGACCAAATCAGTGGCGCTTGCAGGTAACAAAGCCTATTGATTCTACTGCTATTGAAACAACCATTTGTCGATCCTTGATGGGTATACGATGTGTTCAGAAGCAAAAATCTTCATAGAAAATTCAAGAGCAATACATGTAGGTCTTTTGCGATTTAAGCACGAAGCACACAAACATACGCAACTCAAAGCCTGTAGCAGGCACGAGAAAGAAAAAAAAAACGAAAACGCTGCAATAGTAGGATCTTGCCTGGGAACAGATAAAACTGGAGGAATAGATGGGCGAAAAGGAGGAACCCGCCGAAGCATACAGATCGCCGGTTATGATATTAATAAATACAGTAAGGGGATGAGTGATTTGTTACCTGAATCCGGCGTTCTTGAAGAAACCGCCGAGCCGTATTGCTGTGCTCCTGTCTCCCTCACCCCAACTCCCCTCTGTCGAAGCGGTTTTGGTGCCTTTTCTTTCCATGTCTGGACCTCGGATTCCCTCAAGTTCACATCTGGATCCTCAAAATTGAAGGATTTTTTTTTTTAGACGACAAGGCGGGAGATCCTGGCGACACGGCTTCTATGACTATGCTCCGGTACACTCATCCCATGTCAACTCCTGTAAACGAGGCGAAGTTTTATTGGACCTCTTTATAATTTAGTATGAGCTGTATATAATCTGTTCATAATAAAAATTTTCCAATTTCAGGTGTTTTGTACGCGATATGTAAGACCAGAATAAATATAGTCTAATAAAAAATCGCCACATGCACAGCAGTATGTCTGAAAGGAGGGTGCAGTGCATGTGTGATGGTGTGAAACCGACTGACGATTGCATCCGGATTACTTGCTCTTTCTCTCAAAACTATGTGCATATGTCGTGGGAACTTTTCATAGGTTCTTAGTATTGCAGAGATATCGTGTACTTTTTGTTCAAAATGAGCATAAGCCCGGGTCTGCAACATGGTGGCTGATCTCCTTGCACGTGGCGGCGCAGCGCTGGGTCGTTGGGTGGCCACCACGCGTCGCGACCTCAGGACGAGGTCGACGGACAATGGTGTCGTCGTCTTGCGTTGCCTTCTCCTTCCACACTAGCTCGAGGTCTGCTCGGGTTCACAACTTTGCCGGACTCGTATGGAGCCACCCAAGAAGGAAGACCGGTATCTCTGAATGGTGGCACCTAGGAGGTCTCTGCGATACTCAAAAGCTTCGTTGTGCAGCGGCGGAGGGAAAGCCCGCGTGCCCGCTCCCGTGCAAAAACGCGGCGCGAGCGCCTGCCCCGTGTCAAAACGGGGCGTTTGCGCATATAGATTGAGAAATGACATATGGTCCGCTCGGTACGAGCCAGCCTCGAGCCCGATTAGACTCGGCACTAAGCAGTCCGGCACTATTAAGCCCAACGCACATTCTGTTCTGAGCTGTGTCCCCGTGCTGAACAGCCGATTCAGGCACGGCACGGAAATCGTTTCTTCGTGCCAGCACGACGACATGGCGGGTGCACAGCGACACGGCGGGCGCACAGTGGCACGACGGCACGAGACAGCGAGCTCGTCGGCGGCGGAGATGACCCTCGCCCTCGGCATGCTCCGACGTGGCCGCCAAGGTGCACGGTCGGCCACCACGACGCTGGCGGGCGGCGCGGCTGGCGACGGGGTGGCCAGGCGGCCGATGTCCGATGGAGGAAGGCGCGCGTGATGTCAACCGCACGGCCGGGGGGGGGGGGGGGAGAGGAAGCCGGGGGGAGAGGCACGTCGCGGGGGGGGGGGGGGGGGGGGGAGGGGGGCGATTGGATCCGTAGAGAAGACACAGCTTTAGCCACGAAAGAGGGAGAGTGGGAGTTGGGTTTGGGTGGCAGTCCGCGTAATTTCGCACGACCTTCTGCCCTCTTGCTGGCACGGCCGCCGTTCCGCCCCGCGGAACACCTTTTTGGGTGATTCGATCTTCCAGTTCAATTTTCAGTCCCGTTACTGTCGGTACCCTGCAAACCAAGCACCTCCACATATAAGGAATTAAAGATGTTGAGTCCCAGCTCCCAAGAGGGGAGGCACGCAGAGGCTATCACGTGCTTCGCGAGATCGGACCCCGCTTCTCGGCCGAGGAGGGCTCCGGCACAGCCACATGACTTGCACATCTGGACCCGGCCTTCCGCTAAGGAGGGCTCTGTGTCATGCGACTCCGGACTCGGCCTCCCCACTAAGGAGGGCTCCAGTTCTTCCATGTGTTCTGCAGCTCCGAACTCAGCCTCCATGCTGAGGAGGGCTCTCGTGCTGCCACGTGTCCCATTGCTTTAGACCCGACCTCAATGCTGAGGAGAGCTTCGATGCCTTATCTAAGAAGCTTTCGGCTAATGACAAGACCCTAGAAAGCATCAACATCAAGATTGAAGGACTATCCTCAGCCTTCAAGAATCAACTGAGCTTCAATAAGATGTTGTGAGTTGGCTCAATTGGCAGCTGTTGTTCCGCCACTAGAAAATGGCAAGATGCCAGGGCAGTCCGAACCTCTCGTAGAAATGATCAACATGATTTATCTACAGATAGCCGACTGGTTGAAGGAACCTGAATATCCCTTCATATCTTGCTCAATTAGGACTCACCACTTTGACAAGGCATTTTGTGACCCTAGAGCAAGTGTGAGTGTTATGCCTAAGGTGGTCTTCGGCCAGCTGAACTTCACAGAGCCCACTCCAACACCAATGCTGAAAGTGCATCTAGGAATCCCTTGTGGGTTTTGGTTGATTAATGACAAGCAAATGAGATCCTAACCACATTGTTGAGATGAGCACAGGTTCTAATGAGAGAATGAGCAAAGTGCCAAAAAGAAAGGAGAACGAGGAGCAATGCGGAAAAGAGCTCAAGAAACAAGTGTAGTAGATCATTGTGTATGGAGTGTGTTAAGGAAACACATCCCAAGATCTCAAACACAAATAATCTCACACATTGCACAAATTTATACAGGACCGGACTAGTCCGACTGACCCCAGACTAGTCCGATATCTTTCTGCATCAGATCGGACAAGTCCTCACAGTCCAGTTTTTCACAGACCGGACTAGTCCGATATCTCTCTGACTAAAGTCGGACAAGTCCTCCCCATTGCGGACTAGTCCCCCAAACACCTCACAAGTTGCACAAAATTGGACAAGTCCGATAACACAACGGACTAGTCCGATATCTTTCTGATATCAATCGGACAAGTCCGATATTAGCACGGACTAGTCTGAAATCTCTCTGACCTAAATCGGAACAGTCCTCCAAGTGCGGACTTGTTCCCCAAATTCACTTAGGGTTTCACCTATGTGGACAAGTCCGATATTCATCGGACTAGTCTGAAGATTTCCAGAACCAAAATCGGACTAGTCCGCTCTCACTTCAGACAAGTCCGATATTTCGGGACACCTAGGGTTTCCTACACGCAGCACACCAGACTAATCCGATGTCCACCACGGACTAGTCCGATCTTTCTAAACCCTAACGGTAACTTTTAGGAACCCCATATAAATAGGTGTGCACGACCCATCTTTCATAACTCTCGACCCCCTGCGCCGTCACACCTTCCAAGAGCCTAGAAAACACCTCTCTCCACGAAATCCAATGCAAGAAAGATCAATCCCTTGAGGATACACTTTGGATCATTGGAGAGACACGGTTCTTCACTCATTGAGATCTTGGTTTGATTCCCTAGCACACTCATGTGGTTTTCATTGTGATCTTAAGAGTGTGTTCTTGGTGGTGTTCATCTTGTAATCTTGGGGAGCCCTCAACGTGTGAGAAGACCCCTTGAATTTGGTTATTTGCCCTTTGTGATTAGTGAAGAGGATTGGCCTCTGTGGCAATCCGACGAGGGTAGGGTTAGAGAAGACCCGATCCCTTTGTGGACTCTTCAACGTGGACATAGGTTGCCTCTATGGGAACCAACCACGGGATAAAGTGCTTGTGTTCTTTCTTTGCGCCCATTGTTCTTACACTTCATATCTATCTAGGGTTTCAAACAATCTTGTTCACTTTACGTTGAAACATTGAGTATAAGATTAACTTGTGGTACATCCTAGTTCATAGTAGTGTGACACTTCAATTACAAGTGTATTTCCACTGCATACATCCTAGGATCAAGATAATCGATCAAATTTGATCAATCTAGTCGGTACACACCGGACTAGTCCGCACTCGACCGGACTAGTCCGATATCTCGGGATTTTATCAATTTGTTAAGTGTTGCAGGATCCGACTAAAAATCAAAAAGTCCTATTCACCCCCCTCTAGGCCACATTCAATTGGTATCAGAGCATGACTCTTCAAAAGGAGACTAATCGCTCGAAGAGAAAATGTCGAACATGAAGGACGTACATAAGAGCATCAACCAAGAGAAGGTTGAAGAAGAAAAGAACCAAAAATTGGAGAGGCTCCTCGAGGCTATTCAAGACTTCGAGGATGACGATGAGGAGACGCTGGAACTCAAGGCGCTCCTAAGAAAGAAAACCCTCTCCAAGGGAAAAGTGAAGATCGAAGACGAGAAGAAGAAGAAGGGGAGTAGTCATACCGACTACTCCCGATATCCTTTTGAATATGATCGCTTAAATTCTAACAACAATCATTATATATCTATTCCACTTGGAAAAGCCCCACACTTTGATGGCAATGACTACTCAATGTGGAGGCAAAACATGAAAATGCACTTGATTTCTCTCAATTCAAGTTTGTGGCATATTGTATGTACAGGAATAGATATCTCGGACGACGATGAAGAGCTTACACCAAGTCAAGAGCAAGTAATTCATCGGAATGATCAAGCCGCAGCAGTCATTACCTCTTCACTCAGTCGGGACGAGTTCACCAAATTGGATGGACTCGAGATTGCAAAGGAAATCTGGGACACTTTGCAAACTGCACATGAAGGCGATCGACATGTGCGAGAGGCGAAGATCGAAATGATCGAAGGCGAATTGGGAAGATTCACCATCGAAGAAGATGAGTCGCCATAAGACATGTACAACCGGCTAAAGATGCTCATCAACAAAGTTCGAGCATACGGAAGCAAGAAGTGGAACGACCATGAGGTGGTGAAGCTCATTCTTAGAGCTTTCATGCCTCGCAATGTCATCTTGTGCTCGATGATACGAGAAAGACCCGGGTACAAAAAAAATGACCCCAGATGAGTTGCTTGGGAATATCATCAATTTTGAGATGATGGAAAAGTAGGCCAAGCATGTTAAGGAGATTGGATCTCACCTCGGCAAAGAAGAAAGGGGTTGCTTTGAAGTCCACTCTCAAGCCCTTGTCTAAAGAAGCTCGAGAAGCTCAACTAGAAGAAGATGGTGATGATGAGAGCAATGACTTGGATGAAGATGACATGATACTATTCATGAAGAAATTCAAAAGAATGATGAAGAAAAGACAAAGGGGCTAAATCAAGTGAAGGAAAGTACAAGGAAAAATCAAGACCGAAGTTGAGGCGGGCATGCTATAACTGTGGTGAGTATGACCACTTTATAGTTGATTGCCCATATGAAGAGAACAAGAAGAAGACCAAGGAAACAAAGCCTCAACCCAAGAAATTCTTTAAGAAGAAGAAGCAAGCTGAACAAGCGCATCTAGGGAAGGAGTGGGACTCAAATGATGAGTCCTCATCCGAAGAAGAAGAAGAGGAGATGGCTAGCATAGCCATCGAGAAGACATCCAAGAAGTCCACTCTCTTCCCCACTCTCGATGCATGGAAGGGGAACGACACTTTCCTCATGGCAAAGGAAGGTAAACGAAAGGTAACAACCGAATCCTCTTCCTTGCATTCCTATTATAGTGATAGTGAAATTGCTAGCGATAATGAAGATATGCTCATTGGCTTAGATAAGAAAATAGCCGCGAAAATGAAATTTCTACTTGATCAACTTGTTTGAGAAGGATAAGTTGATAAACCGTCAAGAAGACATGATTATCTCCCAAAAGGAGGAATATGTTGAACTTGACAAGCTTCTAGAACTTGAAAAGGAGCGAAGCAAGTCACTAGAACTTGAGTTAGCTTCAAGCAAGGAAGCTTGCTTGGAGTTAAGCGACTCAAATGCTGCAATCAAGGACGAACTTGCTAACCTAATCAAGGTTAACAAGATCCTTGAGGTACAAGTTGAGTCACTCAAGCAAGGTGACCCTTCATCCTCTTCAAGCTCACCTTCTCAACCACTTAAAACTAAAGCTATCATTACTTGTTCATGTGGTAAAGTTGACACCAGCTTGAAAGAGTCAACCTCTACCAAGGATAAGCATCCCGCCCAAAGTGGCATATTTGACAAGGAGAATGTCAAATATGCACGTAGTGCATACTTGGCCACAAGACCTCCTAATGTCAAATATGGCATTGGGTATTCCTATGGTGGAAAGCAAAATGTTAGAAGCTATAAGAATAACAAGGAAAGCATTGCATTTGTAAAGGGAAGACCCTCTCAAAATGGAAAGTCCAAAGTTAACACATCCGACACACATGATCACCGGACTAGTCCGGTTGGGACACGGACAAGTTCGGTCCTCCAGACAAGTCTGATTTCCCAGACTAGTCCTGTATATAAACAACAACAATTGCTATTTAGAACCTTTGATGCATCTTATGTTTTAATGAGAAGTAATTTTGGTAAAGTTTATGCTCATTATGTTGGGCCACGCCATGGGAACACCAAATCTCATGTGTGGGTGCCCAAATCCCTTGTGACTAACCTAAAACAACCCAAGCAAGATTGGGTACCTAAAACCAAGGCATGATTTGTTTTTGCAGGCCTATTCCTCCGGTGGATGTAAATGGGTGCTAGACAGTGGTTGCACCAACCATATGACCGGAGAAAGAAGGATGTTCGTTGAGTATGAAGAAAATGAGGATCCAAGCGAGAGCATCTATTTTGGAGACAATAGTCAAGGAAAGGTGCTCG
This sequence comes from Tuctoria greenei, assembly GCA_036927565.1. NCBI lineage: Eukaryota > Viridiplantae > Streptophyta > Magnoliopsida > Poales > Poaceae > Tuctoria > Tuctoria greenei. The sequence goes on along the minus strand of JAYESD010000008.1, from coordinate 169,420,549 downwards.
GTACCGGTAAAATTGCCATATAATATCAACATACTCTTTCTCATGTGTTACATGTTGATTCCTTGGTTTATAACCTGTTATCCATATCTCAATTATGTGACAAAGGTTATAATTGCTTGTTCACTAATGAGGGTGTGACCGTGTCTAGAAGGAGTGATGGTTCCATTGCATTCAAGGGTATGTTAAAGGGAAAGCTTTACCTTGTTGACTTCAACAAAGATAAAGCCGAACTTGACACATGCTTGATTGCAAAGACCAACATGGGTTGGCTGTGGCATAGACGGTTGGCGCATGTTGGTATGAGGAATCTTCAAAAACTCCTCAAGGGCGATCACATCCGAGGTTTGAAGGATGTTGTTTTTGAGAAAGATAGGCCTTGTAGTGCGTGCCAAGCCGGGAAGCAAGTTGGAGCACCTCACCCCGCGAAGAACGTCATGACTACAATAAGACCGCTCGAGTTACTTCACATGGACCTATTCGGTCCTATTGCTTACATAAGCATCGGCGGTAACAAATATGGCTTAGTAGTTGTTGATGATTTTTCTCGCTTCACTTGAGTTTTCTTTTTACATGATAAGACAGAAACACAAAGAACACTCAAGAAGTTCAAGCGAGCCCAAAATGAGTTTTTATTGACGATCAAGAACATTCGAAGCGACAACGGCACGGAGTTCAAGAACACACAAGTTGAGGAGTACCTAGATGAAGAAGGCATAAAGCATGAGTTTTCAGCACCTTACTCCCCTCAATGAAACGGAGTTGCCAAAAGGAAGAACTGAACCCTCATAGAGATGGCGAGAACAATGCTTGATGAGTACAAGACCTCGGATCGATTTTGGGCGGAAGCGGTTAACACCGCTTTCCACGCCATAAATCGACTTTATCTTCATCGACTACTCAAGAAGGCATCCTATGAGCTACTCACCGGTAACAAGCCTAATATTTCATATTTTCGAGTTTTCGGTTCCAAATGCTATATTTTGAACAAGAATCCTAGGACTTCAAAGTTCGCTTCGAAGTCCGATGAAGGTTTCTTGCTTGGTTATGATTCGAACTCTTACTCCTATCGTGTCTTTAACAAGACCCCCGGACTTGTTGAAGTAGCACGTGACGCAGTGTTTGATGAAACTAACGGCCCCCAAAAGGAGCAAGCTGATCCATGTGTGCTAGATAGAGAAGAAACTCCTTGTCAAGCGTTAAGAAGAATGGCGTTAGGCGATGTTCGACCATAGGAGCCACCTCTACATGTGCATGAGGAAGATGAACCTCAAATGGAGGCCAATGATCAAGGGGGAGCCTCCATACAAGATCAACTTCAAGAAGACAAAAATGATCAACAAGTCAATGAGGGCAACCATCTAGGGGAGAAGAAGATGACCATGAAGATTCAAAACCGCAAGTGCCACACCCAAGAGTACACCAATGCGTCCAAAGGGATCACCCAATTCATAACATCATCGGTGACATCCGAAAGGGAGTAACTACTAGATCTCGAATAGCTAATTTTTGTGAGCATTATTCGTTTGTATCCTTTTTGGAACCGCGCAGGGTTGAGGATGCATTGAAGGATCCAGATTGGGTAGTGGCCATGCAATAAGAACTCAACAACTTCAAATGGAACGAGGTGTGGGAACTCGTCGAAAGACCCAAATTCAACGTTGTTGTCACCAAATGGGTCTTCCGCAACAAATAAGACGAACACTGGGTGGTGATAAGGAACAAGGCACGACTTGTGGCCAAAGGGTATTCACAAGTCGAAGGTTTGGATTTCGATGAAACCTTTGCTCCCGTAGCTAGACTTGAGTCTATTAGAATATTACTTGCATATGCTACTCACCATGATTTCAAGCTCTATCAAATGATGTGAAAAGTGCCTTCCTCAACGGACCAATCAAGGAGGAGGTGTATGTGGAGCAATCCCCCGGATTTGAAGATGAAGAGTTCCCCGACCACATCTTTAAATTGCGTAAGACTCTCTACGGCCTCAAACAAGCTCCTAGAGCTTGGTATGAGTGGCTTAGAGATTTCTTAATTGAAAATAGTTTTAAGATCGGTAAAGTAGATTATACATTGTTTACAAAGAATTTTGACAATGACCTCTTTATTTGTCAAATTTATGTTGATGATATAATATTTGGTTCAACTAATAAATCTTTTTGTGAGGAATTTAGTAAGATTATGACAGATAGGTTTGAGATGTCTATGATGGGAGAGATAAAGTACTTCTTGGGATTCCAAGTGAGACAACAAAAGGAAGGGACATTCATAAGCCAAACTAAGTACACTCAAGACATACTCAAGAAGTTTGGAATGGACAAGGCGAAGCCTATAAAGACTCCCATGGAAACGAATGGCCACTTGGATCTCAATGAAGATGGACCAAACGTCGATCAAAAGGTATATCGCTCCATGATTGGATCTCTACTCTACTTATGTGCATCTAGGCCTGACATTATGTTGAGTGTATGTTTGTGTGCAAGGTTTCAAGCCAACCCCAAAGAGTGTCATTTGACAGCTGTAAAGAGAATCTTGCGGTATTTAGTTCATACACCCAACCTAGGCCTTTGGTATCCCAAAGGTTCAAAATTCAATCTCATTGGTTACTGCGATGCAGATTATGTTGGATGCAAAGTAGATTGACAAAGTACCTCCGGTACATGCCAATTCCTAGGTAGATCGCTAGTTTCTTGGTCCTCCAAGAAACAAAACGCCATTGTCTTATCCACGGCCGAAACAGAGTATGTTGCAGCCGGGAGTTGTTGTGCACAACTCCTTTGGATGCGACAAACTCTAAGGGATTATGTTACAATATGAACCGTATTCCACTCCTTTGTGATAATGAGAGTGCCATTAAAATTTCCCATAATCATGTTGAGCACTATAGGACCAAACACATAGACATCCGACATCACTTTTTGAGAGACCATTCAATGAAGGGAGATATAGCCATTTCACATGTCAATACCGAAAAGCAACTAGCCGATATATTCACCAAGCCACTTGATGAAAAACGATTTTGCGAGCTCCGAAATGAACTAAATATCCTTGATGCTCGGAATGTGGCTTGAAATCTTGTATACCTGAATGCTATCTTCAAAATTCATTGACTGTGTTGTGAAAATCATCTCTATCAATTTTTTCCGAAAAACTATGTCAATTACTAGATATTGGTGAATTATGGTCATTGCTTGATTGTTGTATGCTTACTAATCATATTCAAAAAGATTATATGATTTGCTTTGCCTCCCTATTTTCTTAATAAGTACCTTCGAATATCTATATGAATGGGCTAAGCATTTCTTCCCTGGTGACCACGGACTAGTCCGTGGTTGCTCGGACTAGTCCGCCCATGCAGACTAGTCCGCAGAGTGACTGTAGGTCCGGACTAGTCCGCCCGACCACGGACTATTCCGATATAGGCTCTGGAAAAGTTCGGACTAGTCCGATCATTTTTGAACAAGTCCGATTTTTCGTGTCCATAACCCTAGCGACCGCTAAACCCTAATCTTCCTCACCCCCACACTTGCCTCGAGCTTTCTCTCTCCGCGCTCGAGCTCCCCAAGGCGATTTGGCGATTCCTCCATCAAAATTCCTCAAGTTTGGGTGGAAATCGATCTCCTTCGCGTAGGGATTGAATACCATAGACTTGTCCGCTCCTTCAACCCCTACATCTCCGAGAATCAAGATCTTTCGGTAAAATCTCATCCCAAACTCTAGAAATTGTTATTTCCTTCAATGTTGATCAACTAGATTAGTTCCTTTCACCATATACATGCTTCCTTGATGTATTACATTGATGCTAAGCTATTTGTGCATGAGGAATCACCATTTGTCTCATAGTTAGGGTTTTAGAGGTTGAATACCAGACTAGTCCGGTCCATGCACGGACAAGTCCGGTCAACCGGACTAGTCCGTGCCTGTACACCAGACTAGTCCGATTTTTCTGAACTCAACCCTAACTTCTTAATTCCTCAATGCAATTCCTTGTCATATATTCTCATCAATACCTTGTGAAATCCATTCTCAGGACAATGTCGATCACCAACGACGAAATCTCCGATTTCGAGGCCGAGATGGACCATGAAGCCGTGCTTCGGTCCTCGACGGGCCAAGGCAAGAAGCGCCAAGAGTGCCCATCCGAGTCGGCTCCTTCTCCTCCCCAGGCTCGACGGAAGGTGCTCGCAAAGAAGCCTGCCTCCAAGGTTTCAACTGGAGGTGTCCCTAGCTCGGCAAGTGCTCGCCAAGCAAAGGGCAAGGGCAAAGGGATTGCAACGGGCCCGATTGGCCCCCTTAAGATGTTAGCTCCAAGGGAAGGGGCCCGGGATCCTGCTGAGGAAAGATTCAATGGCAAGGGCAGCGACAGGGCTGCAAAGTTTAGGAATGTGGATTGTTACAGCCGACCCAAGCAAGCTGCTGATGGGAAGTTCTGGAGTAACTCCATGCAGACTTTTATAAGACTGTCTATCTTCCGATGAAGACCCCCGTGGTGCGCAACCAATGGATGGATTGAGCGCATTTTGAGAAGAAGGGTTGCTCACCTTTTGTTGAGGTGATCGAGGCAACCGAGAGGCATGGATTGAATGATCTCTTTGCCTTCAGAAACAACTGGAATGATGAAGTAATAGCCCAATTTTATGCTACTTGCCACTTTGCTAGTGATGAGGAAGAACGGATGACTTGGATGACTCATGGATCCAAGTACACCATTACATATGAAGAATTTGCAACATTGCTACATCTTGACACCTCCAGCAATGAAAATTTGATCATTCACAACATTGGTGTCATTGAGAAGGACAGGATGAAGTTTCTTTATGAACCCCACTCAAAGTTCAATCCTCCTTCCACTAAGAACACGAAGCCTTTCTTTGTGGTGCTGAACAGGGTCCTTAGGAAGACCATTGCCCCGAAGGATGGGGATGCAGGAAGTGTTCAGGGGTACCTCAGAACCTTGATGAAGGTCATAAGCAAAGACAAAAAGTTTGATGTCTTTGACTACATTTGGAATGACATGGTGAACATATCCTGTACTCCCATTAGGTCTTGTGGCTATGCACCTTATCTGATGTTTATGATTGAGAAGGTCATAGGGATAGAATTTGTGAAGGATGTGGAGCACACACCATTGAGGCCCCAGAAGCCTCAACAAGCAAGTGTTCAAGCTGCTCCTTCTCCTACTTCCAGTGCAGAGGCTCCGGCGAGAGCTAGTGGAGATGATAGGGCTGCTCCCGCCACTAGGGCCCCTGCTCAAAAGGGGTCACCAAGTGGTATCTTGAAGTACTTGTCGGCTATCTTTGCCTCTTGCAAAAAGGTTGAAGTGAACACTAATAACCTGAACAAGAGGAGAAAGGCTGATATGCGATACGTCAAGGAGAATGTGAAGCACATATGCCAAAAGCTGGAGATCGAGCCCATTGGATCTCCAGTCATTTCTGATGATTTTGATTCTGATTTCACCGAGCTCATGCCCTTAACTCCCTCCGAGCTTGCCTATTTTTGCATTGGGGACTCGAGTGGTACCGTTCTTCCTCCTCCTCCTCAACCCGAGCATGAAGATGAAGACGATGAGAGGACCGACAGTGATGCTTGAAGACCTTAGGTCCCTCCTCTCCTTCTTTTTGGTGTCTTGATGCCAAAGGGGGAGAGATTGAGGGGGAGTCTTAGGAGTCTTAGGTTTTAGCTGTAGGCTGCGAGGAGAGCTATCTTTTTGTGTCTTTTGTCTCTTTGTGGGTTGTAAGACTTATATTATGCTCTTTTGGTACTTTTGGTCCTGTTATGTAATGTTTTGATCTGCTTATGAAGATATGTATGAAATATGTGATTTTGCGCTAAAAATGACATATATGCTTGTTGTTAACATATTGATGTCAATTATGTCATTCTCATCGTGATTATTGTTTCTATACACTTAGTTTTGCATCCCACCATAAAAGAGTGCACATATGACTTATGTTTTCATTGCTTAATGCGTTTCAAACTCATATGTGCACACTTTATGAAAATCTCAACTTTTTATCATGTTTTGTGAAATCTCAATTGGTTGTTATCAATCACCAAAAAGGGGGAGATTGAAAGTGCATCTAGGAACCCCTTGTGGGTTTTGGTTGATTAATGACAAGCAAATGAGATCCTAACCACATTGTTGAGATGAGCACAGGTTCTAATGAGAGAATGAGCAAAGTGCCAAAAAGAATGGAGAATGAGGAGCAATGCGAAAAAGAGCTCAAGAAACAAGTGTAGTAGATCATTGTGTATGGAGTGTGTTAAGGAAACACATCCCAAAAGGTCAAGCACAAATAATCTCACACATTGCACAAATTTATACAGGACCGGACTAGTCCGACTGACCCCGGACTAGTCCGATATCTTTCTGCACCAAATCGGACAAGTCCTCACAATGCGGAATTGTCCTCACAGTAAAATTTTTCATTGAGCAGACTAGTCCGATATCGCCATGGACTAGTTCGATATCTCTCTGACTAAAATCGTACTAGTCCTCCCCAATGCGGACTAGTCCCCCAAACACCTCACAAGTTGCACAAAATCGGACAAGTCTGATAAAACAACGGACTAGTCCGATATCTTTCTGATGTCAATCGGACAAGTCCGATATTAGCACGGACTAGTCTGAAATCTCTCTGACCTAAATCGGACAAGTCCTCCAAATGTAGACTTATTCCCCAAATTCACTTAGGGTTTCACCTATGAGGACAAGTCCGATATTCATCGGACTAGTCCGAAGATTTCCTGAACCAAAATCAGACTAGTCCGCTCTCACTTCGGACAAGTCCGATATTTTGGGACACCTAGAGTTTCCTACACGCAGCACACCGGATTAGTCCGATGTCCAACACGGACTAGTCCGATCTTTCTAAACCCTAACAGTAACTTTTGGGAACCCCATATAAATAGGTGTGCACGACCCATCTTTCATAACTCTCGACCCCCTGCGCTGTCACACCTTCCAAGAGCCTAGAAAACACCTCTCTCCACGAAATCCAACGCAAGAAAGATCAATCCCTTAAGGATACACTTTGGATCATTGGAAAGACACAGTTCTTCACTCATTGAGCTCTTGGTTTGATTCCCTAACACACACCTGTGGTTTTCATTGTGATCTTAAGAGTGTGTTCTTGGTGGTGTTCATCTTGTAATCTTGCGGAGCCCTCAACGTGTGAGAAGGCCCTTTGAATTTGGTTATTTTCCCTTTGTTATTAGTGAAGAGGATTGGCCTCCATGGCAATCTGACAAGGGTAGGGTTGGAGAAGACCCGGTCCTTTTGTGGACTCCTCAACGTGGACGTAGGTTGCCTCTGTGGGAACCGAACCACGAGATAAAGTGCTTGTATTCTTTCTTTGCGCCCATTGTTCTTACACTTCATATCTATCTAGGGTTTCAATCAATCTTGTTCACTTTACGTTGAAATATTGAATAAAAGATTAACTTGTGGTACATCCTAGTTCATAGTAGTGTGACACTTCAATTACAAGTATATTTCCACTACATACATCCTAGGATCAAGATAATTGATCAAATTTGATCAATCTAGTCGGTACACACCAGACTAGTCCACACTCGACTGGACTAGTCCGATATCTCAGGATTTGATCAATTTGTTAAGTGTTGCAGGATCCGACTAAAAATCAAAAAGGACTATTCATCCCCCCTCTAGGCTACATTCAAATGCAGCTCCAACTCGTTGACTCTACAGTCTGTTATCTAGCGGGTATTGTTGAAGACATGCCAGTGAAAATCCGAAATTGCTTCATACCCGTGGATTTCATGGTGCTCGACAAGGATGTCGAGTTGGATGCACCGCTCATTCTTGGGCGCCCGTTCCTTAGCACCGCGGAAGCTCGCATAAATGTGGAAGCTGGAGAAATCCACTTCCATATCAATGGCAAGGATGAGAAGTTTAACTTTCGCCCAAAGTTGGAGCAATGCTCCATGATTCGCATCAAGTATGGGCCAAATGTTAAACACATTCAAGAGGTCGAAGTCACACCTCCAAAGGTGGATCTGCTCATTACATTCATGAGACAATTAATCTATGCACAGAACCTGTCTTATCATCCACGCCGACATCCTAAGAAGACGGAGAAGCTCGGGCCTCTCCAAAGGCCCAAGTCCACCAAAACACCGAAGAAGGAGTGGCGGAAGAAGCAATACAAGTTGTACGAGCCCATTCCTTCGGACCCGGATGCCAAGAAATGAAGACGGAGGAAAAGTCCATCTCACGGACTGTGGTGAGACCTAGCCAATAGGATAATTGGTAGTTATATTTATTTGATTTTTATTTTTCATTGATTTTTCCTACTGCATATTTGATTTTCTTAGCAAGTTGAGAATCTTATATTCTCAACCATCATTTTTATTTCTTTATTTTTCAAAAAGAAAATTGTTGGGTTTGAACAAAGAGTTTTATTTGAAATACAATTTTTTTGAGTTGCAAATGTGGCAATTCACCAACGTGCTAATTTTGTAACCGTTGGGAAACCACCTGTCAAAAGAGGGAACAAGGGGGCCCACTTTTCAATGCGGCCGAAGCCCTTGTTCGGTCGAAGTGGAGAAAGAGCCAAAGTGGCTCTCTCTCCTCCAACGGCCACATTTGGTCTCTTATGACCGTCGGAGAGTGTACACTATAAATGTAGCCGTGAAGAGCACCCTTTTCACACTTCACCTCATTTTACACCTCCCCAAGTCACTCTTTTTCTCACATTGTTTTTCTTGCTCTTCATTAAAACACTCTTGCTCAAATCCAACTCAAAAGGATTTGCTTTCGTTTGCATTTGCAATTTGCTCTCAATTTCTTCAAGAGAAAATTCGTCGAGAGTTTTGTTTTCACCAACATCACTTCTTTTCTAGTTTTTGCCTTATCGTGTTCTTGCTTGTTGTGGCCATGAAAGTAATGAAAAGATTTATTGGGAAGAGGAAGGTAGCTGCAAGCTCAAGCCATGGTGGAGACTCAAGTGTACATCTCTCCTCCGTTGCTACACCAAGTCCATGGAGGAGGAGTGTGTGTGAAGACACTCCAATAGATGAGAGGAGCAACCCGCATCAACTTCTTCGCGACAACGACCTCTACATACAAAGTGAAGTTGAAGATCAAGCACGCAAGCTCTCCTTGGATCGTGAGTTTATCACACTAAAGCTTATGATCTGGATTTGATCTCCAAAATATGTATGGATTCCGTATTTTTTCTGTTTGGCGTGCATTAGGATGGGATTTTTTTGCTCATGTGGAAGAGAAAGGTTCACGCCTTATCACTATACAATTCCTTTGCACCCTCAAAATAGAATTTGATGGTATTACTTTTAGATTATTTCAAAAAGAATACAACATCCTATAGAAAGAATTAAGTAAAATCTTAGGCTTTCAAAAATGTTGTTTGCTAGATTTAGACGCTTTACCTAAATTTAACAAACAAAGTTTTTGGCATGAATTGACTAGTGAGGTCACATGTAGTGCTCCTAGGAATAGCAACTTACAAAATCCTACTATTCGTCTCATGCATATATGGGTGGCTATGACTGTGTTTCCTATAGGATATATTAGAGTAATCCGTGATGATGAACTGAAAATTTTATTTGTCATGATTAAGAAGATAAAAGTTGCTCCAGTTACAGCCATGATGACACAATGGTTAGATAGTATTTCAAGGATAGGGCCAATTGAATGCACTTCATTGATTACCCGCATTGCTACTAGGATAGGACAGTTAGAGTATACTTCAGTACATAGAAACTGAACGAGAATTGATTAATGAAGATAATCTAGTGCAAGGACATACCCTTAAGCATGATCACACTAACTCTTTGGTATTTTATTATCCCAGCTCTGTCAATGAAATTCGGTTACCTAACCCGGATTTTCATTTGCACAAATGTCGGAGGCTAACCATTGATCTTCTTCCGATCAAGAAATCTCAAAGAAGTAATGTCTCTGGCAGGGGTAACTAGAAGCCATGCAAGGAGAGCGGCCACAGACATGCCTCCGACAACCTCCCCGTTCCATGAGTAAGGGGGGATGCACTCGGATGGACTCAACCTCAACCGTATGAGGTCGGAGGATCATCTTGGCATGGATGACCGAGTACCGCATGAGAGCCATCCATATCCACTTCAAGTTCTAGCGGCTTGCCTTCAACATCCATGAAAGGACGTCGTTTCTTTTTGGCTAGAAGTCATCATGACTATATCCAAGAAATGACGGATCTCACTAGACGTATGGGAGATCTTGAAGTGAGGGCGCGAGACATCTACAACACACTCCAAGAGCATGTCCAAGGTACCCAAGACTGACAACAACACATAGACACTCAATTCACCAACTTCAACTTCAAGCTACAACAACAACAACAACAACAACAAGCCGATCTCGCGGCGTACTTCCGTCATCAAGGGTTCAACCCTTATCATGGAGGTGACTAAAGAACAAGCTTGGGGAGGCCCCCCACTTGAGGTAACTTGTATCACATCCATTGCATATTTGTTTTCCATTAATCTACCATTCACCTTGCATATAAAAAAACTTTAAAAATAGTGTAGATTTGCTTTCCATCAAATAAATATGTGCGATAAGAATGATTTGGAATTCACATAGATGAAATGATGAATAGTTTCTCTGTTTTATTTTCCCTAAGTCCTTAGTTTACAACTTGCTACTATCCAAATATTGCTTTCATTGGTTAAAGTTAACTTTGCCTTGATTTAGAAATTGTAGGTAGCAAAATGTTAATCTAATTCTAGGTTGTTGTGAGATATGATATAGTGATAGTGCTGTTATTCCTAGTTTGAAAGTGAAACTTAAATTTTTGAAGAAATTCTAAAATGGTTTAAGTTACTCTCATTTGATTGGAAATACCTACCAAAGCCATATGATATTTTACATTGATAAACCTTATGCATATGCTATTTGCCTCCACATTGAGCCTAGTCAAACTAGTATAGTCCTATGTGAGAATTCATTCATTTCATTTTGAATTCAAGACTTCACTCGCACATGCTAAAACTTCTACATCTAGAAGTTAGCAAAATTCTATCATATCATCATTCCACAGTAAAAAGAGAAACTCCATGTTTTCATGCTTATTACTCTCTTCAAGTCTATTGCATAAAAATAAAGTAGAAGACATGGCTACAAGGAAAAGAAAAAAATGCATGCTTACATTATAAGCATGAAAAAAAAGTAGCCATGTTTCATCCCTGCAATAAAGAGAGTCTACATAAAAAGGAGTCATCTCAACATCCACATCCACTTCCATTCCATCACACATGCACAAGTCTTGAATCAAAAAAAGTTTTGAATTGATTTTTCCTAAGACTTACTCTTTTGACTTAGCAATACTATGTGTTGCAAATATGCCTACTACATTCCCTACCAAGCTCCACATAGAAGCCTTATTTAGTGGTAGGATTAGTATAGGCAAAATGCTTTGGTGAAGATACATTTCCACTGCACAAAAAGGAGTGATTGAGAGAATCAAATTGAGGTACTTAGAATATAATTGAAACTCTCTGGAATTTAAGTGGAACTTGATCTCTAGGCTATCCTTGCTCCATTTACTATTCTATCTTTCAACTACCCATGAATATGAGAAGGCATAAGCTCCATAATGACTTAAGATAGGTGAAGTATCATAGCCAATTTTTTCAATACTAGGTAGAGTATTTTATTGTGCACATGGTACTTTTGAAAAAAATAGAAAATTGTAGAAACTCCTGATTCTCAACCTAAAGTCTTGACTTTGCTTGGGACGAGCAAAGGATAAGCTTGGGGGAGTTTGTTGACAGTTGTTATATGCTAATTTCATCAGTCAATATAACTTAATTATGTGAAGAAAAAATCATTTCTTACACACATCACATTTCTACTTAACATATTTCCACTTGTCCTTGGAAGAATAGTGCATGCAAATATTTTATACAAGAAATGAGATAAAAGAGGGGGATCAATCCTATAAATCATCATCCCAGCCAATCAAGCACCATCACGTGGCATCACATGGATAAATAGCCCACAAACAGACGTATATGTGGAGATCCAACAGTGTATCGCCCATATCAGTCATTGGGACCCATTTGAAAGTCACCCCAAGAAAGTACACTGGAATTCAGAAGACCAATTCGGCCGAAGTGGTGGTTCGTCCGAAGTCCTTCTGGCGCAAACTCGGTCAGCTTCCACGTGTCAACTCCCTATGGTGCCCGGATTACGATGAAGACTGATTCACGACCTTTTTGTGGCGGAAACTGACCCTTCTCCAGCTATAAATAGGACCCCTATCCCTCACTTCTCAAACACACCACTTGAGCTTCATTCTATTGTATCCACTATCTTTCATAGTCTTAGAGGAGTTTAGTCTATAGAAAGGAGAGTCTCTAGTACTTAGTCCAAATTAGGAAAGGAGTAGATGAAGTCTCTCTCTTCTTCCAAATTCCAAATTACGAAAGGTATGGCTCACATATTCCTTATTATATTTGTGACTTCATGCGTAATAAAGTTGTTATCTTTAGTCTTCTTTTATACATATACTTGGATGAAGCATTTCTTGTTTGATTGTGGAGTCCATGTATGTGGTAGGAGTAGTCTTTATGATTATGCCATAACAATTTTATTCTATCATCATAAATACTACAAACCCCAACTATAGTCTAATTAGTTATGATATGATCATGTTAATATGAATAACTTATGCTATGTCTCAATATTGGTTCAACAATGTTTATGTTAGTCATTGTCTGAAGAAAGTTTGTGTCTATGCTCTTAAGGTATTTACTTAATATGCTAGCATGGTGCTAGAATAGTTAAGTAACATTGGATGACTCGTAGACCCACGTATTGAAGAGATAGGCAGTAGGTGGTGACAATCATATCTGTCCTTCGTAATCCTCTGCGTTCGGCTATGCCACAGGTTCTTGGCAGGAGTTGCCCTAGTATTGCTAGGGGTAAGCCCGTGCACGATGTGTTGAACAACTTAGCATAAAGATTCACCATTGACGTGCTCATTAGTATCTAACCTAGGCTATGTATATGTATATTAGGAGCATTGTAGGAGCAACTCCCTAACTCTTAGTCTAATCTCCCTTAGACCTATTTATCCCCCTTATAATAGAATGCTCTTGTGTGTGTCACACTATACTCACTTATCTATTATCCATCCTCACTAGAACCTTATCTAAACCATTCTACCCTTTTCATTTGATGATTGCTACACTTCTACGTAGCCTTCCTTTGGGATAAAAATATATGACACCCTTGGAATACTCTTTTAAGGGGAAACACTATATCGATAGTTTCTGTGCGCTTGCGGATTTTTATCTGTGACATAAGAAACATCAACAGTACCCTCTCTAGTGAAGATGAAATACTCTCTATTATGTATGGAAGGATGACTTCAAGTCTTAATGTGTTCAGAGACTACAGTGCGATATACTGTCCTACAGAGTATTCTTGTACGAACACAACTATATCAGTTGACTATTAGGCGTAGTCTGCGAGACATGGGAACTCTCTAAGAAGCTCATGAAAGAGACACAAGAGTATGACTTGCTCCACCCGAGGAATGGTATAATAGGTGCCTAGTATCAGTTTGGTCTTTAAATGAAACCACCTCGCGCAAAACTACTAATTCAAGGAATAGTCCATTGTGTAGTTTTGTGTTTGTCGGTACCCTGCATACCAGGTACCCCATGATGCTGCAAGGAACGCTAAGGAGTTCCACCCGTCCGAGTTGAAGACCTCCTAAGGATGCACGTGTTATATTGCACTGGACCCGCCTCCCTCATCTAGGTAGCTCTGACACTGCCACATGTAATGCAAGGTCGGACCTAACTCCCTTCATAGGGAAACTCCGGTCAAGCCACGTGTCCAGTGACCCCAGACCTAACCCCCAATAGAGGGAAGCTCCGGTGCTGCCACGTGTATAGTGGCTCTGGACCTACCTCTCCACAATGGGAAGCTCTGGAGCCGCCACATATCAAGCCTCCGGACCTGCCTCCCCACGATGGGAAGCTCCAGAGGTTCCACGTGTCGAGCCTTCAGACCTAGGACAACAAGAAGACTGACGGATCTCCAACGGCTCAGACATTCAAGGGACATTTAAAGCTACAAATACAAGACTTGATTGCGTGTCATTAATGTCATATTAATGACACACAATCAGAGGACCCTAAACATCGGTAACGTCGCCATTAAGGCACATTATCACACTGTTAATTACGCTTAATATTCACATATCATGTATTTGGCAATTAACTACGCCAGGGCCACCTATCGGGCTAGGCTGACAATGTAATGGCCAGTCCTTGGACTATAAAAGGGTTGCACCGCACGGTACATGGGCAACTAAGCTCACACGCACACAAGCGCCATACACTCATACATACAACAACACATCCTGTGGAGTAGGGTGTTACGCTCAGGCGGCCCGAACCACATAAAACTCCTTGTGTCACTGTCTTGTTCGTAATCTCACGCGCGCCCTAACCAATCAAGAACCTTCGCGGGCTACGATCTAGTAGTACCGGGGAGAAGTGTCAATCGCACACTTTGACATTTGGAGTGCCAGGAAGGGGCGCCTTGAGATTTCAAGATGGTGAATTCCGCTGCAGGATCGTCCAACGGCAACACTGAACAACCTGTTGTAGGGAATCCCTCCAACGTGCAGCAGCCAGCGGGTGCTGTTGTCCCGGCGGGCGTCGTACCACCACCACCTGCTCTGGCTAATAATGCCGGACAGCAGGATGGGGTCTTGGTGTCGATCACTGCATCGATGCACAACAACCCTGAGAACGCGCTAATTGTTGCGTGTACTCTTCTCCAACGTCCACCGCTGCCAGGAGCACCTCAGGGTGCGATGGAGCAGTGGCGTGCTGATGTGGAATATCTGGTTGTAGCTGCAGCCGATGGACTCAGCAACCAAGGTCCATCCTCAGGGCAAGCACCTTCTCAAAATCAGATCTTGTTTGAAAGACTTGGTCCGCAAGTTTCACAGCACCAGATACGTGTTGTGTCTCAGCAGGCGACATCGCTGCCCTCCAAGGCGCGTCGCACTCACACTGCATCGAGACTCTCGACACATGATCTGCGGTTGGAGCTTGACTGCCACTACAGACGGCAGGACGGCTGCATCCACGTCAAGCGTGCTCGCGAAAGACGGGAGGCTCAGGAAATCCCTCCTCTCTTGGGAGTATGGGCGGCTGCTCAGCCCTGACCATGCATCTACGCATAGTCTGATGGCCGCAGAAGTTCCAGCCTCATATTCCATAGAAGTACGACGGGACTATCAACCCCGTCAAGTTTCTCCAAATCTATTCCACCGCTATTCTAGCGGCGGGAGGCAATGAGGCTGTGATGGACAATTACTTTCATGTGGCTCTGACTGAGACAGCTAGGTCCCTGGTTCATGAGTCTTCCGCCTGACTCCATCAACAGTTGGGCGGAGCTATGCAACCAGTTCACCGCCAACTTCGGGAGTCCCTACACCCGACCTGGCATAGAACTGGTGTACAACAAAAGTCAAGAGAATCGCTGTGATCCTTCATCCAGCGATTTTCTCAGGTACAAAACACCATCCCTTCCATCTCCAATGCTTCTGTCATCGTGGCATTCAGACAAGAAGATGCTGGAGAAGCTGGCGACAAAAGAAGTCACTAGCGTCATGGAGCTCTTCAGCAGACTGACAAATGTGCCAGGGTTGTAGAGGGCCTGGAAGTGCACTCCAAGCCAGCTGCGGAGGCTAACAAAAAGTCCTCTAAAGCTGAAGCCACTACCTCCGGTAGTGGAAAGAAGAAGAAAAAGTCCAACGACAAGAAGAAGCCGTCAGCGAGCACACCTACTGTTGCGGCAGCTGTAGCTCTAGGTGGCCGGGGGCTACGCCCCAAAAAGTGACATCGACCTTCGTCAGAAGACGGCGGCGGTCCAAAGTTGTGGCGTCTGATCCACAAAACGGACAAACACAATTTGGAAGATTGTCGAGAGGTCCAAAACCTTGTCGAGCGCTACAACAAGTACCGGGAAGAAACCCATTTCTGCCAGTGGGAAGGAAAACAAAAAGTCGATGAAGCTTCGACTAATACGGAGCTAAGCTTCCAGGACCCCAAGAAGGTCTTGAAGGTTGTGTACAACACAATCGACTATGTTTCTAACGTCTCTGACAACGAGCGTCGGAAGACCCTCAACACCATATATGGAGGGCCCTGGGATATCACTTCTCGCTGCGTCCTTAAGACTATGTGGCGAGAGATGGCTGCCGCAACTCCTACCGCCAAGGAAAAATCACATCAGAAGTGGATGGACACTCCAATCACTTTTGATGCTACAGACTGACCCAGGAACATGGTCGGAGCTGGTCAACTACCATTGATGGTGTCTCCAACCATCAACAACGTCCGGCTCTACCATGTATTGGTAGATGGATGGGCGACACTCAACCTCTTGAGCTATGAAGCGTTCGTGAAGATCCAGCTCTGACTCTCGGACTTTCGCCCCTCACGTTCATTCTACAGGGTAGGTCCGAGGGCCATCAGCCATCTCAGATCCATTACACTCCTAGTGACCTTCAGGACTCAGGAGAACTACAGGACCGAGAAGTTGGTCTTCGACGTCGCACACATCAACTTGCCCTTCAACGCCATACTAGGCAGGCCTGCCCTATATAGGTTCATGGCCGCAGCTCACTACAGCTATTTGGTGTCGAAGATGCCGACACCTTCAGGTGTTCTCCGGATCTGCGGAGATCGCACTGCGGAAATTACTGAGCTGGAAGAACTTCACGCGCTTGCAACAGCGCAGGAGGAAGCATCTGGCAAAGAGCTAGCTGCTCAACCTCCGAGCACTCGTCACCGAGGCTCAACCTCTGCACCACACGTGCAGCCAAGCAGTGACACCGACATTCCTGTCAAAGTCGTCCAAATTGGATCCGATGCCCGGACCACCCGTATATCGAGAGGACTGGACAACAAATAGGAAGTCGCGTTCCTCACTTTCCTCTGGGCGAATGTTGAAGTGTTTGCTTGGCAACCATCACAAATGACTGGGATCCTTAGGGAGGTTGATTGAGCACAGCCTGAAGATTTACCCCGACGCACGACCAGTACACCAAAAGCCCCGAAAGCAATTAGTCGAGCGGCAGAACTTCATTCCACAAGAAATCAAGAAGTTGCTCTAAGTTGGTTTCATTCGGGAGGTTCATTATCCACGATGGCTGGCAAACCCAGTCGTTGTACCCAAGGCTGGCGGGAAGCTTTGGATGTGTATCGACTACACCACCTTGAATAAGGCATGTCCAAAAGATCCATTTCCACTACCTAGGATAGACCAGATAGTGGACTCCACCTCCGGGTGTGAGCTATTGTGTTTCCTAGATGCGTATTATGGTTACGATCAGATCCAAATGTCTAAGGAAGATGAAGAGCATACTGCCATCATAACAGTAGATGGATTGTATTGTTATACTGCCATGACATTCAGTCTCAAAAACCCTACTTCAACTTTTGTGTGAGCTATGCACAAAACATTTGGAGAGCTCATTAGGTACTTGGTGGAGGTCTACGTCAATGACATCATCGTGAAGGTGAAGAACAAGGAATCACTCCTTGACAACCTGCAAGCCATTTTCCACAAGCTGCGCGTGACGCACACCAAGCTAAACCCCGAAAAATGTGTCTTCGAGATTAGCTTCGGGAGCTCCTCGAATTCTTGGTGACTCACTGAGGAATTGAAGCAAACCCGACAAAGATCAAGGCCATTGAAGACATGCGGCCCCCAGTCCGCATCAAGGATGTCCAGAAGCTGACTGGATGTCTAGCTGTGCTCAGCCGGTTCAGCTCAAGACTAGAGGAGAGGGCACTTACGTTCTTCAAGCTCTTGAGGAAGTTCAGGCCATTTCATTGGTTCGAAGAAGCAGAAAAGGAGTTCTAAGAGCTCAAGCGGCTCCTCACCACACTACCAATCTTGGTAGCTCCGAACCCTAGTGAGCCTCTTCTGCTTTACATCTTGGCAACTACGGAGGTTGTCAGCATGGCCCTGGTCGCGGAAGGAACGTAGCCATCTACAGTTCAGGAGCCCATACCGCCCCTGGGAGCATCCGGAGCTACCTGAAGGCGAGTCTTGATCCCAGCCCCCAGGCGCGAATCTTCAAGGCAAAATGCTATAGGATCAACCTCTCTCATCTGAGGGAGTTCATATGGCTGATCAAGAAGATCCGGACCCCTCTAGGAGGGTCCAGGTTGAACAATAAGAAGATTCGGACCCCTCTGGGAGGGTCTAGAAAGCTCAACAAGAAGGTCCTGACCCCTCTGGGAGGGTCCAGGTTGATGAGGAAGAAGCTACAGGTCCTTCCGGGAGGGTCCAGACCATCCAGCGCCCAGTGTACTTCATCAGTGAAGTACTCCACGATGCCAAGACTCGATACATTGAGGTACGTAAGCTGCTTTATGCAGTTCTCATTGCCTCAAGGAAGCTACGTCATTACTTCCAAGCTCACAAGATATCAGTGGTAACCTCCTACCCACTGTGTGCTATATTGCACAACCCGAACTCTACTGGGAACATTGCCAAGTGGGCAGCAAAGCTGGCATAATTCGATCTCGAATTCCTGCCGCGACAAGCTATCAAGAGTCAAGCCTTGGCTGATTTCGTGGTGGAGTGGACACCTTCTCCATCAAATCCTGGGGGGCCCCAATGAGTAGAAGCCAGAACCTAAGGTCCCGGTCTTCATCGAGCCTTACTAGACCCTCTACTTCAATGACTCCATGCAGAAGCAGGGGGCCGAAGCTGGAATACTTCTCCTCGCTCCGACCGGGGAGAAGGTCAAATACATGGTACACCTTGATTTCAAGGCAACCAACAACATGGCGGAGTATGAAGCTCTCATCTATGGGCTCAAGGTGGCGTTATCATATGGCGTCTAGCAGATGTTGGTCAAGGGTGATTTTTCGCAGCTCATTATCAAGCAAGTCAAAGGCGAATGCAGCTGCAACAACCCACAACTCGCCGCTTACCTCCTTGAAGTCCAGAAACTCCAGACGGACTTTCACATCCTGGATCTCTGCCATGTCCATCATCTCAACAACGCTGAAGCAGATGAACTCTCGATGAAGGCTTCAACTAGAGCTCTGGCTTCCGATAGTTTTTGTCCGAAGATTGTCAAGACCAACCACTCAACCTATCGAACTGAGCGAAGACCGGCACCTCAAAGCTGGCGGTCCCGGTGGCCCTGTTACTATGGCGTCCACCAAGCGTCGTAGGTGCTGTAGAAGGCTCCGAGCAACCCAGCACGCAAGACTCATAAGCTCAAGTTAGCTCTAATGCATGAATATTGGAGATTCGGAGCTACTTGAAAGACAACTATCTTCTTGAAAACGGTGTATCCGCTGACCGGATTGTCAGATTGGCTAAAAGATACACGCTGGTAGAATGGGATCTCTACCGGCGCGGTGCCAACGGCGTCCTAATGCGGTGCATTGCAAGGGAAGAAGGTCGCGAGCTCCTCGCAGAAATCCATTGAGGCGAATGTGGGAACCATGCGTCTTCCCGCACGGTAAAGCCTTTCGGCATGGTTTCTACTGGGCTACAACACTCTAGGATGCAGTCGAGTTGGTGAAAAAGTGTGATGCGTGTCAGTTCCACGCGAAACAAATTCACACATCGGCTCAATCACTACAAATGATACCTCCTACATGGCCATTAGATGTGTGGGGGATGGACATTTTGGGACCTTTTCCAAAAGCCGTCGGAGGTTACAGGTTCCTGTATGTCTCCATTGACAAGTTCACCAAGTGGCCGGAAGCAACTCCAGTTGTGACTATCAATAAGCAATCAGCTATCAAGTTCTTGAAGTCCGTAGTCTGCCGATTTGGAGTTCCCAACAGAATCATAACTGATAACGGAACCCAATTCACAAGTGCATCATTTCAAGAGTATTGCGAAGACCTCGACATTCAAGTCAGCTACGCATTAGTAGCTCACCCGACAAGTAATGGCCAAGCTGAGAGAGCAAATGCAGAAATAATGAAAGGACTCAAGAAGCACACTTATGAGCGTCTGAAGAAACACGGAGCCAACTGGATTGAGGAGCTTCCGTCTGCACTGTGGGCGAGCAGGACAACACCTAACCGGTCAACTGGAGAGACTCCATTCTTCCTGGTGTACGGAGCTGAAGCAATCCTTCCCCCGGAAATTACCATGGGGTCACTCTGGGTCCGGACCTTCGACGAAGCCACGAAGGACCAGCTCTGCCGTGAAGACCTTGACCTCGTCGACGAGGGAAGGTGCCAAGTAGCTGTTTGAAATGCACGTTATCGCCAGGCGCTCCAGCGCTATCATCAAAGGCCTGTGCGCAACCGATGGCTCGAGGAAGGCGATCTGGTGCTGCGGAGAATACTAACTTGTGAAGGGATGAACAAACTTCCCCCCAGCTGGAAAGGTCCCTTCCGAGTGATCAAAGTTTCCTGTCCTGGATGCGTTCGCTTAGCAACTGAGGATGGGACCCCGCATCCCAATCCTTGGAACATCGAGCACCTCCGTAAGTTTTATGCTTAGTTTCACGGAGGTGAGTCTGTAATTACACACAATGTAAGTTATAGAGTCTATAAACGGAGTCGGGTAGGTCCTCCGGGAGAACATTCGGACCCCTCCGGGAGGGTCCAGGAAGTTCAAGCAACATTTAACTCGGTCCCTGTACTAAAAGTGTGAATTACCTACCGGGTTAGAACAAGATGTATATCACACTTAGCCTAGTTCCACACCCTAAATGTGTCCTTGTCTCCCCTGTAATTTGTACCTATAATGAAAGACATTATTGTGTGAAAGCGGACTCCACGTGCATTAAATTTGTATAGGCTCATTTTCTTTTATTATCCTTTTTCTTCTTGTCTATAGCGAAGTTGTGCAATTCTTTTCGAGCTTTAGTCCAAAGTTATTCATATGTTCTACAAGTTATATTGTCAATTTTTTTTGGATCTTAGCATTGCTATACGATCTACTCGCCTGAACGCCAAGCTATCGCCAGGTCCAGAGTGCGCTATCGACTTAGCCTGGTCAAACACCCTAAGTATGCCACTCTACCTACATCCCGACAGGCTTCAGTAGGGCGGGTCCAAAAGGCATTTATATCTGGAGAGATTATGTTGATATACTTGTTATCATGTTGAGTTCCTTTGGATGTAAATTTCAAATAAGAATAGTAGGTTGCAAAAGAGTTATAGACGAGAGGACGAATTTTATTGGTTTTCTTGTCTTTAATGCGCAGGAAAAATGAAAAACTCATGGCGATGGTGGAAGATGCTGGAGCTACTGCGCTCTGACATTCCCCAAGGTGATGAGAAGGTTTAGGCCCGATCTTCCGAAAGTTAATGGATAAGTCGATTGATGTGGAGATCTCAACATTGATGATCCGAGGCTCTCGAGTAGAACACGAAAAACCCCTGCAATCACTACACCACCGCTCCGTTGGTTATCAACAGTGCTTTACATGTTTGACCTCGCCAAGAAGGCTAATCCCTACAAGTGCAACCGAGAACACAAACAAGAACAGAGAAGAAGCAATCTGAAATTGCTGAATTGGGGTTTCACAAACCGATAAACGACGATATTTTTAATCTAAGCAAAACCCAATTGTTTATGGTGGCCACTATGGAGTATATATAGGTGGAAGGACGTCCAAGGGGCTGTTGGGGTCGTGGCCTAACCCTAAGACACGAAAATAATGTACTTAGACTTGATACAAGGCCCAATGGCCCAATACGGTGGCGCAACACCCTGACAGATTCTAAACTCGATTTTGTTTTGACGATTGCCGTCGACTCCGAAGTAATTTTGATATGGGACCAGCGCCATTCGAAAGTTTATCCTCTCCCCTTTCCGTGCATATGTAGAACGTCCAAAATGAAGTTGGTATGCGTCCTGGGCGTCCCTCTTAGTGCATACTACTACTGGACTCCGAGTTGTACACGATTTTGAGTTGGGGTCGGTTTCCATCCTCTTTGAACGTATCCTCTGGTCCTCCACGCCCCTAAATCTTCCTTCAATTACTCCTTTAACTTCTCTATGGATACTAATCACAATTAAGTCATTAGGTAGCAATCTATTCTCAAAAATATATAAGGAAATATATAAGAACGAGCTTACCTCTGAAATTAATTGGTGTGTGTGAATCCTATTGATTGTATCTTGTATGTTGAATAGAGTGTTGTGTATATGCATAGGAGTGATGTCCTCATCATCCTCCCCTTCCTGAATTGGAGTCGTCCTCGACTCAAGTTCATCTTCTCTCATGTGTTGATCCAAATGTGCAACACCATCAATTCTTCTTGTATGTATGAAAGGAGGAGGCCAAGGTGGTGGATGACTTAGTGCACCATCTTGATCTTGTCCATCAAATAAGAGCGCACATTCACTTGAGCCAGGATCCCAAACAAATAAACATTGTATAATATTTGTATGTGCATTTATAATGCGCATGATCTCATCATTCTCCCCTTCTTGATGACAAGCCGTCCTCGGCTTGCTCGTATGTCTAGCAAAAAGTATTGCTTTGGGAGTAGAATGAGTGTTGTCCATAATGCACAATCGCAGTGAATAATGCTTTTGTTGTCCTTGCTGCAAGGAAAAAATACTAGAAAAACTTGACAAGACATTAGTAGCGTTAGTACATTCGTTTACTTGACCATGTTGTTGCAGCACAAAAGGAGCTTTCGCATTTGAACATATGTAAACTTTATGCACCATAAACATACCACTATGTTCATATTTGCCTATAGCATGAAAATATTTCTACTTAACAAAGACAATTTAGATTGGGAAAATATTCTCTTCTCTACGATATCTAGATCACAAAGAGTGTCAAATTCAATATAACCCAAAGTATTTACAGAAGACAACAATTTCAGCTCATCCCTTTCACATGTAATTGGAATCAAATGCTTAATTTCAGCACAGGTGGGTAATAAAGTATCAAATTCATTGACTTGTTCTAGGATCGGTACAATATAATCATCAGCATAGAACTCATTTTTACCGTAAGAATCAGTAGAAAAATCAACTAGTGGTAAATGAGTTTTCAGAAAAGGCTCCTCAAATTGTTGCTCTCCAATAGAATGATTGAGGGAAACATTTGAAACATTCAAAAACTTCTCAACATTGATAAGTGTAGTGCGAGGTACATTACCTTCATTCTCATATTCAGTAGTAACTGTGGGTGAAATAAGAATTGAAAGATCTGAATTTTCACAAGAGATGTTGAACACCTCATGCTCTTTTGAATTTTCTACATTTATTTGTTCATGTTCCTGCAAAAGGTTAGGCGTAGGAGGAGGTACAACAAGAAAATTTTTCTCAAGTTCAATTATTTTATCTTTGCAATTAGATATATTGGCAAAAGTTTCTCGCATAAGAATTTTCATATCTTTCCATGTTCGTGGTTTTTCTAAATCACTTAAGTTGTTCCACCAAGTTAATGCACAATCTACTATTGCACTTGCAACATTTCTAATCTTTCTCCTCTCACACATATGACATTGTCCAAAAATTTTATCCAACTCTATTTTCCAAGCAATATATTCATCGTAACCAAAACCAGTATAAGAAAGAAGAGATGGGAGAATGTAATTACTTTCTGTGGAAGGAGTTGTAAAGATGGTCTGAATGTCATGTGAAACCTTGGTTGATTTTTTATTCTTAGCGAGCAACTCTATTGCCGTCTTCATCATGTCAATCATCTCAGCATATAATGCATGATTCTTGCTTTTACCTGACATTGTTAGTAGCAAACGGAAGACAACAAAAAAATATGTTATCCCTATCAACTACAAATGATAATGACAATGTGGAAGTGGAATCACACACTCTCAAGCATCTTACCACGCTCTTACAAGTGTTCTTAGCGACACTGCAGGTGGCAAACGGTCGCCGGTATGAAGAAACCAATGAAGCGTGGGATGATTGCAAAGGTGTATCGATTCTGCTCAAGAGTAAAGTATAGCTTGAAAGGCACTTTATATGTAGCAAGGATTAGCAACAATGAAGTCAGATAGTAAATTTGAATATGTGTTCAAAGTACTTGTCAAAGTTGCTGGCCTAAATGTGTTCTTAGTAGTTCAAGCTAGCAAGACATGAGATAAAACTAGATGACACAAGGAATGCAAGCACTTCTGCTTTTTTTTGTTTTTTCTCCTTTTTTCGTGCGGCTTTTGTATCTTGTTTTGCACTTGCCTTTTTCTTTTTTCTTCCTTTTTTTCAGAATGTGCTGCAAAAGAAGAACACAATAAAAAGCAATCAAAGATATCTCGTGTGCCTGTCGCATATTTTCTGCTCAATCTTCCAAGGACAAATAGGCACACTTAGAAGATCTAAATAAAAAAACTTACAACAGAAAGATTGTAGATATATCTCTCCTCTTTAATTTCAATATATGTAAGAACTATTTTGGAAAAGAACATAGGAGATATTTCCCCCGAAACACAGATTGTTCAGAAATTCTATGTCGAGAATAGATTCAGATCTAATGCACTTTTGACCATGATAACTCCATTTTCTGGAAAACCTATGAATTTGAAAGTTGTGGAGAACTTCTTAATATTTCCAGAAACGACAAGAACTCCAAATTCTAAGTTCGTATGTGTCATATATGATCAAAATACCGAACTGGACAGAGATGAATCTAATCTGGATGTGATGACACGATTCAAAAAGATGAATCGACACCATGCAAAACTCAAACTAATACCAAGAACACTTTCTAAACCAGCAATATGACTCAACAACGGACACAAACTCAACAAAGCCAAACTGAAAACGAAAGTTGCAAAGGCTCAATGGTGGTTTGGATAAAGTAATGAACAGATCTACTAAACTGCAAGTTTTTTGTGGCTTTTTTTTGGACTCTATGTATGAAAAACAAAACTAATGTAATGGATAGATGAATTACCTAACGGGCAACTTGGAAATCTGATATCACTTGATGAGTAAGTTTATGCCCAATCTTCTGAAAGGTAATGGATAAGTCGATTGATGTGGAGATCTCGACGTTGATGATCCGAGGCTCTCGAGTAGAACATGAAAAACCCCTGCAATCACTACACCACCGCTCCGTTGGTTATCAACCGTGCTTCACACGCTTGACCTCGCCAAGAAGGATAATCCCTACAAGTGCAACCGAGAACACAAGCAAGAACGTAGAAGAAGCAATCTGAAATTGCTGAATTGGGGTTTCAAAAACCCATAAACGGCGATATTTTTAATCTAAGCAAAACGCAATTGTTTATGGCGGCTATTATGGAGTATATATAGGTGAGAGGACGTCCAAGGGGTGTTGGGCTCGTGACCTAACCCTAAGACACGAAAATAATGTACTTAGACTTGATACAAGGCCCAATGGCCCAATACGGTGGCGCAGCACCCTGACAGATTCCGAACTCGATTTTGTTTCAACGATTGCCGTCGACTCCGAAGTAATTTTGACATGGGACTAGTGCCATTGGAAAGGTTATCCTCTCCCCTTTCTGTGCATATGTAAAACGTCCAAACAAAGTTGGTATGCGTCCTGGGCATCCGTTTTAGTGCGTATTGCTCCTGGACTCCGAGTTGTACACGATTTTGAGTTGGGGTCGGTTTCCATCCTCTTTGAACGTATCCTCTGGTCCTCCACGCCCCTAAATCTTCCTTCAATTACTCCTTTAACTTCTCTATGGATCCTAATCACAATTAAGTCATTAGGTAGCAATCTATTCTCAAAAATATATAAGGAAACATATAAGAACGAGCTCACCTATGAAATTAATTGGTGTGTGTGAATCCTATTGATTGCATCTTGTATGTTGAATAGAGTGTTGTGTATATGCATAGGAGTGATGTCCTCATCATCTTCCACTTCTTGAATTGGAGTTGTCCTCGACTCAAGTTTATCTTCTCTCATGTGTTGAACCAAATGTGCAATGCCATTAATTCTTCTTGTATGTATGAAAGGAGGAGGCCAAGGTGGTGGACGACTTAGTGCACCATCTTGATCTCGTCCATCAAATAAGAGTGCACATTCACTTGAGCCAAGATTCCAAACAAATAAACATTGTATAATATTTGTGTGTGCATTTATAATGTTCATGATTTCATCATTCTCCCCTTCTTGATGACAAGCCATCCTCGGCTTGCTCGTATGTCCAGCAAAAGGTCTTGCTTTGGGGGTAGAATGAGTGTTGTCCAAGTGGCACCAAAGATCTTTCGGCATGCCCCAAGAAGTCCCAGACCCACTGGGATCCAGTCGCTCTCACATTCCTCAGTTCCTCCAGTGACCGCCTGGCGGCCGCAAGCTCCAAACTCTCCCGGGCGATGCGCTCGACCTCTTTGGCATGTTGCTGAATGCTTTCAGCCACTTGCCTTTCGTGGTCAGGGAGCTTCCTCTCCCAGAGGTGGATGCGGTTCTGCCATTCGGCCAGGTCCTTCTCCCTACCTCTCACCTTCTCCTCTTTGGTGGTAACATCAACTTCTCTTTTGGAGAGCTCTTGCCCCAGCTTCCAATGCTTCTCCTCCTCTGCTTGCATCGTAGATCAAGTTTTTTGGTCCGGTCTGCCAAGTTTTGCTCTCCCAGAGACAGTCTCTGCGTGAGCTCCTCCTCTCCTTTTAAAATATCGTCCTGCATCTCCATGAGCTTCTCTTCCCTCTCATCGAGGTCCTCTCGGCGCTTTAGGAGAATCTCGTTCAACGTGTTGAGGGTGTCTTGATGTTCGTCAGCAGCATCATTGCTCTTTATGGCATGCTCGAGAATTTCCCGAGACTTAGCGTCGAGTACCCTGATGGAGGCCTCCCTCTTCTCCAGCAACTGGCCCCAATATTCCATCCGAGCCTTCTCCTTCTTGACCCACTCCTGTTGGTCGGCAAGCCTCGTCAGCGCCAACTTGGTTTCGAAATGAAGTTTGTTGTGCCAACGCCTTAAGGTGTGGCGCTCTTCTTCGAGGACGTTGCTGTCGTGGTCAAAGGCGAGCTGGACTTGACGGAGACTAGAGCAGGCGTTGTTGATAGACAACGCCAAAAGAATAGGCTCCAGACCTGTCGGGGTCTTCTCCACCGGCTCCAAGGGGTCTTCAAGCACAAAAATTGGATCCCACGCCACAAGCGTGGTCCCCTGTGGTCATGCGGAACTAGGACTGCCCCTCGAAAGCTCTTCTGCTTCTACTGACGCCGAGGAAGGTCCCACTAAGGGAATTTCAACCTCTGGGGCTGACACCAAAGGTCCCCCTGCCAGATCTTCTACCGCCGCTGACTCCTCTGGGTGCTCCGTCTCGGACATGGGCGTCTCCGGAGTAATCACCTCAGGGGCGGACGTTGGATCTTTGTTCGGAGCGCCCACCACTGCTGTCTCAGGCGCCGACACTTCCACTGCATCCGACTCAGGTGCCAGAGCATCAATAATCTCTGGCACTGAGTCCGGAACTTCCGATACTTTTGGCTCAACCGCTGGATCTTCAAAAACTTCCGACACAGGCGCCGGAGCTTCGGTTACCTCTCGATCAAATGCAGGAGCTTCCATCATCTCCGTCTCTTGCACCAAAGCTTCAATCGCCGGCCCTGCAGCCGCTGGAGCATCTTCATCAACTTCTCTCCTATGGTCCGGCACTACCACGGGAGTTTCTAGTGTCTCCTCTGGATCCAAGTCCACGACAGCTGGCGCCGGTGCTGTCGTGTCTTCTGCCACCACTTGGGCAGGCATAGGGGTTGAAGTCGGAGCTTTTGCACGCTCAGCCTCAGTCACTGCAGTAGGTGCCGAAGCCTTAGACTTCTTTCTCGACACCCTCGAAGCGAAAGATCAAGAAAAATAAAGAAAAAATTAGCACCCCAAGGTGAGATTACAATGCTTACCTGGGGATGCTACCACCCCAGTCACTGCGTAATTTCTTCTTCTAAGGCCCAGAGTCAGAGCCCACCAGACCCGGTGAGGCAAAAGACTCGGACCTCAGCCGGGAGCTAGCCACCGCAGCTAGAGTCTCTTCAACTGGGACCTCCCCCAGCTAGGAAGGACCACCAAACCTGAAGCCGGCAGCTGGCACCGAAGCCGTAGTCTATTTGCCAGAGCTTGTGCTCCTCGAGTACGCTGAAACCGAAAGAGGCGTGGCCGCCAAAGATCTGCTTCATCGAGGAGAAGGGGCTGTTGAAGTTGGAGCTGACCTTACGTAGCTCCCATCAGCATGCCTCAACTTCCTCTTCCGGCTGGAAGATTCGGTCGACTCCTTGCCCTTGCCCTTGCTAGTGTCATCAACCTTCTGGCTTGGACCAGTGGGGGCCACCCTCTATGAAGCTCCAGGGATTGCAACCCCAAAGGTACTATGCCTCTCCATCACGTTGAGGTCGTCTAGCACTGGCATTCTCCTCTAGAGCTCCCTACTGACCTCTAGAACCATGTTTAGAGGCTGGAAGGCAGCTCGCGGAGCTAAAGCGTCGCGGGAGATAACTCCATTATGAAATTTCTTGAGATGGAGCTTCAAAGCTTCCTCATCCAAGTTGGTAATCAAACTGATTTCGATTCAGTTATGATTCATCTCACTATTGAAAGCCCATGCAGGCCACTCCCTAGTATTCAGCGGAGCCCACCTGTTCACCAAGAAATTGCCGAAGACCATCTGAGCGGTCACTCCTCCCTCTACGCATTCTTGGATCCTTTCCAGGACGGGCTTGTATGATTCTGACAGTTTCGAAACTATGTTCCAGGCGTTGGTGTAGACATTAGGAAGGCCCTTGGGCAGCTCCAACCTCTCGTGCTCCTCAACTGCGATGATCACCCAGTCTTTATTCCAGTCGTCCCACTTGACGGAGGGGAAGGCCTTAAAGTACTTGAAGGGCACAATTCTTGCGCTTCATGAAGTAGTAGAAGCCAATCAACTCTGCCCCCTTCCCTGTGGTGTGGACCGTGAAGAAGGTCCGAAACAACTCAATGCACGGAGGCATGCCCACCCTCATCTCGTAGAAGTGGACGAAGGTCGCCACTAGCAAGAGGGAGTGGGGGCCGAGGTGATGAAGCTGGAGGTTGTAGAAATCTAGCAACATCAAGAGAAAGGTTGAAAAAGGTGGGATTAGACCCATCATGGCGTACACTGAGAAGTACACCATCTCTATAGTGTGCTCCTTCTTGAAGGGGAGCTTGCCGAAGCGGATGTCACGGATGCAGGAATCGCTGGACCACCCCATGTAGGTTTGGACCCTCGAACATCTTCATTGGTCTTGATCTTGCTACGGAGAAGACCCAACTCCATCGCGGGAAAGCGGAGCGAAAGTTGGAAAGGCTATGCAAAGGTTGGGAGGCTTTGAGCGCAAGTTCGATTGAAAGTGTAAAGAGTCCTAAAACCATGTGGGATTTCATTCTTAAGTAAGCCCCCGCAGAGCTTGGATGGAAAATGCAATGGGATCAAAATCACATTTTAAAAAATCTACCCTGTCAATGACGAATTGACCCGGGTCCACTCTGGCGGAAAGGCCAAAGTTATTACCCCATGTGAACCGTTGTCATGATGGGATGTTGGAAGTCCGAGGGCGGCGGCCTGACAGGGCACGCGGAACTGATACGGTTTTTGCATTGGGAACCGACGACCTTCAATTGTGTAATATCCGCACGCGAGGATCTCACCCGCTGCATTCAAAAGAAGCCACGCGGTGATGGTTTAACAGCGGACGATCACCCCAATGGCACATCAGAAGACCTTTGAAGCCACAACGCGGGAATCGAAGATGGCCCCACCTCTGGTGGAATAACTTAACCCAAAGGGTTTCTCCTAGAGGTGGGCCCAGGGGCCACTGTCAGTACCCTACGTACCAGGTACCCCAAGATGCCGCAAGGAACGTTAAGGAGTTCCACCCATCTGAGTTAAAGACCTCCGAAGGCTGCATGTATTATATTGCACTGGACCCGCCTCCCTCATTTGGGTACCGTCGACACTGCCACGTGTAACGCAAGGTCAGACCTAACCCCCTTCATATGAAAGCTCCGGTCAAGCCATGTGTCCAGTGACCCTGGACCTAACCCCAAGTAGAGGGAAGCTCCGGTGCTGCCACGTGTATAGTGGCTCCGGACCTGCCTCCCCACGATGGGAAGCTTCGGAGCCACCACGTATCAAGCCTTCGGACCTGCCTCCCCACGATGGGAAGCTCCGGAGGTTCCACGTGTAGAGCCTCCAGACCTAGGACAACAAGAAGACTGGCGGATCTCCAATGGCTCAGACATTCAAGGGACAGTTAAAGCTACACATATAAGATCTAATTGTGTGTCATTAATGCCATATTAATGACACACGATTAGAAGAACCTAAACACTGGTAATGCCAACATTAAGGTGTGTTACCACACTATAAATTACACTTAATATTCACAGATCGTGTATTAGGAAATTAACTACGCCAAGGCCACCTGTCGGGCCAGGCTGACAATGTAACGGCCAGTCCTTGGACTATAAAAGGGTTGCACCGCACGGTACATGGACAACTAAGCTCACACGTACACAAGCGCCATACACTCATACATACAACAACACATCCCGTGCAGTAGGGTGTTACACTCAGGTGGACCGAATCACGTAAAACTCCTCGTGTCTGTCTTGTTCGTAATCTCATGCGTGCCCCAACCAATCAAGAACCTCCGCGGGCTACGATCTAGTAGTACCGAGGGAAGTGTCGATCACACACTTTGACAGTGTTGGTAGATTTATAAATCAAGATGGATGTTCAACCTAATAGGACTCCATCGCTAAATTGATATATCAAATAACATTGTGGATATATGAGAAGTAGTGTTAGTTATGCATTTGGAATTTGGTGAGGATTGTTGGTGTTGAAGTGTGTCATCGACATTCCCCCAGTACTACTAGATCGTAGCCCGTCGAGTTCATGATCTGTTGGGGCGCGCATGAGATTAAGAACAAGACAGTGACACAAGGAGTTTTACGTGGTTCGGGCCGCCTGAGTGTAATACCCTATTCCATGGGGTGTTTGTTAATGTATGAGTATGCGGTGGCTTCTCTGAGTTTGGGCTTAATTGTCTCTGTACCATGCGGAGTAGCCCTTTTATAGTCTAAGGGCTGGCAGTTACATCAGCTTGGACCGACATGTGGCCCTGGCGGTAATTAATTGCCTAATACACAATCTGTATGTATTAAGCATAGTTAACAGACTGATAACGCGCCTTAATGGTGGCATTATCAGTATTAAGAGTCCTCTGATCGTATGTCATTAATATGGCATTGATGACACGCAATCAGATCTTGTAATAGTAGCTTTAACTGCCCCTTGAATGTCCGTGCTGTTGAAGATCCGCCAGTCTCCTCATTGTTGTCTCAGGTCTGGAGGTTCGACATGTGGCAGCTCCGTAGCTTCCCATTATGGGAGGTAGGTCCAGTGTTGTGTAAAACTTGGGCCTTCGGAGGTCTTCAACTTGGACGGGTGGAACTCCTCGGCTTTTCTTGCGGTATAATGGGGTACCCAGTACGCAGAGTACTGACAGTGGCCCTCGGGCCTACCTCTGAGATAAACCCTTTGGGTTAAGTTGAGGTGGGGCCATATTCGATTCATGCGCTGGGACTTCAAAGGTCTTCTGATGTGTAGTTGGAGTGATGGTCCGCTGTTAAACCATCGTCGTGTGGCTTCTTTTGAATGCGGCAGGTGATATCCTCGCGTGCGGATATCACACAATTGAAGGTCATCGGTTCTCTATACGAAAACCGTATCGATTCCGTGCGCCCTGTTAGGCCGCTATCCTCGTGCTTCCAACTTCCCATCGTGAGTACGGTTCACCTGGGGTAATAACTTCGAACTTTCCACCGGAGTGGACCCGGGTCCATTCGTCTTTGACGGGGTAGATTTTTGAAAATGTGATCTTGATCCCTTTGCAGTTTCCATTCAAGCGTTGTGGAGACTTACTTAAGAAATAAAGCCATCACAGTTTGAGGACTCTTTACGCTTTCATTCGAACTTGCGCTTAGAGTCTGCAAAATTTCGCATAGCCCTTCCACCTTTCGCTCCACTTTGGCGCGATGGAGTTTGATCTTCCCTGCAGCAAGATCAAGACCAATGAAGAGATGTCGAGGGTCCGGACCTACATGGGGCGGTCCGGCGACTCCTGCATCAAGGACATCCGCTTTGGCAAGCTCCCCTTCAAGAAGGAGCGCACCGGAGAGATGGTGTACTTCTCAGCGTACGCCATGGTGGGTTTGATCCCACCTTTTTCGAGCTTTCTCTTGATGCTGCTGGATTTCTACGGCCTCTAGCTTCATCATCTCAGCCCCCACTCCCTCATGCTGGTGGCGACCTTCGTCCACTTTTGTGAGATGTGAGTGGGCGTGCCTCTGTGCATTGAGCTGTTATGGACCTTTGTTCTCGATCCACACCACCGAAAAGGCGACGGAGTTGATTGGCTTCTACTACTTCGTGAAGCGTGAGAATTGCCCCTTCAATTACTTGAACACCTTCCCCCCCAGTAAGTGGGACGATTGGAAGAAAGACTGGGTGATCATTGCAGTGGAGGAGCACAAGAGGTTGGGGCTGCCCAAGGGCCTCCCCAATGTCGACACCGACAGCTGGAACGTAGTTCCAAAGCTGTCAGAAGCGTACAAGCCCATCCTGACAAGGATCCAGGAATGCGTGGAGGGTGGAGTGACCCCTCAGATGGTCTTCGGCAATTTCTTGGTGAACAGGTGGGCTCTGTTGAAGACTAGGGAGTGGCCAGCATGGGCTTTCAATAGTGATATGGATCATAACCGAATTGAAATCGGTTTGAACATCAACTTGGATGATGAAGCTTTGAAGCACCATCTCAAGAAATTTCAGAATGGGGTTATCTCCCGCGATGCCTTGTCTCCATCGGCTGCCTTCCTGCCTCTGAACATGGTTCCAGAGGTTAGCAGGGAGCACCGGAGGAGAATGCCAACACTGGATGACCTCGGCGTGGTCGAGAGGTGCCAGACCTCCGGGGTTGCAATCCTCGGAGCTTCAGAGAGGGTGGCGCCCACTGCTCCAAGCCAAAAGGTTGATGACGCTGGCAAGGGCAAGGGCATGGGCAAGGATTCGGTCGAATCTTCCAGTCGGAAGAGTAAGTTGAGGCATGCTAATGGGAGTTCCATTAGGTCAGCTCCGACTTCAACATCCCCTTCTCCCCAGTGAAGCATATCTTTGGCGGCCACGCCTCCTTCGGTGCTGGTGTCCTCGAGGGGTGCTAGCTTCGGTAGATTGACTCCGGTCCTGGCGCCGGCCATGGGCTCCAGTTTCGGAGGTTCTTCCCAGCTGAGGGAGGTCCCGACTGAGGCGACACGACGTCGGCAATAGGTCCCAGGCAGCAATCTGGAGCTTCTTCCGCACCAACTATAGTGGGCTCTTGCTTCGATCGCCCGATGAAGAAATTCCGCGCCAACTGGAGCGGTAGCATCCCTAGGTAAGCCTTGTGCCCTCACCTTGAGTTGCTATTTTTTATCATGCCTTGAATCTTTCGATCCTTCATTTGCAGGATGTCAAAGAAGGGAACCAAAGCTCTGGAACTTGCTACAGCGACTGAGGCTGTGCAGGCAGAGGCTCCAGCTCCGACCTCTGTGCTCCCCAAGTGGCGATTGAGGTCACGACAGCTCCGACGCCAGTTGTCGTGCATCTGGATCCAGAAGCATCGCCAGAGGCTCCTGTGGTAGCGTCAGACCACAGGGGAGAAGTTTATGGAGATGTTCCAACGGCTGCAGTGTGACACCCGGTTCTAAAAATGAACCAAGTGAATGCATATGTGTGCCCAGGACGTTCCATACACGAGTGCAATCACAAAAGGATATACAAAAAATTACCACAAAACAAGATTAATTAACCACACTTATTACAGAATTCAGAATATCCTCGAATACCAGCTCTAATGAATATTAATGACAAGTTTGAACTAATGCAACAGAAATAAACTAATTAAAGCAACTATGCAACTAAGTGAATAGGGCTCTCCACGAACTAGGGTTTGTGGTCTTTCAATTGAGGCAAAAGGATGTAAAGTCAAGGGGTGGGGTTGTTTATATAAGGGTGGAGGGCTAGGGTTTGATGGATTTCGAGTTTGGGGAGGGTGGAGGCTGGTGTGGTGTCCCACATGGGCTCCAAAAGGGGTTAGACACAACGTCCTTAGGCCCACTTAAGGTAAAACCAAAAAACATGTCGTGAAACAAAAGATCAACTCGGAATCGCGATCACCAGACAAGTCCGTAGGAGGCGGGACTAGTCCGAAGATTGACAGAGGTGAAAACGGACAAGTCCGGACTATATCGGACAAGTCCAAACTTGGTCAGAGGAAAATCAGACAAGTCTGGCCAAAACCGGACAAGTTT
This sequence comes from Tuctoria greenei, assembly GCA_036927565.1. NCBI lineage: Eukaryota > Viridiplantae > Streptophyta > Magnoliopsida > Poales > Poaceae > Tuctoria > Tuctoria greenei. The sequence continues at coordinate 169,386,236 of JAYESD010000008.1, read as the reverse complement.
GATTTTAGTCAGAGAGATATCGAACAAGTCCGCTGGAATACCAGACAAGTCCGAACAAGTCTAGGGACTTAGCAAAATTTCCAAGGAATTGGAATATCGGACTAGTCCGCAATGGACCGGACAAGTCCAAAACTGTACAGAGAGGAAAACGAACTAGTACGCAGGAAAAACAGACAAGTCTGATGGAGGTTAGAGAGAAATCGGACTAGTCCGCACCAAAAATGGACTAGTCCGCACTTCCCAGAATTCTTAAGTGCGGTTTTGCTCTAAATTCATTTTAAACTTATTTCTTTTTAAGTGGGTCAATGTTAAACATGTATAATGACGGATGCAGGGCATGATGTATGAAAATAAGGGTGTTACAAACCTACCCCTCTTAAAATGAATCTCGCCCTCGAGATTCTACGCGGAAGAGAAGAGATATGGAAATTCCTTCTTGAGATCATCCTCCAACTCCCATGTTGCCTTATATTCTGTATGATGCTTCCATTGAACTCTATACCATCGAATCACCTTGTTTCTTGTGACCCTCTCCTTGGTTTCCAAGATTTTGACCGGTTGTTCAACATATGTCCAATCTGCCACTAGTTCCAAATATTCCATTGGCACTTGTTCTTCTGGCACTCTCAAACACTTCTTGAGTTGAGAAACATGAAACACATCATGTACATCGGAAAGATAAGCTGGCATCTCCAACTTATATGCCACTTCTCCTCTTTTGTCCAAAATCTTGAATGGCCCAATGTATCGAGGTGCTAGCTTGCCTCTGATATTAAACCTCTTATGACCTCTCATTGGTGACACCTTAAGGTAAACAAAATCTCCCACTTCAAAGGCTAGTTTCCATCTCCTATTATCCGCATAGCCTTTTTGCCTTGATTGAGCCGCCCTCAAGTTTTTATGAATAATCTGGAATTTTGTTTCTCAGCTTCTTACAACATATCCAGTCCAAATACTTGATTTTCTCCTGTCTCATTCCAGAACAAAGGAGTCTTACACTTTCTTCCATATAGTGCTTCATAAGGTGACATCTTCAAGCTTGCTTGGTAACTATTGTTGTATGAAAATTCTGCATATGGCAAGCTTTTTTCCCAACTTCTTCCATGCTTTAAAGCACAAGCTCTTAACATATCCTCCAAAATTTGATTCGGTTTCTCGGTTTGTCCATCAGTTTGAGGGTGATACGCCGAACTGAAATTCAACCTTGTTCCCAATGCTTCATGCAATTTCTGCCAAAACTAGGAGGTAAATTGAGAACCTCTATCCGACACTATCCTCTTTGGAACTCCATGCAAACATACTATTTTTACCATATACAGTTCAGCCAACTTATCCCCATTAAAGGTGGTCTTGACGGGAATAAAGCGAGCTGACTTGGTTAACCGATCCACAATTACCCATATTGAATCATACTCGGACTGGGTTCGCGGTAAGCCAACTATAAAGTCTATACCAGTTTCTTCTCTCTTCCATTCTAGAATCTTCAATGGTTGCAATAATCCAGCTGGCCTTTGATGCTCCGCCTTCACCCGTTGGCACACATCACACAATGCTATGTCCTTTTTCATGCTAGTCCACCAATAACATGTCTTCAAGTCCTTGTACATATCCGTACAACCGGGTTAAATTGAGTATGGCGAGTCATGTGCCTCCTTTAATATTGTTTCCCGAATATGCTTCACATTGGGCACAATAATCCTTTTTCCCAGCCATAAGGTACCATGATCATCCTCATCAAACCTCAATTCTTTCCCCTCTTGGGTCCTTTCCTTGATTTCTTGGATTTCCTCATCCTTTTTTGACCCTCTCGAATTTCTTGCTCCAAGGTTGGATTTAACTCCATTATCCCCATCTCATTCACAAAACCGAGATTCAACCGTTCAAACTCCTTGCATAATTCGGATGACAATTCTCGAACCGTGAGTTGGTGACTTACTCCTTTCCGCCTCAAAGCATCGGCCACTACATTAGCCTTCCCCTGATGATAGTTGATCCCAACATGATAATCCTTGATGAGCTCCAACCATCTTCGTTGTCTCAAAATCAGATCCATTTGTGTGAAAATATACTTTAAACTCTTGTGATACGTATAAATTTCACACTATGTCCAAGGATATAGTGTCTCCAAATCTTCAAGGGATGTACCACAGCTGCAAGTTCGAGATCATGTGTCAGATAATTCTGCTCATGTTTCTTCAATTGCCTCGATGCATCTGCAACCACTTGACCTTCTTGCATGAGCACACATCAAAGTCATTGTCTTGATCCATCGCAATATATATCAAAACTCTTGCTTACATCCATCAATATCAAAACTAGGGCTGTTGTTAACTTTTTCTTCAACTCCTCAAAATTTCTTGACAAGCTTGCGTCCATTGGAAAGCTTTCCCCTTCATTAGCAACTCTGTCATGGGTTTGGCTATCTTGGAAAAGACTTTGATGAACTAACGGTAATATCCAGCCATCCCAAGAAAACTTCAGATCTCCTTTACATTCTGCGGCGGTTCCCATTTCAACATGTCCCTCACTTTTCCGGGATCAACCGATACTCCTCCTCCTTATATGATATGCCCCAAAAATGACACCTCTTTCAACCAAAACTAGCACTTGCTGAATTTGGTGTACAATTGATGCTCCCTCAATTTCTACAACGTAAGCCTCAAGTGCTCCTCATGTTCCTTCTCATCCCTCGAGTAGATCATTATGTCATCAATAAACACCACAACGAACTTATCCAAGTACTCCATGAAGACCTTATTCATGAGCTACATAAAGTAGGCAGGTGCATTTGCCAATCCAAAGGACATCACAGTGTATCCATAAGATCCATACCGTGTCCTAAAAGTTGTCTCGGGTATGTACGATGGTCTAATCTTTATTTGAAAGTATCCCGACCTCAAATCAATCTTGGAGAAGACGCAAGCACCCTTCATCTGATCAAACAAGTCTTCTATATGTGGCAAGGTGTACTTGTTCTTAATGGTCACCTCATTGAGAGCTCGGTAATCCGCACAAATCCTTTGTGATCCATCCTTCTTATCCATGAAAAGAATTGGCGCTCCCCAAGGTGAAGAGCTTGGACGAATAAAACCCTTCTCTAGTTGCTCTTGAATATGATTCTTGAGCTCCGCTAACTCCTTAGGAGGCATCCTATATGACCTCTTAGCTATAGGTGCAGTTCCAGGTATTAATTCAATAACAAATTCAATGTCGCAATCAGGTGGCATACCTGGCAACTCATCTGGAAACACATACAAGAATTCACACACCACTGGAATCTCCTCAATTGCAGCACCATCCATGTGGTTCAACTCCAATTACTTCGATGCATGTTGAGATGCTTCAAACTCTACGGTGATCCCTTCCTCATTGGTCAACTTCACCGTCTTTGTGTCACATTCAATAACTCCATTGTGCTTCCTCAACTCCGTTGTGCTTCCTCAACCAGCCCATACCAAATATAATGTCCAATCCTTGAGAATCCAAATCAGTGAGGTTGGCAAAGAAGTTTACCCCCCTTATTCTAAGGCTTACTTTTGGACATACTATATTTGTCCTCATCTCTTCTCCGGGAGACTTACCCAATAGAGTGAACTTCATATGAGAGATAGGCAAACTATACTTGGAACATATTTCGATGCAATGAATGAATGCGATGCTCCAAAATCAAATAACATAGTCACCGGGTTGGAGTTTGCCAGAAACATACCAATAACCACGTCATTCACTTGTTGAGCATCCTCCGTAGAGACATGATTCAAATTACCACGTGCAAAAGTCTGTTGTCCACGGCTCCCTTGCGGGTGTCCTCCATTCGGTCTTGGGTTATGTCTTGGTGCATTGCTTCCTTGACCAAAGACTGACTTAGGACATTGATGTGCAAAATGTCATGCTTCTTCACATGTATAGCACTTCCTTGCTGCACCAGAATTATTTGGACGAGCTTGATACTGAACATTTGCACCAGGAAGGTTGGCACGAGGTGCAACAGGCATTGGAGGCCTAGGTGCCTGCATAACATGGTGTTGCTGCACAAACTGAGCTGAGCGCAGTGCATATCCAGGGTGTTGTACAGGAGTAGAAGAGCTGTAACAAGGCGCATTGGATGGTGCGAAGCGAGGGCGCACATTACTTCCTTGTTGCTGTCTTTGATACGGCGCCTTCCTCTTGTTATCTAGTTCCATCTCACGGACCTTGTTCTCAACCACAATCGCCTTGTCCACAAGCTTCTAGAAGTTGGCATAATCACAATTCAGCAATTGCACTTGGATCTTATTGTTCAACCCCCTCATGAACAAGTATTGTTTCTGGGTGTCCCGGCTCACATCCTCAGGCGCATATCTTGAGAGTTGATTGAATTTGTTGAGGTATTCACCCACACTCGATCTTCCTTGCCTCAAGTTCTCAAATTCTTGCCTTTTCAAGATCATAACTCCTTCCAGCACATAATGAGAACAGAAGCTCTCCTTGAATTCGGCCCAAGTAATCCTCTCCTGATTCTCATGAGCATTGCATAGCGAGTCCCACCAATTGGCAGCTGTTCCAATGAGTTGATGAGATGTGAGTAGCACCTTCTTCCGGTCACTGCATAGGACTATTGCAAGTTTCTTCTCCACAGACTTGAGCCAATCATCAGCGTCCATAGGGTCAGCAGCTTGAGCAAAGGTCGGTGGCCTAGTCCTCATGAACTCCCCCAACCGGTTATGAGGAGGCGGGGTAGCTGTGGAGGCATGTGGGGCTTATTGTTATTGTTACCAGCCTGCAGCTATCCCATAGTCTGTATCATGGTCTGCATGAGCTGGTTTTGCATAGCCAAAAGCTGCTCAATATTGATAGCTCCCTGGGCAGGTCCTTGTCCATTGTTGTTCTGAGGTGCTCCATTGTTCTCCTCCTCATCATTGACATCCCTCTGGTTACGAGTCCTCACCATCTAAAGAAAAGCAAGAGATAAGAATTCGGAAAACATCCCCAACTATATGCATCAAGGGACATAAAACTAAGCAACTACCTATACTAGCCTACATGTATATGGCAATGCTAAAGCATACCAAAATCCTCTACTAAGTACACAAGCAGCAATGCAAAGCAAACAGCACACCAAGCAAAAACACATCGATTCTTGAGTGCTCCTATGTGCTCTAAAGTGTCCATTCTATCTAGGCTGCATCCTACAGCCAACCTGTGGCTCTGATACCAATTTGTGACACCCGGTTCCAAAAATGAACCAAGTGAACACATATGTGAGCCCAGGACGTTCATCACACATACACGAGTGCAATCACAAAAGGATATACAGAAAATTACCATAGAACAAGATTAATTAACCACTCTTATTACAAAATTCAGAATATCCTCGAATACCAGCTCTAATGAATATTAATGACAAGTTTGAACTAATGGTGCGGAAATAAACTAATTAAAGCAACTATGCAGCTAAGTGAATATGGTAGCACGACTCAAAGCAACACCACAGGAAAGCTGACAGCAGACACAACCTAGAACTCCGCATTATCACTGTTATACTTCCAAATCTGACCTGCAACTGTCGGTGGGGGAATTGCAAGGGTGAGTACATGTCGTACTCAGTAAGTGTGGAAAGTATGACATGTAGCTGATTCAAATAACTAATATAATAATGGCAAAGTGCTGAAAAGTACATTAAACTCTTGAAAAGCAATATATTATATGTATATGAAGTAAACCCATCATAAACCATGTAATTGCCATAATACCAGTCCATATTCAATATCCATCACCATTACCATTAACCATATCCAATACCACAATCCCATCCATAACCAGCCATAACCATGTTATCAACCATGACCAATACCAAACCATCCCAAATCCCAAGTTTCCTCTAATCATGTGAGGGTCCAGGTTGCTCATAACCGGGAGCACGGCTATCATGATAGTTTTTAGACACTCTGCAGAGTTTGTACCACTTTACCCATGTGTTCGTGATTTCATCACCTTTCGATGACTATGGAATCTCAATTATGTCATCTCACACTTCCTTAGGTCTGTGGCCAAAAGACCACAAAATAGCCTTTACAAAGGGACTACTAGCATGTCGGACCCACTGAGGTTTCACCGGTGGCGATCTCTCCAACTAAGCACATCTTCAACCAAGAGCCCCCTCTTGTGCCATTCGGATCCCGGGGAGTCCCGCCAACCATATTCAAACCCAATCCGACTCCCCTTCCATGTTGTGCCAAATGATATGCTCAATAATAGCAAAACCCTAATTAATCAACTACGCTGCACCCATACTTGGCCTCGTGGTGGCACTGTAAATCCTAGATGATCGCTCCACGAACCGGTAATTAGATCTAAAGAAAGCGAAACCACCGTAACATCCAATCCATCCACATACCATGCTTGCTTAGATCACCCATTACCATATCATATTAACTAGTTCATATTAACCATATTCTCATTAATGCATGATTAAATGGTATAGTTGTTTTCCCATCCCAATTAATTAAGCGAAGCAAAAAGATAAAAAGCCCTTCCTGACTCACTAACATGTATTCCAGGTGATAAGGGTGGTTAAACAAAGCTAGTAAACTTCCTATCATAGAGATTCCCATCAAATTGACACTAGCATGCAGTTTTGAATACAGAACATTTCTTTTAAAACAGGATTAATATGTTCAAGGACACTTGTCTTGCTCTTGAGCTTGATTAGGATCAATGACTTCAAAATCCTGGTGCTGGAGATCCTCCGCAGCACTTTCTAGCGCAAATCCGTCAAAATCGTGCAATGAAGATACAAGACAAGAATCACAATCAATAAGTGCACATATATTATTCAATATGACATGAATGCATGATTAATGCAATTATGAAGAAAAACTAGTTAATGAGTTGCTTTTAATGTTTACTAATCAATTACAATGGTTATTAACAAGTCTACACAGGTTTGGAGTTGATTCGAATCGATTTAGAATTAATTCAGGAGGAAACAGATTGCAAAATCAGACTAGTCTGTTGTAGGACCGGACTAGTCCGCCCTACGTAGAAACAGCGAACTAGGATTTTCTAGATCGACGTGAATTTGGAGAAACGGGGTTGAATTCACGTGAGAAAGAGGAAGTAGAAGGTATACCAAGTGTTTAGAACTCCAATGAATCAAGGGTTTTGGAGGCAACACTTGGATCTTGACGATCTAGGGTTGATGAAGAACTTGAAGGTGAATTGTTGATGAAGAACGGAAACTTGATGGAGATCTTGATCCTCTTTCATTTCCTCCTCTTCTTCTTCTTGCTCGGGATCTCCTTCTCCCTCCTTGATGGCGGCTCTCCACGAACTAGGGTTTGTGGTCTTTCAATTGAGGCAAAAGGATGTAAAGTCAAGGGGTGGGGTTGTTTATATAAGGGTGGAGGGCTAGGGTTTGATGGATTTCGAGTTTGGGAGGGTGGAGGTCGGTGTGGTGCCCCCACAATGGCTCCAAAAGGGGTTACACACGACGTCCTTATGCCCACATAAGGTAAAACCCAAAAACACGTCATGAAACAAAAGATCAACTCGGAATCACGATAACCGGAGAAGTCGGCGGGAGGCCGGACTAGTCCGAAGATTGAAGGGGGGAAAATAGACAAGTCCGGACTATATCGGTCAAGTTTCAGCTTGGTCAGAGGAAAATCAAACAAGTCTGGCCAAAACCGGACATGTCCGATTTTAGTGAGAGAGATATCAGACAAGTCCGCTTGAATACCAGACAATTCCGAACAAGTCCAGAGACTTAGCAAAATTTCGAAGGAATTGGAATACCGGACTAGTCCGCAATGGACCAGACAAGTCTGAAACTGTACATATTGGAAAACAAACTAGTCTGCAGGAAAAGCAAACCATTCCGATGGAGGTCGGAGAGAAATCGGACTAGTCCGCACCAAAAACGGACTAGTCCGCACTTCCCAGAATTTTAAGTGCAGTTTTGCTCTAAATTCTTTTTAAACTTATTTCTTTTTATGTGGGTCAATGTTAAACATGTATAATGATGGATGCAGGGCATGATACATGAAAATGAGGGTGTTACATGCAGCGTTGGCAACTGAAGCTCCTGTGCAGGAGACAGGGATGGCGGAATCTCCATTGTTTGAGGTGGAGGTAATCGAAGCTCCGGCGCCTGTGCCGGAAGTTGTTGAAGATCCAGCGGTTGAGCCAGAGGTGCCCGAAGTTCTGGCCTCCATGCTGGAGATTGTTGAAGCTCCGGCACCTAAGCTAGATGCAGTGGAAGTACCGGTGCCTGAGCCGGTGGGGGGGGGGGGGGGCTCCTCCCACAGAGCCGACGGTTGAAGATCCGGCAGGGGGACCTTCAGCGTCATCCCCGGAGGTTGAAGCTCCCTCAGTGGGACCCTTGTCAGCATCGGTAGAAGCAGAAGAGCTTCCGGGGGGCGACCCTAGTGCCGCAGGACTGCAGGGGACCACACTTGTGGTGTGGGACCCAATTTTTGTACTTGAAGACCCCTTGGAGCCGGCGGAGAAGACCCTGGTAGGCCCAGAGCCTATTCCTTTGGCGTTGTCTATCGACAACGCATGCTCTAGTCTCTGTCAAGTCCAACTCACCTTCGACCACAACAGCAAGGTCCTTGAAGAAGAGCGCCACATCTTGAGGCGTTGGCGCAAGAGACTTCACTTCAAGACCAAGCTAGCACAGACAAGGCTTGCTGACCAACGAGAATGGGTCGAGAAGGAAAAGGCCCAAGTGGAATATTGGGGCCAGTTGCTGGAGGAGAGGGAGGCCTCCATCAGGGCCCTCGATGAAAGAGTCGAGAGATTCTCGAGCACGCCAGGAAAAGCAACGAGGCTGTTGACGATCTCAAGACAGCCTCAACACAGTGAATGAAATTCTCATGAAGCGCCAAAAAGACCTTGATGAGAGGGAAGAGAAACTCCTGGAGAAGCAGGAGGATATCATGAAGAGGGAGGAGGAGCTGACCCAGAGACTGTCTCTCGGAGAGCAAAGCTTGGATGACCGCACAAAAATGCTTGATCAACAGTGCAAGCAGGAGGAGGAGAAGCACTGGAAGGTGGGACAGGAGATCTCCAAGAGGGAAGCTAATGTCGCCAACAGGGAGGAGAGAGTGAGAGGCATAGAGAAAGATCTGACAGACCGACGGAACCGCATCCACCTCTGAGAGTCGGAGCTTGCTGACCATGAAAAACAAGTGACTGAAAGCATTCAGCAACATGCCAAAGAGGTCGAGCGCTTCGCTCGGGAGAGTTCGGAGCTTGCGGCTGCCAGGCGGTCTCTAGAGGAACTGAGGAGTGTGAGGGAGACTGAGTCCCAGCATGTCTTGGACTTCTTGGGGCATGCCAATAAAGCTTTGGTACCACTTGGCTTCAGTCCGGTATGTCTGGAAGACGCTGAGCCGGAGCTGGACAAGGCGCTGGTGGCATTGGGCTCAACCAGCAACAAGCTGGATGCGATGGGTGACATCATTGCAGACCAGTTGGAAACAGAAGGGAAGTCTTTGGCCAAGAACATCGCCAAATTTGTGCTAACGTGTTTCAAAAGCCGAGACCACCAACTTTCTCTGGATCCGGTGTTCGAAGGGCCCATTATTGAAGAGGAAGATGTCGCCAAGGCCAACTTTTAAGAAGGTGCCCAAAAGTTGCCTCGTATTTCTATAGGACCTAGGACCTCTAGTAGCCAGAACCTTTTTCTTTTGCCTTTTACTGTAATCCTCATTTTGTAATTCAGTCTACTCCTTCAAATGAATGAAAACCAAACTCCTTGAATGAATTTCATTTTGTATTTGTCTTCAATGCATTGTCCTTTATCTTATTGGCCCCCTGGTACATGTACACAATTTGATTGCGAACATGTACCAAAAGGACCTGACAATGTATTGATGACTTGAACGGAACTTCTAGCCTGAACACTTAGCTCTTAGGTCCAAAGTTTACTTTCGACATCTCCAGGGACCCTTTGTGACGTCAACGACGGGCCCCCTGGGAGGTGTCGGAGCTTGATAGGTCCGACGGCGCCCACTGTTAACGCGTGAAACGCCGACGGCAGGCCCCCTGGGGTTTGTTAGAGCTTGATAGGTATGACGACACCCAATGTCAATGCATGAAACGTCGACGGTGGGCCCCTGTGGGTTGTCGGAGCTTTGTAGCTCTGACTGCGCCTATTGACAACACTTAAAGCGTCGACAGCGGGCCCCCTGGGATCGTCGAAGCTTCTCAGCTTTGACGATATCCACCATCAACATGTCGAAGTGTTTTTGCGACACTTCCCCCGGACCTGGTAAGGAGTAGCCCATAGAGGTTCTTTTCTGGGGCGAATTTCTTGGAACTACGAGCACGATGAACACGAGGATTTTTATGTGGTTCGGGCCGCTGGGAGGCGTAGGACCCTACATCCATGGGGGTTGTGTTGTATTTTATGAGCGAGATCTCTGAGAGCCCTTCCTGTCGTGGATGTCTGGTCCTTTTATAAGTGAAGGTCGATAGCTTACATTATGACCAGGGCGCGATAGGTGGCCCCGGGTTAATTAGTCATGAAAGCGCATTAATGTGCCTTGATGAAACATTAATGGGTCTTTATGGTGCATTAACGTGTCCTAAAGACACATTAATGGGTCTTGATGGTGCACTAAGGTGTCTTGATGACACATTAGTGATGTGTTGATGGCGCGATAATGTGGTCTTGAGTGTACACGTCGCTTTCCGGAGCTGCAAGACGCGCAGTGGTGGCATCGGACCTCTCCTCAGCGGAGAGGCTAGGTCCGGAGTTCTCAAGACACGTGCCAGCACCAGACCTCTCCTTAGCGGGGAGGCTAGGTCCAGAGTCCTCGAGACACGTGGCAACACCGGACTTCTCCTCAGCGAGGAGGCTAGGTATGGATTTCTCGGAACACGTGGCAGCACTGGACCTCTCCTCAATGGGGAGGCTAGGTCCGGAGCCCTCGGGACACGTGGCAGCACTGGACCTCTCCTTAGCGCGGAGGCTAGGTCTGGAGTTCTTGGGACACGTGGCAGCACTGGGCCCCTCCTCAATGGGGAGGCTAGGTCCGAGGCTACAGGTTGTCGGAGCCGTCTTGTCTTTCTTGTATGCAAGGATACCCGGTCTGTAGGGTATCGACAGTGGCCTCGAGCCCACCTCGGGAGAGGCGACAATCCCGGGGGTGGGGCCACCATAATCGACGTCGAGAATGTCAACGGAAGGCCCCCCCTAAGATGTGTCGGTGTCAGAGCTTTAGGTCCAACGGCGGAGCTTGGCGAAGGTGTGGGAGCATCCATGAATGTAGGCCTAAGGGGGGGGGGTGAATAGGCCTTTTGAATTTTTGTCGGATCCTGCAACACTCAACAACAAGTTCAATACCAGAGAAATCGGACTAGTCCGGTAAAGTGCAGACTAGTCTGGTGTTCACGGACTAAGTTGATCAAGATTAATCGATTAGGTTGATTCTTTAATGTATGCAGTGGAAATAGAGAATCAAACAACAATTTAACAGTTATATATTGGATTGTATCACAATTAAGGCTTGTTTTCAACAATTTAATGAAAATTGAACAATGTGGATCAAACCCTAGAGTAAGTTGATCAATTTGAGTGATGAACACAAAAAGGACAAGACACACGATTTATCCCATGGTTCGGCTACCACGAAGGCAAACTACATCCACGTTGAGGAGTCCACAAAAGGATCGGGTCTTCTCCAATCCTACCCTCGTCGGATTGCCACGAAGGCCAACCCTCTTCCACTAATCACAAAGGGGTGAATAACCAAATTCAAGGGGCGTTCTCACACGTTGAGAGCTCCCTTAGATCACAAATCACAATGCAACCAAAAACACACTCAGAAATTACAATTGAAACGCATGAGTGTGTTAGAGATTCAAACCAAGAGCTCAATGATGTGTGCCAAGTGTCTCTCCAATGATCTAGAAGTGATCCTCAAAGCATTGATCGATTTTGCACTTAATTTTGTGGAGAGAGGTGGTTTCTGAGTCTCTTGGGAGGTGTGACGGCGCTAGGGTTCGAGAGATTGTAAAAGTGGGCCGTGCACCTCTATTTATATGGGGTTTCTAAAAGTGACCCTTAGGGTTCAGAAAGATCGGACTAGTCTGTGGTGGTCACCGGACTAGTCCGGTGTGCTGTGTGTAGCAAACCCTAAGTGTCCCGAAATATCGGACTAGTCCGGTCAAAAACGGACTTGTCCGATTTCACTACTGGAAATCTTCGGACTAGTCCGATAGACATCGGACTTGTCCGAACATATGAAACCCTAAGTGTGTTGGATGACAAGTCCGCACTTGGAGGACTTGTCTGATTTAGATCAGTGGGTATTTCGGACTAGTCCGTGTAAACATCGGACTTGTCTGAAGTGGATCAGAAAGAATACTGGACTAGTCTGGTTACCAACGGACTTGTCCGATTTCGTGTGACTTGTGAAGTGTGTTGAGGACTAGTCCGCCCTGGGGAGGACTAGTCCGACTCAAGTAAGAAAGATATCGGACTAGTCCGACAGATATCGGACTTGTCCGATCTGGTGCAGAAAGGATATCGGACTAGTCCGGTCCTGTGTAACTTTGTGCAATATGTGTGTGTGCTTAAATATGATTGAGCTCTTGGGTGTGTTTCCTTAACACACTCCATACACAATAATCTACTATTTCTTTTCTTTGGGCTCAAGTTCACTTTGCTCCTCATTATCCCTTCTTTTTGGTATTTTGCTCATTTTTCATTATTGGCCTGCATTCATCTCAACAAAGAGGTTAGGATCCCAATTGCTTGTCATAAATCATCCAAAACCCACAAGGGAGTCCTAGATGCACTTTCAATCTCCCCCTTTTTGGTGATTGATGACAACCAATTGAGATTTCACAAAATATGACAAAAAGAGATGAGATTTTCATAAAGTATGCACATATGACTCAAAAGTACATCAAGCAGTAAGAGAAATATCCATATGTGCATTCTTTATGGTGGGATGCATAACTAAGTGCATTGAAACATTGAGAATGACATAATTTACATTGATGAATCAATACAAAGTACATATGTCATTTCAGGAGCAAAATTGCAGATTTCAACACATACTTGCAAATTAATTAAGCATTTCAACACAGAACCATAGTTAACATGAAAACAGCGTTAAAGCATTACAATCACAAAGAAAGATAAAGAGAACTCTCTCCTTGCACCTTACCACAGCTAAAGCTAAGACTCCCCCTCAATCTCTCCCCCTTTGGCATCAAGACACCAAAAAGAAGGAGAGGAGGGTCCTAGGGTCTTCACTCTTCACTGTCGATCCTCTCGTTGTCGTCTTCGTCTTCATCATCATCAGCTTGACGAGGAGGGGAAGGAGGAGGGACGAAGTTGCTCGAGCCCCCAATGCCAAAGTAGGCAAGCTCGGAGGGGTTCAGAGGCCCGAGCTCGGTGAAGTCCAGGTCGGACTCTTCAGAAATCACTAGAGATCCAGTGGGGTCGATCTCCAGCTTCTGGCAGATTTGCTTCATATTGGCCTTTATATACTTCATGTCCTCCTTTCTTCTCTTGTTGAGCTTGTGGACCTTCACTTCGGTCTTTTTGCAGGAGGAGAATATGGCAGTCAGGTACTTGAGGATCCCACTAGCTGATCCTCTCTGAGGTGCTTCCCTAGAGGTAGGGACAGCCCTAGCATCGCTTCTTGATCTTGCCGGTGCCTCAGGACTGGAGGCCGGCGAGGGAGCAGCCTGGACACTCACTGGTTGAGGCTTCTGAGGCCTCAAAGGAGTGTGCTCCACATCCTTCACGAACTCAATACCTGTGACTTTCTCAATCATATACATGATGTAGGGAGCATAGCCACATGACCTATTAGGCGTGCAGGATATGTTTACCATATCATTCCAAATATATTCCGCCACATCAAATGGGCGGTCCTTGCTTATGACTCTCATTAGGGTTCGGAGGTAACCCTGCACGCTCCCAGCATCTCCATCTTTAGGAGCAATAGTCTTCCTCAGCACTCTGTTGAGGACCACAAAGAATGGTTTCATGTACTTTGTAGAGGGAGGGACATACTTTGAGTTCGGCTCATATAGGAATTTCATCCTATCCTTCTCCATGACACCTATGTTGTGGATGATCAGCCTGTCATGTCCAGAGGTGTCCAGATGGAGCAGATTAGCAAAGTCCTCTTGAGTGATACTATACTTAGATCTGTGTGTCATCCAAGTAACACTCTCTTCATCCTCACTTGAGAAGTGGCAAGTTGCAAAGAACTGTGCGATCACTTCATCATTCCAGTTATGCCTGAAGGCAAAGAGATCCTTCAGTCCATGCCTCTCAACTGCTGCAATGACTTCATCAAAAGTTGAGCACTTCTTCTTCTCAAGGTGTGCCCAGTCAATCCACTGACTGCGCACCACCGGTGTCTTCATTGGGAGATACACCGCTTTGTAGAAGTCTGCATGGAAGTTGCACCAAAACCTTCCATCGACAGCTTGCTTTGGCCTGCCATACCAGTCAATGCTTCTGAACTTGGCTGCAGAGTCACTGCCCTTGCCGTTGAACTTCTCCTCAGTAGGGTCCCGGACCCCTTCCCTGGGAGCATGGAGCTTCAAGGGCCCGACTGGCCCCGTTGCTATCCCCTTGCCTTTGCCCTTGGCTTGGCGAGAGGCACTTGAGGATGTTGCTGCCTTTGACACTGGCTTATTTGCCAGCACCTTCCTCCGAACCTGAGGAGGTGAAGGAGCTGGCTCTGAGGGTCTTTCTTGACGTTTCTTGCCAAGACCCGTCGAGGACCGAGGTGCCACTTCTTGGTCCAACTCGGCCTCAAAGTCAGAGACTTCGTTGTTTGAGCTCGACATGATCTGAGAATGATTTTGCAAGAATGATGGTAAGTGATACAAGACATAGGTATGGAAAGATAGCAATGAATTGCATTGAGGAATTGGAAAATTAGGTTTTCAGTTCAGAAACATCGGACTTGTCCAGTTCACAAGCACGGACTAGTCCGGAGGACCGGACTTGTCCGTGGATGGACCGGACTAGTCCGGTGTTCATCCTCAAAAACCTAACAGATTGGTCAAGGAATGATTCCTAATGCAAATCTAGTCTAGCATACACGTAGTACATCAAATAAGCATGTATCTAGTGAAGGATGCTAGGCTATACAATCAACAATGGAGAAAAACAAGATTTCTAGGGTTTTGAAGAAAGTTACTGAAGAAATCGCTTGAAGCTTGAAGGTTTGGGGGTTGGAGGCCGGACAAGTCCGCTAGCTTCAATCCCCAAGAGGTCAAGCTTGATCTCCGCCCAAATGTGGACATTTTCGACGGGGGGAGCAGAGAATCGCCTTGGCAGCTCGAGCGCAAGAGAGAGGAAGGCGTGAGCAAATGTGGGGATGAGAAGATTAGGGTTTGGTGGCGGCTAGGGTTATGGACACGAAAAATCGGACAAGTCCGGACATGACCGAACTAGTCTGAAGTCATCCAGAGAGCTATATCAAACTAGTCCGTGGAAGATCGGACTAGTCCGGTCTAACCGGCACTCTGCAGACTAGTCTGCAAGAGCGGACTAGTCCGGGTAACCACGGACTAGTCCGTGGTCACCAGGAGAAATTGCATAGCCCATTCATATATATATTTGAAGGTTCGCTAATAGAGAATAGGAGGGGCAAAACAAATCAATTAATCTTGATGAATTTGACCAGTAAGCATACAACAATCACACAATGATCATAATTCATCAAGATCTAATAATTGACATAGTTTTTCGAGAAAAAATGAAGAGGGATGATTTTCACAATTCAGTCAAAAATTTTGAAGAGGTCATACAAGTATGCACCTTTTCAAGCCACACTCCGAGAATCAAGGATATTTAGTTCATTTAGGAGTTCGCAAAAACGCTTTTCATCAAGTGGCTTGGTGAATATGTCGGCCAATTGTTTTTGGGTGTTGACGTGTGAGATGGTAATGTCCCCTTTCATGGAATGGTCTCTCAAGAAATGATGTCTTATGTCTATGTGTTTAGTTCTAGAGTGCTCAACTGGATTGTGGGCTATTTCAATGGCACTCTCATTGTCACAAAGGAGAGGAATACGGTTCATATTGTAACCATAATCTCTTAGAGTTTGTCGCATCCAAAGGAGTTGTGCACAACAACTCCCGGCTGCAACATACTCTGCTTCGGCTGTGGATAAAGCAATGGAATTTTGTTTCTTGGATGACCAAGAAACTAAGGATCTCCCTAGGAATTGGCATGTGCCGGAGGTGCTTTTTCTATCTACTTTGCACCCGACATAATCTGCATCGGAGTAACCAATGAGATTGAATTTTGAGCCTTTTGGGTACCAAAGACCAAGGTTGGGTGTATGAACTAAATATGTCAAGATTCTTTTTACGGCTGTCAAGTGACGTTCCTTAGGGTTGGCTTGAAATCGTGCACACAAACATACACTCAACATAATATCTGGCCTAGATGCATAAGTAAAGTAGAGATCCAATCATGGAGCGATATACCTTTTGATCGACGCTAGGTCCATCTTCATTGAGATCCAAGTGGCCATTCGTTGCCATGGGGGTCTTTATGGGCTTTGCCTTGTCCATGCCAAACTTCTTGAGTATGTCCTGCGTGTACTTGGTTTGGCTTATGAACGTTCCTTCCCTTTGTTGCCGCACTTGGAATCCCAAGAAGTACTTCAATTCTCCCATCATTGACATTTCAAACCTGTCTGTCATGATTCTACTAAATTCTTCACAGAAGGATTGGTTAGTTGACCCAAATATTATGTCATCAACATAGATTTGACAGATAAAAAGATCATTATCTAAATTCTTTGTGAATAATGTATAGTCTACTTTGCCAATTTGAAAACCATTTTCAATTAAGAAATCTCTAAGACACTCATACCAAGCTCTAGGAGCTTGTTTGAGGCCGTAGAGAGCCTTACGCAATTTATATACGTGGTTGGGGAATTCTTCGTCTTCAAACCCGGGTGGTTGCTCCACGTACACTTCTTCCTTGATCGGCCCATTGAGGAAGGCGCTTTTCACGTCCATTTGATACAGCTTGAAATCATGGTGAGTAGCATATGCAAGTAATATTCTAATAGATTCAAGCCTAGCTACTGGAGCAAAAGTCTCATCGAAATCCAAACCTTCGACTTGTGAGTACCCTTTGTCCACAAGTCGCGCCTTGTTTCTTGTTACCACTCCGTGTTCGTCTTGTTTGTTGCGGAAGACCCACTTGGTGCCAACTATGTTTGCATTGGGTCTTGCCACAAGTTCCCACACCTCGTTCCTCTTGAAGTTGTTCAATTCTTCTTGCATTGCCACCACCCAGTCCGGATCCTTCAATGCATCCTCAATCCTGCGTGGTTCCAAAAAGGAGACAAACGAGTAATGCTCACAAAAGTTAGCTATGCGAGATCTAGTGGTTACTCCCTTTTGGATGTCACCAATGATGTTGTCGATTGGGTGATCCCTTTGAATGCATTGGTGTACTCTTGGGTGGGGCACTTGGGGAGTTGTGTCCTCATGATTGTTTTCTTCTCCCCCTGAGTGGTTGCCCTCGTTGACTTGTTGATCATCTTCATACTCTCGTGCTTGTGTTGAAGCTCCCCCTTGATTGTTGGTCCCCTCTTGTGGTTCATTTCCCTCATTTATGTGCGAAGGTGACTCTTGTGGTCGAACTTCACCTAGAGCCATTCTTTTCAATGCTAGACAAGGAGCTTCTTCTTTACCTAATTCACATGGATCAACTTGCTCCTTTTGGGAGCCGTTAGTCTCATCGAACACTACGTCACATGCTACTTCAACAAGTCCAGAGGCCTTGTTGAAAACACGATAGGCGTAGGTGTTCGAATCGTAACCGAGCAAGAAATCTTCATCGGACTTCGAAGCGAACTTTGAAGTCCTGGGCTTCTTGTTCAGGATATAACATGAAGAACCGAAAACTCGAAAGTATGAAATGTTTGGTTTGTTGCCGGTGAGTAGCTCATAGGGAGTTTTCTTGAGTAGTCGATGAAGATAAAGCCGATTTGCGGCGTGGCAAGCGGTGTTAATCGCTTCCGTCCAAAATCGATCCGAAGTCTTGTATTCATCGAGCATTGTTCTTGCCATCTCTATGAGTGTTCGGTTCTTCCTTTCGGCAACTCCATTTTGTTGTGGTGAGTATGGCGCTGAAAATTCGTGCTTGATGCCCTCTTCATCAAGGTACTCCTCCACTTGTATGTTCTTGAACTCCGTGCCATTGTCGCTTCGAATACTCTTGATTGACAATGAAAACTCGTTTTGAGCTCGCTTGAAGAATTTCTTGAGTGTTCCTTGTGTTTCTGATTTATCATGCAAAAAGAAAACCCAAGTGAAGCGAGAAAAATCATCAATGATAACCAAACCGTATTTGTTACCGCCGATGCTTATGTAAGCAACTGGACCAAACAAGTCCATGTGAAGTAGTTCGAGCGGTCTTGTTGTAGTCATGATGTTCTTTGCGGGATGATGTGCTCCAACTTGCTTCCCGGCTTGGCACGCGCTACAAGGCCTGTCTTTCTCAAAAACAACATCTTTCAAACCTCGGATGTGATCGCCCTTGAGGAGTTTTTGAAGATTCCTCATACCAACATGTGCTAGCCGTCTATGCCACAGCCAACCCATGTTGGTTTTTGCAATCAAGCATGTGTCGAGTTCGGCTTTATCCTTGTTGAAGTCAACAAGGTAAAGCTTTCCCTTCAACATACCCTTGAATGCAACGGAACCATCACTCCTCCTTGAGACGGTCACACCCTCGTTAGTGAACAAGCAATTATAACCTTTGTCACATAGTTGAGATATGGACAGCAGATTATAATCTAAAGATTCAACATGTAAAACCTGAGAAAGTGTGTGTTCAGAGGATATTGCAATTTTACCGGTACCGAGCACCTTTCCTTGACTATTATCTCCGAAGTAGATGCCTTCGTTTGGGTCCTCGTTTTCTTCATATTCCACGAACATCCTCCTTTCTCCAGTCATGTGGTTGGTGCATCCACTGTCTAGCACCCATTTGGATCCACCGGAGGAATAGGCCTGCAAAAACAAATTATGCTTTGGTTTTAGGTACCCAAGCTTGCTTGGGTCCTTGGAGGTTAGTTACAATACATTTGGGCACCCACACATGGGATTTTGTGTTCCCATGGTGTGGCCCAACATAATAAGCATAAACCTTACCAAGATTGTTTCTCATTAATACATAAGAGGCATCAAATGTTTTAAATAGAAGCTGCTGTTGTTTATGAATCGAACTAGTCTGGGTGGTCGGACTTGTCCGGACACCGACCGGACTAGTTCGATATTCATGCGAGTTCAGTTTCTTATTCTTCAACTTATCAGTTTGAGAGGATCTTCCCTTCACAAAGGAGATCCTTCCCCTGTTATTCTTATGACTTCCAGCATTTTGCTTTTCATCATAAGAGTAACTAATGCCATATTTGACATTTGGAGGTCTTTGAACCAAGTATGCACTACGTGCATAGTTGATCTCCTTGTCAAATATTCCATACTGGGTAGGATTTTTATCCTTTGTGGAGGTTGACTTCTCTTCAAGCTGGTGTTGATTTTACTACATGTGCACATATGAACAATATCAGTTTTAGTGGGTTGAGAAGGTGAACTTGAAGAGGAGGAAGGTTCACTTAGCTTGAGTGACTCAACTTGCACTTCAAGGATTTTGTTAACCTTGATCAGGTCAGCAAGTTGGTCATTGATTGCAACATTTGAGTCGGTTAACTCCAAGCAAGTTTTCTTGCTTGAAGCTAGCTCAAGCTCTGAACCGTTTTTCTCCTTTTCAAGCTCTAGGAGTTTGTCAAGTTTGACATACTTCTCCTTTTGGGAGATAAACATGTCCTCTTGACGATCAATTAACCTCTCCTTCTCAACAAGTTGGTCAAGTAAAAATCTCATTTTAGCAGCAGTTTTCCTATCTAGTCCATTTAGCATGTCCTCATCATCACTATCTAGTTCATCATCACTAGAGTAGGAATGGATGGAAGGGGTTTTGATGTTTACCTTGCGTTTACCTTCCTTTGCCATGAGACAAGTGCCATTTCCCTTCTTTGCACCGAGTGTGGGGAAGAGTGTGGTTTTCTTGGATGTGCTTTCTATGGCTATGCTAGCCATCTCTTCTTCATCGGATGATGAGGACTCATCGTTTGAGTCCCACTCCTTCCCAATGTGTGCTTGTTCGGCTTGTTTCTTCTTCTTGAAGAATTTCTTAGGTTGAGGCTTGGTTTCTTTAGTTTTCTTCTTGTTGTCCTCATACGAGCAATCGACTATAAAGTGGTTATACTCGCCACAATTATAGCACGCCCGCCTCATCTTTGGCTTCGTCCTTTCCTTGTACTTTCCTTCACTTGATTTTGTTCCTTGTCTCTTCTTCATTATTCTCTTGAACTTTTTCATGAACAAAATCATATCCTCTTCATCTAGCTCACTACTCTCGTCATCACTGTCCTCCTCTAGTTGTGCTTCTCTTGCTTCTTTGGATAGAGGCTTGAGAGTAGATTTTAGGGCAACTCCTTTCTTCTTGGCCGAGGTGAGGTCGGCAATTTCTTTGACGTGCTTGGCTTGTTTCTCCATCATTTCAAAGTTGATAATTTTACCAAGTAATTCATCCGGAGTCATCCTTTTGTAACTGGGGCTTTCTCTGATCATTGAGCATAGCGTGACATTGCGAGGCATAAACGCTCTAAGGATGAGCTTTACCACCTCGTGGTCATTCCACTTCTTGCTCCCATATGATCGAACCTTGTTGACAAGTGTCTTCAATCGATTGTACATATCCTGGGGTGGCTCGTCTTCCTCAATTGCGAATCTTCCTAGTTCGCCTTCGAACATTTCAATTTTTGCCTCACGCACATGTCGGTCACCTTGATGTGCTGTTTGTAGTGTATCCCATATCTCCTTAGCAATTTCGAGTCCATCCACCTTGGTGAACTCATCTCGACTGAGAGAGGAGGTGATTACGGCTGCGGTTTGAGCGTTTCTATGGATGGCCTGCTCTTGACTTGGGGTGAGCTCTTCGTCGTCATCCGGAATATCTATCCCTGCACATACAACATGCCATAAACTTGGGTTGAGGGAAATCAAATGCATCTTCATATTCTGCCTCCACATGGAGTAATCACTCCCATCGAAGTGTGGGGCTTTTCCAAGTGGGATAGATAAGTAGTGATTGTTATTGGAATTTAGACGATCATAATTAAAAGGATATCGGGAGTAGTCGGTGTGACTACTCCCCTTCTTCTTCTCTTCAACTTTCGCTTTCCCTTTTGAAAGTGCCTTCTTTCTGAGGAGCGCCTTTAGCTCCAGCGTCTCCTCATCGTCGTCCTCGAAGTCTTGAATGGCTTCGAGGTACTTCTCCAGTTTTTGGGTCTTGTCGTTGTTGACTTCCTCTTGGTTGTTGATTTTGTGGATGTCCTTCATGTCCGACATGATCTCTTTGAGTGGTTTAACTCTTTCTTGAAGAACCTTGCTCTGATACCAATTGAATGTAGGCCTAAGGGGGGTGAATAGGCCTTTTGAATTTTTGTCGGATCCTGCAACACTCAACAACAAGTTCAATACCAGAGAAATCGGACTAGTCCGGTAAAGTCCGGACTAGTCCGGTGTTCACGGACTAAGTTGATCAAGATTAATCAATTAGGTTGATTCTTTAATGTATGCAGTGGAAATAGAGAATCAAACAACAGTTTAACAGTTATATATTGGATTGTATCACAATTAAGGCTTGTTTTCAACAATTTAATGAAAATTGAACAATGTGGATCAAACCCTAGAGTAAGTTGATCAATTTGAGTGATGAACACAAAAAGGACAAGTCTCACGATTTATCCCGTGGTTCGGCTACCACGAAGGCAACCTACATCCACGTTGAGGAGTCCACAAAAGGACCGGGTCTTCTCCAACCCTACCCTCGTCGGATTGCCACGAAGGCTAACCCTCTTCCACTAATCACAAAGGGGTGAATAACCAAATTCAAGGGGCGTTCTCACACGTTGAGAGCTCCCTTAGATTACAAATCACAATGCCACCAAAAACACACTCAGAAATTACAATTGAAACGCAGGAGTGTGTTAGAGATTCAAACCAAGAGCTTAATGATGTGTGCCAAGTGTCTCTCCAATGATCTAGAAGTGATCCTCAAAGGATTGATCGATTTTGCACTTAATTTCGTGGAGAGAGGTGGTTTCTGAGTCTCTTGGGAGGTGTGACGGCGCTAGGGTTCGAGAGATTGTAAAAGTGGGTCGTGCACCTCTATTTATATGGGGTTTCTAAAAGTGAACCGTTAGGGTTCAGAAAGATCGGACTAGTCCGTGGTGGTCACCGTACTAGTCCGGTGTGCTGTGTGTAGCAAACCCTAAGTGTCCCGAAATATCGGACTAGTCCGGTTGAAAACGGACTTGTCCGATTTCACTACTGGAAATCTTCGGACTAGTCCGATAGACATCGGACTTGTCTGGACATATGAAACCCTAAGTGTGTTGGATGACAAGTCCGCACTTGGAGGACTTGTCCGATTTAGATTAGTGGGTATTTCGGACTAATCCGTGTAAACATCGGACTTGTCCGAAGTGGATCAGAAAGAATATCGGACTAGTCTGGTTACCAACGGACTTGTCCAATTTTGTGTGACTTGTGAAGTGTGTTGAGGACTAGTCCGCCCTGGGGAGGACTAGTCCGACTCAAGTCAGAAAGATATCAGACTAGTCCGACAGATATCGGACTTGTCCGATCTGGTGCAGAAAGGATATCGGACTAGTCCGGTTGATATCGAACTAGTCCGGTCCTGTGTAACTTTGTGCAATATGTGTGTGTGCTTAAATATGATTGAGCTCTTGGGTGTGTTTCCTTAACACACTCCATACACAATAATCTACTATTTCTTTTCTTTGGGCTCAAGTTCACTTTGCTCCTCATTATCCCTTCTTTTTGGTATTTTGCTCATTTTTCATTATTAGCCTGCATTCATCTCAAAAAAGAGGTTAGGATCCCAATTGCTTGTCATAAATCATCCAAAACCCACAAGGGAGTCCTAGATGCACTTTCAATCCACCATCGACGCTAAGAACGTCAACAGCGGGGCCCCTTGGAAGGTGTCGGTGCCAGAGGTTGAGATTCGACGGCTGAGCCCAAAGAAGGGTGAAGTCCTACACAAGAGTGACAGCGGAAAGAGTAATATTGCTCATTGGTTACAATCTTCCCGCCCTTAGTTTTTTTGTGGCTTACAGACCTTAGCCGAGCTACGGGACTTGAGTAATTCAGTGCGATAGTATTTTGGTACTGGTTGCCACATCACCCAGGAACGTGTGCTATACGGACCCATCTTACTTTAACACAATACCAGAATAGGTAGAGTGGCGTAATTAGGGTATTCTACCAGGCTAAGTCTATAGTTGACTCCGAATGTGTCATTGGCAATGGTTTTCAGGTGAGTAGGCCATTCAGCAGGCACAAGATCCCAAATGAGAAAACCCACGTGAAGTGCAAAAAATTATCAACAATTACTAAACCATATTTGTTACCGTCGATGCTTATGTAAGCAATTGGACCAAATAGATCCATGTGAAGTAGCTCGAGCAGTCTTGTCGTTGTCATGACGTTCTTCGCGGGATGGGGTGCTCCTACTTGCTTCCCGGCTTGGCACGCGCTACAAGGCCTGCCTTTCTAAAAAACAACATCCTTCAAACCTCAGATGTGATCGCCCTTAAGGAGTTTTTGAATATTCCTCATACCGACATGCGCTACCATCTATGCCACAAGCAACCCATGTTGGTCTTTGCAATCAAGCATGTGTCAAGTTCGGCTTTATCTTTGTTGAAGTCAACAAGATAAAGCTTTACCTTTAACACACCCTTGAATGCAACAGAGTCATCACTCCTTCTAGAGATGGTCACACCCTCATTAGTGAACAAGCAATTGTAACCCTTGTCACATAATTGAGATATGGACAGAAGCTTATAATCTAAGGAGTTGACATGCAAAACATGAGGAAGTGTGTGTTGAGATGATATTGCAATTTTACAAGTACCGAGCACCCTTCCTTGACTATTATCTCCAAACCCTTCGATCCACCGGTCATGTGGTTAGTGCATCCACTATCTAGCCCCCATTTCGATCCACCGGAGGAATAGGCCTACAAAAACAAATTACGCCTTGATTTTAGGTACCCAAGCTTGCTTGGATCCTTTGAGGTTAGTCACAAGTGATTTGGGCACCCACACATGCAACTTGGTGTTCCCATGGTGTGGCCCAACATATTTGGCATACACTTTACCAAAGTTACTTTTCATGAGTACATATGATGCATCAAAGGTTCTAAACAATAGTTGTTGCTCATATGTGTTAACATGTTTGTACTTATCAACATTATTAGCTATTCTAGCTTGAGGGGAGTTTCCCTTGACAAAAGCAATGTGCTCCTTGTTATTCTTGTGGCTTCTAGCATTTTGCTTTTCACCATAAGAATACCCAATGCCATATTTGACATTAGGAGGTCTTGTGGCCAAGTATGCACTGCGTGCATACTTGATCTTCTCCTTGTCAAATATGCCATTACGGTAAGGATGCATGTCCTTTGTCAAGTTCGACTTGTCTTTCAAGCTAGTTTCAAGTTTAGCACATGAACAAGTAATAGTAGTTTCAGATTTTAAGTGTTGAGTAGGTGAGCTTGAAGAGGATGAAGGGTCACTTTGCTTGAGTGACTCAACTTGTACCTCAAGGATCTTGTTAACTTTGGTTAAGTTAGCAAGTTCATCCATGATGATAACATTTGAGTCGCTTAACTTCAAGCAAGATTCCTTGCTTGAAGCTAACTCAAGTTCTTGTGACTTGTTTCGCTCCTTTTCAAGTTCAAGGATCTCATTGATCTTGAGATACTCTTCCTTTTGGAGGATGATCATATCTTCTTGATGATCAATTAGCCCATCCCTATCAATAAGCTTATCCATCAAGAATTTCATTTTAGCAGCAGTTTTCTTATCTAAGCCAACTAGCATATCTTCATCATCACTATAGTTGTCACTATCACCATTGAAAGAATGAGAGGAGGAAGACTTTGTTGTTACCTTTCTATTACCTTCCTTCACCATTAGGCATGTGTCGTTGCCCTTCCATGCGCTGATAGTTGGGAAGAGGGTGGATTTCTTGGTTGCCTTCTCGATGGCTTTGCTAGCCATCTCCTCTTCCTCTTCGGATGAGGACTCATCATTTGAGTCCCACTCCTTTCCTAGATGCGCTTGTCCAATTAGCTTTTTCTTCTTGAAGGTCTTCTTGGCTTGAGGCTTTGCTTCCTTGGTCTTCTTCTTGTTTTCTTCATAAGGGCAATCAACTATAAAGTGGTCATATTCACCACAGTTATAGCATGCCCGCCTCAACTTTGGTCTTGATTTATCTTTGTATTTTCCCTCATTTGATCTACCCCCTTGTCTTCTTTTCATCATCCTCTTGAATTTCTTCATTAATAGGATCATGTCTTCTTCATCTAAGTCACTGCTCTCATCATCACTATCATCTTCTTCTTGAGTCTTTCGAGCTTCTTTTGACAAGGGCTTGCAAGTGGACTTCAAGGAGACCCCCTTCTTCTTTGCTGAGGTGAGATCGGCAATTTCTTTGACATGCTTGGCTTGTTTCTCCATCATCTCAAAGTTGATAATCTTTCCAAGCAATTCATCCGTGGTCATTTTCCGATACCCGGGGCTTTCTCTAATCATCGAGCACAGGGTAACATTGCAAGGCATGAAGGCTCTAAGAATAAGCTTCACCACCTCGTGGTCATTTCACTTCTTGCTTCCATATGCTCGAACTTGTTGATGAGATTCTTCAATTGTGTACATATCTTGCGGTGACTCATCTTCTTCTATGGTGAATCTTCTCAATTCACCTTTGATCATCTCAATCTTGGCTTCTCGCACATGACAATCGCCTTCATGTGCAGTTTGTAATGTGTCCATATCTATTTTGCAATCTCGAGTCCATCGCACATGACAATCCCTAGATTTAAATGAATATTAAGAACAAGAACAAAAGACACAATAATTTTTATCCCGTGGTTCGATTCCACAAAGAAAATCTACATCCACGTTGAGGAGCCTACAAAGGACCGGGTCTTCACCAACCCTACCCTCGTCGAATCGCCACGAAGGCCAATTCTCTTCCACTAATCACAAGGGGTAAATCACCGTGCTCAAGGGGCCTTCTCACAAGTTGAGGGCTCCCCAAGATTTACAATTCAAAACACCACCAAACACACTAAAAGATCTGCAATAAAACAACGAGAGTGTGCGAGAGAATCAAACCCAAGAGCTCAAGTCGTGAAGAAAGTGTCTCTTCTTTGATCTAGAGTTAATCCTCAAGGATTTGATCTTTCTTGCGTTGAATTGTGTGGAGAGACGTGTTTTCTAGGATCTTGGAAGGTATGATGACGCAGGGGGTCGAGAGTATTTGATTAGGGGTTGTGCACCTCTATTTATACTAGAGTTTCCAAAGGTCACCGTTAGGGTTTTCAAAGTCCGGACTAGTATGTGGTGGACTCCGGACTAGTCCGGTGTGCGGCGTGTGGGAAACCCTAAGTGTCCTGAAATATCATACTTGTCCGGCCAGGGGCAGACTAGTCCGTTTTTGTCTCAGGAGATGTTCGGACTAGTCCGACACATATCGGACTAGTCCGGCTGTGGTGAAACCCTTAATGAATTAAGGACAAGTCCGCACTTGGAGTACTTATCCGATTTAAGTCAGAAGGTTTTCGGACTAATCCGTGCAGATATCGGATTTGTCCGATTTAGGTCAGAAAGATATCAGACTAGTCTGTGGTGATATCGGACTTGTCTGACTTCGTGCAAACTGTGAAGTGCTGAGAACTAGTCTGCACTGGGGAGGACTAGTACGATATTAGTCAGAGAGATATCGGACTAGTCCGTGGTGATATCGGACTAGTACGGTCTGTGAAAACTAGACTGTGCAGACAAGTCCGCTCTAGGAGGACTTTTCCGATTCTGGACAGAGAGAAATCGGACTAGTTCGGGGTAAATTGGACTAGTCCGGGCCTGTATAACTTTGTGCAGTGAGAGTGATTAAAATTTGCTTGAGCTCTTGGGGTGTGTTTCTACAACACACTCCATACACAAATAGTATTATAATCATTTCCAGCTCCTTTAAGCTTGATTCCTCACTCTCCTTTATTTTTGCGCTTTCTTCATAATTTCATTAAAACATGCGCTTATCTCAACAATTTATTTAGGATGTCATTTGCTTGTCATAAATCCACCAAAACCCACAAGGGATGCCTAGATGCACTTTCAATCTCCCCCTTTTTGGTGATTGATGACAACCAATTAAGATTTCACAAATATGATTAAAAGTGCAGAATTTTTATAAAGGCTGCACATATGAGTTTGGAACAAATTAAGCAATAAAAACATGAGACATATGTGCACTCTTTATGGTGGGATTCAAACCTATATGTGTGTGAACAATGATCTTGATATGAATAAGATAAATGGCATAATCATGACAGCATCAAGGTTATCAAGCATATATATCAAATTTAGAGCATAACACATAAGTCATAAGCATAACAAAGTCATAGTTTCACACCACATGTCCAATAGCATAAGAGAGCGCAGTCAAAGTTTTGCAACCCAAAAGAAACACAAATAGAGCTCTCCTCTCGCAACCTATAGCTAGGACCTAGTGACGGTGACTCCCCCTCAATCTCTCCCCCTTTGGCATCAAGGCACCAAAAAGAAGGAGAGGAGGGATCTAGAGGCTCATTCCTCGTTGTCGGTCCGCGTGGAAGTTGCTCCACAATCTTGCATCAGCTGCCTTTCTAGACCTGCTGTAGCAATCAATGTTCCTGAGCTTCATAGAGACATCGCTTCCTTTGCCAATGAACCTTTCTTCAGTGGGTCTATGGTCCCCTGCATTGGAGCACTTATCTGGAGGGGGCCAATGGGATCGGTGGCGATCCCTTTCCCTTTGCCCTTGGCTTGGCGAGGAGCTGCCAAGCTAGGGCCAGCTGCATCCTTTCCTTTGGATGCAGGCTTCTTGGCCACGACCTTTTGTCACACTTGAGGTGGAGTAGGTGCCGGCTCGGAGGGATGCTCTTGTCACTTCTTGCCTTGGCCCGTCGAGGACCAAAGCAAAGAATCTTGGTCCATCTCCGCCTCATAGTCGGAAATCTCATCATTGGAGCTCGACATAGTCCTGGGAAGGGATTATACAATATATGGATGAGAATCGATGGCAAGGAAATGTAGTGAGTAGTTGGTATTTAGGGTTGAGTTTAGTTAAGAATCATACTTGTCTGGTCTTCTAGTGCGGACTAGTCCGGTGAACTGGACTTATCCGAACAGAGACCGGACTAGTCCGGTATTCAACTTCTCAAACCCTAACTAGAGGGTCAATGGTGTTTCTCAATGCAAAAGTAGTTCTACCAGGATGTAATACAACAAGGAGTCTTGTATTAACTGGAAGGAACTGAGCTATTTTATTCAAAATGAAAGAAATCAAAGTTTCTAGGGTTTGGGAGGAAATTTACCAAAATTCTTCAATTCTTGAGGATGGAGGAGTTGTAGGTGCAGAAAGGTCTGTGGTATTCAATCCCCTTGCAATGGAGATCAATTCCCATCGAAATCTGAGGGTATTTGATGGAGAAACCACAGAATTGCCTTGGGAGCACTTGAGTGAGGAGAGAGAACGTGAGGTGAGTTGTGAGGATTAA
Source organism: Tuctoria greenei (assembly GCA_036927565.1). Taxonomy (NCBI): domain Eukaryota; kingdom Viridiplantae; phylum Streptophyta; class Magnoliopsida; order Poales; family Poaceae; genus Tuctoria; species Tuctoria greenei. The sequence continues at coordinate 169,357,537 of JAYESD010000008.1, read as the reverse complement.
GAAGATTAGGTTTTGGTGGCGCCTAGGGTTACGGAGTCGAAAAATCGGACTAGTCCGTGGTCAACCGGACTAGTCTGCAATGTGCGGACTAGTCCGGGTAACCATGGACTATTCCGTGGTCACTAGAACAGAAACAATTGGCCCATTCGTATATATTCGAAGGTGCTTATAGAGAAAATATGGGGCAAAACAACCAAATAATCTTGATGAATATGATCAGTAAACATACAAAAATCAAGCAATGACCATAATTCATCAGGATCAAGTATTTGAAATAGTTTTGCGAAGAAAATAGAGAGGTAATTTTCATAACACAATCAATGAATTTTGAAGATGCCATACAAGTATGCAAGTTTTCAAGCCATGTTCCAAGTATCAAGAATATTTAGTTCATTTTGGAGCTCGCAAAAACTTTTTTCATCAAGTGGCTTGGTAAATATGTCAGCTAGTTGTTTTTCGGTGTTGACATGGGAAATGGCTATGTCTCCTTTCATTGAGTGGTCTCTCAAAAAGTGATGTCGGATGTCTATGTGTTTGGTCCTAGAGTGCTCAATGGGATTATGGACAATTTTAATGGCACTCTCATTATCACAAAGGGGTGGAATACGGCTCATATTATAATCGTAATCCCTTAGAGTTTGTTGCATCCAAAGGATTCATGCACAACAACTCCCGACTGCAACATACTCCACTTCGGCCGTGGATAAGGCAATGTGTGAGACATATGTGTGATGAATACATTGGCTTTGACAATAAAAGTTTTGAATGCTGCTATAACATCTTTTTGGCAAGGTCCGACTCTAGCTCCGAGCTTCTGCAAGGTCTGACAATAGGTCCAATCTTCTTTGTCTAGATCCAACATGTTTTTGGGTAGCTCCGGTGAGTTTTGTCTTTAGCTCCGGCATGTCTTTGATAGCTACGACATGTCTTTGTTAAGCTCTGATATGTTTTGCTAGGTCCGACTTATGTTGGTTAGCTCCGACATGTTTTTCTAGCTCCGACTTTTGGGATGACTAGTTCCGACTAGTTTTGGTTAGCTCCGGCGCTAGGTCCGACTAGCTTTGGTAAGCTCCGGCGCTAGGTTGTACTAGCTTTGGTAAGCTCCGGTGCTAGGTTGTACTAGCTTTGGTAAGCTCCAACTCAAGCTCCGGTTAGCTTTGGCTAGGTTTGGAGCTTGATCGCAATGTTCCTGCTTTTATCTTGCAATGTTTCAAACTTGCTTTATATTCTTAGAAAGATTGCTTAGTATTCATCTTCTAAGTTTTTGGTGTGTTCTGGTTGATATGGCTGATATCGTTTGCTATGCTTTGCAACATGCTTATGTGAGGTGCTCACGTAAGGTGTTGTGTTCGGAACTGACTTGAGTCAAGTTGCTGACTTGGGCTCGTATGGATTGGTTGTTTGTTCATGTGCAGGTGTTGCTTGAGTTCAAGACATGGCTGGTGACGGGATCCATTGAACTAGTCTTAGGGAGAATATGAGGTTCAACAACCAAGTTCGGGAGGAATTGTGGTTGAGTTGATCGGGAGGTTGCGCAACATGTTTGAATAAAAAATAATGCATATGAAGGTATTGTGGGCGTCATTGGAAGATGTTTGCACGTGTTCAAGGAATGCATGGACGTGGCTACATGGTTTCTAGGCATGATGAAGAGATGTGGACGTAAAGAATTGGTCGGAAAGGTTCAACTGACTAGGTTATGGACTCAGGCTGCGGCTGAGTCGGGTTTGACTCAAATATGGAAAGATTTGAGTTGGTTATGATAGGATTTTGTGTGGGTCACGAATTTGAGTTGTTTTAGGAATGTGGGATACGTTCTTAAGGTGTTTGGAAGTCTTAAGATTGCTTCTATATGCGTATAGAAGAGTCCTAAGCAGTTATGGAAAGTTTCGATTCATGATCTGAGTAGGATTAGAGTCCTAGTTGAGATTGGGTTGGCCTAAGGGTTGGTTATATAAGCAAGGGAGGCCAAAGATCGTAGTGTACAACTTTGGGGTTGTTCCTCTTGTGTTCTATTGAATAAAATTCGTAGTTTGAAGGAACTTTTGTGCCTTGTTCGTTCGACTTGTTCCAGACAAGTTTTACTCGTCGAGTTTCTGGACAGCACTACCTTTCGTTGGTGGTTTTATCATAACTCGAGTTTACAGATCCAATTGGCATGATTCTTTTCGGGTTGTCTTCACAACTTGATTATCTATCATCTGTCAAAATTTCACGGTCATTGGATTTGTGGTTTATGATCTACACGAGTTTCTTTGCAGCGTTCCAGAACTGTTTTTCTCGGGTAGGACAGATTGACCTTTGTTCGATCTTTCGATCATAACTTGAGTTTCTCTCGTCGGATTTGAGTGATTCTTCTTGTGTTTTCTTCGTGACTTGATTCTCTCTGATATGTATCACTTTTGTCCCGGTGAAACATGTTTAGATTAGTCTCACACATGATTTTTTTTTAACAGATCGTTTTTCTACCGAAGGGGTTGGGATTTAATTATTTCCGCTGCGTAAGATTTTTAAATCTACCATTCACCCCCCTTTGGTAGTTTTTCACGTGTTCTTGGATCCTACAATTGGTATCAGAGCCAAGTTGCTCTAATTATTGTGATTTGCACGTGTTTTTGACTAATCAATATAGAGAAATACTCCGCAAAACCTTGTGTGTTTGCTGGTATTGATTTTCAGGTTTGGAAGGTACGCATGGAGGCTTTTATCCAGGCACAAGGCTTTGCAATATGGGAGAAGGTGTACAAGCCTTATGAAGTGTCATCAAATGATCAAGTTGCAGCTACAAATCTGAGAGATGTCGACAACAACTACAAGGCTCGAAACTTGATCGTACAAGGATTAACTCAAAGCGACTTCGACCGTGTTGCACACCTCCGATTTGCATACGATGTGTGGAAAGCACTTTGTGACTACCACGAAGGATCCAACACGATCAAGGAGGTAAGGCAAGACATGTTCAAGAAAGAATACATGTGCTTCGAGATGCAACCCGGTGAGTCAATTGATGATCTCTTTGCTCGCTTTAATAAAATTCTCAGCAACTTGCGTAGCATCAATGTTAATTTTTCAGATGCTGAAATGCTAGGCAATTGTTAAGTGCATTAGACATGTCAATTTGGGAGATAAAAGTTACATCCATTCGTGAATCTACTGTCATGAGTACACTTACTTTAGATGTGCTATATTCTAAGTTAAAAACTCATGAAATTGACATAATATCACGTAAAAACCCCAACAAGTCTATTGCTTTTGTTTTACAACGTGACATGCCTAGCTCTGGTCAATCTTCATCATGTGGTACACTTGCTTTGTTGTCCTCTCTAAACCTTGAACAGATTGAGGAATTTCCAGAGGAGGAGCTATCACTTCTCTCTACTAGGTTCTCAAAAGCATTGCAAAATGTGAGAACTAGAATGAGAGGAAGCTCTGGACCTCAACGATGCTTCGAATGTGGTAAGACAGGACACTTTCGTACAGATTGTCCTAACCTTTAAGGTTATACTTCTCGAGAAGAAAAACAATCAAGGACGAAGCACTCCTCAACAATCAAGGAAGAAGAAGAAGGGCTTTACAGGTCGCCAGCTGGTGAACAATTTTATCTCCGCACTCCAGGAACTTGGCTCAAGCGATTTGGACATTGGAAGTGACGAAGATGAAGATGATTTTGCCAACTTATGCTTCATGGCGGGCAAAACAAGATCAAGATCAAGTCAGGAGGATGCAGAACACAACAATGACGATGATGAGGTATGTTCTACCTGTAATGAAATGTGTGATGCAATTTCTCGTGCAAGTATTATTGTTAAGAAAAAGGACAAAAAGCTTAGGGATAATACTGCTAAAATTGAATCACTAGAATCTGAAATCAACCATTTGAAAACCTTGATTCCTAGTGATGATTCTTGTCCCTCATGTGATTTAATCTATGAACAATTGTCCACAATAAGAACTGCACACTCCTCCACCCTAGATAGACTTGAACTTGAAATTGAAAAGAACAAAAAGCTTGTTGCACTTAACATTGGAAACTTAAAAGATGCTTCTCGTTCTACAATTGATTTGCATTGTTCTAGTTGTGATGATCTTGAAAAGAAACTAAAAGATGCTATGAATGAAATTTCAATATTGAATAATGCTTTACGTTCTCATGAAGTTAAATATTGTTCCAATTGCAAATTAAAAGGAAAAAATTCATGTGAAAATTGCCTTGATTTGTCCGATAAACGTGATAACATGCATAGGACATTAGATCGCTTTTGTAATGGGAATAAGAACCTAAACTTGCTGTTGAATTCTTCCAAGTCTTGCAAAGATAAAATTGGTTTAGGTTTTGATTCTCATACTCATGCTGAGGCACATCCACCTGAACTTGTAAAGTCATTAGGAAGTGGTTTGATTCAAACAACTCCTAAACAAAAAGAAGTGGTTTTCAAATCTGCACGGGTGTTGTCTCATTCGGTTTCAAATAAAAATGTTGTTTGCTCATCTAGACATGAACACAAAGTTAAATTTCATTGTACCTACTGTGGTAGAGATGGTCATGTCATAGATTTTTGTTATAGACTTGTTAAACAACAGATAAGGGAAAGAATGATTGCTAGATCTCATAACTTTTCATGCAAAATTTGTTGCACATATTAAACCGAATGCCAGGAACATGCAACCTGTTGTTATGAGTCAAAAACATTCAAAGTTTACCTCCGGACCTTCTGTTTTTGCCTCCGGAGCTACTGATTTTTGTGCTACTCAAGTAACATCTTATAGGTCAGTAGTTAAGAGTAAAAAAACCTCAAACTTTGACTCGTAAACCTACTGTTTTATCTCAGCTTTCGCGTGTTTTTCCTGTTGCACGTCGTGTGACTCAGTACTAGATTCCTAAATGCCTTTTGACTAACCCCAGTATTGAGTCATCAACGTATTATGCTTCTATGTAGGTTACACATTTGAGGAAGGAGAACATTTGGATTGTGGATTCAGGTTGCTCACGCCACATGACCGGTAACAAAGATTGGTTCTCCTCCCTCTCTTTTGTGTCATGTGTAGAGAATGTTACTTTTGCCGATAATTCTTCAACTCCTATAACTGCTAAGGGTTCGGTTAGAGTAAATGATCACTACACTTTGAAGGATGTGGCACTTGTCAAAAATTTGAAATACAACTTTTTTTCTGTTTCACAATTGCTAGATGAAAATCTGGAAATTATTTTCAATAAAAACTGCTGCAAAGTTGTAGGTTCAAATAGTGAGTTTATTTTTAACATGTCTCGTTTTGGAAGAGTTTTTAAAGTTTATTTTGATATGTCTTCCTCTAAGCATAGGTGTCTAGTTGCTAATGATTCAAAGGACTTATATTTTTGACATCGTAGACTTGGTCACATAGGCTTTGATCACCTAACGCGTGTTAGTGCTCTTGATCGCATACGTGGGCTACCTAAGCTTAAAGGGGACAAAGAAATTGTGTGCTCTTCTTGTAGACATGCTAAGCTGGTTGCAGGTTTACATACTCCTCTCACAATGATCATGACAACTGAACCGGGTCCACTTTTGCACCTTGACACCGTAGGACCTTCACGTGTTCAATCATTCGGAGGTAAATGGTATGTTCTAGATACTCTTGGGTTTACTTTATGGCGTCTAAGAATGAAGCTTTTAGTCACTTTAGAACTTTATTTCTTAGATTATCAATTGATCACCCAGGATCTTTAAAAGCAATTAGAAGTGATAACGGAACTGAATTTAAAAATCAATCTTTTGATCACTTTTGTGCTAAAAATGGAATAGATCATCAATTTTCTTCACCATATGTACCTCAACAAAATGGTGTTGTAGAAAGAAAGAATAGAACCTTAGTTGAGATGGCTAGGACTATGCTTGATGAATATCAAACTCCTAGGAAATGTTGGGTTGATGCAATTGCAACCGCTTGTTATGTCTCAAATCATGTTTTCTTGCACGCTAAGCTAGGTAAAACACCATATGAGCTCTGGTTTGGAAATAGGCCTAGTGTTACGCACTTTTGGTCTTTCGTTGCAAATGCTTTGTTAAGAAACATGGTAATCTTGATAAATTTGAACCTAGATCCATTGATGGCATGTTTCTTGGTTATCCATCTCATACTAGAGGCTACCGTGTGCTTTTACTTGACACTAACAAAATTGTGGAGACTTGTGAAGTGTCGTTTGATGAATCTAGCCCAGGTAATAGCTCAAACATTGCAGGTTCAGGTCCATATCCGCAGGGGGAGAGCATTTTCGTTGAAGATGGAGAAGAGGTGGAGCTGCTGCCCGAAAATTCAGCAGCTAATGACATTGTTCGAGCTCCTGATTTTGATTCACAGCCAGCACCGACGACCACCATTGCTGGTCCAGATCCTCCTCAAGTCACAAGCTCATCGATTTGTGATGAACATGAAGAAGAAGAATCTTGTGAAATGTCCACTCCTCTCCGGGTTCTCAAAATTCATCCTCCACAATAGATTATTGGAAGCTTGCACAAATGAGTTACACGATCCAGGTTTTGCAATCCAAACTCTCATGCTCATTCTTCTTTTGTTGCTTCTTTTGAACCCAAATATATATCACACGCACTCACTAATGAATCTTGGATTATTGCCATGCAAGAAGAGTTAGAAAATTTTGAAAGAAATAATGTTTGGAAACTTATACCTCCACCTCAAGATCACACTTTAATTGGAACTAAATGGGTGTTTAAAAATAAACAAAGTGAGGATGGGGTTGTGGTTAGGAATAAGGCTAGGTTGGTTGCTCAAGGTTTCACTCAAGTTGAAGGTCTAGATTTTGATGAAACTTTTGCTCCTGTTGCTATATTAGAAGCCATAAGAATTTTGTTAGCTTTTGCTGCATCTAAAGGTTTTAAGCTATATCAAATGGATGTTAAAAGTGATTTTCTTAATGGCTACATAGATGAGGAGGTTTATGTCAAACAACCACCCGGTTTTGAAAATTCAGATTTTCTTAATCATGTTTACAAACTGTCCAAAGCCTTGTACGGTCTCAAACAAGCCCCTAGAGCATGGTATGATAGGTTAAAAACATTCTTACTTGAAAAGGGATTTACCATGGGCAAGGTTGATAAAACTCTTTTTGTGCTTAAGCATGGCAATGACTCATTATACGTTCAAGTGTATGTGGATGATATTATCTTTGGTTGTGCTTCTCATGATCTTGTGTCTAAGTTTTTAGCTATGATGAGTTCAGAATTTGAAATGAGTATGATGGGAGAACTCACGTACTTTTTGGAACTACAAATCAAGCAAACCAAGGAGGGTACCTTTGTGCATCAAACGAAGTATACAAAAGACCTCCTAAGGCGCTTCAACATGGACAAAAGCAAGCCTCTTCGGACACCAATGGGAAAAGCAACAACACTTGAACTTGATGAAGATGGTGAATCCATGGATCAAAAAGAATATAGAAGCATGGTCGGGTCACTTTTGTACCTCACGGCATCAAGACCGGACATACAATTCAGCGTATGTCTTTGTGCACAGTTTCAAGCCTCCCCACGTGCTTCACATCGCAAGCCGTCAAAAGGATTCTCAGATACTTACATGGAACTCAAGAATTTGGCATTTTTCTTCCTTCTTCCTCAACTGTTACTTTGAAAGCTTTTTCCGATGCTGATTTTGGAGGTTGTAGGATTGATAGGAAAAGTACTTCCGGTGCTTGTCATTTTCTTGGTAATTCACTTATTGCATGGTCATCTAGAAAACAAAGTTCAGTTGCACAATCCACCGTCGAATCTGAATATGTAGCTGCTGCTGCTAGCACTTGTTCACAAATTCTTTGGATTGTTTAAACACTTAAGGACTATGGGGTTGATCTATATAGTGTTCCACTGTTTTGTGATAACACTAGTGCCATTTGCATTGCTAAAAACCCTGTGCAACATTCTAGAACTAAGCACATTGACATTAGGTATCACTTTCTCCGTGATAATGTTGAAAAAGGAAACATTGTGCTTCACCATGTAGATATCGAACAACAATTGGCTGACATTTTTACAAAACCTTTGGATTTCACTCGTTTTTGTTACATTCGTAGTGAAATAGGGGTTATGCATCCTCATGGCTTAAATTGAGGGGGAGTTTTGAAACTTGGGAAGTCTATGTGTGAATCTGCACTAAAATAATATGAGCATAGTATTTCATACATATATGACTTGTGATTCCTTTTACATGTTGAAAGTTCTTACTACATTACTCATGTTATACATTTTGTAGTTTTTGCCATGACTAGTAATTAGAATAATTACTTACACTAAATCGGGTCATGATCGAACTTTCTTGCTGTTTTGAACTTGTTGCATGTTCATAAGTGCTGATAATCATAAAGAATTAATCAAGTAATCAACTCACATGTTGAGTTTTTATGAACAAATATAAGTTGAGAAAAGGTCAAGAGAATATGCATGCATCGTACTTCTTCTTTTGAGATGGCTTATCATTGCACTTAGATATGAACTTAGAAGAAGTTGTGTATGACTAAAACCATGTCCTTAAGCTTCTGATTGTCAAATGACATAGGCTTGGCTTAGTTGGTTAGAATAAGGCAGATGCACATATAATCTCTTGCAAATATGATATGATCTAAATTTGTGCCTTGAAAAATAATAAAATGCAGCAACAAGTGTCATGCTTTCAGGTATTGAAATAGTTAAGTTTGTGAGATCATGACTTGCTTAAATTGAAAATTACATTTGTTGTGATAGTGTAAGTTACTTGAGAGTATGACTTGGATGAGCTTTGTTTTATATGTATATGTTATAATATGCTCATAACAATTAAAATTTCTCTTTTAAACCTTGCTGAATACATTGTCAAAGGGGGAGAGATAATATGGTGAATTATGCAAGGGGGAGAAATATGTATAGGGGGAGAAATTTATTTCTATCTCATTTGACAAAAGAAAATTGTTCTCAAAACTTTTCGTGCCAATGTTTGGATTTAAATGGTGTTGCCAATGCATTCATCAAGGGGGAGATTGTGAGACCTATGTGTGCTGAATACATTGGCTTTGACAATAAAAGTTTTGAACGCTGCTATAACATCTTTTTGGCAAGGTCCGACTCTAGCCCCGAGCTTCTGCAAGGTCCGACAATAGGTCCGACTTTCTTTGTCTAGATCAACATGTTTTTGGGTAGCTCCGGTGAGTTTTGTCTTTAGCTCCGGCATGTCTTTGATAGCTCCGGCATGTCTTTGTTAAGCTCTGATATGTTTTGCTAGGTCCGACTTATGTTGGTATGCTCTGACATGTTTTTCTAGCTCTGACTTTTGGGATGACTAGTTCCGACTAGTTTTGGTTGGCTCCAACGCTAGGTCTGACTAGCTTTGGTAAGCTTCAGCGCTAGGTTGTACTAGCTTTGGTAAGCTCCGGCGCTAGGTTGTACTAGCTTTGGTAAGCTCCAGCTCAAGCTCCGGTTAGCTTTGGTTAGGTTCGGAGCTTGATCGCAATGTTCCTGCTTTTATCTTACAATATTTCGAACTTGCTTTATATTCATAGAAAGATTGCTTAGTATTCATCTGCTAATTTTTTGGTGCGTTTTAGTTGATTTGACTGATATCGTTTTGCTATGCTTTGCAACATGCTTATGTGAGGTGCTCACGTAAGGTGTTGTGTTCGGAACTGACTTGAGTCAACTCGCGGACTTGGGCTCGTACGGATTGGTTGTTTGTTCATGTGAAGGTGTTGCTTGAGTTCAAGACATGACTTGTGACGGGATCCATTGAACTAGTCTTAGGGAGAAGATGAGGTTCAACAACCAAGTTCGGGAGGAATTGTGGTTGAGTTGATCAGGAGATTGCGCAACATGTTTGAATCAAGAACAATGCATATGAAGGTATTGTGGACGTCATTGGAAGATGTTTGCACGTGTGAAAGGAATGCATGGACGTGGCTACATGGTTCTGAGGCATGATGAAGAGATGTGGACTTAAAGAATCGGTCGGAAAGGTCCAACCGACTAGGTTATGGACTCAGGCTGCGGCTGAGTCGGGTTTGACTCAAATATGGAAAGATTTGAGTTGGTTATGATAGGATTTCGTGTGGGTCACGAATTTGAGTTGTTTTAGGTATGTGGGATACGTTCCTAAGGTGTTTGGAAGTCTTAAGATTGCTTCTATCTATGTACAGAAGAGTCCTAAGTAGTTATGGAAAGTTACAATTCATGATCTGAGTAGGATTAGAGTCCTAGTTGAGATTGGGTTGGTCTAAGGGCTGGTTATATAAGCAAGGGAGGCTAAAGCTCGTGGTGTACGACTTTGGGGCTGTTCCTCTTGTGTTCTATTGAATAAAATTCATAGTTTGAAGGAACTTTTGTGCCTTGTTCGTTCGACTTGTTCCAGACAAGTTTTACTCGTCGAGTTTCTGGACAGCACTACCTTTCGTCGGTGGTTTTATCAGAACTCGAGTTTTACAGATCCAATTGACGTGATTCTTTTTGGGTTGTCTTCACAACTTGATTATCTATCATCTGTCAATATTTCACGGTGATTGGATTTGTGGTTTCTGATCTACACGAGTTTCTTTGCAGCGTTCCAGAACTGTTTTTCTCGGGTAGGACAGATTGACCTTTGTTCGATCATAACTTGAGTTTCTCTTGACTGATTTGTGTGATTCTTCTCGTGTTTTCTTCATGAATTGATTCTCTCTGATATGTATCACTTTTGTCCCAGTGAAACAAGTTTATATTAGTCTCACACACAATTTCTTTAACAGATCATTTTATACCGAAGGGGTTGGGATTTAATTGTTTCCGCTGCGTAAGATTTTTAAATCTACCATTCACCCCCCTCTGGTAGCTTTTCACGTGTTCTTCGATCCTACACAATGGAATTTTGTTTCTTTAAAGACCAAGAAACTAGGGACCTACCTAGGATTGGCATATATCGGAGGTACTTTTTCTATCTATTTTGCATCTGACATAATCTGCATCGGAGTATCCAATGAGATTGAATTTGGAACCTTTAGGATACCAAAGGCCTAGGTTGGGTGTATGAACTAAATATCGCAAGATTCTCTTGACAGCTGTGAAATGACACTCATTAGGATTGGCTTCAAATCTTTCACACAAGCACACACTCAACATAATATTAGGCCTAGATGCACATAAGTAAAGTCTGGATCCAATAATAGAGCGATATACCTTTTGATCCACATTTGGTCCGTCTTCATTTAGATCCAAGTGTCCATTTGTTGCCATGGGAGGTTTTATTGGCTTTGCCTTGTCCATTCCAAATTTCTTGAGTATGTCTTGAGTATACTTGGTTTGGCTTATAAACGTCCCTTCCTTTTGTTGCCTCACTTGAAATCCCAAGAAGTATTTCAGCTCTCCCATCATAGACATCTTGAACCTATCTATCATATTCTTACTAAATTCATCACAAAAGGATTTGTTAGTTGAACCAAAGATAATATCATCAACATAAATTTGACAAATAAAAAAATCATTGTCAAAGTGCTTTGTAAACAACGTATAATCTGCTTTACCAATTTTAAAACCATTTTCAATTAAAAAATCTCTAAGACACTCATACCAAGCTCTAGGAGCCCTTTTGAGGCCATAGAGAGCCTTACACAGTTTGAAGACACGGTCGGGGAACTCTTGATCTTTGAATCTGGGGGGTTGCTCCACGTACACCTCCTCCTTGATTGGTCCGTTGAGGAAGGCACTTTTCACATCCATTTTATAGAGCTTGAAATCATGGTGAGTAGCATATGCAAGTAATATTCTAATTGATTCAAGTCTAGCTACGAGAGCAAAGGTTTCGTCCAAATCCAAACCTTCGACTTGTGAATACCCTTTGGCCACGAGTCGCACCTTGTTCCTTATCACCACCCCGTGTTCGTCTTGTTGTTTGTGAAAGACCCATTTGGTGCCGACGATGTTGAACTTGGGTCTTTCAACGTGTTCCCACACTTCGTTCCGTTTGAAGTTGTTAAGTTCTTCTTGCATTGCCACCACCCAATCCAGATCTTTCAATGCGTCCTCAATCCTGCGTGGTTCCAAAAAAGACACAAAAGAGTAATGTTCACAAAAATTAGCAATTCGAGATCTCGTAGTTACTCCCTTTTGGATATCACCGATTATGTTGTCGATTGGGTGATCTCTTTGGACACATTGGTGTACTCTTGGGTGTGGCACTTGCGGTCTTGTATCTTCATGATCGTCTTCTTCTCCCCCTGGATAGTTGCCTTCATTGGTGTGTTGATCATCTTCGTTTTCTTGAGGTTGATCTTGTGTAGAAGCTCCCCCTTGATCATTTATCTCCACTTGTGGTTCATCTTCATCATTAGCGTTTGGAGGTGGCGCCTATGGTCGAACATCGCCCAACGCCATTCTTCTCAACACTTGACATGGAGCTTCTTCTCTATCTAGCACACATAGATCAACTTGCTCTTCTTGAGAGCCGTTAGTTTCATCGAACACTACGTCACGTGCTACTTCAACAAGTCTGGAGACCTTGTTGAAGACACGATAGGCGTAAGAGTTCAAATCATAGCCAAGCAAGAAACCTTCATCGGACTTTGAAGCGAACTTTGAAGTCCTAGGCTTCTTGTTCAAGATATAACATTTAGAACCGAAAACTCAAAAATAGGAAATATTAGGCTTGTTACTGGTGAGTAGTTCATATGATGTTTTCTTGAGTAGGCGATGAAGATAAAGTCGATTTATGGCATGACAAGCGGTGTTGACCGCTTCAGCCCAAAATTGATCCGAAGTCTTGTACTCATCAAGCATTGCCCTCACCATCTCTATGAGGGTTTGATTCTTCCTTTCGGCTACTCCATTTTGTTGAGGGGAGTATGGTGCTGAAAATTCATGTTTTATGCCTTCTTCGTATAGGTACTCCTCAACTTGGGTGTTCTTGAACTCCGTGCCATTATCACTTCGTATGTTCTTGATCTTTAATGAAAACTCCTTTTGGGCACGCTTGAGAAACTTCTTGAGGGTTCCTTGAGTTTCTCTCTTATCATGCAAAAATAAAATCCACGTGAAGCGCGAAAAATCATCAACAATTACTAAACCATATTTGTTACCGTCGATGCTTATGTAAGCAATTGGACCAAATAGATCCATGTGAAGTAGCTTGAGCAGTCTTGTCGTTGTAATGATGTTCTTCGCGGGATGGGGTGCTCCTACTTGCTTCCCGGCTTGGCACACGCTACAAGGCCTAGCTTTTTCAAAAACAACATCCTTCAAACCTCGGATGTGATCGCCCTTAAGGAGTTTTTGAAGATTCCTCATACCAACATGAGCTAGCCGTCTATGCACAGCCAACCCATGTTGGTCTTTGCAATCAAGCATGTGTCAAGTTCAGCTTTATCTTTGTTGAAGTCAACAAGATAAAGCTTTCCCTTCAACACACCCTTGAATGCAACTGAGTCATCACTCCTTCTAGAGACGGTCACACCCCCATTAGTGAACAAGCAATTATAACCCTTGTCACATAATTGAGATATGGACAGAAGGTTATAATCTAAGGAGTCGACATGCAAAACATGAGGAAGCGTGTGTTGAGATGATATTGAAATTTTACCGGTACCGAGCACCTTTCCTTGACTATTGTCTCCAAAATAGATGCCCTCGCTTGGATCTTCATTTTCTTCATATTCGACAAACGTACTTCTTTCTTCGGCTATGTGGTTGGTGCATCCACTATCTAGCACCCATTTCGATCCACCGGAGGAATAGGCCTGCAAAAACAAATTACGCTTTGGTTTTAGGTACCCAAGCTTGCTTGGGTCCTTTGAGGTTAGTCACCAGTGATTTGGGCACCCACACATGGGACTTGGTGTTCTCATGGCGTGGCCCAACATATTTGGCATACACTTTACCAAAGTTACTTTTTATGAGTACATATGATGCATCAAAGGTTCTAAACAATAGTTGTTGCTCATATGTGTTAACATGTTTGTACTTATCAACATTATTAGCTATTCTAGCTTGAGGGGAGTTTCCCTTGACAAAAGCAATGCGCTCCTTGTTATTCTTGTGGCTTCTAGCATTTTGCTTTTCACCATAAGAATACCCAATACCATATTTGACATTAGGAGGTCTTGTGGCCAAGTATGCACTACGTGCATACTTGATCTTCTCCTTGTCAAATATTCCATTACGGGAACGATGCATGTCCTTTGTCAAGTTTGACTTGTCTTTCAAGCTAGTTTCAAGTTTAGCACATGAACAAGTAATAATAGTTTCAGATTTTAAGTGTTGAGTAGGTGAGCTTGAAGAGGATGAAGGGTCACTTTGGTTGAGTGACTCAACTTGTATCTCAAGGATCTTGTTAACTTTGGTTAAGTTAGCAAGTTCATCTTTGATGATAACATTGGAGTCACTTAACTTCAAGCAAGCTTCCTTGCTTGAAGCTAACTCAAGTTCTAGTGACTTGCTTTGCTCCTTTTCAAGTTCAAGGAGCTCATTGATCTTGAGATACCCTTCCTTTTGGAGGATGATCATATCTTCTTGACGATCAATTAGCCTCTCCCTATCAACAAGCTTGTCCATCAAGAATTTCATTTTAGCAGCAGTTTTCTTATCTAAGCCAACTAGCATATCTTCATCATCACTATAGTCATCACTATCACTATTAAAAGAATGCGTGGGGGAAGACTTTGTTGTTACCTTTCTTTTACCTTCCTTCGCCATTAGGCATGTGTCGTTGCCCTTCTATGCACTGATAGTTGGGAAGAGGGTAGATTTCTTGGTTGCCTTCTCGATGACTATGCTAGCCATCTCCTCTTCCACTTCGGATGAGGACTCATCATTTGAGTCCCACTCCTTTCCTAGATGCGCTTGTCCAATTATCTTTTTTCTTCTTGAAGGTTTCCTTGGGTTGAGGCTTTGCTTCCTTGGTCTTCTTCTTGTTTTCTTCATAAGGGCAATCAACTATAAAGTGGTCACATTCACCACAGTTATAGCATGCCCGCCTCAACTTTGGTCTTGATTTATCTTTGTATTTTCCCTCATTTGATCTACCCCCTTGTTTTCTTTTCATCATACTCTTGAATTTCTTCATAAATAGCATCATGTCTTCTTCATCTAAGTCGCTGCTCTCATCATCACTGACATCTTCTTCTTGAGTCTTTCGAGCTTCTTTTGACAAGGGCTTGCAAGTGGACTTCAAGGCGACCCCCTTCTTCTTTGTCGAGGTGAGATCGGCAATTTCTTTGACATGCTTGGCTTGTTTCTCCATCATCTCAAAGTTGATAATCTTTGCAAGCAATTCATCTGTGGTCATTTTCTGATATCCGGGGCTTTCTCTAATCATCGAGCACAAGGTACCATTGCGAGGCATGAAGGCTCTAAGAATAAGTTTCACCACCTCGTGGTCATTCCACTTCTTGCTTCCATATGCTTGATCTTGTTGATGAGATTCTTCAATCGATTGTACATATCTTGCGGTGACTCATCTTCTTCTATAGCGAATCTTCTCAATTCGCCATTGATCATCTCAATCTTGGCTTCTCGCACATGACAATCGCCTTCATGTGCAGTTTGTATTGTGTCCATATCTCTTTTGCAATCTCGAGTCTGTCCACCTTGGTGAACTCATCTCGACTCAATGATGATGTGATGACTGCTGCAGCTTGAGCGTTCTAATGAATCTCTTGCTCTTGGCTTGGGGTGAGCTCTTCGTCATCGTCCGGGATATCTATTCGTATACACACTATATGCCACAAGCTGGGGTTAAGTGAGATTAGATGCATTTTCATATTTTGCCTCCACATTGAATAATCATTGCCATCAAAGTATGGGGCTTTTCCTAGAGGGATTGAAAACTAATGGTTGTTGTTAGAATTTAACGATCATAAGTATAACGGGGGTAGTCGGTGTGACTACTCCCCTTCTTCTTCTTTTCATCTTCGATCTTCATCTTACCTTTGGAGAGTGCTTTCTTCCTTAGGAGCACCTTGAGTTCAAGTGTCTCCTCATCATCATCATCATCCTCGAAGTCCTGAATGGCATTGAGGAGCTTCTCCAATTTCTGAGCCT
Organism: Tuctoria greenei; assembly: GCA_036927565.1. Classification (NCBI taxonomy): domain Eukaryota; kingdom Viridiplantae; phylum Streptophyta; class Magnoliopsida; order Poales; family Poaceae; genus Tuctoria; species Tuctoria greenei. The sequence goes on along the minus strand of JAYESD010000008.1, from coordinate 169,341,518 downwards.
TTTCATCTTCAACCTTCTCTTGGTTGAGGCTCTTGTGCACATCCTTCATGTCCGACATTTTTTCTTCGAGCGATTAGTCTCTTTTTGAAGAAACCTGGCTCTGATACCAATTGAATGTATCCTAGAAGGGGGGTGAATAGGCTTTTTGAATTTCCTTTATCGAAACCTACAACACTTAGCAACTTGATCATATATAGGGAAATCGACTAGTCCGGTAGGGTGCGGACTAGTCTGGTGTGTGCGGACTAGATTGATCAAGTTCGATCAATGATTTCGAACTAGGTATTTAATGCAACGAAAATTGAGTTGTAAATTGAATGTATTGCTTTAATGAAACTAGATGTGGCACAAGTTAATTTTAGATTCAAAGATTTAACATAAATTTAAACTAGATTGAGCAAACCCTAGATTTCAATGAATATTAAGAACAAGAATAAAAGACACAATGATTTTTATCCTATGGTTCGATTCCACAGAGGGAATCTACATCCACATTGAGGAGCCCACAAAGGACCGGGTCTTCACCAATCCTATCCTCGTTGAATCGCTATGAAGGCCAATTCTCTTCCACTAATCACGAGGTGTAAATCACCGTGTTCAAGGGGCCTTCTCACAAGTTGAGGGCTCCCCAAGATTTGCAATTCGAAACACCACCAAACACACTCAAATATCTGCAATAAAACAACGAGGGTGTGCGAGAGAATCAAACCCAAGAGCTCAAGTCATGAAGAACGTGTCTCTCCTTTGATCTAGAGTTAATCCTCAAGGATTTGATCTTTCTTGCGTTGAATTATGTGGAGAGACGTGTTTTCTAGGCTCTTGGAAGGTGTGATGGCGCAGGGGGTCGAGAGTATTTGATTAGGGGTCGTGTACCTCTATTTATACTAGGGTTTCCAAAGGTCATCATTAGGGTTTTCAAAGTCCGTACTAGTCCGTGGTGGACTCCGGACTAGTCCGGTGTGCGGCGTGTGGGAAACCCTAAGTGTTCTAAAATATCGGACTTGTCCGGCCAGGGGCGGACTAGTCCGTTTTTGTCTCTCGAGATGTTCGGACTAGTCCAGCACATATCGGACTAGTCCGGCCGTGGTGAAATCCTTAGTGAATTGAGGACAAGTCCGCACTTGAAGGACTTGTCCGATTTAAGTCAGAAGGTTTTCGGACTAATTCGTGCAGATATCAAACTTGTCCAATTTAGGTCAGAAAGATATCGGACTAGTCCGTGGTGATATCGAATTTGTCCGACTTCGTGCAAACCATGAAGTGATGAGGACTAGTCCGTACAGGGGAGGACTAGTCTGATCTTAGTCATAGAGATATCAGACTAGTCTGTGGTGATATTGGACTAGTCCGGTCTGTGAAAACTGGACTGTGCAGACAAGTCCGCTCTGAGAGGACTTGTCCGATTCTGGACAGAGAGAAATCAGACTAGTCCGGGGTAAATCGGACTAGTCCGGACCTGCATAACTTTGTGCAATGAGAGTGATTAAAATTTGCGTGAGCTCTTGGGGTGTGTTTCTCCAACACACTCCACACACAAATAGTATTATAATCATTTCTTGAGCTCCTTTAAACTTGATTCCTCACTCTCCCTTCTTTTTGCGCTTTCTTCATAATTTCATTAAAATTTGCGCTTATCTCAACAATTTAGTTAGGATCTCATTTGATTATCATAAATCCACAAAAACCCACAAGAGATGCCTAGATGCACTTTCAGAGATCTCTGAGAGCCCTTCCTGTTATGGTTGTCTGGTCCTTTTATAGGTGAAGGCCGACAACTTACATTATGACCGGGGCCCGACAGGTGGCCCTGGGTTAATTAGTCATGAAAGCGCATTAATGTGCCTTGATGAAACATTAATGAGTCTTGATGGTGCATTAACGTGTCCTAATGACACGCTAATGGGTCTTGATGGGTCTTGATGATGCACTAAATTGTCTTGATGACACATTAATGATGTGTTGATGGCGCGATAATATGGTCTTGAATGTACACATCACCTTCTGGAGCTGTGGGACGTGCGGTGGCGGCATCGGACCTCTCCTCAGCGGAGAGGCTAGGTCCGGAGTCCTCGAGACGTGTGACAGTATCGGACCTCTCCTCAGCGGGGAGGCTAGGTCTGAAGTTATCGGGACATGTGGCAGCACAGGACCTCTCCTCAGCGGGGAGGCAATGTCCGTAGTCCTCGGGACACGTGGCAGCACCGGATCTCTCCTCAGCGGGGAGGCTAGGTCCGGAGTTCTCGGGACACGTGGCAGCACCGGACCCCTCCTTAGAGGGGAGGCTAGGTCCGGAGCTACAGGTTGTCAGAGCCATCTTGTCTTTCTTGTATGCGAGGGTACCCGGTCTGCAGGGTATCGACAGTGGGAATATTTGGATTTGATCCCAATTATTCTCTATTAAATTCCAAATGCTATAAAGGAGACATTTATCCCAAATTAAATATTTGAAGAGAGTAACACTTATTTATAAGGAAAACTATTTTCTATGTGTAGAATATATAAGAGAAGGATGAGCTAGAGTCACAAACAAATCACACGCGCGCACGTATTTACGTATTTCCGTATGAGTTAACGTGTGATTTGTGACTTGCGAAGTGGCGACTGACGCGGTAATTCTGCTTGCTTTCTTTTGAAAAGACTGGCAATAATATGGCTTTAGTTTCTTGTAATTCATAGCATTTTATGAGTTAGTTTTTGGAGGATAATGGTGTGCAGTAACTGACACGGTCTAATTATGCTGCAAATATTGAAGTTTATTGTATTAAGTTATTAGAGCTTAATTATACTGTTTTACTGTATACTTAATTTCTTTAGTTACTCGAGCATATCACTATATAAAGAATGAGAATCTTCATTCTGAATTAGAGATGTAAACAGGCTCTCTAGTCCACTGTATTGAGCGTCTGAGATGAGATGAACCCGCTGTAATCCACATTGTGGTGTATGAGATGAACCCGCTGGGCTGAAGTGAGTACTACTGTCAAGCAACTAACGGCTTCCTATTAATGACCTTGTACAAAGATTGAACTCCTGCTCTGATGATCAGAAGAACTGAAGGAGTCTTTGCATTTAAGATTGTTTGGATCCTTCCATTGCCATTTAAATTTGTTTATTTGGCCCTTGTATTTCTTCTTGCATGTGAATCGAAGAACCCCAGGCATTGTGTGTGCAATGCTCCTACAATGATAGGACATGCAGTTTGCTGACCTAGGAATTAATGGAAGAATGATGCTTGCTGCGAGTGCGGTTGGAATTACAGCGTTATCCTCAACGGATGTTTAAATGGGGATTTAAACGTTAAATGAACGACTGTTATGTAGGCCTTGTTTGGAACGGTTCCAGATTCACACAAAATCAGAAAATGTTTCATATCCAACGCAGAAACAGTTTCAAACTGTAGAATATAATCATTTTAAAACCATTTTGCTAACATATCTATTTCAGTTTCAGTAGAGAGGAGAGAATTGTTGAATTGACCTATTTAGTCTGGCTAGTTTGTGGTTATTCTTCATTTATGTTTCTCTGTCATATGTGATTATATAATGATGTTAACAATATAGAAAAGTTAGCTTCCGGTCATAATGTTGGCTCCTGATGAGAAAGTTGTAAAACACCATGACTACTGTTATTTGATTTTTGTACATTTTTATTTTGTTTGTATTATCATGTTGACAAGTTCAGAAAAAGGAAAAAAGAAGATAAAAGATTTTGGCCGCTGATCTATGTTGGAGCGAAATTCGACGAATAAGTTGCGGCTCGAGGGTCGAAGATTCCAAAGCGTTTCAAGGTGATGGCAAATCTTCGTAAGTTTTTAGAACATAGATCTGAGTTAAGATTGATCGAAGCGTTTCAAAGTGTGAAACACATTTTCAGATATTTTATCTCCATAGTTCAAAAAAAGTTAATCATTTTAAGGTGTTTCTTCCTTAAAACATTTCTCTTTTTTTACCTTTTGATTCACTTTCAAATGATTTTACCCGGAATCAGAAATATTTCGTCCGTCCGCCCGTAATTTAAAGCCTAAATGAGCCTGTACTTTTCTCCTCATTTAATAAAACGGCGGAGCACCTGTGATCTTTATTGGTCGACCCGTGGTATAAACGGGTTTAATATTTCGAGTCTGGTTTAAATGCCATTTAACCCGTTCAGGCGAAGCATACAAACTCTGCTGGGTTAGAAACCAGGTTTATCTCCGCCCGCTAAGCCGCCCGCACCCCAGTCGACCTGCGCTCGCGGAGACCAGAACTGCGCCGCGTCCGGCCGCCGACTGGTCAGTGGAGACCGATCGCGACGCGTCCGCCGCCGCCTGGTTCTCGCCCCCCCTCCCAGGTGAGCTCCTCCCCCCCCCCCCCCCCCCCCCTCCGCGCTCGATCTTTACCCGGCATCTGCTCGTAGAGGTTGGTTTGTCCGCCCGTCCTCGATCTGGATCATTTTTTGAGCTCAGATCGTTGTCTTGTAATTTTCGGTTATACAATTCCTGAGAAATAGATGCAAGTTTCAAATTAGTATCATCGAATAGATCAATTTGTGAACTTTGTGTCAGCTAAGGATTTTCTGAGCTATACTTAAACGCATCTGAAGTATTTTCCATGTGTTTCACAAAAATATGATAAAACAATCATCAGCAGCTGAGGTTAAAATATTTGTTGCTGAACTTGATTTGAACATATGTGGCTGAGAAGTGCAGTAAAAAAATGTATTTTCTTCCTGCTACAATATATACCGTTTAATCCGTTTGAACACCATTTAAACACCGTCTAAACTGTCTAAACGGTAAACAGGCCTCCACCATTTAGACACCGTTTACCTTTACTGTTTAGGATAACACTGTGAATGAAGAAACCAAATTCTTAGGATGATGCGTACATCAAAATCATCTCATTTTTCAGCCTTTGCATTGTTGAAGACGTGAATGATTTAAGCAAATTGATGACGATTTTCGTTTGTGTCGTCCTGAGTTGCTGAGTATTCTATCTGCTGCATTTAATGCTTCACATGGTTTCCTGCATTCAATTTCATTTGTCATACCCATGTGCATATTAATGTTTATGGTATGACTCTTCTGTATGCTATTTTCCGGTATATGTGCTTATTGCAACTGTAGATTTTCTCTCTCCTTTGTATTTTGATAAACAAATTGGTCTCTGGACAAGTTGCAATAATGAAGTTACCTACAAATCTACAACAAAGATCAGCAGTTATATTTTTCCTTTCTGTTTTGCAAGTTTTTATTTCAGAATATTATGAAAGTGATGTTGATCGATCAAATAGCCTTCAATATATATATATATATATATATATATATATATATATATATATATATATATATATATGTATGTATGTATGTATGTATCATTGCTAAAATTTTTCTAAAATGTGGTCTAGTGAATGAATATTTTGAAACCACATTTGTCTTGGTGGGTTTCTGAATTGAATTGCTTGGTACATTTGGCTAATGGATGTCATAATGGCACAGAACAGCATAGTATTCTGGTCACTAATCAAGATAGATCTACAATATAGGATGTCAGATACAATTTTTTGAAATGCATAAGAAAATTTCAAAGCCTTACATAGGATAAAAATATGAGAAACAAATAGCTGAGCCTTACAAAATTCAAATAAGAGAATATGCTGATATTAGATCATTAGAGCATATGTTAAATATGCTAATTTTTATTCATAATATTTAAAATAATTCCTTGTGTCATGCTTTGATAGAAGCAATGTTTTCAAGTCGTCTAATCGACCCTAGTCGCTTAAGGGGTGATTAGGTCGACTAGGACGATTAGTCGTCGATTAGGGCGACTGATCGGACCTAGTCAACGTCTAGTCGATGTCCGGTCGTCCACTAACTTTTTACTGCAGTACCAAGTCGATGGAGCGGAGGTGGCCCACGGGGAGAGGAGGCGCACAAGGGAGGGGCGTCCAGGCCGCGGCCAGACAGCGGCGGAGGGAGTCGGCGAAGGATGTAGGTGGCGGGCGGCGGCCGTCAGCGAAGGCTGTAGGCGGTGGCCGTCGGCGAAGGTTGTAGGCGGCGGCCGTCGAGTAGCAGCGGAGGCTGGAGGCGGGCAGTAGAGCTGGAGGCGCGACGGCGAGCACTGGGCATGCGTCTCCCGGCGGCGGCGGCGCGATGGGTGGTCGACGGCTAGAGCGGATGAAATCAGGGCAGAAGAAGGCGTCAGTCGTCTTGAGTCAGGTGGACCACCATTGGGTTGAGCTTGGGCCGCTTGAAGCCCAATTTACGTGAACCGTCGGATCTCTAGATCAGCTATATAAAATCACCCGACTTTACCCTAACCCTAAACTTCTCACTCCTCTACGGTGGCGGCCGCGACGGCGTTCAGGCGTAGCGGCGGCGACGACGCCAGGCGCGACGCCACAACGGCCAGGCGTGAAGCGACGGCGTCCAGGCGCGACGGCGACATCGTCCAGGCGCGGCGACGGCTGCTGATGTCCCTGATCGACAACCCCCTAGTCGGACGATTAGTCGCCCGACCGGGATGAGTAGGTTTCTAGTCGCCCTGATCGGGTCGATGACCCTAATCGTGACCAAGGGAGCGATAAGGACGATTAATCGCGACTAATCGGACGACTTGAAAACATTGGATAGAAGTAGAACAAAGGGTAGTAGAAGGTGAACAACACGGTGCTGTTCGACTAGAGCTGTTATTTTGGTACGGTGGAAACCAAAACTTGAATCTTTGCTTGCTCTGCCTCCGCTAAGAATGAATTGAAGAATGCTGTTCACTGTGAGCCCGCTTACGGAATTAACAAACCAAACTAATTTGATGATGATGTCTACATAAAAAAATGATATAGCATAAAGCATGAATGTTTTACGCCAATGGATGACATTTCTCATTTCTGTTTGCATTTCCTTTAATCGCTTTTGACTTAGCTTCTAGATCCAATGTTTCATTTTTAGCAGTCCTCTTCTCTATGCTATTTTTGTGAGTCAAATGTGTTCCTCACTATCATAAGAATGTTAATTATGTGATCATCATTTGCTAGTGAGGTTTAGGGACCAAACTGCTCAGCGTCAATCATGTGCAGGGCAGGTAGAGTCATCTGAGCAGAGTTGTTAGAGTAGGAGGAGAGGAGAGTAGGAAGTAGTTAATGCTGGAATCAGCACTGTATCGGTGACTGTACTGTCCCGGCCAGCTGGACACTGCTCCAGTGGCCGGAACACCTCTGTGTTCCAGACCAGGTAAGAGATGGGAAGTGTTCTTCCCATAGCAGCTCAGCTGGGTTCTCCTCACAAGTCACAACCACTGAGTTCCAGCCTCATCAGAGAAGAAGAGAACAGAAAGAGGGGAAAACACCAGTGTGCAAGAGAGAGAAATCAGTGAGGATACATCATAGAGAAGAGTGATCAATTACCTGTCAAATTCAACACCAAAAGCAAATATACATACCTGATTAGTGGAGTTCTGGGACAACAATTTTCAGTATACGTTCTTGTCACCATAGCAACTGTGAATCTTCAGCTTACGTGCTCTCTGTGCAATATCTTTTTGCATTTGCTCTCTCCTCGGTATTTTGGTAAACAAATTGGTCCATCTACTGGCCAAGTCGCCATGGTGGAGTTGCCACTCGAACCTGCAACCAAGACTTGCAATCATATTTTCCTTTCTCTTTTATTTTTCGTATCTATCCTACCTCAATGTGCTTGGGACAAAGACTTTGTTGTTGTTGTTGTTATTCTTGTCGTCTCTTTTATTTTTCAAGCACATGCCAGTATTGTAAGGAAGATGTTGATCGATCAATATCCTGCAAGAAAATGTCACTCCTGAACTTATTCAAAAAGATAGTATAAGTGAATGGATTTTAAAAATGTGCTTCTCAATTTAAATTGTATATTCATTTAGCTGTCAAAAGTCCAATTGACACAGAACAACAAAGAGTTATGATGACTAATCAAGATAGAGCTATGAAGGTGTGTGCTCTGTGATTCGTGCCTTTTTTTTGCAAGGATAAAAGTACTTCGCTTTTGCCGATTACCAATTTCATGTTTTTTATTGATTATTATCTTGCTGCATAATGTCAATAAAATGATTCAACCAGATTATGAAACATCGCTGGCTGTGGGTCCTCAGTGTTGAGACTGCATTGCACAGCAAGCATTTTTTTATCCTTATCCTCTTTTCTATAGTGGTGCTCTCCATTTGCTCAAACATTATTCTTTTTACAAATCATCAGCCATAGAGGGAAAATGAACATCTGTATTGTTCCTGCTCCTTATTGAGGAAATATGCACACCTTTATTGGATTCTAAGAATATGAAGTCATATCTTTCTATATGTTAGCTAATGTACATTTTAAATCGTATTGTTATCTCATGATATTGATCCCTTCCTCGCAGCTCAAGTTTACCATGTCAGGGACACCGTCTGATGATGCAACTGGCCAAGTGAGGCTTGAAGGTGATGTTTCAGGTGAAAAGGTAGAAGAAACTCATGACCAGAAGGAAGTGAGTGGGATGCCATCAAGACAAGAAGAGGTACCACCTTTCCTAATACACTTTTCCCTTTTTTCTTTGTAAATGCAATTGTTTCAGGTACTTTTATGGTCTTCTTTTTATTGGCTTATCTCTGACTGCTTATTACATATATTTCAAGGAGGCGGCAATTAAGAAAAAATACGGAGGAATATTGCCCAAGAAGACACCTCTTATATCTAAGGTCAATAACATTGCCTTACAATGTCAATGTTTTTATCTGCTAATATAAACTGTCTAATCTCATATTGTCACATCTAAATTGCTTACAGTTCATTTGCATTTTTGCTACTATACTGATATGATCCTAAACTGAAACATCTTATCAGGACCATGAACGTGCTTACTTTGATTCTGCTGATTGGGCTTTAGGAAAGGTAATACTTCTTTTTCTTTTATGAGGAGCATACTTTTTCTATAAAAGGTCTAGTTGAATTTGATATTAAGTGTTCAAGACACCGAACATGCTTTTTTTTTATTTGCTTGCTTCAGCAAGGTGGAGTCCCCAACAAGCCTAAAGGTCCTCTTGAAGCACTTCGACCAAAGCTTCAGGTAGGAAATTTTACCCTCGATAGATGCCTTATTTTATTATACTAAGTGATTGAAAGTTCAGGCTCTGATTGTAAAATAGGTGAAAATCATCTTTAGCATATAGATTTTGTCAAAGTTAGTATGGGGAGCAGTCTCGACACATCCACTCATCCAGTATATTATCTTATACCTTATATGCTTGTTACCATATAATTCATCGTGCATTGCTATGTATATCATGCCAATTTCATTTACTTGAATTGAATGTTTCCCAATTTTCTTTCAGCCTACTCAACAGAATGCACGTGCGCGTCGAACTTCTTATGCATCTGCAGACAATGATGGTACTCCTACTTGCTAATCATCAAAGATCGATAATTGTATATGTTTCTGTAACCTCAAATTCCTTTCCCCTTGCAGAGAGTTTGAGCCTGCCTGCTGAAGAATTGAGCCAGGATGGAGAACCCGTTGAGGATAAGAACAAGGAATAAATATATTGAGCTCTATGCCCTCTATATGAAAAAAGAGAAATGCCATTTGCTTCCCTTCCCTCATGCTAAACCTTTTGCCTGATAATAAGTTGAGCCATGCCTATAATTCTAGTGAAGGTTGAGAAGTGCAGTGAACTGCTTGTGAGATGCGGTATATCTGGTATATTCAGTCGTTTGGTCTTTCTGATACCTTGATGGTCAGGAATAAGCATTTGATGGTGGCGATGTACTGCATGTATAAGCAAACAAATGGATACATGAGGAAGTCCCTCTGAACAGAATTGAATAATAGAAAGGCTAAACTTTATGCTTCCGTGTGAGCAGAATAGTTTAATAATGTTATTCTTCCACTTATTTCTCTGTTGGCACCAGTGGTGACGCTCAAATTGTACTCTGTTTTGACCCCCCCCCCCCCCCCCCCCCCCCCCCCCTAAAGATTCTTTTTTTTTCTCTCTAGCACTTAGGACAGCTCATCACTGTATATTAAGATGGGTCGGATGTCAGACCACTACTGCCACCCCCGTTGTCCTCTATTGCCACGTTCATGCGACATGGGCACACCACTACCGCTTCAGTCTGTGATCAACCGCGCCTACGGATCACAAAGTTCATAAAGGAAGCGTCGTTACGACGTGCTTGCCTGTTCTCAAAACTAACAAGGAGTATAATTTTGTCAAAAAGATAGGTAATGTGACTATTAAAGTAAATAACACTATTGACCATTACTTCCAAACAAGAAATGATTTATGACAAAGTGATGCCGTTATCGCTCATTTTATTCACTGTTGTGCTTGATATGTTCAACATTCTTTATTGAGCAATGCTAAGAATGATGGACAGATTGAAGGATTAGTGCCACAACTGGTTAGAGGGTTGACTATTCATTCTACAATACGCAAATGATACAATTTTTTTTTATGAATCATGATCTTGAGAAGGCAAAGAACCTAAAATTTATACTTTTAGCGTTTGAGCAACTTTCAGATTTAAAATTAATTTCCATAAGAGTCAAGTGTTCTGCTTTGGGGAAGTTCTACGCGTGGCCTCTCAATATGCCGAAATATTTGGTTGTGAGCAAGGGTGTTTCCTGATTCGCTATTTGGGTATTCTGATTCTTTATCAGAAACTAACAAATGGTGAATGGAATAACGTAAAAGAGTGTCTCGAAAAAAGATTAAGTAATTAGAAAGGGAAGTTTCTATCCTCAAGTCGAAGATTGATGTTGATTAATTCAATACTAAGGAGCATGGTATTATATATGATATCATTCTTCCAAATTTCAAAATAGGTTTTTGCAAAGGCTAGATTATATCCGGTCTAACTTTGGCAGCGTGATAGCGATAAGAGATAGAGACTCACTAGATGAAATGTTATATGTAGTCTAAAGGATTGGGGGGACTTGGTATCCAATATCTTTAGGTAAAAGATAAAGCTCTACTTGGTAAATGGCTATATAGACTTCTTACTAAGGATGGGGTAAGCCAAAATCTTTTGAGAAGAAAATATATTTCATCAAAGGCCCTGTCCCAAATCTAGTGAAAAATTTGGGGAGCCGCATATCTGGGCAGGCCTGATGATGATAAATACAATGTTTTTTCACTTTGGATCTTTCAGTATTAAGGATGGCTCAAGGATTAGATTTTGGGAGGATCAATCGTTGAGGAATGCCATCCTCCGGGAGCAATACCCCACTCTGTTCAATATAGCACATCATAAAGATAATACTATTGAGACGGTGATGTCAACTGCACCCCCAAATGTGTCAACTAAATATACCTTATTTAGATCGCATCTGACGTCATGGAATGTTCTGATAGAGCGGCTGGCATTGCTTCAGCTGAAGCACGGGTTAGAGACTTCGCTGGAATATAGATGAGAGCAGACAATTTTCAGTGGATTATATGCACAAAAGCATTAATGAATTCAGAAATACCTGTGGATCATAATAAAAAATATGGAAGTTAAAAATATTATTTAAACCCAAAATTTTTACTTTGCACCTTCTTAGAGGTGTAATACTTACAAAGTAAACTTGTAAAACGGGATTGGGAAAAAGTGAGTAAACAGTGATTTTGGCATCATGAAGAGACAATAAAACACTTGTTTCTTCAATGTGGATTTGCTCGTTTTATATGATCACTCTTCCAAGAAACTTCTAACTTGTACCCGCTGATTAGTGTTGCCAATAATTTTGGTAATTAATTGAATGAGATACAAAACTAGTACAAACTACTGATCAGGGTGGGACCGATTGCTACTACTTGGTGGCTTTGGCTATGTCAAAATGATGCTGTATTTAATAGTAAATAATCATCTTTTCTAAAAGTTATTTATTGCTGTACTTCTTTGCTCCATTTGTGGTCACCCTTACAACATCCGGAACACAAATACCTATTTATGGAGGTGCTTACATGGTTAGAGTTGGTGACTAGACATATTTTTACCCTACATGGTTGGCAATGTGACTTGCAGATGAGAGCGTTATCAGACATTGTGAAAAGTGATTATCTTGAATTGTGTTACTTCAGTCCAGTATTGATGATGGGTGAGCTAGTCTTAAAAGGTAGAGGAATCCTTTCACTTATAAGGCTCGTCTTTTAGATTGAAATGACTCATGATTTTGGTCGCGGCTCCTGTTGGACCTTTGTGGATAGCAGACTCGTTGTGATCTAGGTTGATGGTAGGTGCTCATTGGTGTTACAAGCCGGGCTGCACTCTAACAAATGGTATCAAAAAATATGATCATAAATCTAGAATATCTCGTGAGTCCCATATGGATATCGGACCGTCGGATGAGATCTTCCGAGCCACAAGGTAAATGGGTTGTCAGAGCAGTGTCTACCCGAGTGCATGTGAAGAGGAGTGAGACCACCCAATTTATGATGGAGGAGATTGTTGGGTTTAGTTCCACATCAGGTACTGATGATTGGAATGCCAGACATAAAAGGTGGAAGGATCCTCACCTGTAAGGCTAGTTTTTATTATGAGGTGACCGATGACTTTGGTCGTGGCTTCGATTGGGTCTGTGTGGATAGCAGACCCGTTGTGATCCGAGGTGACGACAGAGAGTCGTTGGTGTTACGAGGCGGATCACACTCTAACATATTACGCTGTCATGTTTTTTTTTTCTATTCTAGTGTTATCTTGTAGTTGTGTGCATCTTGGCTATGCAGAAGCTGGGTGCTGACTGTTTTGTATGACCTTGATGCTTGTGAGATTTGTAAACTGCCATTTATAAAAAAAAAATCTACCGAGTTTTCTTCATCTTAAGCTTTCCGAGATGCGGTGATCTCATCTTCAAGAGATTTCATCGTCCAAAATATTAAGAGATGGTCATGTTACCTTTGCACATTATTATGACGGAGAAGTGTTGAGGGGGTGTCATTTCGTCTAAGACGTACGTGATCATACCTTTAATAGCGCAACAGGTTTCATGCGCCGTCTTAGATCTGGTGACTTGCATGAATACTTCTTGCGTCAACAACGAGAACAGGAAGCTGATGATCTGTTGGTCCAGGGCACACCACACTCCTGGTATGCTGAATTGACAACATTCATTGTTTTCTTTCCGCTCAATCTCCATATAAGGAACCAAGGTCTCGTGCAGTTGATGTAGCCGTCCAATATTACATCACGTATAGAAGCCAGTGCTTGTGCATTCTGTAAGTGGATGGTTATGTCTGCCCAGCTTTTAAGCTGAAAGGCGAGCAAGGGATTGGAGATGATGGTAATAGAGGGTCTTGTCAAAGATCAATCTTGGTCTAGATGGCTTTTCTACTATGTAAAATTTTATAGAGCAATAAATCCGTGGATTATTGGTCTCAATTCAGACATATGAGTACAATACATATGAGATTGCATACAATAGTGCTCACACTAATAAAAGAAAACAAACCCTACTATTCTAGCTACAAATATATGTAGCTGATCTCTTCTAACACGTCTTCCTCCCAGTGAAAGTAGATAAAGACTCCACAACCATGAATCGTGAGCCTGGTTTTGCTAGTACTACGCTAACTTAATTTTTTATTTAGTTATAGCAACCCTGAGGCAGAGCAGCAGATATCGAGTACTAGAACCTATCGTCAAACCAGAGCTTGCTTCGTCGATGCTGGAGACAACTTATCATCCTCCAATGTCGATTGCATTCTTGGGTATTGCCTGTAGTTGTATCTGCACGCAAAGAATAGGTAGAGAACGAAGGAGACGAACCCGAACAGAGCAAGGAGCCAGTAGAACAGATCGAGACGGCCGGCGTTGAGGTTAGCGCCGTCCAGCCACCCGTGGCCTCCCTGGCGGCACGCGGTGGTGCGGTTGACCACCTGGATGAGGAAGCTCCCCAGCCAGGACGCCACGCCGAGGATGCAAAAGAAGACGGCGCCACCAATGGACTTCATGCCAGCGGAGGCCTCGCTATAAAAGAACTCGAGCAGGCCGACGAAGGAGGTGACGTCCATGACGCCGAGAAAGAAGAACTGCGGCGCCAGCCAGAACACCGACATCGGCTGCTCAACTGTGGAGGCGGCCCTGCTCCTGCGGCGGCCCTCCACCACGGCGGCGACGGCGAGGGCCACGATGTTGGACGCGAACCCGACGCCGACGCGCTGCAGGTGCGTGACGCCGCCCGCATATCCCGTGGCGCGGCGCAGCCACGGCACGATGCCACGGTCGTAGGCCACCAGGATGAACATCTGGAAGACGATGGGCACGATGAAGAGGCTTGCCGGCGGGACGTTGGTGGCGCCGAGCCGGGTGTCCATGGTCCCTCCCTGCTGCACGGTGAAGGTGAGGAGAAGGGGGATCGGGACGTAGCCAAGGACGGAGCTGAAGAAGACGGGCAGCATGCGGAGGATGATCTTGGCCTCCTCAACCTGCGTCACCGTGCATGGCGGCCAACGCCGCACGTTGCCGTCGTCGACGGCTGCCTTGTCAAGGAACCTGGCACGTAGTAGGCGGGCAGGAAGTTAGTCAAACTGTGCTCAAGATCGAACGGATAGACAACGACACAGAAGTCAGTCCACTTACTTGAAGCTTGCAGTTTTATCAAGCAATTCAAGGTTTTTGCTCATGCCATCATTGACCTCATGCACCTCCATCAAATCCTCGGGCAATGAAAGCTTCCTATTCCTAAACGCAGACACAAAAACCTATGTACAAAATTGATTAGCAAATTACCCGCAAAAAAAAAATCTGATTCACGAATTGAAACGTACATCGTTTTTTTTTTTAAATTTTTTTTGAAACGTACATCGGTCCTTCACCTGAAATAAACTTTGATGGAGAAACTGATGGGTGATCCTGGCTGGCGCCTAGTGCGACTGCCTAGCAGAATTCAAGTCGGACTCTGCGACAGAGCTGAGTCCAGACCAGACTCTGCCCAAAATAGTACGGCACCAGGAGATAAACACTCATATTTCCTTAGGGATAAGACAACTACCTGATAGATAGGACAGAGATAAAATAGAGTTTGGATAGATTACAATAAGTTTAGAGATTGTAATAGAGACTCTATGTACAAAGCTTTATAAGCAAGCCAATCGGCTCCTGGTAGAAGCATCCTATTAGTTGAATAATATTCCACCGCAAGAATAACCCTAAACTCGCCTAGTTCTCTCCCTTCTCATGACTATTCAGACCCCGTGAAGCCTTCTGTTCTGCACTAGTGTCAGGAATAGTACGTGATAAGGCTACATCATCAAGAATAGTCTCCAGCAGCTGCTATTCTCCACAGTTGAAGATTGCAGCAACAGGTCCTGTGCAGAACCTTCTTGCTCAGGACAGATCAATCTCCTATCCTCTATTCTGCGCACAGGGCCTCCTCCCTCTTCTCTGTTTGGACCAGTAAGTTTCTGCTATATTGATCAACCCCAGATCAAGTACCCAGAAGCTGTCTGCACCCTAGAACAGAGAAGATTTGGTGTCTAGAACACCGGATTTCCAACATTCCTGGCATCAGAGCCGGATTTGAAATTTAGCACCATGATGACGGAAGATCAGACCTCTCCAAGCAAGGGCATCATCACCGGCGGCAAGATCAACCCGACACCCCCCTCCGACAGTTCGTGAGGTGAAGATGGGACCGAGTTCCCCATACTCACCAAGACCAACTACGCGGAATGGGTTGTCATGATGAGGATCAAATTGAAGGCGCGCTTGTTGTGGCAGGCGGTGGAGGAAGGCAACGCAACCGAGCAGGAGGACATGATGGTGCTGGACATCCTCGTCAACGCTGTCCCGACGGAGATAATCACGATAACCGGGGGGAAGAAGACGACAAAAGAGGCATGGGAAACGATCACCCTTATGCGGGTTGGAGCCGACCGCATGAAGAATACGACAACGCAGCAACCCCGATGAGAGTTTGAGGCCGCCGCCTTCAAGCACAGCGAGGGGATCGATGACTTCTCCCTCTGGCTGAGCGGTATGGTGGCGCGCCTTGCCTCTCTTGGTGAGCTGCTGGAGGAATCGGTGGTCGTACAAAAGCTCCTACGAAGCGTTCCAGAATGCTTCCAACAAATCATGGTGGCGATCACGACTTTGTTGGACGTGTCGACCCTCACATTGTCGAATGTCACGGGACGACTCAGGGCTGCCGAAAATGCCTTCGACACGACACAGCGAAGTGGGGAAGTTGATGATGGCCAGTTGTTCCTTACTCAAGAGGAGTGGGAGAAGCAGGTGGAGGAGGAGTGGGTTGCCAAGTATTCAAAGAATGGCGGTCGCAAGGGCGTGTCAAATAAGAACAAGAAGGGTTTCGAGAAGGACATTCCGCGAGATCAATGCAGGAAGTGTGGGAAGAAGGGCCACTGGGCCAAGGAGTGTCGATCGAAGTAAAATTAGAAGGATCCGCAACAACAGGCTCACTTGACAGAAGCAGAAGAGGAGGGCGCCTTGTTCATGACAAGGGCAGCCTCAGTACAGGTGGAGCCTGTATAGGAGCATCCCACAGGTCCACTGGAGATAGTGGAGGGACGTGCCTTCACATTTCGCGACAATGATGATGACTATGACGATGACATATGGTACCTCGACATGGGCGCGACCAACCACATGACGGGCTCATGCGTTGTCTTCTCCGAGCTCGATGAAAATGTTGTCGGGACGATCAAGTTCGACAACAACTCGATTGTGCGGAACCAGGGGAAGGGTATGTTCATCTTCGCCGCCAAGACGGGTGAGCATAGGAGGCTCACCGGCGTCTATTACATCCCGTGCTTCACCACCAATTTCATCAGCGTCAGCAGGCTGGATGAGGACGGCTACAACATCAAAGTACATGGAGGAGTGATGCAGATACGGGACGAGGAGAATCGTCTTCTCACACGAGTACAACGCGACAACAACAAGCTGTACTCTGTCAGGCTCAACATCACGCGGTCGGTCTGCCTGAACGCAGTGATGTTGCGCAGCACGCGGAGGGCGTGATCGAACTCATCCACGGTGATACTAGTGGGCAAATTACTCTGACAACTCCAGGTGGAAACAATATGTTCTTGTTGCTGGTGAATGATAGGAGCCGCTACATGTGGCTCTATCTTCTCTCAAGCAAGGAACAAGCAGCCAACTTGATTCAGCGGTTCTGAGCTACAACTGAATTAGAGTCTAGAAAGAGGCTGAACCTACTCCGTACTGAACGCAAGGAGTTCGGCGAGTACTGTGCTCAGCACGGTGTACGACACCAGCTCACAAGCCCCTACACATTGCAGCATAGTGGGGTTGTGGAGCGATACTATCAGGCTGTAATCGACGTGGCACAAAGCTTGTTGAAGGCTAAGAGGCTACCCAGGATGTTTTGGGGTGAAGCAGTCATGACGACTGTTCACATCCTAAATCGATTCCCAACGCATAGTCCCGAGGGAAGGACGCCTTACGAAGCTTGGCACGCGCAATGACCAGTCGTCCACTACCTCAAAACTTTCGACTGCATGGGGTACATGAAGAAGATGCCAATTGTGTTTATTGGATATGCTGCAGGTACGGAGGCGTACCGGATGTACAATTCGGTGGATCGGCACGTACACATCACACGTTACATGGTGTTTGATGAGGCGTCCAAGTGGGATTGGGGTAAAGAAGCGGCAAGAGAAGGCTTTAGCACATTCTACGTCGACTCTACGGGTCTAGCAGCCGCTGGACCATCTGTTCCGGGTGCTAGAACTGCTGGCCCAGGTGTTCAAACAGTCCTGCAGGGGCGAGGAGGCCCTGTACGGGGCGCCAGAGTTGCTGGAAGACAGGCTGCAACAGTTGGGAGGAGCGTTGGAGGCACTGGGAGTCCTAAACAGCACCCTAGGGGTGCTGGACAGCACCTAGCAGGGGCAGCGCAGGGCGCCGAAGGCCCTGAACATTCTGTTATCCCTACGGAGGCGTACGAGATTGAAGACTGGAGCTCCCTAAGATTTATGAGCGTCCTCCAAAACCCATCCAGTTGGTCACACCGCCGACGAACATTGTCAGCTACGTCGATGTCACCTCTCCAAGGCACGCTCCACGAAGCCTGGAGGAGGGTGAGCTCAAGTTTATCACCACGGAAGAGCCTACGTCATTCATGGAGATCGAGTCTAGTGAAGTGGATGGGACGTGATGATGAGATGATGAAGCACAAGGAGCGGTACGTGGCAAAGTGCAAAGGCTATCAACAAGGTGGGAGACGAACATCTTGACCAACCAAGTTGGAAGATAGAAGTTCGTAAGGATAGAAAAGATGGGGATTTTGGACGTGCGCCAACATCAAGATCAGATGGAGAATGACGGGTGATCCTAGCTGGCGCCTAGTGTGGCTGCCTAGCAGAATCCAAGTCGGACTCTGTGGCAGGGACAAGCACCAGGGCCAGCTGAGTTCAGGCCGAACTCTGCCCAAAATAGTACGACACCAGGAGATAAACACCCAGATTTCCTTAGAGATAAGACAACTACCTTATAGATAGGACAAAGATAAAATAGAGTTTGGATAGATTACAATAAGTCTAGAGATTATAATAGGGACTCTATGTACCAGGCTTTATAAGCAAGCCAGCCGGCTCCTGGCAGAAGCATTCCATCAGTTGAACAATATTCCACCACAAGAATAGCCCCATACTCGCCTAGTTCTCTCCTTTCTCACAACTATTCAGACCCGTGAAGCCTTTTGTTCTGCACTAGTCTCAGGAATAGTCTCCAGCGGTTGCTGTTCTCCACAGTTGAAGACTGCAACAACGGATCCTGTGCAAAACCTTCCTGCTCAGGACAGATCAATCTCCTATCCTCTGGATCTCCTCCCTTTTCTCTATTTGGATTAGCAGGTTTCTGCTATATTGATCAACTCCAAATCAAGTACCCAGGAGCTGTCTGCACCCTAGAGCAGAGAAGATTTGGTGTCTAGGACATCGGATTTCCAAAGAAACGAATTTTCTCACTCACCTGGAAGATTCTTGTGAGGGGGCTACCCGTGGGCACCTGGTGCCGGAAGAATGGCAAGCCGCCGAGAACGGCAGTCATGCCGACGAGCACCATGAGAGCGGCGAGGGCGAACCCATGGTCCCAGCCCTCCTTGCTCTGGACCCACACAACGAACACGAGCCCCACAAACCCACCGAGCGAAATGCAAAATGCGAACCAGTTGAAGAAGCTGATCTTTCCGCGTAGTTCCTGGGGGTCGTTTCCGTCAAACTGGTCCCCGCCGAGTGCCGCCGCACAGACCCGCAGCGCGCCTTCGCCAACGGCGATCACGTACAGGCCAAGGTTGAGCAGGCTTAGTTGCCGGCTGGTCGCCGGCGTGCACTTGTCCGGGTGGTTCATGATGTTGCACGGCGGTGGGTGCAGCGAAGGGAAGTGTGCCTGGCATGCTAGGAGCATGTATCCCTGCCATGAGAAACCCGTTCCAACCAGTTTGTTAAAATGTTTAGGAATTCTTACCGTGTACAGAGTACTCCCCGGTTTCAAACTGAACTAACCAACATCATTTAAAAAGGGACGGACAGAGTACCAATGAATTATAACTTGATAGGGAATAAATTTAACCAAAACTATTATACTCTTTTTTTTTCTAGTAAGATTTGCTATGTGCTTTGTTGCTAAGAAGAATATACTTGCCATGATCTCGATAGGGGCAAAGATGAGGATGGTGTAGAAGCGTTTAACGTAGGAGTCGGAGATGAAGGCGCCCAGGAAGGAGAAGACGCAGAGTGCACCGAAGAAGTTGGTGGCAGTGGTGGAAGCGTCTGCGACACCCATGTGCACCGTGCCGTGTAGGAAGCTCACTATGTTCAGTATCGTCGGGATGCTCCCCATGTTTGTCATCACGATGAGGACTGCAAAAGCAACAAAGTAACTTGTGTCAACAAACATCAGCAATCTACGTCTGAATATTAAGATAGAATGTTTGATGTGGGAGGAGTTGAAATGAACCGGTTTCTGTAATTTATCGAGTCAGCATATCTTAGCTTAGTTTTTATGTCAATTTCCTTCGTGCCGATATAACACTATATAGTATTACTAGAGCTGGTAAGTCTTCTGCATCTGATATGGTTGCATAAGACACAAATTTGACCATAAATCATTCTGTACGAACAGAAAGAAGGGTAATATGCATGCTCGGCTGTTTACTGTAGATGAACACGGTAGCTTTCACGCCACCATGCCTCTTTGGGTTAACCGGTCGTCCTTTCCAGTCTACGAGGCCTTGCAAAGCCATGGCTCTAGTTGCCTCTCAATTCTCAACACCTATCCGTCACAAGCTCGCAAGACTTCACTACTTCAAACAAGCAGCTCTCGACCGGTTTCGCGTGTTGCGAGCAAGAAATTTGGCTTGAACAGGTGGTTTTTATAGCAGCGGACTGCGGAGGATGAGAAGCAAGGATGGCACCAGGTGGGGGTAAACAATGATGATGGTGCTGCTCTTCGCCCATGATTGTGACTCATTTTATATTATTAGTGAAGTTTCTTTTGTGGCTGTCACAACTATAATGTGGCATTGCCATCGAAATGATTCCAAACCTTGAGAGATAAATATGTCATATGCTAAGAAAGTTACCGGTTTTGTTCTGTGAGAGAAAGAGATGGGGAATTCCAGAAGTAAAAAGACGGAGAAAGAGGTAAGGTACTGCTAGCTTTCAGGAAGTAATAGAGGTCATCTCAAAGTTCGAATGTTTTTCCTGTAATTTTCCTTCAGCATTAATTGGCCACAAATATCATATGGACTTGGACAGAGGCTGAAGCCTGGTGGCCGATCGATCAAAATCCCAAACTTAGGCAGAGAATATAAGAGTTAGTCATGGTAACAACTTTGATCAATTAGACTGTATATTGAAGCAGTGTTATCCGGGTCCTCGATCTTCATGTCTGTTAATTTCTCATGCATGAATTCCTATAGTTACCGGTTCTGGCATACGTATAGCAACCAACATGTACTACATGCATTTGGTCAAGATCCCTTCAAGGAAGATCCAATTCATGTAAATTCTGGATTTTCCTTTTTAATTAATCAGTTGTATAATTCAATTTAGCGAACCGCTGACAAAGAAGAAACTTAGATATTTAGTGGCCTAAATATTCCTGTCAATCTATAAAGGATCTGATAAGATAGCATGGAAAATGTTTGTATATATAGGCTGACTAAACAAACAATACATAGATATTCCTTCCTTCCACAATATTTGTCACGGGTTAACCCGCGATAAATATTTAAGGATGGATGGATTATATTAGTATGATTTTAACTTTTTATCCACGTTTTTGCATTAAATTAATAATAACACTTTAAACTGGTTGATTGATTTTTATTTAACCTAGAAAAAAATGAATTACAGTAGGTATATAAGCTATCGATCGGGGACATATCTAGTCCTGTGTAAAAAGCGTTTAGGATGCTAACATTCTAAAATACATTAGTGTCCATCCGATCTATAACTAATGACTAAAACTAGAGGAGGTGCAAGTGCAAGAAAGACATAAATATTATGAGGTTCTTTTAAAGTGTCTTAGATGAAGATGAAGATCATTTCTCATCACTGGATAGTAGACGTTACTCATCACTTTTAAGAGATGTATACTTCCTTCCTTTATGAAGTTCCATTATGCTTGTGCTGTAGTAGTGGATTTTTTTAGATAATGAGTAGTAGTGGATGTCATTCAAATTAGTCAAATCTAATGGCCTGCATTTTGTAGTAGTTGATTTTTTGGCACCGACGAACTAATTATAGGCTGATTACATCTAAAGTGAACAAAGTTTTGATTCCATAATTTGGACACTTTGCTGACAAAGCCGACAAAGTTTTACGAAAGATATTCTTATCAAAACAGTGCCACGTATAAAAAGGTTAAAATCAGACATGTTTAGATCATTGACTTATTACATTAGCTTCACACATTGTCATTATCAGTTGAAGGCTTATCCACTAGGCACCTTTAACAAAAAATCCCTAGCCTCCTTTTGTGGCTGTTAATTCATCACCAATTCATGATACGACATTTATCTTTTTAGTGAACAGTGACTCTAGAATATGTAAGACCTCTGAATAGTTACATGGATGATCTCATCAAAGAGTTATCAATTTGCACATGCTTTCTCATAATGATGGCCTTTAAACCAATGGGATGATACTATATTTCGATTGACTAAAATTTAAAGTCCTCTCACTTGAAGTGGAAGACGCTCAATCTGTTCTCAAAGATCCATGTGTTAGAGATGTAGGGATTAAGGGCCTTTCTGCATATTTGTTATCCCTGTACATCTATTTATAGAGGCATTCGACCTCCTCAATAATATAAGCATTATTGATAACATGGTAACAGAGTCATGTTTAGAATTAGCTTCTATCCTAATCATCTTCATCAACTTATCTGATGGAATACACGCCGCTTCTCTTTGCGGCTCGATTCTGGTGTTCGTTCATCGCCGGAAACTCTCCATGATCGACGGGCGCTCTTTATTGCATTCGTTTAGTCGTTGCTGGTCATTCGTTTAGTCTGTTGATCTCTGACTCACCAGGTAGAGGCAATCAGGGCTGGTTGTGGGCCCCTTGTGTCCAGGTCGGTGCTGTTAATCACCGGTTGGAGGTTAGACTACTCGCACTCGTTCACCTCTATATCTCACCTCTATATTCCACCTCTAAAAAGATTCATTCTTTACAGTTTTGTTCCTCCCACTCGTTCACATCTATATTTTACCTCTATAAAAATTTTCACCTATTTTATTCCTTTCTTCTCCCTTTATTTTTTTTCCCTTTTTTATTTCTGCTCATTTCCTTCTCTCTATATAGAGGTACCCCTACATTTAACGCGAGTGATATCAAATGTCCACCTTGTCCCGCGGCTCCTTCACAACTTGTCATTTCAGAGAAAGCTACTGAGGATGAGAAAAAGAAGTTACTTGAAGATTATGAGACTCGTCTGACTTCTTATGAGTCTCAGTTGAGTGTGTACAAGACGTGGTTGGATGAGGATGCTCGTGCATGTGCTATTCTTGCTGCTAGTATGAAGGATCGTATGTCTGCTGATATAGTGGAGTTTTAGTATGCATATTAGATTTGAGATTTTCTGTGTCGCCGCTATGAGCCTACTGGTCAGTCTACCTATCTTGTTGCTATTCGCCAGGAGCAACTTCTACGACAAGAAGATGCTACAGTGGATGAGTTCTTCGCTAAGATGTCTGCTATTTGGTGTCAGCTTGACACTCTTGGTCCCAATTGTCACTGAATACCTGTTCGTCTTGTCAGAGTTAGAAGGATGCACTTGAGCTTCATCACACATATGACTTCTTGACTCGGCTTCGTGAGGAGTTCGAGCCTCTTCGTGCTCAGCTGCTTGCTCGTCACCCTTATGTCACTCTTATGGATGCTTTGTCTAGCATTTGTAATGAGCAGACTCGTCTTCGTGTTGCTGGTCTGCTACAGTCTTCTTTAGTGTTGGTTGCTCGTTCCTCGGCTTCTCGTCATATTGCTACTTCCCCGATAGTACCTTCTTCAGTTGCTCCCCCCTCTGTATCTGGGGGGCGTGGTGGTCTTCACTGTGACTATTGTGGTAAAGATGGACATGATAAGGCACGTTGTTTCAAGAAGAGGAAGGATCAGACTCGCCGTTCTTCATAGGGTGTTGGTGGTGCTAGTACTGGAGGCTCTCCAAGGGGTTCTGCTACTACGGATGCCCAGTTGCTCGAGCTTCTTCGTCGCCTCGTTGCCTCTACACCATTAGGAGTTGTTGGTTCTATGACTCAGCCTTCTGCACCTTCAGGTTCTGCTACTGTTTCTAAGTCTTCTACTGAGAGACCACCTACTACTTCTGCTCCAGGTACCCGTCTATGGATTCTTGATTCCGGTGCCTCGTTCCATATGACTCCTTATTGTACTAGTCTGTCTCCTTTAAGTTCATCCTCTCATTCTCTTACTATTCATACTGCCGATGGTTCTCCTCTTTCTGTTGTTGGACATGGCACTCTTTTATCTATCCCTTTTCATGTTACTGATGTCTCTTATGTTCCTGGTCTAACCATGCAACTTATATCTGCTAGTCAGCTAACTGATCATAATTGTCGAGTAATTCTTGATCCTGATCTCTGTTATGTTTAGGATCATCGCACGGGTCACCTAGTTGGCACTGGCTCCCGTGGTCGTGACTCACAATGTCTTTGGGAGCTTGACTGACTTCGTCTTCCTTCCGCTGCACTTGCTAGTCTTATGGCTCCGCGTTAGCTGCTTTGTTCACCTTGTCGTTTGCTCAGTGGCACCATCGTTTGGGTCATCTGTGTGGCTCTTGCCTGTCAGTCCTAGTCCGTAGTGGTCTTTTAGGATTAGTTTCAGGTTCTAAGTGTTTAGCTCAGTGTTAGAGTTGTCGATTAGGGAAGCAGATTCAGATCCCTATCCTTCTAGTGAGTTAGTGTCTGAGTGTCCATTTGATCTTGTTCATTCAGATGTATGGGGTCGAGCTCCTTTTGTTTCCAAAGGAGGACATCGATATTACATCATTTTTATAGATGACTTTTCTTGTCACACATGGATTTACTTTATGAAACATTGTAGTGAGGTCTTGTCTATCTATAAAACTTTTTCTGCGATGATCTGCACTCATTTTGACATATTTATTTGTGTTTTCCGTGCTGACTCTACTTGCGAGTACCTTTCTGATGCTCTTCATTAGGTTCTTTCTGAGCAAGACACTCTTGCTCATTTTTCTTGTCCTGGTGCTGATGCACAGAATGGTGTGACCGAACGCAAGCATCGACATGTCCTTGAGACTGCTCATACTCTTCTGCTTGCTTCCTCTATTTCCCCTCACTTTTGGGTCGAGGCTGTTTCTACTACCACTTACTTGATTAACATTCAGCCTTTGTCTGCTCTTCAGGGTGACATTCATTTTCGGCGTCTTACTGGCAAGACGCCTGACTATACCAGCCTTCGTCCTTTTGGTTGTGTGTGCTATGTGTTGCTCGCACCTCGTGAGCGCACTAAGCTCACTGCTCAGTCGGTCGAGTGTGTTTTTCTTGGATATAGTGCTGAGCAGAAGGGGTATCGCTGTTGGAATCCTGTTAGTCGATGGATGAGGATCTCACGGGATGTTGTCTTTGATGAGACGCGTCCATTCTATCCTCGTCCTTCTTCGGATACGCCTCCTGTATCTTTGGTTGATCTGATTTCATTCCTATTCCTTCCAAATACCGTTGTTGCTAGTGTACCTCCTTCACACTCGGTGTCGCGTCCCACAGTGTCTTTTTCGGAGCCTTCTTCTATGGTCTCTGACTATACTATGAAGCCTCATGTGACACAAATCTACACTTAATGAGTTGTGCCTTCTTCTGGTGAGCCATCAACCCCAGTTGAATCATCGTCGTCTGATGACCCATCTTCTCCTGAGGAATCATCTTCTTCTGATGATTCTTCTCCCGAGCAGCCTCTTGGACGTGGTCATCGCTCTCGTTAGCCTCCTAATCGCTATTCTCCTTCTAGCTTTGCTGCTATCGTTCTTTCTGAGCCGGATACGTATCGTGATGTTGTTCCTCATGCATAATGGCACCATGCGATGGCCGAGTAGATTGCTGCTCTCGAGTGCACCGGCATGTGGGAACTTGTGACCTACCCTCCACGTGTTCGTCCTATCACCTGTAAGTGGGTCTATAAGGTTAAGACCCTCTCTGATAGTTCACTTGAGCGCTATAAGACTCGATTAGTCACCCGTGGCTTCCAGCAGGAACATGGTCGTGACTATGATGAGACCTTTGCTCCTGTCGCTCACATGACCACTGTTCACAATCTACTTGCCGTGGCCTCTATTCGTGACTGGTTCATCTCTCAGCTTGATGTAAAGAATGATTTTCTTAATGGTGAGCTGCGTGAGGGGGTTTATATGCAGCCACCACCTGGGTATTCTGTTCCTGAGGGTATTGTTTGTCGTCTTCGACGCTCTCTTTGTGGCCTTAAGCAGACTCCTCGCGCTTGGTTTTAGCGTTTTGCGTCTATGGTCACTGCTGCTGTTTTCGCTGCCAGTAATCATAATCCAACGCTTTTTGTGCACACTTCATCTCATAGTCGCACTCTTCTTCTTCTCTATGTTGATGACATGATCATCACCAGAGGTAATTTTGAGTACATAGCCTTTGTGAAGGCCCATCTGAGCGAGCAGTTTCTTACGTCTGATCTTGGTCCTCTTCGTTACTTTCTTGGGATTGAGGTTTCCTCCTCTTCTGAGGGAATTTATCAATCTCAGGAGAAGTACATTCAGGATCTTCTTGATCGGGCTTCTCTTACTAATCACCGAACTATTGAGACTCTCATGGAACTCAAAGTCCATGTTCGAGCCACTGATGGTGAGCCTCTTGATGATCCTACTCGTTATTGTCATATTGTAGGGAGTCTAGTGTATCTTGGTGTTACTCGTCCTGATATCTCGTACTCTGTTCACATTCTGCACATTCTGAGTCAGTTTGTTTCGTCTTCCACCCAGGTTCACTATAGTCACTTGCTTTGTGTCTTGCGTTATCTACGTAGGACTATCTCTAGACACCTGTTTCTTTCATGCTCTAGCTGTTTACAGCTCAAAGCATATTCTGATGCTACTTGAGCTAGTGATCCCTCTGATCGTTGATCTCTTTCTGCCTATTGTGTTTTTCTTGGTGGTTCTCTCATTGCTTGGAAGACTAAGAAGCAGGTAGCAGTTTCTCATTCGAGTACAGAGGCTGAGTTGCGTGCTATGGATCTTGTGAGTGTAGAGGTTACTTGGTTGTGATGGTTGTTTGAGGATTTTGGTGTTTCTGTTGGTATGCCAATTCCTCTTTTGTCTGACAGTACAAGTGCTATCAGTATTGCTCGTGATCCGGTTAAGCATGAGCTTACCAAGCATATTGGTGTTGATACTTCTTATACATGAGCACAGGTATATGATGGTGTTGTTGATTTCAGTATGTGCATTCAGAGCTTCAGCTGGCGGATTTCTTCACGAATGCGCAGACCCGAGCTCAGCATAGTTTTTATCTCTCCAAACTCGTGATGCACCTTGAGTTTGAGGGGGTGTTAGAGATGTAGGGGTATATTTATATTTTTCCTTTTGCATAAGAGCCTTTCTGCATATTTGTTATCCCTGTACATCCATTTATAGAGGCATCTGACCTACTCAATAATATAAGCATCATTCATAACACCATGCACTTGTTGTAGTTGTTTTTTGTTTTAATAAAA
Source organism: Tuctoria greenei (assembly GCA_036927565.1). Taxonomy (NCBI): domain Eukaryota; kingdom Viridiplantae; phylum Streptophyta; class Magnoliopsida; order Poales; family Poaceae; genus Tuctoria; species Tuctoria greenei. The sequence continues at coordinate 169,314,357 of JAYESD010000008.1, read as the reverse complement.
TTATGTAGTGACATAAAAAAACTATTGATGTACTGACTGTACGAAAATTATAAGTTGTAATTGTTAGATCCACTCTCTGTATCTCAAAATACTTGTTGTTAGGACAAGCGCTTTAGTTCAAAAATAAACTAAATTTTTTGTCTTAATGATAGGTAGTTTGGAATGGAGGCAGTGCATCTAAGGGTTGTGAACGTTGAGTAAGAGGATCCCATATTTCAGTCGATATATTGAAAATTACACTCTTCATGAAAACAACTAAGGTCTTCGCCTGAAAGGAAAGAAACTAAGATTTGGCCACTAATGAGATCCTAGGTAAGTATCATGCGTAGTGACTGACAACCAAGTCATGTGACTGCAACATCACCTATGGATATACACGCATAACTCGGGCACTTCGATCAATGAGATGTGTGAAGGGATCATGAGAAGATATGATAATAAGCTGTCCAACAGTTAGCATCACCTCTTGAAGAGAACAATGATAGGTTTAATTGGCAAAAGATATATTTGTTCTTACTACTAGTTAGGCACCCTTTTGTGAAGACTAGAGTTCAGTTCTTAATAAGCAACAAATTCAGAATGGACATATATTGTCCAGCCGATTTTGGAAGGATTAGAGACATACGTACTGACTGGATTCAGTACTTTCTGAATATTTATCGACCAGAAAGAAAAGTTAACGAAGCCATATTTCTCCCGTTTGATAATCTAAAAGCTATCGGAGTTATCGCGTGGCGACCCACCGCAGTATGCTATAGCCTGAAGCGCACCACACCACCTCACCTGGACAGGCGATGGTGTCGCATAGCTATCACACGTAAAGGACGTCTTCCATAGCCACTGCGATGCACTACTGGTGAAGGGATGCATCAAAAACCATCTTCATAAGCTTGGCCTGCATCCAAAGATTAGATATGTTGTGACAACGCTACTTTTGATGAGGAAGACGGGTTGACTTTGCTGTTACAAAAAAGCTAAGGTAATAATCGTCCTTCGATAAGAAATATCGTTTTGGAGTTATCCACAAATATTAATTTTGGGTTTGAGGAAGACACAAACTAGGTGCTTTCTAGAGGATATTGTGATCTAGTGGTACGGAGTCGTCCAATGATGGTATCTCGGTGAAATAAGGCATATCAGCGTCCTGCCACACATTGTGATTTCAGTTGCTATAGAATCATATGCCGGCATTAGATGTTTAGGTTAGGTATAGTTCTTTTTTTTGTTTTATTGGGGTCATAATTTTTGCTTGTTATTTTGACTTTCAAATGACAAGGACGCGGAGAGTAGTGAAAGGAACAGCTGGTCTGTGATCACCATTTCAATTTCGTTCGTCACTGTTAAGGTAGATAATGTTGTTACAGTCGAGGTAGAAACCTGTGAGTGCCCAGCTTGAGGGGGAAATATTAAAGGGCCAACATCTGGAGAAGTGTTTTGTTGAGTAAAATACACTTATAGTATATGAATTTGTAACGATGTGTCACATAAGTTTGTAAACTTTTAAAACGCATTTAGAAGTCCTTAAACTAATTACATGTGACGTGCCTACATGGTGGACACATTAAGAAAAATGGAGGACACACTGGATTTGATCATTTTTCAATTTAGCCGTCAAGATTCATTTTATTCACACCCTTCTGCACAAACATCGGAGGGTTACTCCAGGACTCTGACCGAGTCCAGCCAGTGGCGGGTGCCAATCGGGGGCGGCTATCGGGCACCGATGGGGGGCTACCGGGCGATCAATCGGGGGGAGCCGATCGTGGACAGCTGCAGGCTTGGAGGCGGTCGAATCGGCGAGATGCGGGCGCCATGGAGTTGGGCGCCGACTGAGGTGTCTCCGTTCTTCTTTGTTCGCAAGACCAAGCAAGACCGGTAACTTGAAAATCATCAGCCGTGACAAGGTAGATTGTGTTGAATAATCCCGTGCACCAGCTGCACGTTCTGCATGTCTTGCATGGTTAGTTTGCATGATAGGTGTCCGTGGATCTCATTCCCGGTAGTTCAGGTATTCAATTACAGAAGGAGTCGTTGCATGCGCCATACTCGCCGTGGAGTACCCGGTCTCCCTAGTTGAGCGTATGGCACGTTCGGTTGAGGGTGAGTGGGTGTGTGTTGGAAGTATTGGCATGTAAATGACCGTTTTGCTTTTCATTATAGATGCATACGAAAACAGAGTGGTGCAGCATTCCCTGCATCAGCCCACAAAAAAAAACGCTCGTCTGTGCTGTGTCTTGATCTCCCGATTGTGTTCTTGAGTGTTCCATCACCAGTGCGACGTGTTCCGGCTGTGTCACGATGCCATTCACGGCGTGCTGTGCCAACAAGTGGCATCAGAGCCCAGGCCATGGACACCACTCCTCCGAAGGCACCGGCAACACCCGGCGATGGCGGCGCCTCGCAGGATGTTGTGATCGAGAAGGAATCCACCAGTTCGTTGGCGTACCCTGTGCTGACGTGCACGAATTACACCCAATGGGCATTGGTGATGCAGGTGAATCTCGAAGCTCAAGGTTTCTGGGAGGAGATTGAGAGTGACAAGGTCGAGCGCCGCGAGGATCGGCTTGCGCTGGCAGCCCTCCTTCGTGCGGTGCTGATGAAGATGCACATGATGCTGGCCAAGAAGAAAACCTCCGAGGAAGCGTTGGCTTCAGTGAAGTCCATGCGCATGGGTGCAGTTCGGGTCCAGGAGGCAAGTGCCCAAAGACTCCTCAAGGAGTTTGAGGTCATTGCCTTCAAGGATGGTGAAAGTGTCGACGACTTCGCCATGAGGATCAACACCCTGGTTGCCAACCTTGGCGAGCTGGATGAAAAGATTGTAGACGTGCGTGTGATCAAGAAGCTCCTGCGCGTTCTGCCGCCCAAGTTCAACCAGATCGCCGTCTCGATCGAGATGTTCCTTGATCTGAAGACACTAACAATAGAAGAGCTGGTGTGGAGGCTACGTGTGGCTGAGGATCGTGACAACACCGGGGAGAACGGTGACAAGGCCGGCTGACTACTCCTCACCTAGGAAGAGTGGGAGGCAAGGAAGTGTCAATGCCAGGGCGGATCCAACAGCAACAAAGGCGGCGGAAAGCCTCAGCCAAAGAACAAGGAAGAAACACGCTCTGATGGCACTCGTGACGGGGGTGCGTTGCGCGACAGTGGCAAGTCGACGTCTGGTGGCAACACTGGATGCAAGAAGGGAAAATGTCATAACTGCGACATCTATTGGCATTGGGCCAGAGAATGTCAGAAACCACGTTAACCACGGGATGAGACAACCAATATGGCAAAGAAAGAGGTTGATCAACCATCGCTTCTTCTCACTACTTCTTGCTATGTATCAAATGTTCATGTGCAGAGTATGTTCCTCAATGAGGAACGTGTGTTCTCGGAAGAGCGTGAGGATGAGATGTGGTACCTCGATTCCGGGGCGAGCAACCACATGACGGGGTGCAAGTCGGCGCTTGTGTCACTGGACGAGACTGTGCGAGGGACAGTGCGCTTTGGTGACAACTCGGTTGTTGAAATCTGTGGACTTGGCTCCATCATGATGCAGTGCAAGAATGCATAGCACAAAGTGCTAACCGAGGTATACTACATCCCTAAGTTAAAGAGAAATATTCTTAGCTTAGGTCAGTTGGAAGGAAGTGGATGCAGGATCAACATTGCAGATGAGAAGCTGACGGTATATGATCGAGATGGAGGCTTGCTCACTCGGGTGGCACGAACACATAATCGTCTGTATTCTCTGAAACTGAGACACACTGTCCCAGTTTGTTTGATGGCCAAGCAAGGAGATCAAGCGTGGCTGTGGCACTCCCGGTATGGTCACCTCAACTTCGGAGCACTTAGAGAGCTTGGGGGTGAAGAACATGGTAGAGGGAATGCCTCAGATTGATCAAGTGGAGCAATTCTGTGAAGGGTGTGCTTTGGGCAAGCAACACAGAGGTCCATTCCCTCGGGTTGCAGAGCACAAAGGAGATTACCCCTTAGATCTCTTCCATGGAGACCTATGTGGCAAGATTAAACCCAGCACACCAGGAGGTAAAAATTATTTTCTGTTGATTGTCGACAATTATAGCAGATATATGTGGGTCGAGCTGCTGGCAACAAAGAACAAGGCATTCAGATTCTTCAAGAAAACCAAGGCTGCTGCAGAAACTCAACAGGGAAGCAAACTCAAAGCTTTTCATTCAGATCGAGATGGAGAGTTTAATTCAATTGAGTTCGGTGAATATTGTGATGAGCAAGGAGTCAAGCATTACACCACCACACCTTACCACAACAAAATGGTGTGGTGGAGTGATGGAACCAAACTGTTGTGAAGATGGCCAGGTGCCTGTTGAAGTCAGAACATGCCTGCATACTTTTGGGGTGAGGAAGTGAAGGTGGCATTATACATCCTCAATCGGTCACCAACTAAGATATTGAAAGGACACACACTCTATGAAGATTGGCACAGAAGAAAGCCTAAAGTTCATCACTTGAGGACATTTGGTTGTGTCACTCATGTTAAGAAACTTGGGCCTGGTGTAAACAAACTCTCTGACAGATCAACACCGACGGTGTTCCTCGGGTACGAACCAGGAACCAAAGGGTACAAGGTGTATGATCCTGTTGAGAAGAAGGTGCATGTGTCTCGGGATGTGATATTTGAAGAAGAGAAATCATGGGACTGGAGCAGCGTTGAGACTGAATAAAATATTAGAGCTGTACTCACTATCGAAAGCAGAGCAACTCTGACAGCTGAAGAACAGCACCCCATTGACAGTGCAGATAATGCTGAAGAAGCCTTTGAAGATCTTGATCCTCCAACACCTATGACACCCCATGGTATGGTACAAGGTCCAACAGTGGAGTATGTGACACCTCCAGGGAGTGAGCACGATTTTTTAGCAGGTGTGCCACTTCATTATAGAAGAGTGCATAATGTGCTTGACACAACAGAGGAGGTACAAGACTTTGAACACAGTGGGTTGTACCTACTCACAGCTGAAGAACCAAGAAGTATAGATGAGGCTTTGGGTGAGAGATGCTGGAAGAATGCCATGGAAGAAGAGATGAAAACAATAAGAGAAAACAAAACATGGGAACTTGTGAGTTTACCAGTAGGGCACAAATCTACAGGCTTGAAGTGGGTATTCAAAATTAAGAAAGACCCATCAGGGAATGTGGTAAAGCACATGGCTAGACTTGTTTCCAAGGGGTATTGTTGGGATTTGGCCCCTTTTGGTACAACCCATTTATGGGCTTATTTATTTGGGCCAACTCCCCTGGTGAAAAGCCAAGGTGGTGTAAAGAGGTGGCTGGGGACTGTAGTCCCACATTGCCCACCTAGATGGATGTTCCCCAACATATATAGTGACTCTTGGAGTGGTTCTCAGAATGGGAATAATGAGGGAGATGAAGACTGCTGCTATGGACACAAAGTCATACGCACACACGTGCGCGCGTTTCGCGATTTTACGCGTGTTCATCGCGTGACTTGTGACTTGCGACGTTGCGTGTTCGCGTCGTGACGAGTTGTGTTCTACTGCCTTTATTTTCTGCCACATATATTATCTGGAATATTTCATCAACACCTAGACTGCCAGGTCAACATGAGGAGTAACTTGAGGCATAACTGCAGGTCCACGTTTAATGTGCACGAATGCCCATAACTACTCCCATTAGTTGCACATTGAGGGATTTCAGAGGGCGGTTTCCTGAAATTATGGCAGATCGAATCTGAGGCGATTGGAGACTCGAGTATATAAGGAGACGTCCTGTATACTGGAGATATAGATACATACAACACAAAACGCCTCTCTCGCTAACTGCTCGGCGCTGCCGTGTTTTTACTTTGCTGTCTCTTTGTCCGTCGTGCAACGGATTGAGGGAGAGCGGTGTCTCCGAACCGACGTCGGTGATCTGAAGACTTGCACGAGTGCCGACGATCAGGTTTCTGGGAAGTGCATCGCACGGCTGCTCGTTGCACTTACATCTTCATCAGCAATTTCATCATCTACTTCATAGCAGGACGATTGGTAAGTGGATCTCTCGAACTATGGCTGGTTCGATTTACTTGATGAGCGATTTATTCGCATTTGTTTTAGTTCAGATTTATGTAGTACTAGCACTGTTTATGTTGATTGCTAGTGTTTCGGATCATCAAATTAATTGCATGCCATGTGTATTTTCCAACAATCCAGAAACCTGATAGAATTAACATGGCTGGACTTACTGATGCGTTGAAACCCGAGCGATTTGCCGGGGGTGACAATTTTAAGAGATGGCAGACACGGGTCAAATTCTGGCTCATGTCGATGAAGATCTGGTGGGTGATTTTCCCAGTTCTTGCTCTGACTGAGGAGCAGCACCGTGATTATGATCTGGACAATTCCACTTGTCTTGGCTGCATATTGTCACTCCTGTCAGATCAGTTATGTGACATTTACATGAACCACACTTCGGCTAAGGAATTGTGGGAGGCCCTAGATCGTATATATGCGGAATCAGATGTTGGACGTGAACTCTATATTAATGACCAGTACCACGAATATTAGATGGTCGATGACCGATTGTTGGTATTTCTTAACACCACAGAGTTATCCGCAAGCGCATAAAAATATCGTTTTAGCACTTCCCCTTAAGGAGTATTCCCAAGGGTATCGAATCCAAAGAACGTGTGTGCTAATCTTTCGAACTAGCTCACCCAAGGACACAAGTTGTTTGGTAGGCAAGGAACAGAGAGGAATTCAAAGTATTGATCCTAATTCAAGGTAGTTTGCAGTAGATGCTTGCTTCGGACACGGGCTTACTCCTAGCAATACTAGGACGACTTCCGCCAAGAGCCTATGGCATAGCCGAACGTGGAGGATTACGATGGATAGATAGGGCTGTCACCACCTACTGCCTACCTCTTCAATCCGTGGGTCTACAAGATATCCACTGATGATTTATAACCTAAGCACCACGCTTACGCTCTAAATCACTTCTCTAGTTTTTTCGAACACAAAGCTACAATTAGAGCCTCTAATGAATTAAAGCAGTGAAACCACAAGTAACTACTTGTGCAAACTACTAAGAATAAAAGATCAAACTTGTATTGAATTCACAATGGCTTACTTGATTGAGTAAAACCTTTGTATGGGTACAAGTGTAGAAGAGGGACTTGACAAGCCCAAGTCTCCTTCTCCTAGACTCTTCACCACACTGGCCTTCTACTTTGGTAGCCTCTAAGACTACTCTAAACCTTTGGAGTGTAGCACTATTCTCAACTTTTGGTGTGTGTGAGAAGTGAGGTGAGGGGGTCTATTTATAGGTGGAGAATGGTCGGTTCCCGCCACAATTAACGTGCGAATCAGTCACCATTGACTCCAGGGAGTCGGGAGGAGCCAACACATGTAATTTGACCGAGTTTGGTGCCAGGAAGAGGTCAGTCGAACCCCTGGTTCAGCCGACATGGTCAAGGCTCCCCTTGGGGAGTGCTTCCTCCAGGTGGTTTCTAGGTGGGCCCCTTGAAATATATGGGTGCAACACCATTGGATCTCCTCGTATTTTTTCTATTTGTGGGCCATTTGATCCATGTGTTTCCACGTGTCATCGTCTAATTCGTTGAAATCCATTTTCATGGATTCATCCCTGCATGTTTTGGTATTTTGGGTAATAATTCACCTGCATACAAATAGACACCAACACTTGTGGAATTGGGTTAGTGTATAACCCTACAACTATGTTTTGTGTTTCTTTTAAGCACATTATGAGGTGAATTGACGGTCAAAATATGGTACTTAAGGACCGTCAACAAACTCCCCCACACTTAGTCCTTTGCTCGTCCTCGAGTGAAGGCAAGAAGAACTAGAGTGTTGTCATGAATTTGCTATAAGGTAGAAAATAAGGATACTAGATATTTCAACTTATACCTTAATTCATGGATCCCCTTTGTGTATGTGGCTACCACATCAATCTTGGGTGTTTGAAAAGTGGAACGGTTAGAATGAAGTTCCCTTGGATCATTCCCTGCTGAAATGATTAGGCAATTGCTATATTTGAAAGTCATAGGAACTTTTGCCCTTGCCTTCTCGATTGGAATCTCTCAAATCTCTCAAAGTGTTTGAGTCCTCACCATGGCATGTTTTTCCAATTCTTGTCCCTATACTAAAAGTGGCTATATCTGGAGCTTGGTAGGGTTGAATGTGGCACACATTTGCAATTCATATGTTACTAAGTCAAAAACTTGATCCTATGAGAGACTTATGCAATGAACAAAGTGAAGAGAAAATTCTTGTGCACATGAATGGAATGGAGTGGCGAGGTGATAACTCCCATGAATTTGCTCTCTCTTAAGGATGAAACATGGCTACTTTTTTTGAGTACTCTTACTATTTTTCAAGAGTGGATGCTTTTTCTTTTTTTTTTTCTTATAGCAATGTCTTCTACTCCTTTTTATTTTTAGAGAGGCTTTCATTTGTATTGTATGGAGTTTCTTTTTGGCGGATGGGTAATCAATGGATGCAAACTCTCAATGTGAGAAATTTTGCATGAATGGAGTGCACAAGAGTTTTCAATTCAAAAAGTTCATGCATGTCACTCAATTGGGTCACGAGTTTGACAAAGTTCAATGAAAAGCAAAGTGGCATATGATTGTGGTTTTCAGTGAATGTATCATATGGCCTTGGTGGGTATATAAATCCCCAATGAGAGATTTAGGCAAAGTTGAAGACTTCAAATGGTTACAAATGTCAAAATCAATTTCAAGCAAAAGGATGGTTTCTAAAGAACTCATTTACCATATCACACTAGTCAAATACCTAGATGATGTGTTTTTCCTATTGAATTATGGGAATCATAAACAAGGTAATGAATTGAAATATAAAGTATTCAAATTTTCAGCTTAAGCAAATCCTTGACTACCAAATTTTATTTCAATTTGTTGAGTTGATTCGTTTTAGATATGCAATGAAAAATATGAAATCAACTCAAACAGCAGGGTAGCGCATGAAGGTGGGGATAGGAAATCCAAACCGATTTTTGGAGCGAAACGGAGTCGTATGGTGCATAAGACAGGTCGGCCAACCAAGGGGGTTCGGCCAACCTCCTGGTGGCTCTTCCATGGCTCTGTTTTGTCGGGTCGTTTTGTTTATTCGGTCGCGACGTGTTTTGATATGCAACGTTAATTTTTCACGTCGGGATTTCGTGACTTGGGGACATGTTTCCCCCACACCAATTTCCTAAATTCTTTATTCAACAAAATAAACTAAAGGATTTTGTGGAGATATCGAGGAGGATCAACACGAGAAAATAGAACGTGAACGACGCGAAGGGAGAGTCGGTCGGCCCTAGGGTTCGGCCGAACCCCTTCTAGCTCTGTTCGGGCCACATTTTCTCGGGTCGATTAAATGGGCCATCTAGAAGAAGAATTGGATGGGACCATTAGTTGGACGTGGAGAATTTAAATAGAATTGAAAGAAATGGCATGGAAATCGATTAGATTTACCAAGTCGGTGCCCATTCACTTTGAATAGTTGATCGTCATCACCTTGGAGTGTGATTGCTCCATGGGATGAAGTCTCTATTACAGTGAAGGGTCCTTCCCATTTACTTCTAAGCTTCCCATGTCCAAAGAGTTTAACCCTAGAGTTAAAGAGTAAAACTTTATCTCCAGGTTTGAACTCTTTCGGCGCAATCCTCTTATCGTGCCATCTTTTAGTTCTCTCTTTATAAATTATGGCACTGTGGTACACCTTATCTCGCCATTCCTCCGACTCAGAGATTTGCTTCAATTGGTGATTTCCAGCTTCGTTAAGATTCATGTTCCACCGCTTGATGGCCCAATATGCTCTATGTTCCAATTCTACGGGAAGATGGCAAGTCTTCCCATAGACAAGTTGGAAAGGAGACATGCCGATAGGTGTCTTGTAGGCAGTACGATATGCCCATAATGCGTCGGGTAGCTTTTGCTTCCATCCCGTTCCCATTTCCAAGACAATATTTTGCAGAATATTCTTAATTTGTTTATTAGATGTTTCTGCTTGACCACTTGTCTGTGGGTGGTATGGGGTAGCAATGTTATGCTGGACTCCAAGTTCCCTTAAAAAATTCCGGAAGGTCTTATTTATGAAATGAGACCCTCCATCACTTATGACCATACGAGGAGTTCCAAAGCGTGGGAAAATGATCTAATGGAACATTTTCCTTGCTTGCTTGGAATCAGTATTTTTGCATGGCAATGCTTCTACCTATTTTGACACATAATCGACGGCAAGCAGAATATACTCGCAATCATAAGACCTCGGAAAAGGTCCCATGAAATCAATACCCCATACATCAAATAATTCCACTTAGAGATTGTATGTTAGGGGCATCACATCGCGAGCAGAGATTCCTCCATGCTTCTGGTATTTCAACATCTGCGAATGAATTCCTTGGTATCTTCATACATTGAAGGCCAATAGAATCCACTCTGCCAGATCTTTGCCTGAGCACGGTAAACACCGTAATGACCACCATAGGGGCCAGCATGGCATTTCTCTATGATTTTGGTGCCTTCGATTGATGGGACACACCTTCTAAGAAGGCCATCGGCACATATTCGATAGAGGTAAGGGTCATCCCAAAGGTGTCTACGACTCTCATAAATGAGTTTATTTTTGTTCTCCCCTGGTGGTACGTATCCTGTGACCATAAAGTTCACAATATCCACATACCAAGGGTGAGAGTCTATCACCTTGAGGAGAATATCATGTCGTAGGAAGTCATTGATAGGTATGTCCATGGTTTGTGTGACTTCCATACATGAAAGATGATCTGCTACTGAATTCTCTACTCCTTTCTTATCTCTTATTTCTAGATCAAATTCTTGGAGTAGAAGAATCCATCGAATTAGCATGGGTTTAGCATCCTTTTTGGTAAGCAGATATTTCAAAGCAGCATGGTCTGTGTAGACTATGACCTTTGCTCCAACCAAATAGGATCTAAACTTGTCGATAGCAAAAACTACTTCTAGGAGCTCTTTCTCAGTTGTGGCATAATTGAGTTGGGCTCCTGTCAGAGTTTTGCTAGCGTAGGATATTGCGTGATGCTTTTTATCTTTGGTTTGGCCTAAGACCGCACCAACAGCAAAGTCACTGGCATCACACATGATTTCGAATGGCAGCGTCCAATCAAAAGGTTGGATAATTGGAGCTGAGATGAGTGCCTTTTTGAGTATATCAAATGATTTAGGGCATTCATCATCGAAATCAAAGGGAGCTTCTTTAGCTAATAGGTTGGTGAGGGGTCTAGCGATTTTGGAGAAATCCTTGATAAATTGTCGATAGAACCCCGCATGACCTAAAAAGCTGTGGATTCCCTTAACATTGATAGAAGGTGGATGTTTTTCAATAACTTCAATTTTAGCTTTGTCCACCTCTATCCCTCTCTCGGACACCAAGTGTCCAAGAACGACGCCTTCCCGGACCATGAAATGACACTTTTCCCAATTAAGCACAAGGCCCTTCTCCTGGCATCTTTATAAGACCCTGTCTAAGTTTTCTAGACAATGATCAAAAGTTTTTCCATAGACGGAGAAATCATCCATGAAAACTTCTATGATATCCTCAATCATGTCTGAAAATATAGACATCATGCATCTCTGGAAAGAGGCAGGAGCGTTACACAGTCCAAAGGACATACGCCGGTAGGCATAGGTCCCGTAAGGACATGTGAACGTGGTCTTACTTTGATCATCGGGATGGATAGGAATTTGATGATATCCCGAATACCCATCAAGGAAACAGAAGTAGGAGTGTTCTGCTAATCGCTCTAACATCTCATTAATGAAGGGCAATGGAAAATGGTCTTTCCTTGTTGCCTTGTTAACCTTTTGGTAGTCAATGCACATCCTCCATACTATGATGGTCCGTTGAGGAATTAATTCATTCCTCTCATTTTGAACGACCGTCATACCTCCCTTCTTAGGCACTACTTGAACTGGACTTACCTATTCACTATGAGGAACAGGGTAAATAATTCTGGCATGCAGAAGTTTCAAGACTTCTTTCTTGACAACTTCTCGCATCGCATTATTCAATTGCCTTTGAGGTTCCCTTGAGGGGACACTCTCAGGGTCAATAGGAATACGATCGGTGCATAACGCTGGACTAATTCCCTTGAGATCCCGAAGTGAATATCCAAAAAGAGCTCTATCCCTTTCTAACATGGCTGTGAGTTTGAGCATTTCATCATCTGAAAGCTTGTCACTTATGATGATAGGGGCTTCCAAATCGTCATTTAAAAAGGCATAACGTAGGCCTGGAGGTAGAATATTGAGCTCAACAGGAGGTCTTGGGGAAGGCTCTTCTTTTGGCAATCCAATTTCCTCCTGAAATTCATCCTCCTCTTGGATGAAGTCTTCTTCTCCTTCAATTTCTGAGGGTTCTAAAAATTGAAGAGTCCTAACCTCCTCCATTGGCTCATCTTGGATGGGAGATTCTGCATATGTGTTCTTTGAGCGCAGAATAGGTATGGAGAAATTTCTCCCTCCAAGATTGATATTGAGGCTTCCTTCCAAAGGAACTTCCATGAGAAATTTCTCTATGGGAATCCCTATCATGATGTCGAAATCTTGGATTTCGAACACGTGAAAATCTAGGAGAGCCTCAACATCTTTGTGTCTAACAGAAACTTGTTGCAGAACCCCACAACCTTCAAGAATGGCTCTGAATGAGTCTCGGAAGGATTTGCGTGTTGTTGCCAATGGCACATCGCCAAGAATGGCGAGAGCACAAGAATCAGAAATGATATTTGCTCCAGCAGTAGGGTTGTATAGGATTCTCATTGGTGTCCCTCTAATAGAACATAAAATGGTAGCCAAAGTGAGGTCATCCGAAGAATTTCGGGTGAATTATCGACTTCAACTGTCCATTCTCTGCTCAAGATAGAGGTCAACTCCTTGACCATTTGGCGGACGAACACCCCGTCAGGTGGTTCAGGTGGAGTTGGTGGCAATGAAGGTTTCCTATAGCAACAATACTTTGAGGTATTTCCATAATCTTCAAAAAGCTCTTCCTCAAAGTAAAATGGAAACTGCGAGGGTTGAATTTCTTCTACCTTCGTAGTCTCAGGTTCGGGAGTGGATTCCTCTGGCAAGGCTTGGGGTAAACAAGAAATGTTTTCATCCTTGTCCAAGAGTGCATCCTCCGTTCTTGACACGACGTCCTCTTGGGGAGGCTCATTAAGACCCATAATGAGGGAAGAATTTTCTAGAATTCTGTCCAGAAGATCCTTGCCTTCTTCTAGTGTCTTATGGAGGAAAGATCCTCTGGCCATAATGTCAAGCTATAGGGCAAACTCTTTGTTCAATACCATGAAAAAATGTTGCAAAAGCATTGTATTAGGGATTAACAAATCTGGGCCAGAATTTTTCAAAAGAGAAAAATCTGTCCCAAGCTGCACCTATGGATTCCTTCTTCATCTGCTGGAAGCATAGTACTTCCTTTCGTAAGGAAACAATTCGGGCAATGGGAAAGAAAGCAAGACAAAATTTGTCTCATAATTCACTCCAATCACCGTTTGTCTTCCCAACATAGTGGTTGTACCATTGTTTGGCTTTTTCCTTGAGGGAAAAAGAAAACAACTTCCATTTGAGAGTTTCCTGTGTTATACCTTTGATTAGAAGGCATGAACATAGTTGTTCAAACTCTTGTAGATGGTGGTAAGGGTTTTCACAATCCGTTCCTGAGAAGGATTGTTCCCGAACCATAGCTATAAAGCCAGGGCGAAGTTCATAGTTGGTTGAACAAATAGGTTCCGCCGAAGGCGGTGGCTCACAAAACTTGCCCTTCGGAGCAGAGTAAGAAAGAATGGTGGGTTGCTCCATTTATATGGTGGTGGTAAGGTAAGAATAAGAAAGGTAAGATGATAGATAAGGGGGATATGATACAAGGGTGATCTTGTTTTGAAGATTAACAACAACCGTTCCCCGACAACGGCGCCAGAAATGCTTGTTGGTATTTCTTAACACCACAAAGTTATCCGCAAGTGCACGGAAACACCGTTGTAGCACTTCCCCTTGAGGAGTATTCCCAAGGGTATCGAATCCAAAGAATGCGTGTGCTAATCTTTCGAACTAGCTCACCCAAGGACACAAAGTTGTTTGGTAGGCAAGGAACAGAGAGGAATTCAAAGTATTGATCCTAATTCAAGGTAGTTTGCAGCAGATGCTTGCTTCGGGCATGGGCTTACTCCTAGCAATACTAGGACGACTCCCGCCAAGAGCCTATGGCATAGCCGAACATGGAGGATTACAAAGGACAGATAGGGTTGTCACCACCTACTGCCTACCTCTTCAATCCGTGGGTCTACGAGATATCCACTGATGATTTATAACCTAAGCACCACGCTTACGTTCTAAATCACTTCTCTAGTTGTTTCGAACACAAAGATACAACTAGAGCCTCTAATGAATTAAAGCGGTGAACCCACAAGTAACTACTTGTGCAAACTACTAAGAATAAAAGATCAAACTTGTATTGAATTCACAATGGCTTACTTGATTGAGTAAAACCTTTGTAGGGGTACAAGTGTAGAAGAGGGACTTGACAAGCCCAAGCCTCCTTCTCCTAGACTCTTCACCACACTGTCCTTCTACTTTGGTAGCCTCTAAGACTACTCTAAACCTTTGGAGTGTAGCACTATTCTCAACTTTTGGTGTGTGTGAGAAGTGAGGTGAGGGGGTCTATTTATAGGCGGAGAAGGGTCGGTTCCTACCACAATTAATGCGCGAATCAGTCACCATTGACTCCAGGGAGTCAGGAGGAGCCAACACATGTAATTTGACTGAGTTTGGCGCCAGGAAGTGGTCGGCCGAACCCCTGGTTCGGCCGACCTGGTCAAGGCTCCTCTCGGGGAGTGCTTCCTCCAGGTGGCTTCCAGATGGGCCCCCTTGATATATATGGGTGCAACACTGTTGGATCTCCTCGTATTCTTCTGTTTGTGGGCCATTTGATCCATGTGTTGCCACATGTCATCGCTTGATTCGTTGAAATCAATTTTCATGGATTCATCCCTGCATGTTTTGGTATTTTGGGTAATAATTCACCTGCGTACAAATAGACACCAACACTTGTGGAATTGGGTTAGTGTATAACCCTACCACTATGTTTTGTATTTCTTTTATGCACATTATGAGGTGAATTGACAGTGAAAATATGGTACTTAAGGACCGTCAACACCGATCTATCGTGGAACAGGCTCATGAGATCTAGCTTCTGGTGGGGGAACTTGCACACTTTGATACAGTCTTTCCTGACAAGTTCGTGGTTGGTTGAATAATTTCCAAACTGCCTCCATCTTGGAGAAGTTTTGCCACGAGCCTGAAACACAAGAAAGAGGTTATGACTGTTGAGATTCTGATCTCAAATCTTGATGTTGAGGAGAAGGCAAGATCAAAAGATGTGCCTCGTTCTGTTCTGCATGAAGGGAATCCATCTAATGCCAATGTGGTTGAAGGGAAATCTGGTGGCAATAAGAATAACAAGGACTGGAAAGGAAAAGCCAAACAAAATACTAGCTTTAAGAAGAAGAAGAATAAAGAAGACCTGACTTGCTTTGTGTGTGGTGAGCTTGGCCACATAGCCAGAAAATGCCGCAATAGAAAAGGCAAGAAAGGTGGTGGTCAGAACTCTGTGAATGTCACCATTAGCGAGGCTGGAGGAACGTCTGGATCAGGGTATGTTCCAGAAGTTTTTATAGCATGTCAATCCACCGATTGGTGGTTAGACATGGGAGCTAATGTGCATGTTTGTTCTGACTACGATTTATTTTCTTATCAGGCTACCGACAATTGCTCCGTCTTGATGGGCAATGGGTCTAGGACTGCTGTACATGGAATTGGAAGAGTCGATCTGAAGTTGACCTCCGGAAAGACTCTCTCTTTGAAGAATGTGCAACACGTTCATGGAATAAATAGGAACCTGATTAGTGGTTCTCTATTGTGTTGTGATGGCTATAAGCTAGTGTTTGAGTCAGACAAATTTATTGTTTCGAAGTTTGGTTTATTTATCAGAAAAGTCTATGATAGCGGAAGCATGTTCTGCCATTCAATTGCTGAAGATTGTAATAACCTTGTGAACTCAATTGCTTGTTCTAGTTCTGAATGCAATGGACGAGAGGCTACTGTTTGGCAGTCTCAGCTTTGTCACATTAATTATGATCGCATCATTAAATTGTCCAAACTTAATTTGATTTCAAAAATTCCTGTTGAAAGAATATCTAAGTGTCATGCATGTGTGCAAGCTAAACAGCCACGTAAGCCTTTTAAAAGCGTGGAAGAGAAGAGCTTGTCACTTAGATTTGTGTGCAATGAATGGAATTTTGACTAGAGCAGGCAAAAAATATTTTATATCTTTTATTGATGATGCTACTAGATATTGTTATTTCTATCTTATTAAAATGAAAGATGAGGCATTGGATCATTTTAAAATTTATAAGGCGGAGGTTGAAAACCAACTAGAAAGAAAAATCAAACGTGTTAGGTCCGATAGGGGAGGAGAGTATCTTTCTAATGATTTCAACGAATATTGTGCGGAGCATGGAATTATCCATGAGAGAACGGCTACCTATTCACCCCAATCTAATGGGGTGGCTAAGTGGAAAAACCGAACATTGGCGGACTTGGTTAATGCCATGTTGGACAGTTCGGGTTTATCCAACTCATGGTGGGGGGAAGCTATTTTAAGCGCATGTTTTGTGCTGAATCGAGTTACATCATCTAAGGGTGAAATAACCCCATATGAAGGATGGAAAGGAAGAAATCCTGCTCTCGGTTTCTTACGTGCATGGGGCTGTTTGGCCAAGGTTAATGTGCCTGCGTGTAAGAAACGAAAAATGGGACAAAAAACCGTTGACTGTGTCTTTCTAGGATATGCACAACATAGTGCAGCCTATAGATTTTTAGTGATTAGATCCAAGATTCCTGACGTGCACGTTAACACTGTGACGGAATCTCGTGATGCCATATTTTTCGAGGATATATTTCAAATGAAGGATAGAGTGGTAGGTCATAGCGAGGCATCTACTAGTTTTACTCCTAATCCTTCTCCAATATTCGGACCTTGTTCTTACACTGAAAAACCTATTGAGGATGACAATACAAATATTGTTCCTCGTAGGAGAAAGAGATAAAGGATTGAAAAATCTTTTGGTGATGATTTTACTGTCTACCTCATTGATGATACACCCAAAACACTTTCAGAGGCATATGCATCACCAGATGCAGAGTACTGGAAGGAGGCAATCCATAATGAAATGGAGTCCATTTTAACTAATGAGACTTGGGAAATATGTGACTGTCCTGTTAGGTATAAAGCTGTTGGGTGTAAGTGGATATTTTAAAAAAAAAGATCAAACCAGATGGTACAGTCGATATATATAAGGCTAGACTTGTAGCCAAGGGATTTACCCAAAAGGAAGGGGAGGATTTATTCGATACTTATTCACCTGTTGCTAGGCTAACCATAATTCGTGTGCTTGTTGCACTTGCTACATGTCATGATCTCCTTATCCATCAAATGGATGTGAAGACAACTTTCCTAAATGGCGAGCTCGATGAGGAGATCTATATGAAGCAGCCTGATGGTTTTGTGGTGCCTGGGCAAGAGGACAAAGTGTGTAAGTTACGAAAATCCTTGTATGTCCTTAAGCAGGCTCCAAAGCAGTGGCATGAGAAGTTATATATAACTATGACCTCAGCAGGCTTTGTGGTAAATGAAGCTGACACTTCTGTGACTATCGGTTTGGTGGGGGTAAGGGAGTAATACTGAGCTTATATGTTGATGATATATTAATTTTAGGGACTAGTATCGATGTGATAAATGATGTAAAATCATTCTTGTCCCAAAATTTTGATATGAAGGATTTGGGAGTGACAGATGTTATTCTAAACATCAAACTGATTAAAGGCGAGAATGAGATTACTTTAAAACAATCCCATTATGTGGAGAATATTCTGAGTCGGTTTGGGTACTCAGATTCTAAAGCTTCTCCAACGCCATATGATCCTAGTCTAAAGCTTCGCAAGAATAGAGGACAAGGGATTAATCAGTTGAGATATTCCCAAATTATTGGTTCTCTCATGTATCTTGCTAGTGCAACTAGACCTGACATCTCATTTGCAGTAAGCAAATTGAGCAGATTTACTTCCAATCCTGGAAGAAATCACTGGTGTGCACTAGAACGTGTAATGAAATACTTGAGAGGTACATTAACATATGGACTTCACTATACGGGGTACCCAGCTGTACTAGAAGGGTATATTGACTCAAATTGGATCTCAGATGCTGATGATATCAAAGTCACTAGTGGATACGTTTTCACTATTGGTGGTGCTACAATTTCATGGAGGTCTCGTAAGTAGACTATATTGACAAAGTCAACTATGGAAGCGGAACTTGTAGCACTTGAGACAGCTACTACTAAGGCAGAGTGGCTGAAACAGCTCTTGATGGACTTGCCATTGGTCGTTGAACCTGTGCCGGCCATTCCTTTGCATTGTGACAATCAAAGTGTGATCACAACTGTAGGCAATGCAAAAGAAAATTTGAAATCATCAAGACATGTGAAACGGCGAATCAAATCCGTGAGATATTTGAGAAATACTGGAGAGATTGTCGTTAAGTATATTAATACTAAAAGAAACCTTGCAGACCTTTTTACTAAGGGATTAGCACGTGCTGTAATTGAAGAAGCATAAAAGGAAATGGGTTTGATATCCACGTGATGTTATCATACAATGGTAACCCAAACTATGTGATTGGAGATCCTGTGAAGTAGATCTTGGGAAAAACAAGTTGTATGGATAACTGGAGAGTACATATTTATTACTCATTTCCGCTAGTAGATGCGTACTCTCAGTACTGCATGGAATGTTGACTTTGTGTCTTAATGTGTTCTGAGGCCTAAATAGATAAGGTATCGTCCTGCAGTGTATACTTGTAAGAACACACCTATATGAGTTTGGCTGTCGGGTCGCGGTCTATGAGATGTGGTTAATCTCAATAAACTCATGAATAGACACGGGAGAATACTGTAATGCTCCAACCTGAGGCATGGCTTTAAGCGGCCTAGTATCAACGATGCTTTCATGTGAAACTTGCTCACGCAAAACTAGCAATTCAAGGCTATGTCCATTGCAAAGTTGTGAGTATGTGAATCATGGAATGCTAGGTGCAGCTCAATCCGTATCGGGTCTGCACTGCAAAGCTGATATATTAAAGCGCGGAGTTGTTACTTGTAGACCTTGGCTTTTGGTGGGGATTGTTGGGATTTGGCCCCTTTTGGTACAACCCATTTATGGGCTCATTTATTTGGGCCAACTCCCCTGGTGGAAAGCCAAGTTTGTGTGAAGAGGTGGCTGGGGACTTTAGTCCCACATTGCCCACCTAGATGGATGTTCCCCAACATATATAGTGGCTCTTGGAGTGGTTCTCAGAATGGGAATAATGAGGGAGATGAAGGCTGCTGCTATGGACACAAAGTCACATGCACGCATGCACGTGCGTTTTGCGATTTTACGCGTGTTCATCGCGTGACTTGTGACTTGCGACGTTGCGTGTTCGTGTCGTGACGAGTTGTGTTCCACTGCCTTTATTTTCTGTCACATATATTATTCAGAATATTTCGTCAACAGCTAGACTGCTAGATCAACATGAGGAATAATTTGAGGCATAACTGTAGGTGCACGTTTAATGTGCACGAATTCCCATAATTGCTCCCATTAGTTGCACGTTGAGGGATTTCAGGGGGCGGTTTCCTGAAATTATAGTGGATCGAATCTGAGGCGATTGGAGACTCGAGTATATAAGGAGATGTCATATATACTGGAGATACAAATACATACAACACATAATGCCTCTCTTGCTAACTGCTCTGCGCTGCCGTGTTTTTGCTCTGCTGTCTGTCGATGTTTGGATCCGGCAGATCTCCTGATACTACTATTGGTAGATCGCGGAGTTGCAGTTCGGTAATGGGCGTGCAGAGGTTCAAGAAGGTGAATGACAAGTGGACACAAAGATTTATGTGGTTCGGGCCGCCTGAGCGTAATATCCTACTCCACAGGGTGTGTTAATGTTGTATTGAGCGTGTGAGTCTAGAAGAAGCTCCAGAAGAAGAAGCTCGTCTAGGTCAGGGAGTCCAGAAAAGGTCTGGAGAGGTCTCTTGTGTATCGTCGACCAGTCCTTCTATAGTACAAGGGCTGGTCGTTACACCGTTAGCCTGGCCCGACATGTGGCCCCAGCGGTTACACATGCTTGATACACAATTAATGAGGTTAATTACACTTAATGGCCCAATAATGGGCCTTAACAGTGCTGTTACCAGTATTGAGGCCCATTCGATTGTGTGTCATTAATATGACATTAATGACACTTAATCGGGTCTTGAAGTCTTTGATTGCTCCTTGAAAGTCCGGAGCCGTTGGTGGTCCACCAACCTAATTGTTGAAGTTGAAGGTCCGGCGGTTCAGCCACGTGGCAGCACTGGAGCTTATCGTCGTGGACAGGTAGGTCCGGTGCTGTTGGACACGTGTCGGTACCGGAGCTTCCATCTCTCTGGGGTTAGGTCCGGGGATGCCATACCGATATCTAGTCTGGAGCTTTCCCATGTGTGGGCGATAGCTCCAGTCTTATGATACACGTGGCAGCCCTGGGACTAACCATGTCGGGGAAGCAAGTCCGGTTTCACCTGACATGTGGGGCCTTCGGAGGTCTTCAAATCTGGTAGATGGAGTTTCCTTGTGATCTTTACAATCTCAAGGGGTATCCGGTACGTAGGGTACTGACAGTGGCCCCCTGGGCCCACCTCTGGGAGAGACCTTTTGGATGAAGTCATTCTACCGGAGGTGGGTCCATTCTTCGGATTTTGATCCGTGTCTTCAAGGGTCTTCTGACGTGTCGTTGGCGATAGTTCGCAGTTAAACTACCGCCACGTGGCATATCCTGGATACGGCAGGTGAGATCTCAGCGTCCGGATCTCACGCAATTGAAGGTCGCTGGTTCCTGATACGAAAATCGTATCGGTTCCGCGCGCCCTGTTAGGCCGCCGCCTTCGGGTTTCCCGCCTTTCATGGTGACAACCGTTCGCCTGGGGTAAGGACCTCGACTTGATCGTCGGGGTGGCCCTGGGCCCCCTTGTCATTGGCAGGGTGATGTTTTTGACTCGTATCGTCGGCTCCTCTGCAGTTTCCATCCAAGCGTCGCGGGGGCTTACTTAAGAAGGAAAGCATGCACTGTTTGGGAGGTTCTTTACACCTTTCATTCGAACTTGCATTCAAATCCTCCAAACTTTCGCTTGTTTTCAATCTCTTGCCCCGCTGTGTCGCGATGGAGTTGGGTCTCCGCCATAGCCGACTGAAGACCGACAGTGATTTGAAGAAGGTCCGGTCCCTCATGGGGTGGTCCCCTGACTTCTTCAACCACTTGGTCCGCGCCGGCAAGCTTCCATTCAAGAAGGAACACGCCGGCGACATGGTGTACATCTCCGCGTACGCCATGGTGGGACTGATCCCACCTTTCTCCTCTTTTTTCTTGATGCTGCTAGACTTCTATGGTCTGCAGCTGTACCACCTTGGCCTCCACTCCATTCTCTTGGTGTCAATCTTTGTCCACTTCTGCGAGATGTGGGTGGGCATTCCTCCCATGCCTTGAGCTCTTCCGCGTTCTTCACTGTCCACACTACCGGCAGGAGTGACGAGTACCTTGGCTTCTACTATTTTTTGAAGAGCAAGAAGTGCCCATTCAAGTACTTGCAGTTGTTCCCTTCTGGGAAGTGGGAATACTGGAAGAAGGATTGGATCGTCATCAAGGTGGAGGAGCACGAGAAGCTGGAGCTACCCGAAGGCCTCCCCAACGTCGACACTGCAGCTTGGAGTGAAGCTCCAGTGTTGTCGGACGCCTTCAACCCTGCTCTGACCAGGATCCGCCAGTGCGTGGAAGGAGGGGTGACTCCTCAGGTGGTGTTTTGTAACTTCGTGACCAACAGGTGGGCTCTGCTGAAGAAGAGGGAGAAGCTTGCTTGGGCCCTCAACAGTATGCTGAACGACGACCGGATCGAGACCGGTTTGAAGTCCAACATGGAGGGTGAAACTTTGAAGTTCCACCTCAAGAAGTTCCAGCACAACATCGACGTCGAGGGTGACGACTTTGCTCCGCCGGCAGCTTTCCTCACTCTGAACATGGAGGCAGAGTTCAGCAGGGAGCTCCGGTGGACGATGCCGGTGCTTGACGACCTTCGTGTCATTGAGAGACGTTCGACCACCATGTTGGCGATCCCCGGAGCTCCTGAGGGCGGCTTCGCTCCCACCCCAAAGCCAAGAACCGAAGTTGTAGGTAAGGGCAAGGAGTTGGCTGAGCCCTCGAGCTATAAAAGGAAGTTGAAGCATGCCGACGTAAGGTCCGTCAGGCCTGCTTCTTTCACGGCGTCTCCTTCTCCCCGGAGGGGAAGATCTTCAACGGCGGCATCTACTCCAGCAGCGGCATCTTCTCGGGGTGCTAGCTGTGGCCAAGTGACTCCAGTACCAGGGCCAGTTGAGGGCTTTGGGTCCGGAGGTCCTTCCCGGTCGAGGGGGGCCTCGACCAAGGCAACGCCGATAGCAGCAGCAAGCTCCAGGGGACCTTCCAGGACTACCACATAAGTGGCAGCTAGGGCCAGTCCGGAGCGTCCGGAAAAGAGGTTATGTGCTAACTGGTGCGGAAGCCTTCTGAGGTAATTTTTGATTTTTACCTCATCCAGTTGTTTTATTGTTATATCTGTATTTTGAGTTTCTTCATCCTTCATCCACAGCATGCCTAAGAAAAGGGTTGAAGCTCCGGTCCCTGCAGCAGTAGTTGAGGCTGTGTAGGCTAAAGCTCCAGCTCCAATTCTAGTGCCGCCCCAAGAGGTGGTTGAGGCTGCAGCAGCCCCGGCGCTGGCTGTCGTGGTCTTGGACCTCGACTCATCCCCAGAAGCTCCCGTGGTAGCGCCAGACCACGGGAATGAAGATGTACCAGCGGTACCAACCCCGTACGTTGATGCTCCGGGCTTGGATGCTAAGATGTTAGACGCTCTGGCCACAGAGCCAGAGGTAGCTACGATTCCGGCCCTAGAGCCAGATGTTGTTGAAGCCCCGGCAGTCGAGACGGTGGTTGATGAGGTCCCGGCGGTGGAGCCGGGTGTTGATGAAGCTCCGGTGCTTGAGCCGGTTGTCGAGGAAGCTCCGGCGGTAGAGCCGGTTGCTGCAGAAGTTCCGACTATAGAGTCGGTCATCGAAGAGGTTCTGGCGTCCAAACCAGTTTCTGCGGAGGTGTCGGCGCATGAGCCTATGATGGTCGAAGCGCCAGCGCCTGAACCCATGATGGTCGAAGCGCCAGCACCTGAGCCAGCGGCGGAGGAGACGCCTGCGCCGGAGCCGGAAGTAGCTTCTACTCCGACTGAACCTTCAACACCTTCTCTAGAAGTGGTGATCCCGAAGGTGCTTGCTGCTGAGCCAGGGTGCCAAGATGAAGCTGCTCGCCCCCCGCCTGAGGGGCCAGTTGTTGATGACCTGGCGGCGAGACCTTCGGAGCCAATTCTGGAGGTTGACACTTCTGCTGCAGGACCTTCCTCGGCGGCGGCCGAGGCTAACCCGGAGGACGGCCCTAGTGGAGTGGAAGCTCAGGGGACCGCTCTTGTAGAGTGGGACCCAATTTTGGTCGCTAAAGACCCGCTGGAGCCAGTGGAGAGGACCCCAGCAGGTTCGGACCCGATCCCCCTATCGTTTTCTATTGACAACGCCTGCTCCAGTCTTCGCCAGGTCCAGCTGGCTTTCTACCACGACAGCAAATCCCTCGAGGAGGAGCGCCAAACTCTTAGGAGGTGGCGCAACCGGCTCCATTTCGAGACCAAGCTGGCGCAATCGAGGCTGGCTAACAACAAGGACTGGGTGCAGAGGGAGAAGGTCTGCCTGGAATATTGGGGTAAACTATTGGATGAGAGGGAAAGCATGACGCGATCCCTCGACAACCAGTCCTGGGCCATCTATGAGCAGGCCAAAGCTGCTAATAGCGCAATGGATGATCGCCAGGAGAGGCTCGCTGCCATACACGCTAGTCTCGTCAAGCGCCGGAAGGCTCTTGAGGCGCAGGAGAGAAAGCTCGAAGATGAAGAGCAAAAACTCCTAGAGATGCGAGACGACCTCATGAAGAGGGAGGAAGAGCTTGTCCAAAAGATAGCTCTGGCTGACAAGAGCCTCGAAGAGCACACTAAGAAATTGGAGGAGCGCTGCGAGGAAGAGGAGAAGAAGGCCTGGGAGCGAGGGCAAGATCTCTACAAGCAGGAGAATGCCGTCGCCGCTAGGGAGAAGAAAGTGCAGGGCCGGGAGAAGGATCTGGTCAACCGCTGGAATGAGATCCACCTTCGGGAGGAAGAGCTCAGTAGACTCAAAAGGCAGGTTGTTGAAAAGATTCAGTAGAATGCCAAAGAGGTGGAGCATCTTGCTCAGGAGAACTCAGAGCTTGCGGCGGCCAAAAGATCCTTGGAGGAGATGAGAAGCACAAGGGCTGCAGAGTCCCAACAAGTTTGGGACTTCCTGGGCAAATCCAACGATGCGCTGATGCCAATGGGCTTTAGTCCTGTGCGTCCGGATGATCCAGAGCTGGAGATGGACCTGGCGTTGGAGGCGCTGAGTTCAGCAGGCAACAAGCTCACTAAGATGGGCGATGTCATCGCGGGCCAGCTGGAAACTGAGGGACAGTCCCTGGCGAAGAACGTCGCAGAGTTCGTGTTGACGCGCTACACCAGCCGGGACCCTCAATTCCCTCTGGACCCGATGCTTGAAGGCCCCATCGAAGGAAAGGGTGAAGCCGCCTGAGCCAACATGTCGGAGGTTGCCCAGAAGGTCGCCCAGTTCTTCCACAGGGTCTAGGACCATCTCTTTGTAGCTCCCGCTTGTATTCTCTCTTCTTCTTCTCCAATTTTGTAATCTCTTGTCTCTAGATGAATGAAATCCAATTTTTTTGTGAATTTCATTTTTTGTCTTCAATACCTTTGTTTCACTTGGCCCCCTGGTAGATATACACAATTTGATTGTGAACATGTACCAAGAGGATGTAACAATTGTTGAAGACCTGCATGCTTCGAACTTGTAGAATGTTCGTCCGAAGTCTTTGATAGTGTTGGCCCCCTGAGGTTGTCGGAGCTTAGTGGCTCCAACATTTACCATCCTCAGAGCTTAGCAGCTCTGGCAGTAGTCTCCATCAACGTGTAAAGCATCAACGGTTAGCCCTCTGGGGTGTCGGAGCTTGTTTGCTCCGGCAGTGACCTCTGTCAAAACACATGGTGTGTCAACGGCAGACTCCACTATAGAGTCTTTCCACCATCTTTTATTCACGTTGATGGCTTGCCCCCTAGCTTTACCAGAGCTGAGTAGCTCCAGCGACGCTCGATGTCAATGTTTGAACATCGACCACAAGCCGCCTAGAGGATGTCGGAGCTTTGGCAGCTCCGGCTTCGTTCAACATCATCATGAAATATTTATTTTTCCTGCACACTGAAGTCAAGAAAAACAGTGAAATCCACTTCCTATCTATAACTTCATTGTGGCTTACTATTCCCGAGAAAGTTTTAGGTCGAACACAATTCTAAATACAATCAAGAGCGCCGTCTTGTTTCCTTCAGGCCCGATCGTTTCTGGACTCACCTTACTTCGGCCTACCGGGGTGTAGGTAGAGTGGAATACTTTTGGTGCATGACCAGTCTAAGTCGATAGCACACTCCGGCCGTAGATTGGCTTGGCGGCATACAGACGAGTAGACCATCCACAGTATTTGGACCCAGAAGAATAGACAATGCAACTCGAATTGTACATTAATTGGTCGAGCTAAAGTTTCTTAAGAACTGCACAACTTTGTTATAGACAAGAAAGATAAAAATAAAATATTGAGCCTGTACAAAGTAAATGCACGTGGAGTCTGTTTTCACATAATGATGTCTTTCATTATAGGTCCAGGGTACAGGGGAAACAAGTACACTCTTAGGGTACGGAACCATGCTAAGTGTGGTTCGTTTCTCGTTTGACCCAAGGTAGCTAGCTACACTTTTAGTTCTGAGACCGTGACAAGTGTTGCATGGATGTTGCGGACCTAACGGGGTAGGTTCGGCTGCCCTCCCGGAGGAGCTACCCGACTTTGTACAATGACTCTATAACATACATCACATGTAATTACAGACTCACCTCCGTGATATTAAGCGTAGAACTTACGGAGGTGCTCAATGTTCCAAGGATTTGGGAGAGGTGTCCCATCCTCGGTTGCCAAGCGAACGCATCCGAGACGGGATACTTTGATCACTCGGAAGGGTCCCTCCCAGCTGGGGGAGAGTTTGTTTAACCCTTCTCTGGATTGTACTCTCCGTAGCACCAGATCGCATTCCTCGAGCTGTCGGCTGTGAACATTCCGTTGGTGATAGCGTCGGAGAGCTTGGCAGTATCGGGCATTCCAAACAGCTGCTCGGTACCTTCCCTCTTCAAGGAGGTCAATGTCTTCACGCCGGAGCTTGTCCTACGTGTCTTCGTCGAAGGTCCGGACCCGGAGCGACCCCAAGGTGATTTCCGGAGGAAGGACGGCTTCAGCTCCGTACACCAGGAAGAAGGGTGTCTCTCCAGTTGACCGGTTTGGAGTTGTCCTGTTGGCCCATAGAGTGGGCGGAAGCTCTTCGATCCAGTTGGCTCCATGTTTTTTTAGGTGCTCATATGTGCACGTCTTGAGTCTTTTTCAGGATTTCTTCATTTGCTCTCTCAGCTTGGCCATTGCTTGCCGGGTGAGCTATAGAGGCGTAGCTGACTTGGATGTCGAGGTCTTCGGAGTATCCTTGGAAAGCAGAGCTTGTGAATTGGGTCCCATTATCTGTTATGATTTTGTTCGGGACTCCAAATCTACATACGATGGACTGCAAGAAGTTGATAGCTGATTGTTTGCTTATTGTCACAACTGGAGTTGCTTCTGGCCATTTGGTGAACTTGTCAATGGAAACATACAAGAACTTGTAACCTCCAATGGCTCTTTGGAAAGGTCCCAAGATATCCATCCCCCACACAACAAAAGGCCATGTAGGAGGTATCATTTGTAGAGGCTGAGCCGGTGTGTGAATTTGCTTTGCAACTGGCATGCCTCGCATTTCTTTACCAGCTCAATTGCATCCTGGAGCGCTGTAGGCCAGTAGAAGCCATGCCGGAAGGCTTTACCGACTAGCGTGCGGGAAGATGCGTGGTTCCCACACTCGCCTCCATGGATTTCTGCGAGGAGCTCGCATCCTTCTTCCCTTGTGATGCACGCATTAGGACGCCGTTGGCACCGCGCCGGTAAAGATCCCCTTCTACCAGCATGTATCTTTTAGCCAATCTGACTATCCGGTCAGCGGATACATCATCGTCAGGAAGGACATTGTCTTTCAAGTAGCTCCGGATCTCCGAGATCCATGCATTGGAGCTAGCCTGAGCATTTGAGTCTTGCGTGTTGGGTTACTCGGAGCTTCTGGCAGCACCTACGACCCTTGATGGCTGCCATGGTAATAGGGCCATCGGGACCGCCAGCTTCGGGATGCTGGTCTCGCCCCCTTCGCTCAGTTTGGCAGGCTGAACTGTGGGTTTTGACAACCTCTAGACGAAGGTTCCGTCAGGAGCCGGAGCTTCGGTGGACGCTTTCGTCGAGAGTTTGTCAGCTTCAGCGTTATGGCCACGCTGGACATGGTGGAGGTCCAAGACTTCGAAGTCCTTCTGAAGCCTCTGGACTTCAAGGAGATAAGCAGCTAGTTGAGGATTGTTACATGAGCATTCACCCTTCACCTGTTTAACGATGAGCTGTGAATCCCCCTTGACCAATAGCTGCTTGACACCATATGATAGTGCCACCTTTAGTCTGTAAATGAGTGCTTCATACTCCGCCATGTTGTTGGTCGCCTTGAAGTCAAGGTCGACCATGTATTTTACCTTCTCCCCGGTTGGAGCGAGGAGAAGGACTCCAGCTCCGGCCCCCTGCTTTTGCATGGAGCCGTCGAAGTAGAGGGTCCAGTGAGGCTCGGTGAAGACCGGAGCCTTGAGTTCCGGCTTTTGCTCACTAGGGCCCCCAGGGTTTGATGGAGAGGGGGTCCATTCCACCATGAAGTCTGCCAATGCTTGACTCTTGATCGCTTGTCTTGGGACGAATTCAAGATCGAATTCGGCCAATTCCGCTGCCCACTTTGCAATGTTCCCAGTAGAGTTGGGATTATTCAAGATCGCACGCAGTGGATAAGAAGTCGCCACTGAGATCTTGTGAGCTTGGAAGTAATGGCGAAGCTTCCTGGAGGCGATGAGAACTGCGTAGAGCAGCTTGTGCACCTCTAGGTATCGAGTCTTGGCATCATGTAGTACTTCGCTGATGAAGTATACTGGGCGCTGGACTGTCCGGACCCTCCCGGAGGGGCCCGAAGCTTCCTCCACATCGACCTGGACCCTCCCGGAGGGGTCCAGGCCTGCTTCGGGGACCTCCGGGTCCTTGTTGGAGGAACTCGGAGCTTCTACTGGAGCGACCCGAACCCTCCCGGAGGGGTCTAGATCTTCTGGAGTAACTCCTTGTAGATCCAAGTCTGGGGGCTGGGACCCAGACTCACCTTCAGGAACCTTCAGGCCCTCCCGGAGGGGTTTGGATTCCTGAGCTTGTCAAGGTTTTGGTCTCTCCGCAACCAGGACCATGCTGACAACTTCGTCAGTTGCCAAAATGTAAAGCAGTAGAGGCTCACCAGGGTTTAGAGCTACCAAGGTTGGTAGAGTGGTGAGGAGCTGCTTTAGCTCTTGAAATGCCTTTTCTGCTTCTTCAGACCATTGGAATGGTCCGGACTTCCTCAACAGCTTGAAGAAGGGTAGCACCCATTCCGCCAGTCTTGAGATGAACCGACTAAGGGCGGCTAGACATCCAGTTAGCTTCTAGACGTCCTTTATGCGAGCTAGTGACCGCATATCCTAAATGGCTTTAATCTTCGCTGGATTTGCCTCTATGCCCCAGTGGTTTACCAGGAAACCAAGAAGCTTTTCGGAGCTAACCCCGAAGACACACTTGTCTGGGTTTAGCTTCGTGCGAGTGACTCGCAACTTGTCGAAGACAGCTTGCAAAGTGTCAAGGAGTGACTCCTTGTCCTTAGTCTTGACGACAATGTCATCAACATACACTTCCACTACGTCTCTTATAAGCTCTCCAAAGGTTTTGTACATAGCTCATACAAATGTTGAAGCTGCATTCTTGAGACCAAATGGCATGGCAATATAGCAGTACAATCCATCTACTGTGATAAAAGAAGTATGTTCTTCATCTTCCCTAGACATTCTAATTTGATGGTACCCAGAATATGCGTCTAGGAAACATAGTAATTCACATCCGGAGGTGGAATCCACTATCTGATCTATTCTAGGTTGTGGGAATGGATCTTTTGGGCATGCCTTATTCAGTGTTGTGTAGTCGATGCACATCCGAAGCTTCCCGCCGGCCTTGGGTACAACGTCTGGGTTTGCCAGCCATTTTGGGTGGAAGACTTCTCGGATGAATCCAGCTTCGAGCAACTTCTTCACTTGTTGTCGTATGAAGTTCTGTCGCTCTACTGATTGCTTCTAAGGCTTCTGGTGTATAGGTTGAGCGTCAGGATAGATCTTCAGATTATGCTCGATCACTTCCCTAGGGATCCCAGACATTTGTGACGGTTGCCAGACAAACACGTCGACATTAGCCCGAAGGAAAGTGATGAGCGCGAGTTCCTATTTGTCATTCTGACCTCCCAATAAACGGGTGGTCTGAGCAGCATCGGAACCGATTTGGACAACTTTAATTGGGATGTCGGTGTTGCCGCTTGGTTGCACACGGGGTGCAGAGGTTGAGCCTTGTTGACGAATGCTCGGGGGTTGAAGCTTTTTCCTGCCTAGACTCTTCCTCCTGCGCTGTAGCAAGCACATGAAGTTCTTCCAGAGCAGTCACTCTGGCAGTGCGGTCTCCACGGATTCAGAGAACACCAGCTGGTGTTGGCATCTTCAACACCAGGTAGCCATAATGAGCAGCAGCCATGAACTTGTACAAGGCGGGCCTACCCAGAATGGCATTGAAAGGTAAGTTGATCTGAGCGACGTCAAAGATCAACTTCTTAGTGCGATAATTCTCCCGAGTCCCGAAGGTCACTGGGAGAGTAATGACACCGAGTGGGGTTATGGTCCCCGGACCTACTCCGGAGAAAGGTCGGGAGGGGCGAAGGTCTGAAGGTCAGAGCTGAAGCTTGACGAAAGCTTCAAAGCTTATGAGGTTCAGCCCCGAACCTCCATCCACCATTACATGGTGGAGTTGAATGTTATTGATGGTCGGAGATACCATCAAAGGTAGTTGACCAGCTCTGATCATGTTCCAAGGACAGTCTGAAGCATCAAAAGTGATGGTGGTGTCCATCCACTTTCGATGAGGCTCTGCCCTGGCTATAAGAGCTACTGAGGCCATGTCCCGCCGCATTGTCTTGAGGACACGATGAGAGGTGATGTCCCACGAACCACCAAAGATGGTGTTCATGGTCTTCCGACGCTCATTGTCGGAGATGTCGGAGTCATCGTCGACGGAGGTGTAAACAGCCTTCAGGACCTTTTTAGGGTCCTGAAAGCCTAACTCCTCTTCAGCCGGAGCTTCATCGACTTTCTATTTTCCTTCCCTCTGACGGAAAGGAACTTCTTCCTGGCGCTTGTTGTAGCGCTCATCATGGTTTTGGACCTCCCGACAGTCTTCCAAGTTGTGGCTGTTCGACTTGTGAATAGGACACCACACTTTGGAGTTGTCACCGTCTTTAGAGGACGGCCGAGGTCGTTTCTCGGGGCGTGGCCCCCGACCACCCGGAGCTGCAGCAGCTGCAGCAGTAGATGTGCCGGCCGACGGCTTCTTCTTGCCGTTGGACTTTTTCTTCTTTTTGCCACTCGGAGGTAGTGGCTTCGCCTTTGGAGGATTTTTTACCATCCTCCGGAGGTGATTTGGAGTGCATTTCATGGCCCTCCGCAGCTTTGGCACACTTGTCTGCCAAGCTAAAGAGCTCCGTGATGCTGGTGATCTCCTTGATCGCCAGCTTCTTCAGCATCTTCTTATCTCGTACGCCCTGTCTAAATGCCACAATAACAGAGGCGCTGGAGATAGAAGGAATAGTGTTTCGTAACTGGGAGAACCTCTGGATGAATGAGCGCAGGAATTCTCCCCCCTTCTGCACGATAGAAAAAAGGTCCAGTTTGGTGCCTGGTCGGGTATATGAACTCCTAAAATTGGCGGTGAACTGTTGGAACAATTCCTCCCAACTATTGATGGAGTTGTGAGGAAGGCTCATGAACCAGGACCTGACGGTCCCAGTCAAGGCCACTGGGAAGTAGTTGGCTATTACGTCCTCGTTACCTCCGGCCGCAAGGATTGCGGTGGAGTAAATCTGGAGTAAATCAGCGAGATTAACAGTCCCGTCAAATTTCTCTGGCAGGTGAGGCCGGAACTTTTGTGGCCATCTGACCATGCGTAGGTGCATGGCCAGGGCAGAACAGCCTCCTCCTACTCCCTCGGGAGCAGGACTGTCTCGAGCCTCTCGCCTTTCACGAGCATGCTCGATATGGACATGACCGTCCTATTGACGGTAACGGCGATCAAGCTCCGCCCGAAGGTCATGAGTTGAAATACTGGTTATCGTATGAGTGCGTCGCGCCCCGGAAGGTAGTGACGTAACTTGCTGAGATGCAGCACGCCTCCTATTTTGGGAAGCGTGCGGACCAAGTCTACCCGACATAGTCCGGTGCTGCGATGGGGCCTGCCCCGAAGGGGGAGGACCTTGGTTGCTGATGCGGTCGGCTGCTACTACAACCAGATGTTCCACGTCAGCCCTCCACTGCTCCATTGCACCCTGGGATGCACCTGGAGGTGGTGGACGTTGGAGGAGAGCACGCGCTGCATGGAGCGCGTGTTCAGGGTTGTTGTTATTCGCTGATGCGGTGACCGACGCCGATGCACCGTCACGCTGCCCAGCTTGACGTGCTGGTGTAGGCAGTGGTGGTGGAGGCATGACTCCTACTAGAGCCATGACACCTGCTGGTTACTGCATGTTGGAGGGATTGCCCCCAGCAGGTTGAACAGCAGGATTGCTGTTGGATGATCCAGCAGCTGAGTTCACCATCCTTGAAATATCGGGCGCTGCCCCTTCCTGGCGTGCCAACTGTTGGTGTTTGGATCCGGCAGATCTCTCGATACTACTGTTGGTAGATCGCGGAGTTGTAGTTCGGTAATGGGCGCGCAGAGATTCAAGAAGGTGAATGACAAGTGGACACAGAGATTTACGTGGTTCGGGCCGCCTGAGCGTAATACCCTACTCCACAGGGTGTGTTAGTGTTGTATTGAGCGTGTGAGTCTAGAAGAAGCTCCAGTAGAAGAACCTCGTCTAGGTCAGGGAGTCCAGAAGAGGTCTGGGGAGGTCTCTTGTGTATCGTCGACCAGTCCTTTTATAGTACAAGGACTGGTCGTTACACCATTAGCCTGGCCCGACATGTGGCCCCGGCGGTTACACATGCTTGATACACAATTAATGAGGTTAATTACCCTTAATGGCCCAATAACAGGCCTTAACAGTGTCGTTACCGGTATTAAGGGCCATCCGATCGTGTGTAATTAATATGGCATTAATGACACTTAATCGGGTCTTGAAGTCTTTGATTGCTCCTTGAAAGTCCGGAGCCGTTGGTGGTCCACCAGCCTGATTGTTGAAGTTGAAGGTCCGGTGGTTCAACCACGTGGCAGCGCCGGAGCTTATCGTCATGGATGGGTAGGTCCGGTGCTGTTGGACACGTGTCGGTACCGGAGCTTCCCTCTGTCTGGGGTTAGGTCCGGGGATGCCATACCGGTATCTAGTCCGGAGCTTTCCCATGTGTGGGCGATAGCTCCGGTCTTATGATACACGTGGCGGCCCTGGGACTAACCATGTCGGGGAAGCAGGTCTGGTTTCACCTGACATGTGGGGCCTTCAGAGGTCTTCAAATCTGGTTGATGGAGTTTCCTTGTGATCTTTGCAATCTCAGGGGGTATCCAGTACATAGGGTACCGACATCGTCCCTTTGTCCGGTCGTGCAGCGGATTGAGGGAGAGCAGTGTCTTCTGGGAAGTGCGTTCGCACGGCTGCTCGCAGCACTTACATCTTCATCATCAGTTTCATCGTCTACTTCATAGCAGGACGATCTGTAAGTGGATCTCTCGAACTACGGCTGGTTCGATTTACTTGATGAGCGATTTATTCGCATTTGTTTCAGTTCTAATTTATGTAGTACTAGCACTGTTTATACTGACTGCTAGTAGATCTGCTCTAGTCTTTTTGCTATTTCGGATCATCAAATTAATTGCATGCCATGTGTATTTCTCAACAGGTATGCTCAGCGCCAAGGGGTGGACTTTGATGATGTGTTTGCTCAAGTTGCAAGGATGGAGACTGTCAGATTGTTGGTTGCACTTGCAGCACATGGTGGCTGGGAAATTCATCACATGGATGTCAGCCTTTAAATGGTGTTCTAAAAGGAAATGTTTATGTACATCAACCTCCAGGGTTCATTGAAGACGATGACGCAGGGAAGGTATTTAAACTGCACAAAGCCTTGTATGGGCTAAGGCAAGCCCCTCGGGTGTGGAATGCCAAACTAGGATAAAGAGTTGTTGGCACTGGGGTTTACCCGAAGCTCTCTGGAAGCAGCGGTATACATAAGAAAAAATGAGCAAGGTTTCTACTCATTGGTATTTATGTGGATGATTTAATCATCACTGGTCCAAGTCAGGAAGACATTGTTGTGTTTAAGGCTCAAATGAAGAACAAGTTCAACATGAGTGACCTTGGTCTCTTGAGTTATTACTTGGGCTTTGAGATAAAACAGGGGAATGGAGACATTAACCTATGTCAAAGTGCATATGCAAGGAAGATCTTGGAGCTGGTAAACATGACTGGATGCAGACCAGCTCACACCCCAATGGAAAATCGCCTCAAGCTCTGCAAGAATGATGGATCAGCAGCAGTGGACGTCAAAAAATACAGAAGTGTGATAGGGAGCCTAAGATATCTTGTGAACACCCGACCTGACATAGCTTACTCGGTTGGCATTGTCAGCAGGTATATGGAGAATCCTTCAGAACAGCATTGAGCAGTTGTGAAGCAAATTCTCAGCTACATAGATGGTACACTTGGATATGGGTGATGTTACAATAAAACTGCCAAGATGGAACAGTCTCTGAAGGGCTATAACGACAGTGATCTCGCTGGGGACATTGATGATCGCAAGAGCACATCAGGCGTGGCTTTCTTTCTTGGCTCAAGTCTGATCACTTGGATGTCACAGAAGCAGAAAATAGTGGCACTTTCATCCTGTTAAGCAGAGTATATAGCAGCAGCCTCTGCAGCTTGTCAAGGAGTCCGGCTGAGTAAACTGTTGGCTGAATTAACAGGCAACATCACTACTAGTTTCAAACTTTTTGTGGACAACAAATCAGCAATAGAACTCAGCAAGAATCCAGTTCATCATGAGAGAAGTAAGCACATTGATACTCGGTATCATTTTATTAGGGAATGTGTGAAGAATAGTTGCACCGAAATTCAATATGTCAGCACCAATGAGCAAGCTTCAGATATCCTGACGAAGGCATTGAGGCGTGTCAAGTTTGCAGAATTGCGTGAAAAGATGGGGGTGATCCTGGTGCAGCGTGATTAGGGGGTGATTTGTTGAATAATCCCGTGCACCAGCTGCACGTTCTGCATGTCTTGCATGGTTAGTTTACACGATAGGTGTCCGTGGATCTCATTCCTGGTAGTTCAGGTATTCAGTTACAGGAGTCGTTGCATGCGTCGTACTCGCCGTGGAGTATCCAGTCTCCCTAGTTGAGCGGATGGCACATTCAGTTGAGGGTGAGTGGGTGTCTGCTGGGAGTATCGTCATGTCAATGACCGTTTTGCTTTTCATTATAGATGCATACGAAAACAGAGTGGTGCAGCATTCTCTGCATCAGCTCACAAAAAAACACTCGTCTGTCTTGTGTCTTTACCTCCCGCTCGTGTTCTTGAGTGTTCCATCACCAGTGCGACATGTTCCGGGTGTGTCACGAATCCATTCACGGCGTGCTGCGCCAACAGATTGTAGGTCGAGATCAAGGCATCACAGCGTTGTTCTTGTTGTTCAGATTCATTCAAGAAGACTCGTAATGCACCCACCGACTATGTGAGGTAACAAATGGCAGTCTTCTAGGTGATGATTTGAGCAAAGAAAAGGAGACAAGCATATACATGGTAAGTGTTGGGTATTCTTCAGATGATGGCTCTGATCACCTGCCTTCTAAAGGTTACAAGAAGCTCAAACTTCAAACTAGTAAAAGAGCGTCGGCATTATAGCCGTCGGTTGGCTACTAAAACTGATGTCTATAAATTATAACCGTTTGTGTACTGTCGGTTTGAGCCAATGCCCTTCTTTCAACGTTTTTAAGTGTTAAAACTGTAAGTTCCGACACAATTAAT
This sequence comes from Tuctoria greenei, assembly GCA_036927565.1. Classification (NCBI taxonomy): domain Eukaryota; kingdom Viridiplantae; phylum Streptophyta; class Magnoliopsida; order Poales; family Poaceae; genus Tuctoria; species Tuctoria greenei. The sequence continues at coordinate 169,278,843 of JAYESD010000008.1, read as the reverse complement.
GAGTAAAACTGTCGGTTTGAGCACGTGGCACCTTTAATTATTTGTTTTAAATTGTTGACCCCCAGACTGACGCCTTTAAGGCCTTAAAACTGTCGCCCCCCGTAGACCCGACAACTTTAGTTCTTTTTTTTTTACACCGCCACGAAGTTTGCTTTTACACCGTACACCATTCACCAGTACACAAAAATTGTCAGATCTCACATTTCAGCACCAACCATCGGATCTCCATATGTCAATTCCAAAAGATGAACAAGATCAACACAAGCACAAACATATGAGCTTCATATCGCAGTGCCAAAATTTCAAAAAGATGAACATAACCACGAAATCTCAGTACAGAATTTCATCGAGCTCCAACATACGAGCTCCAGATCTGCTCAAAAGAAAATATGAACACAGGCACGATTGTCCACTTCTCCTAGTGCTGAAAGTAGACGGGAAGGTGGAGTTGGTGTGGATCCCATCGACCTTGGCAGCGGCTAGGACGACCTAGCGCGGCGAGGAGGACGACCTTGGTGGTGAAGAAAGTCGAGCTCGGCATGGGTGTAGACGACGACGTCTGTGAAGCCGAGGGAGAGGAGCCGACACCGAAGAGCCACCCGTCATCTTGGCGGCCGGATCTGAAACTCGCTGGAGGGCTCCAAGCGCGTGCGCGCCTCGTCGAACCTGGAACTCGCAGGAGGTGGGCTCCAGAATGGAGAGGCGAAGCACGAGCAGCACGGACCTCAGTCGCCAGCGGCCGCCAAGTGCGTGCACGCCTCGCCGGATCTCTAACTCGCCGGAGGTGGACGCCAGAAAGGAGAGGTGGCACGTCGGAACGGAGAGGCGAAGCACGGGCAGCGCAAACCTCGGTCCCCAGCGACTCCAAGCACGTGCGCACCTCGCCGGATCTGCAACTCGCCAGAGGTGGGCGCCGAAATGGAGAGGCGGCATGCTGTAACGGAGACGCAGAGCACGGGCAACGTGGACCTCGGTCAACGGTGGTGGGGACCTCCCGCATGTTGGCGAGAGCGGCATGGGGGCATCGCGTTGCCGGAGCCCGCCCGGCGGAGGCACCGGTGCTGGGCGGCGGTTGATGGACTAGGGTTTTGGTAAGGGAGGGCAGTGGGCGGCAGCTGAGAAATAAAGAGAGAGGAAGACTGGAGAAATAAAGAAAGAGAGAGAGAGAGGGAGGTTCGCAAATCGCAAGTGGGCGACGGGATACGGGGATGCGGTAGTGGGGTCCACTCATGGATGTCGGCCAAACAGGGATCCGACGGTTTTAAAGCTGTAGCCGTCGGCCAAACTCCACCCGACGATTTGAGTTCTATGGGTGTCGGCTTTCACGACTCCTTTATCTCAGCCGCGCGAGCCTTACTCTACAACCGTCGGCCATTGAAGTGTTGCCGACAGTTTTAAATTTATAGATGTGGGGCTACGCAGTTGCACTGACAACTTTATATTTGACCGTCGGTTTTCAAGTACCCGATGTCTTTACTGTATTTAAAAGTGACCGCCCCGACGCTCATAGGATTCCCGATGCCCTATTACTCAATTCTTGTAGTGTTCACCAATATTCTGAATCGAAATCCACATCTCAGACGATGAAACATAATCAAGTATGTTTTGTCTCTTTGTAACTATCACTCTGAACACAGAGTTAATAGACTACTCTCTGTCTCGATTTTTTACAGACGAGGCCAGTAAAAAATATACATGGGAGGGAACTGAAAACAAGATCTGCTGATTATAAGCCGGGAGACTTATCCCCTAGCCTAGGGAGCTGTTTTGACAATAACGGAAAGGTAAAGAACACAATTGGGAAGGTCTGGACTCAATCGCCACCCAGCTCGATGGATGGCCACAGAGTCGACTGCTGTGCCGCTGAGGTTGATGATGGCCGCGGAATTGACCGCCGCACCCTGCACGATGGCCGCGCCGCCACCTGCCTGAGCGCCGCAGTCTCGATAGACCCAAGTGTCAGAGGTTCGCGTTAGATCAGAACAAGGTCTGTGAATAGTAAAACTGTTTCCAACAGTCTATCTAAATGGAACTTTAAATCCATTTTAGACATTAAAAAGTAAAAAGTTACTCTTCAACAGATATACCATACACCTAACCCATCTTGGCCTGGCTCCCCTCTGCAGCCCAAAGATAGGCAGTTTATTCCCGAATCGTTTTCTTCTTTTCACCGCGTCGCGCTGCTCCTACCGCCACTCGCCGCCCTGCTCCCATCACCATCGAGAGGCGTGCGACACCGGCACGTACACCATCGTGGTGATATCGTTCCTCAACGTGTCCAGCCACGGCAGGTACGACCTCGACATCTCCGGCCACCCCGTCGGCGGCCTCGGCGCCGCATCAAGCACTGCCAGTCCAACAGCCACCTCGTGTACCTCTCCGTCGGCGGCTTCGGCACAGGGTACTCGCTGCCCACCCCGCAGGCCGCGGTGGACTTCGCCGACCACCTGTGGTTATCCTACCTCGCCAGTTCCCGCAAGAGCATGTACCGTCCGTTCGGCGACGCCCATGTCGATGACATCGACCTCTTCATCGAGAACGGCTCGCCGGACAACTACGACGTGCTCGCAAGACGCCTCTGGGCCTACAACAAGGGGTTCCGTGCGCTGCCGTCGGTGCAGCTGATGGCCACGCCGCGGTGCAAGTTCCCAGACCGGTGCGTGCGCGCTCGCCATCGGGCTCGTCGAGCGCATCAACGTCAGGGTCTACGGAGATGGGTACTGCACCGTAGAATAGGTTCTTGCACCCCCACCGCACGAGCCCTCCCTCGCACGCCCGCGGAACTGGGAGCCACCTCAGCGTCGGGCCGAGGCGTCCGTCGGCGACCGGCCGGCGCCGATGGAGAAGTCGGCATGGAACAACGAGGAGGATGTCGTGCTGTGGGAGCAGGTGCAGCTGCACGGCGGTCCACGGAAACTGGGAGCTTCCTCTCCACCACCACGCAGCGTGCGCTCTTAGCCGCTGCTCTTCCCGGACAACACCTGAAACTGGCCTATTTGTTGGAGACGGGTAAGAAGCCCAAATACTGAAATTGGTCTCCTATTTTGAGACTTATTGTCGGAGATAGTCTAAGAGTCGTGGGGGTTTATCTGTTGGACCTTTAATGAACATATCCAACATGTCTTTTTATTTTTGTGGTGTGTCCGCCACATATGCTGTCCTGTATCTGTTGGATCTTTAATGAACCATTTAGCTAGTTTAGTAACCTTTAAATGCATTTTAAAAATTTATAGGTGTAAGTGACACACTCTTACAAGTTCATGTATCACCAATGTACTTTACTCTTTAATTTTTAGGGACTATTGTGATATTACCCTTGGTTTGAAGTTTAATTTTGATTTTACCCTCCAAATTGAGAGTTTGTGATTTTACCCCTCTTTTTATAAACGAAGTCATCATTTACCCCTACTCCGTTAGTGCACATTAACGGTGTTAAATACGAGAAAAAATACCCTTGTAATTTATCCTACTTTTAATATCTATTTCTGATTTACCTCTATTGTAATAGTTGTATTAACATATTAAGGATGTATATAATATATTGTGAACAAAATATTTATATATATGAATATTATTTATATTCGAAATAAATTTAATTTTTCAATGAAATTCACTATTCTAATTATGTATTGAAATTCATTTTTGTTCTAAGCTTTCTGGCAAAAATTAATTAAATCAACTAAATAACCAAATCTGGAATAAATAAATCGATTCGTGATTTTTACTAAATCCAGAATCAAAATCTGCATGAACAACAATAATTAACTACATAATGATTCTCAAAAGTAAAAAAATCATTAAAAAATAATGCAACCTATTCACCTGGCGCACAGAGGAGTTGAGGAGGGTGCGGCTGGCTGCCAGCGAGCGGTCGTGGATTGCTGCCAGAGCCCTGGGCACGTGCAGCTATGGAAGCCCTGGGAGTGGGCGCGAAATTACGGAGCACAGGCGCATAAGACCATCCGTAGTGGTTCACTGTAAAGCTTACTGGACTGGAAATATAGAGTAGATTACTAGAAGTATAGAGTAAGTATCCAGAGTGAAATGCTGGAAGTATAGAGGATATACTGGAAGTATAGAGGGATAGAGTAAGTTTTAGAGGAAACCGCTGCAGATGGTCTAATCACGGGAATCATGGAGGATCAGGCTGGACTCAAGGAACCGGGTACCCAACTGGAGTTTCTATATCTAGGTGGTGGACGTCCGAAGGAGATATGCGTCTCGCAATATTGGATCTGCCTCCCTCTCTAGGGTGGGTCTGATGTTGCTACGTGTCCAGAAGAGCTGGACCTGACTTCCTCGCGTTTGGGTAGCTCCGGTGCTACCACGTGTCCTACAGAGCTGAACCTGCCTCCCTCCTTAGAGAAGCTCCAACACTGCCACGTGTCCAGTAGCACCGGACCTACCCCAGTAGAGGGAACCTCTGGAGGTTCCACGTGTCACACGCCCCAACCTAAGTCTACAACGGAAAGACAGCGGTATCTCCAACGGCGCGAACATTCAAGGGCTATCAATTGGCCGTTACAAGACTTGGTTAACGCGTCATTAATAATATATCAATGACGCACGATCAGAAGACTATCAAGACCAGTAATGTTGCTATTAAGACACGTTATCATGCTATTAACCACCCATAACACCATAGATCGTGTATTGGGCAGTTATTACAGCCGAGGCCACCTGTCGGGCCAGACACACACTGTAATAGTCAGTCCTTAGCATATAAAAGGGTTGCACTACATGGTAGATGTGACACCCAGTTCTAAAAAACGAACCAAGTGCAGTGTATGTATGTCCATGATGTTACTTCACACATACACATCAACATTACAAACGGTAAACAGAAATAACCATGTCACGAATAGTAAATATATCTTGATTATATTGCAGCAGAAAATAATCTAGCGTAGGCGACTCCAACTCCACAGGTAATTGATGGTAGTACGCACGCCTAGTGCTCCGTGATGTCTTGTAAATTATCACTTGTAGCTGAATTAATTGTGAGAATAGCAACAGATAGTACATGTCATACTCAACAAGTGTGGAAAAATATGACATGTAGCTAAAAACAAGAATGATAATAAATAATGGCTAATTGCTGAAAAGTACATTTAAAACGTGTAAAAAACATCCTACAATGTCTATATAAAATTTATCCCAACATATCCCAAGTAAACATAATAATCCATACCCATCATTCATTATCCATCCATATTATATATTCTTACGATCATCATTAACCATGTTTATTTATCACCATCCGATCCATAACCATAACCAATACAAAACCATAACCCAACCATCCCAAATATCAGTTTCAATCTAATCATGGAAGTTGTCCAGGTGCTCGTGACCGGGAGCACAACTATCATGATAGTTTTTAAGACTCTGCAGAGGTTGTACCACTTTACCCACAGGTTCATGATTTCGTCAGCCGTCGGGGACTAAAGGAAACCTCCATCATGCCAAAATACTAGCATAGATGTATGACGAAGGGATCACAAAATAGCTTTTACAAAGGAAATACCAGCATATTCAAACCCACTAAGGTTTCACCGGTGGTGATGCCTCCAACTGAGCACATCCAACCAAGGACCCCTCTTGTGCCGTTTGGATCTCAGGACAGTCCCACCACTATTACAAACCCAACCGACTCCCATTCTCGCTCCTCTAAATGATCCGAATCGGTGCTGGTAATACTCCTAATTAAATGGTTAAGCCGCACCCATACTTGGCCTTGTGACGACACTGTAATCCTGGCTTATTCTCGCATGAACCAATCCTTAGATCCAAGGCAAGCAGACCACTGTAACATCCAACCCATGGTTAGGTCTCCCAAGTCTCATGTTACCAATTAACCATATTCATCAATTCACATCATCTATAAGTGCATTAATTCGTAGTTAAGATATTTGGTTGTTTTTTCATCCCAATTAATTAGAGTGAAGCAAAAAGTAAAAAGCCCTTCCCGACTCTCTGCAATGTATCTCAAGCGACAAGGATGGTCAAACAAGACTAGTAAACACCTATTTTAGGTTCCTTATCAAATTGACACAAGCATGCAATTTTGCAATCAAATCATTTAAAAACATGATCAATATGATCAAGGAGACTTGTCTTTATACCCTGCAATTTGATGCTCAATTAAATCAAATGCTTGCACATGAAGATCCTCAAATATTCGCTTCTTGATCGTAACTTCTTGATCGTACCCGTCTACTCGCAATCAGGCACATACACATACAAGCATATACCATAAATGCACTGCAAATACTAATTGATATGCAAAATATGGATGCATGCAGAAAATAAGTTCCTATTATTGTTAAATAAATTTCTATGGTTTTTTAATAAATTTCAATAATGATTTCCTATTTACTTGAGCAAGTTTGGAATTAATTAGAATTAATTCAGAGGCAAATAGTTATTACAGAACGTTACATAGGCTAAAAATATCATTAATAACTTACTAGAATTTATCGATGATGCGACGATCTTTGACGGAACTGCGACTCCTCCATTTTCTTCTTCTATTTTTTTTCCTTCCTTCTCTTCTCGGCGGCTTGACTACTTCTCTGGCCACGGCTGGATTTTTTTCTTTGTTTGTTTGTTTTTGTTTCTTTTTTTTTTTCTGTGCGGCCAGGTTTTTGGCCTGCTGTTGACTTTTTTTTTCTTTTCGTTGGTGCAGCCACGTGCGGCCAGGGTTTTTGTGCAGCTAGGTCTCTGGTGGTCGTGGTGGACTTCTGTTTTCCTTTTTGTTTTCTTTTCTTTTTATATTATTTGTACATTATTATTTAATTTCCTTAATTAATTGTTATTTATTATCTATTTGTTTGTTTATTTTTCTCTTGCTTGCGGCAAGGCTCTTTGTGTGATCCGTGATTAGACCAGTGGTTGACTTATATTTATTATTTATACATTCGGTATGGTGAAGTGTTAATATACATTAAACTGTACGGTATCAGACTAGTCCGTTTAATACCGGACAAGTCCGTACCGGTACAGAGAGGTATACCGGACAAATCCGGGGTTATACCGGGCAAGTCCGGGATTTATACAGTAAGGGACTTCAGACTAGTCTGTTGTTGTAACGGACAAGTCCGTGAGGACTAATCCGGTATAGTACCGAGCAAGTCCATTGTTGTTCAGTAAAGACTTTTGGACTAGTCCGTTATTCTTCGGACTAATTCGGTGCCTGCCTCAATTTTTAATTGCTTTTTTATTTCTAATTCTTTTAGGTTTGTTCCTTTTCATCGTACTTAATAGTTTTGCATGAATTCATCATATAATTAAACTATTCTATATCTTTAGTCTCCTTTATTTCTTTTATCCTACAGTTGTTATGGCAAATAAATTACTTTTGACGTATTTATTTTGGTAACTATTTTTTAGTGCTTGAGGATGAATGCAAAATGCAATATGAGATGCACATATTTTATGTTTTTTTAGAAAAACAATTTCTTCCTATTATTAACTCTAAATTCCCATTTAAGTTTTTAATTTGCCAAAACTCAAAAATCATGGTGTCACAGTAGAAGGACAAGTCATCTCATACACATCCAAGCTCAGCTAACCTCATACAATCAACATACACCTCACGGAGTAGGGTATTATGCTCAGGTGACCTGAACTACGTAAAACTCTCGGTGTTCACCCTTGTACTAGATCTTGACTAGCGCCCCAACCGAATACGAACCTACGCGGACTACTCCTTAGTAGTACTGGAGAATTGTCCTTATCCACATTTGGCACACTAGGTAGGGGGACTTTCAAGATTTCAAGATGGTGAACTCTGCTGCTGTTTCATCCAACGGACTGGCTGTGCAACCCATTGGGGGAAATCCCTCCAATGTGCAGCAGTCGGCCAACGTTGTTGTTCCGGCGAGCATCGCACCACCATCACCTGCTCCAGCAGCCAACGCTGGACAGTAGGATGGTGAATTCGCGCCAGTCACAACATCGACAAACAACCCGAAGAATGTGCTGAACGCATCGTGGACTCTACTCCAGCATCTTTCAGCACTGGGAGCTCCTCCGCCCGCGTTGGAACAAAGGCTCGCTGATGTTGAGCATTTGGTTGCAGCTGCAGCCATGCGATCAATAACCAAGGTCTGCCCCATGCAGGGCAGGCACCTTCTCAAAAGAGGACCTTGTCTAGTAGACTTGGTCCTTCGGCTTCGCAGCTCAGGAGACGTGCGCCCTCCCAACAAGTGATGTCACTGCCCTCCGGGGCTTGCCGCACTCACACGGCGACGAGGCTCCCGACTCAGGATGTCCGATCAGAGCTCGACCGCCACTACATGAGGCAGGACAACTGCATCAACATCGAGCATGCTCGCGAGAGGCAATGTTGCTCGAGAAAACCCTTCTCCTCTAGGAGATGGAGGCGGCTGTTCTGCTCTTGCCATGCATATCCGCATGGTCAAGTGGTCACCTAAGTTCCAACCTCATCCGCCGGAGAAATACTACAGGACAGTCAACCCCGTCGAGTTTCTTCAAATCTACTCCACCGCTATCCTCGTGGCCAGAGGCAATGAAGTCGTGATGGCCGCCTACTTCCTTGTGACTCTAACTAGGACTACAAGTTCCTAGTTTATAAGCTTACCTCCCGACTCCATCTACAATTGGGGGGAAATCTGTCGCCAGTTCACAGCCAATTTCAATAGCTCCTACACCTGACCTAACACCAAAATGGACCTATTAGCCATACAACAGTAGTCGGGAGAGTCACTATGATCATTCATCCAGCGATTCTCTCAAGTACGAAACACCATCCCTTCTATCTCTGATGCGTCTGTCGTCATTACATTCCGACAGGGAGTTAGAGACAAGAAGATGCTGGAGAAGCTGGCAACCAAGAATGTCAGCAGCATCACATAACTCTTCAGCTTGGCCGACAAATGTGTCAGAGCTGCTGGGGGCCGCTCCAAACTAGCTGCGGAGGCTCTCCAGTCTACTTCCAAAGCTGAAGCTACTGCCTCCGGTAGTGGAGAAAAGAAGAAGAAGTCAAGTGGCAAGAAGAAGTCACTTGCCGACGCACCAACAACTACCGTCGCCGCAACACCTGGTGGCCGGGGCCACGCCACGACAAGCGACCTCGACCATCGTCTGAAGACTGCGACTGTGAAAAGATGTGGTGTCCGATTCACAAATTGACAAGCCACAATCTAGAAGACTATCACGAGGTCAAGAGGCTTGTTGAATGCAACAACAAGTGTCAAGACGAAACCCCTTTCCGTTAGCAGGAAGGGAAGCAAAAAGTCGACGAAGGAGCTCCTTCTGATCTGGAGCTAGGCTTCCAAGACGCCAAGAAGGCGTTGAAGGCAGTCTACAACACCGTTGACGACGATTCTGCTATCTCCGACAACGAGCGTGAATACTCTCCATATGATTGAAAGTTGCCTAGAGGGGGGGTGAATAGGCTAATGGACCTGAAATGACTTAACAAAACGAGATCAGTACTCAGGGGGCGGACTAGTCCGGTCCAGGGGCAGACTAGTCCGGTCCACCTGCAGGGAAAGCCTAAAAAGAGTTTCTAACAAGATTTAGTCCAATTCTTGTGATGCAAAGTATGTTAGAATGACTTAGTGAACCTTAACAAGTTATGAAACAAATGTGAGACTAAGGATCACGATGAAACAAGAGTGATGAATAAAACCGGTAAAGCTAACCTTAGAAGCAATGAGCGATAAGTGAAAGCAAAATACACAAGGGACACAAAGGATTTTATCCCGAGGTTCGATCCCACGAAGGAATCTACGTCCCCGTTGAGGAGTCCACGAAGGACCGGGTTCAACAACCCTTCCCTCACCAAGTCTACCACAAGGGCCTAACTTGGTTCTCCACTATCACAAAGGGGTGAATACAAGATTCGTTGGGGCTTCTCACAATCTGAGGCTCCCACCACAAATACAATCTCAAATCACAAAGATTAACTCAAGCCACATATCACAAAGATTCACAAAGTGCAAGAGATCAAACCGAGAGCCAAAGAGCGGTGTTCTTCCTCTTATTCACCTCACCAAACCCTAATCCATACAAGAATTAGTTTTAGAGAGAATGTAGGCAAGAAGGAGGATTTTTGGAGGCTCAAGGTTGCTGTGGCGGCACTAGGGTTTCAACTTGCTCAAGAGATGGTTCAAATGAACCCAGGGGTCCTCTATTTATAGAGGTTCCCTACCCTTACTGCTGACCTCAGCAGAAGGGCGGACTAGTCCGGCCTACAGCCCGGACTAGTCCGGCCTAGGGGACCACTGACGTCCCTGACAACTGTCGTACTGCGCGGCAATCGTCACACTACCCGCCAAACTTCAAATTCAAATGGTCACTTCAAAACGGACTAGTCCGGTCACAACCGGACTAGTCCGATCTCACACAGAACCTTTTGTTCAGTGTGAAAACAGACTAGTCTGAAGACCACGGACTAGTCCTGCCCCCAGGGCGGACTAGTCCGGCCTACCTAGACTTAGTCGCTGAAGCACCGACTACTCTCACACCCGGACTAGTCCGGCCCCCAGGGCGGACTATTCCGATCTCAGTGAGGACCTCTTAGTCCGGACCAAAACGGAGAAGTCCGTGGTTTTAGGACTTAGTCCCCAAAACCCACTCCACGACTACCCGGACTTGTCTGTCCCACTACGGACTAGTCCGAACTTAGTCTTATCCTTCTGGTCCGGCTGAAAACGGACTTGGCCGGCCAGGAGCGGACTAGTCCGGCCACCTGCACGGACTAGTCCGGCCACTCCTGCCAGACTGCTTCTAACTCTCTTTTCTCAATAGGTTTGATCTCTAAACGACTTTGAGCTCCCAACTTGATCTCAATGCACTTTACACACACATCCTCACACATATTTGGCTAGTCTAAAATCGACACACTAGAAACCCTAGTTTCTCCTTTTCGAGTGGACATCGCCGTTTTCATCCTTTTCCTTTTTGAGGGATTGTGCTTCCACTTGAGTCCACACCTGTGCTTAAGATCACTGAGCTCATTAGTTACTTAATTGTCGTCATCAATCATCCAAAACCCACAGGGATCCTAGATGCACTTTCAATCTCCCCCTTTTTGGTGATTGATGACAACACATTAAGTCTTCACATATAAGAGTATAAATTTTAGTTTTCATAATGTGCGGGTGTATGAGTGACTCCCCCTCAATGAATGCATCATAAAAGAGAGATTGAGGAAGTCCTTCATACACACACACGTTATGGTGGGGTGCCTACGTGTTGTGCTCAACAATTTGTGACAAGACATAATAAATATGAATATGATTAAAAGATAGACATTCAAAGCAGAGTCTTGCACAAATTTAAACATTCGACATGACATAAATATTACAATAAGAAGTGCAACATGTCCAAGGATCCAAAATAAGAGCTACTCTCCCCACATCTTTTCTAACTCTCCCCCCATCTAACTCCCATCTAACTCTCCCCCTTTGGCATCAAGAAACCAAAAAGGAAAAGAAGAAGGGAACAATGAGCCCTATCCACTAGTCGTCACCATCCTAACTATCATCCGCCTCATCGTCCGAGTCGCTCTTTGTGGCCTCCGGGTCCTCGTGGTCCTCACCATCGACGAAGACCCGTGCCGAGGGGGCCGCCCGAGAAGAGCTCCCATCCTCTTGGAGCTGGGCGAGCTCGTCGGCGGTGAAGTCGGAGAATGGAGTGATCTCCCCGTCGCTCACTTCCAAAGAGGACATGGGAACCTCCAGCTTGTCACACACTGTCTTGAGGTGCTTCTCTTGGCGCTTGTGTGCCCGTTGATTCTGGATCTCTTGCTTCTAGCAGGAGGTGAAGATAGCTTTAAAGCATTTGAAGAAGGCGCTCATCGACTGAGGTGGAGGCGGAGAGGGAGGTGCCACGGGGTGAGGTGCTGGCATCGCTGAGTGAGAAGGAAGCTTCGCGTTCTTCCGGTGCGGAGGAGGCGGCACTGCAGGAGGCATCTGAGGATGGAGCGGGCGATGAGTCACATCCTTGACGAAGGTCACGCTCGACACCTTCTCAATGAGATACATAATGTAGGGGGCATACCCCTAAGCACGGTTGGGGGTATGCGAGATGTTGAAAATGTCGTCGAAGATGTAATCGACAAGATTGAACTTCTCCTCCCCATCAATAAGAAGTAGCAGGTGCCTCAGATTGCCTTTGATCACCCCTGCATCACCATCCTTTGGTGCTATTGTCCGCCTCAGGATCCTGTTCAGAATGCTATAGAATGGCTTGATATTGCGAGCATGCCCGACGTCATACTGAACATGACTGGGATACATGTAGGACAACTCATCTCGGTCTACAACCTCGAGGTTAGAGATGATGATCTCATGGTCCAAATGGGCCTCAAGTCCGAGAATCTTGGCAAACTCCTCAAAAGTAAATGAGAGCTGCTCGCCATGCGTCATCCAAATAATCCGTCTATCACCCGAAGTGGTGAAGTAGATGGTGGAGTAGAATTGCAGGATGACTTCAACATTCCAGTCATATTTGAAGCCCATGATGCCTTTGAGCTCATGGCGCTCAGCGGCTTCAATGACTGCATCAAAAGCAGAATGTTGCTTTTGGGCTACCCATTGAGCTTCTGTCACTGGCTTCTTCATGTTCTGGTAGACGAGACGGTAGTAGTCATAGTGAAAGTTGCACCAAAACCTAGGGTCGACGGTGCTCCTTTCATACTTGTATACCTTGTCCATCCACAGTCTCCTCGCTTTCTCAGCTCCTTTCCCATGGAAGACATTGGCGGCTATTTCACGCTGCCCGTTGGGATTTCTCTCAGGAGTGTGCACTTCCAAGGGGCCAATGGGTTTGACCTGCCCCTTCTCCTTGATCACAGGGCTCGCGGCTCTCTTCGCCAGTATCTTCACAGTGGGCTTCCTTTTCTTGGGCTCAGCAGGAGCCGGGGCCTTGCCCTTCTTCGGATCCCTCAAGATCTGGCGTTCCACGATTTCTTCTTGGGCTGGCTCCTTGCCCTTGTCTTTCTCTCCTATTGTCACAAGTCTCTTCCTCTTGGAGACTTGTGCAGCAGCAGCCTGAGAGTTATGAGCCTCGCGCTCCTCTCGCTTCTTCTTCCGGAGTTCCATGCGGGACTCCTCAATGGCCCGAGCCATTGCTTCATCTTCGTCATAGGCCATAGCTGCGGCCCTGGCTTGTTGCTTCTTGGATGCTTTTGCTCGCTCTTGCTGCTCGAGAAGTATCTTGGCAGCCTCAACCTCAGCTTTTGCCCGTTCCTCGCCAAGGCGAAGCTGCTCCGCCTCCCACTCGGGGTCAGTGGGGGGAGAAGCGGATCAACGAGGAGCTGCCATTTCAGCTAAAAAAGAGAGAAGCCATAAGATAGAAGGTCAAGGAGTTGGAATAATGCGAAAGAAATCACGAGAAACAACAAAAGTTGGAGTTTGGCCTGTGTACACCGGACTTGTCCGCCCCAGGGGCGGACTAGTCCGGTTTACACAGGTTAAACGCTAACTCTAACATTTTTTCAAGAAATCTTGGAATCGAGTTGCAATATTCCTAGGCTATGATCACAAGGATACTAGAAGCAACTTTAATGAAGAGGCATCTATCAAAAACTCAATGAATCAAGAATGAGGCAAGTTTTTGAAAAGTGAGGGATACCTCTTCAAATCTTGAGAAATCAACGGAATCGGGGATGGATCACGTCCCGAGTGATCAGGGAAAGTCTCCCACACCTCCAGGGCTTCCAATGCGTGGATTGGAAACGATTTTTGGTGGTTGGAATAAAAAATCGCCTAAGGAGGGCGGTTTCGCGTGCGTGGGAGAGGGAGAGAGAGGCAAATGGAGAAGTGGAGGGGTCGGCCGCCTCCTGGGGGTTTAAGTCCCCAGGGGCTGGACTAGTCCGGTTAAGGGGCCGGACTAGTCTGGTCATGCGGACCAGACCCGAACCAGTCCGGATCCGGACTTGTCCGGCCATAGGGCGGACTAGTCCGGTCCTAGGAGGCTGAAAACATATATATTTGAGTTTTAGCCACTATAGTTGATCCTTTTGGAGATATTGCCACAACAAAACTTTATGAATATGGTCAGTAAGCAATCAACAATCAAACTATGACCATAACTCACAAAGTTGATAGTTTTTCAAATATTTTGGAGAAAATCGAGATAGAGATGAATTTCTCAAACACATGCATTCTTTTGAATAAGGTGTAATGTAAACATTCAGATGTGCATGTTTCAGGCCACATTTCGAGAATCTAAGATATTGAGCTCACTCCTAAGCTCACAAAATCGCTTTTCATCTAGGGGCTTGGTGAATATGTCGGCTAGTTGGTTCTCGGTTCTTACATGGGAAATCACTATGTCCCCCTTTAAGGAATGATCTCTCAAGAAGTGGTGTCTAATGTCTATGTGTTTGGTCCTTGAATGCTCAACCGGATTATGGGCTATTTTGATGGCGCTCTCATTGTCACATAGGCGAGGAATATGGCGCAAGTTTATACCATAATCTCTTAGAGTTTGTGGCATCCAAAGAAGTTGTGCACAACAACTTCCAGCTACAACATACTCCGCTTCGGCTGTGAAAAGAGCAATTGAGTTTTGTTTCTTAGAGGACCAAGACACTAAGGATCTACCAAAGAATTGTCATGTCCCAGATGTGCTCTTTCTATCAACTTTGCACCCCACATAATCCGCATCGGAATAGCCAATAAGGTTAAACTTGGATCATTTGGGGTACCAAAGTCCTAGGCTAGGTGTGTGAACTAAATATCTAAGAATTCTCTTCACGGCGGTCATATGACACACCTTAGGTGCAGCTTGAAAATGTGCACACATACACACACTTAGCATAATATCCAGTCTAGATGCACAAAGATATAACAAAGAACCAATCATGGAATGATATACCTTTTGGTCCACACTTAGATCATCTTCGTTGAGGTCTAGGTGTCCATTAGTTGCCATAGGCGTCTTGATGGGTTTGGCCTTGTCCATGTCAAACTTCTTTAGTATGTCTTGAGTGTATTTCGTTTGACTTATGAATGTGCCTTCTTTGAGTTGCTTGACTTGGAAACCTAAAAAGAACTTCAACTCCCCCATCATGGACATCTCTAATCTCTCTATCATTATCTTAGAAAACTCATCACAAAACACTTTGTTAGTAGAACCAAATATAATGTCATCAACATATATTTGGCACACAAAGAGATCATCATTAAAGTGCTTTGTAAAGAGAGTGTAATCAGCTCTTCCTATCTTAAAACCATTTTGAATTAGAAAGTCTCTAAACACTCATACCAAGCTCTAGGAGCTTGTTTGAGGCCATAGAGAGCCTTACGCAATTTGAAGACATGGTTTGGGAAGTCTTGGTCTTCAAAGCCCGGTGGTTGCTCCACATAGACTTCCTCCTTGATTCGACCATTTAGGAACACACTCTTGACGTCCATTTGGTAAAGCTTAAAATCATGGTGAGTAGCAAAGGCAAGTAATATACGAATTGACTCTAGCCTAGCTACGGGAGCAAATGTTTCATCAAAATCCAAACCTTCGGCTTGTGAGTACCCCTTGGACACAAGTCGTGCCTTGTTCCTTGTCACCACGCCATGTTCATCTTGCTTGTTGCGGAACACCCACATGGTTCTCACAACATTTGCTTGTGGACGCTTGACAAGCTCCCAAACTTTGTTTCTTTCAAAGTTGTTAAGCTCCTCTTGCATGGCCACCACCCAATCCGGGTCTCTCAATGCATCTTCAACCTTATGGGGCTCCAAAGAAGAGACAAAGGAGTAATGTTCACAAAAATTGGCAACACGAGAACGAGTGATTACCCCTTTAGTAATGTCTCCTAGGATGTTGTCAACGGGGTGATCCTGTTGAACACTTTGATGCACACGAGGATGTGGAGGTTGAGCTCTTGAGTCATCATCATCATCTTCTTCTTGGTCTCCCCCTTGATGTATGCTTCCCTCTTGACTTTTTTCTTCTTGATCATGTTGAGGTGCCACTTGTCCATCTTCAACTTGATCGCGTGGGGGATGACTTGCATCATCTTGTTGTTGGTCAATTGAGCTTTGAGGTTGTTCTTGTGGTCGAACATCTCCAAGTGCCATCCTCCTAAGAGCTTCTTGTGGAGAGTCTTCTTGATCTAGCACACTTTGATCAACTTGCTCCACCTGTGTAGGATCGAAGAGCACGTGAAAAGCTACCAGAGGGGGGGTGAATGGTAGATTTAAAAATCTTACGCAGCGGAAACAATTAAACCCCAAACCCTTTCGGCAGAAAAACGATCTGTTAAAGAAATCGTGTGTGAGACTAATATAAACGTTTTTCACCATGACAAAAGTGATATATATCAGAGAGAATCAAGTCACGAAGACAGCACAAAAAGAATCACTCAAATCCGTTGGGGAAAACTCAAGTTATGATCAAAAGATCAAACAATGGTCAATCTGCCCTACCTGAGAAAAAAATAGTTCTGGAACGCTGCAAAGAAAATCGCGTAGATCATAGACCACAAATCCAATGACTGTGACATTTTGATAGATGATAGACAATCAAGTTTTGAAGAAAACCCAAAAAGAATCACGTCAATTGGATCTGTAAACTCGAGTTATTATAAAACCACCAATTAAAGGTAGTGCTGTCCA
The DNA here is from genome assembly GCA_036927565.1 of Tuctoria greenei. Classification (NCBI taxonomy): domain Eukaryota; kingdom Viridiplantae; phylum Streptophyta; class Magnoliopsida; order Poales; family Poaceae; genus Tuctoria; species Tuctoria greenei. The sequence goes on along the minus strand of JAYESD010000008.1, from coordinate 169,262,248 downwards.
GAAACTCGACGAGTAAAACTTGTCTGTAACAAGTCGGACGAACAAGGCGCAAAATTTCCTTCAAACTACGAATTTTATTCAATAGAACACAATAGGAACAGCCCAAAAGTCGTACTCTACGAGCTCTGGGCTCCCTTGCTTATATAATCAGCCCTTAGGCCAACCCAATATCAACTAGGACTCCAATCCTACTCAGATCACGAATCGTAACTTTCCATAACTGCTCAAGATTCTTCCATACGCAGATAGAAGCAATCTTAAGACTTCCAAACACCTTAGGAACGTATCCCACATTCCTAAACAACTCAAATTCGTGACCCACACAAAATCCTATCATAACCAACTCAAATCTTTGCATATTTGAGTCAAACCCGACTCAACCGCAGCCTGAGTCCATAACATAGTCGGTTGGACCTTTCCGACCAATTCTTTACGTCCACATCTCTTCATCACGTCCCGGAACCATGTAGCCACGTCCATGCACTCCTTGCACACGTGCAAACATCTTCCAATGACATCCACGATACCTTCATATGCATTGTTCTTGATTCAATCATGTTGCGCAACCTCCTGATCAGCTCAACCACAATTCCTCCTGAATTTGGTTGTTGGAACCTCATCTCCTCCCTGAGACTAGTCCAATGGATCCCGTCACCAGCCATGTCTTGAACTCCAGAAACACCTGCACATGAATAAACAACCAATCCATACGAGCCCAAGTCCTCGACTTGACTCAAGTTAGTTCCGAACACAACACCCTACGTGAGAACCTCACGTAAGCATATTGCAAAACCACAGTAACACGATATCATCCATATCAACCAAAACGCACCGAAAACTTAGCAAATGAATACTAAGCAATCTTTCCAACAATGTAAAGCAAGTACGAAACATAGCAAATGAAAAGCAGAAGCACTACGGTCAAGTTTCGGACCTTGCCAGAGCAACCCGGAGCTTGAGCCGGAGCTAACAAGAGCTAGTAGAACCTAGCACCGGAGCTTACCAAAACTAGTACAACCAAGCTCCCGCCGGTGCTTACAAAACTAGCAGGACCTAGCGCCGGAGCTAACCAAAACTAGTCGGAACTAGTAATCCCAAAAGCTGTAGCTAGGAAAAATACATCGGAGCTTAGCAAAAGCATGCTGGAGCTATCATATATATGCCGGAGCTAAAGATAAAGCTCACCGGAGCTAACCAAAGCTGGTCGGACCTTACCAAGAAGTCGGACCTAGCATCGAACGTAACCGGAGCTACCCAAACTAAGCCGGACCTACCATCGGACCTTGCTGTAGCTCAGAGCTAGAGTCGGACCTTGATAAAAAGGTGTTTTGGTGATATTAAAAACTTTTATCATCAAAGCCAAGTGTATTCACTACAAGCCAATGTATTCAGCACACATATGTCTTACAATCTCCCCCTTGATGAATGCATTGGCAACACCACTTAAAATCCGAACATTGGCTTATTCAAATAAAAGTTTTGATAAACAATTTCTCCCCCTTTTTAAATCAAAAAATAAAATGAGAAGAAAATCCAAAAAAAATATCTCTCCCCCTTTATTATTTCTCCTTATGCACATATTCTCTTTCTCTTCATGCTTATCTCTCCCCCTTTGACAATGTATTCAGCAAGTCATGAGCATATAAACAATTTATCTCTCCTCCTTTAGTTGTTATGAGCATATTATAACATATACATATAAAACAAAGCTCATCCAAGTCATACTATCAACTGACTTACACTATCACATCAATGAGATACATAAAGTAGTGTAAGCCATGCTAGAGAGCAAGTGTGATTTTCAATTTTAGCAGTTCATGATCTCACAAACTCAACTATTTCAAAACCTGAAAGCATGACACTTGTTGCTGCATTTTATTATTTTTCAAAGCAAAAATTTGGATCATATGATATTTGCAAGAGATTATATGCGCATCTGCCTTATTCTAACAAACCAAGCCAAGCCTATGTCATTTGACAATCAGAAGCTTAAGGACATGGTTTTAGTCATACACAACTTCTTCCAAGTTCATATCTAAGTGCAATGACAAGCCATCTCAAAAGAAGAAGTGCGATGCATGCATATTCTCTTGATCTTTTCTCAATTTATATTTGTTCATAAAAACTCAACATTTGAGTTGATTACTTGATTAATTCTTAATGATTAAAAGCACTTGTGAACATGTAACAAGTTCAAAACAGTAAGAAAGTTCGACCATGACCAATTTTAGTGTAAGTAATTATTCCAATTACTAGACATGGCAAAAACTACAAAATATATAACACGAGTAATGTAGTAAGAACTTTCAACATGTAAAAGGAATCACAAAGTCATATATGTATGAAATACTATGCTCATATTATTTTAATTTCAGATTCACACATAAACTTCCCAAGTTTCAAAAACTCCCCCTCAATTTAAGCCATGAGGATGCATAACCCCTATTTCACTACGAATGTAACAAAAACGAGTGAAATCCTAAGGTTTTGTAAAAATGTCAACCAATTGTTGTTCGGTATCTACATGGTGAAGCACAATGTTTCCTTTTTCAACATTATCTCGGAGAAAGTGATACCTAATGTCAATGTGCTTAGTTCTAGAATGTTGCACGGGGTTTTTAGCAATGCAAATGGCACTAGTGTTATCACAGAATAGTGGAACACTATCTAGATCAACCCCATAGTCCTTAAGTGTTTGAACAATCCAAAGAATTTGTGAGCAAGCACTAGCAGCAGCTACATATTCAGATTCGGCTGTGGATTGTGCAACTGAATTTTGTTTTCTAGAGGACCAAGCAACAAGAGAATTACCAAGAAAATGACAAGCACCGGAAGTACTTTTCCTATCAATCCTACAACCCCCAAAATCAGCATCCGAAAAAGCTTTCAAAGTAACGGTTGAGAAAGAAGGAAGAAAAATGCCAAATTCTTGAGTTCCATGTAAGTATCTGAGAATCCTTTTGACGGCTTGACGATGTGAAACACGTGGGGAGGCTTGAAACCGTGCACAAAGACATACGCTGAATTGTATGTCCGGTCTTGATGCCGTAAGGTACAAAAGTGATCCGATCATGCTTCTATATTCTTTTTGATCCACGGGTTCACCATCTTCATCAAGTCCAAGTGTTGTTGCTGTTCCCATTGGTGTCCGAAGAGGCTTGCTTTTGTCCATGTTGAAGTGCCTTAGGAGGTCTTTGGTATACTTTGTTTGATGCACAAAGGTACCCTCCTTGGTTTGCTTGATTTGCAGCCCCAAAAAGTAAGTGAGTTCACCCATCATACTCATCTCAAATTCGGAACTCATCATTGCTAAAAACTTGGACACAAGATCATGAGAAGCACAACCAAAGATAATATCATCCACATACACTTGAACGAATAATGAGTCATTGCCATGCTTAAGCACAAAAAGAGTTTTATCAACCTTGCCCATGGTAAACCCCTTTTCAAGTAAGAATGTTTTTAACCTATCATACCATGCTCTAGGGGCTTGTTTGAGACCGTATAAGGCTTTGGACAGTTTGTAAACATGATTAGGAAAATCTGAATTTTCAAAACCCGGTGGTTGTTTGACATAAACCTCCTCATCTATGTAGCCATTAAGAAAAGCACTTTTAACATCCATTTGATATAGCTTAAAACCTTTAGATGCTGCAAAAGCTAACAAAATTCTTATGGCTTCTAATCTAGCGACAGGAGCAAAAGTTTCATCAAAATCTAGACCTTCAACTTGAGTGAAACCTTGAGCAACCAACCTAGCCTTATTCCTAACCACAATCCCATCCTCACTTTGTTTATTTTTAAATACCCATTTAGTTCTAATTAAAGTGTGACCTTGAGGTGGAGGTACAAGTTTCCAAACATTATTTCTTTCAAAATTTTCTAACTCTTTTTGCATGGCAATAATCCAAGATTCATTAGTGAGTGCGTGTGATATATCTTTGGGTTCAAAAGAAGCAACAAAAGCAGAATGAGCATGAGAGTTTGGATCGCAAAACCTGGACCGTGTGACTCGTTCGTGCAAGCTTCCAATTATCTGTTGTGGGGGATGATCTTTGTAAAAACGTAGGGGAACAGATGTCTCACAAGCTTCTTCTTCATTAGGTTCATCGTAGATTGATGAGCTTGTGACTTGTGGACAATCAGGACCAGCATAGGTGATAGCTGGAGCTTGTTCAATGTTCGGAGCTGGACACGTGTCAACTTCGGAACTACCAGGCAGTATCACCGGCTCTTCTTCATCTTCGAAAATACCCTCCCCCTGAGGATACAGATCTGGTCCTGCAACACCGGAGCTAGTACCTGGGCTAGCTTCATCAAAAGACACTTCACAAGTCTCCACAATTTTGTTAGTGTCAAGTAAAAGCACACGGTAGCCTCTAGTATGAGATGGATAACCAAGAAACATGCCATCAGTAGATCTAGGTTCAAATTTATCAAGATTACCATGTTTCTTAACAAAGCATTTGCAACCAAAGACCCGAAAGTGTGTAACACTAGGCCTATGTCCAAACCGGAGCTCATATGGTGTTTTACCTAGCTTAGCACGCAAGAAAACACGATTTGAGACATAACAAGCGGTTGCTAACGCATCAGCCCAAAATTTCCTAGGAGTTTGATATTCATCAAGCATAGTCCTAGCCATCTCAACAACGGTTCTGTTCTTTCTTTCTACAACACCATTTTGTTGAGGTACATATGGTGAAGAGAATTGATGATCTATTCTATTTTCAGCACAAAAGTGATCAAAAGATTGATTTTTAAATTCAGTTCTATTATCACTTCTAATTGCTTTTAATGATCCTGAGTGATCAATTGATAATCTAAGAAATAAAGTTCTAAAGTGACTAAAAACTTCATTCTTAGACGCCATAAAGTAAACCCAAGAGTATCTAGAATAATCATCAACGATAACAAGAACATACCATTTACCTCCGAAGGACTGAACACGTGATGGTCCTACGGTGTCAAGATGCAAAAGTTGACATGGTTCTGTTGTCATGATCATTGTGAGAGGAGTATGTGAACCTGCAACCATCTTAGCATGTCTACAAGAAGAGCACACAATATCTTTGTCCCTTTTAAGCTTAGGCAGCCCACGTATGCGATCAAGAGCACTAACACGCGTTAGGTGATCAAAGCCTACGTGACCAAGTCTACGATGCCAAAAATATAAGTCCTTTGAATCATTAGCAACTAGACACCTATGCTTAGAGGAAGACATATCAAAATCAGCTTTAAAAACTCTTCCAAACCGAGACATGTTAAAAATAAGCTCACTATTTGAACCTACAACTTTGCAGTAGTTTTTATTGAAAATAATTTCTAGATTTTCATCTAGCAATTGTGCAACAGAAAGCAAGTTGTATTTCAAATTTTTGAAAAGTGCCACATTCTTCAAAGTGTAGTGATCATTTACTCTAACCGAACCCTTAGCAATTATAGGAGTTGAAGAATTATCGGCAAAAGTAACATTCTCTACACGTGACACAAAAGAGAGGGAGGAGAACCAATCTTTGTTACCGGTCATGTGGCGTGAGCAACCTGAATCCACAATCCAAATGTTCTCCTTCCTCAAACGTGTAACCTACATAGAAGCACAATACGTCGATGACTCAATACTGGGGTTAGTCAAAAGGCATTTAGGAATCCAGTACTGAGTCACGCGACGTGCAGCAGGAAAAACACGCAAAAGCTGAGACAAAACAACAGGTTTATGAGTCAAGGTTTGAGATTTTCTACTCTTAACTCGTTTAGCACAAAAACCAGTAGCTCCGGAGGTAAAAGCAGCAGTTCCAAAAGACAAGGCTGAAGCTCTGAAGGAAACAACACAAGGTCCGGGAGCTCTCGGAGCTATCGGAACTACCAGAGCTGCTGTTGCGGATTTCTTACCAGAAGGTCCGGAAGCTACCTTTTCAAATTTCTGACTCACTAAAGCAGGTTGTGGTTTTCTAATTGCATGAAAGTTATAAGATCTAGCAATCACTCTTTCCTTTTTCTGTTGTTTAGCTAGTCTATAACAAAAATCTATGACATGACCATCTCTACCACAGTAGGTACAATGAAATTTAACTTTGTGTTCATGTCTAGATGAGCAAGCAATATTTTTATTTGAAACCGAATGAGGCAACACTCCTGCAAATTTGAAAACCACTCCTTTTTGTTTAGGAACTGTTTGAATCAAACCACTTCCTAATGACTTTACAATTTTAGGTGGATGTGCCTTAGCATGAGCATGAGAATCAAAACCTAAACCAGTTTTATCATTGCAAGACTTGGAACAATTCAGCAGTAAGTTTAGGTTCTTATTCCCATTACAAAACCGATCTAATGTCCTATACATGTCATCAAGTTTATTGGACAGATCAAGGCAATTTTCACATGAAGTTTTTCCTTTTAGTTTGCAATTTGAACAAAATTTAACTTCATGAGAACGTAAAGCATTGTTCAATATAGAAATTTCATTCATAGCATCCTGTAGTTTCTTATCAAGATCGTCACAAGTAGAACAATGCAAATCAATTGTAGAACAGCTAGCATCTTTCAAGTTTTTATCATTAAGTGCAGCAAGCTCTTTGTTCTTTTCAATTTCTAACTCAAGTTTATCAAGTGTGGAAGTGTGTGCACTTATTAATGAGGAGAATTGTTCATATATTAAATCACATGAGGAACATGCATCATCACTAGGAATCAAAGTTTTTAAACGGTTGATTTCAGATTCTAGTGATTCAATTTTAGCAGCACTATCCCTAAGCTTTTTGTCCTTGTTCTTAACAATAACAGTGGCACGAGAAATAGCATCACACATTTCTTCACAAGTAGGACATACCTCTTCATTGTCGCTGTTGTGTTCTGCCTCCTCCATACTTGATCTTGACTTGCCCGCCATAAAGCACAAGTTTGCCAAATCATCTTCATCTTCATCACTTCGAATGTCCACGTCACTTGAACTGAACTCTTGAAGCGCGGTGATGAAACTTTTGACCATCTTGCGTCCTATGGTACCTTTCTTCTTCTTGTTGGAATTTCCGGAGGAGGTCCGGACCTTGCTTTGTTTTTCTTCCCGGGTGGTCGGACCTGAAAGGTTAGGGCATTCTGTACAAAAGTGTCCTGTTTTACCACATTCAAAACAGCGTTGAGGTCCGGAGCTTCCTCTCCTTCTAGTTCTCACATTTTGCAATGCTTTTGAGAATCTAGTAGAGATGAGTGCCAACTCCTCTTCTGGAAATTCTTCGATCTGCTCCAGGGTTAGTGAGGACAACAAAGCAAGAGTATTGCAAGATGATGATTGGCCGGAGCTAGACATATCACGTTGTGAAACAAATGCAATAGACTTATTTGGGTTCTTACGTGCTAGGATGTCAATTTCATGAGTTTTTAGTTTAGAATAGAGTACATCTAATGTAAGAGAACTCATGACAGTAGATTCACGAATAGATGTGACTTTCATCTCCCAAATTGACATATCTAATGCACTTAGCAATTGCCTAGCATTTTCAACATCTGAAAAATTAACATTGACACTACGCAAGTTGCTGAGAATCTTATTAAAGCGAGCAAAAAGGTCATCAATAGACTCACCGGGTTGCATCTCGAAGCGCATGTATTCTTTCTTGAACATGTCTTGTCTTACCTCTTTGATCGTGTTGGATCCTTCGTGGTAGTCACAAAGTGCTTTCCACACATCGTATGCAGATCGGAGGTGTGCAACACGGTCGAAGTCGCTTTGAGTTAATCCTTGTATGATCAAGTTCCGAGCCTTGTTGTTGTTGTCGACATCTCAGATTTGTAGCTGTAACTTTATCGTTTGATGACACTTCGTAAGGCTTATATACCTTCTCCCATATTTCAAAGCCTTGTGCCTGAATGAAAGCCTCCATGCGTGCCTTCCAAACCTGAAAATCAATACCAGCAAACACACAAGGTTTGGCGGAGTACTTCACCATGATGATTAGTCAAAAACACGTGCAAATCACAAAGATTAGAGCACCGTGGCTCTGATACCAATTGTAGGATCGAAGAGCACGTGAAAAGCTACCAGAGGGGGGTGAATGGTAGATTTAAAAATCTTACGCAGCGGAAACAATTAAACCCCAAACCCTTTCGGCAGAAAAACGATCTATTAAAGAAATCGTGTGTGAGACTAATCTAAACGTGTTTCACCGTGACAAAAGTGATATATATCAGAGAGAATCAAGTCACTAAGACAGCACAAAAAGAATCACTCAAATCCATCGGGAAAAACTCAAGTTATGATCAAAAGATCAAACAATGGTCAATCTGCCCTACCCGAGAAAAAAACAGTTCTGGAACGCTGCAAAGAAACTCGTGTAGATCATAGACCACAAATCCAATGACCGTGAAATTTTTACAGATGATATACAATAAAGTTGTGAAGACAACCCAAAAAGAAACACGTCAATTGGATCTGTAAAACTCGAGTTATGATAAAACCACCGATGAAAGGTAGTGCTGTCCAGAAACTCGACAAGTAAAACTTGTCTGGAAAAAGTCGGACGAACAAGGCACAAAAGTTCCTTCAAACTACGAATTTTATTCAATAGAACACAAGAGGAACAGCCCAAAAGTCGTACTCTACGAGCTCTGGGCTCCTTTGCTTATATAACCAGCCCTTAGGCCAACCCAATATCAACTAGGACTCCAATCCTACTCAGATCACGAATCGTAACTTTCCATAACTGCTCAAGATTCTTCTATACGCAGATAGAAGCAATCTTAAGACTTCCAAACACCTTAGGAACGTATCCCACATTCCTAAACAACTCAAATTCGTGACCCACACAAAATCCTATCATAACCAACTCAAATCTTTCCATATTTGAGTCAAACCCGACTCAGCCGCGGCCTGAGTCCATAACATAGTCGGTTGGACCTTTCCGACCAATTCTTTACGTCCACATCTCTTCATCACGTCCCGGAACCATGTAGCCACGTCCATGCACTCCTTACACACGTGCAAACATCTTCCAATGACATCCACGATACCTTCATATGCATTGTTCTTGATTCAATCATGTTGCACAACCTCCTGATCAGCTCAACCACAATTCCTCCTGAATTTGGTTGTTGGAACCTCATCTCCTCCCTGAGACTAGTCCAATGGATCCCGTCACCAGCCATGTCTTGAACTCAAGAAACACCTGCACATGAATAAACAACCAATCCATACGAGCCCAAGTCCTCGACTTGACTCAAGTTAGTTCCGAACACAACACCCTACGTGAGAACCTCACGTAAGCATGTTGCAAAACCACAGTAACACGATATCATCTATATCAACCAAAGCGCACCAAAAACTTAGCAAATGAATACTAAGCAATCTTTCCAACAATGTAAAGCAAGTACGAAACATTGCAAATGAAAAGCAGAAGCACTACAGTCAAGTTCCGGACCTTGCCAGAGCAACCCGGAGCTTGAGCCGGAGCTAACAAGAGCTAGTAGAACCTAGCACCGGAGCTTACCAAAACTAGTACAACCAAGCCCCCGCCGGTGCTTACAAAACTAGCAGGACCTAGCGCCGGAGCTAACTAGAACTAGTCGGAACTAGTAATCCCAAAAGCCGGAGCTAGGAAAAATACATCGGAGCTTAGCAAAAGCATGTCGGAGCTATCATATATATGCTGGAGCTAAAGATAAAGCTCACCGGAGCTAACCAAAGCTGGTCGCACCTTACCAAGAAGTCGGACCTAGCATCGAACGTAACCGGAGCTACCCAAACCAAGCTGGACCTACCGTCAGACCTTGTTGTAGCTCAGAGTTAGAGTCGGACCTTGATAAAAAGGTGTTTTGGTGATATTAAAAACTTTTATCATCAAAGCCAAGTGTATTCACTACAAGCCAATGTATTCAGCACACATAGGTCTTACAACTTGGGAGCCATTAGTTTCATCAAACACCACGTCTTGTGCTATTTCAAGAATCCTGGAGGATTTGTTGAAGACACGGTAGGCGTGGGTGTTTGAGTCATAACCAAGGAAGAAACCTTCATCGGACTTTGAAGCAAACTTCGAAGTCCTAGACTTCTTGTTGAGAATATAGCACTTGCTCCCAAAAACACGAAAGTAAGAGACATTGGGTTTCTTACCAACTAGAAGCTCATAGGGAGTCTTCTTGAGGAGGCGATGGAGGTATAATCGGTTGACGGCGTGGCAAGCGGTGTTAACCGCCTCCGCCCAAAACTGATCCGATGTCTTGTACTCATCAAGCATTGTCCTTGACATCTCGATGAGTGTCCTATTCTTCCGTTCCGCCACCCCATTTTGTTGAGGGGAGTATGGGGCTGAGAATTCATGCTTGATGCCCTCCTTATCCAGAAATTCTTCCACTTGAGTATTCTTGAACTCAGTGTCGTTGTCACTTCTTATAGCCTTGATTCTTGAGGAGAACTCATTTTGAGCTCTCCTCAAGAACCTCTTGAGGGCACCGTGAGTTTTTCCCTTATGATGCAAGAAAAATACCCAAGTGAAACAAGAAAAATCGTCAACAATAACAAGACCATATTTGTTACTGCCAATGCTAATGTAGGTTATTGGCCCGAAAAGGTCCATATGTAGCAACTCCAACGGTCTTCTTGTCGTCATGATGTTCTTGGAGGGGTGTTGAGCTCCTACTTGCTTCCCGGCTTGGCAAGCACTACATAGCCTATCCTTTTCAAAGACAACATTTTTCAAACCATAGATGTGTTTGCCCTTAAGAAGCTTTTGTAAGTTCCTCATCCCAACATGGGCTAGCCTTCTATACCAAAGCCATCCCATGTTGGTTTTCGCCATTAAGCATGTGTCAAGTTGAGCTTTATCCGAGGCAAAATCCACAAGATAAAGCTTTCCCTTGAGCACACCCTTAAAAGCGATTGAGTTATCACTTCTTCTAAGGATGCTCACACCCTCATTAGTGAAAACACAATTATAACCCTTGTCACATAGTTGTGATATGGACAAGAGGTTATAGTCTAGAGAATCAATATGCAAAACGTGAGAAAGAGTATGTTGGGGAGAGATGACAATTTTACCGGAGTCAAGGATTTTCCCTCGGCTATTGTCCCCAAAGAGGATCCCTTCATTTGGATCATCATGTTCCTCATATTCCTCGAACATCTTCCTCTCCCCGGTCATGTGGTTTGTGCACCCACTATCGAGCACCCATTTTGATCCACCGGAGGAGTATGCCTACAAAACAAGATTATGCCTTCCTTTTAGGTACCCAAATGGAGTTGGGTCCTTTGACGTTAGTAGTGAGGCATTTGGGCACCCACACACAAGGCTTGGGGCTCTTGCAGGGTGGCCCAACATATCTAGCATATACTTTGCCATACTTGTTCCTCATCAAAACATATGATGCATCAAAATCATGAAATAGAGGATGCGGTTAAGATTTAGGTATGTAAGTGCTAGGTGAAGTGTTCTTGCCAATTTTAGTTGTGGATGAGCTTCCCTTGACAAAAACAATCAAGTCTTTGCCATACTTGGAGGTTTTGGCATTTTGCTTTCCACCTCTAGTATAACCAATACCATCCTTGACATAGGGAGGTCTTGTGTTGGTGTATGCACTTCGTGCATACACCACTTTCTCTTTGTCAAAGATGTCACCCTTAGGTGCTTGATTGCCTTGAGTCAGTTTGAGCTCATCCTTTAATTTATGAATCAAGTTAGAGCATTTGCAAGTTGATACTGCTTCGGATGCAACCTTTGAGGAGGATAAGCTTTTGGAGGAAGAGGCTACATTAGTCTTAAGGGACTCAACCTGAGTCTCAAGGATCCTGTTAACTTTTTCCAAGTTGCCAAGTTCGTCCCTGAGCTCAATGGTTGTGTCCTCAAGACTTGAGCATGTTTTCTTGCTTAGAGCAAGTTCATACTCCAATGCCTTGCTCTCCTCTCTCTCAAGCTCAAGGAGCTCAATGAGCTCTTTACATCTTTCCTTTTCTTGGATAAGCATGTCCTCTTGCCTATCTATGAGCTCCTCCTTCTCAAAAATCTCATCCGAGAGCAATTTCATTCTTCGCAATGTGCTCTTACTTATATCTTTAAGCATGTACTCGTTTTCACTAGCACTATCAAAATTATCATGGGAGGATATGGAATAGGATGAGTTAGAGGTAACCTTTCTTCTTCCTTGTTTTGACATGAGGCAAGTTGGCTTGTGGTCATAGAGGTTGGGGAAGAGCTTGCTTCCCTTGGAACTCCTCCCGATGGCAATGGTTGCCATATTCTCCTCGTCTTCGGAAGAGGAGGACTCATCGTTAGAGTCCCGTTCCTTGCCCAAATGAGCATGACTGGAGGGCCTCTTCTTCTTATAGAATTTCTTCTCTTGCGGCTTGCCCTCTTCTTCTTCTTGCCCTCTTCATGTGGGCAATCTACAATGAAGTGCCCGTACTCGCCACAATTGTAGCAAGCCCTCTTGGTTTTTGGCCTTGCCTTTTCTTTGCCCTTGCTCTCATGCTTGTATCCTCCTTTTCTTCTCCTCATCATCCTCTTGAAGTTGTTGATGAAGAGGGACTCTTCCTCATCGGTGTCAAGGCTCTCCTCATCATCTTGGTCTTGCTCTTTTGAGGAGGATATCGCTTTGAGTGCAACATCCTTCATCTTTGAGGCGGTGAACCTTTGTAGGTCATTGTAGAAGAGCGCCTCCTTTTCCATGATCTAGTGGTTGATGATCCTTCCTAGGACCTCCTCCGGGGTCATTTTGGCAAACCCTGGGCTTTCCCGTATCATGGAACAAAGAGAGACGTTTCTAGGCATGAATGCCCGAATCATCCTCTTCACCACCTCGTGGTCCGTCCACTTTGTGCAGCCATAAGATCTGCTCTTGTTGATGAGCAGCTTTAGTCGGTTGTACATCTCTTGGGGAGATTCACCATCCATAATGGCAAACCTCCCGAGCTCTCCTTCAATGAGCTCAATCTTGGCTTCCTTCACGACTCGGTTGCATTCATGAGCCATCTTGAGGGTGTCCCAAATATCTTTGGCCACCTCAAGTCCATCCACTCAGTTGAACTCATCTCTTGAGAGAGATGAGATGATCACTCCGGCCGCTTGGGCATTGCGGTGAAGGAGCACGGCTTGCTCTGGAGTGATATCTTCTTAATTCTTCGGGATGTGCACCCCGGTAAACACGATTTGCCATAGTGAGGGGTTGAGTGACAAAAGATGGATCTTCATGTTGTGCTTCCACATGCCATAGTCGGTTCCATCGAATTGGGGAGGCTTCCCCAATGGGATGGAAAGGTAGTGGTTGTTGGAGACAAGATGTTCATAGTTGTAGCCTTGTTGGTTGTAGTTGATTGTGCCACCTGATGTGGAGGTTGAGGTGTCAACCTTGGGAATCTTCAACTTCTCTCAAAGTTTCGCCTTGAGTTGGCGAGTCTCTTCGTCATCCGTTGACTTGTCTTGGTAGAAAAGCCCTCCTCTTGGGTTGCTTGGAACTCACTGGTTGAGACTTCTTTGTACCCGACTCCTGCCATCTTCTCTCCGAGTTGTTAGACTCTTTTGGGAGAGACCTGCTCTGATACCAATTGAAAGTTGCCTAGAGGAGGGGGTGAATAGGCTAATCGACCTTAAATTAATTAATAAAACGAGATCAGTACTCAGGGGGCGGACTAGTCCGGTCCAGGGGCAGACTAGTCCGGTCCACCTGCAGGGAAAGCCTAAAAAGAGTTTCTAACAAGTTTTAGTCCAATTCTTGTGATGCAAAGTATGTTAGAATGACTTAGTGAACCTTAACAAGTTATGAAGCAAATGTGAGACTAAGGATCATGATGAAACAAGAGTGATGAATAAAACCGGTAAAGCTAACCTTAGAAGCAATGAGCGATAAGTGAAAGAAAAATACACAAGGGACACAAGGATTTTATCCCAAGGTTTGATCCCACGAAGGAATCTACGTCCCCGTTGAGGAGTCCACGAAGGACCAGGTTCAACAAACCTTCCCTCACCAAGTTTACCACAAGGGCCTAACTTGGTTCTCCACTATCACAAAGGGGTGAATACAAGATTCGTTGTGCCTTCTCACAATCTGAGGCTCCCACCACAAATACAATCCCAAATCACAATTAAATCAAGCCACAGATCACAAAGATTCACAAAGTGCAAGAGATCAAATCGAGAGCCAAAGAGCGGTGTTCTTCCTCTTCTTCACCTCACCAAACCCTAATCCACACAAGAATTAGTTTTAGAGGGAATGTAGGCAAGAAGGAGGCTTTTTGGAGGCTCAAGGTTGTTGTGGCGGCGCTAGGGTTTCAACTTGCTCAAGAGATGGTTCAAATGAACCCAGGGGTCCTCTATTTATAGAGGCTCCCAACCCTTACTGCTGACCTCAGCAAAAGGGCGGACTAGTCCGGCCTACAGCCCAGACTAGTCCGGCCTAGGGGACCACTGACGTCCCTGACAACTGTCGCACTGCGCGGCAATCGTCACACTACCCGCCAAACTTCAAATTCAAACGGTCACTTCAAAACGGACTAGTCCGGTCACAACCAGACTAGTCCGATCTCAAACAGAACCTTTTGTTCCATGTGAAAATGGACTAGTCTGAAGACCACAAACTAGTCCGGCCTACCCAGACTTAGTCGCTGAAGCACCGATTACTCTCACACCCGGACTAGTACGATCTCAGTCAGGACCTCTTGGTCCGGACCAAAACGGACAAGTCCGTGGTTTTGGGACTTAGTCCCCAAAACCCACTCCACGACTACCCGAACTAGTCCGTCCCACTACGGACTAGTCCGAACTCAGTCAGACCCTTCTGGTCCGGCTGAAAACGGACTTGGCTGACCAGGAGCAGACTAGTCTGGCCACCTGCACGGACTAGTTCGGCCACTCCTGCCAGACTGCTTCTAACTCTCTTCTCTCAATAGGTTTGATCTCTAAACCGCTTTGAGCTCCCAACTTGATCTCAATGCACTTTACACACACACCCTCACACATATTTGGCTAGTCTAAACTCGACACACTAGAAACCCTAGTTTCTCCTTTTCGAGTTGACATCGCCGTTTTCATCCTTTTCATTTTTAAGGGATTGTGCTTCCACTTGAGTCCACAACTGTGCTTAAGATCACTGAGCTCATTAGTTACTTAATTGTTGTCATCAATCATCCAAAACCCACGGGGGTCCTAGATGCACCTTCAATGATGTATGGAGGGTCCTAGGACATCACCTCCCAGCGCATTCTGAAGACTATGCGTCGAGAGATGGCTGCCGCTGCTCCTAGCGCCAAAGTAGAACTCCATCGAAAGTGAATGGATACTTACATTACCTTTGATGCTTCGGACTGCCTGAAGAACATGGCCAGAGCTGGACATATGCCCTTGATGGCCTCTCTGGCTATCAACAATATCCAGCTCTTCCATGTCCTGGTGGATGGAGGCACGACCCTTAACCTCCTCAGCTTTGCAGCTTTTTTTGAAGCTCCAACTCAACCTCTCGGACCTCAGAACCTCACACCCATTCTCTGGAGTAGGTCTGGGAGCCATCATGTCTCTCGAATCGGTTACTCTACCAGTAACCTTCGGGACACTGGACAACTATAGGTCCGAGAAGCCAGTGTTTGATGTGGCACACATCAATCTACCCTTCAAAGCGATCCTAGGCAGGCCAGCCCTGTATAGCTTCATGGTCGTGGTCCACTATGGCTATCTCGTGTTGAAGATGCCAACTCCGTCAGGTGTCCTTCGGATCTAAGGGGACCGCACTGCTGGGGTTACTACGTTGGAAGAACTTCATGCACTTGCAACAGCGCAAGAAGATGAATCCGGCAAGGAGCAAGCCGCTCAACAACCATCGAGCTCGCACCAGCGCAGCTCATCCTTTGCACCTCGTGTGCAACCAAGCAGGAACACCGACATTCCCGTCAAAGTCGTCCAAATCGGTTCTGATGCCACTCAGACCACTCGTATATCGGGAGGTCTGGGTGACAAATAGGAACTCACACTCGTCACTTTCCTTCGGGCAAATGTCGATATGTTTGCATGGCAACCGTCACAAATGCCTGGGATCCCCACGGAGGTGATCGAGCACTGTCTGAAGATATACCCCGATGCACGACCTATACAACAAAATCCCTGGAAGCAATCTGTTGAGCGGCGTAACTTCATCAGAGAAGAAGTAAAAAAGCTGCTTGACTCTAGATTCATTCGGGAGGTTCATCGACCCAGCTGTTGTATCAAAGGCCGGCAAAAAGCTTCAAATGTGCATCGACTACACCACACTAAATAAGGCATGTCCAAAAGACCCTTTTCCACTACCAATAATAGATCAAATAGTGGATTCTATCTCCGAGTGTGAACTACTGTGTTTCCTAGGCGCTTATTCTGGATATCATCAAATTCCAATGTCTAAGGAAGATGAAGAGCATACTGCCTTTATCACAATAGAACGGTTGTATTGTTATACTGCCATGCCTTTTGGTCTTAAAATGCTACTTCGGAAGTGGATGGATACTCCCATCATTTCCGATGCTTTAGACTGCCCCCAAAACATGATCAGGGCTGGCCAACTCCCGTTGATGGTGTCACCCACCATTAACAATATTCAAATCCACCATGTAATGGTGGACGGAGGTTCCGGGCTAAACCTCATAAGCTTCGAAGCTTTCATTAAGCTTCAGCTCTGGCCTTCGGACCTTCGCCCATCCCGACCTTTCTCTGGAGTAGGTCCTGGAACCATTACTTCTCTCAGTTCCATTACACTCCCAGTGACCTTCGGCACCCGGGAGAACTACAGAACTGAGAAATTGGTCTTTGACGTTGCGTAGATCAGTTCGCCGTTCAATGCCATTTTGGGTAGGCCAGCTTTATACAAGTTCATGGCTGCTGCCCATTATGGCTACTTGGTATTGAAGATGCCAACACCCACGGGTGTTCTCCGGATCCGCGAAGATTGCACTGCAGGAGTTACTACCCTAGAAGAACTCTATGCGCTTACCACAACACAAGAGGAAGCATCCATCAAGGAGCCAGCTCTGAACCCTCCGAGCATTCGTCATAAAGGATCTACCTCTGCACCCTGTGTGCAACCAAGCGACGACACCGACGTTCTCGCCAAGGTCGTCCAAATTGGTTACGATGCTGCTCAGACTACCTGTATATCGGGGGGTCTGAACAACAAATAGGAACTCGCGCTCATCACTTCCCTCCGGGCTAATGTCGATGTGTTTGCCTGGAAACCGTCACAAATGCATGGGATCCCTAGGGAGTTGATTGAGCACAATCTGAAGATTTACCCAAACGCATGGCCTGTACACCAGAAGCCTCGGAAACAATCAACCGAGTGACAAAACTTCATCCGACAGGAAATCAGGAAGTTGCTCGAAGCTGGATTCATTCGGGAAGTCTTCCATCCAAAATGGCCGGCAAACCCAGTTGTTGTACCCAAGGCCGGTGGGAAGCTTCGGATGTGTATCGACTACACCACCTTAAATAAGGCATGTCCAATGGATCCATATCCACTACCTAGAATAGATCAGATAGTGGACTCCACCTCTGGGTGTGAGCTATTGTGTTTCTTAGATGCATATTTTGGATATCATCAAATCCAAATGTCTAAGGAAGATGAAGAGCATACTGCCTTCATAATAGTAGATGGATTGTACTGTTATACCGCCATGCCATTCAATCTTAAAAATGCTGCCTCAACATTTGTGCGAGCTATGTACAAAACATTTGGAGAGCTAATTAGAGACTTGGTGGAGGTGTATGTCGATGACATTGTTGTGAAGATCAAAAACAAGGAGTCACTCCTTGACAACTTGCAAGCCGTCTTCGACAAACTGCGCACCACGCGCACCAAGTTGAACCCGACAAGTGTGTCTTTGGGGTTAGCTCCGGAAAGCTTCTGGGGTTCTTGGTGACTCACCGAGGAATTGAAGCGAATCCATCGAAGATCAAGGCCATAGAAGATATGCGGCCCCCTGCTCGCATTAAAGATGTCCAGAAGCTAACTGGATGCCTAGCTGTGCTCAGCCGATTTATCTCAAGACTGGCAGAACGGGTGCTACCCTTCTTCAAACTCTTGAGGAAGTCTGAATCGTTTCTTTGGTCTGAAGAAGCAGAAAAGACGTTTCAAGAGCTGAAACAACTCCTCACCACACTACCAATATTGGTAGCTCATAATCCTGGTGAGCCTTTACTGCTTTACATTTTGGCAACCACCGAAGTTGTCAGTATGGTCCTCGTTGCGGAAAGACCAGAGCCACATCCAATCCAGGAGTCTAGACCCCTCCGGGAGGGTCCGGAATCACCTGAAGACATGACCGATTCTCAGCTCCGAGACACGGAACCTCAAAATAAAATGCTAGGAGATCAACCTCATTCGTCCGAGGATGTTCACCTGGCTGACCAAGATGATATGGATCCTCCTAGCGAGGTTCGGGTCGAACAAGGAGTTTTGGACCCCTCCGGAAGGATCCAAGAAGCACAACATGATGGTCTGGAATCCTCCAGCAGGGTCCAGGTCGACGGAGAGGAAGCTTCGGGTCCTTCTGAAAGGGTCCGAATCATCCAACGCCCTGTGTACTTCATCAGTGAAGTACTCCACTACGCCAAGACAAGATACATTGAGGTGCATAAACTGCTTTATGTAGTTCTTATTGCCTCAAGGAAGCTTCGTCACTATTTCCAAGCCCACAAAATATCAGTGGTAACTTCTTTTCCACTGCGTGCTATTTTGCATAACCCTAATTCTACTGAGAACATTGCAAAGTGGGCGGCAGAACTGGCCGAATTCGATCTAGAATTCGTGTCAAGACAAGCAATTAAAAGTCAAGCCTTGGATGACTTCGTGGCGGAGTGAACCCCCTCTCCATCAAACCCTGGGGGCCACAGTGAACAGAAACCAGAACCCAAAGTTCCGGTATTCACCGAGCCTCACTGGACCCTCTACTTTGATGGCTCCGTGATAAAGCAGGGGGCCGGAGCTGGAATCCTTCTCTTCGCTCCGACTGGGGAGAAGGTCAAGTACATGGTACACCTTGATTTCAAGGCAACCAACAACATGGCAGAGTATGAAGCTCTCATCTACAGACTCAAGGTGGCACTATCTTATGGTGTAAAACAGCTGTTGGTGAAGGGAGATTCACAACTCATTATCAAACAAGTCAAAGGTGAATGCTCCTGCAACAATTCTTAATTAGCTGCTTATCTCCTTGAAGTCCAGAAGCTTCATAAGGATTTCGAAGTCCTGGATCTCTACCATGTTCAGCGCCTTCATAACGCTAAAGCCGACGAGCTCTCTACGAAAGCCTCAACCGAAGCTCCGGCTCCTGATGGAATCTTCGTCCAGAGGTTTTCAAAACCAACAGCTCAGTCTGCCGAACAGAGCGAAGGGGGCGAGACCAGCACCACGAAGCTGGCAGTCCCGATGGCTCTGCTACCATGGTGTCTACCAAGGGTCGTAGGTGCTGTTGGAAGCTCCGAGCAACCCAGCACGAAAGACTCAGAAACTCAAGTAAGCTTCGATGCATGGATCTCGGAGATCTGGAGCTACTTGAAAGACAATATTCTTCCTGAAGATAGTGTATCCGCTGACCGGATTGTCAGATTGGCTAAAAGATACATGTTGGTAGAATGGGATCTCCACCGACACAATGTAATGGCATTCTAATGCGGTGCATTGCAAGGGAAGAAGGCCGCGAGCTCCTCACAGAGATCCATGGAGACGAGTGCGGGAACCATGCTTCTTCTGTCACGCTGGTCGGTAAAGCCTTTCGGCATGGCTTTTACTGGCCTACAACACTTCAGGATGTAGTTGAGCTAGTGAAAAAATATGAAGCGTGTTAGTTCCACGCAAAACAGATTCACACACTGGCTCAATCGCTACAAATGATACCTCCTACATGGCCATTCACTGTGTGGGGCATGGACATCTTGGGACCTTTCCCAAAAGCTATCGGAGGTTACAGGTTCCTGTATGTCGCGATCGACAAGTTCACTAAGTGGCCGGAAGCAACTCCAGTTGTGACAATCAAGAAGCAATCAGCAATTAAGTTCTTGAAGTCCATTATATGCATATTTGGAGTTCCAAACAAAGTCATAACTGACAACGAAACTCAATTTACAAGTTCTGCATTTTAAGAATATTGCGAAGACCTCGGCATTCAACTAAGCTATGCTTCAGTAGCTCATCCGGCAAGCAATGGCCAAGCCGAGAGAACAAATGTAGAAATATTAAAGGGACTCAAGACGCACATGTACGAGCGCCTAAAAAAGCATGGAGCCAACTAGATTGAAGAGCTTCCATCCACACTATGGGCGAACAGGACAACACCTAACCGATCAACTGGGGAGACTCCATTCTTCCTAGTGTACAGAGCTGAAGCAGTCCTTCCTCCGTAGATCACCATGGGGTCCCTCTGGGTCCGGAACTTTGACGAAGCCACACAGGAAAAGCTCCGGCGTGAAGACCTTGACCTCGTCGACGAGGGAAGGTGCCAAGCAGCTCTCCGGAATGCACGTTACCGCCAAGCGCTCTGGCGCTATCATCAAAGGCATGTGCGCAACCGACAACTCAAGGAAGGCGATCTGTTGCTTTGGAAGATACTAACTCGTGAAGGAATGAACAAACTTTCCCCCAGCTGGGAAGGTCCATTCCGAGTGATCAAAGTATCCCGACTCGGATGCGTTCGCTTGGCAACTGAGGATGGGATTCCACTCCCTAATCCTTGGAACATTGAGCACCTCCATAAGTTTTATGCTTAGAATCATGTTGGTGAGTCTGAATTACACATGATGTATGTTATAGAGTCGATAAACAGACAGGGGTAGGTCCTCCGGGAGAACATATAGACCCCTCTGGGAGGGTGCGGGAAGTTCAAGTACACTTCATACAATCACTGCACTAAAAGTGTAACTACCTACCCTGAGTTACTACAAGATGTATAGCACACTTAGCTTGGTCCCGCACCCTAAGTGTGTCCTTGTCTTCCCTATAAACCAGACCTATAATGAAAGACATTGTTGTGTAAAAATAGACTCCACGTGCATTTTTTTGTACAAGGCTCGACCTATTAATTTATTATTTTTAACCTTCTCGTCTATAATGAAGTTGTGCAATTCTTCTTGAGTTTTTACCAAGTTATTCATATGCGTTGCAAGTTATATTGTTGGTCTCTTTGGATCTTAACATGCTGTATAGTTTACTTGCCTGAACGCCAAGCCAACATTGGTCCGAAATGTGCTATCAACTTAGCCTGGTCCTGCACCCTAAGTATGCCACTCTACCTACACTCCAGCAGGCCTCAGTAGGGTGAGTACTAGAAAAGCATACGAGTCCGAAAAGATTACATCAATATACTTGTTGCCATATTGAGTTTCTTCGGATTTAAAACTAAAAAAGAATGATAAGTCACAAACGATTTATAGACAAGAGGATGAATTTTACTCTTTTCTTGCATTTAATATGCAGGAAAAATAAAAATTCACAACGATGGTGGACGATGCCGGATCTACTAAGCTCCGACATCCTCCAAGGGGGGTCCGCCGTCAACGTTTAATATGTTTACAGTGGGTGACATCGGAGCTACAAAGCTCCGACAACCCCTGGAGGCATAAATCCAACTATTTGTGTGATGACATCAGGAGCTACCAAGCTCCGACTATCAACGTTTATATGGTGATACTGGGAATTGTCGTAGCTACCAAGCTCCGCCAATCCCAGGAGACCTGCCTTAGACGCCTCATAATTGAAGACTTCGGACCTAAAATCTAAAAGGGAGAAGCATTCAAGTGGTCAACATACTGCCACAACCTTTGGTACATGTACACACTTCAATTGTACACATGTACTAGGGGGCCAACAAGATACAACACAGTATATTGAAGACAAAGTGAAATTCATGGCAGAAAGGAGGATTTCATTAATCGAAAGTACTGGATTACAAAATTGGGGTTACAAGAGATGAAAGGAGAGAAGTCCTAGCTACTGGAGGATCTAAGTCCTGTGGAAAAAGGAAGTAACCTTCTCAACAGCTTCATGGACACTAGCTCTGGAGGCATCCTCTTCCTCGGCGATGATTCCTTCAAAGACCGGATTTAGGGAGAACTGGGGGTCTCAACTTTTGTAACATGCCAAGACATACTCGGCGACGTTCTTGGCCAAAGTTTTGCCCTCCGTCTGCATCTTATCGGCGATGACATTACCCATCGTGTCGAGTTTGCTGCCAGCAGAGCCAAGTGCCACTAGCGTCTGGTCCAGCTCCTGCGCTGGGTCCTCCAGGCGTACAGGACTAAAACCAAAAGGCACAAGGGCCCTATCCGTACATCCCAAGAAGTCCCATACCATCAAGGACTCAATTGCCTTCGAGCTTCGCAGCTCTTCTAGTGAGCTTCAGGATGCCGTTAGCTCTGAACTCTCCCGAGCAAGGCGTTCCACCACTTTGGCATGTTGCTGCATACTTTCAGCAACCTGCTTCTCGCGGTCAGTCAGCTCCGGCTCCCGGAGGTGGATGTGGTTTTGCCTCTCTGCCAGGTCTTTATCCCTACCTCTCACCTTCCCTTCCCTGGTGGCAACATCAGCTTCTCTTTTCTAGAGCTCCTGTCCCATCTTCTAGTACTTCATCCTTTCATCTTCACTCCACTGCTCAAACTTCTTTGAGCGGTCCGCCAAATTATGTTCACCCAGAGTCAACTTCTGGGTGACCTCCACCTCCCTCTTCATGACATCCTCCTGCTGCTCAAGGAGCTTCTCCTCCCTCACCTCCAGGTCCGCCCGACGCTTCAAGAAAACCTCATTCAATTCATTGAGGCTTTCGTGATGCTCAACAGCAGCATCACGCCTCTCCTTGGCTTCTTCAAGGATTTCCCTGGAATTAGTATCGAGCACCTGGATGGCAGCCTCCTTCTCCTCAAGCAGCTTATCCTAGTACTCTAACCGGGCCTTCTCCCTCTTTATCCATTCCTTCTGGTCCGCTAGCCTCGTCTGGGCAAGCCTGGTCTCAAAATGGAGTCTATTGTGCCAACGCCTCAAGGTGTTGCGCTCCTCCTCCAGGGCTTTGCTCTCGTGATCGAAGGCTAGTTGGACCTGTCGGAGGCTGGAGTAGGCGTTATCTATAGATAACGCCAGAGGGATATGCTCTAGACCTGCTGGGACCATCTCTACAGGCTCCAGAGGATTCTCCATTACAAAAATAGGGTCCCACTCTACAAGAGAGGACCCTTGAGTTTCTGCGGCACTGGGATCGCTCCCTGTGAGACCTTCAGCAGCAGCAGAAGACGAACCCACCAGGGGAATTTCCACCGCCGGAGTAGAAGCTAAAGGCGCTGCCTCCGAGCTTTTAGTTGCTGGATCCGAAGGTGGAGGACCTGCCGCCACCTCTTCAGGCAGCTCCAGCTATGGTTCGGCTACCTCCAGAACAACGGCAGGGGCTTCAACTGGGGCCTCAACCGCTGCTGGCTTAGGCTTCGGCATGGTAGCTTCTTCCGGTTCAATGATCGGAGCTTCATGCGCCTTCGACTCAACTGTCAGACTTTCAACCGCTTCAGGCACAAGGGTCGGAGCTTCAGTGATTTCCGTCTCAATAGTCGGGGCTTCAACTACCTCTGGCTCAGTGTCCAGGGCTTCGACGACTTGCGGCTCAAAGGTCGGAACTTCTGGCACCGAAGGTGCTGAAGCATCAACCTCCGCCACCGTTGCCAGGGGTATATCTTTGACTTCTCCCCTTGGTCTGGTGCTATCACAGGAGCTTCGGGCGAGGACTCCGAGTCCAAGTCCACAACAGCAGGCGCCAGAGCTATCGCAACTTATGCCTCCACTTGAGGAGGAGGCTCGGTGCTTGAAGACGGAGCCTCGGCAGGTGCAGCCCTGGCTGCTGTGACAGGCGCTGAAGTTCCTGGCCCCTTCTTTGACACCCTAGAAATAAAGGGAAGAGAAGATTAAAGACACATCAAAAACAAGACTAGCATTTTAGGGTGAGCAATCAATGCTTACCTAGGGATGCTACCACCCCAGTCGCCTCAGAACCTCTTCTTTTGAGGCCCGGAGCCAGAGCCCACCAAGTCTAGTGACACAACAGCTTTGGACCTCAGTTGAGGGCCACTTTTAGCAGCCGGAGTCTTATCGGCCGGAGCTTCTCTGGGCTAGGAAGAACTCCCAGGCTTGAAGCTTTTAGCTGGCGCTGAGGCCGGGGTTGACTGCCCGTAGCTGATGCCTCTTGAAGACGCTTGCACCGGAGCAGGGGAAGCTGCAGAAGACCTTCCTCACCGGGGAGAAGGAGTCGTGGTAGAAGGAGCAGGTTTGACGAACCTCCCGTCAGTGTGCTTCAACTTTCTCTTCCAGGTGGAGGGCTCAACTGGATCTTTACCCTTGCCCTTGCCGGTGTTTTCAATCCTCCGGCTCGGGGCGGAGGCAGGACCACCCTCGAAAGCTCCGGGGATCACCAACGTGGTGGTCAGACGCCTTTCTACCTCACTAAGGTCGTCAAGCACCGGCATCTTCCTCCGGAGCTCCCTACTGAACTGCGCATCCATGTTCAGAGGGAGGAAAGCTACCGGCGGAACTAAGTCATTGCCGTTGACGTTTATCCCACGCTGGAATTTCTTAAGATGAAGCTCCAAAGCTTTGTCATTCAAGTTGTATTTCAGACCGGTTTCAATCCGATCATCATCCATCACGCTGTTGAGGGCCCACGCGAGCTTCTCCCTCTTCCTCAGTGGAGCCCATCTATTGAACAGGAAGTAGCAGAAGACTATCTAAGGAGTCACGCCACCTTCCACGCATTCGCAGATCCTGGTCAAGACAGGGTTGAAGGCTTTTGACAACACCGGAACTACACTCCTGGCGTCGGTGTCAATGTTGGGGAGACCTTCGAGCAGCTCCAACTTCTCGTGCTCCTCCACTGTAATGATGATCCAATCTTTCTTCCAGTCGTCCCATTTTCCGGAAGGAAACGACTTCAAGTATTTGATGGGGGCAGTTCATGTGCTTCACGAAATAGTAGAAGCCAAGAAGCTGAGTCCCCTTGCTGGTGGTGTGGATGGTGAAGAAGGTGCAGAATAGCTCGACGCAGGGGGGAATACCCACCCACATCTCGCAAAAGTGGACGAACGTCGCCACGAGAAGAAGAGAATGGGGGCTAAGGTGATACAGCTACAGACCATAAAAGTCTAGCAGCATCAAAAGAAAAGAAGAGAAAGGTGGAATGAATCCCACCATGGCGTACGCCGAGAAGTACACCATGTCGCCACTGCGCTCCTTCTTGAACGGGAGCTTGCCGGCGCAAACCAAGTGGTTAAAGGAGTCGTTGGACCACCCCATATAGGTCTGGACCTTCTTCAGATCATCGTCACTCTTGAGGTGGCTCTTGGGAAGACCTAACTCTATCGCGGCAAAGTAGAGCAAATGAAGGGAAGTTAGGAAGAGTTTGAGAGGCTCTGAGCACAAATTTGATCGAAGGCATAAAGAGTCCTCAAACCGTGCGCACTTTCCCTCTTAAGTAAGCCTCCGCGATGCTTGGATGGAAACCGCAGAAAGAACGAAGGCACTTTTCAAAAGTCTACCCTGTCAATGACGAGTGGTCCTGGGGCTACCCCGACGAAGAGATCGAGGTTCTTACCCAAGGCGAACCGTTGTCATGATGAGCGGCAAGAAACTCGATGGCGGCACCCTGATAGGGCGCGCGAAACCGATACGGTTTTCGTATTAGAAATTGTCGACCTTTAATTGCGTGAGATCCTCACTCAAAGATCTTATCTACCGCATTCATAACAAGCCACGTGTCAATGGTTCACTCCCGAACCATCGCTCCAACAGCATATTAGAAGACTCTTGAAATCAAAGCGCGAGAATGGAGAATGGACCCACCTCTGGTAGAATAACTTAACCCAAAGGATTTCTCCTAGAGGTGGGCCCGGGGGCAACTGTCGGTACCCTGCGTACCGGGTACCCCTTAATACTGCAAAGAATACAAAGGAGTTCTACCTGTCAGAGTGGAAGGACTCCTCGGGCCCCACATGTCACATTGCACCGGACCCTCTCCACTCATATGGGTAGCTCCTGGGTCAACACGTGTAAAGGAAAACCGGAACTAAGCTCCCAACAAAGGAAAGCTCCGGAGCCGACACATGTACAACAGCCCCAGACCTAAACCCCAGCTGAGAAGAGCTCCGGTGCCGACACGTGTACAGTAGCGCCGGACCTAACCTCTCGTAAGAGAAAGCTCCGGAGCTTCCATGTATGGAGCCTCCGGACCTCCATCGAAGTATACACTGGCAGATCTCCTTCAACATGAACAATCAAGCATAATTAAAGCGACAATTACAAGATGTAATTATGCGTCGTTAATGTTGTATTAACGACACATGATCAGAGCACTGTTAATAGGGGTAACGCAGCCATTAAGGCACGTTACCACACCATTAATCATGCTTAATACCTTTTAGGCAGTGTATTAGGCCATTAAATACGACAGGGCCACATGTCGGGCCAGACAAGCTTTGTAACGGTCAGTCCTTAGAACTATAAATGGGTTATACCGCACGTACCCAAGGACATCTCATCTTAGCTGACCCGCATACTAGCAAACAAACTCAGACAATACAACAACACAAAACCCGGTGGAGTAGGGTGTTATGCTCAGGCAGCCCGAACCACGTAAATCTCTGGTGTCATCATCTTGATCTTGATCTCTGTGTACCCCAACCATAAAAGAACCTCCGCGGGTTGCTTCTTAGCAAGTCCGGGGGAAGTGTCGTATCAAACACTTCGACAATCTCCAACCGCAGAAACATTCAAGGGCTATCAATTGGTCGTTACAAAACTTGGTTAACACATCATTAATGATATATTAATGATGCATAATCAGAAGACTATCAAGACCAGTAACGTTGCTATTAAGGCACGTTATCATGCTATTAACCACTCATAACACCATAGATCATGTATAGAGTAGTTATTATAGTCGGGGCCACCTGTCGAGTCAGGCACACAATATAACAGCCAGTCCTTAGCATATAAAAGGGTTGCGCTGCACGGTAGAAGGACAAGTCATCATACACATCCAAGCTCAGCTAAGCTCATACAATCAACACACACCCCGTGGAGTAGGGTATTATGCTCAGGTGGCCCAAACCACGTAAAACTCTCGGTGTTCACCCCTGTTCTAGATCTTGACTAGCGCCCCAACCCAATACAGACCTCTGCAGACTACTCCTTAGTAGTACCGGGGGGAGCGTCCTAATCCACACTTCGACACTGACGCACAAAACTCGGAGAATGGCGCACAGGTGAATTGGTGAATCGCGGAGCGGGCACCGCGCAGGGAACCTGCGAAATCATGGCAGAAAGGGTCCCATAGGACCTCGCTGGCACGCAGTGCCTGTCTAGGAGGCGGTGGCAGGCACATGAAGCTGGTCCAGCGGCGACGATAAATAACCCGCGGAGTGGCCCGACATTTAGTGGTGGGCAAAAAAAGGACCAAAAAATCAAAACCAAAAAACCGAGATTGAGACCGAAAAGATCAAATTATCAGGTATCGAGTACCTATTAGGGTAGCAAATCCAAATGACCGATATACTCTCTCCGTCTCCGAAAATTTGTCACTTCGTAGTTCAAAAATGAACTACAAAGCGACAAACTTTCAGGGACGGAGGGAGTATTAAGTTCAAGTTCGGGTATTACCCTCAAATACCCAAAATATTTGAATAATCGAACAACAAGCTCTCAAGTTAAATTATGACTTATGAACTCTAAACAATATGAATTTTGATGTTTCTTTTACGAGTTATGATATGTGAAGTCATTAGATTAAACTATTTATTTACAATCTATCATTAGTAAACTAATAATTTATTGCCTTTCAAGATTACATTTACGAATGATATTAAACTTATATTGATTATTAAGAACATGAAATAAGAATAAGGTACAATTCGGGTATTTCGAGTAAAACCGAAGACCGAACCGAAATTTAGATACCCAAATATTTCGAGTACTTAATATTTGTACAATATTTCGGGTAACGATTTTAGAAAACTGAAATTCAAAAAAAAATATATCAAAATAACCAAACCGAATTTAGCGGGTAGACCGAACACCCACCCCTACCGCCATTGGCTGGCTAGAAGATGAACAGTACATAGGGCATTTCGGTCTTTTCCAATTTCATAATATTTTATTTTTAAGAAAATACATTTAATTTTGTCAAGCTACCAGCGTTAGAGACGAAGGGCAAATGGTGACTTCGTTTTCAAAAAAGAGGGGTAGAATCACAAACTCTTAATTTGGAGGGTAAAATCACAATGGACCTTCAAATCAAGAATAAAATCACAATAATCCCTTATTTTTATTAGGGCTCAAGTGGGAAAAAGTTCGAAAAGTAATTACAAAAACTAAAATATTTAAAATTCTGAAAGGAAAAGGAGTGTCCTAAAGTTGGCTTCCAGGTATGGAAGGAAGCCAAAATTATCACCATTCTGCATATTAACCTTTTTAACTATATGATTATCTTACCATAAATTCTATATATAACGGTAGTTATGGATGATAATATTTTATTATCATAACATTTGAATATTCAAATAGGCCATTGCATTAGATCTCAGCAGGCCTACAAAATTATCACATTAATCATAACACTAGAATAATTGATAAAACAGTGTCGGCTTTATAGCCGTCGGTTGGATACTAAAACCGACATTTAGACCATATAGCTGTCAGTGTACCATCAACTTTAGCTGATGCCTTCGACATTTTTAACTATTAAAACCGCTGGTCCTGACGCATTTAAGACGTAAAGCTGTTGGTTTTGCCGTCTGACTTCTTTATTGAAGTAAAGCCATCAGCACCTGTACCAATGCATTTACTGACTTAGCCGTCGGCTAATGCACAGAGCCGATACTCAGGTGCACCCGTCGGGGTGACCGACACTGTTAGTTTTTTTTTCACCGATGCCACACATTCATTTGTTCTTTTGTTTTTTTTTTCATTAGTTTTTTTACACTGACAGATCCAAATCTCAATCTAAATAGATAAACACGAGATGAACTAGCAGTCAACACAGATCAATATCTCAATACACATCCTCACATCCATATGAACACAAGTACAAGATGAAAAAATGATCACAAGCACAAACAAATGAGCTTCATATCTCAGTCTAAATAGATAAACACAACCAGATCTCACAAAAAACACAAGCTATCGTCGGATTTGGCGTGGATGCCGCGGAGCCGACGAGGCTGCGTGCCGACGAGGCCGCCGATCCCGCTGAGGCTGACGAGAGGTCGCCCAGCCGTCGGGCCGCCGAGGCCCCCGAGCTGATGAGGGCGCGTGCCAGAAGAGGAAGAGAGTGCGGCGGCGCTGCTCGACTGGGGAAGTGAGCGGTGCGCGAGCTGTGCATCGAGGGAGAGAGGGCGGCGGTGCTGCTCGATTGGGGAAGTGGTGGTGAGCTGCACACGGAAAGGGACCGACGACGGGGATTCAGTGGCGCACCCGAGATTTATTTAGGGGAGGCGGGCACTAGGGTTATGGGGAGGTGGCCGTTTTGGAATTTCTGTGAGGGCGCGTTTTGGGATATTTTGGGAAGGCGGGCGCGCGTTTCGGTGAGGCAGTGGGCGTGTTTCAGCAATAAAATGTTCTGACAACAATTACAGCCATCGGGAGCCGATAGTTATACATATGTGTCGGTTTTTTTGGGTTGGCCGGCAGGTTTAATATGACCGTCGGTCTAATGCGTTCGACCGACAGTTTTAAATTATGTATGTCGGTTTTATAAGTCCGACCGACAGTTTTAATCTATTACTGTCGAGTTCAATAAACCGACTGTGTTATTCTATTTATGGTCAACGGTACCGACACCTATAGAAATCTCGACACCCTATTGCTCATTTCTTGTAGCGTAAAAATAAAGAAATCCAGCCATTGATTTTATTTTTTTGGGAATCCAATGACTTGTATTAAATAGAACCCCAATGCAAGTAAAATAATATATCGCAGTTCCTAGTGCTGGGAAGGAATCCTTTCCGTAGTAATCTAAGCAAAAGCTTGACCATAGAAACGGAAGAATAGTCCTTTATGAATTGGAAGGACATCACTCCCAATACGACACGTGGCCTACAAAAATCTCAACTCCACCCCTGCTGATTGACCCCTCTTAAGCTATTCCCACCAACATACTCTATAATATACTCTAAAGTCTAATCGAAATCACGTCATACTCTATAACTTACTATATATTTACTTTTACTCTCACAGAACTTCTAATATATTTTACTGTAGGCTCTACCACTGAAGATAGTGTTAACGGTGGACGATGCTAATCAGCGCTCAAGCACAAGCAACACAAGTTGCGGTACATGGAGAGAGACAGTCCCGCCACTATTTTTAGGAAAATTCAGCTTCTATCAACTTTTGTTTTTTAGAAACTGTTGGTATCCTGCATATCGGGTATCCTCTGATACCGCAAGCAAAGTCAAGTAGTTCCTACGTCCAAGTGACAGACTTTCAAAGGGGATATGCATCCCGCGTAACCGGACATACATCCCTCTTTAGAGTAGCTCTGGTGTAACCACGTGTCCAAAAGAGTCAGACCTGCCTCCCTCGTTCGGGTAGCTCTGGTGCCTCCACGTGTCTTGCAAGCCGGACCCGCCTCCCTCTGCAGGAAAGCTCCGACACTGTCACGTGTCCAACAGCACTGGACCTATCCGTCATTAAGGCACATTATCACACTATTAACTGTCCTTAACACCGTAGATCGTGTACAGGGTAGTTAATACAGTCGGGACCACATGTCGGGCCAGGCACGAACTGTAACGGTCAGTCCTTGGCATATAAAAGGGTTGCGCTGCATGGTAGAAAGCATCCAATCTCAACTGATCTCAAGCTATCAAACTCATATAATAAACACATACCCCGTAGAGTAGGGTATTACATTCAGGCGGCCCGAACCACGTAAAACCGCCGATGTTCACATCTTGTCTGGATCTTGACTCGCGCCCCAACTGAATACAAACCTTCGTGTACATTTTAGTAGTATCGGGGGAAGTTTCCTAGTCCACACTTCGACATTTGGCGCGCCAGGTAGGGGGGCTCTCAAGATTTCAAGATGGTGAATTCCGCTACCACGTTATCCAACAGACTGACCAAGCAACCTGCGAGAAGAAATCCCTCCAACATGCAGCAGCCAACCAGTGTTGTGGTTTCGGCAGGCAACACTCCACTCCCACCACATGCTCCAGCAGTGAACGCTTGACAACAGGATGGTGCCTTCACGATGCTGACTACATCGACAAATAATCCGAAGAATGCACTGAATGTAGCGCGAACTCTACTCCAGCGTCCACCAGCACCGGGAGCTCCTCCCACCATGCTAGACTAGTGGCACACTGATGTTGAGCATCTGGTTTCTACTACAGCCAATGCTATCAGCAACCAAGGTCTACCCCATGCAGGACATGCACCTACTCGGGACAGAACCTTGTCTGGTAGACTTGGTCCTCAGGCGTCGAAGCTCAGGAGACGTGCACCCTCCCATCAAGTGACGTCACCGCCCTCTAGGTATCACCGCATCATACGGTGTCAAGGCTCTCGATGCAAGACCTTCGGTCAGAGCTTGACCGACGATATAGGCAGCAAGACAACCGTGTAAACATTGAGCGAGCTCGCGAGAGGCGCATTGCTCGAGAAAACCCTTCTCCTCTTGGAGTTGGGGGCGGCTGTTCAGCCCTAGCCATGCACCTTTGCATGGTCGAGTGGCCACTCACGTTCCAGCCCAAAAATACGAGGGACTGTCAACCCTGTTGAGTTTCTTCAGATTTACTCCACTGCCATCCTAGCAGCTGGAATCAATGAGGTCATAATGGCCAATTACTTCCCCGTGGCTCTGACTGGGACTGCAAGGTCCTGGTTCATGAGCCTACCTCCTGACTTTATCTACAGTTGGGGAGAACTCTGCCGTCAATTTACTGCCAACTTCGGGAGCTCCTACACCGGACCTGGCACCGAGCTGAACCTCTTCATCGTACAACAAAAATTGGGGGAGTCACAACGATCCTTCATCTAGCGATTCTCTCATGTACGGAACACCATCCCTTCTATCTCCAACACATCTATCATTGATGCATTTTGATAGGGGGTCCGAGATAAGAAGATTCTATAGAAGCTGGCAACCAAGAACATCAACAGCCAGAGCTGTAGAGGGTCGTGAGATGCACTCCAGACCAGCTGCAGAGGCCAATCAATCCTCCAAAGCTGATGCTGCTGCCTCTGGTAGTGGAAAAAAGAAGAAGAAGAAGTCAAGTGACAAAAAGAAGTCACTTGCTGGCACACCTGCTGCTGCAGCTGCTGTAGCTCGAGGTGGTCGGGGGCCATGCCCTGACAAATGACCTCGATCTTCGTCTAAAGATGATGACCGTGAAAAAATGTGGTGTCCGGTCCACAGATCGACAACCCACAATCTTGAAGACCGTCGCGAGGTCAAAAGGCTTGTTGAATGCAACAGCGAACACCAAGATGAAACCCCTTTCCATCAACGGGAAGGGAAGCAAAAAGTCGGAGAAGCTCCGTCTGACCAAGAGCTAGGCTTCTAAGACGCCAAGAAGGCGTTAAAGGCGGTCTACAACACCGTCGTCGATGACTCCAACGTCTCCGACAACGAGCATCAGAAGACTCTCCATATGATGTATCGAGGGTCTTGGGATATCACCTCCCGGCGCATCTTGAAGACTATGCGTCAGGAGATGGTTGTTGCTACTCCTACTGCCAAGGCAGAGCCTAATCGAATGTGGATGGATACTTCCATCATCTTCGATGCTTCAGACTGTTCTAAGAACATGGTCAAAGCTGGACAATTACCCATGATGGTCTCTTGACTATCAACAACATCTAGCTCTACCATGTCCTTATGGATGGAGGTGCAGCACTCAACCTCCTCAGCTTCGCAGTTTTTGTGAAGCTCCAGCTCAACCTCTCGGACCTTAGGCCCTCACGCCCATTCTTAGGAGTAGTTCTGGGAGCTATCACCCCTCTTGGATGTGTTACCTTACCTGTGACCTTCGGGACACGTGACAACTACATATCCGATAAGCTGGTGTTTGATGTGGCTCACATCAACCTACCCTTCAACGCGATCCTAGGCAGGCCAGCCCTGTATAGGTTCATGGCTGTGGTCCACTATGGCTATCCCATGTTAAAGATGTCAACTCCGTCAGGCGTCCTCCGGATCTGAGGGGACCGCACTGCTTGATTACTGCACTGGAAGAACTTCATGCGCTTGCTACAACGTAAGAAGAAAAATTCGGCAAGGTGCAAGCTGCTCAACCTCCGAGCTCATGTCAGCGTGGATCATCTTCTGCACCTCGTGTGCAACCAAGCGGCAACACCGACATCTCCGTCAAAGTCGTCCAAATTGGTTGTTATGCCAAGCAGACTACTTGTATATTGGGAGGTCTAGGTGACAAAATGGAACTCGCGCTCGTCACTTTCCTCCGGGTAAATGTCGACGTGTTTGCATGGCAACCTTCACAAATGTCTGGGATCCCCAAGGAGGTGATCGAGCACCGCCTGTAGATCTACCATGATGCATGACACATAGAACAAAAGCCTCAGAAGAAATCCATTGAGCGAAAAAACTTCATCAGACAAGAAGTCAAGAAACTGCTCAAAGCTAGATTGATCCAAGATGTTCACCATCCACAATGGCTGGCAAATCCAGTCGTTGTTCCCAAAGACAGTGGAAAGCTTCGGATGTGCATCGACTACACCACCTTAAATAATACATGTTTAAAAGATCTATTTCCACTTCTAAGGATAGATCAGATAGTGGATTCTACCTCCGAATGTGATTTACTGTGTTTCTTATATGCCTATTTAGGATATCATCAAATTCCAATGTGTATGGAAGATAAAGAGCATACTGCCTTCATCACAGTAGATGGGTTGTATTGTTACACAGCTATGTCTTTTGGTCTCAAAAATGCTGCATCAACTTTTGTGCGAGCCATGCAAAAAACCTTTGGGGAGCTGATTAGGGACTTGTTGGAAGTCTATGTCGACGACATCGTCGTCAAGGTGCAGAACCTGGACTCACTCCTGGATAATTTACAAGCCGTCTTCGACAAGCTGCACCTAAAGCGCACGAAGCTCAACCCGGACAAGTGTGTCTTTGAGGTTAGCTCCGGGAAGCTCGTTTGTTTCTTGGTGACTCACCGAGGAATTGAGGCAAATCCGGCGAAGATTAAAGCCATTGAAGAGATGCGGCCTCCAACCCGTATCAAGGACGTCCAAAAGCTAACTAGATGTTTAGCTTCGCTCGACCGATTCATCTCAGGGCTGGCAGAGCAAGCATTACCCTTCTTCAAGCTACTGAGGAAGTTCGGACCATTCCATTGGTCTAAAGAAGCAGAGAAGGCCTTCTAGGACCTCAAGCAACTTCTTACTACACTACCAATCATGGTAGCTTCAGAGCCTGGTGAGCCTCTTCTGCTTTATATCGCTGCAACTACAGAGGTTGTCAGCATGGTTATGGTTGCGGAGAGACCAGAAATATCTTTAACTCAGGAGGCTAGACCCCTCCGGGAGGGTCTGGAGCTACCTGAAGGCGAGTTTGGGTCCCAGCCCCCACCCACGGATCCTAAAGGCAAGATGCCTATGGATCAACCTCCCTCATCTGTGGGAGTACCTATTGAAGAAAAAGGAGAAGATTCGAACCCCTTAGGAGGGTCTGGGTTGATGAAGAAGAAGAAGCTTCAGACCCTTCTGAGAGGGTCTGAACTGTCCAGCGACCCGTGTACTTAATTAGTGAAGTACTTCACGATGCCAAGACTCGGTATATTGAGGTGCATAAGCTGCAGTATTCAGTGCTTTTTGCCTCAAGGAAGCTTTGTCAATATTTCCACGACCACAAGATATCAGTGGTAACCTCTTATCCACTACGAGCTATTTTACATAATTCCAATTCTACGAGAAATATCTCCAAGTGGGTAGCAGAGTTGGTAGAATTCGACAGGGAGAAGGTAAAGTACATAGTGTGCCTTGACTTCAAGGCAACCAACAACATGGCAGAATATGAAGCTCTAATCTTCAGACTCAAGGTGGCACTGTCATATGGCGTCCGACAGCTCCTGGTGAAGGGTGATTCACAACTCATTATCAAACAAGTCAAAGGTGAATGCAGCTGCAATAACCCCCAACTTGCTGCTTATTTACTTGATGTCCTGAAGCTGTAGAAGGATTTCCACGTCCTCGACTTCTGCCATGTCCAGCATCTCAACAACGCTGAAGCTGACGACCTCTCGATGAAAGCTACAAGTGGAGCTCAACCACCGGACGAGGTTTTTGTCAGGAGATTGTCATCACCTACCACTCAGCCTGCCGAACTGAGTGATGGGGGCGAGACCAGCACCTCGAAGCTGGCGGTCCTGGTGGCTTTGTTAACATGGTGTCCACAAAGGATCGTAGGCGTTACAGGAAGCTCCGAGCAACCACGCATGCAATATCTAGAAGCTCAAGTAAGTTTTGATGCATGGATCTCAGAGGTCCGGAGCTACTTGAATGAAAAATATCCTTCCCAAAGATGGTGTATCCGCTGAGCGAATTGTCAGATTGGCTAAAAGATACACGTTGGTAGAAGGGGATCTCTACCCACATGGTGCCAACGACATTCTAATGTGGTGCATTTCTGAGAAAAAGGTTGTGAGCTTCTCGCGGAGATCCATGGAGGCGAGTGCGGGAACCACACATCTTCTTGCACGTTGGTCAGTAAGGCTTTCTGGCATGGCTTTTACTGGCCTACAACTCTTCAAGATACAATCGATCTGGTAAAGAAGTGCAAAGCGTGCCATTTTCACACGAAGCTGATTAACACACCAACTCAGTTACTGCAGATGATACCTCCCACATGGCCATTCGTTGTGTGGGGGATGGACATTTTGGGATCTTTCCGAAAATCCGTCAGAGGTTTATCGGTTCTTCTATATTGCCATCGACATGTTCACAGTTGACGGTCCTTAAGTACCACATTTTGACCGTCAATTCACCTCATAATGTGCATAAAAGAAACACAAAACATAGTGGTAGGGTTATACACTAACCTAATTCCACAAGTGTTGGTGTTTATTTGTATGCAGGTGAATTATTACCCAAAATACCAAAACATGCAGGGATGAATCCATGAAAATGGATTTCAACAAATTAGGCGATGACACGTGGCAACACATGGATCAAATGGCCTACAAACAGAAGAATATGAGGAGATCCACTGGTGTTGCACCCATATATATCAAGAGGGCCCACCTGGAAGCCACCTGGAGGAAGCACTCCCCGAGGGTATCCTTGACCAGGTCGGCCGAACCCCCTGGTCGGCCGACCTATTCCTGGTGCCAAACTCGGTCAAACGACACGTGTTGGCTCCTCACGGCTCCCTGAGGTCAATGGTGACTGATTCGCGCGTAAATTGTGGCAGGAACCGACCCTTCTTCACCTATAAATAGACCCCCTCACCTAACTTCTCACACACACCAAATTTTGAGAATAGTGCTACACTCCAAAGGTTTAGAGTAGTCCTAGAGGCTGCCAAAGTAGAAGGAGAGTGTGGTGAAGAGTCTAGGAGAAGGAGGCTTGGGCTTGTCAAGTCCCTCTTCTACAATTGTACCCCTACAAAGATTTTACTCAATCAAGTAAGCCTTTGTGAATTCAATACAAGTTTGATCTTTTATTCTTAGTAGTTTGCACAAGTAGTTACTTGTGGGTTCGCTGCTTTAATTCATTAGAGGCTCTAGTTGTAGCTTTGTGTTCGAAACAACTAGAGTAATGATTTAGAACGTAAGCGTGATTCTTAGGTTATAAATCATCAGTGGATATCTCGTAGACCCACATATTGAAGATGTAGGCAGTAGGTGGTGACATCCCTATCTGTCCTTTGTAATCCTCCACGTTCGGCTATGCCATAGGCTCTTGGCGGGAGTCGTCCTAGTATTGCTAGGAGTAAGCCGGTGCCCGAAGCAAGCATCTACTGCAAACTACCTTGAATTAGGATCTATACTTTGAATTCCTCTCTGTTCCTTGCCTACCAAACAACTTTGTGTCCTTGGGTGAGCTAGTTCGAAAGATTAGCACACACGTTCTTTGATTCGATACCCTTGGGAATACTCCTTAAGGGGAAGTGCTACAACGGTATTTTCGTGCGCTTGCGGATTACTCTGTGGTGTTAAGAAATACCAACAAGCATTTCTGGTGCCGTTGCCGTGGAACGGTTGCTGTTAATCTTCGAACCAAGATCACCCTCGTATCATATCCCCCTTATCTATCATCTTACCTTTCTTATTCTTACCTTACCACCACCATATAAATGGAGCAACCCACCATTCTTTCTTACTCTGCTCCAAAGGGCAAGTTCTGTGAGCCACCGCCTTCAGCGGAACCTATTTGTTCAACTAGCTATGAACTTCGCCATGGCTTTATAGCCATAGTTCGGGAACAATCCTTCTCAAGAACGGATTGTGAAAACCCTTACCATCATCTACGAGAGTTCGAACAACTGTGTTCATGCCTTCTAATCAAAGGTATGACACAGGAAACTCTCAAATGGAAGTTGTTTCCTTTTTCCCTCAAGGAAAAAGCCAAACAATGGTACAACCACTATGTTGGGAAGAAAAACGGTGATTGGAGTGAATTACGAGACAAATTTTTCTTGCTTTCTTTCCCCTTGCCCAAATTGTTTCCTTACGAAAGGAAGTACTATGCTTCCAACAGATGGAAAAGGAATCCATAAATGCAGCTTGGGACATATTTTCTCTTTTGAAAAATTCTGGCCCAGATTTGTTAATCCCTGATCCAATGCTTTTGCAATATTTCTTCATGGGATTAAACAAAGAGTCTGCCCTATATCTTGACATTACAGCTGGAGGATTATTCCTCCATAAGACTCCAGAAGAAGGCACGAATCTTCTGGACAAAATTCTAGAAAATTCTTCCTTCATTATGGGTCTTAATGAGCCTCCCCAAGAGGAAGTCGTGTCAAGAACGGAGGATACACTCTTGGACAAGGATGAACCAATTTCTTGTTTACTCCAAGCCTTGCCAGAGGAATCCTCTCCCGAACCTGAGACTACGAAGGTAGAAGAAATTCAACCCTCGCAATTTCCATTTTACTTCGAGGAAGAGCTTTTTGAAGATTATGGAAATACCCTAAAGTATTGTTGCTATAGGAAACCTTCATTGCCACCAACTCCACCTGAACCACCTGACGGGGTGTTCGTCCGTCAGACGGTCAAGG
Organism: Tuctoria greenei; assembly: GCA_036927565.1. Taxonomy (NCBI): domain Eukaryota; kingdom Viridiplantae; phylum Streptophyta; class Magnoliopsida; order Poales; family Poaceae; genus Tuctoria; species Tuctoria greenei. The sequence continues at coordinate 169,224,039 of JAYESD010000008.1, read as the reverse complement.
AGTTGACCTCTATCCTGAGCGGAGAGTGGACAGCTGAAGTCGAGAATTCACTCGAAATTCTTTGGATGACCTCACCTTTGGCTACCATTTTATGTTCTATTAAAGGGACACCAATGAGAATCCTATACAACCCTACTGTTGGAGCAAATCTCATTTCCGATTCGTGTACTCTCGCCATTCTTGGCGATGTGCCATTGGCACCAACACGCAAATCCTTCCGAGATTCATTCGGAACCATTCTCGAAGGATGTGGGGTTCTCCAACAAGTGTCTGTTAGACACAAAGATGTTGAGGATCTCCTAGACTTTCATGTGTTCGAAATCCAAGATTTTGACATCATGATAGGGATTCCCATAGAGAAATTTCTCATGGAAGTTCCTTTGGAAGGAAGTACCAATATCAATCTTGGAGGGAGAAATTTCTCCATGCCTATTCTGCGTTCAAAGAACACATCTGCAGAATCTCCCATCCAAGATGAGCCAATGGAGGAGGTTAGGACTCTTCAATTTTTAGAACCCACTGAAATTGAAGGAGAAGAAGACTTCGTCCAAGAGGAGGATGAATTTCAGGAGGAAATAGAATTACCAAAAGAAGATCCCTCCCTAAAACCTCCTGTTGAGCTCAAGATTCTACCTCCAGGACTACGTTATGCCTTCCTAAATGGCGATTTGGAAGCCCGTGTCATCATAAGTGACATGCTTTCAGATGATGAAACGCTCAAGATCATAGCCATGTTAGAAAGGCATAGATCTGTTTTTGGATATTCACTTCAGGATCTCAAGGGAATTAGTCCAGCTTTATGCACCCATCGTATTCCTATTGACCCTGATAGTGTCCCCTCAAGGGAACCTCAAAGGCGATTGAATAATGCGATGCGGGAAGTTGTCAAGAAAGAAGTCTTGAAACTTCTGCATGCCAGGATTATTTAACCTATTCCTCATAGTGAATGGGTAAGTCCAGTTCAAGTAGTGCCTAAGAAGGGAGAAATGATGGTCGTTCAAAATGAGAGGAATGAATTAATTCCTCAACGGACCGTCACGGGCTGGAGGATGTGCATTGACTACCAAAAACTTAACAAGGCCACAAGGAAAGACCATTTTCCATTGCCCTTCATCGATGAGATGTTAGAGCGATTGGCAAAACACTCCTACTTTTGTTTTCTTGATGGTTATTCGGGATATCAACAAATTCCTATCCATCCCGATGATCAAAGTAAGACCACGTTCACATGTCCTTACGGGACCTATGCCTACCGGCGTATGTCCTTTGGATTGTGTAACGTTCCTGCCTCTTTCCAAAGATGCATGATGTATATATTTTCAGACATGATCGAGGATATCATTGAAGTTTTCATGGACGATTTCTCCGTCTATGGAAAAACTTTTGATCATTGTCTGGAAAATTTAGACAGGGTCTTACAAAGATGCCAGGAGAAGGACCTTGTGCTTAGTTGGAAAAAGTGTCATTTCATGGTCCGGGAAGGCATCGTTGTTGGACACTTGGTGTCCGAGAGAGGAATAGAGGTGGACAAGGCTAAAATTGAAGTTATTGAAAAACTTCCACCTCCTATCAATGTTAAGGGAATCCACAGCTTTTTAGGTCAGGCGGGGTTCTACCGACGATTTATCAAGGATTTTTCCAAAATCGCTAGACCCCTCACCAACCTATTAACTAAAGAAGCTCCCTTTGATTTCGATGATGAATGCCTTAAATCATTTGATATACTCAAAAAGGCACTCATCTCAACTCCAATTATCCAACCTTCTGATTGGACGCTGCCATTCGAAATCATGTGTGATGCCAGTGACTTTGCTGTTGGTGCGGTCTTAGGCCAAACCAAAGATAAAAAGCATCACGCAATAGCCTACGCTAGCAAAACTCTGACAGGAGCCCAACTCAATTATGCCACAACTGAGAAAGAGCTTCTAGCAGTAGTTTTTGCTATCGACAAGTTTAAATCCTATTTGGTTGGAGCAAAGGTCATAGTCTACACAGACCATACTGCTTTGAAATATCTGCTTACCAATAAGGATGCTAAACCCAGGCTAATTTGATGAATTCTTCTACTCCAAGAATTTGATTTGGAAATAAGAGATAAGAAAGGAGTAGAGAATTCAGTAGCATATCATCATTCACGTATGGAAGTCACACAAACCATGGACGTACCTATCAATGACTTCCTACAAGATGATATGCTCCTCAAGGTGACAGACTCTCACCCTTGGTATGCGGATATCGTGAACTTTATGGTCACGGGATACGTACCACCAGGGGAGAACAAAGAGAAACTCATTTATGAGAGTCATAGACACCTTTGGGATGACCCTTACCTCTATCAAGTTTGTGCCGATGGCCTTCTTAGAAGGTGTGTCCCATCAATCGAAGGCACCAAAATTATAGAGAAATGCCATGCTGGCCCCTATGGTGGTCATTACGGTGTTTGCCGTACTCAGGCAAAGATCTGGCAGAGTGGATTCTATTGGCCTTCAATGTATGAAGATACCAAGGAATTCATTCGCAAATGTTAGAAATGCCAAAAGCATAGAGGAATCCCTGCTCGCGATGTGATGCCCCTAACATACAATCTCCAAGTGGAATTATTTGATGTATGAGGTATCAATTTCATGGGACCTTTTCCTAGGTCTTATGATTGCGAGTATATTATGCATGTCGTCGATTATGTGTCAAAATGGGTAGAAGGATTGCCATGCAAAAATGCTGATTCCAAGCAAGCAAGGAAAATGTTCCATGAGATCATTTTCCAACGTTTCGGAACTCCCTGTATGGTCATAAGTGATGGAGGGTCTCATTTCATAGATAAGACCTTCCGGAACTTTTTAAGGGAACTTGGAGTCCAACATAACATTGCTACCCCATACCACCCACAGACAAGTGGTCAAGCAGAAACTTATAATAAGAAAATTAAGAATATTCTGCAAAAGACTGTATTGGAAATGGGAACGGGATGGAAGCAAATGCTACCCGATGCATTGTGGGCATATCGTACTGCCTACAAGACACCTATCGGCATGTCTCCTTTCCAACTTGTCTATGGGGAGACTTGCCATCTTCCCGTAGAATTGGAACATAGAGCGTATTGGGCCCTCAAGCGGTGGAACATGAATCTTAACGAAGCTAGAAATCACCGATTGAAACAAATCTCTGAGTTGGAGGAATGGAGAGATAAGGCGTACCACAGTGCTAGGATTTATAAAGAGAGAACCAAAAGATGGAACGATAAGAGGATTACGCCGAAAGAGTTCAAACCTGGAGATAAAGTTTTACTCTTTAACTCTGGGGTTAAACTCTTTGGACATGGGAAGCTTAGAAGTAAATGGGAAGGACCCTTCACTGTAGTAGAGACTTCATCCCATGGAGCAATCATGCTCCAAGGTGATGACGGTCAACTATTCAAAGTGAATGGGCACATAATCAAATTATTTCTCGATATCCCAAAAGGATACAGAAAAAGAATTTGACGTAATCCTCCGCGTCCAACTAATGGGCCCATCCAATTCTTCTTCTACAAGGCCCATTTGATCGACCCGAGAAAATTTGGCCCAAACGGAGCCGAAAAGAGTTCGGCCGAACCCTAGGGTCGGCCGACCTTCCCTTCGCACCGCTCGCGTTCTGTTTTCTTGTGTTGATCCTCCTCGATATCCTCCACAAAATCCTCGGTGAAACGCGTCGTTCCCTGCCTATTTAACGGACGGAAACAAAGAGGAAAGTCATGCACCTAATTGAATCATCATCTTCCTCCTGTCCTCGTCATGGCCGACAAGAAAATTGTGCCTCATGCCTCCAGCTCAACCTTCAACCTGAGCGGAGACATTAAGCCGGCCAATGACAAACCTTCCCTCGCTTTGGAGTTCGTCATGGTGATGGATGTCAAGCCTCTTGCCATGATCCCGCCTGCGACGACTCCACGCGGGCGCAACCCTACACCTCGTAGCACTGTCCGGTTGCTCTCCCCTCGGAGAACGCCGATGAAGTCGACGACGCCAGGAAGTTCGACTTTGGCTGGGCTGAGCCCGGTCAGAACACGTCTTTTCTGCGGAAAAGACGAGGCTCTCCCATCGTTGCAGCCCGGTGAGGAGTTCATGTATACTTTGACGATTAAGACAGGCAATGTCGTGAGCCACCACTACAAGACGCCCACCTGTACCTCGCCGGAATGCATGGGAGAACGCTTTCTTATCCACGGGGTGCGCAAACCCGAAGGAGGCTATGCTAAGGGCCTATTCAAGCGCGTGGATAATCTGGCAATGGAGGAGTCGACGGGCTCGTCGCCCTCCAAGATTAGGTGACACATCCCTCCACCTGCCATCAACGGGCCTCCCAGTCAGTTTGAGGGCAGTGATGAGGATTCTCCTCGTGCCCCTATTGTGGCACATATGAACAAGGAGTTCGCTTCTCTCGGCTTGGAGAACAAGAAGCTAACTGACGTGGTGGCTGAAGGGCGCATTGAGAGGGCAGAACTGAAGGACGAAATCATGGCCCTCAAAGAGGAGATTGACGGTGTTCGCCGTGGCATGAGCGCCAAGCTATGGCACTTGTGCAATGCCGTTGGGGAGCCCGACATCTAAAACGCACCACAGTTTAGATGTCTCGAAAATATAGGATGCTTACTACTTAGGATTTTTATTATTTTCCAATCATTTGTTTTCCAAAGTTAGTTTGAATAATATAAGCATCCCCATATTTCAATTTCAATAAAATTAACTTACCGGTTCATCTAACACCAGTAAAGTTCCCCCTTTAGTTTATTTTGTTGAATAAAGAATTCAGGAGACAAGTGTGGGGGAAAACATGTCCCCAAGTCATGAAATCCCGATGTGAAAAATTATCATTGCATATCAAAACACGTCGCGACCGAATAAACAAAACAACTCAACGAAACAGGGCCACAGAAGAGCCACCAGGAGGTCGGCCGAACCCCCTGGTCGACCGACCTGTGCTCTGCTCCGTACGACTCCGTTTCGCTCCAGAAAATCGGTTTGGATTTCCTATCCCCTTTTATGTGCTACCCTGCTGTTTGAGTTGATTTCATATTTTTCATTGCATATCTAAAATGAATCAACTCAACAAATTGAAATAAAATTTGGTATCAAGAATTTGCTTAAGCTGAAAATTTGAATACTTTATATTTCAATATTACCTTGTTTATGATTTCCATAATTCAATAGGAAAAACACATCATCTAGGTTTTTGACTAGTGTGATATGGTAAATGAGTTCTTTAGAAATCATCCTTTTGCTTGAAATTGTTTTTGACAATTCTAACTATATGAAGTCTTGGACTTTGCCTAAATCTCTCATTGGAAATTTATATACCCACCAAGGCCATATGATACATTCATTGAAACCACAAGCATATGCCACTTTGCTTTTCATTGAACTTTGTCAAACCCGTGACCCAATTGAGTGACATGCATGAAGTTTTTGAATTGAAAACTCTTGTGCACTCCATTCATGCAAAATTTCTCACACTGAGAGTTTGCATCCATCGATCACCCATCCACCAAAAAGAAACTCCATACAATACAAATGAAAGCCTCTCTAGAAAAAAAATATAAGAAGGAGTACAAGACATGGCTACAAGAAAAATAAAAAGCATCCACTCTTGAAAAAGAGTAAGAGTGCTCAAAAAGAAAAAGAGAAAAAAAAGTAGCCATGTTTCATCCTTAAGAGAGAGAAAATTCATGGGAGTTATCACCTCACCCCTCCATTTCATTCATGTGCACAAGAATTTTCTCTTCACTTTGTTCATTGCATAAGTCTCTCATAGGATCAAGTTTTTGACTTAGTAACATATGAATTGCAAATGTGTGCCACATTCATCCCTACTGAGCTCCAGATATAGCCACTTTTAGTATAGGGACAAGAATTGGCAAAACATGCCATGGTGAAAACTCAAACACTTTGAGAGATTTGAGAGATTCCAATCGAGAAGGCAAGGGAAAAAGTTCCTATGACTTTCAAATATAGCAAATGCCTAATCATTTCAATAGGGAATGATCCAAGGAAACTTCATTCTAACCGTTCCACTTTTCAAACACCCAAGATTGATGTGGTAGCCACATACACAAAGGGGATCCATGAATTAAGGTATAAGTTGAAATATCTAGTATCCTTATTTTCTACCTTATAGCAAATTCATGACAACACTCTAGTTCTTCTTGCCTTCACTCGAGGACGAGCAAAGGACTAAGTGTGGGGGAGTTTGTTGACAGTCCTTAAGTATCACATTTTGACCATCAATTCACCTCATAATGTGCATAAAAGAAACACAAAACATAGTGGTAGGGTTATACACTAACCCAATTCCACAAGTGTTGGTGTTTATTTGTATGCAGGTGAATTATTACCCAAAATACCAAAACATGCAGGGATGAGTCCATGAAAATGGATTTCAACAAATCAGGCGATGACACGTGGCAGCACATGGATCAAATGGCCCACAAACAGAAGAATACGAGGAGATCCACTGGTGCTGCACCTATATATATCAAGAGGGCCCACCTGGAAGCCACCTGGAGGAAGCACTCCCGAGGGGAGCCTTGACCAGGTCGGCCGAACCCCCTGGTCGGTCGACCTATTCCTAGCGCCAAACTCGGTCAAACGACACGTGTTGGCTCCTCCTGGCTCCCTGAGGTCAATGGTGACTGATTCGCGTGTAAATTGTGGCGGGAACCGACCCTTCTCCACCTATAAATAGACCACCTCACATCACTTCTCACACACACCAAAAGTTGAGAATAGTGCTACACTCGAAAGGTTTAGAGTAGTCCTAGAGGCTGCCAAAGTAGAAGGAGAGTGTGGTGAAGAGTCTAGGAGAAGGAGGCTTGGGCTTGTCAAGTCCCTCTTCTACACTTGTACCCTACAAAGATTTTACTCAATCAAGTAAGCCTTTGTGAATTCAATACAAGTTTGATCTTTTACTCTTAGTAGTTTGCACAAGTAGTTACTTGTGGGTTCGCTGCTTTAATTCATTAGAGGCTCTAGTTGTAGCTTTGTGTTCAAAACAACTAGAGTAGTGATTTAGAACGTAAGCGTGGTGCTTAGGTTATAAATCATCAGTGGATATCTCGTAGACCCACGGATTGAAGAGGTAGGCAGTAGGTGGTGACAGCCCTATCTGTCCTTCGTAATCCTCCACGTTCAGCTATGCCATAGGCTCTTGGCGGGAGTCGTCCTAGTATTGCTAAGAGTAAGCCCGTGCCCAAAGCAAGCATCTATTGCAAACTACCTTGAATTAGGATCTATACTTTGAATTCCTCTCTATTCCTTGCCTACCAAACAACTTTGTGTCCTTGGGTGAGCTAGTTCGAAAGATTAGCACACACGTTCTTTGGATTCGATACCCTTGCGGGAATACTCCTTAAGGGGAAGTGCTACAACGGTATTTCCGTGTGCTTGCGGATTACTCTGTGGTGTTAAGAAATACCAACATTCACCAAGTGGTCAGAAGCTACTCTAGTTGTGACTATTAACAAGCAATCAGCCATCAAATTCTTGAAGTCCATAGTCTGCATATTTGGAGTTCTGAACAGAATCATCAATGACAATGGAACCCAATTTACAAGTGCAACATTCCAAGAATAACGCGAAGACCTCGGCATAGCAATAAGCCATGCATCCACAGCTCATCGGGAAGCAATGGCCAAGTTGAGAGAGCAAACGCAGAAATACTCAAGGGACTCAAGATGCGCACTTATGAGTGCTTGAAGAAACATGGTGCCAACTAAATAGAAGAGCTTCCGTCTGCATTGTGGGCAAGTCGGACTACACTGAGCTGAGCTATATGAGAGACATCATTCTTCTTGGTGTACGATGCTGAAGCTGACCTTCCTCCGATGATCACCATGGGTTCTCTCCGAGTTCGGACCTTCTACAAAGCCATGCAGGACCAGCTCTAGTGTGAAGACCTAGTCCTCATCGACGAGGCAAGGTGCCAAGTGACTGTTCGGAACACACAATACCACCAGGCGCTCCGCTGCTATCAACAAAGGCATGCGCGAAACCGACAGTTAGAAGAAGGCAATCTGGTGCTGCGGAGAATACTGACTCGACAAGGGATGAACAAACCCTCCCCCCCAATTGGGAGGGTCCTTTCTGAGTTATCAAAATTTCCCACCCTGGATGCGTTCGCTTGGCAACAGAGGATGAGATAACACTTCCCAATCCCTAGAACATCGAGCACCTTCATAGGTTCTACACCTAGTTCACGGAGGTGAGCCTATATTTGTATAAGGTGTATCTCTTAGAGTCTATGAACATAGTCGGGAGGGTCTTAAGTGAAAATCACACTTGGTTATGTACTTTAGGTGTATCCTTAGATTCCCTGGGTATTACAAGATGAATAGCACACTTAACTTGGTCCTGTACTTTGAGTGTGTCCTTGTATTCCCCTGTTATTCGAACCTTAATGAGAAACATTTTATACAAACAAACTCTACGTGCATTTCATTTGTGCAAGCTCATTTTATTTTATACCTTCTTGTCAATAGTGATGTTGTGCCATTCGCTTGAAATAAGGTCCTAAATATTCAATTGAAATATATAAGTCTAAATGATAATTTGCCATTGGATTCTGGTTATAGCTAGATGGTCTACTCACCTGAAAATAAAAGCCAATACAGGTCCGGAGTGCGCTATTGACTTAGCCTGGTCAAGCACCCTAAGTACGCTCACCCTAACTATTCCAACAGGTCTCAGTAAGGTGGGTCTTGAAAGCATACGGACCTTTGGGAAGTTAATCATAAAACTTGCATTTTCAATGAATTCGTTGAAACCTAAATTTCAAGTAAGGATAATAAGCCACAACTAAGCTATAGGCAAGAGGATGAATTTTACTGCTTTTCTTGTCTCTTATGCGCGGGAAAAATGAACAGTTGATGACAATTTGTACGGGTGATGGTGGATGCTACTGGAGCATATAGCTCTGACAACCCCCAGGGGCCCCTTCGTGGACGTTCTACGTGTTGACAGTGGGCACCGTCGAAGCTACCAAGCTCCGACAACCACCAGGGGCCCGCCATCGACATTTACATGTTGACAGTGGGCACCGTCGAAGCAAAGGAAGCTCCGACAACCCCCAGGGGGCCCGCTATTGACAGTCTACGCATTGACAGTGGGCGCCGTCAAATCTGCCAAGCTCCGACAAACCCCATAGGGCCCACCGTCGACGTTCCAAGAGTTGACAGTGGGCACCGTCGAAGCAAAGGAAGCTCCGACAATCCCAGTGGGCTCGTTGTCGATGTTTCAAGCATTGACACTGGGCGGCATCGAAGCAAAAGAAACTCAGACAACCCCTAATGGGCCCGCCATCGACGTTCCAAGCGTTGATAGTGGGCGCCGTTGAAGTAAAGGAAGCCCTGACAACCCCTAGGAGGCCCATCATCAATGTTTCAAGCATCGATAGGGGGTCCCGGCGAAGCAAAAGAAGCTCCGACAACTCCCAGGGGTGGCCCGCCGTCGATGTAACAAAGGGTCCTTGGAGATGTCCGAAGCAAACTTTGGACCTCGGAGCTATCATTTTGGCTACGTGTTCGGAACAATCAAGCCTTCAAGACATTGTCAAATCCCTTTTGGTACATGTCCGCAATCAAATTGTGCACATCTACCAGGGGGCCAACAATATAAAGGGCAATGCATTGAAGACACAGAAAAATGGAATTCAAAAGGATTTCATTCATTCAAAATTGGAGGTTTACAAGATGAAGGCAAAAAAGAAGAAGTTCAAGCTACGGAAGTTCCTAGCGAAGAACGAGGCAATTTTCTGGGCAGCTTCTTGGACGCTGGCCCTGGCAGCTTCTTCCTCCTCGGCAATGGGTCCTTCGACCACTGAAGCTAAAGACATTTTGGGGTTCCGGGTCTTGAAACACGTCAGCACATACTCGGCGACGTTCATGGCCAAAGACCTTCCTTCCGTCTCCAGTTGGTCGACGATCACGTCTCCCACAACATCCAGCTTGTTGCCGGTGGAGCTCAATGCTACCATAGTATTGTCCATCTTCGGCTCCGGGTCAGCCGGAAAAACTGGGCTAAAACCAAACGGCACCAAAGCTTCATCTGCTTGCTAGAGGAAGTCCCCGACTTGCTGGGACTAAGTTGCTCTTAAGCTCTGAAGCTCCTCCGATGATCTCCTGGTAGCCAAAAGTTCTGCAGAACCTTCCTTCAAGAAGTGCTCAACTTCCTTGGTGTGTTGTTGGATCCGTTCGGCCAACACCTTCTCTTGATCAATGATCTCCCTCTCTCGGAGGTAGATGCGGTTCCGTCGGTCTGCAAGGTCTTTATCCTTGGCCTTCACCTTCTCCTCCCTTGTGGAGATGTTAGTCTCTCTTTTGGAGACTCCTTCCTCAACCAGCCATAACCGATGCTTCTCTTGTTCGCAGCAAGATTCAAATTCTTTCACACGGCTAGCCAAGTCTAGATCACCGCGTGCTAGCTTCTGGGAGAGCTCATCCTCCCTCTGTTGGACCTTATTTTCTTTTTCTTGGAGTTTAACCTCGTTATTATCGAGATCCTCCCGACACTTGAGGAGACTTTCCCTCAACTCTTCGACGCGCCCTCTGCACATGCTCGTAGATCTCTTGAGGCTTTTTGTCGAGGGCTTTGATAGTAGCCTCTTACTCGTCTAGTGCCCTGTTCAGGCGTGACTGTCGGGCCTTCTCTGACGCTACCCACTCCTTTTGGTCTGCCAGTCGGGACTGTGTCACCTTCGCCTCCAAGTACATCTTTTGGCACCAACGCCTTAGCATGGCGCGCTCTTCTTCCATAGACTTGCGCTCGTAGTTGAAGGCAAGATGGACTTGGCGAAGGCTGGAGCAGGCATTGTAAATTGACAACGTCGGAGGGATTGGCTCCGAGACCGCCTGAGGTCCATCCTCCAGGTCATCCAGGTCTTCTGGGACAGTCATTGGAGCCCATTGCACAAGCATGGAATCCAATATCTCAACGTCGGCGGGGCCAATATCTGGTTGTTCATCCATCTCTGGAGCAGGAGAGGAAGGTCCCGCAACCGGATCTTCTACCTTCAGAGCCGACGAGGAGGATCCCGCCGGCAGATCTTCAGCTGTTGGTGTAGAAGTCTAAGGTCCCGCAGCAGGATCCTCATAAGTGACATCGGGCATGATCACCCCCGATGCTGGCGCCTCCAGAGCTGGCACCGAGACTTCCACTGGAGCTCCATCAATTTTCGGCATTGATGTCGGAACCCCCGCAGCTGGCTCTGAGACAGCTAGAGCTTGCCCGAGCACTTCTTCCTCGTGGTCTGGTGCTTCCACGGGCTCTTCAGTAGTCGGTATAGAAGTCGTCTCCACGACAGCCGGCTGGAGCTGTCGTGTCGTCCACCACAACAATAGGAGGGGCGGGAGCTTCAGCCGATGCAGTTTCAGGAGCTGTAGTAGGCACCAAAGATGTTGTACTTGTTCTCGACACTCTGGAAACAGAGAGTAAATAATTCAAGACAAAGTGAGAAACGGAATCAAGACATAAGCTAAAGATCCGACCCTTACCTACGGATATTGCCGCTCCAGTCCTCGCGAATTTTCTTCTTCGGACGCCTAGAGCTAGAGCTCGCTGTCGTTGGTGTGGCGGAAGCTCCAGGCTCCGTGCCACTATTCCAAGCGTTGAGGCAGCCGTCGGCACCGTCTCAGCCAGTACCTCCCTCGTCAGAAGACTAGCTCCAGACCCAGAGCCCTCTGTTGGCATCGGGGTTGAAGTCAACTTGTAGGACCCACTGCCCGCTGTGGACACTGGAGCTGAAGGACCAGCCGGAGCTGGGGGCACAACCACCACAAACCTCAATCGAAGCTGAGGGGTCATTTCTTTCAGAGCATCCCTAACACTGCTTCTGTTGCTTTTTGTCAGCTTCCGCTTGTGACTCAGAACTTTGACTGGAGCTTTCTCCTTGCCGCGGCTTGAGGAAGATTTCTTGGGAGGTGAAGTCGCGGGACCTTTGCCTTTGTTGCTGACCGGCGCAGCTCCGGAGCCTTCATGAGATCAAGGAGCTCTGGGGATCACAATCCCCTTTGGAGGAGTGCTCCGACGCCTATCCACAATGCCCAAGTCATCAAGCGTTGGCATCTTCTTCCGCAGTTCCCTTCTGAACTCCGGAACCATGTTCAGGGGCAAGAACTCTGTCGGAAGTGACAGATCGTCGAGGTGGATGGCTCCATGGTGCATTTTTTGGAGATGAAGCTTCAAAGCCTTTTCATCCAAATTGGACCCGATACCAGTATCAATCCAGTATAAATCGATCTCTCCACTGAATGCCCACGCAGGCCATTCCCTCGTCTTCAGCAGAGCCCACCACTTGGTCAGGAAGTTGGCGATCACCATCAGGGGAGTCATTCCTCCATCAACGCACTTCCAGATCCTTGTTAAGATCGGGTTATATGCCTCCGATAGCTTCGGGACCACCGCCCAAGCATCGGTCTCAACGGTGGGAAGGTGTGACATCCGGTTCCGAAGAATGAACCAAGTGAATGCATATGTGTGCCCAGGACGTTTAACACACATACACAAGTGCATTCACAAAAGGATATATAGAAATTACCACAAAACAAGATTAATTAACCATTTTTATTACAAAATTCACAATATCCTCGAATACAAGCTCTAATGAATATTAATGACAAGTTTGAACTAACGGAGCAAAAAAACTAATTAAGCAACTAAGCAGCTAAGCAAATAAGAATAAGGGATAGCGCGGCTCTAATCAACTCCACAGGCAAAGCTGATGGCAGACACGGCCTAGAACTCTGCATTATCAACATTATACTCCCAATCCTGACCTGCAACTGTTGGTGGGGGAAATTGCAAGGGTGGGTACATGTCGTACTCAGCAAGTGTGGAAAGTATGACATGTAGCTGACTCAAATGATGAATGTAATAATGTCTAAGTGCTGAAAAGTACATTAAAACATTTGAAAAAGCAATATATTATATGTATGTGAAGTAAACCCATCATAAACAATAAGTAATATCATAGTATCAGTCCATATTTCATTACCATCATCCATATACCAGATTTCACCGTTACCATTGATCATATCCAATACTAGAATGTAATCCATAAGCAGCCATAACCAGTACCAAACCATAACCATCCCGAATCCCAATTTCCCTCTAATCATGGAAGTTGTCCAGGTGCTCATAACTGGGAGCACCGCTATCATGATAGTTTTAAAGACACTATGTAGAGTTTGTACCGCTTTACCCACGTGTTTGTGATTTCGTCACCTTGCAGTGACTAGAACCTCTATTATGTCGTGTCACACTTCTGTTGATGTGTGGCCAAGAGATCACAAAATAGCCTTTACAAAGGGATTACTAGCCTATTTAGACCCCACTGGGGTTTCACCGGTGGCGAAGTATCCAACTGAGCACATCTTCAACCTAGGGCCCCCTCTTGAGTGTTGACGGCTCCTAAGATATACTAACAAATCATCCCCGGCAACGGCGCCAGAAATGCTTGTTGGTATTTCTTAACACCACAAATCTTCTCCGGTAAAGAGATGAGATCCGCAAGCGCATGGAAGATATTGTTGTAGCATTTTATCCATGAGTATTCCCAAGGGTATCGTATTTATCCCAAAGGAAGGCAATGGAGTAAAGTATATTCTACTCTTATGGTCAAGCTGTGGGATACTAATCAATTATCCGGACAGGGGGTAAGTTGATAATAGGGGTAGTGTGACACACACCTAGGCAATCTATTCTAAAGGGTAAATGGGTCCTAGAGGGAGATTGGATTAAGAGTTAGAGAGTTGCTCCTACAATGCTCCTAATACATATACATAGCCTAAGTTAGATACTAATGGTCATGTCAATGATGAATTCCTATGCAATGCTATTCAACACATCGGGCACAGGCTTACCCCTAGCAATACTAGGGCGACTCCCGCCAAGAGCCTGTGGCATAGCCGAACGTGGAGGATTACAAAGGACAGATATGGCTGTCACCACCTACTGCCTATCTCTTCAATCCGTGGGTCTACGAGACATCCAACGCTACTTAAATACCCTAGCACCATGCTTGCATACTAAGCAAATACCTTAAGAGCTGTAGCACAAGCCATCCTAAGGCAATGAACTAAATCATCATTGAACCAATATTGATTGCATAGCATAGTTATTCATATTAACATAATCATATCATAACTACATAGACTATAGTGGGGGTCTATAGTGTTTATGACCATAAGATGTGATCATGAGAGTACAATCATAAATACTATACCTTCCACTTACATGGACTCCACAATCAAACAAGAACACTTTGTCCAAGTATACGTATAAAAGAAGACTAAAGATAATATCTTTATTGAGCACAAAGTCACAAATACAAGAAGGAATACATGAGACATACCTTTCCCAATGTGGAATTGGGAAGAGAGACTCCTTCTACTCCTTTCCCAATTTGGACTTGGGACTAGAGGATCTCCTCTCTACATCCTAACTCCTCTAAGGACTATGGAAGATAGTGTATACAACAGAATGATGCCCAAGTCGTGTGTGTTGAAGTGAGGGGTATGGGGTCCTATTTATACTAGTGTTGAGGTCGGTTCCCGCCACCAAAAGTGTGCGAATCCGTCGTCATTGACTCCAGGGAGATGGGAGGAGCCAACACGTGGAAGTTGACCGCGTTTGGCGCCAGGACCAGGTCGGCCGACACCCTGGTTCGGCCGACCTGGTCAGGGCTCCAAACGGCCCGTACTTCCTCCAGGTGGTTGCCAGATGGGTCCCATTGACTGATATAGGTGCTACACTATTGGATGGCCTCGGATACTTCTGTTTGTGGGCCATTTGATCCATGTGGTGCCACCTGTCGTCGCCTAATTGGCTGGGATGATATTTTATAGGATTGCTCCCCATACTTTTCCTCAATTCCTGTATAAATATATGCATACACATATTTCTCCAAGTACAAGTGGAAATAGGTCAAGTAGAAAGGTGATGTGTGCAAGAAATGATTAATCCTTCACATAATTGAGTTATATTGATGGCTGAAATTGGTATATACAGCCGTCAACAAACTCCCCCAAGCTTATCCTTTGCTCGTGCCAAGCAAATTCAAGGCTTTAGGTTGATGATCAGGAGTTGCTACAATGTTCTACCTTTCAAAGGTACCAAGTGCACAACAAAATACTCTACCTAGTATTGCAAAAAGTGGATATGGTACTTCACCTTTCTTAAGTCATTATGGGAGTTATGCCTTCTCCTATTCATGGGTAATTGAAAGATAGAACAGCAAATGGAGCAAGCATAGCCTAGATATCAAGTTCCACTTAAATTCTAGACAGATTCAAATTAGATTATAAGTACCTCAATTGATTCTCTCAATCACTCCTTTGTGTATAGTGGAAATATGTCCTCACCAAGGCATTATGCCTATACTATTCCTACTCTTTGAATATGGCTTGTATGTGGAGCTAGGTAGGGAAAGTAAGTAGGCATATTTGCAACACATAATATTGCTAAGTAAAAAGAGCAAGCCTTAGGAGAAATCAATTCAAACTTTTGAATCAAGACTTGTGCATGTGTGATGGAATGGAGGTGGATGTGGAAACATTGAGATGACTCCTTTTGATGTGGACTCTCTTTATTGTAAGGATGAAACATGGCTACCTTTTTTTTATGCTTATGGAGTAAGCATATTTTTTTCTTCTTTTTTTCTCATGCTTATGATATAAGCATGCATTTTCTTTTTCTTTTTCTTGTAGCCATGTCCTCTACTCCTTTTTATGCAATAACTTGAAGAGAGTGCTAACTATGAATAGTATGGAGTTTCTCTTTTTATTGTGGAATGGTGGTGTCGGTACCCTGGGTACCATATACCCCTTGGGATTGCAAAGATCTCAAGGGAAAGTCATCCACTTGATTTGAAGACCTTCGGTGGCCCACATGTCAGACATGTCCGGACCTGCTTCTCCAACATGGTTAGTCCCAGGGTCGCCACGTGTACTATCAAACTAGAGCTACCGCCCACAAGGGGGGAAGCTCCGGGCTATGTACCGAAATGGCACCCCCGGACCTAACCCCAGACCGATGGAAGCTCCGGTGCTGATACATGTTGGGTAACACCGGAGCCATCTGATCTCCACAGTGTGCTCCGGTGCTTCCACATGTCCAACCGTCGGATCTTCAGCCTCTAACCTCCGGAAGACTTCACAACGGCTCCGGATCTTCAAAGGGGAATCAAGGACTTCAAGACACGATCAAGTGTCATTAATACTATATTAATGACACACGATCGGACGACCTTAATTACCAGTAACAGTGCTGTCAAAGCCCATAACTCGGTCATTAAGGGTAATTAAACGTGTTGAATGTATATCAATATCAGTAACTGCCGGGGCCACATGTCAGGCCAGGCTAACTTGTAACGGCCTGCCCTTGTACTATAAAAGGACAGGCTGACGATACATAGGACACGTCTACACACACGCTCTAGACATACACCCAATACAACATCAACACACCCCGTGGAGTAGGGTATTACGCTCAGGCGGCCCGAACCACGTAAATTCCTGTGTCTACTGTGTCATTCACAATTCACCTTCTTGAATCTCCGCGCGCCCACACCGAACCTCAAACTCCTTTAACACTTTAGTAGTGTCGGGAGATCTGCCGGATCAAAACCACCGACAGTTGGCGCGCCTGAGATTTCAAGAATGGTGAACTCAGCTATTGGATCATCCAACGGTCATCCTGCTGTTCAAGCTGTTGGGGGCAATCCCTCCAATATGCAGCCACCAGCAGGAGCCTCAGAGCCAGCAGGAGTCACACTTCCACCACCGCCGCCTCCACCAGCAAACCAAGCTAGACAATGCCATGGTGCACCGGCGTCAATCACTGCATCGGCAAATCATGACAACCCAGAACACGCGCTCCATGCAGCACGTGCTCTTCTCCAACGCTCGCCACCTCTGGATGCATCCCGGGATGCATTGGAACAGTGGAGGGCTGATGTGGAACATTTAGTTGCAGCAGCAGCTGACCGCATCAGCAACCAGGGTCCTCCTCCTTCAGGACGGGCCCCGTCGCAGCGTCGGACCTTGTCTAGCAGACTTGGTCCGCATGTTTCCAACAATAGGAGACGTGCTGCATCACAGCAGGTGACATCATTGCCTTCTGGGGAACGACGCACTCACATGGTATCCAGGCTTTCAACTCATGACCTCCGGGCGGAGCTTGATCGTCGATACCGCCAACAAGACGGCCGAGTCCATATTGAGCGTGCTCGTGAAAGACGAGAAGCTCAAGACATTCCTACTCCTGAAGGAGTAGGAGGAGGCTGTTCAGCCCAGGCCATGCATCTGCGTATGGTCAGGTGGCCACAGAAGTCCCGGCCTCATCTGCCAGAGAAGTTCGACAGGACCATTAATCCTGTCGAATTTCTTCAAATTTACTCCACTGCTATCTTGGCAGCTGGAGGAAATGAGGCCGTAATGGCCAATTATTTCCCAGTGGCTTTAACTGGGACCGCCAGGTCCTGGTTTATGAGCCTTCCACCCAACTCCATCAACAGTTGGGAGGAGCTGTGCCGGCAGTTCACCGCCAACTTCGGGAGTTCATACACCAGACCAGGCACTGAACTGGACCTTTTTGCAGTCGTGCAAAAAGGGGGAGAATCCCTGCGATCATTCATCTAGAGGTTTTCTCAGGTACGAAACACTATCCCTTCTATCTCTAGCGCCTCTGTCATTGTGGCATTCAGACAGAGTGTACGGGATAAGAAGATGCTGGAGAAACTGGCGATCAAGGAGATCACCAGTGTCACAGAACTCTTCAGTTTGGCCGACAAATGTGCCAGAGCTGCTAAGGGCTGTGAAATGCACTCCAAACCAACTCTAGAGGATCACAAGAAATCCTCCAAAGGAGAAGCCGCTACCTCCAAGAGTGGTAAGAAGAAGAAGAAGACCAACGGCAAGAAGAAGTCGTTGGCCGGTACATCCAATGTTGCAGCTGCTGCAGCTCCGGGTGGTCGGGGGCCACGCCCCGAGAAGCGACCTCGACCGTCTTCTAAAGACGGTGGCAAACCCAAAGTGTGGTGTCCAATTCAAAAAACGGGCAGCCACAGTTTGGAAGACTGTCGGGAGGTCCAAAACCTTGCCGAGCGCTACAACAAGCGCCGGGAAGAATCTCCTTTCCGACAGAGGGAAGGAAAACAAAAAGTCGACGAAGCTCCGACTAAAGAGGAGTTAGGTTTTCAGGATCCCAAAAAGGTCCTGAAGGCCGTCTACACCTCCGTCGACGACGATTCCGATGTCTCTGACAACGAGCATCAGAAGACCATGAACACCATTTTTGGTGGATCATGGGACATCACCTCCCTCCGCGTCATCAAGACTATGCGTCGGGACATGGCTGCTGTAGCTCCTACAGCCAGGGCGGAACCTCATCAGAAGTGGATGGACACAACCATCACTTTTGATGCTTCAGAATGCCCTCGAAGCATGGTTGGAGCAGGTCAGCTACCTTTGATGGTATCTCCTACCATCAATAACATCCATCTCCACCATGTCATGGTAGACGGAGGTTCGGGGCTTAACCTCATAAGCTTCGAAGCTTTTACCAAGCTTCAGCTCCGACCTTCGGATCTCCACCCCTCCCGACCTTTCTTCGGAGTAGGTCCGGGAGCCATTACCCCACTCGGAGCTATTACTCTCTCCGTTACCTTCGGGACACGGGAGAAGTATCGCACCTAGAAGTTGGTCTTTGACGTTGCTCAGATCAACTTACCCTTCAATGCCATCTTGGGTAGGCCTGCCTTGTACAAATTCATGGCAGCTGCTCATTATGGCTACCTGGTGTTAAAGATGCCAACACCAGTAGGCGTTCTCCGGATCCGCGGAGATCGTACTGCCGGAGTAACTGCTCTGGAGGAACTCCATGCACTCACCACGGCGCAAGAGGAGGACTCCAGGCAGGAGCAAGCTCCAAAACCCCTGAGCATTCGTCAGCGAGGCTCGACTTCTGCACCTCATGTGCAGCCTAGCAGCGACACCGACATCCCCGTCAAAGTCGTCCAAATTTGTTCCGATGCCGCTCTGACCACCCGTATATCGGGGGGATTGAACGACAAATAGGAACTCGCGCTCATCACTTTCCTCCGGGCTAATATCGACGTGTTTGCCTGGCAACCGTCACAAATGCCTGGGATCCCCAGGGAAGTGCTTGAGCACAATCTGAAGATCTACCCCGACGCCCGGCCTGTGCATTAGAAGCCTCGGAAGGAATCCGTAGAGCGACATAACTTCATCCGACAAGAAGTGAAGAAGTTGCTCGAAGCTAGATTCATCCAGAAGTCTTCCATCAAAAATGGCTGGCAAACCCAGTCGTTGTGCCCAAGGCCGGCAGGAAGCTTCGGATGTGTATCGACTACACCACACTAAATAAGGCATGTCCAAAAGATCCATTCCCACTACCTAGAATAGATCAGATAGTGGATTCCACCTCCGGGTGTGAATTACTGTGTTTCCTAGACGCATATTCTGGGTATCATCAAATCAGAATGTCTAGGGAAGATGAAGAGCATACCTCTTTCATCACAGTAGATGGATTGTACTTTTATACAACCATGCCATTTGGTCTCAAGAATGCAGCTTCAACCTTTGTACGAGCTGTGTACAAAACCTTTGAAGAACTCATTAGAGACATAGTGGAAGTGTACGTCGATGACATCGTGGTCAAGGTCAAGAACAAGGAGTCACTCCTTGACACCTTGCAGGCTGTCTTCGATAAGCTGCGGGTCACCCGCACAAAGCTAAACCCAGACACTGTCTTCGGGGTTAGCTCCAGAAAACTTCTTGGTTTCCTGGTAAGTAACCGGGGCATAGAAGCTAATCCGGCGAAGATCAAAGCCATTGAAGACATACGACCACCAGCCCGCATCAAAGATGTCCAAAAGCTAACTGGATGTCTAGCAGCCCTCAGCCGGTTCATTCCAAGAGTGGCGGAGCGGGCACTCCCCTTCTTCAAGTTATTGAGGAAGTCCGGACCATTCCAATGGTCTGAAGAAGCAGAAAAGGCATTCTAGGAGCTAAAACAGTTCCTCACCACCCTACCGATTCTGGTAGCCCGAACCCTGGTGAGCCTTTGCTGCTCTACATTTCAGCCACTGACGAAGTCGTCAGTATGGTCTTGGTCACGGAGAGACCAGAACTACCCCATACTCAGGAATCCAAACCCCTCCAAGAGGGTCCGTAGAATCCTGAAAGCGAGTCTGGGTCCCAGCTCCCAGACTTGAATCCACAAGAATTCACTTCAGAAGACCCAGACCCCTCCGGGAGGGTCCAGGTCTCTCCTGAAGAAGCTCCGGGTTCCTCTAGCCAGGACCTGGAGGTCCTCGAAGAAAATCCGGATCCCTTCGGGATGATCCGGGTCAGTGAAGAGGAAGATCCGGGGCCCTCCGGGAGGGTCCGGACCATTCAACGCCCGGTGTACTTCATCAGTGAAGTACTACATGATGCGAAGACTCGATACCTAGAGGTGCACAAGCTGCTCTATGCAGTTCTTATTGCCTCCAGGAAGCTTCGCCATTATTTCCAAGCTCACAAAATCTCAGTGGTGACCTCTTACCCACTTCGAGCAATCTTGCATAATCCCAATTCAACTGGGAATATTGCAAAGTGGGCAGCGGAATTGACCGAATTCGATATTGAATTCATTTCAAGGAAAGCAGTCAAGAGTCAAGCATTGGCAGACTTCGTGGCGGAATGGACTCCCTCTCCATCAAACCCTGGGGGCCCAGTGAGCAGAAGCCGGAACACAAAGCTTCGGTCTTCACCGAGCCTCATTGGACCCTCTACTTTGACGGCTCCATGCAAAAGCAGGGGGCCGGAGCTAGAATCCTTCTCCTCGTACCAACCGGAGAGAAGGTAAAATACATGGTACACCTTGACTTCAAGGCGACCAACAACATGGCAGAGTACGAAGCACTCATCTAAGGACTAAAGGTGGCACTGTCATACGGTGTCAAGCAACTGCTGGTCAAGGGAGATTCACAGCTCATCATTAAGCAAGTGAAGGGTGAATGCTCCTGCAACAATCTCCAGTTAGCTGCTTACCTCCTTGAAGTCAAGAGGCTTCAGAAGGACTTCGAAGTCCTAGATCTCCACCATGTCCAGCGTGCCCACAACGCTGAAGCCGACGAACTCTCGACGAAAGCGTCAACCAGAGCTCCGGCTCCTGACGGAACTTTTGTCCGAAGGTTGTCAAAACCCACAGCTCAGCCTGCCGAACTGAGCGAAGGGGGCGAGATCAGCATCCCGAAGCTGACGGTCCCGATGGCCCTGTTACCATGGCAGCCATCAAGGGTCGTAGGTGCTGCTGGAAGCTCTGAGCAACCCAGCACGCAAGACTCAAATGCTCAAGTTAGTTCCAATGCATGGATCTCGGAGATCCGGAACTACTTGAAGGACAACATCCTTCCTGACGATGATGTATCCGCTGACCGGGTAGTCAGATTGGCTAAAAGATACACGTTGGTAGAAGGGGACCTCTACCGGCGCGGTGCCAACGGCATCCTAATGCGGTGCATCACAAGGGAAGAAGGCTTCGAGCTCCTCGCATAAATCCATGGAGGCGAGTGTGGGAACCACGCGTCTTCCCGCACGCTGGTTGGTAAAGCCTTTCAGCATGGCTTCTACTGGCCTACAACACTCCAGGATGCAACTGAGCTGGTGAAGAAATGCGAAGCATGTCGATTTCATGCAAAGCAAATTCACACACCGGCTCAGCCCCTACAAATGATACCTCCTACATGGCCCTTCGCTGTGTGGGGGATGGAAATCTTGGGACATTTCCCAAGAGCCGTCAGAGGTTACAAGTTCCTGTACGTCGCCATTGACAAGTTCACCAAGTGGCCGGAAGCAACTCCTGTGGTGACAATCAACAAGCAATCTGCTATCAACTTTTTGTAGTCCATTGTATGCAGATTTGGAGTCCCAAACAAAATCATCACTGATAATGGGACCCAATTCACAAGCTCTGCATTTCAAGGATATTGCAAAGACCTCGGCATTCAAGTTTGCTACGCCTCCGTAGCTCACCCAGCAAGCAATGGCCAAGCCGAGAGAGCAAATGCTGAAATCCTTAAAGGACTCAAAACGCGCACCTATGAGCGCTTGAAAAAACATGGAGCCAACTGGATTGAAGAGCTTCCGCCCACTTTATGGGCCAACAGGACGTCTCCAAACCGGTCAACTGGAGAGACACCCTTCTTCCTGGTGTATGGAGCTGAAGCAATCCTTCCTCCAGAAATCACCTTGGGGTCACTCCGGGTCCGGACCTTCGACGAAGCCGCACAGGACCAGCTCCGGCGTGAAGACCTAGACCCCCTTGAAGAGGGAAGGTGCCAAGCAGCTGTTCGGAATGCCCGATACCGCCAAGCCCTTCGGCGCTATCATCAGCGGCATGTACACCACCGACAGCTCAAGGAAGGCGACCTGGTACTACGGAGAATACAATCCAGAGAAGGGTTAAACAAACTCTCCCCCAGCTGGGAGGGACCCTTCCGAGTGATTAAAGTATCCCTTCTTGGGAGCGTTCGCTTGGCTACTGAGGATGGGACACCTCTCCCAAATCCTTGGATCATTGAGCACCTCCGTAAGTTCTACACTTAATATCACGGAGATGAGTCTGTAGTAACTTGAGGTGTATGTTATAGAGTCATTGTACAGAGTCGGGTAGTTCCTCCGGGAGAACAGCCGAACCTTTCCAGGAAGGTCCGCAAAGTTCATGCAACACTTGTCACAGTCTCAAGACTAAAAGTGTGGCTAGCTAACCAGGGTCAAACGAGAAATTAAACACGCTTAGCCTGGTTCCGTACCCTAAAAGTGTACTTGTTTCCCCTGTACCTAGGACCTATAATGAAAGACATCTTCATGTGAAACAGACTCCACGTGCATTTATCTTGTACAGGCTCAACACTCTTTTTTATTTTTCTCTTTCTTGTCTATAACAAGGACGTGCAATTCTTAAGAATTTTAGTTCGACCGGTTCATATACAATTCGAGTTGTATTGTCGATTATTTTGGATTCAAATATTGTTCATGGCTCACTCGCCTGAATGCCGCCAAGCCAACCTAGGGCCGGAGTGTGCTATCGACTTAGCCTGGTCAAGCACCCTAAGTACGCCACTCTACCTACAACCCGGCAGGCCGAAGTAAGGCGGGTCCAAGTATAATTGGATCTGGAAGAAAAGACAACGCATTCGGTTGTATTCAGAATCACGTTTGACCTAAAATTTTCTTGAGAATCGTAAGCCGCGGCGAAGTTATAGACAAGAAACGAATTTTACTATTTTTCTTGGCTTCAGTGTGCAGGAAAAATAAAATCCATGTTGATGGAGAAAAGCCGGAGCTAACAAAGCTCCGACTCCCCTAGATGGCTTATAATCGATGTTAAGCATTGAAAACGAGCTTCATCGGAGCAACCAAGCTCTGGTAAAGCTAGGGGGGCCAACCGTCGACGTAAAATAAAAGATGGTGAGAAGACCCCACAAGTGGAGTCTGCTACTGACAAGCTACGCGTTGGCAAAGGTCACTGCCGGAGCTACTAAGCTCCGACACCCCGGAGGGCTAACTATTGATGCTCTACACGTTGATAGGAACTATTGCCGGAGCTACTAAGTTCTGACGGTAGTCAATTTGACCTCAGGGGGCCTTCACTATCGAAGACTTCGGACCTACACTCTACAAGTTCAGAGCAAATGATTCTTCAACGAATCACAATATCCTCTTGGTACATGTTCACAATCAAATTGTGTACATCTACCAGGGGGCCAAGTGAAGACAAAAGTGTTGAAGACAAAAAGTGAAATTCACAAAAACTTGGGGATTTCATTCATCTGGAGACAAGGGATTACAAAATTGAGGAGGAAGAAGAGAGAATACAAGTGGGAACTACAGAGATGGTCTTAGACCCTATGGAAGAATTGGGCGACCTTCTGGGCAACCTCCAACACGTTGGCTCGGGCAGCTTCACCTTCTCCTTCAACGGGACCTTCAAGCACCGGGTCCAGAGGAAATTGGGGATTCCGGCTGGTGTAGCACGTCAGCACATACTCTGCGACGTTCTTCACCAAGGATTGCCCCTCAACCTCCAATTGGTCCGTGATGACGTCGCCCACCTTGGAGAGTTTGATACCTGCTGAGCTCAATGCCTGCAACGCCAGGTCCGGCTCCGGATCATCCGGGCGCATGGGACTGAAGCCCATCGGTGTCAGCGCGTCGTTGGACTTGCCCAGGAACTCCAAAATCTGTAGGGAGTCCGCAGTCCTCAAACCCTTCAATTCTTCCAAGGATCTTCTGGCCGCCACAAGTTCAGAATTCTCACGAGCGAGGCGCTCAACTTCTTTGGCATTTTGCTGAATCTTCTCAGCAACTCGCTTCTCGAGTTTTCTGAGCTCCTCCTCCCGGAGGTGGATCTTGTTCCGGCGGTCAACCAGGTCCTTCTCCCTGCCCCTCACTTTCTTCTCCCTGGCAACAAGGGCACACTCTTGCTCGTAGAGTTCCTTCCCTCGCACCCAGGCCTTCTCCTCCTCCTCAATGCAGCGCTCTTCCAATTTCTTGGCGCGCTCTTCGAGGCCCTTGTCGGCCAGAGCCACCTTTTCGGTGAGCTCCTCCTCCCTCCTCAGGACGTCATCCCGCAACTCTAGGAGTTTCTTCTCTTCATCTTCGAGCCGTTTCTCCCTCTCCTCAAGTGCCTCCCGGCGCTTGATGAGAGTAGTGTTAATGGCCTCAAGCCTTTCTTGGCGTTCACCGACCGCACTGTTAGCTGCTTTGGTCTGCTCATAAATCTCCCAGGATTGAGCGTCGAGGGCACGAGTCATACTCTCCCTGTCATCCAATAATTTGCCCCAGTATTCCAGGCGGACCTTCTCCCGCTTGATCCACTCTTTGTCATCTGCTAGCCTCGACTACGCTAGCTTGGTCTCGAAGTAGAGCCAGTTATGCCACCGCCTAAGGGTTTGGAGCTCCTCTTCAAGAGCCTTGCTGTCGTGGAAGAAGGCCAGTTGAACTTGACGCAGACTGGAACAGGCGTTGTCAATAGACAATGACAACGGGATAGGTTCCGGACCTACTGGGGTCTCCTCCGCTGGTTCCAGCAGGTTTTCAGATACAAAAATTGGGTCCCACTCCACAAGAGTGGTCCCCTGGGTCTCCATGGCACTAGAGCTGTTCTCCGAGATGGCCTCAGTTGCCATCGAGGAAGGTCCAGCTGATGAAGCTCCAACCTCCGGAATCGGTTCCGAAGGCCCCGCCGCTAGGTCTTCATCTGCCCTCTCACGCAGGGGGCCAGCAACCTCTTCTGAGCACTTCGGCTCAGCTGCGGGAACCTCCAGCGTCGCCATCCCCGGAGCAGGGGTTGCTTCTGGCTCCGGCCTGGGCACCTCCTCTACTGGGGGCTCGAGCGCTGACGCCTCTGCAACAACCGGCTCGGGAGCCGGAAGATCTACATCATCAACCGACCCTGCGGCTGGAGCTCCAACAACGACCGGCTCTGCGGCCGGTGCTTCTGAGGTAGCCGGCCCAACCGCCTGGACTTCCTCAACATCTGGCGCGCACGCCGGGAATTCAATCACCTCCGGCTCAACCGCCGGAGCTTCGACAATTTCCGGCTCTGGGGCCGGAATTACTGCTTCCTCCGGCTCAACAGCCGGAGGTTCCATCATCTCAGCACCAGGACCCGGAGCTTCAACCTCCGGGACAGGTGCCGCTGGCGCATCTTCTCTCCCGCGGTCCGGCGCTACCACAGGAGTCTCTGGGGATGAGTCGAGGTCCATGACCACGACAGCTGGCGCCAGAGCTGTCGCAGCTTCAGCCACCACTTGGGGCGGCACCGGGACAGGAGCAGAAGCTCCTGCCCTCATAGCTTCAGCTGCTGTGGCTGAGGGTGGAGCCTCACTTCTCTTCTTGGGAACGCTGTAGATGAGGGACGAAGAAACTTAAAAATAGTTAATACAACTAAACAACTATCCAAGGTAAAGATTAGAAATTACCTTGGGAGGCTTCCGCACCAGCTTGCGCGGAACCTCTTTCCCGGGCGTTCTGGGCTGGTCATAACCGGCGTGGAAGCTCCAGAAGGCCTCCCTGAACTCTTTGCAGCCACGGGCGTTTCCCTAGTCGAGGCCCCCCTCGATCGGGAAGAACCTCCGGACCTAGAGGCCTCAATCGTCCCTGGTGCAGGAGTCGCATGCCCGGAGCTAGCACCCCGGGAGGACCCCGCTGCGGGTACAGTCGCCGCGGTTGTAGAAGACCTCCCCCTCCGGGGAGAAGGAGCCGATGCAGAGGTGGAAGGCCTGACGGACCTTCCGTTGGCATGCTGCAGCTTCCTCTTCTGGCTCAAGGGTTCTTCCGCCGTCTCCTTACCCTTGCCGACGACCTCGGCCCTTGGCTTTAGGGCAGGGTCGGAGCCACCCTCGGAAGCTCCAGGGATCACCACCCTAGTGGTTGATCTTCTCTCGACGACACCAAGGTCGTCAATCACAGGCATCTTCCGCCGGAGCTCCCTGCTAAACTCTACTTCCACGTCCAGAGGGAGAAAAGCTGATGGCGGAGTCAAGTCGTCACCCGCAACATCGATGCCGTGCTGGAACTTCTTGAGGTGGAACTCCAAGGTTGTCCCCACCATGTTGGACTTCAGCCCGGTCTCGACCCGGTCGTCGTCCATCACGCTGTTGAGGGCCCAAGCGAGTTTTTCTCTCCTCTTCAGTGGTGCCCACCTGTTGACCAGGAAGTTGCAAAACACCGCCTGAGGAGTCAATCCTCCCTCCACGCATTGGCGGATCCTGGTTAGAGCAGGGTTGAAGGCTTCCGCCAGCACCGGAGCTTCACTCCAGATTGTCGTGTCAATGTTGGGGAGGCCTTCGGGCAGCTCCAGCCTCTCGTGCTCCTCCACCCGGACGACTATCCAATCCTTCTTCCAATCATCCAATTTCCCAGAGGGAAACAACCGGAGGTACTTGAATGGGCACTTCTTGCGCTTCACGAAGTAGTAAAAGCCAAGGTACTCATTGCTCCTAGCGGTGGTATGGACGGTGAAGAAGGTCCGGAAGAGTTCAATGCAGGGGGGGATGCCCACCCACATCTCACAGAAGTGGACGAAGATAGACACAAGAAGAATGGAGTGGGGGCCAAGGTGATACAGCTGCAGACCATAGAAGTCTAGCAGCATCAAGAAAAAGGAGGAAAAAGGTGGGATCAACCCCACCATGGCGTACGAGGAGAAGTACACCATTTCGCCGGCGTGCTCCTTATCAAACGGGAGCTCTCCCCGGCGCGGACCGAGCGGTTGAAGAAGTCCGAGGACCATCCCATGAGGGCCCGGACCTTCTTCAGGTCACCGTCGGTCTTCAAACGGATCTCGCGAAGACCCAACTCCATCGCAGCATAGCGAGGCAGGAGAGGAAGAGCAAGCACAAGTTGGGAGTTTGAGCGCAAGATCAGATGAGAGGCATAAAGAACCCCAAACGGTGCACGCTTTCCTTCTTAAGTAAGCCCTTGCGACGCTTGGATGGAAACCGCAAGGAAGTCGAAGATACTACTCAAAAATTCCACCCAGCCGATGACAAGAGGGCCCGGGACCACCCCGACGATCAAGTCGAGGTTCTTACCCAGGCAAACGGTTGTCATCATGAGGCGGGAAGCCCGAAGGCGGCGGTCTGACAAGGCGTGCGGAACTAATATGATTTTCGTATCGGGAACCGGCGACCTTCAATTGCATGAGATCCGCACGCCAAAGATCTCACCTGCTGCACACGGGATACGCCACGAGGCGAGGATTTAACTCCGAACCATCGCCAACGGCACATCTGAAGACCTTTGAAGACTCAGTTCAAAAGACGAAGGATGGACCCACCTCCGGCGGAATGACTTCACCTAAGGGGTCTTCCCCAGAGGTGGGCCCAGGGGGCCACTATCGGTACCCTGGGTACCATATACCCCTTGGGATTGCAAAGATCTCAAGGGAAAGTCATCCACTTGATTTGAAGACCTTCGGTGGCCCACATGTCAGACATGTCCGGACCCGCTTCTCCAACATGGTTAGTCCCAGGGTCACCACGTGTACTATCAAACCAGAGCTACCGCCCGCAAGGGGGGAAGCTCCGGGCTATGTACCGAAATGGCACCCCTAGACCTAACCCCAGACCGAGGGAAGCTCCGGTGCTGACACGTGTCGGGTAACACCAGAGCCATCTGTTCTCCACAGTGTGCTCCAGTGCTGCCACGTGTCCAACCATCGGATCTTCAGCCTTTAACCTCCGGAAGACTCCACAATGGCTCCGGATCTTCAAAGGGGAATCAAGGACTTCAAGACCCGATCAAGTGTCATTAATACTATATTAATGACACACGATCGGACGACCTTAATTACCAGTAACGTTGCTGTCAAAGCCCAAACTCGGTCATTAAGGGTAATTAAATGTGTTGAATGTATATAAATATCAGTAACCACCGGGGCCACATGTCGGGCCAGGCTAACTTGTAACGGCCTGCCCTTGTACTATAAAAGGACAGGCCGACGATACATAGGACACGTCTACACACACGCTCTAGACATACACCCAATACAACATCAACACACCCCGTGGAGTAGGGTATTACGCTCAGGTGGCCTGAACCACGTAAATTCCTGTGTCTACTGTGTCATTCACAATTCACCTTCTTGAATCTCCGCGCGCTCACACCGAACCTCAAACTCCTTTAACACTTTAGTAGTGTCGGGAGATCTGCCGGATCAAAACCACCGGCAGGTGGATATGATGGAATTTTGCTTCCTTCTAGTGTAGAAGTATAGCATGTGCAAGTGAAGTCTTGAATTCAAAAAGAATTGAATGATTTCTCACATAGGTCAATACTAGTTTGACTAGGCTCAATGTGAAAGCAAATAGCATATGCATAAGGTGTTGTCTATGTATGAATATCATATGGCTTTGGTAGGTATTTCCAATCAAATGAGGGAAACTTAAATCTTGATAGAATTTCTCCGGAAATCCAAGTTTCACTTTCAAAATAGGAATAGCAGCCCTATTACTAATTCAAATCTCCCAACAACCTAGAAGTAGATTAAGCTTTTGCTACCTACAATTTCTAAATCAAAGCAAAGTTATTTTTGGCCAATTTAAGCAATATTCGGAGAGTAGCAAGTTTTCAACTAGGGACTTAGGAAAAATAAAACAGAGTAACTATTCATCATTTCATCTATGTGAATTCTAAATCATTCTTACTGCACATCTTTATTTGATAAGCAAAGCAAATCTAAGTTCCTATTTTTACGTTTTTATTTAGATGCATATTTGGATGATGGATGAATGGAAAGTAAATATGCAATGGATGATTAGAAATAAAAATGCAGTGGGTGTGATACAAGTTACCTCAAGTGAGGGTATTCCCCCAAGCTTATTCTTGATCAAGGTCCGTGATAGGGGTTGAAACCCTAACGACGGAGGTAGGCCATGAGTTGGCCTATCCTTGTTGCATGTGGCTTTGACAATGGAGGGTTGAGTGTTGATTGTTGTGTTGCCTCCCATGGACACCATGAGTATGGTTGAATAGAGTGTTTTCGATGTTGATCGTCCGCACATCAGGGTCTCCATGTGTTGGGTGTGATTTTTCATTCCTTGGCTAGGATAATGATAACCTTTAGATCCAAAGGAATGACGTGCACTCAACATACATTGAGTATGTTTCGTCATTCTTTGGCTAAGGTGTATCATATCTTTTTGCCATAAGGGAGTGACATGTGCCCAACATGCATTGGGTATGATCAATTGTTCCTTGGGTAAGGTACAACATACCTTCTAGCCACATAGGAACAACTTGCACCAATGATGGTGGCAAATCCCTTGAGCTTGAATGAGTGCTTAGAATAGTTGAGAGCATAATGCTCTCACCCATTCACGGCAGCCCATTGGTTGCTCATGGAGGGTTCCCATTTCAAATCTCTAGCCTCGTATAGTTATGATTGACCTTCGGGCATAATTTCTGATAGGTAGCAACCATCCTCATTTAATCCTTGGCCAAGAGATGTTGGAATAGGATCCTCTAGGGATCCCAACAATCAGCTTCTTGAATGCCTTCATAGTAATATTACTCCTGCAAACTTCCTCTCTTGAATAGAGAGGGATGGTTAGCTCCCGATACTTGTACAAATGAACGTTCGGGTTAGGTAACCGAACTTTCATTTGTACATACGGGGAAGAATAAAATCAAAGATGCATTGGTTCCAATGTCAAGTGTATCCATGATCAATGTGTTATTCATTGATAAGAGTGGAGCTTTATGGATAATTCATGTTGCATATTTTCTAAAGCTCCTACTCTTAGCAATGCATGTTATAGAAATATACTATATGAATTCCTACATCTTTTAAAGTTTCTAACCATCTTAGCTTTCAAGAGCCAATTTTATCATTTAGACCATGACAAACAAGATTCTCAATTTTATCCTCCTGAACTTCACTAGGAATTTAAAATTTAGTGACTCCTCCAAAAAAATGCAATTCAATTTTAGAGCAAGGATATCACTTATTCCTAGGAGATTGAAATCTAGTGACACCATCTATGCATGTAGCTCAATTAAAAATTATGGCTGTCACCATGCCCAAGTTTCTATATGCCAATTCACCAATTAAGTCATGCCCAAAAGTTTTATTTTCTAAACCTAGACAAAAAATGGCTAAGTCTACAAAACCATGCTTAAAGGATTCTAGGTACTTGTTTTAAATTTTTCCAAGTAAGGTGGGATTTCCTTTTGGAGATCCAAAAGTCAATACCCACACTTACTCTTGTGAGGATGCATGAGAATTAAATGATGAGGAAGTGTCAACCTTACTCACAAATGCAAGCAAATACATTCAATTCTATGGCAAACCAAACAATGAAAAATTCTAAACTCATACCTTATTTGAAGAGCGGTCGGTGACGAAGGTCTTTGTGTGAGAAACTCACAACCTTGATTTTCGGCGTAGGCTTGATGGTTGATGTCAAATGCCAAGTTGAGATTGGATTTGGCAATGGATATGGTTCTGGCTCCTCCATTGGGTCATCATCTTGAACATTTCTCTTCCTCAAACTCAAAATGAGTTTGAAGGAGAGAAGTGTTCTCAAATCCTCCCAATGGTGACTTGAGCTTGATGAAACCTTCCACTTTCTTGCCATACCACCTCTTCACAATTTTGACCTAGCTGAACTTTAATCAATAACACACAAAACAACTCGAAAACGGGTTACGTTAGCCAAAAGAAAATTGAACCCAATTTTCAAATTGTCTTGCCCAGCTTGAAATAACTTGTAAATGCAATGAGGGTGAAAGCAAATCTTTTTGGTTTGAACTAGGAAATAAATTCAAGTGGTCATGCACGTAGTTCATATCCAATTAAATTTCCCCCCTAATTCAAATTTTTAGTTTTATGATGGTTGGAAATTTTACATTCCAACATGCAAGTGTGGAATTTCAAACATGCAAATGCAAGGGTTGATGCAATTTGGAAAACAAATATGAGTGATAACTACCAGTTAACCTATTGGCGAGGACTCACCGAATTTTTGAAGTCTGATGAGTAGGACTTACCTCCGTTCTGTTCAACGCAATGATTTGTTGTCCAATCCCGGAGTTAAAGATGTGGACGATTTCTTCTGTTTTGACATGCCAAACTCATTTGGTTATCATTTGGACATGTGGGCCACATGGTGGCCCTAGCCTCTCCCCGTTGTATTGATATAGACATGTTGTTGTAGCAACGGGTTCTCCTTCTTGAATGTATTCCTTCATGAGCATGGTGAGGATTTGTCCTTCTTAGGGGTGCCACTCTGACCATATTGATATTCCATTGAATCAACCCATACCTTGATCATGTATCAAAGGCTTCCTTGGGCATGATGACGTGTGGACTCTACAATCAAACAAGAAACGCTTCATCCACAATGTCATTTGCCCTAGGTTGAATGGTTTTGGTCGAAGTGTGGGAATCCCGACAAGTGATGTGGGATATCTTGGACTTTGAATGCTCCTTAAGTTCTTGTCCTTGGCCAAGATCTTCATGTGAATGTTGTCTTGATTTCTCTCCGACTTCATATGGACTAGTCCGATTTCTCTCTGACTTCAAATGGACTTGTTCGTTTTTGCTGCGGACTAGTCCGATTTTGCCTCTGGACACTTTCGGACTTGTCCGATTTTATGTGGACTAGTTTGGTGTTCCAAGAATCTTGAAAATTTGCTAAGTCCCTGGACTTGTCCGGACTAGTCCGGTGTCCCAGCGGACTCGTGTGTCTAAAATCACAAACACGTGGGTAAAGCAGTACAACCTCTGTAGAGTGTGTCTAAAACTATCATGATAGCCATGCTCCCGGTTATGAGCAACTTGGACCCTCACATGATTAGAGAAAAATATGGATTTTGGATGGTTATGGTTGGTATTATGGTTATGGATGGTTATGAATTGAATTCTGGTATCGAATATGGATATTGGTATATGATGATGGATATGGAGTATGGACTGGTATTATGATAACTACATGTCTTATGATGGGTTTATTCATATACATATAATATATTGCTTTTCAAATGATTTATTGTACTTTTCAGCACTTAGCCATTATTATATTCGTCATTTGAATCAGCCACATGTCATACTTTCCACACTTGTCGAGTACGACATGTACTCACTCTTGCAATACCCCCCCCCAACAGTTGGGATTGGGAGTTTAGAGGCGATAATGTGGAGTTCTAGGCCGTGTCTACCGTCAGCTTGCCTGTGGTGTTGCATGGAGCTGCGCTATACCCTATCGCTTATGTTGCCTAGCTGTTTAGTTCGCTTATTTAGTTTATTTCCGCTGCATTAGTTCAACTTGTCATTTATACTCATCACAACTTGTATTCGAGGATAATATGGTTGTGTAATAAAAGTACTAAATTAGCCTTGTCTTGTGATAATTTTATGTATACTCTTTTGTGAATGCACTCGTGTATGGGTTGTGGAACATCCTGGGCACACATATGCGTTCACTTGGTTCATTTTTGGAACCGGGTGTCACAACCACCGCATTACAAGTTGGGAGAGTTCATGAGGACTAGGCCACTGACTTTTGCTCAAGATGCTGACCCTATGGATGCTGACGATTAGCTCAAGTCCGTGGAGAAGAAGCTAGCTATTGTCCAATGCAGTGACCGAGAGAAGGTGCTATTTGCGTCTCATCAACTGGTTGGAGCAGCAACGGATTGGTGGGATGCTTATTGCAATGCTCATGCAAACTAAGAGAGGATCACTTGGGA
Organism: Tuctoria greenei; assembly: GCA_036927565.1. NCBI lineage: Eukaryota > Viridiplantae > Streptophyta > Magnoliopsida > Poales > Poaceae > Tuctoria > Tuctoria greenei. The sequence goes on along the minus strand of JAYESD010000008.1, from coordinate 169,190,750 downwards.
TAAGTTCAAGGAGAGTTTCCGATCTCATTATGTGCCCGAAGGCGTTATGATTTTGAGGAGGCAAGAATTTGAGAACTTGAGGAAATGAATATTGACTGTGGGTGAATATCTCAACAAATTCACTCAACTTTCAAGGTATGCGCCCGAGGATGTGAGTCAGGACAGCCGGAAGCAATACTTGTTCATGGGAGACTTGAACAATGAGATCCAAGTGCAATTACTCAACTGTGATTATGCCAATTTCTAGAAGCTTGTGGACAAAGCAATTGTTATGGAGAACAAGGTCTGTGAGATGGAGCAAGACAACAAGAGGAAGGTGTCATACCAAGGGCAGCAACAAGGAAGTAATGTGCGCCCTCACTTTGCACCGCAAAATGCGCCTTATCTCAGCTCCTCCGCGCCTGCTCATCGCCCTGGTTATGCACCGCGCCCAACTCAGGTTGTGCAGTAACGCCCTATCATGCAAGCACCTAGGTCTCCAATGCCTTTTGCACCTCGTGCTGATTTCCTGGTGTAAATGTTCAAAACCAAGCTCGTCCCAATAATTCTGGTGGAGTTAAGAAGTGCTATACTTGTGGAGAAGCTGGACACTTTGCACATTAATGTCCTAAGTCAGGCATTGGTCAAGGAAGCAATGTGCCGAGGAAAAATCCAAGACCCAACAGAGGAAAACCACAAGGAAACCATTGACAACAGAATTTTGCTCGCGGCAATGTGAACCATGTCTCTACGGAGGATGCTCAACAAGCGTATGACGTGGTGATTTGTATGTTTCTTGCAAACTCCAACCCGACGACTATGTTATTTGATTCTGGAGCATCGCATTCATTCATTGGATCAAAATATGTTGCCAAGTATAGTTTGCCTATCTCTCATATGAAGTTTACTCTATTGTTTAAATCTTCTGGAGGAGAGATGAGGACAAATATATTATGTCCAAAAGTAATCCTTAGAATAATGGGGGTAGACTTCTTTGCCAACCTCATTGTTTTGGACTCTCAAGGATTGGACATTATACTTGGTATGGACTAGTTGAGGAAGCACAATGGAGTCATCCAATGTGCCACAAAGATGGTGAAGTTGACCAATGAGGAAGGGATCACCGTAGAATTTGAAGCATCTCAAAACGTACTAAAGCAATTGGAGCTGAATCACATGGGCGGTGCCGCAATTGAGGAGATCCGGGTGGTGTGTGAATTTTTGGATGTGTTTTTGGATGAGTTGTCAGGTATGCTACCTGATCGAGACATTGAGTTTGTTATTGATTTAATACCTGGAACTGCACCTATAGCTAAGAGGCCATATAGGATGCCTCCTAAGGAGTTAGCGGAGCTCAAGAAGCAAATTCAAGAGCAACTAGAGAAGGGTTTTATTCGCCCCAGTTCTTCACCTTGGGGAGCGCCCATTCTATTTGTGGATAAGAAGGATGGGTCGCAAAGGATGTGTGTGGATTACCGAGCTCTCAATGAGGTGACCATCAAGAACAAGTACACCTTGCCCCGCATAGAAGACTTGTTTCATCAGATGATTGGTGCTTGTGTCTTCTCCAAGATTGATTTGAGGTCAGGATACTTCCAAATGAAGATAAGACTATCAGACATACCTAAGACAACTTTCAGGACCCGGTATGGATCTTATGAGTACACCGTGATGTCCTTCGGGTTGACAAATGCGCCTACCTACTTTATGTACCTCATGAATAAGGTCTTCATGGAGTACTTGGATAAGTTTGTAGTGGTGTACATTGATGACATTATGATCTACTCGAAGGATGAGAACGAACATGAGGAACACTTGAGGCTTACATTGCAGAAATTGAGGGAGCATCAATTGTATGCCAAGTGCAGCAAGTGCCAGTTTTGGTTGAAAGAGGTATCGTTTTTGGGTCATATCATCTCAGGAGGAGGAGTACCGGTCGACCCCGGAAAGCTAAGGGATGTGCTAAAGTGGGACCACCGCAAAATGTTAAGGAAATAAGGAGTTTTCTTGGGATGGCTAGATATTACTGTCGATTTATCAAGGATTTTTCCAAGATAGCCAAGCAAGTGACAGAACTGCTAATGAAGGGGAAAACATTCCAATGGACTGAAGCTTGTTAAAATAGTTTTGAGAAGTTGAATAAAAGGTTGACAACAGCCCCAAATTTGATTTTGCCGGATGTAAGCAAAAGTTTCGACATATATTGTGATGCATTAAGACAAATACTTGGATGTGTTCTCATGCAAGAAGGTCAAGTGGTTGCATATGCATCGAGACAATTGAAGAAACATGAGTAGAATTACCCAACCCATGATTTGGAACTTGCAGCCGTGGTACACGCATTGAAGATTTGGAGACATTATATCCTTGGACATAGGTGTGAAATTTATACGCATCACAAGAGTCTTAAGTACATATTCACACAAACGGACCTGAATTTGAGGCAACGAAGATGGTTGGAGATCATCAAGGATTATGATTTGGGAATCAACTATCACCCGGGAAAAGCCAATGTCGTGGTCGATGCTTTGAGTAGAAAAGGAGTAAGTCACCAACTCACGGTTCGAGAGTTGCCATCCGAGTTATGCAAGGAGTTTGAACGGTTGAATCTCGGATTTGTGAATGAGATGGGAATAATGGAATTAGACCCGACTTTGGAGCAAGAAATTCGAGAGGGTCAAACAAAACATGAGGAAATTCAGGAAATCAAAGAGAGGACCTAGGAAGGAAGGGAATTCAGGTTGATGAGGACGAACATGGTACTCTATGGCTTGGAAAAAGGATTGCCGTGCCTCATGTGAAGCATATTCTGGAGACAATACTAAAGTAGGAACATGACTCAGTTACTCAATTCACCCCGGTTGTATGAAGATGTACAAGGACTTGAAGATGTGCTATTGGTGGGCTAGCATGAAAAAGGACATAGCGGAATATGTAGCGTTGTGTGATGTGTGCCAACGAGTCAAGGCAGGACATCAAAGGCCATCGGGATTATTACAACCATTGAAGATTCCGGAGTGGAAGTGGGAAGAAATTGTATGGACTTCAGAGTTGGTTTACCGCGTACTCAGTCTGGTTATGACTCAATTTGGGTAATTGTGGATCGGTTAACTAAGTCAGCTCACTTTATTCCCATCAAGACCACCTTTAATGGAGAGAAATTAGTGGAACTATATATGGGAAGAGTAGTATGTTTGCATGGAGTTCCAAAGAGGATAGTGTCGAATAGAGGTTCACAATTTACCTCCAGGTTTTGGCAAAAATTTCATGAATCTTTGGGAACAAGGATGAATTTCAGTTCAACATATCACCCACAAACGGATGGACAAACTGAGAGGACCAATCAGATTTTAGAAGATATGTTAAGAGCTTATGCTTTGAAGCATGGGAAAAGTTGGCACAAGAGCTTGCCATATGGAGAATTTTCATATAACAATAGTTACCAAGCAAGTTTGAAGATGCCACCTTATGGAGCACTTTATGGAAGGAAGTGTAGGACACCTTTGTTCTGGAATGAGATAGGAGAAACTCAAGTATTTGGTCCGGATGTGTTACTAGAAGCTGAGAAACAAGTTCAGGTAATTCGTGAAAACTTGAGGGCTGCTCAATCAAAGCAAAAAAGCTATGCGGACAATAGGAGAAGGAAACTAGCCTTTGAAGTAGGAGATTTCGTTTACCTCAAGGTGTCACCAATTAGAGGTCATAAGAAGTTTAACATAGGAGACAAGCTAGCACCTCGATATATTGGACCATTCAATATTTGGGACAAAAGAGGAGAAGTAGCATATAATTTGATATGCTATCTCATCTTTCACATGTCCATGATGTGTTTCATGTTTCCCAGCTCAAGAAGTGCTTATGGGTACCGGAAGAACAAGTGCCAATGGAAGAATTGGAAATAGAGGAAGATTTGACTAATGTCGAGCAACCGGTCAAAATCTTGGAGACAAAGGAAAGAGTCACAAGGTACAAGACCATTAGATGGTGTAAAGTTCAATGGAATCATCACACAGAATCAGAGGCAACATGGGAGTTGGAGGATTATCTCAAGAAGGAATTTCCCTATCTTTTCTCTTCCGCGTCGAATCTCGAGGGCGAGATTCATTTTAAGGGGGGTAGGTTTGTAACAGCCTCATCTTCATCCATCATGCATTTCATACATTATAATACATGTCTAACATTAATCCACATACAAAGGAACAAGTTTAAAATGAATTAGAAGCAAAACCGCACTTAAGAATTCTGGAGAGTGCGGACTAGTCCGGTCTTGGTGCGGACTAGTCCGATTTCTCTCTGACTTTGATCGGACTTGTCCATTTTGCTGTGGACTAGTCTATTTTTCCCTCTGGATACTTTCGTACTTGTCCGGACCATTGCAGACTAGTCCGGTATCCCAAATTGCTTGAAATTTTGCTAAGTCCCTAGACTTGTCCGGACTTGTCCGGTATTCCAGCGGACTTGTTCGTTTTTCCCTCTGACTAAAGTCGGACTTGTCCGATTTTTTTCCAAAATTGTCTATTTTTCCCTCTGGATAAGTTCGGACTTGTCTGATATCCAGTCTGGACTTGTCCGATATCTCTCTGTCCAACTTCAGATTAGTCCGGTCCTTTTCAGACTTGTGTGATAAATCGTGACTCCGAGTTGATCTTTTGTTTCATGACTCGTTTCTTGGGTTTTACGTTAAGTGGATCTAGGGACGTCGTGCCTAACTCTTTTAGAGAACATGAGGGACTCCAAACCGACCTCTACTCATCTCAAACTCAAAATCCATCTAACCCTAGCCTCCACCTCTATATAAACATCCCCACCCCTTGGTGTGACATCTATTTTCCACTTTTCCACCACATCCAAACCCTAGCTCATGATTAGCCGCCACCAAGGAGGGAGAAGGAGATCTAGAACAACAAGAAGAAGAGGAGGAAATGAAAGAGGATCAAGATCTCCACCAACTTCACGTTCTTCATCAACAATTCACCTTCAAGTTCTTCATCAACCCTAAATCGTCAAGATCCAAGTGTTGCCTCCAAGATCCTTGATTCATTGGAGTTCTAAACACTTGGTATACCTTCTACTTCCTTTTCCTTATGTGAATTCAACCCCGTTCCCCAAATTCACGTCGATCTATAAAACCCTAATCTGCTGTTCTTGCGCAGTGCGGACTTGTCTGCTCACTAGCGGACTAGTCCGATTTTCCTGGGTAAATTGTGTTGAATTGATTCTAAATTATTTCGAATAAAATCCAAACATGTATAAACTTGTTAAAAGCTATTAGAACTAGTTAGTTATCATTAAAAGCAACTCATTAACAAGTTCCACCTTGCATTTGCATTAATCATGCATGTCATGTCATATTGAGTAATATATGTGCACTTTTTGATTGTGTTTGTTGTCTTGTATGATCTTTGCGTGGTTTAGACGGATTTGCGCTAGAGGGTGCCGCGGAGGATCTCCAGCATCAAGAGTTTCAAGGTTTTGACCCAAACTAATCCCAAGAGCAAGGCAAGTGTCCTTGAAGCATATTGATCCTGTTTTTAAAATAAATGTTTTGTTTGCAAATTGCATTCTTGTGTCAATTTGATGGGAATCCTATGAAGGAAGTTTACTAGATTTGTTTGACCACCCTTGTCACCTGGAATTTATGGTAGAGAGTCGGGATGGGCTTTTTACCTTTTTGCTTTGCTTAATTAATTGGGATGGGAAAACAACTATACCACTTAACTTAATTATGCATTTATGAGATTATGGTTAACATCAACTGATTAATATGATATGGTAATGAGTGATCTAAGCAATCCTGGTATGTGGATGGGTTGGATGTTATGGTGGTTCGCTTGCTTTAGATCTAAGGACCGATCTGTGGAGCGACCATCCAGGATTTACAGTGCCACCACGAGGCCAAGTATGGGTGCGGCGTAGCTGATTAATTAGGGTTTTGCCAGTGCTATTTGGACCATTAGGGATGCTCGTGGAAGGGGTAGTCGAATTGGGTTTGTTGATGATTGGTGGGACTACCATGGGATCCGAATGGCTCAAGAGGGGGCCCTTGGTTGAAGATGTGTTCTGTAGGGTCTAAATAGCCTAGTAATCCCTTTGTAAAAGCTATTTTGTGATCACTTGGCCACACACCGATGGAAGTGTGAGACGGCATAATAGAGGTTCTAGTCACTGCAAGGTGATGAAATCACAAACACGTGGGTAAAGTGGTACAACCTCTGCAAAGTGTGTCTAAGAACTATCATGATAGCCATGCTCCCGGTTATGAGAAACTTGGACCCTCACATGATTAGAGGAAACTTGGTATTGGGATGGTTTTTGGGATGGTTATGGTATTGGATATGATTATGGCTGGTAACATGGTTATGGTTATGGATTAAATTCTGGCAATGGATATTGTCGGTACCCTGGGTACCATATAATCGTTGGGATTGCAAAGATCTCAAGGGAAAGTCATCTACTTGATTTGAAGACCTTCAGAGGCCCACATGTCAGACATAACCGGACCTACTTCTCCAACATGGTTAGTCTCAGGGTCGCCACGTGTACTATCAAACCGGAGCTACCGCCCACAAGGAGGAAGCTCCGGGCTATGTACTGAAATGGCACCCCTGGACCTAACCCCAGACCGAGGGAAGCTCCGGAACTGACACGTGTCGGGTAACACAGGACCTATCTGTTCCCCACAGTGTGCTCTAGCGCTGCCACGTGCCCAGCCGTCGGATCTTCAGCCTCTAACCTCCGGAAGACTCCACAACGGCTCCGGATCTTCAAAGGGGAATCAAGGACTTCAAGACCCGATCAAGTGTCATTAATACTATATTAATGACACACGATCGGACAACCTTAATTACCAGTAACGGTGCTATCAAAGCCCATAACTCGGTCATTAAGGGCAATTAAACGTGTTGAGTGTGTATCAATATCAGTAACCGCCGGGGCCACATGTCGGGCCAGGCTAACTTGTAACGGCCTGCCCTTGTACTATAAAAGGATAGGCTGACGATACATAGGACACACTCCAGAGACACGCTGACTTTGCACTCTCAACTGACGTTGAGCTCATACATCCAATACAACACCAACACACCCCGTGGAGTAGGGTATTACGCTCAGGCGGCCCGAACCACGTAAATCTTCGTGTCCCTTGTGTGACTCGACATCTCACCTTCTGGAATCTCCGCGTGCCCATACCGAACCTCAAAATCCTCTAACACTTTAGTAGTGTCAGGAGATCTACCGAATCAAAACCACCGATAGTTGGCGCGCCAGGTAGGGGGACAGGAGATTTCAAGAATGGTGAACTCAGCCGCTGGATCATCCAATGGTCATCCCGCTGTTCAAGCTGTTGGGGGTAATCCCTCCAATATGCAGCCACCAGCAGGAACCACGGTTCCAGCAGGAGTCACACTTCCACCACCGCCGCCTCCACCAGCAAATCAAGCTAGACAACGCGATGGTGCATCGGCATCAATCACTGCATCAGCGAATCTTGACAACCTGGAACACACGCTTCATGCAGCACGTGCTCTTCTTCAGCGCCAACCACCTCCGTACGCATCCCGGGATGCAATGGAGCAGTGGAGGGCCGATGTGGAACACTTGGTTGCAGCAGCAGCCGACCGCATCAGCAACCAGGGTCCTCCTCCTTCAGGACGGGCCCCGTCGTAGCGACGGACCTTGTCTGGCAGACTTGGTCCACACGTTTCCAACAACAGGAGACGTGCTGCATCACAGCAGGTGACGTCGTTGCCCTCCGGGGCACGACGCACTCACACGATATCAAGGCTTTCAACTCATGACCTCCGGGCGGAGCTTGATCGCCGATATCGCCAACAAGACGGCCAAGTCCATATTGAGCGTGCTCGTGAAAGACGAGAAGCTCAAGACATTCCTGCTCCTGAAGGAGTAGGAGGAGGCTATTCAGCCCTGGCCATGCATCTGCGTATGGTCAGGTGGCCACAGAAGTTCCAGCCTCACCTGCTGGAGAAGTTCGACGGGACCGTTAATCCTGTCGAATTTCTTCAGATTTACTCCACTGCTATCTTGGCAGCTGGAGGAAATGAGGCCGTAATGGCCAATTATTTCCCAGTGGCTTTAACTGGGACCGCCAGGTCCTGGTTTATGAGCCTTTCACCCAACTCCATCAGCAGTTGGGAGGAGTTGTGCTGGTAGTTCACCGCCAACTTCGGGAGTTCTTACACCCGACCAGGCACCGAACTGGACCTTTTTGCAGTTGTGCAAAAAGGAGGAGAATCCCTGCGATCATTCATCCAGAGATTCTCTCAGGTACGAAACACTATCCCTTCTATTTCTAGCGCCTCTGTCATCGTGGCATTTAGACAGGGAGTGCGGGATAAGAAGATGATGTAGAAACTGGCGATCAAGGAGATTACCAGTGTCACAGAACTCTTCAGCTTGGCTGACAAATGTGCCAGAGCTGCGGAGGGCCGTGAAATGCACTCCAAACCAACTATAGAGGATCACAAGAAATCCTCCAAAGGAGAAGCCGCTACCTCCGGGAGTGGCAAGAAGAAGAAAAAGACCAACGGCAAGAAGAAGCCGTCGGCCGGTGCATCCAATGCTGCAGCTGCTGCAGCTCCGGGTGGCCGGGGGCCACGCCCCGAGAAGCGACCTCGACCGTCTTCTGAAGACGGTGGCAAACCCAAGGTGTGGTGTCCAATTCACAAAACGGACAGCCACAGTTTGGAAGACTGTCGGGAGGTCCAAAACCTTGCCGAGCGCTACAACTAGCGCCGGGAAGAAGCTCCTTTCCGACAGAGGGAAGGAAAACAAAAAGTTGACAAAGCTCCGGCTGAAGAGGAGTTAGGTTTTCAGGATCCCAAAAAGGTCCTGAAGGCCGTATACACCTCCATCGATGACGATTCTGACGTCTCTGACAACGAGCGTCGAAAGACCATGAACACCATTTTTGGTGGATCATGGGACACCACCTCCCGCCATGTCATCAAGACTATGCATCGGGACATTGCTGCTGTAGCTCCTACAGCCAGGGCGGAGCCTCATCGGAAGTGGATGGACACAGCCATCACTTTTGATGCTTCGGACTGCCCTCGAAGCATGGTTGGAGCAGGTCAGCTACCTTTGATGGTATCTCCTACCATCAATAACATCCAGCTCCACCATTTCATGGTAGACGGAGGTTCGGGGCTCAAACTCATAAGCTTCAAAGCTTTTACCAAGCTTCAGCTCCGACCTTCGGATCTCCATCCCTCCCGACCTTTCTCTGGAGTAGGTCCGGGAGCCATTACCCCACTCGGAGCTATTACCCTCCCCGTTACCTTTGGGACTCGGGAGATGTATTGCACCGAGAAGTTGGTCTTTGATGTTGCTCAGATCAACTTACCCTTCAATGCCATTTTGGGTAGGCCTGCCTTATACAAATTCATGGCAGCTGCTCATTATGGTTACCTGGTGTTAAAGATGCCAACACCAGTAGGCGTTCTCCGGATCCGCGGAGATCGTACTGTTGGAGTAACTGCTCTGGAAGACCACCATGCGCTTACTACGGCGCAAGAGGAGGACTCCAGGCAGGAGCAAGCTCCAAAACCCCCGAGCATTCGTCAGCGAGGCTCGACTTCTGCACCTCGTGTGCAGCCAAGCGGCGACACCGACATTCCCGTCAAAGTCGTCCAAATCGGTTCCAATGCCGCTCAGACCACCCGTATATCGGGGGGATTGAACGACAAATAGGAACTCGTGCTCATCGCTTTCCTCTGGGCTAATGTCGACGTGTTTGCCTGGAAACCGTCACAAATGCCTGGGATCCCCAGGGAAGTGATTGAGCACAATCTGAAGATCTACCCCGACGCCCGGCCTGTGCATCAGAAGCCTCGGAAGCAATCCGTAGAGCGACAGAACTTCATTCGAGAAGAAGTGAAGAAGTTGCTCGAAGCTGGATTCATCCGAGAAGTCTTCCATCCAAAATGGCTGGCAAACCCAGTCGTTGTGCCCAAGGCCGGCGGGGAGCTTCGGATGTGTATCGACTACACAACACTAAATAAGGCATGTCCAAAAGATTCATTCCCATTACCTAGAATAGATCAGATAGTGGATTCCACCTCCGGGTGTGAATTACTGTGTTTCCTAGACGCATATTCTGGGTATCATCAAATCAGAATGTCTAGGGAAGATGAAGAGCATACCTCTTTCATCACAGTAGATGGATTGTACTGTTATACAGCCATGCCATTTGGTCTCAAGAATGCAGCTTCAACCTTTGTACGAGCTATGTACAAAACCTTTGAAGAACCCATTAGAGACATAGTGGAAGTGTACGTCGACGACATTGTGGTCAAGGTCAAGAACAAGGAGTCACTCCTTGACACCTTGTAGGCTGTCTTCGACAAGCTGCGGGTCACCCGCACAAAGCTAAATTCAGACTAGTGTGTCTTCGGGGTTAGCTCTGGAAAACATCTTGGTTTCCTGGTACGTCACCGAGGCATAGAAGCTAATCCGGCGAAGATCAAAGCCATTGAAGACATGCGGCCACTAGCCCGCATCAAAGATGTCCAAAAGCTAACTGGATGTCTAGCAGCCCTCAGCCGATTCATTTCAAGACTAGCAGAACGGGCACTCCCCTTCTTCAAGTTATTAAGGAAGTCCGGACCATTCCAATGGTCTGAAGAAGCAGAAAAGGCATTCCAGGAGCTAAAACAGCTCCTCACCATCCTACCAATTCTGGTAGCTCCGAACCCTGGTGAGCCTTTGCTGCTTTACATTTCAGCCACTGACAAAGTCGTTAGTATGGTCCTGGTTGCGGAGAGACCAGAACCATCCCATACTCAGGAGTCCAGACCCCTTCAGGAGGGTATGGAGGTTCCTGAAAGCGAGTCTGGGTCCCAGCTCCCAGACTTGAATCCACAAGAAGTTACTTCAGAAGACCCAGACCCCTCCGGGAGGGTCCAGGTCGCTTCTGAAGAAGCTCCGGGTTCCTCCAGCAAGGACCCAGAAGTCCCCGAAGAAAATCTGGACCCCTCCGGGAGGATCCGGATCAATGAAGAGGAAGCTCCGGGCCCCTCCGGGAGGGTCCGGACCATCCAGCGCCCAGTGTACTTCATTAGTGAAGTACTTCATGACGCCAAGACTCGATACCTAGAGGTGCATAAGCTGCTCTATGCAGTTCTTATTGCCTTCAGGAAGCTTCGCCATTATTTTCAAGCTCACAAGATCTCAGTGGTGACTTCTTACCCACTTCGAGCAATCTTGCATATCCCAACTCAACTGGGAATATTGCAAAGTGGGCAGCGGAATTGGCCGAATTCGATCTCGAATTCATTTCAAGGCAAGCAATCAAGAGTCAAGCATTGGCAGACTTCATGGCGGAATGGACTCCCTCTCCATCAAACCCTAGGGGTCCCAGCGAGCAGAAGCCAGAACACAAGGCTCCGGTCTTCACTGAGCCTCACTGGACCCTCTACTTTGACGGCTCCATGCAAAAGCAGGGGGCCGGAGCTGGAATCCTTCTCCTCGCACCAACCGGAGAAAATGTAAAATACATGGTACACCTTGACTTCAAGGCGACCAACAACATGGCGGAATATGAAGCACTCATTTACGGACTAAGGGTGGCACTGTCATACGGTGTCAAGCAACTGCTGGTCAAGGGAGATTCACAGCTCATCATTAAGCAAGTGAAGGGTGAATGCTCCTGCAACAATCTCCAGCTAGCTGCTTACCTCCTTGAAGTCCAGAGGCTTCAGAAGGACTTCGAAGTCCTAGATCTCCACCATGTCCAGCGTGCCCACAACGCTGAAGCCGACGAACTCTCGACGAAAGCATCAACCGGAGCTCCGGCTCCTGACGGAACTTTTGTCTGGAGGTTGTCAAAACCCATAGCTCAGCCTGCCGAACTGAGCGAAGGGGGTGAGATCAGCATCCCGAAGCTGACAGTCCCGATGGCCCTATTACCATGGCAGCCATCAAGGGTCGTAGGTGCTGCCGGAAGCTCCGAGCAACCCAGCACGCAAGACTCAAATGCTCAAGTTAGTTCTGATGCATGGATCTCGGAGATCCGGAACTACTTGAAAGACAACATCCTTCCTGACGATGATGTAACCGCTGACCGGGTAGTCAGATTGGCTAAAATATACACGTTGGTAGAAGGGGATCTCTACCGGCGCGGTGCCAATGGCATCCTAATGCGGTGCATCACAAGGGAAGAAGGCTGCAAGCTCCTCGCAGAAATCCATGGAGGCGAGTGTGGGAACCACACGTCTTCCCACACGCTGGTTGGTAAAGCCTTTCGGCATGGCTTCTACTGGCCTACAGCACTCCAGGATGCAACTGAGCTGGTGAAGAAATGTGAAGCATCTCAATTTCATGCAAAGCAAATTCACACACCGGCTCAACCCCTACAAATGATACCTCCTACATGGCCCTTCGCTGTGTGGGGGATGGACATCTTGGGACCTTTCCCAAGAGCCTTCGGAGGTTACAAGTTCCTGTACGTTGCCATTGACAAGTTCACCAAGTGGCCGGAAGCAACTCCAGTTGTGACAATCAACAAGCAATCTGCTATCAACTTTTTGCAGTCCATTGTATGCAGATTTGGAGTCCCAAACAAAATCATCACTGATAATGGGACCCAATTCACAAGCTCTGCATTTCAAGGATATTGCGAAGACCTCGGCATTCAAGTTTGTTACGCCTCTGTAGCTCACCCAGCGAGCAATGGCCATGCCGAGAGAGCAAATGCTGAAATCCTTAAAGGACTCAAAATGCGCACCTATGAGCGCTTGAAAAAACATGGAGCCAACTGGATTGAAGAGCTTCCGCCCACTTTATGGGCCAACAGGACAACTCCAAACCGGTCAACTGGCGAGACACCCTTCTTCCTGGTGTATGGAGTTGAAGCAATCCTTCCTCCGGAAATCACCTTGGGGTCACTCCGGGTCTGGACCTTCGACGAAGCCATGTAGGACCAGCTCCGGCGTGAAGACCTAGACCTCCTTGAGGAGGGAAGGTGCCAAGCAGCTGTTCGGAATGCCCGATACTGCCAAGCCCTTCAGCGCTATCATCAGTGGCATGTACACAACCGACAGCTCGAGGAAGGCGATCTGGTGCTACGGAGAATACAATCCAGAGAAGGGTTAAACAAACTCTCCCCCAGCTGGGAGGGACCCTTCCGAGTGATTAAAGTATCCCGTCCCGGAAGCGTTCGCTTGGCTACCGAGGATGGGACACCTCTCCCAAATCCTTGGAACATTGAGCACCTTCGTAAGTTCTACACTTAATATCACGGAGGTGAGTCTGTAGTAACTTGAGGTCTATGTTATAGAGTCATTGTACAGAGTCGGGTAGTTCCTCCGGGAGAAGAGTCGGACCTTTCCCGGAAGGTCCGCAAAGTTCATGCAACACTTGTTGCAGTCTCAGGACTAAAAGTGTGGCTAGCTACCCTGGGTCAAACGAGAAATTAAACACTCTTAGCCTGGTTCCGTACCCTAAGAGTGTAGTTGTTTCCCCTGTACCCCGGACCTATAATGAAAGACATCTTCATGTGAAACAGACTCCACGTGCATTTCTTTTGTACAGGCTCAACATTTTTTATTTCTCTCTTTCTTGTCTATAACAAAGACGTGCAATTCTTAAGAAATTTTAGTTCGACTGGTTCATATACGATTCAAGTTGTATTATCGATTCTTCTAGATTCAAATATTGTTTATGGCCCACTCGCCTGAATGCCGCCAAGCCAACCTAGGGCCGGAGTGTGCTATCGACTTAGCCTGGTCAAGCATCCTAAGTATGCCACTCTACCTACACACCGGCAAGCCGAAGTAGGGCGGGTCCAAGTACAATTGGATCTGGAAGAAAAGACAACGCATTCGGTTGTATTCAGAATCGCGTTTGACCTAAAACTCTCTTGGGAATCGTAAGCCGTGACGAAGTCATAGGCAAGGAACGAATTTTACTATTTTTCTTGGCTTCAGTGTGCAAGAAAAATAAAAAATCCACGTTAATGGAGAAAAGCCGGAGCTAACTAAGCTCCGAATCCCCCTAGGTTGCTTGTAATCGATGTTAAACATTGAAAACGAGCATCACCGGAGCAACCAAGCTCCGGTAAAGCTAGGGGGGCCAGCCGTCGACGCAAAATAAATGATGGTGACAAGACCCCGCAAGCGGAGTCTGCTACCAACAAACTACACGTTGGTAAAGGTCACTGCCGGAACTATTAAGCTCCGACACCCCGGAGGACTAACTATCGATGCTCTACGCGTTGATAGGGACTATTGCCGGAGCTACTAAGCTCCGACGATAGACAATGCCGGAGCTTCTAAGCTCCGACAACCTCAGGGGGCCTTCACTATCAAAGACTTCGGACCTACACTCTACAAGTTCGAAGCAAATGAGTCTTCAACAAAACACAATATCCTCTTGGTACATGTTCACAATCAAATTGTGTACATCTACCAGGGGGCCAAGTGAAGACAAAAGTGTTGAAGACAAAAAGTGAAATTCACAAAAATTTGGGGATTTCATTCATCTGGAGACAAGGGATTACAAAATTGAGGAAGAAAAAGAGAGAATACAAGTGGGAGATACGGAGATGGTCCTAGACCCTATGGAAGAACTGGGCGACCTTCTGAGCAACCTCTGACACATTGGCTCGGGCGGCTTCACCTTCTCCTTCGACGGGACCTTCAAGCACCGGGTCCAGAGGGAATTGGGGATTCCAGCTGGTGTAGCACGTCAGCACATACTCTGCGACGTTCTTCGCCAGGGATTGCCCCTCAACCTCCAACTGGTCCGCAATGACGTCACCCACCTTGGAGAGTTTGCTACCCGCCGAGCTCAGTGCTTGCAATGCCAGGTCCGGCTCCGGCTCCGGATCATCCGGACGCACGGGACTGAAGCCCATCGGTGTCAGCGCGTCGTTGGCCTTGCCCAGGAACTCCCAAACCTGTAGGGAGTCCGCAACCCTCAAGCCCTTCAGTTCTTCCAAGGATCTTTTGACCACCACCATTTCAGAATTCTCGCGAGCGAGGCGCTCAACTTCTTTGGCGTTTTGCTGAATCTTTTTAGCAACTCGCTTCTCGAGTTTTCTGAGCTCCTCCTCCTAGAGGTAGATCTTGTTTCGGCGGTCAACCAGGTCCTTCTCCCTGCCCCTTACTTTCTTCTCCCTGGCAACGATGGCACACTCTTGCTCGTAGAGTTCCTGCCCTCGCACCCAGGCCTTCTCCTCCTCCTCAGCGCAGCGCTCTTCCAATTTCTTGGCGCGCTCTTCGAGGCCCTTGTCAGCCAGAGCCACCTTTTCGGTGAGCTCCTCCTCCCTCCTCAAGACGTCATCCCGCAGCTCTAGGAGTTTCTGCTCTTTATCTTCGAGCCTTTTCTCCCTCTCCTCAATTGCCTCCCGGCACTTGATGAGAGTAGTGTTAATGGCCTCAAGCCTTTCTTGGCGTTCATCAGCCGCATTATTAGCTGCTTTGGTCTGCTCATAAATGGCCCGAGATTGAGCGTCGAGGGCGCGAGTCAAGCTCTCCCTGTCATCCAATAACTTGCCCCAGTACTTCAGGCAGACCTTCTCCTGCTTGATCCATTCTTTGTCATCTGCCATCCTTGACTGCGCCAGCTTGGTCTCGAACTAGAGCCGATTACGCCACCTCCTAAGGGTTTGGCGCTCCTCTTCAAGAGCCTTGCTGTAGTGGAAGAATGCCAGTTCAACTTGATGCAGACTGGAGTAGGCGTTGTTAATAGACAATGACAACGGGATAGGATCCGGACCTGCTGGGGTCTCATCCCCTGGTTTCAGCGGATTTTCAGTTACAAACATTGGGTCCCACTCCACAAGAGTGGTCCCCTGATCCTCCACGGCACCAGGGCCGTCCTCCAGGATGGCCTCAATCGCCATCAAGGAGGGTCCCGCTGATGAAGTTCCGACCTCCGGAAGTGGTTCCGAAGGACTAGCCGCTATATCTTCGTTCGTCCCCTCGGGCAGGGGGCCAGCGACTTCATCAGAGCACTCCGGCTCAGCCGCGGGTACCTCCGGCATCATCACTCCCGGAGCAAGAACTGCTTCTGGCTCCAGCCTGGGCACCTCCTCTACTGGGGGCTCGAGCGCTGACGCCTTCGCAACAACCGGCTCAGGCACCGGAAGATCTTCAACAACAGTCGGCCCTGCGGCTGGAGCTTCAACGGCAACCGGCTCGGGAGCCGGAAGGTCTTCAACATCAACCGGCCCTGCGGCCGGAGCTCCAGCAACGACCGGCTCTGTGGCTGGTGCTTCAGAGGTACCCGGCCTAACCGTCGGGACATCCTCAACATCCGGCGTGCACGCCGGGACTTCAATTACCTCCAGCTCAACCGCCGGGGCTTCGACAATTTCCGGCTCTGGGGCCGGAATTATTGCTTCCTCTGGCTCAACGATCAAAGCTTCCATCATCTCAGCACCCAAACCCAGAGCTTCAACCTCCGGGGCAGGTGCCGCTGGCGCATCTTCTCTCCCGTGGTCCGGCGCTACCACGGGAGTCTCGGGGGATGAGTCGAGGTCCATGACCATGACAGCTGGCGCCGGAGCTGCCGCAGCTTCAGCCACCACTTGGGGCGGCACCGGGACAGGAGCAGAGGCTTCCGCCCTCACTACTTCAGCTGATGTGGCCGAGGGTGGAGCCTCACTCCTCTTCTTGGGAACGCTGCAGATGAAGGATGAAGAAATTTAAAAAACAGTTACTACAAAAACAACAACTGTCTGAGGTAAAGATTAAAAATTACCTCTGGAGGCTTCCGCACCAGCTTGCGCGGAACCTCTTTCCCGGGCATTCTGGGCTGACCATAGCCGCCGCCGGCGTGGAAGCTCCTGAAGGCCCCCCGGAACTCGTTGCAGTCACGGGAACTTCCTTAGTCGAGGCCCTCCTCAACCGGGAAGGACCTCCGGACCTAGAGGCCTCAACTGGCCCTGGTGATGGAGTCGCATGCCCGGAGCTAGCACCCCGGGAAGACGCCGCTGCGGGTATAGTCGCCGCAGTTGTAGAAGACCTCCCCCTCCAGGGAGAAGGAGCTGATGCAGAGGTTGCAGGCCTGACGGACCTTCCGTCGGCATGTTGCAGTTTCCTCTTCCGGCTCAAGGGTTCGTCCACCGGTTCCTTGCCCTTGCCGACGACTTCGATCCTTGGCTTCGGGGCAGGGTCAGAACCACCTTCGGAAGCCCCAGGGATCACCACCCTGGAGGTCGATCTTCTCTCGACGACACCAAGGTTGTCAAGCACCATCATCGTCCATCGGAGCTCCCTGCTGAACTTTACTTCCACGTTCAGAGGGAGAAAGGCAGATGGTGGGGTCAAGTCATCTCCCGCAACGTCGATGTCCTGCTGGAACTTTTTGAGATGTAACTCCAAGGTTGCCCCCGCCATGTTGGACTTCAGTCCGGTCTCGACCCGGTCGTCGTCCATCATGCTGTTGAGGGCCCAAGCAAGTTTTTCTCTCCTCTTCAGCGGTGCCCACCTGTTGACCAGGAAGTTGTAGAATACCACCTGAGGAGTTAATCCTCCCTCCACGCACTGGCGGATCCTGGTCAGAGCAGGGTTGAAGGCATCCGACAGCACCGGAGCTTCACTCCAGATTGCAGTGTCGATGTTGGGGAGGCCTTCGGGCAGCTCCATCTTCTCGTGCTCCTCCACCCGGATGACTATCCAGTCCTTCTTCCAATCATCCCACTTTCCAGAGGGAAACGACCGGAGGTACTTGAATGGTGTGACGCCCGGTTCCAAAAACTAAACCAAGCTAACGCATATGTGTGCCCAGGATGTTCAACACACATACACGAGTGCAATCACAAAAGAGTATACATAAAATTACCACAGAACAAGATTAGTTATCAAATTTTATTACACAAACCATATTATCCTCGAATACAAGCTCTAATGAATATTAATGACAAGTTCAACTAATGCAGCGGAAATAAACTAATTAAGCAACTAAGCAAACTAAGCAAAAGGGATAGCGCAACTCCATGCAACACCACAGGCAAAGTTGACGGTAGACACGGCTTAGAAATCCGCATTATCGCCATTAAACTCACAATCCTGACCTGCAACTGTTGGGGGGGATTGCAAGAGTGAGTACATGTCGTACTCAGCAAGTGTGGAAAGTATGACATGTGGCTGATTCAAATGACGAATGTAATAATGGCTAAGTGCTGAAAAGTACAGTAAAACATTTGGAAAGCAATATATCATAAGTATGTGAAGTAAACCCATCATATCCCACAATGATTATTAGATATCCATATTTCATATCCATCATCATTAAACCAGATTCCACCATTGCCAATAACCATATTCAACACCAGAAACAAATCCATAACCATAATACCAACCATAACCATTCCAATAACCATAACCATCCCAAATCCCAATTTCCCTCTAATCATGTAGGTCATCCAGGCGCTCATAACCAGGAGCACGGCTATCATGATAGTTTTAATACTCTGAAGAGTTTGTACCACTTTATCCACGTGTTTGTGATTTCATCACCCGTCGGCGACTAAAGAACCTCCCTTATGCCAATTACACTTCCTTTGGTGTATGGCCAAGAGATCACAAAATAGCCTTTACAAAGGGATTACTAGTCTATTCAGACCCCACTGAGGTTTCACCGGTGGCGATGTCTCCCACTGAGCACATCTTCAACCAAGGGCCCCCTTTTGAGCCATTCGGATCCCAGGGTAGTCCCGCCAATCATCAACAAACCCAATCCGACTACCCCTTCCCCGAGCATCCACAATGGTCCAAACAGCACTAGCAAAGCCCTAATTAATCAGCTACGCCGCACCCATACTTGGCCTCATGGTGGCACTGTAGTCCTGGCCTATTCTCGCATGAACCAGTCCTTAGATCTAAAGCAAGCAAACCACCATAACATCCAACCCATCCACATACCAGGCTTGCTTAGATCACCCATCGTATTGACCAGTTCACATTAACCAGAATATCATTGATGCATAATTAAATGTGTAGTGTTGTTTGCCATCCCAATTAATTAAGCGAAGCAAAAAGGTAAAAAAAGTCCATCCCGACTCTCTACCATATATCCCACGTGACAAGGGTGGTCAAACAAAACTAGTAAACTTCCTATCATAGGATTCCCATCAAATTGACACAAGCATGCAGTTTGCAAACAAAACATTTATTTTAAAAACAGGATCAATATGCTTCAAGGACACTTGCCTTGCTCCGACGGATTGGGTTGCTCAAGCGCTTCGAAGTCTTGGTTCTGGAAATCCTCGTACACGATCTCTTGAGCACTCCCCTCTACTCGTGATCACACATACAAGAATATACATACAAATCAACATGATGCACACACATTAATCAACATGCGATGATATGCATGCATGCAAAGATCAATCATTAATTAACTATGGTTGTTTATTAATTAGATGCAACTAGTTCATACGTGTTCATACGAGTTTACGGGGGTTTTAGCGAGAATTAATGCGGTTGAAAATAAAAAGACGATGCAACAAAAATCAATTTATGTCTATAGATCTAATATGTCGCTAAAATTCGCATCGGAAAAACGAATCCTACCGTAGATGTGACGGCTTTGATGATCGCGAGGGTGAAGGCGACGCGTAGACGAAGTAGATGCGCAAGGTCCTCCGGCGGCACGACGACGGCAACGACGATCTCCGGTGGATGACAGCACCCTCCTCTTCTCTTCCCTTTTTCCCTCTTCTTCCCTGGCGGCGGCAGCCTCTGGTCTTTTTTTCTGTTCCGGCGGCTAGGGTTTTCCTGAGATCGGGAAAAACACGAAGACTCCTGGCGTTTATATAGGCGCGTATGCCGATCCAGAGACCGGCTCGGTCTCTGGCGCGCGCGGGCGAGCGACATCGCGCCAGGCGCGCGCGCGGGAGGCGCTCGGTCGGGGTCGGGCGCGTGGGGCGGTTCAGCGCGAGGCCAGGTGGCGGGGCGCGTGGCGGCGGGGTCACGCGGGAGCAGGGCCCAGCGGGCGGGGCGCCCAGGCGCGCGGGTCGCGACGCGGGTCAACGGCGGCGGGGTGCGCGCTGCGCGCTCTGGCACGCACGCTGGTCGGCTGCATGGTGGGGCCATGCGGCGATGCGGGCGGGGCAGGCGCTCGCTGGCTGGGCCGGCGGAGCAGTCCCCTTTTTTTTCTTTTTTTTATATACTTCTTTTTTTCATTATATTATTTATTTATTTATTTATATTTCTTTTTGTTATTGTTTTTTTATTATTATTATTACATATTTTATTATTTATACTATTTTTATATATGATTATTGTATATATTATTTATTTATATATATTATATATATATATATTATTACTATTATTTTTTTATACTTATTCCCCAATACATGTTTTACGCTATTATTTTCTTTTTCTTCTTTTGCTACTCATATTTGTACATGTATATTTTATGTTTTATTATTTTTCTTTTATTCTATTAATATTTAATGCATGAACATGTATGCAATGCATGATGCGAAAATTGAGGGTGTTACAAACCTACCCCCCTTAATGTGAATCTCGCCCTCGAGATTCGACAGCGTGGAGAAAAGATGCGGGAATTCTGTCTTCAGGTCTTCTTCACGTTCCCACGTAGCTTCGACTTCTGTATGGTGTTTCCATTGCACTTTGCACCAACGGATCCTCTTTCCAAGCCATAAGGTACCATGTTCGTCTTCATCAAATCTGAATTATCTCCCTTCCTCGATCCTTTCCTTGATTTCCTTGATCTCCTCATCCGTGGTTTGTGCTTCTCGAATTTCTTGCTCCAAGGTTGGGTTTAACTCCATCATCTCCATCTCATTTACAAACCCGAGGTTCAACCGTTCAAACTCCTTACATAACTCGAATGGTAACTCTCGAACCGTGAGTTGATGACTTACTCCTTTTCTACTCAAAGCATCGGCCACTACATTGGCTTTTCCCGAATGATAGTTGATCCCCAAATCATAATCTTTGATGAGCTCCAACCATCTTCGTTGCCTCAAGTTCAGATCCGTTTGTGTGAAAATATACTTCAAACTCTTATGATCCGTGTAAATTTCACACCTATGTCCAAGAATATAGTGTCTCCAAATCTTCAATGCACGTACCACGGCTGCAAGTTCTAAATCATGTGTTGGGTAATTCTGCTCATGTTTCTTCAATTGTCTGGACGCATAGGCGACCACTTGACCTTCTTGCATAAGCACGCATCTGAGTCCTTGTCTTGATGCGTCACAATAAATATCAAAACTCTTGCTTACATCCGGCAATACCAAAACTGGGGCTGTTGTTAACCTCTTCTTCAACTCCTCAAAACTGTTTTGACAAGCTTCAGTCCATTGGAACGCCTTTCCCTTCATTAGCAACTCCGTCATAGGCTTGGCTATCTTGGAAAAATCCTTGATAAACCGACGGTAATATCCAGCCATCCCAAGAAAACTCCTTATTTCCTTGACATTTTGCGGCGGCTCCCACTTCAACACGTCTCTCACTTTTCCGGGGTCAACCGATACTCCTTCTCCGGAGATTATATGACCCAAAAATGGCACCTCTTTCAACCAAAACTGGCACTTGCTGAACTTGGCATACAATTGATGCTCCCTCAATTTCTGCAGCGTAAGCCTCAAGTGTTCCTCAAGTTCCTTCTCATCCTTCGAGTAGATCATAATATCATCAATAAACACCACAACGAACTTGTCCAAGTACTCCATGAAGACTTTATTCATGAGGTACATAAAGTAGGTAGGCGCATTTGTCAATCCAAAAGACATCACGGTGTACTCATAAGATCCATAAAGTGTTCTAAAAGCTGTTTTGGGTATGTCCGATGGTCTAATCTTCATTTGAAAGTACCCTGACCTCAAATCAATCTTGGAAAACACACAGGCACCTTTCATCTGATCAAACAGATCCTCTATACGGGGCAAGGTGTACTTGTTCTTTATAGTCACCTCGTTGAGAGCTCGGTAATCCACACACATCCTTTGCGTTCCATCCTTCTTGTCCACAAATAGAATGGGCGCTCCCCAAGGTGAAGAGCTAGGGCGAATAAAACCTTTCTCTAGTTGTTCTTGAATCTGCTTCTTGAGCTCCGCTAATTCCATAGGAGGCATCCTATACGGCCTCTTAGCTATAGGTGCAGTTCTAGGTATTAAATCAATAACAAACTCAATGTCTCGATCAGGTGGCATACCTGGCAACTCGTTCGGAAAAACATCCAAAAATTCGCACCACCGGAATCTCCTCAATTGCGGCACCGTCCATATGATTCAGCTGCAATTGCTTCGGTGCGGTTTGAGATGCTTCAAACTCTATGGCGATCCCTTCCTCATTGGTCAACTTCACCGTCTTTGTGGCACACTCAATAACTCCATTGTGCTTCCTCAACCAGTCCATACCAAGTATAATGTCCAATCCTTGAGAATCTAAAACAATGAGGTTGGCGGAGAAGTCTACCCCCCTTATTCTAAGGCTTACTTTTGGACATACTATATTTGTCCTCATCTCTCCTCCAGGAGACTTAACCAACAGAGTAAACTTCATATGAGAGATAGGCAAACTATACTTGGCAACATACTTCGATGCAATGAATGAATGCGATGCTCCAGAATCAAATAACATAGTCGCGGGGTTGGAGTTGGCGAGAAACATACCAATGACCACGTCATCCGCTTGTTGAGCATCCTCCGTAGAGACATGGTTCACGTTGCCACGAGCAAAATTCTGCTGTCTACGGTTCCCTTGTGGATGTCCTCCATTGGGTCTTGGGTTTTGCCTCGGCGCATTTCTTCCTTGACCAAGACCTGACTTAGGACATTGATGCGCAAAGTGTCCAGCTTCTCCACAAGTATAGCACTTCTTAACTCCACCAAAATTATTGGGACGAGCTTGGTTTTGAACATTGGCTCCAGGAAAATCAGCACGAGGTGCATAAGGCATTGGAGGCCTAGGTGCTTGCATGACAGGGCGCTGCTGCACAAACTGAGTTGGGCGTGGTGCATAACCAGGGCGCTGAGCAGGAATAGAGGAGCTGTAATATGGTGCATTGGGTGGTGCAAGGCGAGGGCACACATTACTTCCTTGTTGCTGTCCTTGATATGGCGCCTTCCTCTTGATTTCTTGCTCCATCTCACGGATCTTGTTCTCAACCACAATTGCTTTGTCCACAAGCTTCTGAAAATTGGCATAATCGCAGTTGAGTAGTTGCACTTGGATCTCATTGTTCAAGCCCCTCATGAACAAGTACTGTTTCCGGTTGTCCCGACTAACATCCTCAGGCGCATACCTTGAGAGTTGAGTGAACTTGTTGAGATATTCACTCACGCTTGATCTTCCTTGCCTGAAATTCTCAAATTATTGCCTCTTCAAGATCATAGCACCCTCCGGCACATAATAAGAACGAAAGTTCTCCTTGAATTCGGCCCAAGTAATTATCTCTTGGTCCTCATGAGCATTGCAATAAGCATCCCACCAATCGGCAGCTGCTCCAACGAGTTGATGAGAAGCAAATAGGACCTTCTCTCGGTCACTGCATTGGACAATAGCAAGTTTCTTCTCCACAGACTTGAGCCAATCATCAGCATCCATAGGGTCGGCGGCTTGAGCAAAGGTTGGTGGCCTAGTCCTCATAAACTCTCCCAATTGGTTATGAGGAGGCGGGGGTGGCGGTGGAGGTATGTGGGGGCTGATTGTTGATGTTACTGCGAGCCTGTAGCTATCCCATAGTTTGTATCATGGTCTGCATGAGCTGGTTCTGCATAGCTAGTAGCTGCTCGATATTGATGGCTCCATGAGCAGGTCCTTGTCCAGTATTGTTTTGAGGTACTCCATGGTTCTCCTCCTCACCCTTGACATCCCTCTGATTGCGAGTCCTCACCATCTGAAGGAGAGCAATCGGTAAGAATTAAGAAACGTCCCCAACTATATGCATCAAGGGATATGAAGCTAACCAACTAGCTATACTAGCCTAGGTGGACATGGCAATGCTAAAGCATCCCAAAATCCTCTATTAAGCACACAAGCAAACAATATATATATATAGCAAACAGCACACTAAGCAAAAACACATCGATTCCTGAGTGCTCCTATGTGCTCTAAAGTGTCCATTCTATCTGGGCTGCATCCTACGGTCAACCTGTGGCTCTAATACCAATCTGTGACGCCCGATTCCAAAAACTAAACCAAGCTAACGCATATGTGTGCCCAGGATGTTCAACACACATACACGAGTGCAATCACAAAAGAGTATACAGAAAATTACCACCAAACAAGATTAGTTATCAAATTTTATTACACAAACCATATTATCCTCGAATACAAGCTCTAATGAATATTAATGACAAGTTCAACTAATGCAGCGGAAATAAACTAATTAAGCAACTAAGCAAACTAAGCAAAAGGGATAGCGCAACTCCATGCAACACCACAGGCAAAGTTAATGGTAGACATGGCCTAGAAATCCGCATTATCGCCATTAAACTCACAATCCTGACCTGCAACTGTTGGGGGGATTGCAAGAGTGAGTACATGTCGTACTCAGCAAGTGTGGAAAGTATGACATGTGGCTGATTCAAATGACGAATGTAATAATGGCTAAGTGCTGAAAAGTACAGTAAAACATTTGGAAAGCAATATATCATAAGTATGTGAAGTAAACCCATCATATCCCACAATGATTATTAGATATCCATATTTCATATCCATCATCATTAAACCAGATTCCACCATTGCCAATAACCATATTCAACACCAGAAACAAATCCATAACCATAATACCAACCATAACCATTCCAATAACCATAACCATCCCAAATCCCAATTTCCCTCTAATCATGTAGGTCATCCAGGCGCTCATAACCGGGAGCACAGCTATCATGATAGTTTTAATACTCTGAAGAGTTTGTACCACTTTATCCACGTGTTTGTGATTTCATCACCCGTCGGCGACTAAAGAACCTCCCTTATGCCAATTACACTTCCTTTGGTGTATGGCCAAGAGATCACAAAATAGCCTTTACAAAGGGATTACTAGTCTATTCAGACCCCACTGAGGTTTCACCGGTGGCAATGTCTCCCACTGAGCACATCTTCAACCAAGGGCCCCCTCTTGATCCATTCGGATCCCAGGGTAGTCCCGCCAATCATCAACAAACCCAATCCGACTACCCCTTCCCCGAGCATCCACAATGGTCCAAACAGCACTAGCAAAGCCCTAATTAATCAGCTACGCCGCACCCATACTTGGCCTCATGGTGGCACTGTAGTCCTGGCCTAGTCGTGGCCTATTCTCGCATGAACCGGTCCTTAGATCTAAAGCAAGCAAACCACCATAACATCCAACCCATCCACATACCAGGCTTGCTTAGATCACCCATCGTATTGACCAGTTCACATTAACCAGAATATCATTGATGCATAATTAAATGTGTAGTGTTGTTTGCCATCCCAATTAATTAAGCGAAGCAAAAAGGTAAAAAAGTCCATCCCGACTCTCTACCATATATCCCAGGTGACAAGGGTGGTCAAACAAAACTAGTTAACTTCCTATCATAGGATTCCCATCAAATTGACACAAGCATGCAGTTTGCAAACAAAACATTTATTTTAAAAACAGGATCAATATGCTTCAAGGACACTTGCCTTGCTCCGACGGATTGGGTTGCTCAAGCGCTTTGAAGTCTTGGTTCTGGAAATCCTCGTACACGATCTCTTGAGCACTCCCCTCTACTCGTGATCACACATACAAGAATATACATACAAATCAACATGATGCACACACATTAATCAACATGCGATGATATGCATGCATGCAAAGATCAATCATTAATTAACTATGGTTGTTTATTAATTAGATGCAACTAGTTCATACGTGTTCATACGAGTTTACGGGGGTTTTAGCAAGAATTAATGCAGCTGAAAATAAAAGGACGATGCAACAAAAATCAATTTACGTCTATTAGATCTAATTTATCGCTAAAATTCGCATCGGAAAAACGAATCCTACCGTAGATTTGACGGCTTCGAAGATCGCGAGGGTGAAGGCGACGCGTAGACGAAGTAGATGCGCAAAGTCCTCCGACGGCACGACGACGGCGACGACGATCTCCGGCGGATGACAGCACCCTCCTCTTCTCTTCCCTTTTTCCCTCTTCTTCCCTGGCGGCGGCAGCCTCTGGTCTTTTTTTCTGTTCCGGCGGCTAGGGTTTTCCTGGGATCGGGAAAAACACGAAGACTCCCGGCGTTTATATAGGCGCGTACGTCGATCCAAAGACCGGCTCGGTCTCTGGCGCGCGCGGGCGAGCGGCATCGCGCCAGGCGCGCGCGCGGGAGGCGCTCGGTCGGGGTCGGGCATGTGGGGCGGTTCAGCGCGGGGCCAGGTGGTGGGGCCCATGGCGGCGGGGTCGCGCGGGAGCGGGGCCCAGCGGGCGGGGCGCGCAGGCGCGCGGGTCGCGGCGCGGGTCAATGGCGGCGGGGTGCGCGCTGCGCGCTCGGGCACGCGCGCTGGTCGGCTGCGTGGTAGGGCCAGGCGGCGTGCGGGCGGGGCAAGCGCTCGCTGGCTGGGCCATCGGCCTGGCCGGCGGAGCAGTCCCCTTTTTTTCTTTTTTTTCTTTTTTTTATATACTTCTTTTTTTCATTATATTATTTATTTATTTATATTTCTTTTTGTTATTGTTTATTATTATTATTATTACATATTTTAGTATTTATACTATTTTTTATATATGATTATTATATATATTATTTATTTATATATATATTATATATATATATATATTATTACTATTATTTTTTTATACTTATTCCCCAATACATGTTTTACGCTATTATTTTCTTTTTCTTCTTTTGCTACTCATATTTGTACATGTATATTTTATGTTTTATTATTTTTCTTTTATTCTATTAATATTTAATGCATGAACATGTATGCAATGCATGATGCAAATATTGAGGGTGTTACAAATGGGCACTTCTTGCGCTTCACGAAGTAATAGAAGCCAAGGTACTCATTACTCCTACTGGTGGTATGGACGGTGAAGAAGGTCCGGAAAAGTTCAACGCAGGGGGGATGCCCACCCACATTTCACAGAAGTGGACGAAGATAGACACAAGAAGAATGGAGTGGGGGCCAAGGTGATATAGCTGCAGACCATAAAAGTCTAGTAGTATCAAGAAAAAGGAGGAAAAAGGTGGGATCAACCCCACCATGGCGTACGAAGAGAAGTACACCATCTCGTCGGCGTGCTCCTTCTCGAACGGGAGCTCTCCTCCGGCGCGGACCAGACGGTTGAAGAAGTCTGGGGACCATCCCATGAGGGCCTCGACCTTCTTCAAGTCACCTTCGGTCTTCAAACGACTCTCGCGGAGACCCAACTCCATCGCAGCACAGCAAGGCAAGAGAGGAAAAGCGAGCACAAGTTGGGAGTTTGAGCGCAAGATCAGATGAGAGGCGTAAAGAACTCCAGACGGTGCGCACTTTCCTCCTTAAGTAAGCCCTCGCAACGCTTGGATGGAAACCGCAAGAAAGTCGAAGATACTACTCAAAAATTCCACCCAGCCGATGACAAGAGGGCCCGGGACCACCCCGACGATCAAGTCGAGATTCTTACCCATGCGAACGGTTGTCATCATGAGGCAGGAAGCCCGAAGGCGGCGGCCTGACAAGGCGCGCGAAACCGATACGATGTTCGTATCAATAACCGGCGACCTTCAATTGCGTGAGATCCGCACGCCAAAGATCTCATTTGCCGCACACAGGATATGCCACGCGGCGAGGATTTAACTCCAAACTATCGCCAATGGCACATCCGAAGACCTTTGAAGACTCAGTTCAAAAGTCGAAGGATGGACCCACCTCCGGCGGAATGACTTCACCCAAGGGGTCTTCCCCAGAGGTGGGCCCAGGGGGCCACTGTCGGTACCCTGGGTACCATATACTCCTTGGGATTGCAAAGATCTCAAGGGAAAGTCATCTACTTGATTTGAATACCTTCGGAGGCCCACATGTCAGACATAACCGGACCCGCTTCTCCAACATGGTTAGTCTCAGGGTCGCCACGTGTACTATCAAACCGGAGCTACCGCCCACAAGGAGGAAGCTCCGGGCTATGTACCGAAATGGCACCCCCGGACCTAACCCTAGACCGAGGGAAGCTCCAGAACTGACACGTGTCGGGTAACACCGGACCTATCTGTTCCCCACAGTGTGCTCCGGCACTGCCACGTGTCCAACTGTCGGATCTTCATCCTCTAACCTCCGGAAGACTCCACAACGGCATCGGATCTTCAAAGTGGAATCAAGGACTTCAAGACCCGATCAAGTGTCATTAATACTATATTAATAACACACGATCGGATGACCTTAATTACCAATAACGGTGTTGTCAAAGCCCATAACTCGGTCATTAAGGGTAATTAAACGTGTTGAATGTGTATCAATATCAGTAACCGCCGGGGCCACATGTCGGGCCAGACTAACTTGTAACGGTCTGCCCTTGTACTATAAAAGGACAGGCCGACGATACATAGGACACACTCTGGAGACACGCTGACTTTGCACGCTCAACTGACGTTGAGCTCATACATCCAATACAACACCAACACACCCAGTGGAGTAGGGTATTACGCTCAGGCGGCCCGAACCACGTAAATCTTCGTGTCCCTTGTGTCACTCGACATCTCACCTTCTGGAATCTCCGCGCGCCCATACCGAACCTCAAACTCCTCTAACACTTTAGTAGTGTCGGGAGATCTGCCGGATCAAAACCACCGACAGATATGGTCAAATGGTAATAGTGAAATCTGGTGTAATAATGATGGATATGGAATATGGACTGGTACTATGACATTAATCATGGCTTATGATGGGTTTACTTCACATACATATAATACATTGCTTTTCAAATGTTTTAATGTACTTTTCAGCACTTAGCTATTATTATTGTCGTCATTTGAATCAGCTACATGTCATACTTCCCACACTTGTTGAGTATGGGATGTACTCACCCTTGCAATTCCCCCACCAACAGTTGCAGGTCGGGATTGGGAGTTTAACGATGATAACGCGGAGTTCTAGGCCGTGTCTGTCGCCAATTTTGCCCGTGGTGTTGATTGGAGCTGCGATATACCCTATTTGCTGATGCTGCTTAGTTGCTTAATTAGTTATTTCCATTGCATTAGTTCAAACTTGTCATTAATATTCATTAGATCTTGTAATTGAAGATTATTTCGAATTGTGTAATAAAGGTGCTTAATTAATCTTGTTATGTGGTCATTTTCTGTATACTCTTTTGTGATTCCACTCGTGTATGTGTATTGAGGTCTTGGGCACTCATATGAGTTCACTTGGTTCATTTTCGGAACCGGGTGTCACAGCCGGCCGACGACTTTTTCTTTTCGTTGGTCTTCTTCTTCTTTCCACTACCGGAGGTAGTGGCTTCAGCCTTGGAGTGCTTCTTGTTGGCCTCCGGAGCTGGTTTGGAGTGCATCTCACAGCCCTCCGTAGCTCTGGCATATTTGTCAGCCAGGCTGAAGAGTTCCATGACACTGGTGATTTCTTTTGTCGCCAGCTTCTCCAGCATTTTCTTGTCCACGATGCCCTGTCTGAATGCGACAATAACAAAAGCGTTCGAGATAGAAGGGATGGTATTGCGTACCTGAGAGAATCGTTGGATAAAGGATCGCAACGACTCTCCTGATTTTTGCTGAATAGCAAAAAGGTCCAGTTCAGTGGCGGGTCGGGTGTAGGAGCTCCCGAACTTGACGGTGAACTATTGGCATAGCTCCGCCCAACTGTTGATGGAGTGAGGTGATAGGCTCATGAACCAGGACTTGGTTGTCCGGTCAAAGCCACAGGAAAATAATTGGCCATCACGACCTCATTGCCCCCCGCCGCAAGTATAGCGGTGGAGTAGATTTGGAGGAATTCGGCAGGATTGACAGTTCTGTCGAATTTCTCCAGCAGATGAGGCCGGAACTTCTGGGGCCAGCAGACCATGCGTAAGTGCATGGCCAAGGCTGAACAGCCCCCCCCCCCCCCCCCCCGCTCTAGAAGGAAGAGGATTTTCTCGAGCCTCCAGCCTTTCGCGAGCACGCTCGATGTGGACACGGTCGTCCTGCTATCGGTAACGATGGTCGAGCTCCGACCGCAAGTCATGCGTCAAAAGCCTCGACGCGGTGTGGGTGCGACATGTCCTGGAGGGGCAGTGAAGTCACCTGTTGGGACACAGCTCGTCTCCTGTGCTATGAAGCTTGCGGACCAAGTCTTCCTGACAAGATCTGATGCTATGAAGGTGTCTGCCCTAAAGGAGCAGGGCCTTGGTTGCTGATGTCATTGGTTGCCACCGCAACCAGATGTTCAACATCAGCCCTCCACTACTCCATCGCACCCTGGGGTGCTCCTGGAGGTGGTGGACGTTGGAGTAGATTACGCGCAGCAACAAGCATGTGCTTAGGATTATTGTTCGTTGATGTTGTGATAGACGCGAGTACTTCATCCTGCTGTCCAGCATTGTTTGCCGGAACAGATGGTTGTGGTGGTGGTGCGGTGTCCACTGGGACGACGGCGCCCGCTAGTTGCTGCATGTTGGAAAGATTCCCTCCAACAGGTTGCACAGCGTTGTTGCCGTTGGATGATCTTGTGGCGGAGTTGCACAGTGATCCCTTCAGGCACCCCCCCTACCTGGTGCGCCAAATGTCAAAGCGTGCGAACGACACTTCCCCCGGTACTACTAAATTGTAGCCCGCGGAGGTTCCTGAAACGGTTTTGGCACGCAAAGATCTTAAACAAGATGATGACACAAAGGATTTACGTTGTTCGGGATGCCTGAGCGTAATACCCTACTCTACGGGGTGTGTGTTGTTGTATTAGGGATTCACTAATGTTTGTGGGTGTATGAACTTAGTTGTCCTGTATCGTGCAGCACATTCCTTTTATAGACCAAGGGATGGCTGTTACATGAGTTGCCTGGCTCGACATGTGGCACCGGCTGTTATTACTGCTTAAACACAATTAAGTGTGTTTAAGCACCATAATAGTGTGATAACACGCCTTAATGGTGGCGTTACTAGTATTAAGAGTCTTCTAATCGTGCGCCATTAATATTGTATTAGTGGCACATAATCAGGCCTTGTAACTGTAGCAATCACTGTCCCTTGAATGTTCGTGCCATTGGAGATCTGTCAGTATTCCCGCTGGTGTCGTAGGTCCAGAGGTTCAACACGTGGCAGATCCGGAGCTTCCCCTCGCGGGGAGGTAGGTCCAGAGCCGCTACACACATGTTGGCACTGGATCTTCCCTCCACTCGAGGTTAGGTCTGGGGTCACTGTACACGTGTCAAGCAAAGAGCTCCCCTATGTAGGAAGTTTAGCTTCGGTCTTGTATTACACGTGGTAGTGCCGGAGCTGGCCATATGAAGGAGGCGGGTCCAGTGCCGTGTGACACGTGAGGTCTACGGAGGTCTTCAACTTTGACAGGTGGAACTCCCTTGCACTTCTTGCGTATCATGGGGTACCTGGTACGCAAGGTACCAATAGGCCCCCTCTTGAGCCATTCACATACCAGGGTAGTCCCCCAATCATCAACAAACCCAATCCTACTACCCCTTCCCCAAGCATCCTTAATGGTCCAAATAGCACTGGCAAAGCCGTAACTAATCAGCTACGCCGCACTCATACTTGGCCTCGTGGTGGCACTGTAGTCCTGGATTATTCTCGCATGAACCAGTCCTTAGATCTAAAGCAAGCAAACCACCATAACAACCAACGCATCCATGTACCATGCTTGCTTAAATCACCCATTACCACATCATATTAACCAGACATGTTAATCAAATCTCATAAATGCCTAATTAAGTTAAGTGGTATAGTTGTTTTCCATCCAATTAATTAAGTGAAGAAAAAAGGGTAAAAAGCTCTTCCCGACTCTCTACCATGAATTCCAGGTGACAAGGGTGGTTTAACAAAGCTAGTAAACTTCCTACCATAGGATTCCCATCAAATTGACAAAAGCATGCAGTTTTGCAAAAAAAAACATTTATTTTAGATATAGGATCAATTTGTTCAAGGACACTTTCCTTGCCCTTGGGCTT
Source organism: Tuctoria greenei (assembly GCA_036927565.1). NCBI lineage: Eukaryota > Viridiplantae > Streptophyta > Magnoliopsida > Poales > Poaceae > Tuctoria > Tuctoria greenei. Next base: position 169,158,724 of record JAYESD010000008.1, on the reverse strand, counting down.
GATTGGGATCAGAGACTTCAAACTCTTGGTGCTGGAGATCCTCCGTAGTACGCTCTTGCGCAAATTCGTCTAAACAGCGCAACAACCATACAAGACAAGAAACACAATCAAAGAGTGCATAAATATTACTCAATATGACATGACATGTATGATTAATGCAAATGCAAAGTAAATTAGTTGTTAATAATGTTTATTAATCAATTACAATGTTTATTAAGAAGTCTACACAGGTTTGGAGTTGATTTGATCTAATTTTAGAATTAATTAAACACAATTTAACCAGGAAAATTGGACTAGTCCGCTAGGGACTGGATTAGTCTGCACTTCACAGAACTAGCAAACTAGGGTTTTCTTGATTGATGTGAAATTGGAGATTGGAGTTGAATTTACGTAAGAAAGAGGAAGTAGAAGGTATACCAGGTGTCCAAGACTCTAAAGAATCAAGGGTATTGGAGGCAACACTTGGATCTTGACGATCTAGGGTTGATAAAGAACTTGATAGTGAATCATTGATGGAGAATGAAACTTGATGGAGATCTTGATCCTCTTTCATTTCCTCCTCTTCTTCTCCTTGCTCTAGATCTCCTTCTCCCTTCTTGGTGGCAGCTATTCACGAGCTAGTGTTTGGGTGTGGTGGAAAGTGGCAAATAGATGTCAAGCCAAGGGGTGGGGTTGTTTATATAGAGGTGGAGGGCTAGGGTTGGGTGGATTTCGAGTTTGAGATAAGTAGGGGTCGGTTTGGAGTCCCACATGGGCTCTAAAAGAGTTAGGCACGATGTCCCTAGGCCCACTTAACATAAAACCCAAGAAACAAGTCATGAAACAAAAGATCAACACGGAGTCGCGATTTACCAGACAAGTCCGAAATGGACCAGACTAGTCTGAAGTTAGACAGGGAGATATCAGACAAGTCTGGACTAGACATCGGACAAGTCTGAACTTATTCGGAGGGGAAAAATAGACAAGTCTGGCCAAAATCGGACAAGTCTGACTTTAGTCAGAGGAGAAAACGAACAAGTCCGCTGGAATACCGGACAGGTCCAGGAACATAGCAAAATTTCAAGGATTCAATACATCGAACTAGTCTGCAATGGATTGGACAAGTCTGAAAGTGTCCAGAGAGAAAAATAGACTGGTCCGCAGCAAAACGGACAAGTCCGATTTAAGTTAGAGAGAGATCGGACTAGTCCGCACAAAAATCGGACTACTCCAAACTTCCTAGAATTCTTAAGTGCAGTTTTGTTTCTAATTCATTTTAAACTTGTTCTTTTTTATGTTGCTCAATGTTAAACATATTTAATGATGGATGCAGGACATGATGCATGAAAATGAGGGTGTTATAGAAGGCTGTCAGGCAGCTCCAGCATGTCATAGCGATCAACCTAATGATCACTCGGTCCTTCTTCCAGCCGTCTCACTTCCCGTAAGGGAACGTCTTCATGTACTTGAAGGGCGAGTTCTTGCAGTTCACGAAGTAGTAGAAGCCGTTGTAACACCCTCATTTTTGTCCATCATGCATTGCATACATTCCTAAACATGTTTAATATTAAGCAACATAAAAAGGAACAAGTTTAAAATGAATTAGAAGCAAAACAACACTTAAAAGTCTGTAGAAGTACGGACTTGTACGGTTGGTACCCCGGGCTACACCGGTTTTCCCCTCTGAAGCCCGTTCGAATTTGTCCGTTTTTGCTGCGGACTAGTCCGATCAGGTCTATGTTCCATTCCGGACTTGTCCTGGTTCAGTGCGGACTAGTATGATATTTGGTCCTGTTTTTGAATAAGTTGTCAAATCCCCGAACTTGTCTGATCTATGCCGAACTTGTCCATTTTCCTCTGTGGACAAGACCGGACTTGTTCGGACCTCTTATCGGATTTGTCTTTTTTCGTCTCTGTCTATCCTCAGACTAGTCCGCCCCCCCCCCCCCTAAAGGACTTGTCCGGTGAGCCCGACTCGGATTCAATCTTTTCCTCCACGACTTGTTATTGGGCATTTACCTTCATTGGGACCAAGGATGTCGTGTTTAACCTCTTTGGAGCCCATGTGGGACCCCTACACATCCTCCACCGCCTTGAACACGAAATCCATCAAACCCTAACCCTCCACCCCTATATAAACAACCCAACATCCCACCATTTCACCTCTTTGCCACTATTGGAAGAACCCCAAACCTTAGTTCATGAGAGATGCCATCAAGAGAAGATCCAACAGCAAGGAGGAGGAGGAGAACACGAAGGAGGATCGATCAAGCAAGATATTCATCAACATTTCATTATTCACCACCAATCCACCCTCAACTCTTCATCATAAACCTTACATCATCAATATTCAAGTTTCATCTTCAATTCTCAACCCTTGGAGTTCTACCCACATGGTACACCTTCTACTTTCTCTTTTTCCAGGTGAATTCAATCCCAATTCCCCCAAATATCGCATATCAAGGAAACCCTAATTCGTTGGTTCTGGCCGGAGCGGACTAGTCCGGCCCTGGTATCGGACTTGTCCGGCCTCTGAATCTGAATTGTGCTAAATTAATTCCAAATTGACTCGAATCAATCCCAAACCTGTTCAAACTTGTTAAAAACCTTTGTAACTAGCTGGTAAACATTAATAGGAAATTATTAACAAGTTTTACCACATAATTGCATTAATCATGCATGTCATATCATATTGAGTAATATATGAGCATTACTTGATTGAATTGTGTGTGTTTGCATGTTTGTCGCTTGGAATAGAAGGTGTTGCGCTAGAGGGTGTTGTCGAGGACCTCCAATACCAGAATTTTGAGGCTTTTGACCCTAACCAAGCTCAGGAGCACGGCAAGTGTCCTTGACCATATTGATCCTGTTTTTAAATGGTTTGTTTGCAAAATTGCATGCTTGAGTCAAATTGATGGGAAAACCCAAGATAGGAGTTTACTAGTCTTTTCTGACCATCCTTGCCGCTTGGGATACATTGTAGAAAGTCGAGAAAGGCTTTTTACCTTTTTGCTTCGCTCTAATTAATTGGGATGGGAAAACAATCAAATGGCTTAATTGTGAATTAATGAAGTTGTGGATGATGAGAATTGATGAATATGGTTAATTGGTAACATGGGACTTGGTGATCTAAGCAAGCATGGTTTCTGGATTGGGTTGGATGTTATGGAGGTTTGCTTGACTTGGATCTAAGGATCGGTTCATGAGAGAATGGGCCAGGACTACAGTGCCACCACGAGGCCAAGTATGGGTGCGACGTAGCTGATTAATTAGGGTATTGCTAGTATTGTGCGGACCATTTGAAAGAGTGGGGAAGGGGAGTCGGATTGTCGGATTGAGTGGCGGGACTCCCTGGGATCCGAACGGCACAAGAGGGGACCCTTGGTTTAGGATGCGCTCAGTTAGAGGCATCGCCACAGGTGAAACCTTAGTGGATCCGTACATGCTAGAGTCCCTTTGTAAAGGCTATTTTGTGATCTCTTGGCCACACACCAACGAAAGTGTGTAATGTGACCGACGGGTCACGAGCATAAGGGAGGTTCTTAGTCACCGAAAGGTGATGAAATCACGAACACATGGGTAAAGTGGTACAACCTCTGCAGAGTGTTAAAAACTATCATGATAGTCGTGCTCCCGATTAAGAGCACTTGGATGACCTACATGATTAGAGGGAATTTGGGATGGTTAGTTATGGTATTGGTACTAGTATGTTTATAGACATGGATGATGGTGATGGTAATAATCTGGAATAATGGTAATGGATATTGAATATGGTTTTGTATTATGTTAATTATGTGGGATATGATGGGTTTACTTCACATAGACATAGTATAATGCTTTTTATATATTTTAAATGTACTTTTCAGCAATTAGCCATTGTTTATTATTATGTCTTGTTTAAGCTACATGTCATACTTTCCACACTTGCTAAGTACGATATTTACTCACCCTTGTAATTCCCCCACCAATAGTTGTAGGTCAGGATTGAGAGTATCATGATGTTAATGAAGAGTTCTAGGTTGTGTGCTAGCTCAGCTTTGCCTGTGGTGTTTCTTGGAGCCACGCTATCCCTTATGCTTAGTTTGCTTAGTTGCTTAGATTCATACTTAGATTATTTCCGCTGTAGTAGTATTATCATTAATGATCATTAGAGTTGTAATTTGAGGATTACTTTAATATTGTAATAAAAGTACTTATTTAATTTGAGTTGTGATAATTATATGTTTATCATTTGTGAATCACTTGTGTATGTGTGTTAAACATCCTGGGCACACATATACAGCACTTGGTTCATTTTTTTCAGAACCGGGTGTCACAAATTGGTATCAGAGCTGTAGGACGCAGTCTAGATAGAATGGATACTTTAGAACATATAGGGATCACTCAGGAAGCATGGTGATTTGTTTGGTGCATTGTTTGCTATGTATTGTTGCTTGTGTGCTTAGTAGAGAATTGTGTGATGCTTTAGCATTACCATGTCCATATAGGCTTGCATAGGTAGTTGCTTATTTTCATATCACTTGATCTACTCGAAACATGTATGATAATTTTTGTAGGAATTTTCTTCAAAACTTTACTATAAATATTTAATCAAACTTTTTTCACAAATATTTGAACAAAACTTCTACTGAAAGTTTTGAACAAACTTTTTTTCAGGAGTTTCTTATAGGTATCTACTGTGTAGCTGCAACCACACACTGCACTCCTTGGGCATGCCGTCAAGCCGTGACCATGCGCTAGGCTGCCTTTGGGCGCTCGCGAGCAGGCCATCCATGGCTGCTTCCTGTTCTCCCAGAACCCTCGGATTGTGCCCCAAGTACCCGCTTGCTCCTAAGCTCACGTCCATGGGCCATGATTTATGATTTAATTCTCATATTTATTTTTGACAGGACGAGTACATATTTGAGTATACATAAGACTTAAAAGTATATAGAACCAACTTTATTTGATCGATCTTATATTGGTTTTTGGAATATTGAAAGTTCTCAAACGTATCACCATTGACAATGGCAGTGCACGAAGGCTTACTCACATGCATAAATCTAATAACCCCTTACTTCTGTTTCGGTTCTTAATTTCCAATACATAGAAAGTTTCACCAAGATACTTCGTATCAAAATTGGAGGATAAAAACTTCTTAATTTCTAATAACAAATTGACATCACTACTTGAAAGTGCATCTAAGCACATCCAGACTTGATAATGGGTTGGGCCGAAGTGTCCTGACCCGAAGATCGGAACTAAACATGTAATATAATACTAAAAACAATATTCGGTACAATATATTATATCAAAAGTGGAACCAAATTATACAGAGTTTTATTACAACGGTATAGCCTTGTGAATAAAAATGAGAACAGCTAACAACATAACAATAATAGTCAACATAACGGAAACAAGTAGCTCTTCATCGCCCATGGTTCCACCTCCACCACCTGGGTGCAGACGCGACCCTACTCGAAGTCCTCTGACACATAGTCAGGATCCTCTAAAGATATCAACAATGTTTGAGTATAAAAGTACTCAGCAAGCTCTACCTCGCCCTACGCGAGGGGATGAAGAAATATACATGCAATGCACAATATAATAATGCAACCCGATGGAACCGAATATCTCGTCCCAAGATATCCCTCATCTCAATCTCACAACGGGTAGCTCTCTAATTGTCAGGACCACACTGTAACTCATCATATACCGAGGATAGACCATTCAAACGGATTTTACACTCTACAGAAGTTGTACATTGTACCCACATGCACATAACTATCCACGATAGTTCGTCATAATTGACACCCAGTTGTAACATCACTCAGTCCAATCGCCCTCAAACCACGGGTCATGACTCAACTCGGTCTCCACCCACAAACCATCCACAGTGGCCGATTGTTGGGCTAGCTACTGGGATTAGGCTACGGTCTGCTCATACAAGATCATGTGGTCGCACGAAAAGAAGTCAGGTGAGATGTCAAAAGAACTCGGTGCTTGAGGCTCACCAGGGCAGCCATCATACACCAACCACAGTCGTAAGTCTACCACCACGGTAGCCTTACACCAACACTAAACCATCTGACCCAGTCTCAACTCATGTATGCTCTCACCAGATGTACAACAAGCATCATCCTAAACTATCATATCATCATCTCAATATGCAACAATAGAACTAGCATGGCTTCTTTGGTTACTCGAGCCGCTAATACTCACAAGTGTAATAATATAGTCTACAGGCCACAATGGATAAGCCTCACATAGGTGCAACATGAATAAAAAGGGATCGGTGAAACTTGTCTTCGCTACCGTCGACGGCGTTGAAGTACTGATCTCCTGGCTCCTTCGGGTTCTCCTCAGGCACCGGGTCTATATCGGCACGCGCGAGCACAAATAAACATACAAGTAAAGTATAAATATATCAATACATCATACAAAAATAGTCATATCAAATAAGTTATGATTTTAAAAGAAGAGTTAGTTTAAATGAAGTTCGTACGGCTTAGATACGGCTTTCAGTGCTGATTACCAGTTACTTCCAAAAATTCATATTTAAATTGCTAAAGACGCTGACGGGTTGGTTTGCTGCTGTACGAAGATATGGGCATGATTTTAAGGTCGGTTAACACTTCCTGATGGGGCTGCACTCAGCTTGTGGGCTTCCTCACCGTTTGGGCCTGCTGTCATGTAGGTGGACTAAGTGTTTTAAATAACTAATGGAGGCTAGCTGACTGGATTAGCCCATCAGAGGCATACGAACAACACACCAGTGTCTTCTTCTACCTCCCGCCAAACAGCCATGGATGGCTCTGAGAGTTCAAATCTAGCATGGAAACAGAGAAGAGGGTGGCTAGGAAGGAGAGAACTGCGCGCGCAGCCTATGGCTCACTCGCTGAAGGTGCCAATTTGAGAGGAAGCGAAGAGATTTGGGGTGGCTTCGGCGAACTGCGGTCATGACGGGTGGTGCTCGGTGCTAGCTCGAAGGACAGGGGGAAACTGCTCGGGATCATGTCAGGGAGGTATTCTAAAAGACAGAGATGCTCACCTAAAATGCGGCTCGGACAGCGGAGGTTCCTAGGCAGAGATCGACGTGTGCCACCGGTACGGACATCGGAGCTCGGCTGTGCAGTCCAACACGAGACGCAAATGCGCCGTTTTATAGCTGGCGACGCAGGGAGGAAAGCGAGGTTAGCCAACGCTCAATGCCGACAAGGTTAAAGGCGACACGACGCCTCACTGCGGCATGGAGTAAGTGGACTCTCTGCTTAAGATTGGATGCGCTAGAGACCAGGGCTGGTGGGGCACCTTTTTGACTAGTTGTGGCGTCATCAAGCGGCGTGCTCGCGTGGCTGCCGAGGCGACAGGTCTCGCCGTCGAGACGCGAGTGAAGGCAGGTGGGTGGTAGTTCGGTCGAACATGTGGATGAGAGCTTTGAAGACGCGCAAAAGAGGGACACAGAACAGGAGGGTAGCGGACATGCCTGCTGCAGCTGTAATAGAGTGCTCGTGCGTTGCGCTGCTGCTTGGACAGAGGGAATGTGGTGCTTTGTTTTAGTCAAAGATGACATACGAAGCTGATGCTGTTTGCCAGAGGTAGAAGAAAGAAGCTTTTTCCGAATAACAAGCACTAAGAGGGGGTGAACGAAAAATGAACTAAGCTGATCTGGTACAGAGAGGAAGGTGGAGTGGGTTAATGAAGATTGGGTCAGTACTTATTTGACTAAAAGATGGAGGGGCTTTTGGATAAATGTTATTGACTATCAGGAGGATGGGCCAGGACTATGGGCAACGTACATAAAGTGATGTTTATATGCTTTCATCTTGTTTTATTTTTTTACTCTTTTCTTCTCACTCTTGATTTGACTATCAACCTTATTATTACTATTTTGGATGTATAAATGAATAACTATTATTATAAACGTGATTTATTATCTTGAGAAAAAACAGGATATTAAAGACCTACCCCACTTAGATTGAATCTTGTCCTCGAGATTCGGTTCTTCAAAGAGATGAGGAAACTCTGACCGCAACACATCTTCTCTCCCATGTTGCTTCGGCTTGCGAATGTCTGCTCTGTTGGACCCGACAAAGTGTGACGGAGCATGTTCGTGTTCCTCAAGTCACAATATCCAATATCATCACTGGCACTTCCTGATAGCGCAAATCATCTTGTAGGTCTAGAGTGTCATATACTACTTGTTCTTCAGGGACTCACAAACATTTTCTTAGTTGTGATACATGAAAGACGTTGTGCACGCTTGACATCTATTTAGGTAGTTGGATCTCATATGCCACTAAGCCTATCCTTTTTAGGATTAGAAAAGGTCCAATGTACCATGGTGCCAACTTCCCCCGCACTTGAAACCTGCGTGTACCGTGGATTAGAGATACTTTAAGGTATATGGGATCTCCTATCTCAAAATTTAGTTCACGTCTCCTCTTGTTTGCATAACTTTTCTAGCGTGACTGTGCTATCTTTATATTTTTCTCGAATTTCTGCTACCTTGTCTTTCGCTGCCTTGATGAAGTCTGATCGCTCCACAATACGATCTCCAACCTCTGACCACATGAGTGGTGTATGACACTTTCTTTCGTAGAGGGCTTCAAACGGTGACATCTTGATGCTCGTCTGATAACTATTGTTGTAGGAGAACTCGGCATAAGGTAGATTGTCTTCCCAATCCTTGTCGTAGGTGAGTACCTCCAAAATTTGATTGATCCTTTTTGTCTGCCCATCCGTCTGAGGGTGGTATGTTGAGCTGAAGTCTAACTTAGTGCCAAGTGCTTTCTGAAGACTTCTCCAAAACCTTAACATGAACTAAGTACCTCGGTCTGAGACTATTCTCGAGAGTACACCGTGAAGCTTCACAATGCGATCAATGTACAACTTAGCTAGCTTGTCTCCACTATAGGTAGTGCGCACAGGACTAAAGTGTGGGACCTTCATGAGGCAGTCGACCACTACCATACTGAATCATTAGCATTCTCGGTTCTATGCAAACTGGAATCGGTAACGGCTAGAGTAGGCCACTTGGTTTCTGATACTCCTCCTTGATCCTTTGGCACATGTCACAGTGGGCCACAAATTTTGCTATGTCACCCTTCATGTCGATCCACCAATACTTCTCCTTAAGATCCAATTACATTTTGGTGGCTCTAGGGTGGATAGAATATGCGGAGTTGTAGGCTTCGTCCAGGATAGTGTTCTGATAGTGACCTCGTGCAGGTACACATAACCGTTTCTTGAACCACAAAATCCCATCTCTATCAACTCTAAAATCTGGTGCTTTGTCTTCACTCGTCAGTGACTTGATATCCAATAACTTTTCATCTTCCAATTGGGCTTTCTTGATCTGTTCATCCAGAATGGTCGAACACTAATTATAGTTGTAAGAGCGAGGTACAACACTTAGGTTCAACTTCAACATATCATCGCATAGTTGCGGTACTTGAGTCACCAAGTGATGGCAATAGCCTTTCCGGCTAAGGGCATCAGCTACCACATTTGCTTTACCCAAGTGATAATGGATTTCGAAATTGTAACCCTTGATTAGCTCTAACCATCTTCATTGCCTCAAGTTAAGGTCAGACTGGGTAAAGATATACTTGAGACTCTTGTGATCCATATAGATCTAACATTTGTTTCCGATCATATAGTGTCTCCAAATTTTCAGGGCATGCACTACTACACCCAACTCCAAGTCATGTGTCGGGTAGTTCTGGTCGTGTGGCTTTAGCTGACGAGAGGCATAGGCTACCACTCGGCCTTCTTGCGTTAGCACACATTCAAGACCTCGTCTCGATGCATCACAGTAAATGATGAAGTTCTTGTGAATATCTGGCAGGATCACAATGGTGTTGTGGTTATCCTTCAACTCCTGAAAACTCCGCTCACATGCTTCAGTCCAAACGAACTTCTTGTCCTTCTTGAGCAATTCTTTCATTGGTCGGGCACGTTTAGAGAATTCTTCAATGAACCTTCGATAATATCTGGCCAAACCCAGAAAGCTACGAATATGCGAAACCGATGTTGGTTGCTCCCAAGATGATACATCTTGAACCTTCTTTGGATCGACTGCAACACCTTCAGCTATCAAAACATGCCCAAGGAAGCTCACCTTTCGCAACCAAAACTCACATTTGCTCAACTTGGCATACAGTTGATGACTTCGAAGTCGTTCCAGAACGATTCCCAAATGTTGTGCGTGTTCTTCCTCACTCCGCAAATATATAAGAATGTTGTCAATAAATACAACGACAAACTTATCTAACTCTTGCATGAACACTCGGGTCATTAGAGTCATGAAGTAGTCAGGAGCATTGGTTAACCCGAAAGACATCACTGTGTACTCGAACTGTCCGTAACGAGTCAAAAATGATTTCTTGGGTATATCCTCAGGTCTTATCCTTACTTGATTATACTAGGATCTCAAGTCGATCTTCGAGAAGAATTTGGCTCCCTTCAACTGGTAAAAAATATCATCTATCTGAGGTAGAGGATACTTGTTCTTGATAGTCATTGCATTAAGAGCTCGGTAATCCGTACATGGCCTCTTGCTTTTATCCTTCTTCTCCACAAAGAGGACTGGTGCACCCCATGGTGATGCACTAGGTCTAATGTATCCTTTCTGGCGCAACTCATCTAACTATTTCTTTAACTCCACTAATTCTGGGGCTGCCATCTTGTAAGGTCTCTTGGCGATCGGAGCAGTTCCTGGAACTAGATCGACGGGGAACTCCACTTCCCTTTCTAATGGCATGCATGGCAATTCCTCTGGATACACATCAGCATACTCTTTGATTACTAGTATTTCTTGGGGTGTTTCATCCTTCAAGTGATTTATTACTAGCTCAAATGGGCTAGACTAGACATGGCAGGTCAGAGTATTTCCTTCATGGTTGGTCACAGTCACCATCCTTTCTGCACAAGCAATACTCTATTTGTACTTCGATAACCAATCCATGCCAAGGATCACATCTATTCCATGAGAGTCAAGTACTACTAGGTTAACCAAGAATACTACCCCACTTAGGTTTAAAGGGAGGTTGTTAACTCCTAAGCATCAGGGTATATAGCCTCCCACGGATTTGGTTATTAAAGGCCTCTTAAGAGACACTGCAGATATATCATGTGCCTCTATGAACTGTGATGATATGAAAGAGTGTGATGCACCCGAATCAAATAGCACTGAAGCTAAGATTGACTGAACCAAAAACTCACCGAGTAACACTCCTAGTGCTGCATCGTCCTCCTCAACGTAGACATGGTTCACCGTGGCTTTTCCGAAGGACTGCTGCTGCCTAGAGGGTGCTCCACGGCTACCTCCAGCTGGGTTGCTGCAGTCCATTTACTGAGTTGGAGTAGATTGAGGGCGTTGGCTAGTTCTTGTAAGGATAATTCACAGCAATGTGACCAGGATCATGACACTTAAAGCAAGTCCTCTGGTCACCCATCCGACTCAGCCCAGACTGTCGTGGGTGGAAGGAGCCTTGGGGCATGGCAGGCTGCACTAGCTGTCTGAACGTGGTGGCTGGTGCTTCATAAGACACTCCACTCTAAGTCATCTGACGTGAGCAAACTAGTTGTTGATGCCTCAGTACGGAGTAGGCAACCTGCTGGGTCCTCTATCCGGAATAGGATGACTGGTGAGTCCTTTGAGACTTGCCATTCTGGAACATCTTGTTGTTTTCAAACTTCCTTTTCCTCTCCTGCATCTCTTCTTTCTTGTTCTTCTTTGTAGTGATTGCCTTGTTTACCATGGTGTTGAAATCAGGGTAAACAGGTGCTCTAATCAACGTCCTGATCTCAGAGTTGATGGCACGAAGGAAGGCATCCTGCTTCTTCTCATCTGTGTCCACTGCTTTGGGGTCATAGCGGGACAAGCAAGTGAAATTGTGAAGGTACTCTGTTACAGTCATACCCCTCTGTTGCAGGTACCTGAAATTTGCGTGCTTCATCTTCACGATACTGCTAGGGATGTGGTGATCTCGGAACAGTCGTAGAAACTCATCCCATATCATTGTCTTGGCATCTGCATTCATATCCCTATAACTATGCCACCATGCTAAAGCAGGTCCTCTAAGCTGTTGCACTGCCAACAAAACCTTATCCAGCTCATTTGCATGGACAACCTCTAGCTTCATCTCTATCTCCCTCAACCAATCATCTGCCTCAAAAGGGTCATCAGATCCAACAAACTTGGGTGGGTTCATCCTTCTGAAGTCTGCAATCTGGTGGTTGTTCTGGGTTGCTAGCTGACGGTGGTTGATGCCATTGTTGCCCTGACTAGCAAGTGTGTTGGCCAGCATCTCAAGAAGTCGAGTCTGGCGGTCCAAGATAGTAGTCAAATCATAGGCAGGCGCTTGAGGAAGTGGTGCCTCTGGAAGCGGTGCTTGTGGAAGTGGTGCTTGTGGAAGTGGTGCCTCCACACTAGGTGTACTATTCACCGACCCCTGTGGCTATGGTGCAAGAGGAATCTATGGGAGATTCTGGTCCAAGTTCTGTCCATTCCTAACTCGGATCCAGCGGCAAGACATCTGTGACAAGGAAAGTTGGAATTAGTCGACAATTTATTATTAATAATATTTCTTTATTTAGGAATGCGTTATTAGGGTATATTTTGGTGTGTGTTACGTTGCAGCTTAGTTACTTATTTATTTTACTTATTTGTTGACGTGTATGAATATATACACTTATTAATATTTATTAATATATCTATATATATTTTACACCACACAAGGGACACAAACATCAAACATCGCAAACAACACACCATACATTCATTCATCAAAGAAAACGGGTACATGATACATTGGGGCAAGTCATCCCTAAGTCCGTCTACTCAAGGGTCGGCTGGAAATTATGCCTGACTACTGGGTCCTACAAGGTGGTCATCCGGATCTCCATCTTCCGCCCCGCAGGGTGATGTCGGAGGAGTGGGCGGTACAGGCTCACAAATTCTCCTACGAGGGTTGTAGAGGTGATACATTGGAACTCCTTCCAAGGTAAGCGGTTCGGCAGATGCGCTGACGTGGCGGTCTTTGCGCTTGGCTCGGTCCGTGAGGTAGACACCCCTAAGGAGCTGGCTATGGTGGTCATCCTAATCCCTAAGATTCTCCTCGGCCAACGCAACGTGACTTTCGGCGCTGGAAGCACGGGCATCAGCATGCGCTAACGCTAGTTTATCCTTCCGCCCATGGGACTCCAATGCTTCAGTGCGCTTAACGAGTTTCTTTACACGCTGGTTCAGCAGGTCTCACAGGTCATCCAAACTCAACACATAGTCAGACATGGTGACAATGGTGGGGTCATATTCATCGACCCAAGACCCTCCAGGTTGTAGATCCTTGCCATCCAAGAAGGACGATTACGATCCAACTGTTGGAAGTACTTCATAGGTGTGGAACTCATATGCCAATCACACAGGTGGCACAGGTACTTCAGGGATTTGCGGGCTACAAGCTGGCAGGTATCCTTCATGTGCCATCCTGTAGCTGTAACGCTCCATGGCTTCATCTCCAAGAACTTTTCGCTGGCACCAATGTGCACTGTGACCTCGCAGCTTTCAGTGTCATGCTCCATGAATTCATGACCCACGTACTTCGAGCGATCTGAAATACCGAGTCGAACTGTGGAAGCATAGAGCACCTTGGGGAATTCGTCTTCGTTGATGCAGAAGGTAGTGATACTGTAGGATCGAAAAGCACATGAAAAGCTACCAGAGGGGGGTGAATGGTAGATTAAAAAAAATTACGCAGCAGAAACAATTAAATCCGAACCCCTTTGGCAGAAAAACGATTTGTTAAAAAAATCATGTGTGAGACTAATCTAAACGTATTTAACCGTGACAAAACAGATAAAAATCATAGAGAATCAAGTAACGAAGACGACACAACAAGAATCACTCAAATCCGTCGATAGAAACTCAAGTTACGATTGAAAGATCGAACAAAGGTCAATCTGTCCTACCTGAGAAAAACAGTTCTGGAACGCTGCAAAGAAACTCGTGTATATCAAAAACCACAAATCCAATGACCGTGAAATTTTTACATATGATAGATAGTCAAGTTGTTAAGACAACCTAAAAAGAATCACTTCAATTGGATCTGTAAAACTTGAGTTACGATAAAACCACCGAAGAAAGGTAGTGCTGAGCAGAAAACTCGACGAGAAAAACTTGTATGGAACAAGTCGGATGAACAAGGAACAAAAGTTCCTTTAAACTATGAATTTTATTCAATAGAACACAAGAGGAACAGCCCCAAAGTCGTGCACCACGAGCTCTGGCCTCCTTGCTTATATTACCAGCCCTTAGGCCAATCCAATCTCAACTAGGACTCTAATCCTACTCAAATCACGAATCAAAACTTTCCATAACTGCTTAGGACTCTTCTATACACAGATAGAAGCAATATTAAGACTTCCAAACACATTAGGAACATATCCCACATTCCTAAAACAACCCAAATTCATGACCCACACGAAATCCTATGAACTGTGATGATATGAAAGAGTGTGATGCACCCGAATCAAATAGCATTGAAGCTAAGATTGACTGAACCAAAAACTGACCGAGTAACACTCCTAGTGCTGCATCGGCCTTCTCAACGTAGACATGGTTCACCGTGGCTTTTCCGAAGGACTGCTGCTGCCTAGAGGGTGCTCCACGGCTACCTCCAGCTGGGTTGCTGCAGTCCATTTACTGAGTTGGAGTAGATTGAGGGTGTTTGCTAGTTCTTGTAAGGATAATTCACAGCAATGTGACCAGGCTCATGACACTTAAAGCAAGTCCTCTGGTCACCCATCCGACTCAGCCCAGACTGTTGTGGGTGGAAGGAGCCTTGGGGCATAGCAGGCTGCACTGGCTGTCTGAACGTGGTGGCTGGTGCTCTGTAAGACAATCCACTCTAAGTCATCTCACCTGAGCAAACTGGTTGTTGATGCCTCAGTACGGAGTAGGCAACATGCTGGGTCCTCTATCCGGAATAGGACGACTGGTGAGTCCTTTGAGACTTGCCATTCTGGAACATCTTGTTGTTTTCAAACTTCCTTTTCCTCTCCCGCATCTCTTCTTTCTTGTTCTTATTTGTAGTGATTGCCTTGTTTCCCATGGTGTTGAAATCAGGGTAAACAGGTGCTCCAATCAATGTCCTGATCTCAGAGTTGATGGCACGAAGGAAGGCATCCTGCTTCTTCTCATATGTGTCCACTTCTTTGGGGTCATAGCGGGACAAGCTAGTGAAATTGTGAAGGTACTCTGTCACAGTCATACCCCTCTATTGCATGTCCCTGAAATTTTCCTGCTTCATCTTCACGATACTGCTAGGGATGTGGTGATCTCGGAACAGTCGTAGAAACTCATCCCATATCATTGTCTTGGCATCCGCATTCATACCCCTATAACTATGCCACCATGCTAAAGCATGTCCTCTAAGCTGCTGCACTGCCAACAAAAGCTTATCCAGCTCATTTGCATGGACAACCTCTAGCTTCATCTCTATCTCCCTCAACCAATCATTTGCCTCAAAAGGGTCATCAGATCCAGCAAACTTGGGTAGGTTCATCCTTCTGAAGTTTGCAATCTGGTGGTTGTTCTGGGTTGCTAGCTGACGGTGGTTGATGCCATTGTTGCCCTGACTAGCAAGTGTGTTGGCCAGCATCTCAAGAAGTTGAGTCTGGCGGTCCAAGATAGTAGTCAAATCATAGGCAGGCGCTTGTGGAAGTGGTGCCTCTGGAAGCGGTGCTTGTGGAGGTGGCG
Organism: Tuctoria greenei; assembly: GCA_036927565.1. Lineage (NCBI taxonomy): Eukaryota > Viridiplantae > Streptophyta > Magnoliopsida > Poales > Poaceae > Tuctoria > Tuctoria greenei. The sequence continues at coordinate 169,143,003 of JAYESD010000008.1, read as the reverse complement.
CTTGTGGAAGTGGTGCCTCCACATTGGGTGTACTGTTCACCGACCCCTGCGGCTATGGTGCAAGAGGAATCTCTGGGAGATTCTGGTCGAAGTTCTGTCCATTCCTAACTCGGATTGAGCGGCAAGACATCTGTGACAAGGAAAGTTGGAATTAGTCGACAATTTATTATTAATAATATTTCTTTATTTAGGAATGCGTTATTAGGGTATATTTGGGTGTGTGTTACGTTGCAGCTTAGTTACTTATTTATTTTACTTATTTGTTGACGTGTATGAATATATACACTTATTAATATTTATTAATATATCTATATATATTTTACACCACACAAGGGACACAAACATCAAACATCGCAAACAACACACCATACATTCATTCATCAAAGAAAACGGGTACATGATACATTGGGGCAAGTCATCCCTAAGTCCGTCTACTCAAGGGTCGGCTGGAAATTATGCCTGACTACTGGGTCCTACAAGGTGGTCATCCGGATCTCCATCTTCCGCCCCGCAGGGTGATGTCGGAGGAGTGGGCGGTACAGGCTCACAAATTCTCCTACGAGGGTTGTAGAGGTGATACATTGGAACTCCTTCCAAGGTAAGCGGTTCGGTAGATGCGCTGACGTGGCGGTCTTTGCGCTTGGCTCGGTCCGTGAGGTAGACACCCCTAAGGAGCTGGCTATGGTGGTCATCCTAATCCCTAAGATTCTCCTCGGCCAACGCAACGTGACTTTCGGCGCTGGAAGCACGGGCATCAGCATGCGCTAACGCTAGTTTATCCTTCCGCCCATGGGACTCCAATGCTTCAGTGCGCTTAACGAGTTTCTTTACACGCTGGTTCAGCAGGTCTCACAGGTCATCCAAACTCAACACATAGTCAGACATGGTGACAATGGTGGGGTCATATTCATCGACCCAAGACCCTCCAGGTTGTAGATCCTTGCCATCCAAGAAGGACGATTACGATCCAACTGTTGGAAGTACTTCATAGGTGTGGAACTCATATGCCAATCACACAGGTGGCACAGGTACTTCAGGGATTTGCGGGCTACAAGCTGGCAGGTATCCTTCATGTGCCATCCTGTAGCTGTAACGCTCCATGGCTTCATCTCCAAGAACTTTTCGCTGGCACCAATGTGCACTGTGACCTCGCAGCTTTCAGTGTCATGCTCCATGAATTCATGACCCACGTACTTCGAGCGATCTGAAATACCGAGTCGAACTGTGGAAGCATAGAGCACCTTGGGGAATTCGTCTTCGTTGATGCAGAAGGTAGTGATACTGTAGGATCGAAAAGCACATGAAAAGCTACCAGAGGGGGGTGAATGGTAGATTAAAAAAAATTACGCAGCAGAAACAATTAAATCCGAACCCCTTTGGCAGAAAAACGATTTGTTAAAAAAATCATGTGTGAGACTAATCTAAACGTATTTAACCGTGACAAAACAGATAAAAATCATAGAGAATCAAGTAACGAAGACGACACAACAAGAATCACTCAAATCCGTCGATAGAAACTCAAGTTACGATTGAAAGATCGAACAAAGGTCAATCTGTCCTACCTGAGAAAAACAGTTCTGGAACGCTGCAAAGAAACTCGTGTATATCAAAAACCACAAATCCAATGACCGTGAAATTTTTACATATGATAGATAGTCAAGTTGTTAAGACAACCTAAAAAGAATCACTTCAATTGGATCTGTAAAACTTGAGTTACGATAAAACCACCGAAGAAATGTAGTGCTGAGCAGAAAACTCGACGAGAAAAACTTGTATGGAACAAGTCGGATGAACAAGGAACAAAAGTTCCTTTCAACTACGAATTTTATTCAATAGAACACAAGAGGAACAGCCCCAAAGTCGTGCACCACGAGCTCTGGCCTCCCTTGCTTATATTACCAGCCCTTAGGCCAATCCAATCTCAACTAGGACTCCAATCCTACTCAAATCACTAATCGAAACTTTCCATAACTTCTTAGGACTCTTCTATAAACAGATAGAAGCAATCTTAAGACTTCCAAACACATTAGGAACATATCCCACATTCCTAAAACAACCCAAATTCGTGACCCACACGAAATCCTATCATAACTAATTCAAATCTTTCCGTATTTGAGTCAAACCCGACTCAGTCGTAGCCTGAGTCCATAACCTCATCGGTTGGACCTTTCTGACCAATTTTTCGTCCACATCTCTTCATCACGCCTTGGAACCATGCAGCCATGTCTATGCACTCCTTGCACACGTGCAAACATCTTCCAACGACATTTAAGATACCTTCATATGCATTGTTCTTGATTCAACCATGTTGCGCGACCTCCCGATCAACTCAACCACAATCCCTCCCGAACTTGGTTGTTGAACCTCATCTTCTCCCTAAGACTAGTTCAATGGATCCCGTCACCAGCCATGTCTTGAACTCAAGCAACACCTGCACATGAATAAAAAATCAATCCGTACGAGCCCAAGTCTGTGACTTGACTGAAATTAGTTCCGAACACAACACCTTACGTGAGCACCTCACATAAGCATGTTGCAAAACTACAGTAAAACAATATCAACCATATCAACCAAACGCATCAAAAACTTAGCAAATGAATACTAAGCAATCTTTCCAACAATGTAAAGTAAGTTCGAAACATTTCACAGTAAAAGCAGGAACATTGCGATCAAGCTCCGAATCTTGCCAAAACTAATCGGAGCTTGAGCCGGAGCTTACCAAAGCTAGTACAACCTAGCGCTGGAGCTTACCAAAGCTAGTACAACCTAGCGCTGGAGCTTACCAAAGCTAGTACAACCTAGTGTCGGGGCTAGAAAAACATGTCGAAGCTAACCAACATAAGTCGGACCTAGCAAAAACATATCGGAGCTTAACAAAGACATGCCGGAGCTATCAAAGACATGCCGGAGATAACGTCGGACCTTGCTAAAAAGATGTTATGGCAGCATTCAAAACTTTTATTGTCAAAGCCAATGTATTTTGCACACATAGGTCTCACAATCTCCCCCTTGATTAATGCATTGGCAACACCATTTAAAATTCGAACATTGGCATGAAAAGTTTTGAGAACAATTTCTCCCCCTTTTTGAAAATCAAATGAGATAGAAATAAATTTCTCCCCCTTGCATACTTATCTTGAAAAATTCACCATATTATCTCACCCCTTTGATAATGTATTCAGCAAGGTTGAAAAGAGAAGCTCAGAGCTAGAGTCGGACCTTGCTAAAAAGATGTTACGGCAGCATTCAAAACTTTTATTATCAAAGCCAATGTATTCAGCATACATAGGTCTCACAATCTCCCCATTGATGAATGAATTGGCAACACCATTTAAAATTCGAACATTGGCATAAAAAGTTTTGAGAACAATTTCCCCTTTTTGAAAATCAAATGAGATAGAAATATTCTCTCTCCCCCTATACATATTTCTCCCCCTTGCATAACTCACCATATTATCTCTCCCCCTTTGACAATGTATTCAGCAAGGTTCAAAAGAGAAATTTTAATTGTTATGAGCATATTATAACATATACATATAAAAGAAAGCTCATCCAAGTCATACTATCAAGTAACTTACACTATCACAACAATGAGATACATAAAGTAGTGTAAGCCATGCTAGAGATCAAATGTAATTTTCAATTTAAGCAAGTCATGATCTCACAAACTTAACTATTTCAAGACCTGAAAGCATGAAACTTGTGCTGCATTTTATGATTTTTCAAAGAACAAATTTTGATCATATGATATTTGCAAGAGATTATATGCGCATCTGCCTTATTCTAACCAACCAAGCCAAGCCTATGTCATTTGACAATCAGAAGCTTAAGGACATGGTTTTAGTCATACACAACATCTTCCAAGTTCATATCTAAGTGCAATGATAAGCCATATCAAAAGAAGAAGTGTGATGCATGCATATTCTCTTGATCTTTTCTCAACTTATATTTGTTCATAAAAACTCAACATGTGAGTTGATTACTTGATTAATTCTTTATGATTAAAAGCACTTGTGAGCATGCAACAAGTTCAAAACAGCAAGAAAGTTAGACCATGACCAAATTTAGTGTAAGTAATTATTCCAATTACTAGACATGACAAAAACTACAAAATGTATAACACGAGTAATGTAGTAAGAACTTTCAGCATGTAAAAGGAATCACAAAGTCATATATGTATGAAATACTATGCTCATATTATTTTATATTCAGATTCACACATAGACTTCTCAAGTTTGAAAACTCCCCCTCAATTTAACCCTTGAGGATGCATTACCCCTGTTTCAATACGAATGTAACAAAAATGAGTGAAATCCAAAGGTTTTGTGAAAATGTCAGCCAATCGTCGGCCATCCGACTCGGAACAGGGTACAAGGATTAGTTAAGAGCAAAACCTATTTGTCTGAGTCTGGTTTTGGAAATTCTCCCGGTACTACCGTTGGCATCCCGCGGAGTTTATAGTTCGGTTGTGGGCACGCAAAGATTCAGAACACGATGGTAAGTTGACATGAGTATTTACGTGGTTCGGGGCGCCTAAGCGTAATACCCTACTCCACGGGGTGTGTAGTTGTTGTATTGAGCGTCTGAGCACTTGTGAGCGTGTGTTAGAGCCGAGACTGGAAGAAGTCCCTATGTATCGCTCGACCAGTCCTTTTATAGTACAAGGACTGGTCGTTACATCGTTAGCTTGGCCCGACATGTGGCCCTGACGATTACTGATGTTTAATACATAATTAATGAGCTTAATTACCCTTAATAGCGTGGTAACGCGCCTTGACAGTGTCGTTACTGGTATTAAGGGCCCTCCGATCATGTGTCATTAAGATGGTATTAATGACACTTAATTGGGTCTTGAAGTCTTTGATTGTCCCTTGAAGGTCCGAGCCGTTGGGGGTCCACCAGTCTGACTGTTGAAGTTGAAGGTCCGGCTGTTGGACGCGTGGTAGCTCCGGAGCTTACCGTCTGGGACGGGTAGGTCCGATGCTATTGTACACGTGTCGGCACTGGAGCTTCTCTCTGTCGGGGGTTAGGTCCAGGGGTGCCGCACAGGTATTTATCCTGAAGCTTTCCCATGTGTGGGATGTAGCTCCGGTTGTAGTATACACATGGCAGCATCGGGACTAACCATAGAAGGGAGGCAGGTCCGGTCCCGTATGACACATGGGGCCTTTGAAGGTCTTCAACTCAGACAGGTGAAGTTCCTTTGGTCTTTTTGCAGTCCCAAGGGGTATTCGGTACGCTGGGTATTGATAGTGGCCCCCTGGGCCCACCTCTAGGAGAGGCCTTTTGGATCAAGTCGTTCTGCCGGAGGTGGGTCCATCCTTCGGTTTTTGAGCCGTGTCTTCAAGGGTCTTTGGATGTGCCGTTGGCAGTAGTTCACAGTTAAACCGTCGCCTCGTGGCATATCCAGGATGCGACAGGTGAGATCTGAGCGTGCGGATCTCACGCAATTGAAGAGTGTCGGTTCCCGATACGAAAATCGTATCGGTTCCGCACGCCCTGTCAGGCCACCGCCCTCGGGCTTCCTGCTTCTCATGATGACAACTGTTCGCCTGGGGTAAGGACCTCAACTTGATCGTCGGGGTGGCCCCGGGCCCCCTTGTCATTGGCAGGGTGAAGTTTTTGAACTGTATCATTGGCTCCTCTGCGGTTTCGATCCAAGCGTTGTGGTGGCTTACTTAAGAAGGAAAGCATGCACCGTTTGGGTATTCTTTACGCCTTCATTTGAACCTACGCTCGAATCCTCCAAACTTTCGCCTACTTTTAATCTCTCGCCCCGCTGTGCTGCGATGAAGTTGGGACTCCCCAAGAGCCGCATTGGGAGCAAGAAGGAGTTGTCTAGGGTTCGGACCTACATGGGTTGGTCCAGTGACTCCATCAACAATGACATTCGCTGCGGCAAGCTTCCCTTCGAGAAGGAGCGAGCCGGAGATATGGTGTCTTCCTTGGGTACGCCATGTCGGGTTTGATCCCATCTTTCTCCACTTTCTTTCTGATGCTGCTTGATTTCTAGGGTCTACAGCTCCACCATCTCGGCCCCCACTCAATCTTGCTGGTGATGACTTTCGCCCACTTTTGCGAGATGTGGGTGGGAGTGCCCCCTTGCGTGGAGTTGTTCCGGACTTTCTTCATTGTCCACCCCACCAGGAAGAGTGATGAGTTCATCGGCTTCTACTACTTCATGAAGCGGAACCCCCCCCCCCCTCAAGTACTCGAGTTCCTTTCCTTCCGGCAAGTGGGACGACTGGAAGAAAGATTGGGTGGTCATCACCGTCAAAGGAAACGGGAGGCTGGAACTGCTTGAAGGCCTCCCCCGCGTCGACACCGACATTTGGAGTGACGTGCCAGAGCTGTCGAGGGAGTACAGGCCCATTCTAGATAGAATCCAGGAGTGCATCAATGGTGGGGTGAACTCTCAGATGGTCTTCGACAACTTCTTGATGAACAGGTGGGCCCCGCTGAGGGCTAGGGGGCGAACTGCCTGGGCCTTCAACAGTGAGATGGATACCAACCGCATCGAGGTTGGTTCGGGCACCAACTTAACCGGCAAAGCCTTGAAGACCCATCTCAAGAAGTTCCAGTCTGGGAACATTGGCCCTGGCGATGTGCCTTCCTTCCTCTGAATACGCAGGGGAGTGCAGAGAGCTCCGTAGGAAGATGCCACTGTTGGACGACTTGGGCCTGATGGAGAGGCAATCAACCTCCTGGGTGGCAATCCCCAAAGCTTCTGAAGGTGGCTCCGCTCCCGCCCCAAAGCCAAGAGCTGAAGTCATAAGCAAGGGCAAGGAGTTGGCCGAGCCCTCGAGCCGCAAGAGGAAGTTGAAGCATTCTGACGGGAGGTCCATTAGACCTTCTCCTTCCACTACAGCTCCTTCTCCTCAGCGGAGGAGTTCTTCAGCAGTGGCAACCACTCCAGCATCGGCATCTCCTCGGGACGCTAGCTCCGGCCATGTGGCTCCAGTACCAGGGTTAGCTGAGGGCTTTAGGTCCAAAGGTCCATCTCAGTAGAGGGGGGCCTCGACCAAGACGACGCCAACTGCGGTAGAAAGCTTCGGGGAGCCTTCCGGAGCTACTACACCAGTGGCGACAGGGTCCAGTCCTGAGCGTCCGGTGAAGAGGTTCCGCGCTAGCTGGAGCGGAAGTCTTCCGAGGTAAATTTGATTTTTTACCTGAGTTGATTGTTTTTCGTTGTAATCATATTTTGAGTTTCTTTATCCTTCATCCACAGGGTACCCAAGAAAGGGGTTGAAGTGCCGGTTCCTGCAGCAGCAACTGATGTTGCGCAGACGGAGGCTCCGGCTCCAGTTCCAGCGCCGCCCCAAGAGGTGGCTGAGGCCGCGCCAGCTCCAGCGCCAGCTGTTGTGGTCCTTGACCTCGAGTCATCCTCTAAAGCTCCCGTGGTAGCGTCGTACCATGGGAATGAAGATGTCCCAGCGGCACCAGCTCCGCAGGTTGAAGCTCCGGGTTTGGATGCTGAGATGATGGATGCTCCGGCCTCAGAGCCAGAGGTAGTTGCAGTCCTGGCCCTAGAGCCGGATGTTGTTGAAGCCCCGGCAGCAAAAACGGTGGTTTATGAAGCCCCGGCGGTAGAGCCGGTGGTTGATGAAGCCCCAGCAGTAGAGCCGGTTGTCGAAGAAGTGCCGGCGCCCGAGCCAATGGCAGTCGAAGCACCATCGCCTGGACCGGCGGTGGAGGAGGCGCCAGCGTTGGAGTCGGAAGTGGCTTCAGCTCCGGCCGAATCCTCAACGCATGCCCCGAAGGTAGTGGTTTCGGAGGTGCCCGCGCCTGAGCCAGGGTGCCAAGATGAAGCTGTCAGTCCCCCATCTGAGGGACCAGTTGCCGATGACCAAGCGGCAGGACCTTCGGAGCCGACTCTGGAGGTAGAAACTTCTGCTGCAGGACCATCCTTAGCGATGGCCGAGGCTATCCCAGAGGGCGGCCCTAGTGTCGTGGAAGCTCAGGGGATCTCTCTTGTAGAGTGGGACCCAATTTTTGGTATGGAAAACCCGGTGGAGCCTGCGGAGAGGACCCCAGCAGGTCCAGAGCCAATCCCTTTGTCATTGTCCATCAACAATGCCTGCTCCAGCCTTCTTCAAATTTAGCTAGCCTTTTACCACGATAGCAAGGCCCTCGAGGAGGAGCGCCAAACCCTTAGTAGGTGGCACAACCGGCTCCAATTCGAGACCAAGCTAACGCAGACGAGGCTGGCCGACGATAAGGAGTGGGTGAAAAGGGAGAAGGTCCAGTTGGAGTACTGGGGTCAGCTGCTGGACGAGAGGGAAAGCATGACGCGATCCCTTGACAACCAGTCCTAGGCCATCCACGAACGGGTTGTGGCTGCTAATGAAGCTGTGAATGAACGCCAAGAGAAGCTCAACACCATCCACAACAGCCTCGTCAAGCGCCGAGAGGCTCTTGAGGAGCGGGAGAAAAAGCTCAAAGATAAAGATCAAAAACTCCTGGAGCTGCGGGATGACCTCGTGAAGAGGGAGGAGCAGCTTACTCAGAGGCTGACTCTTGTTGACAAGAGTCTCGCGGAGCGCACCAAGAAGCTGGAGGAGCGCTACGAGAAGGAGGAGAAGAAGGCCTGGCAGCGAGGACAGGACCTCACCACGAGGGATAATGAAATTGCTGCCAGGGAGAAGAAAGTGCGGGGCCGGGAGAAGGACCTGGTCGACCGCCAGAACAAGATCCACCTCCGGGAGGAGGAGCTCGGTAAACTCGAAAGGCAGGTTGCTGAAATAATTCAACAGAACGCCAAAGAGGCCGAGCGCCTTGCCCGGGAGAATTCAGAGCTTGCGGTGACCAAGAGATCCTTGGAAGAGATGTGAGGCTCAAGGGCTGCAGAGTCCCAACAAGTTTGGGACTTCTAGGGCAAAGCCAATGACGTGCTGACGTCGATGGGTTTTAGTCCCGTGCGTCCGGATGATCCAGAGCCGGAGCTGGACCAGGCGTTGCAGGCTTTGAGCTCGGCGGGAAACAAGCTCACCAAGATGGGCGATGTCATCGCGGACCAGCTGGAAACCGAAGGACAATCCCTGGCGAACAACGTCGCAGAGTACATGTTGACGTGCTACACAAGCCGAGACCCTCACTTCCCACTGGACCCGGTGCTTGAAGGCCCCATCGACGGAGAGGGAGAAGCCGCCAAAGCCAGCGTGTCGGAGGTTGCCCATAAGGTCGCCTCATTCTTCCATAGGGTCTAGGACTCTCCCTTTGTAGCTCCTGCTTGTATCCTCTCTTCTTTTTCTCCAATTTTGTAATCTCTTGTCTCCAGATTAATCAAATCCAAGAATTTTATGAATTTCATTTTTTGTCTTCAACACCTTTGTCCCACTTGGCCCCCTGGTAGATGTACACAATTTGATTGTGAACATATACCAAGAGGATGTAGCATTTTGTTGAAGACTTGCGCGCTTCAAACTTGTAGTTTGTAGGTCCGAAGCCGTCGATAGTAGGGGCCCCCAGAGGTTGTCGCAGTTTAGTAGCTCCGGCAGTGACCCTTGTCAACACGTAGAGCATCAACGGTTAGTCCTCTGGGGTTGTCGGAGCTTGGTAGCTCCGACATCGACCATTGTCAACACATGGTGCGTCGACAGCAGACCCCACTGGGGAGTCTTCCCACCATCTTTTCTTCACGTTGGCGGCTGACCCCCTAGATTTGCCAGAACTTTGTAGCTCCGGCGATGTCTACTATCAATGTTTGAAACATCGACAGTAGACCACCTTAGGGGGTGTCGGAGCTTTGATAGCTCTGGCTTCATCCACCATCATCATGAGATCTTTATTTTTTCTGCACACTAAAGTCAAGAAAAATAGTAAAATCCATTTTTTATCTATAACTCGTTTGTGCCTTACTATTCCCGAAAGAAATTTTTAGGTCGAACGCAATTCTACATACAATCAAGTGCACTGGCTTGTTTTCTCCAGGTCCAATCATTTCTGGACTCGCCTTACTTCGGCCTGCCGGGGTGTAGGTAGAGTGACGTACTTAGGGTGCAGGACCATGCTAAGTCGATACCACACTCCGGACCTATATTGGCTTGGCGGCATTCGGACGAGTACACCATTAACAATGTTTAGACCCGGAAGAATTGACAATGCAACTTGAATTATATATGAATTGGTCGAGCTAAAGATTCTTGAGAATTGCACAACTTTGTTATAGACAAGATAGAGAAAAATAAAAAATATTGAGCCTGTACAAAATAAATGCACGTGGAGTCCGTTTTCACACAATGATGTCTTTCATTATAGGTCCGGGGTACAGGGGAAACAAGTACACTCTTAGGTTACGGAACCAGGCTAAGTGTGTTTCGTTTCTCGTTTGACCCAAGGTAGCTAGCTACACTTTTAGTTCTGAGACTGTGACAAGTGTTGCCTGAACTGTGCGGACCTTTTGGGGAAGGTCCGACTGTTCTCCTAAAGGAGCCACCCGACTCTGTACAATGACTCTATAACATACACCACATGTAACTACAGACTCACCTCCGTGATATTAAGCGTAGAACTTATGGAGGTGCTCAATGTTCCAAGGATTAGGGAGAGGTGTCCCATCCTCAGTTGCCAAGTGAACGCATCTGGGACGGGATACTTTGATCACTCGGAAGGGTCCATCCCAGCTGGGGGAGAGTTTGTTTAACCCTTCTCGAGTTTGTATTCTCCGTAGCACCATATCGCCTTCCTCAAGCTGTCGGCTATGAACATGCCTTCGGTGATAGCACCGAAGAGCTTGGCTGCATCGGGCATTCCGAACAGCTGCTCGGCACCTTCCCTCTTCAACGAGGTCAAGGTCTTCACGCCAGAGCTGGCCCTGCGTGGCGTCGTCGAAGGTCCAGACCCGGAGTGACCCCAAGGTGATTTTCGGAGGAAGGACTGCTTCAGCTCTGTACAACAAGAAGAAAGGTGTCTCTCTAGTTGACCGATTTGGAGTTGTCATGTTTGCCCACAAGGTGGGCGGAAGCTCTTTGATACAGTTGGCTCCATGTTTTTTCAGGCGCTCATATGTGAGCGTCTTGAGTCCTTTTAGGATTTCTGCATTTGCTCTCTCAGCTTGACCATTGCTTGTCGGGTGAGCTACTAAGGCGTAGCTAACTTGAATGCCGAGGTCTTCGCAATATCCTTGGAATGCAGAGCTTGTGAATCAGGTCTCATTGTCAGTTATGATCTTGTTTGGGACTCCAAATCTGCATACGATGGACTGCAAGAAGTTGATAGCTGATTGCTTGTTTATTATCACAACTGGAGTTGCTTTCGGCCAATTGGTGAACTTGTCGATGGCAACATACAGGAACCTCCGACGGCTCTTGGGAAAGGTCCCAAGATATCCATCCCCCACACAGTGAATGGTCATGTAGGAGGTATCATTTGTAGAGGTTGAGCTGGTGTGTGAATTTGCTTTGCATGAAACTGGCATGCTTCGCATTTATTCACTAGCTCAGTTGCATCCTGGAGTGTTGTAGGCCAGTAAAATCCATGCTGGAAGGCTTTACCGACTAGCGTGCGGAAAGACGTGCGGTTCCCACACTCACCTCCATGGATTTCTGCGAGGAGCTTGCAGTCTTCTTTCCTTATAATGCACCGCTTTAGGACGTCGTTGGCACCACGCCGGTAGAGATCCCCTTCTATCAGTGTGTATCTTTTAGCCAATCTGACTATACGGTCAGCGGATACATTATCTTCAGGAAGGAAATTGTCTTTCAAGTAGCTTCGGATCTCCGAGATCCATGCATCAGAGCTGACTTGAGTATTTGAGTCTTGCGTGTTGGGTTGCTCGGAGCTTCCTGCAGCACCTACGACTCTTGATGGACACCATGGTAATAGGGCCATCGGGACCGCCAGCTTCGAGGTGTTGGTCTTGCCCCCTTCGCTCAGTTCAGTAGGTTGAGTTGTTTGTCTTGATAATCTCCGGACGAAGGTTCCGTCAGGAGCCGGAGCTCCGGTTGAAGCTTTCGTCGAGAGTTCGTCAGCATCAACGTTGTTGAGACGGTGGACATGGCAAAGATCTAGGACGTCGAAGTCCTTCTGAAGCTTCTGGACTTCGAGTAGGTATGCAGCTAGTTGAGGGTTGTTGCAGCAGCATTCACCTTTGACTTGTTTTATGACGAGCTACGAATCACCCTTTACCAGCAGCTGCTTGACACCATATGATAGTGACACCTTGAGCCCATAGATTAGTGCTTCATTTTCCGCCATGTTGTTGGTCGCCTTGAAGTCAAGGTGAACCATGTATTTGACCTTCTCCCCGGTCGGAGCCAGGAGAAGGACTCCAGCTCCGGCCCCCTGCTTTTGCACGGAGTCGTCGAAGTAGAGAGTCCCGTGAGGCTCGGTGAAAATCGGAACCTTGGGTTCTGGCTTCTGCTCACTGAGGCCCCCAGGATTTGATAGAGAGGGAGTCCATTCCGCCACAAAGTCCGCCAATGCTTGACTCTTGATCGCTTGTCTTGGGACGAATTCAAGGTTGAACTCAGCCAATTCCGCTACCCACTTTGCAATGTTGCCAGTAGAGTTGGGGTTATACAAGATTGCAAGCAGTGGATAAGAAGTTACCACTGAAATCTTGTGAGCTTGGAAGTAGTGTTGGAGCTTCCTCGAAGCAATAAGAACTGCGTAGAGCAGCTTATGCACCTCCAGGTATCGAGTCTTGGCGTAATGGAGTACTTCGCTGATGAAGTACACTGGGCGTTGGACTGTCCGGACCCTCCCGAAGGGGCCCGAAGCTTCGTCCTCATCAACCCGAACCCTCCCGGAGGGGTCCGGACCTTCTTTGGGTGGGACGTCCGGTTCTGAAAAAATGAACCAAGCTAACGCATATGTGTGCCCAGGATGTTCATCACACATACACGAGTGCAATCACAAAAGAGCATACAGAAAATTACCACAGACAAGATTAATTAACCAAATTTTATTACACAAACCAGATTATCCTCGAATACAAGCTCTAATGAATATTTATGACAAGTTCCACAAATGCAGCAGAAATAAACTAATTAAGCAAACTAGACTGCTAAGCAGCATAAGCAATAGGGTATAGCACAGCTCCAATAACACCACAGGCAAAGCTGACGGTAGACACGGCCTAGAACTCCGCATTATCGCCATTAAACTCCCAATCCTGACCTACAACTGTTGGGGGGTATTGCAAGAGTGAGTACGTGTCGTACTCAGCAAGTGTGGAAAGTATGACATTTGGCTGATTCAAATGACAACAATAATAATGGCAAAGTGCTGAAAAGTACAGTAAAACATTTGAAAAGCAATATATTATATGTATGTGAAGTAAACCCATCATAACCATAAGTAATACCATAATACGAGTCCACAATTCACCATCCTCATCAATAATTCCAGATTTCACCATTTGCCAATAACCATATTCAATACGAGAAATAAATCCATAACCATCCATAACCATTACCAAACCATAACCATCCCAAATACCATCCCAATACCGAGTTCCCTCTAATCATGGAAGTTGTCCAGGTGCTCATAAACGGGAGCTCGGCTATCATGATAGTTTTAGACACACTCTGAAGAGTTTGTACCACTTTACCCACGTGTTTGTGATTTCATCACCCGTTGGCGACTAAAGAACCTCCCTTATGCAAATTACACTTCCTTTGGTGTATGGCCAAGAGATCACAAAATAGCCTTTACAAAGGGATTACTAGTCTATTCAGACCCCACTGAGGTTTCACCGGTGGCGATGCCTCCAACTGAGCACATCTTCAACCAAGGGCCCCCTCTTGAGCCATTCGGATCCCAGGGTAGTCCCACCAATCATCAACAAACCCAATCCGACTACCCCTTCCCCGAGCATCCATAATGGTCCAAACAGTACTAGCGAAGCTCTAATTAATCAGCTACGCTGGACCCATACTTGGCCTCGTAGTGGCACTGTAGTCCTGGCTTATTCTCGCATGAATCGGTCCTTAGATCTAAAGCAAGCAAACCACCATAACATCCAACCCATCCGCATACCAGGCTTTCTTAGATCACCCATTACCATATCATATTGACCAGTTCATGTTAATCCATATACCATTAATGCATAATTAAATAATATAGTGGTTTCCCATCCCAATTAATTAAGCGATGCAAAAGGTAAAAAGCCCTTCCCGACTCTCTACCATAAATTTCAAGCGACAAGGGTGGTCAAACAATGCTAGTAAACTTCCTACCATAGGATTCCCATCAAATTGACACAAGCATGCAGTTTTACAAACAAAACATTTATTTTAAAAACAGGATCAATATGCTTCAAGGCCACTTGCCTTGCTCTTGTTGTTGATTAGGATCAAAGCCTTCAAACTCTTGGTGCTGAAGATCCTCTGCGGCACTTTCTAGCGCAAATCCGTCTAATCCACACAATAAACATACAAGACAAGAAACGCAATCAAAGAGTGCACAAATATTACTCAATATGACATGACATGCATGATTAATGCAAATGCAAGGTAGAACTTGTTAATAGATTGCTTTTAATGATCACTAACTAGTTCTAATAGCTTTAACAAGTTTATACAGTTTGGATTCGATTAGATCAAATTTTAGAATTAATTCAACATAATTTAACCAGAAAGACCGGACTAGTCCGCTAGGGACCGGACAAGTCCGCACTCTGCGAGATCAGCAGATTAGGGTTTTCTAGATCAACATGAATTCGGAGATTAGGGGTTGAATTCTCGTAAGAAAAAGATAATAGGAGGTATACCAGGTGTTTAGAGCTCCAATGAATCAAGAAACTTGGAGGTAGCACTTGGATCTTGGTGATCTAGGGTTGGTGATGAACTTGGGGTGAATTGGTGGTAAAGAACGAAACTTGGTGGAGATCTTGATCCTCTTTCGTTTCCTCCTCTTCTTATTCTTGCTTGGGAACTTCTCCTCCCTCCTTGATGGTGGCTCTCCACGAACTAGAGTTTGGGGTGGGTGGAAAAGTGGCAAATAGATGTCAATCCAAGGGGTGGGGCTGTTTATATAGAGGTGGAGGCTAGGGTTAGATGGATTTCGAGTTTGGGATGAGTAGAGGCCGGTTTAGAGTCCCACATGGGCTCTAAAAGAGTTAGGCACGACGTCCCTAGGCCCACTTAATGTGAAACCCAAGAAACAAGTCGTAAAACAAAAGATCAACTCGGAGTCGCGAAATATCGGACAAGTCCGGAAAGGACCGGACTAGTCCGAAGTCGTCCAGAGAGAAAATCGGACAAGTCTGGCCAAACATCGGACAAGTCCGACTTTAAACACAGAGGAAAAACGGACAAGTCCGCTGGAACACCAGACTAGTCCGGAAAAGTCCAAGGACTTAGCAATTTTTCAACAATTCTTAGAATATCGGACTAGTCCGCACAAAATCGGACAAGTCCGAAAGTTTCCAGGGGCCAAAATTGGACTAATCCGCAGCAAAAACGGACAAGTCCATTTTTAGTCAGAGAGAAATCGGACTAGTCCTCAGTAAAATCAGACTAGTCCGCACTTTCCTGCGTTTTAAGTGCAGTTTTGCTCCAAATAAATTTTAAACTCGTTCCTCTTGTTGTGGGTTAATGTTGAACATGTATATGAGTGTACGTAGGGCATGATGCATGAATATTAGGGTGTTACAAACCTACCCCCCTTAAATGAATCTCGCCCTCGAGATTCGATGCGAAAGAGAAAAAATAGGGAAAGTCCATCTTGAGATCATCCTCCAATTCCCACGTTCGGTGTGGTGCTTCCATTGAACTTTACACCATCTAATAACCTTATTCCTTGTGACCCTGTCCTTGGTTTCCAAGATTTTGATCGGTTGCTCGGCATAAGTCAAATCTTCCTCTAATTCCAATTCTTCCATTGGCACTTGTTCTTCCGGTACTCTCAATCACTTCTTGAGCTGGGAAACATGAAAGACATCATGCACGTCTGAAAGATGAGCTGGCATCTCCAACTTATATGCTACTTCTCCTCTTTTGTCCAAAATCTTGAATGGTCCAATATAACGAGGCACGAGCTTGCCTCTTATGTTAAACCTCTTATGACCTCTCATCGGCGACACCTTGAGGTAAACAAAATCTCCCACTTCAAAGGCTAGTTTCCTTCTTCTATTGTCCGCATAGCCTTTTTGTCTTGATTGGGCAGCCCTCAAGTTTTCACGAATTATTCGGACTTGCTTTTCGGCTTCTTGCAACACATCCGGATCAAATACTTGAGTTTCTCATGCCTCATTCCAGAGTAAAGGTGTCCTACACTTCCTCCCATAAAGCGCTTCATATGGTGACATCTTCAAACTTGCTTGGTAACTATTGTTGTATGAAAATTCCGCGTATGGCAAGCTTTTGTTCCCACTTTTCCCATGCATTAAAGCACAAGATCTTAACATGTCCTCCAAAATCTGATTGGTCCTTTCGGTTTGTCCATCCGTTTGAGGATGATATGCTGAACTAAAATTCAACCTCGTTCCCAAAGCTTCATGCAATTTTTGCCAAAATCTGGAGGTAAATTGAGAACCTCTATCCGACACGATCTTCTTCAGGACTCCGTGTCGACACACAATATGCTCCATGTATATTTCGGCCAATTGTGCAGCTGTATATTTGGTCTTCACAAGGACAAAATGAGCTGACTTGGTTAAGCGATCCACAATCACCCAAATTGAGTCATACCCGGACTGAGTGCGTGGTAACCCAACTATGAAGTCCATTCCGATTTCTTCCCACTTCCATTCCGGAATCTTCAACGGTTGCAATAATCCGGCCGGCCTTTGATGTTCTGCCTTGACTCGTTGACATACATCACACAATGCTACGTATTCAGCTATGTTCTTCTTCATGCTATCCCACCAATAGCAAGTCTTCAAGTCTTTGTACATCTTTGTACATCCAGGGTGAATTGAGTAAGGAGAGTCATGTGCCTCCTTTAATATTGTCTCCCGAATATGCTTTACATTAGGCACAACGATCCTCTTTCCAAGCCATAAGGTACCATGTTCGTCTTCATCAAATCTGAATTATCTCCCTTCCTCGATCATTTCCTTGATTTCCTTGATCTCCTCATCCGTGGTTTGTGCTTCTCGAATTTCTTGCCCCAAGGTTGGGTTTAACTCCATCATCTCCATCTCATTTACAAACCCGAGTTTCAACCGTTGAAACTCCTTGCATAACTTAGGTGGTAATTCTCGAACTGTGAGTTGGTGACTTACTCCTTTTCTACTCAAAGCATCGGCCACTACATTGGCTTTTCCCAGATGATAGTTGATCCCCAAATCATAATCTTTGATGAGCTCCAACCATCTCCGTTGTCTCAAGTTCAGATCCGTTTGTGTGAAAATATATTTCAAACTCTTATGATCCGTATAAATTTCACACCTATGTCCAAGAATATAGTGCCTCCAAATCTTCAATGCATGTACCACGACCGTGAGTTCCAAATCGTGTGTGGGGTAATTCTGCTCATGTTTCTTTAGTTGTCTTGATGCGTAGGCGAACACTTGACCTTCTTGCATCAATACACATCCAAGTCCTTGTCTGATGCATCGCAATAAATATCAAAACTCTTGCTTACATCTGGCAATACCAAAACTGGGATGTTGTCAACCTCTTCTTTAACTCCTCAAAACTGTTTTGACAAGCTTCAGTCCATCGGAAAGCCTTGCCCTTCATTAGCAACTCTGTCATAGGCTTGGCTATCTTGGAAAAGTCCTTGATGAATCTACGGTAATATCCAGCCATCCCAAGAAAACTCCTTATTTCCTTGACATTTTGCGGTGGTTCCCACTTCAACACGTCTCTCACTTTTCCGGAGTCAACCGACACTCCTTCTCCTGAGATGATGTGACCCAAAAACGACACCTCTCTCAACCAAAACTGACACTTGTTGAACTTGGCATACAATTGATGCTCCCTCAATTTCTGCAACGTAAGCCTCAAGTGTTCCTCATGTTCCTTCTCATCCTTCGAGTAGATCATAATGTCATCAATAAACACCACAACGAATCTATCCAAGTACTCCATGAAGACCTTATTCATGAGGTACATAAAGTAAGCAGGCGCATTTGTCAATCCAAAAGACATCACAGTGTACTCATAAGATCCATACCATGTCCTAAAAGTTGTCTTGGGTATGTCCGATGGTCTAATCTTCATTTGAAAGTATCCCAACCTCAAATCAATCTTGGAGAAGACACAAGCACCCTTCATCTGATCAAACAAGTCTTCTATGCGTGGCAAGGTGTACTTGTTCTTGATTGTTACCTTGTTGAGACCTCGGTAATCTACGCACATCCTTTGGGATCCATCCTTCTTGTGCACAAATAGAACGGGCGCTCCCCAAGGAGAAGAGCTAGGGCGAATAAAACCCTTCTCTAATTGCTCTTGAATTTGCTTCTTGAGCTCCGCTAATTCCATAGGAGGCATCCTATACGGCCTCTTAGCTATAGGTGCAGTTCCAGGTATTAAATCAATAACAAACTCAATGTCTCGATCAGGTGGCATACTTGGCAACTCATCCGGAAAAACATCCAAAAATTCACACACCATCGGAATCTCCTCAATTGCGGCAGCGTCCATATGATTCAACTCCAATTGCTTCGGTGCGGTTTGAGATGCTTCAAATTCTACGGTGATCCCTTCTTCGTTGGTCAACTTCACCGTCTTCGTGGCACACTCAATAACTCCATTGTGCTTCCTCAACCAGTCCATACCAAGTATAATGTCCAATCCTTGAGATCCAAAACAATGAGGTTGGCGGAGAAGTCTACCTGCCTTATTCTAAGGCTTACTTTTGGACATATTATATTTGTCCTCATCTCTCCTCCAGGAGACTTAACCAATAGAGTAAACTTCATATGAGAGATAGGCAAACTATACTTGGCAACATACTTCGATGCAATGAATGAATGCGATGCTCCAGAATCAAATAACATAGTCGCGGGGTTGGAGTTAGCGAGAAACATACCAATGACCACGTCATCCGCTTGTTGAGCATTCTCCATAGAGACATGGTTCATGTTGCCACGAGCAAAATCCTGCTGTCTGCGGTTCCCTTGTGGTTGTCCTCCATTGGGTCTTGGGTTTTGCCTCAGCGCATTGCTTGCTTGACCAAGGCATGACTTAGGACATTGATGCGCAAAGTGTCCAGCTTCTCCACAAGTATAACACTTCTTAACTCCACCAGAATTATTGGGACGAGCTTGGTTTTGAGCACTTGCGGCAGGAAAATTAGCACGAGGCGCATAAGGCATTGGAGGCCTAAGTGCTTGCATGATAGGGCGCTGTTGCACAAACTGAGTTGGGCGTGGTGCATAACCAGGACGCTGAACAGGAATAGAGGAGCTGTAATAGGGGGCATTGGGTGGTGCAAGGCGAGGGCGCACATTACTTCCTTGTTGTTGTCCTTGATATGGCGCCTTCCTCTTGATTTCTTGCTCCATCTCACGGATCTTGTTCTCAACCACAATTGCTTTGTCCACAAGCTTCTGAAAAATTGCATAGTCACAATTGAGTAATTGCACTTGAATTTCATTGTTGAGGCCCCTCATGAACAAGTATTGCTTTCGGCTATCCCGACTAACATCCTCAGGCGCATACCTTGAGAGTTGAGTGAACTTATTGAGATATTCACTCACACTTGATCTCCCTTGCCTCAAATTCTCAAATTCTTGCCTCTTCAAGATCATAACTCCCTCCGGCACATAATGAGAACAAAAATTCTCCTTGAATTCATCCCAAGTAATTCTCTCTTGGTTCTCATGAGCATTGCAATAAGCATCCCACCAATCCGCAGCTGCTCCAACTAGTTGATGAGAAGCAAACAAGACCTTCTCCCGGTCACTGCATTGGACAATAGCTAGCTTCTTCTCTACGGACTTGAGCCAATCATCCGCATCCATAGGGTCGGCAGCTTGAGCAAAGGTCGGCGGCCTAGTCCTCATAAACTCTCCCAATCGGTTATGAGGAGGCGGGGGTGGCGGTGGAGGCATGTGGGGCTAATTGTTGATATTGCCAGCCTGCAGCTATCCCATTGTTTGTATCATGGTCTGCATGAGCTGGTTTTGCATAGCCAATAGTTGCTCAATGTTGATAGCTCCATGAGCAGGTCCTTGCCCATTGTTGTTCTGAGGTACTCCATGGTTCTCCTCCTCATCATTGCCATCCCTCTGGTTGCGAGTCCTCACCATCTGAAGAAAAGCAATAGGTAAGAATCAGAAAACGTCCCCAACTATATGCATCAAGGGATATGAGACTAAACAACTAGCTGCACTAGCCTAGGTGGACATGGCAATGCTAAAGCATCCCAAAATCCTCTATTAAGCACACAAGCAAGCAATATATATAGCAAACAATACACCAACCAAAATACATCGATTCCTGAGTGCTCCTATGTGCTCTAAAGTGTCCATTCTATCTAGGTTGCGTCCTACAATCAACATGTGGCTCTGATACCAATATGTGACGCTCGGTTCTGAAAAATGAACCAAGCTAACGCATATGTGTGCCCAGGATGTTCATCACACATACACGAGTGCAATCACAAAAGAGTATACAGAAAATTACCACAAGACAAGATTAATTAACCAAATTTTATTACACAAACCAGATTATCCTCGAATACAAGCTCTAATGAATATTTATGACAAGTTCAACTAATGCAGCAGAAATAAACTAATTAAGCAAACTAGACTGCTAAGCAGCATAAGCAATAGGGTATAGCGCAGCTCCAATAACACCACAGGCAAAGCTGATGGTAGACACGGCCTAGAACTCCGCATTATCGCCATTAAACTCTCAATCCTGACCTGCAACTGTTGGGGGGATTGCAAGAGTGAGTACATGTCGTACTCAGCAAGTGTGGAAAGTATGACATGTGGCTGATTCAAATGACGACAATAATAATGGCAAAGTGCTCAAAAGTATAGTAAAACATTTGAAAAGCAATATATGATATGTATGTGAAGTAAACCCATCATAACCATAAGTAATACCATAATACCAGTCCACAATTCACCATCCTCATCAATAATTCCAAATTTCACCATTTGCCAATAACCATATTCAATACCAGAAATAAATCCATAACCATCCATAACCATTACCAAATGATAACCATCCCAAATACCATCCCAATACCGAGTTCCCTCTAATCATGGAAGTTGTCCAGGTGCTCATAACCGGGAGCACGGCTATCATGATAGTTTTAGACACACTCTGCAGAGTTTGTACCACTTTACCCACGTGTTTGTGATTTCATCACACGTCGGCGACAAAAGAACCTCCCTTATGCCAATTACAGTTCCTTTGGTGTATGGCCAAGAGATCACAAAACAGCCTTTACAAAGGGATTACTAGTCTATTCAGATCCCACTGAGGTTTCACCGGTGGCGATGCCTCCAACTGAGCACATCTTCAACCAAGGGCCCCCTCTTGAGCCATTCGGATCCCAGGGTAGTCCCACCAATCATCAACAAACCCAATCCGACTACCCCTTCCCCGAGCATCCATAATGGTCCAAACAGTACTAGCAAAGCCCTAATTAATCAGCTACGCCGCACCCATACTTGGCCTCGTGATGGCACTGTAGTTCTAGCTTATTCTCGCATGAACCGGTCCTTAGATCTAAAGCAAGCAAACTACCATAACATCCAACCCATCCACATACCAGGCTTGCCTAGATCACCCATTACCATATCATATTGACTAGTTCATGTTAATCCATATACCATTAATGCATAATTAAATAATATAGTGGTTTCCCATCCCAATTAATTAAGCGATGCAAAAGGTAAAAATCCCTTCCCGACTTTCTACCATAAATTTCAAGCAACAAGGGTGGTCAAACAACGCTAGTAAACTTCCTACCATAGGATTCCCATCAAATTGACACAAGCATGCAGTTTTACAAACAAAACATTTATTTTAAAAACAGGATCAATATGCTTCAAGGACACTTGCCTTGCTCTTGCTGTTGATTAGGATCAAAGCCTTCAAACTCTTGGTGCTGAAGATCCTTCGCGGCACTTTCTAGCGCAAATCCGTCTAATCCACACAATAAACATACAAGACAAGAAATGCAATCAAAGAGTGCACAAATATTACTCAATATGACATGACATGCATGATTAATGCAAATGCAAGGTAGAACTTGTTAATAGATTGCTTTTAATGATCACTAACTAGTTCTAATAGATTTTAACAAGTTTATACAGGTTTGGATTCGATTAGATCAAATTTTAGAATTAATTCAACACAATTTAACCAGAAAGATCGAACTAGTCTGCTAGGGACCGGACAAGTTCGCACTCTGCGAGATCAGCAGATTAGGGTTTTCTAGATCGACGTGAATTCGGAGATTAGGGGTTGAATTCTCGTAAGAAAAAGATAATAGGAGGTATACCAGGTGTTTAGAGCTCCAATGAATCAAGAAACTTGGAGGTAGCACTTGGATCTTGGTGATCTAGGGTTGGTGATGAACTTGGGGTGAATTGGTGGTGAAGAACGAAACTTGGTGGAGATCTTGATCCTCTTTCGTTTCCTCCTCCTCTTCTTCTTGCTTGGGATCTTCTCCTCCCTCCTTGATGGTGGCTCTCCACGAACTAGGGTTTGGGGTGGGTGGAAAAGTGGCAAATAGATGTCAATCCAAGGGGTGGGTCTGTTTATATAGAGGTGGAGGCTAGGGTTAGATGGATTTCGAGTTTGGGATGAGTAGAGGCCGGTTTAGAGTCCCACATGGGCTCTAAAAGAGTTAGGCATGACGTCCCTAGGTCCACTTAACGTGAAACCCAAGAAACAAGTCATAAAACAAAAGATCAACTCGGAGTCGCGAAATATCGGACAAGTCCAGAAAGGATCGGACTAGTCCGAAGTCGTCCAGAGAGAAAATTGGACAAGTCTGGCCAAACATCGGACAAGTATGACTTTAAACAGAGAGAAAAATGGACAAGTCCGTTGGAACACCGGACTAGTCCGGAAAAGTCCAAGGACTTAGCAATTTTTCAAGGATTCTTGGAATATCGGACTAGTCCGCACAAAATCGGACAAGTCTGAAAGTTTACAGGGGACAAAATCGGACTAATCCGCAGCAAAAACGGACAAGTCCGTTTTTAGTCAGAGAGAAATCGGACTAGTCCTCACTAAAATTGGACTAGTCCGCACTTCCCTGCATTTTAAGTGCGGTTTTGCTCCAAATAAATTTTAAACTCGTTCCTCTTGTTGTGGGTTAATGTTAAACATGTATATGAGTGTACGTAGGGCATGATACATGAAAATTAGGGTGTTACATCGGGGACCTCCAGGTTCTTGCTTGGAGAACCCGGAGCTTCTTCTGCAGTGACCCAGACCTTCTCGGAGGGGTCCGGATCTTCTTGTTCGGTAACAGTGACTCCTCCACTTGGAGGAGGTGGCTCCTCTAGCATCTCGCCTTGAGGACCCGGTTCTGGGAGCTGAGACCCAGACTCGCCTTCAGGTAGCTCCGGACCCTCTCGAAAGGGTCTGGATTCCTGAACTGGAGATGGTTTTGGTGTTTCCGCAACCAGGACCATGCTGACAACTTCGTCAGTTGCCGAAATGTAAAGCAGAAGTGGCTCACCAGGATTCGGAGCTACCAAGGTTGGTAAGTGGTGAGGAGCTGCTTCAGCTCCTGGAATGCCTTTTCTGCTTCTTCAGACCATTGGAATGGTTCGGACTTCCTCAATAACTTAAAGAAGGGTAGTGCCTGTTCCGCTAGTCTTGAGATGAACCGTCTGAGGGTAGCTAGACATCCAGTCAGCTTCTGGACGTCCTTGATGCGGGCTAGTGGCCGCTAGTCTTCAATAGCTTTAATTTTTGCCGGATTTGCTTCTATTCCTCGGTGGTTCACCAAGAAACCGAGAAGTTTTCCGGAGCTAACCCCGAAGACACACTTGTCCGGGTTCAGCTTCGTGCGTGTGACTCGCAACTTGTCAAAGACAGCTTGCAAGGTGTCAAGGAATGACTCCTTCTTCTTGATCTTGACGACGATGTCATCGATGTACACTTGCGCTACATCTCTGATAAGCTCTCCAAAATTTTTGTACATAGCTCGTACAAACGTTGAAGCAGCGTTTTTGAGACCGAATGGCATGGTAGTGTAACAATATAATCCATCTACTGTGATGAAGGAAGTATGCTCTTCATCTTCCCTAGACATTCTGATTTGACGGTACCCAGAATATGCGTCTCAGAAACACAGTAATTCACACCCGGAGGTGGAATCCACTATCTGATCTATTCTAGGTAGTGGGAATGGATCTTTTGGACATGCCTTATTCAGTGTAGTGTAGTAGATACACATCCGAAGCTTCCCGCCAGCCTTGGGTACGACGACTGGGTTTGCCAGCCATTTTGGGTGGAAGACTTCTTGGATGAATCCAGCTTCGAGCAACATCTTCACTTCTTGACGTATGAAGTTTTGTCACTCTACTGATTGCTTCCGAGGCTTCTGATGTACAGGCCGAGCGTTGGGATAGATCTTCAGATTGTGCTCAATCACTTCCCTAGGGATCCCAGGCATTTGTGATGGTTGCCAGGCAAACACTTCAACATTAGCTCCGAGGAAAGTGATGAGCACGAGTTCCTATTTGTCGTTCAGACCTCCGATATACGGGTGGTCTGAGTGGCGTCGAAACCAATTTGGACGACTTTGATGGGAATGTCGGTGTCGCCGCTTGGTTGCACTCGGGGTGCAGAGGTTGAGCCTCGATGACGAATGCTCGGGGGTTTCAGAGCTTGCTCCTTTCCAGATTCTTCCTCCTGCGCTGTAGCGAGCGCATGGAGTTCTCCCAGAGCGGTCACTCTGGCGGTGCGATCTCCGCGGATCAGGAGAACACCTGCTGGTGTTGGCATCTTCAACACCAAGTAGCCATAATGAGCAGCAGCCATGAATTTGTACAAGGCTAGCCTGCCTAAAATGGTGTTGAATGGTAAGTTGATCGGCGCCACGTCAAAGACCAACTTCTCAGTGCAGTAATTCTCCCAGGTTTCGAAGGTCACCGGAAGAGTAATAGCACCGAGTGGAGTTATGGCCCCCGGACCTACTCCGGAGAAAGTTTGAGAGGGGCGAAGATCTGAAGGTCGGAGCTGAAGCTTGACAAAAGCTTCGAAGCTTATGAGGTTCAGCCCCGAACCTCCGTCCACCATTACATGGTGGAGTTGGATGTTGTTGATGGTAGGAGATACCATCAGGGGAAGTTGGCCAGCTCCGATCATGTTCCGAGGGCAGTCCGAAGCATCGAAGGTGATGGCAGTGTCCATCCACTTCTGGTGCGGTTCTGCCCTGGCAGTGGGAGCTACTGAAGCCATGTCCCGCCGCATGGTCTTGAGGACATGGCGGGAGGTGATGTCCCACGAACCACCAAAGATGGTGTTCATGGTCTTCCGGCGCTTGTTGTTGGAGACGTCGGAGTCGTCGTCAACGGAGGTGTAAACAGCCTTCAAGACTTTTTTAGGGTCCTGAAAGCCTAACTCCTCTTCAGCCGTAGCTTCGTAGACTTTTTGTTTTCCTTCCCTTTGACGGAATGGAACTTCTTCCTGGCTCTTGTTGTAGCTCTCGGCAAGGTTCTGGACTTCTTGGCAGCCTTCGAGGTTGTGGTTGTTCGTCTTGTGTATACGACACCACATCTTGGAGCTGCCTCCGTCTTCAGACGACGGCCGAGGTCGTTTCTCAGAGCGTGGCCCACGGCCACCCGGAGCTGCAGCAGCTGCAGCAGAAGGTGTGCTGGCCGACGGCTTTTTCTTGCTGTTGGACTTTTTCTTCTTCTTGCCACTCCTGGAGGTAGTGTCTTCTCCCTTGGAGGACTTTTTGTTGTCCTTCGGAGGTGGTTGAGAGTAAATTTCATGGCCCTCCACAGCTTTGGCGCACTTGTCTGCCAAGCTGAAGAGATCCGTGATGCTGGTGACTTCCTTGGTCGCCAGCTTCTCCAGTATCTTCTTGTCTCGTACGCCCTGTCTAAATGCCACAATAACAGAAGCACTTGAGATAGAAGGTATGGTGTTTCGTACCTAGGAGAACCTATGGATGAAGGATCGTAGGGACTCTACCCCCTTCTGCTTGACAGCAAAAAGGTCCAGATCGGTGCCTGGTCGGGTGTATGAACTCCCAAAATTGGTGGTGAACTGTTGGCACAGTTTTGCCCAACTATTGATGGAGTCGGGCGGAAGGCCCATGAACCAGGACCTGGTGGTCCCAGTCAAAGCCATGGGGAAATCGTTGGCCATTACAGCCTCATTGCCTTCAGACGCAAGGATTGCAGTGGAGTAGATTTGGAGAAACTCAGCGGGATTGACAGTCCCGTCAAAGTTCTCCAGCAGGTGAGGTCGGAACTTCTGCGGCCATCTGACCATGCGTAGGTGCATGGCCACGGCAGAATAGCCTCCTCCTACTCCGTCAGGAGCAGGACTGTTCCGAGCCCCTCGCCTCTCGCGAGCATGCTCGATATGGACGCGGTCGTCCTGTTGACGGTAACGGCAATCAAGCTCCGACCGGAGGTCGTGAGTCGAAAGCCTGGTTACCGTATGGGTGCGTCGTGCCCCGGAAGGCAGCGGCGTCGCCTGTTGATACGCAGCATGCCTCTTGTGTTGTGAAGCGTGCGGACCAATTCTACCTGACACGGTCCGATACTGCAGTGGGACTCGCCTCGAGGGGGGAGGACCTTGGTTGCTGATGCGATCGGCTGCTGCTGCAACCAAATGTTCCACATCGGCCCTCCACTGCTCCATTGCACCCTGGGATGCTCCTGGAGGCGGTGGACGTTGGAGAAGAGCACGCGCGACATGGAGCGTGTGTTCAGGGTTGTTGTTCGCCGATGCCGTGACCGACAGAGATGCCCCATCTCGCTGTTCAGCTTGATTCGCTAGTGCGGACGGTGGCGGTGGTGGCATGACTTCTGCTGGAGCCACAGCACCTGCTGGCTGCTGCATGTTGGAGGGATTGCCTCCAGCAGGTTATGCAGCATGGTTGTCGTTGGACGATCCAGCAAGAGAGTTCACCATCCTTGAATCTCAGGCGCCCCCTACCTGGCGCGCCAGCTATCAGAGTCTGGTTCTGGCAATTCTCCCGGAACTACCGTTGGCAGCCCGCTGAGTTTATAGTTTGGTTGTGGGCATGCAGAGATTCAGAACATGGTTGCAAGTTGACACGAGGATTTATGTGGTTCGGGCCGCCTAAGCGTAATACCCTACTCCACGGGGTGTGTAGTTGTTGTATTGAGCATCTGATCACTTGTGAGCATGTGTCAGAGTCGAGACTAGAAGAAGTCACCGTGTATCGCTTGACCAGTCCTTGTATAGTACAAGGATTGGTCGTTACATCGTTAGCCTGGCCCGACATGTGGCCCTGGTAGTTACTGATGTTTAATACACAATTAATGAGCTTAATTACCCTTAATAGCGTGGTAACGCGCCTTGACAGTGCCGTTACTGGTATTAAGGGCCCTCCGATCGTGTGTCATTAAGATGGTATTAATGACACTTAATCGGGTCTTGAAGTCTTTGATTGTCCCTTGAAGGTCCAAGCCGTTGGGGGTCCACCAGTCTGATTGTTGAAGTTGAAGGTCCACCAGTTGGACGCATGGCAGTTCTAGAGCTTACCGTCTGGGACGGGTAGGTCCGGTGTTGTTGTACACGTGTCGGCACCAGAGCTTCCCTCTGTCGGGGGTTAGGTCCCGGGGTGCCGCGCAGGTATTTAGCCCGGAGCTTTCCCATGTGTGGGACATAGCTCTGGTTGCAGTATACACGTGGCAGCACTAGGACTAACCATAGAAGGGAGGCAGGTCCGGTCCCGTATTACACGTGGGGCCTTTGAAGGTCTTCAACTCAGACAGGTGAAGTTCCTTTGGTATTTTTGCAGTCCCAAGGGGTATTTGGTATGCAGGGTACCGACACTATCACCAAGGCTCTACAGTCCAAAAGTTCCTACAAGAAAATCCTTCTACGGTCACTTACGTACTATGGTTCGCATCCTACTGAAAGTGCATCTAGGCTAATCCCTGTGGGTTATGATGATTAATGACAACACTTAAGGGACTAATAAGCTTTGCAAGTGTAAGCACAAGTGATTGAAAGATGGACGGCATTGGATGCACTCAAAAAGGAAAAAGAGAAGAAAATGTGAAGAACTCGAAGAATGGAACTTGAGCTTTTAAATTCTTTGTGTCAAGTTTAGTCACTTAGCTTGAGTGTGTTCAACGAGTCAAAGTGTTAGAATCTCCTAAGAGCTCATAGTCCAAGTTAGACTAGATTGAGAGATGAGTTGAAGCAGCCCTAAGGACAAGGTCGGACTTGTCCGGTTTGGAAGGCTCGTTTAGTCCGGACACATCGGACTGATCCGATGTTAGGTGGACCAAAGTGTTCTGTGTAAGTTCGGACTTGTCTAGTAGGGGACGGACTAGTCCGTGGTGAGTGTGTTTGTGTCCTTCTGAGACTAAGTCATAAAGGACCACACTAGTCCGCTTCAGTCCAAAAAAGTAGTTTCTGACTGAGTTTGGACTAGTCCGTCCCTTGACAGACTAGTCCATTGTGGACTTGGAGATGGCTGTTGGGACTAAGTCCTGTACGGCCGGACTTGTCCGCCCTCAGGGGTCGGACTAGTCTGATGTGCCAGATTGGTCCGTTCTCAACCGCAGCAAACTATTTTGTGTGAGATCGGACTAGTCCGTTGTTGGACGGACTAGTCCATGGTTTGGTGGCCGTTTGAATTCAAAATGTGGTGGGGGCTTTGTGGTTGGTCAAGGATGAAAACACTGGTCCCCACAGGCCGGACTAGTTCGGGGTCAAAAGCTAGACTAGTCTGCACTTTTCCTGGTGGCAACGGCTAATTGTTGGGACCCCTATAAAAAGGGATCCCCTAGCCTCCAAAGACCCTCTCTCAAACCCTAGCACCGCCATTGACTTCATAGAGCCATCATAGCCCTCTCTCAACCATTCTTGGAGTCTTAAGAGCGATTCTTGAGGAGTTGTGAGGATTGGAAGAGAAGAGAAGGGTTTGTTTGATCTTGAGCTCTTGGGTTGATTCTCTCGGATTGACTGATTGATTTTAGTTCATGTGGGTGTTGATCTTCGATCTTTTCGAGTTGTAAATTTGTGGGAGCCTCAAGTTTTGAGTTGCCCCACGGATTTGGTGATTACCCTTGTGATTTAGTGGAAGGATAGACGGCCTTCATGGTGGCTAAGTGAGGGAAGGGTTGAGTGGAAACCTGCCTTTCGTGGGCATCCTCAACGTGGATGTAGGCTCCTTTGTGGGGTTGAACCACGGGATAAATTCTACATCTTGTGTCTTTGATTTGACTTCCTCGTTCTTCGCTAGATCAAGTTAGGGTTTCACGCGTTTTTCGCCTCAATCTTGTGATCCGCCTCTATCTAATTGTTATTACTTCGTGCATACCATCTACTAGATTGCTAGGCTCATATAATTTACATTTCATCGAGTTAACTCTTTTAGATCGCTTAAAAATCTCACCTTTGATCAAATCTGTTATCCTGACCGGACTAGTCCGCCCCCAGGTCGGACTAGTCAGCAATATGTAATTTGATTAGCTTTTATTGAGTTTAATTTCAGGTTATCCGCCGATTCACCCCCCCCCCCCTCTAGGCAACATTCACCTACAGCCAAGTATGGCTCTGATACCACTTGAAGCGTCCTGATCCGAAGATCAGAACTAAACATGTAATATAATACCAAAAATAATGTTCAGTATAATATATTGCATCACAAGTGGAACCAAATTGTGACACCAGGTTCCGAAAATGAACCAAGTGCAGTATATTTGTGCCCAGGATGTTTAACACACATATACAAGTGCATCAAAAACGATATACAGATAATTACCACAGCTCAAGTTATTAAATAAGTACTTTAATTGCTAAATTCAAAATATCCTCGAATACAATCTCTAATGAATATTAATGACAAGTTCTAACTAATGCAGCGGAAATAGACTAAACTGAGCAAACTAAGCAAAAGGGATAGCGCAGCTCCATGCAACACCATAGGCAAAGATGACGGTAGACACGACCTAGAACTCCTCATTATCGCCATTAAACTCACAATCTTGACCTGCAACTCTTGGTGGGGATTGGAAGAGTGAGTACATGTCGTACTCAGCAAGTGTGGAAAGTATGACATGTGGCTGATTCAAATGATGAAGATAATAATGGCTAAGTGCTAAAAAGTACATTAAAACATTTGAAAAGCAATATATCATATTTATGTGAATTAAACCCATCATAAACCATGTAACCATCATAATACCAGTCCATAATTCACCATTGCCAATATCCATAATCAATGTCATAAACCATGATATCGTCCCATAACCATAACCATAACCATAACCATAATATCAACCATAACCATTACCAAACTATAACCATATCAAATCCCATGTTCCCTCTAATCATGTAGGTCATCCAGGTGCTCATAACCGGGAGCGCGACTATCATGATAGTTTTAATACTCTGCAGAGTTTGTACCACTTTACCCACATGTTTGTGATTTCATCACCCGTTGGCAACTAAAGAACCTCCCTTATGCCAATTACACTTCCTTTGGTGTATGGCCAAGAGATCACAAAATAGCCTTTACAAAGGGACTACTAGCATGTACGGACCCACTGAGGTTTCACCGGTGGCGACATCTCCTACAGAGCACGTCTTCAACCTAGGGCCCCCTCTTGTGCCATTCGGATCCCAGGGAGTCCCTACCACAAATCCAAACCCAATCCGACTCCCCTTCCCTGGTGCGCCAAATGATCCGCGCAACACCAGCAATGCCCTAATTAATCAGCTATGTCGCACCCATACTTGGCCTCGTGGTGGCACTGTAGTCCTGGCCTATTCTCGCATGAACCGGTCCTTAGATCTAAAGCAAGCAAACCACCATAACATACAACCCATCCACATACCAGGCTTGCTTAGATCACCCATTACCATATCATATTGACCAGTTCACATTAACTGAAATATCATTAATGCATAATTAAATATGTAGTGTTGTTCTCCCATCCAAATTAATTAAGCAAAGCAAAACTGTAAAAAGCCCATCCCGACTCTCTACCATAATTCCAGGTGACAAGGGTGGTTAAACAATTCTAGTAAACTTCCTACCATAGGATTTCCCATCAAATTGACACAGCATGCAGTTTTGCAAATAAAACATTTATTTTAAACCAGGATCAATATGCTTCAAGGACACTTGCCTTGTTCCGACAGATAGGGTTGCTCAAGCGCTTCGAAGTTTTGGTTCTGGAAATCCTCGTACACGACCTCTTGAGCATTTCCCTCTACTCGTGATCACAACTACAAGAAAATACATACAAATCAACATGATGCACATGCACTAATCAACATGCGATGACATGCATGCATGCAAGGTTCGATAATTAATTAACTATGGTTGTTTATTAATTAGATGCAACTAGTTCATACGTGTTCATATGCGTTAACGGGGGTTTTAGCGAAAATTAATGCTGCTGAAAATAAAAAGACGATGCAACTAAAATCAATTTGCGTCTATTAGATCTAATATGTTGCTAAAACTCGCATCGGAAAAACGAATCCTACGATGACGACGCGTAGACGAAGTGGATGGCGCAACGGTCCTTTGGTGGCACGACAACAACGACGACGATCTCCGGCGGACAACGGCACCCTCCTCTTTTTCTTCTTCTTCTTCCCCTCTTTTGTTCCTTCCCTGGTGGCTCCTATGGTGCTTCTGTTTTTTTCTACCGAGCTAGGGCTTTTTTTTATCTGGCGGCGGCGGCGTTTCTGGTACTGAGAACTACAATGCCCTACTGCCCTTTTTATAGCTGGTGGCAGGGAGGAATCGGTACCGAAGCGGTACCATGGCCAGAGGTCGAGTCGGTCAGGGACTAGCGGGGCTAGGCGCGTGCGCGGGCGGGTCAACGCGACGGGGTCAGGGCAACGGTGCGGGGCTGGCGCGTGGCTGGCGGGTGGGGCCGGGGCACGGTGCGAGCGGGACATCGCGCGGGAGCAGGCGGGGCGCGGGGTCGGTCGGGCGCGCTGGCGGTGCGGGAGCATGGCATCGCGTGGGCGGGGCTGGGGCGCGCTGGCTAAGCCTGGCTCGGCCTGGCCGGCGGCGCTGGGTTTTTTCTCTCTTTTTTTACAATTTTATTTATTATTTTATTTATTTTTTTCATTATTATTATTATTATATATTTTATATATATATATTATATATTATTTTTTTATACTTAATCCCTATTACATGTTTTATGCTATTATTTTCTTTTTCTTCTTTTGCTACACATATTTGCACATGTATGTTTTATATTTTATTATCTTTCTTTTATTCTACTAATGTTTAATGCATGATCATGTATGCAATGCATGATGCAAAAATTTAGGGTGTTACACAAATCATACAGAGTTTTATTATAGTCGCACAGCCTTGTGAATAAAAACGAGAACAGCTAAGAATATTACAATAATAGTCAACATAATGGAAACAAGTAGCTCTTCAACACCCATGGTTCCACCTCCAACACCTGGGTGCGGACACGACCCTACTCGAAGTCATATGGCACGTAGTCAGGATTTTCTAAAGATATCAACAACGTTTGAGTACAAAAGTACTCAGCAAGCTCCACCTCGCCCTACGGGAGGGGATGAACAAATATATATGCAATGCATAATATAATAATGTAACCCAATGAAACTGAACATCTCATCCTGAGATATCCCTCATCTCAATCTCACAACAAGTAGCTCTCTAGTTGTCAGGACCACACCGTAACCCATCCTATACGGAGGACACGACCATTCGAATGGATTTTATACTCTGCAGCGATTGTACGCTGTACGCACATGCACAAAACTATCCATGATAGTTCATCATAACCGACACCCAGTCGTAACATCATCCAGTCCAGTCGCCCTCAAACCCCGATTCATGACTCAACTTAGTCTCCACCCACGAACCATCC
The DNA here is from genome assembly GCA_036927565.1 of Tuctoria greenei. NCBI lineage: Eukaryota > Viridiplantae > Streptophyta > Magnoliopsida > Poales > Poaceae > Tuctoria > Tuctoria greenei. The sequence goes on along the minus strand of JAYESD010000008.1, from coordinate 169,110,086 downwards.
ACCGTGGCCAACTGTTGGGCAAGCCACTAAGATTAGACCATGCCCTGCCCATACAAGATCATGTGGTTGCACGAAAAGAAGTCAAGTGAGATGTCAAAAGAACTCGGTACTTAAGGCTCACCAGGGCAGCAACCATACACCAACAACAGTCGCAAGTCTACCACAACAGTAACCTTACACCAACACTAAACCATCTGCCCTGGTGTCAACTCATGTATGCTCTCACCAAATGTACAACAAGCATCATCCTCAACTATCATACCATCATCTCAATATGCAAAAATAGAACTAGCATGGCTTCTCTCGGTTACTCGAGCCACTAATACTAAAAATGCAATAATCTAGTCTACTACCCACAATGGATAAGTCTCACATATGTGCAGTATGAACAAAAAGGGACGCCGTGCGTCGGTTACTACAACAAACGTGTTCGTATACTGCTGCTGAGAAGAGGGTGAGGAGGAGACGAACGAGATCATCTACTTCCCCTACACCGACGTGCGCCTACATTCCGCTGCGCTGCGCGTCTAGTGGTAACGATTCGATCCATGACCTCTGCACTCACATGTTTCCTAGGTGATGTGGTAGAGTTGCTAGAGTAGCGTACCACCGATTATCTAACAGAGAGGAAGGTGGCGTGGGTTAATGAAGATTGGGTGATTATTTATTTGACTAAAATATGGAGGGGCTTTTGGATAAATGTTATTGACCATCACGAGGTCGGGTCCGGACCATGGGCAACGTACATAAAGTGATGTTTATTTGCATTCATCTTGTTTTAATTTTTTACTCTTTTCTTCTCACTCCTGATTTGACTATCAACCTTATTACTATTTTGGATGTATAAATGAATAATTATTATTATAAATGTGATTTATTATCTTGAGAGAAAACGAGATGTTACATGGGCCCAGAGGACCCTTTCACAAATAATTTTGGCCGGTCCAAATTCTGCATGGCCCTTTCACTTTTAGTTCATTTTTTACGCCCTTTACCACCCCTAGGCACACCCTTATAGGTTTTGGACGACTAATGACAAACAAACGAGATCCTAATGAGATTGGTTAAGATGAAAGCAGAACTTTGAAGAACAGAATTAACGGTGCACAAAAAGGTAAAAAATGAGAAATGTGAAGAAAGGATCCCAAGTGAAGAACAGAAGTGTAAAGTAGTTCTAAATGTATAGGATGTGTAAGAAAGACATATCACTAGAACCCAAGCCTTTACGTAGAGAGTAAAGGTTAAACATTAATTTGAAAAACACACAAGAGCACCGGACAAGTCCGTAAATTAGCAGACTAGTCTGATTTCCTTTATGTTCCCAGAACGGACATGTCCGGAAAAGGTCGGACTAGTCTGGTAACTTTACTTTCATGTTGACAAGTCCCGAATTGCGGACAAGTCCGTCAATACTTCACAAACTTCACCTTACATCGGACAAGTTCGATTAATACGGACAAGTATGTTTATGTTACTGGACACAATGAACTAGTCCAGTCCTATACGAACTAGTCCAGCACACTCACATTAATTAGGGTTTCAAGTTGCGTTGCACAATTTCACGCTAAAATCACTTAGAACACCGGACTTGTTCGGTCCCCAGAGCGGACTAGTCGGGTTGTGGGAATTCCTAATAGTAACTTTTTGGAATAACTATAAATAAGTGATCCACGACCCCTAAACATATATCCAAAAACCATAGCATTGTCACACGTCCCAAGAGAACAAAACTCTCCTCTTCACACATCTAAAGCCCTAAAAAGTTCGATCTTTTGGGATTCAAGATTTGGGTAAGGGAGAGTGACGTCAAGGCATTGTTGAGATCTTGGAGTTTGATCTCTTATACATTCTCGCAATTCTTATAAATCGTTTGAGTGTATTCGATCTATTTTCTCGTTGTAATTTTGTGGGAGCCCTCAGCTTGTGAGGTTGCCCCATCGACCTCTGTGGTAGTGGAACTCAAGTCGACCTCCGTGGTGACTTGATGAGGTAAAGGGTTGGTTGAGACCTGACTTTGTGTGAGCTACTCAACGAGGATGCAGATCCTTTCATGAGATCAAACCTCAGTAAAAATCATTTGTATCGCATGTTCTTGATCTTTACTTTTCATCATTATCACCATCTGGGCTAAACTTGATCATACTCGCAATCATCTTGGATTTTGTGTTTCTCAAGAAATCTAACTGTCACCTTCACTTGTGAATCACATCAAATTTAATCTACAATTTCGTTGCGTTATCGTTTGAGGAAAATCACAAAATCAGTTAAGATTTTGTAGGTGTAACAAACACACCGGATTAGTCTGCACCCAACTAGTCCGACCTTGTTGGTATTTGATTTCTTTGTTAAGTGCTACAAGAAAAAGTTTCAACGCCTATTCACCCCCTCTAGGTCACATTCAATTGGTATCAGAGCAAGGCTCTCTATTTACAAGACTCACCGCTCGGAGAGACAAATGGCCAACAACAAGACCAACCTGATCCCGGAAATGCCCATCATCGGGGACGAACAGGACACCAAGGTGTTCGCTGTGCTCAAGGACTATGAACACGACGATGAGGAAGTGCACCAACTAAAGGCACTCCTGAGAAAAAAGCTTCTGAGCCAGAAACACAAGGAAGAAGATGAAAAGTCGAAAGGGCGAGGTAGTCATCAAGACTACTCCCGGTATCATTTTAATTATGAGAAGCTCAACAACAACAATCATTATCTCTCTATTCCATTGGGAAAACCCCCTCACTTTGATGGAACTGACTATACATGTGGAAATATGACATGAAGATGCATCTTATCTCTCTAAACCCAAGTCTTTGGTATATAGTATGTACAAGTCGAGATATCTCCGACAACGATGAAGAACTCACCTCGAAGCAAGAACAGACAATTCATCGTAATGCACAAGCCTTTGTAGTGATCACCTCATTTTTTAGTCGAGAAGAGTTGACCAAGGCTTTTAGTCGGAATCCTAATGAAACCAGTGAGACCGGTTTGCCAAAATAGTCCAGGATGATTTTCACATACTATGCAGCGAGGAGCATGTTTGCGACTTGCAAGCATATGTGCTTGTGTAGTGGTACTTTTCTACGCCAATAGTAGTTTTGATACAATGAAAACACATGGGTTTGTTTTATGGGGCTATTATGGTAATACCTTTGCTTGAAAGTTTAATTATGGTTTTACTCTAAAAAAATTAGGTTTTGTGATTTTACATTGTTGTTTCGAAACAATGTTAAAGTATATCCTACTCCGTAATGGGTTATTAACAGTGTTATATTTAAGGTAAGAAAGAAGAAAATGCCTTTGTAACAAGCGGCGGTGCGGGACTGGCTGCACGAGGGTGGCAGGCGGCAGAGCGTAAGGTGTGGGTGGTGAACGAATTATACATGAAAAAAGGGTAATTTGATTGTTTTTCTAATTCTTTCAATCATTTATTGAATTTTAAAATCATTTAAACTAACCAGGTAATGACGTTAGAACAGAGGGATAAACGGTGGTTTCATTTAAAAATGAGAGGTAAAATTTTAGACCCTAATTTCGATGGTGAAATCACAATTGCACTTGCTACAAGGGTATAAACACAATAATTCCTTTATGTGTTTGTATGGTGATTGGACAAAATCTTATACGACATTGGAGGCTTAAAGACTAATTTCATATTTCTAATGTTATAAAACTGAAGATGCAATATTTCAATGATATAGAAAAAACTATGTCGGTACCCTAGGTACTGTATACCCCTTGAGATTGCAAAGATCTCAAGGAAATGTCATCTACTTGATTTGAAAACCTTCGGAGGCCCACATGTCAGACATAACCGGACCTGCTTTCCCAACATGGTTAGTCCCAGGGTCACCACGTGTACCATCAAACCGGAGCTACTGCACACAAGGGGGAAAGCTCCGGGCTATGTACCATAACGGCACCCCCGGACCTAACCCCAGACCGAGGGAAGCTCCGGAACTGACATGTGTCTGGTGGCACCGGACCTATCTATTTCCCACAGTGTGCTCCAGAGCTGCCACGTGTCCAACCGTCGGATCTTCAGCCTCAAAACTCCGGTAGACTCCACAACGGCTCCGGATCTTCAAAGGGGAATTAAGGACTTCAAAACCCTATTAAGTGTCATTAATACTATGTTAATGACACACGATCGGATGACCCTTATTACCAGTAACGGCGCTGTCAAAGCCCGTAACTCGATCATTAAGGGTAATTAAGCGCATCAAATGTGTATCAATATTAGTAACCGTCGGGGCCACATGTCGGGCCAGGCCAACTTGTAACGGCTTGTCCTTGTACTATAAAAGGATAGGACGACGATACATAGAGGGGCTGATATCCTCTGATCTGATCTGATCTGGTCTGATCGGCTCACACGCGCTCTCAATCACGTCACCTGAGTTGAGATCATACATCCAATACAACACCAACACACCCCGTAGAGTAGGGTATTACGCTCAGGCGGCCAGAACCACGTAAATCCTTGTGTCTCCTGTGTCATTTTACATTTCACCTTCTTGAATCTCCGTGCGCCCATACCGAACTTCAAACTCTGCAAACACTTTTAGTAGTGTTGGGAGATCTGCCGGATCAAAACCACCGACAGTTGGCGCTCTAGGTAGGGGGGCGCCTGAGATTTCAAGAATGGTGAACTCAGCTGCTGAATCATCCAATGGTCATCCCGCTGTTCAAGCTGCTGGGGGCAATCCCTCTAATATGCAGCCACCAGCGGAAACCTCAGTTCCAGCAGGAGTCACACTTCCACCACCGCCGCCTCCACCAGCAAATCAAGTTGGGCAGCACGATGGTGCACCGGCGTCAATCACTGCATCGGTGAATCATGACAACTCGGAACACGCTCTCCATGCAGCACGTGCTCTCCTTCAGCACCCACCACCTCCGGATGCATCCCGGGATGCAATGGAGCAGTGGAAGGCCGATGTGGAACACTTGGTTGCAGCAGCAGCCGACCACATCAGTAACCAGGGTCCTCCTCCTTCAGGACAGGCCCCGTCGCAGCGACAGACCTTGTATGGCAGACTTGGTCCGCACGTTTCCAACAACAGGAGACGTGCTACGTCACAACAAATGACGTCGTTGCCCTCCGGGGCGCGACGCACTCACACGGTATCAAGGCTTTCAACTCATGACCTCCGGGCGGAGCTTGATCGCCGATACCGTCAACAAGACGGCCGAGTCCACATCGAGTGTGCTCGTGAAAGACGAGAAGCTCAGGACATTCCTGCTCCTGAAGGAGTAGGAGGAGGCTGTTCAGTCCTGGCCATGCATCTGCGTATGGTCAGGTGGCCATAGAAATTCCGGCCTCATCTGCCGGAGAAGTTTGACGGGACCGTTAATCCCGTCGAATTTCTTCAGATTTATTCCACTGCTACCCTGGCAGCTGGAGGAAATGAGGCCGTAATGGCCAACTATTTTCCAGTGGCTTTAACTGGGACCGCCCGATCCTGGTTTATGAGCCTTCCACCCAACTCCATCAACAGTTGGGAGGAGTTGTGCCGACAGTTCACCGCCAACTTCAGGAGTTCATACACCCGACCAGGCACCGAACTGGATCTTTTTGCAGTCATGCAAAAAGGGGGAGAATCCCTGCGATCATTCATCTAGAGATTCTCTCAGGTACGAAACACTATCCCTTCTATCTCTAGCACTTCTGTCATTGTGGCATTTAGACAGGGCGTACGGGATAAGAAGATGTTGGAGAAACTGGCGATCAAGGAGATCACCAGTGTCACGGAACTCTTCAGCTTGGCCGACAAATGTGCTAGATCTGCGGAGGGCCGTGAAATGCACTCCAAGCCATCTCTGGAGGATCGCAAGAAATCCTCCAAAGGTGAAGCCACTACCTCCGGGAGTGGCAAAAAGAAGAAAAAGACCAACGGCAAGAAGAAGCCGTCGGCCGGTGCATCTAATGCTGCAGCTGCTGCAGCTCCGGGTGGCTGGGGCACATCGACCGTCTTCTGAAGACGGTGGCAAACCCAAGGTGTGGTGTCCAATTAATAAGACGGACAGCCACAGTTTGGAAGATTGCCGGGAGGTCCAAAACCTTGCCGAGCGCTACAACAAGCGCCGGGAAGAAGTTCCTTTCCGACAGAGGGAAGGAAAACAAAAAGTTGACGAAGCTCCGGCTGAAGAGGAGTTAGGTTTTTAGGATCTTAAAAAGGTCCTGAAGGCTGTCTACACCTCCATCGACGACGATACTGACGTCTCTGACAACGAGCGTCGGAAGACCATGAACACCATTTTTGGTGGATCATGGGACATCACCTCCCATCGCGTCCTCAAGACAATGTGTCGGGACATGGCCGCTGTAGCTCCTACAGCCAGGGCGGAGCCTCATCAGAAGTGGATGGACACAGCCATCACTTTTGATGCTTCGGACTGCCCTCGAAGCATGGTTGGAGCAGGCCAGTTACCTTTGATGGTATCTCCTACCATCAATAACATTCAGCTCCACCATGTTATGGTAGACGGAGGTTCGGGGCTGAACCTCATAAGCTTCGAAGCTTTTACCAAGCTTCAGCTCCGACCTTCGGATCTTCACCCCTCCCGACCTTTCTCCGGAGTAGGTTCGGGAGCCATTACCCCACTCAGTGCTATTACTCTCCCCGTTACCTTCGGGACCCGGGAGAAGTATCGCACTAAGAAGTAGGTCTTTGATGTTGCTCAGATCAACTTACCTTTCAACGCCATCTTGGGTAGGCCTGCCTTGTATAAATTCATGGCAGCTGCTCATTATGGCTACCTGCTGTTAAAGATGCCAACACTAGTAGGCATTCTCTCGATCCGCGGAGATCGCACTGCCAGAGTAATCGCTCTGGAAGAACTTCATGCGCTTACTACGGCGCAAGAGGAGGACTCCAGGCAGGAGCAAGCTCCAAAACCCCCGAGCATTCATCAACGAGGCTCGACTTCTGCACCTCATGTGCAGCCAAGCGGCGACACTGACATTCCCGTCAAAGTCATCCAAATCGGTTCCGATGCCGCTCAGACCACCCTTATTTCGGGGGGACTGAATGAAAAATAGGAACTCGCGCTCATCGCTTTCTTCTGGGCTAATGTCGACGTGTTTGCCTGGCAACCGTCACAAATGCATGGGATCCCCAGGGAAGTGATTGAGCACAATCTGAAGATCTACCCTGATGCCAGGCCCGTGCATCAGAAGCCTCGGAAGCAATTTGTGGAGCGATAGAACTTCATTCGACAAGAAGTGAAGAAGTTGCTTGAAGCTGGATTCATCCGAGAAGTCTTCCATCCAAAATGGCTGGCAAACCCAGTCGTTGTGCCCAAGGCTGGCGGAAAGCTTCGGATGTGTATTGACTACACAACACTAAATAAGGCATGTCCAAAAGATCCATTCCCACTACCTAGAATAGATCAGATAGTGGATTCCACCTCCGGGTGTGAATTACTGTGTTTCCTAGACGCATATTCTGGGTATCATCAAATCAGAATGTCTAGGGAAGATGAAGAGCATACCTCCTTCATCACAGTAGATGGATTGTACTGTTATACAGCCATGCCATTTGGTCTCAAGAATGCAGCTTCAACCTTTGTACGAGCTATGTACAAAACTTTTGAAGAACTCATTAGAGACATAGTGGAAGTGTACGTCAATGACATCGTGGTCAAGGTCAAGAACAAGGGGTCACTCCTTGACAATTTACAGGCTGTCTTCAAAAAGCTGCGGGTCACCCGCACAAAGCTAAACCCAGACAAGTGTGTCTTCGGGGCTAGCTCCGGAAAACTTCTTGGTTTCCTAGTAAATCACCGGGGTATAGAGGCTAATCCGGCGAATATCAAAGCCATTGAAGACACGCGGCCACCAGCCTGCATCAAGGATGTCCAAAAGCTGACTGGATGTCTAGCAGCCCTCAGCCGGTTCATTTCAAGACTGGCGGAACGGGCACTTCCCTTCTTCAAGTTATTGAGGAAGTCCGGACCATTCCAATGGTCTGAAGAAGCAGAAAAGGCGTTCCAGGAGCTAAAACAGCTCCTCACCACCCTACCAACTCTGGTAGCTCCGAACCCTGGTGAGCCTTTGCTGCTTTACATTTCAGCAACTGACGAAGTCGTCAGTATGGTCCTGGTTGTGGAGAGACCAGAACCATCCCATGCTCAGGAATCCAGACCCCTCCGGGAGGGTCCGGAGGTTCCTCAAAGCGAGTCTGGGTCCCAGTTCCCAGACTTGATTCCACAAGAAGTTACTTCAGAAGACCTAGACCCCTCCGGGAGGGTCCAGGTCGCTTCTGAAGAAGCTCCGGGTCCCTCCAGCAAGGACCCGGAGGTCCCCGAAGCAGGTTCGGATCCCTTCGGGAGGATCCGGATCAATTAAGAGGAAGCTTCGGGCCCCTCCGGGAGGGTCCGGACCATCCAGCGCCCAGTGTACTTCATCAGTGAAGTACTTCATGACACCAAGACTCGATACCTAGAGGTGCATAAGCTGCTCTATGCAGTTCTTATCGCCTCCAGGAAGCTTCGCCATTACTTCCAAGCTCACAAGATTTCAATGGTGACTTCTTACCCACTTCGAGCAATCTTGCATAATCCCAATTCAACTGGGAATATTGCAAAGTGGGCAGCAGAATTGGCCGAATTCGATCTCGAATTCATTCCAAGACAAGCAATCAAGAGTCAAACATTGGAAGATTTTGTGGCGGAATGGACTCCCTCTACATCAAACCCTGGGGGCCCCAGTGAGCAGAAGCCGGAACACAAGGATCCAGTCTTCACCGAGCCTCACTGGACCCTCTACTTCGACGGCTCCATGCAAAAGCAGGGGGCCAGAGCTGGAATCCTTCTCCTCGCACCAACCGGGGAGAAGGTAAAATACATGGTACACCTTGACTTCAAGGCGACCAACAACATGGCGGAGTACGAAGCACTCATCTACGGACTAAAGGTGGCACTGTCATACGGTGTCAAGCAGCTGCTGGTCAAGGGAGATTCACAGCTCATCATTAAACAAGTGAAGGGTGAATGCTCCTGCAACAATCTCCAGCTAGCTGCTTACCTCCTTGAAGTCCAAAGGCTTCAGAAGGAATTCGAAGTCCTAGACCTCCACCACGTCTAGCGTGTCCACAACGCTGAAGCCGACGAACTCTCGACGAAAGCGTCAACCGGAGCTCCAGCTCCTGACAAAACTTTTGTCCGGAGGTTGTCAAAACCCACAGCTCAACCTGCCGAACTGAGCGAAGGGGGCGAGATCAGCATCTCGAAGCTGACGGTCCCGATGGCCCTGTTACCATGGCAGCCATCAAGGGTCGTAGGTGCTGCCGGAAGCTCTGAGCAACCCAGCACGCAAGACTCAAATGCTCAAGTTAGCTCCAATGCATGGATCTCGGAGATCTGGAGCTACTTGAAAGACAACATCCTTCCTGACGATGATGTATCCGCTGACCGGATAGTCAGATTGGCTAAAAGATACACGTTGGTAGAAGGGGATCTCTACCGGCGCGGTGCCAACGGCATCCTAATGCGGTGCATCACAAGGGAAGAAGGCTGCGAGCTCCTCGCAGAAATCCATGGAGGCGAGTGTGGGAACCACGCGTCTTCCCGCACGCTGGTTGGTAAAGCCTTCCGGCATGGCTTCTACTGGCCTACAGCACTCCAGGATGCAACTGAGCTGGTGAAGAAATGCGAAGCATGCCAATTTCATGCAAAGCAAATTCACACACCGGCTCAGCCTCTACAAATGATACCTCCTACATAGACCTTCGTTGTGTGAGGGATGGACATCTTGGGACCTTTCCCAAGAGCCATCGGAGGTTACAAGTTCCTGTATGTCGCCATTGACAAGTTCACCAAGTGGCTGGAAGCAACTCCAGTTGTGACAATAAACAAGCAATCTGCTATCAACTTTTTGCAATCCATTGTATGCAGATTTGTAGTCCCAAACAAAATCATTACTGATAACGGGACCCAATTCACAAGCTCTGCATTTCAAGGATATTGCGAAGACCTCGGAATTCAAGTTTGCTATGCCTCCGTAGCTCACCCGGCAAGCAATGGCCAGACCGAGAGAGCAAATGCTGAAATCCTGAAAGGACTCAAAATGCGCACCTATGAGCGCTTGAAAAAACATGGAGCCAACTGGATTGAAGAGCTTCCGCCCACTCTATGGGCCAACAGGACAACTCCAAACCGGTCAACTGGAGAGACACCCTTCTTCCTGGTGTACGGAGCTGAAGCAATCCTTCCTCCGGAAATCACCTTGGGGTCACTCCGGGTCCGGACCTTCGATGAAGCCACGCAGGACCAGCTCCGGCGTGAAGACCTAGACCTCCTTGAGGAGGGAAGGTGCCAAGCAGCTGTTCGGAATGCCCGATACCGCCAAGCCCTTCGGCGCTATCATCAGCGGCATGTACGCAACCGATAGCTTGAGGAAGGCGATCTGGTGCTACGGAGAATACAATCCAGAGAAGGGTTAAACAAACTCTCCCCCAGCTGGGAGGGACCCTTCCGAGTGATTAAAGTATCCCGTCCTGGAAGCGTTCGCTTGGCTACCGAGGACGGGACACCTCTCCCAAATCCTTGGAATATTGAGCACCTCCGTAAGTTCTACACTTAAATATCACGGAGGTGAGTCTTTAGTAACTTGAGGTGTATGTTATAGAGTTATTGTACAGAGTCGGGTAGTTCCTCCGGGAGAACAGCCGGACCTTTCCCGGAAGGTCCGCAAAGTTCATGCAACACTTGTCACAGTCTCAGGACTAAAAGTGTGGCTAGCTACCCTGGGTCAAACGAGAATGAAACACGCTTAGCCTGATTCCGTACCCTAAGAGTGTACTTGTTTCCCCTGTACCCCAGACCTATAATGAAAGACATCTTCATGTGAAACAGACTACACGTGCATTTATTTTGTACAGGCTCAACATTTTTTATTTTTATCTTTCTTGTCTATAACAAAGTTGTGCAATTCTTAAGAAATTTTAGTTCGACCAGTTCATGTACAATTCGAGTTGTATTGTAAATTCTTTTGGATCCAAATATATTTCATGGCCCACTCGCCTGAATGCCGCCAAGCCAACCTAGGGCCAGAGTGTGCTATCGACTTAGCCTGGTCAAGCACCGTAAGTATGCCACTCTACCTACACCCCGGCAGGCCGAAGTAAGGCGGGTCCAGGTACAATTGGATCTGGAAGAAAGAAGGCAACGCATTCGGATGTATTCAGAATTGTGTTTGACCTAAAACTTTCTTGAGAATCATAAGTCGCAACGAAGTTATAGCCAAGGAGCGAATTTTACTATTTTTTTTGGCTTCAGTGTGCAGGAAAAATAAAGAATCCACGTTGATGGAGAAAAGCCGGAGCTAACAAAGCTCCGACTCCCCCTAGGTGGCTTGTGATCGATGTTAAACATTGAAAACGAGCATTACCGGAGCAACCAAGCTCCAGCAAAGCTAGGGGGGCCAGCCGTCGATGCAGAATAAAAGATGGTGAGAAGACCCCACAAGCGGAGTCTGCTGCCGAAAAGCTACGCATTGGCAAAGGTCACTGCCGGAGCTACTAAACTCCGACACCCTGGAGGGCTAACTATCGATGCTATACGCGTTGATAGGGACTATTGCCAGAGCTACTAAGCTCCGACGGTAGTCAATGCCGGAGCTTCTGAGCTCCGGCAACCTCAGGGGGCCTTCACTATCGAAGACTTCGGACCTACACTCTACAAGTTCGAAGCAAACGAGTCTTCAACAAAACACAATATCCTCTTGGTACATGATCACAATCAAATTGTGTACATCTACCAGGGGGCCAAGTGAAGACAGAAGTGTTGAAGACAAAAAATGAAATCATTAACAAATTGTGGATTTCATTCATCTGGAGACAAGGGATTACAAAATTGGGGAATAAAAAGAGAGAATACAAGTGGGAGCTATAGAGATGGTCCTAGACCCTATGGAAGAACTGGGCGACCTTCTGAGCAACCTCCGACACGTTGGCTCGGGTGGCTTCACCTTCTCCTTCGACGGGACCTTTGTGACACCCGGTTCCGAATATGAACCAAGCGTAACGCATATGTGTGCCCAGAATGTTCAACACACATACACGAGTGATTCACAAATGATAAACAGAATTTAACCACGTCTTAACCAATAAATAAGTACTTTATTACAATAATCCAATAGTTCACGAATAATAAAATTCTAAATAATTGCAGCGGAAAATGGACTAAACAGCACGACTCCAATCCACAGGCAATTGACGGCGGTACGCAACCTAGTACTCCTCGCGATCCTCAGGGTACTCCCAATTGTCTCCAGTAGCTGTTGGGGGGGGGGGGGGGATTGCAAGGGTGAGTACATGTCGTACTCAGCAAGTGTGGAAAGTATGACATGTGGCTTATTCAAATGACGACAATAATAATGGCTAAGTGCTGAAAAGTACAATAAAACATTTGAAAAGCATTATACTATGTCTATGTGAAACAATCCCATCATAACCATCATATTAACATAATATAAACCATATCCAATTATTTTCAACATCACCATTATCCATGTCCATAATCCATAAACCATAACCATTACCATTACCAACCCAAATCCCAATTTCCAACTCTAATCATGTAGGTCATCCAGGCGCTCATAACCGGGAGCACGGCTATCATGATAGTTTTTAACACTCTGCAGAGGTTGTACCACTTTACCCACATGTTTGTGATTTTATCACCTTTCGATGACTAAGAAACCTCCATGGTGTCATCTCACACTTCCGTAGGTGTGTGGCCAAGAGATCACAAAATAGCCTTTCAAAGGGGCTACTAGTATGTACGGGCCCACTAAGGTTTCACTGGCAGGCTTGAATCTCTATCCTCCCACCCACGGGCCCCCTCGTGTGCCATGCGGATCCCAGGGCAGTCCTCCTCGACTCCCATTCCCCGCGCCATCCAATGGTCCATACAATACTAGCAGCGCTCCTAATTATTCAGCTACGCCGCACCCATACTTGGCCTTGTGGTGGCACTGTTGACCTGGCATATTCTCGCATGAACCGGTCCTTAGATCTAAAGCAAGCGAACCACCATGACATCCAACCCATCCACAAAACCATGCTTGCTTAGATCACCCATCATATTGACCAGTTCACATTAACCAGAATATCATTGATGCATGATTAAATGTGTAGTGTTGTTTGCCATCCCAATTAATTCAGCGGAGCAAAAAGGTAAAATAAAAACCTCCCCGACTCTCTACCATAATTTCCAGGTGACAAGGGTGGTCAAACAAAACTAGTAAACTTCCTACCATAGGGTTCCCATCAATTTGACACAAGCATGCAAGTTCGCAAACAAAACATTTAATTTAAATTAGGATCAATATGCTTCAAGGACACTTGCCTTGCTCCGGCGGATGGGGTTGCTCAAGCGCTTCGAAGTCTTGGTTTTGGAAATCCTCGTATGCAACCTCTTGAGCACGTTCCTCTACGCGTGATCATACATACAAGAAAACATATACAATTCAACATAATGCACACAAAATAATCAACATGCAATGACATGCATGTATGCACAATTTAATAATTAATTTACTACGGTCGTTTATTAATTAGATGCGACTAGTTCATACGTGTTCATATGAGTTTACGGGGATTTTAGGGCGGATTAATGCTGCTGAAATAAAATTTATGGTGCGACTAAAATTAATTTACGCCTATTAGATTCAATATGATCGCAAAAATTCGCATCGGGAACGGACCCTACCGTAGATCTGACGGCGTGACGGTCGCGGAATAAATGCGACGCGTAGACGAAATAGATGGTGCAGCAGTCCTTCGGCGGCACGACGACGGCGGCGCGATGTCGGCGACGATCTCCGGCGAACGGTAGTGTCCTCCTCTTTTTCTCCCTCTTCTTCCCCTTCTTTTTCTCTTTTTTTCTTCCCTGGGCGCAGCTTTCTGGACCTTGGTTCCAGCGGCTTTTCTCCTCTGCTGGCGGCTGCTGGTTCGTGGGAAAAAGTCTAGGGACCTCGGTCCTATTTATAGGGGCGTGGCTAGGGTTGCATCGGTAGAATCAGAGGCGGTTACGGCGCGGGAGACCGGGCGTTCGCGGGAAAATCGCGGGGGGCGGCGGGATTCGGCGCGCGTGATGGGGCCGGACACGGCGCTGGCACCGGGCATGCGGGACGGGGCCCGGCTCGGGCGCGTGGCCGTACGGCGGCCGGGAGCCAGGCGGCTCGGCAGGGTGGGGGCGGGGCCCGGCTGCGGCCTCGGGGCTGGGGCGCGCTCGGCGCCTGTCGGCCGAAGCGGCGGCGGTGGGGCCCTGCTGCGGGCGCGCGGCCGCGGGAGATGCCGCTGGCTGGGCCGGCTTGGCCTGGCCAGCGGTGATTTCTTTTTTTTTCTTTTTTTTTCTTTTCCTTTATTATATAATTATTTATATATATATATATTTTTTTATATATATATTAATATTATATATTTATTATTTATTATTTATTATTTTTATAATATATATTATTAATGTTATATTTTTTTCTATTTTTATATTTTGTTATATATATTATTTATATATATTTATATATATTTTATTATTATTTTTATTCTTATTCCCTATTACAAGTTTTAGGCTATAACTATTATTTTCTTCTTTTCTTCTTTTGCTACACAAATTTGTATATGTATATATTTTATTATTTTTTTTCTTTTATTCTACTAGTGTTTAATGCGTGATCATGTATGCAATGCATGATGCAAAAATTTAGGGTGTTACAAACCTACCCCCTTAAAGTGAATCTCGCCCTCGAGATTCGATAGCGTGGGGAAAAGATGAGGGAATTCTGCCTTCAGGACTTCTTCACGTTCCCATGTAGCTTCGGCTTCCGTATGGTGTTTCCATTGCACTTTGCACCAACGGATCCTCTTATTTCTCGTGACTCTTTCCTTTATATCCAAAATTTTGATAGGTTGTTCGACATAGGACAAATCCTCTTGAAGTTCTAACTCGTCCATCGGCACTTGTTCTTCCGGTACCCTGAGACACTTCTTGAGTTGAGAGACGTGAAACACGTCGTGTACATCGGAGAGATACGTCGGCAGCTCAAGTCGATAAGCTACCTCTCCTCGCTTGTCCAGAATCTTAAATGGTCCGATGTAACGTGGTGCCAGTTTTCCTTTGACGTTAAACCGTCGCTGACCTCTGATAGGTGACACTTTGAGGTATACAAAATCTCCAACTTCAAAAGTCAAGCTCCTTCGCCTATTATCAGCATAACCTTTCTGTCGAGACTGGGCAGCCTTTAAGTTTTCCCGTATTATTTGGACTTGCCTTTCATCTTCTTGTAACACGTCGGGACCAAACACTTGATTCTCTCCGGTTTCATTCCAAAGCAAGGGAGTCCTACATTTCCTTCCGTATAATGCTTCATAGGGTGACATTTTCAAACTTGCTTGGTAACTATTGTTGTACGAGAATTCAGCATACGACAAACTTTTATCCCAACTTTTCCTATGCTTTAAAGCACATGCTCTTAACATGTCTTCCAAAATTTGGTTGGTCCTCTCGGTTTGTCCATCTGTTTGAGGGTGATACGCCGAACTAAAGTTCAGCCTTGTTCCCATTGCTTCATGCAATTTCTGCCAAAATCTGGAGGTAAATTGAGAACCTCTATCCGAGACTATCTTCTTTGGTACTCCGTGTCGACACACAATATGTTTCATATACAATTCTGCTAGCTTCGCGGTGGTATATGTGGTCTTGACAGGGATGAAATGAGCTGATTTTGTCAATCGATCCACAATAACCCATATTGAATCATAGCCAGACTGAGTTCGCGGTAATCCAACTACAAAATCCATACCAATCTCTTCCCACTTCCACTCCGGGATCTTCAATGGTTGTAGCAATCCGGCTGGCCTTTGATGTTCAGCTTTAACTCGTTGGCACACATCACAAAGTGCAACATATCCGGCTATGTCCTTTTTCATGCTGGCCCACCAGTAGCATGTCTTTAAGTCCTTGTACATCTTTGTACAGCCGGGATGAATTGAGTAAGGCGAGTCATGTGCCTCCTTCAATATTGTTTCACGAATATGCCTGACATTTGGTACCACAATCCTCTTTCCAAGCCATAAGGTACCCTGTTCGTCCTCATCAAACCGGAATTCCTTTCCTTCTTGGGTCCTTTCCTTGATTTCTTGTATTTCCTTGTCCTTTGTCTGTCCTTCCCGTATTTCCTGCTCTAATGTTGGGTTGACTTCCATCGTTCCCATCTCGTTTATGAATCCAAGGTTCAACCGTTCAAACTCCTTGCATAACTCGGATGGCAGTTCTTGAACTGTAAGTTGATGATTTATTCCCTTTCGGCTCAAAGCATCGGCCACTACGTTGGCCTTCCCTGGGTGATAGTTGATTCCCACGTCATAATCCTTGATGAGCTCCAACCATCGGCGTTGCCTCAGATTCAGATCCGTTTGCGTAAATATGTACTTGAGACTCTTGTGGTCTGTATAAATCTCACATCGGTGACCAAAAACATAGTGTCTCCATATCTTCAAGGCGTGTACCACGGCTGCGAGTTCAAGGTCGTGTGTAGGATAATTCAACTCATGTTTCTTTAGTTGCCTAGATGCATAAGCTACCACTTGGCCTTCTTGCATGAGCACACATCCTAATCCTTGTCTTGATGCATCACAATATATATCAAAACTCTTGTTCACATCTGGTAATACTAACACCGGCGCGGTTGTCAACCTTTTCTTTAACTCCTCAAAGCCATCCTGACAAGCTTGAGTCCATCGGAATGCCTTTCCCTTCATGAGTAATTCGGTCATAGGCTTGGCTATTTTGGAGAAATCCTTAATGAATCGGCGGTAGTATCCAGCCATTCCAAGGAAACTCCGAATTTCCTTGACATTCTGTGGCGGTTCCCATTTAAGCACATCTCTCACCTTCCCTGGGTCAACTGATACTCCTCCTCCAGATATAATATGTCCTAAGAAAGAAACTTCTCGTAACCAAAATTGACATTTACTGAACTTGGCATACAATTGATGCTCCCTCAATTTCTGCAGCGTAAGCCTCAAGTGTTCCTCGTGTTCCTTCTCATCCTTCGAGTAGATCATAATATCATCGATGAACACTACAACGAACTTATCCAGATATTCCATGAAGACCTTATTCATGAGATACATAAAGTACGCAGGCGCGTTCGTTAATCCAAATGACATGACGGTGTACTCATAAGATCCATATCGTGTCCGAAATGCTGTCTTGGGTATATCCGATGGTCTAATCTTCATTTGGAAGTATCCTGACCGCAAGTCGATCTTGGAGAAGATACATACACCCTTCATTTGGTCGAACAAATCCTCTATACGGGGCAGTGAGTACTTGTTCTTAATTGTCACTTCATTGAGAGACCTATAGTCCACACACATCCTCTGAGTTCCATCCTTCTTATCTACGAAGAGCACTGGGGCTCCCCACGGGGATGAGCTGGGGCGTATAAAACCCTTCTCTAGCTGCTCTTGAATTTGCTTCTTGAGCTCTGCTAATTCCTTAGGAGGCATCCTATACGGCCTCTTAGCTATAGGTGCAGTTCCGGGTATCAACTCAATGGCGAATTCTATGTCACGATCAGGTGGCATACCTGGCAACTCATCTGGGAACACGTCCGGGTACTCGCGAACGATCGGAATGCTTTCCAATGTCACTTCTTCCACGTGATTCATCGTCGCTTTCCCTCTTGCAGGTTGGGCTGCTTCAACTTCAATGCGTGTACCATGTTCACTTGTCAACTGCACAATCCTCTCGGCACACTGAATGACTCCATTATACTTGCTCAACCAGTCCATTCCAAGTATTATGTCTATTCCTTGGGAGTCCAAGACTATGAGGTTTGCGAGAAAGTCTACCCCCCTTATTTTAATGCTTACTTTCGGACATACTATATTTGTCCTCATCTCTCCGCCAGGAGAACTTACTAGCATAGTTTGCTTCATATGAGATATAGGCAAATTGTACTTGGCAACATACTTTGATGAGATGAATGAATGAGATGCTCCTGAATCAAATAAAACAGTCGCGGGGTTGGAGTTGGCGAGAAACATACCAATCACGACGTCATCAGCTTGCTGGGCTTCCTCAGTAGAGATATGATTGACATTGCCACGAGCAAAATTCTGCTGTCCACGGTTGCCTTGTGGTGCTCCTCCATTTGGTCGCGGGTGATTTGGCCTTGGTGCATTGTTCATAGGACCATTGTTTCTCCTGGGGCATTGACTTGCAAAGTGCCCGGGTTCTCCACACGCATAGCATGTCTTACCACCTGTAGCATTAGGGAAGTTTGGGCGCATCTGGTTTTGAGCATTTGCCGCCATGTTAGGACGCGGCGCAGGTGGCACAGGATTGCGAGGCGCTTGCATGGCAGGGCGTTGCTGCGGTGGCTGATTTGGGCGGGGCGGATAAGCAGTGCGGTATGCAGGAGCAGAGGGGTTGTATTGTGGTGCAGTAGGTGGTGCATAGCGGGGGCGAACATTGCTTCCTTGCTGCGGTCCATGATGTGACATCTTCCTCTTGTTGTCCTGCTCCATCTCACGAATCTTGTTCTCAACCACAATAGCCTTGTCAACCAGCTTTTGGAAGTTTGGATAATCGGTATTGAGCAACTGGACTTGAATTTCATTGTTGAGACCCCTCATAAACAGATACTGCTTCCTACTATCAGTTTTGATGTCTTCTGGAGCATATCTTGATAATTGAGTGAATTTGTTGAGATACTCACTCACGCTCATCCTTCCTTGCCTGAGATTTTCAAAGTCTTGTCTCCTCAGTATCATAACTCCTTCAGGTACATAGTGGGAACGGAAACTCTGCTTAAACTCAACCCAAGTGATTGTCTCCTGATTCTCATGAGCGTTGCAAAGAGCTTCCCACCAGTCAGCGGCTGCTCCAACTAGTTGATGTGATGCAAAGAGAACCTTCTCCCTGTCAGTGCACTGGACAATAGCAAGTTTCTTCTCAACAGACTTCAGCCAATCGTCAGCTTCCATTGGGTCTGTAGCTTGTGCAAAGGTAGGCGGTCTGGTCCTCATGAACTCTCCCAAACGGTTGTGATGTGGCGGGGGTGGCGGTGGAGGCAGGTGGGGCTGATTGTTGTTGCCAGCTTGCAGCTGTCCCATGGTCTGTATCATGGTCTGCATGAGTTGGTTCTGCATAGCTAACAGTTGTTCAATGTTGATAGCTCCATGAGCATGTCCCTGGTTGTTCTGAGGTACTTCATTGCGCTCCTCCTCATCGTTGGCATCCCTCTGGTTATGAGTTCTCACCATCTGTTGGCGAAAGAAAGGTGGGGACAGAAGGATTTAGAATTTGGAAGGAAACGTCCCAACTATATGCATTAAGGTATGTGACACTAAATAATCCTTTATTAATATAGACCTATATTATGAGGATGTGGACAATTGCCGAAGCATCCCACAACTCTCTACTAAGCACACAAGCACTCAAACAAGCACCAAACAGAATTTACAAAGATCCTAAAAGAAGTAATACAACTCAAGGTCACACAAGTATATCTACATCGCTCTTATTTACTAATGGGGATGTGCCTATCCTTGAGTCGTGGCATAGGTCGAGGACTACTCGTCGTCGAGCGGGAACTCATCCGGGTCCTCGTCGTCGTCGTCGCCGGGGTCCTCGGGGTCCTGTGGGTCCTGGGGTGGTGAGGCAGCAGGCGGCGGTGGTGCAGTAGACGCCACACTGGAAGGCTCCTCGTCAGAGGACTCCTCAGAAGATGACTCACGCTGACCGTTGCGACGGTCTGGAGAGTCTGGGGTCCAAATCGGGGTGTCGGACGCGTAGTCGTCTGGGTCCTCGTCGGTGATCCGACGATACCTCCTGATTATCGCCTCGTGGCGCTGGGCGAGGTCGCGTCCATCCTGGATCTCCTGCTGCGCCTTCTGAAGTCGGGCACTCAGCTGGGTCACGTCGTCAACAGTCTGACGAGACTGCGGGAGGTCCAGGGGTCCCTCCACGTGCCTGGAGACGAAGCGCGCAGTGCCACTGGGACGCTGTGGGACGAAGGCGTGAATCGTGTCCTCCAGACGGAAACGGCGGGCGTGGCTCCAAAAAGTGGCTGCTTCCCAGCTAGCATCCTGCTCTGCAGATCGGCGGGAGATCCTCCAAGCGGGGCTGCTGTGGGTCTTCACCAACTCGTCACCGTAGTAGATATAGATTTTGCAGCTCCACTCCTTCCTGCCGGGGCGCTGCACTCCAGTGGTGTGGTAGGAGAGCGAGAGGCTGTGGTGGCGGTAGCCAGCCTCACGGAGTAGGGCACGGAGACGGTGTCGCAGTTGTCCTGCGGCTCTGCCGTCAGAACGGATCACCACGGGGTGACGGGGGTCGACGGCCGGAGAGCGACTAGCCAACCTACGCGGGGGCACGAGTCCACCGGTAGACTTACGGGGGTTGTCTTGGTGCGGGCCATCTACAAGAAACAAGAATACATTAGAAAAATAATGAAAAACAAATCTGAAAAATTTCAGCAGCTAAACGGCGGACAAAGAGCGGTGCAGCGGTTCCAAAAGAACGAAAAATAAAGAGAAAAATTACAGCAACCAACACAATAATTTTACCCACACATAATAGCAGCAAAACACACCGTTTTCGCGAAAATTTATACAGCAAAACAGCAGCACTTAATATTGCTCACTTCTGAAAATTTTTATCAAAAACGCAGCAGCGATCAATACTTTTTGCGGCTGAAAATAAGGGAAACAAAACAGCAGCAAAAATTTTCGAAAATAGCAGATTAGAAGAGTGTTCCTAAGTGCTCTAGAGTGTCCATTCTACCTAGGCTTGCGTCCTACGGTCAACGCGGCTCTGATACCAATTTGTGACACCCGGTTCCGAATATGAACCAAGCGTAACGCATATGTGTGCCCAGAATGTTCAACACACATACACGAGTGATTCACAAATGATAAACAGAATTTAACCACGTCTTAACCAATAAATAAGTACTTTATTACAATAATCCAATAGTTCACGAATAATAAAATTCTAAATAATTGCAGCGGAAAATGGATTAAACGGCACGACTCCAATCCACAGGCAATTGACGGCGGTACGCAACCTAGTACTCCTCGCGATCCTCAGGGTACTCCCAATTGTCTCCAGTAGCTGTTGGGGGGGATTGCAAGGGTGAGTACATGTCGTACTCAGCATGTGTGGAAAGTATGACATGTGGCTTATTCAAATGACGACAATAATAATGGCTAAGTGCTGAAAAGTACAATAAAACATTTGAAAAGCATTATACTATGTCTATGTGAAACAATCCCATCATAACCATCATATTAACATAATATAAACCATATCCAATTATTTTCAACATCACCATTATCCATGTCCATAATCCATAAACCATAACCATTACCATTACCAACCCAAATCCCAATTTCCAACTCTACTCATGTAGGTCATCCAGGCGCTCATAACCGGGAGCACGGCTATCATGATAGTTTCTAACACTCTGCAGAGGTTGTACCACTTTACCCACATGTTTGTGATTTTATCACCTTTCGATGACTAAGAAACCTCCATGGTGCCATCTCACACTTCCGTAGGTGTGTGGCCAAGAGATCACAAAATAGCCTTTCAAAGGGGCTACTAGTATGTACGGGCCCACTAAGGTTTCACCGGCAGGCTTGAATCTCTATCCTCCCACCCACGGGCCCCCTCGTGTGCCATGCGGATCCCAGGGCAGTCCTCCTCGACTCCCATTCCCCGCGCCATCCAATGGTCCATACAATACTAGCAGCGCTCCTAATTATTCAGCTACGCCGCACCCATACTTGGCCTTGTGGTGGCACTGTTGACCTGGCATATTCTCGCATGAACCGGTCCTTAGATCTAAAGCAAGCGAACCAACATGACATCCAACCCATCCACAAAACCATGCTTGCTTAGATCACCCATCGTATTGACCAGTTCACATTAACCAGAATATCATTGATGCATGATTAAATGTGTAGTGTTGTTTGCCATCCCAATTAATTCAGCGGAGCAAAAAGGTAAAAAAAAACCCTCCCCGACTCTCTACCATAATTTCCAGGTGACAAGGGTGGTCAAACAAAATTAGTAAACTTCCTACCATAGGGTTCCCATCAATTTGACACAAGCATGCAAGTTCGCAAACAAAACATTTAATTTAAATTAGGATCAATATGCTTCAAGGACACTTGCCTTGCTCCGGCGGATGGGGTTGCTCAAGCGCTTCGAAGTCTTGGTTTTGGAAATCCTCGTATGCAACCTCTTGAGCACGTTCCTCTACGCGTGATCATACATACAAGAAAACATATACAATTCAACATAATGCACACAAAATAATCAACATGCAATGACATGCATGTATGCACAATTTAATAATTAATTTACTACGGTCGTTTATTAATTAGATGCGACTAGTTCATACGTGTTCATATGAGTTTACGGGGATTTTAGGGCGGATTAATGCTGCTGAAATAAAATTTATGGTGCGACTAAAATTAATTTACGCCTATTAGATTCAATATGATCGCAAAAATTCGCATCGGGAACGGACCCTACCGTAGATCGGACGGCGTGACGGTCGCGGAATAAATGCGACGCGTAGACGAAATAGATGGTGCAGCAGTCCTTCGGCGGCACGACGACGGCGGCGCGACGTCGGCGACGATCTCCGGCGAACGGTGGTGTCCTCCTCTTTTTCTCCCTCTTCTTCCCCTTCTTTTTCTCTTTTTTTCTTCCCTGGGCGCAGCTTTCTGGACCTTGGTTCCGGCGGCTTTTCTCCTCTGCTGGCGGCTTCTGGTTCGTGGGAAAAAGTCTAGGGACCTCGGTCCTATTTATAGGGGCGTGGCTAGGGTTGCATTGGTAGAATCAGAGGCGGTTACGGCGCGGGAAACCGGGCGTTCGCGGGAAAATCGCGGGGGCGGCGGGATTCGGCGCGCGTGATGGGGCCGGACACGGCGCTGGCACCGGGCGTGCGGGACGGGGCCCGGCTCGGGCGCGTGGCCGTACGGCGGCCGGGAGCCAGGCGGCTCGGCAGGGTGGGGGCGGGGCCCGGCTGCGGCCTCGGGGCTGGGGCGCGCTCGGTGCCTGTCGGCCGAAGCGGCGGCGGTGGGGCCCTGCTGCGGGCGCGCGGCCGCGGGAGATGCCGCTGGCTGGGCCGGCTTGGCCTGGCCAGCGGTGATTTCTTTTTCTTTTTCTTTTTCTTTTTTTTTCTTTTCCTTTATTATATAATTATTTATATATATATATATTTTATATATATATATATATTAATATTATATATTTATTATTTATTATTTATTATTTTTATAATATATATTATTAATGTTATATTTTTTTCTATTTTTATATTTTGTTATATATATTATTTATATATATTTATATATATATTTATTATTATTTTTATTCTTATTCCCTATTACAAGTTTTAGGCTATAACTATTATTTTCTTCTTTTCTTCTTTTGCTACACATATTTGTATATGTATATATTTTATTATTTTTTTTCTTTTATTCTACTAGTGTTTAATGCGTGATCATGTATGCAATGCATGATGCGAAAATTTAGGGTGTTACAACCTTCAAGCACCGGGTCCAGAGGAAATTGGAGATCCCGACTGGTGTAGCATGTCAGCACATACTCTGCGATGTTCTTCGCCAGGGACTGCCCCTCAACCTCCAACTGGTCCGCGATGACGTCACCCACCTTGGAGAGTTTGTCACCCGCCGAGCTCAACGCTTGCAACGCCAGGTCCGGCTCCGGCTCCGGATCATCCGGACGCACGGGACTGAAGCCCATTGGTGTCAGCACGTCGTTGGCTTTTCTCAGGAACTCCCAAACCTGTAGGGAGTCCGCAGTCCTCAAGCCCTTCAGTTCCTCCAAGGATCTTTTGGCCGCCGCCAGTTCAGAATTCTCACGAGCAAGGCGCTCAACCTCTTTGGAATTTTGCTGAATCTTTTCAGCAACCTGCTTCTCGAGTTTTCCGAGCTCCTCCTCCCGGAGGTGGATCTTGTTTCGGCAGTCGACCAGGTCCTTCTCTCGGCCCCTAACTTTCTTCTCCCTGGCAGCGATGGCACACTCTTGCTTGTAGAGTTCCTGCCCTCGCACCCAGGCCTTCTCCTCCTCCTCAATGCAACGCTCCTCCAATTTCTTGGCGCGTTCCTCGAGGCCCTTGTGAGTCAGAGCCACCTTTTTGGCGAGCTCCTCCTCCCTCTTCAAGACATCATCCCGCAGCTCTAGGAGTTTTTGCTCTTCGTCTTCGAGCTTCTTCTCCCTCTCCTCAAGTGCCTCCCGGCGCTTGATGAGGCTAGTGTTAATGGCTTCAAGCCTTTCTTGGCAATCATCAGCCGCACTATTAGTTGCCTTGGCCTGCTCATAAATGGCCCGGGATTGAGTGTCGAGGGCACGAGTCAAGCTCTCCCTATCATCCAATAATTTGCCCCAGTATTCCAGGCGGACCTTCTCCTGTTTGATCCACTCCTTGTCGTCTGCCAGCCTCGACTGCGCCAGCATGGTCTTGAAGTAGAGCCGATTACGCCACCGCCTAAGGGTTTGGCGCTCCTCTTCAAGAGCCTTGCTGTCGTGGTAGAACGCCAGCTGGACTTGACGCAGACTGGAGCAAGCGTTGTCAATGGGCAACGACAGGGGAATAGGGTCCGGACCTGCTGGGGTCTCCTCCGCTGCTTCCAGCGGGTTCTCGCTTACAAAAATTGGGTCCCACTCCACAAGAGTGGTCCCCTGAGCCTCCACGGCAATAGGGCCGTCCTCTGGGATAGCCTCAGTTGCCACCGAGAAGGGTCCCGCAGAAGAAGTTCCAACATCCGGAAGTGGTTTCGAAGGCCCTGCCGCCAGGTCTTCATTTGCCCCCTCAGGCAGGGGGCCAGCGACTTCATCAGGGCACCCTGGCTCAGCAGCAGGCACCTCCGCCGTCATCACTTCTGGAGCAGGGCCTACTTCCGGCTCTGGCCTGGGCTCCTCCTCCGCTGGTGGCTCAGGTGTTGGCACCTCGACCATCAGGGGTTCGAGTGCTGATGCCTCCGCAACGTCCAGCTCGGGAGCCGGAAGGTCAACAACAACCGGCCCTGAGGCCGGAGCTTCAACCTCAACCGGCTCAGGTGCCAGAAGGTCTTCAACTGCAACCGGCTCTACAGCCGGAGCTTCAGTGGCAACCAGCTCTGAGTCTAGAGCTTCGGAGGTAGCCGGCTAACCGCCAGAACTTCCTCAACATCTGGCTCGCTCGCCGGGACTTCAATAACCTCCAGCTCAACCGTCGGCGCTTCGACAATTTCCAGCTCTGGGGACGGAATCACTGCTTCCTCCGGCTCAGCGGCCGAAGCTTCCAACATCTCAGTATCAAGACCCGGGGCTTCAACCTCCGGGGCAGGTGCCGCTGGCGCATCTTCTCTCCCGTGGTCCGGCGCTACCACGGGAGTCTCGAGGGATGAGTCGAGGTCCATGACCATGACCGCTGACGCCGGAGCTGCCGCAGCTTCAGCCACCACCTGGGGTGGCACCAGGATAGGAGCAGGAGCCTCCGCCCTCACAGCTTCAGCCGCTGTGGCTGAGGGCGAATCCTCACTCCTCTTCTTGGGGACGCTGCAGATGATGGATGAAGAAACTTAAAAAACAGTTACTACAACAAAACAACTGTCTGAGGTAAAGATTAAAAATTACCTCAGAAGGCTTCCGCACCAGCTTGCACGGAATCTCTTTCCCGGGCGTTCTGGACTGACCATGGCCGCCGCCGGCGTGGTAGCTCCGAAAGGCCCCCCAGAACTTGTTGCAGCCGTGGGCATTTCCTTAGTAGAGGCCCCCCTCGACCGGGAAGGACCTCCGGACCCAGAGTGTAACACCCTAAATTTTCGCATCCTGCATTGCATACATGATCATGTATTAAACATTAGTAGGATAAAAGAAAAATGATAAAATATATAAATGTATGCAACAAAAAAAATAAAATAAATAATAATTATAGCCTAAAACTTGTAATAGGGAATAAAAATAAAAATAACAATAAAAAAATATATATAAAAGTATATATATAAATAATATATAACAATATATAAAAATAGATAAAATATTAATATTACTAATATATGTTATAAAAATAATAAATAATAAATAATAAATATATAATATGAATAATAATATATATATATAAAAATATATAATAAATTATAAAAGGAAGTATAAAAAGAAAAGTAAAATAAAAAATATAAATATAAAATAATGGATTATATGATAATAAATATATATAATAATAAATGAATAAAATAAATAAGATAAATAAATAATAATAAAAAAGTAATATGTTTCAAAAAAAAGAAAAAAAAAAAGAAAAAAGAAAAAGAAAAAAGGGGACCGCCGGCCAGCGGCCGAACCGCCCAGCCGGCCGAGTCACCCCGCGGCCCCGCCTCCCACGCGCGCTCACGCGCGGCGCAGCCCGCCCGGGGGCCCCACCCGCCGCCTGCCCCCCCCCCCCCCCCCCCCCCCCCGGCGGCGTGCCGCCCGAGGCGCCTGGGCCCCGCCCCGATGCCCCACGCCGCCTGCGCCCTCCCGCACCACCCCGCCGTACGCGCCGACGCCGCCCAGCCCCTGCGCGCGCGCGACCCCAGCCCGCCGCCTTGGCTCCCGTGTCGGGTCCCACCCGCTGACCCCGCCTGCCGCCTGCCGCTGGCCGCCCGCACGCGTGCCCCGCGCGCCGCACCGCCTGCCGCGCCGGACCCCACCCTGCCTCGCCCGTACTGACGCGACCCCGCCTCCGAAAATTTTTCCCGTAACCGCCCCGATTCTCCCACCCGGATACGACTCCCTCCCGCGTCCGACTCCCCTGCCGCGAATCCCGCCCCGTATCGAGTCGGTACCAAGGCCGTACCCTAGCCTCGCCCCTATAAAAAGCCCCAGCCTCCGTAGGTTCTCTCGATTACAGAAACGCAGCCGCCGGAAGCCGCGAAAAAAGGTCCAGGGGCTGCGCCAGGGAAGAAAAGAGGGAAGAAAAAAGAAGGGGAAGAAGAGGAAGAAAAAGAGGAGGGCGCCACCGTTCGCCGGAGATCGTCGCCGACATCGCGCCGCCGTCGTCGTGCCGCCGAAGGACTGCTGCACCATCTACTTCGTCTACGCGTCGCATTTGTTCCGCGACCGTCAAGTCGTCAGATCTACGGTAGGATTTGTTCCCGATGCGAATTTTAGCGACCGTATTGGATCTAATAGACATAAATTTATTTTAGTTGCACCGTAATTTTATTTTCAGCAACATTAATCCACGTTAAAATCCCCGTAAACTCATATAAACACGTATGAACTAGTTGCATCTAATTAATAGACAACCGTAGTTAACTAATTATTGTACCTTGCATGCATGCATATCATCGCATGTTGATTAATGTGTGTGCATCATGTTGAATTGTATGTATGTTCTTGTATGTGTGATCATGAGTAGAGGGAAGTGCTCAAGAGGTCGTATACGAGGATTTTCAGAATCAAGATTTCGAAGCGCTTGTGCAACCCCATCCGCCGGAGCAAGGCAAGTGTCCTTGAAGCATATTGATCCTGTTTTTAAAATAAATGTTTTGTTTGCAAAACTGCATGCTGTGTCAATTTGATGGGAATCCTATGGTAGAAAGTTTACTAGATTTGCTAAACCACCTTTGTCGCCTGGAATTTATGGTAGAGAGTCGGGAAAGGTTTTTACCTTTTTGCTTCGCCTAATTAATTGGGATGAAAAAACCAACACTACACATTTAATTATGTATTAATGATATTCTGATTAATGTGGACTGGTTAAATCTGGTATGGTGATGGGTGATCTAAGCAAGCCTGGTATGTGGATGGGTTGGATGTTATGGTGGTTTGCTTGCTTTAGATCTAAGGACCGGTTCATGCGAGAATACGCCAGGACTACAGTGTCACCATGAGGCCAAGTATGGGTGCGGCGTAGCTGATTAATTAGGGCTTTGCTAGTGCTGTTTGGACCATTGTGGATGCTCGGGGAAGGGGTAGTCGGGTTTGGGTTTGTTGATGATTGGTGGGACTACCCTGGGATCCGAATGGCTCAAGAGGGGGCCCTTGGTTGAAGATGTGCTCAGTTGGAGGCATCGCCACCGGTGAAACCTCAGTGGGGTCTGAATAGGCTAGTAATCCCTTTGTAAAGGCTATTTTGTGATCTCTTGGCCATACACCAAAGGAAGTGTAATTGGCATAAGGGAGGTTCTTTAGTCGCCGACGGGTGATGAAATCACAAACACGTGGGTAAAGTGGTACAAACTCTGCAGAGTATTAAACTATCATGATAGCCGTGCTCCCGGTTATGAGCGCCTGGATGACCTACATGATTAGAGTTGGAAATTGGGATTTGGGATGGTTATGGTCTGGTAATGGTTATGGTTGGTTTATGGTTATGGTCTGGTAATGATTATGGATGGTTTATGGTTATGGTTTGGTAATGGTTATGGTTTATGGATTATGGTCATGGTTATGAAATTGAGTTATGGTAATTGGGCATGGATAATGGTAATTTTGGCAATAATTGGATATGGTTATATTTTGTTAATATGATGGGATTTGTTTCACCTAGACATAGTATAATGCTTTTCAAATATTTTACTGTACTTTTCAGCACTTAGCCATTATTACATTCGTCATTTGAATCAGCCACATGTCATACTTTCCACACTTGCTGAGTACGACATGTACTCACTCTTGCAATCCCCCACCCAACAGTTGCAGGTCAGAATTGTGAGTTTAATGGCGATAATGCGGAGATCTAGGCCGTGTCTACCGTCAGCTTGCCTGTGGTGTTGCATGGAGCTGCGCTATCCCTTTTGCTTAGTTTGCTTATTTGCTTAATTAGTTTATATCCGCTGCATTAGTTAAACTTATCATTAATATTCATTAGAGCTTGTATTCGAGGATTTAAGGAAATATGTAATAAGAGTACTTATTTAATAATTTGAGCTGTGGTAATTATCTGTTTATCATTTGTGAATCACTCGTGTATGTGTGTTAAACATCCTGGGCACACATATGCGTTAGCTTGGTTCATTTTCGGAACCGAGCGTCACAGATTGGTATCAGAGCGAGGTTGACCGTAGGATGCAGCCTAGATAGAATGGACACTTTAGAGCACATAGGAGCACTCAGGAATCGATGTGTTTTTGTTGGTGTGCTGTTTGCTATATATTGTTTGCTTGTGTGCTTAATAGAGGATTTTGGGATGCCTTAGCATTGCCATGTCCACCTAGGCTAGTGTAGCTAGTTGGTTAGCTTCATATCCCTTGATGCATATAGTTGGGGACGTTTCTAAATTCTTACCTATTGCTTTTCTCTAGATGGTGAGGACTCGCAACCAGAGAGATGCCAATGACGAGTAGGAGAACAATAGAGAACCTCAGAACAACAATGGACAAGGACCTGCTCATGGAGCTATCAACATTGAGCAACTCTTGGCTATGCAAAACCAGCTCATGCAGACCATGATACAGACCATGGGACAGCTGCAGGCTGGCAATATCAACAATCAGCCCCACATGCCTCCACCGCCACCCCTATCTCCTCATAACCGATTGGGAGAGTTTATGAGGACTAGGCCGCCAACCTTTGCTCAAGCTGCTGACCCTATGGACGCTGATGATTGGCTCAAGTCCGTGGAGAAGAAACTTGCTATTGTCCAATGTAGTGACCGGGAGAAGGTCCTATTTGCTTCTCATCAACTCGTTGGAGCAGCCGCCGATTGGTGGGATTCACTATGCAATGCTCATGAGAATCAAGAGAGGATCACCTGGGCGGAATTCAAAGAGAGTTTCCATTCTCATTACGTGCCGGAAGGTGTTATGCTCTTGAAGAGGCAAGAATTTGAGAATTTAAGGCAAGGAAGATCAAGCGTGAGTGAATATCTCAATAAATTCACTCAACTCTCAAGGTATGCACCTGAGGATGTTAGTCGGGACAGCCGGAAGCAATATTTGTTCATGAGAGGCTTGAACAATGAGATCCAAGTGCAACTACTCAACTGCGATTATGCCAATTTCCAGAAGCTGGTGGACAAAGCAATTGTGGTTGAGAACAAAATCCGTGAGATGGAGCAAGAAATCAAGAGGAAGGCGCCGTATCAAGGACAGCAACAAGGAAGTAATGTGCGCCCTCGCCTTGCACCACCAAATGCGCCTCATTACAGCTCCACTATTCCTGCTCAGTGCCCTGATTTTGCACCACGCCCAACTCAGTTTGTGCAGCAGCGCCCTGATATGCAAGCAATGTCTTATGCGCCTCGTGCTGATTTTCCTGGAACCAATGCTCAAAACCAAGCTCGTCCTAATAATTCTGGTGGAGTCAAGAGGTGCTATACTTGTGGAGAAGCTGGACACTTTGCGAATCAGTGTCCTAAGTCAGGCCTTGGTCAAAGAAGCAATGCGTCGAGGCAAAACCCAAGATCTAATGGAGGACAGCCACAAGGAAACCGTGGACAGCAGAATTTTGCTCGTGGCAACGTGAACCATGTCTATACGGAGGATGCTCAACAAGCGGATGACGTGGTCAATGGTATGTTTCTCGCCAACTCCAACTCCGCGACTATGATATTTGATTCTGAAGCATCGCATTGATTCATTGCATCAAGGTATGTTGCCAATTATAGTTTGCCTGTCTCTCATATGAAGTTTACCCTATTAGTTAAGTCTCCTGGAGGAGAGATGAGGACAAGTATAGTATGTCCAAAAATAAGCCTTAGAATAAAGGGGGTAGACTTCTCCGTCAACCTCATTGTTTTGGATTCACAAGGAATAAGAGGATCCGTTGGTGCAAAGTGCAAAAGAAACACCATACGGAAACCGAAGCTACATGGGAACGTGAAGAAGATCTGAAGGCAGAATTCCCTCACCTTTTCTCCACGCTATCGAATCTCGAGGGCGAGATTCACTTTAAGGGGGGTAGAATTGTAACACCCTAAATTTTCGCATCCTGCATTGCATACATGATCATGTATTAAACATTAGTAGGATAAAAGAAAAATGATAAAATATATAAATGTATGCAACAAAAAAAATAAAATAAATAATAATTATAGCCTAAAACTTGTAATAGGGAATAAGTATAAAAATAACAATAAAAAAATATATATAAAAGTATATATATAAATAATATATAACAATATATAAAAATAGATAAAATATTAATATTAATAATATATGTTATAAAAATAATAAATAATAAATAATAAATATAAATATATAATATGAATAATAATATATATATAAAAAATATATATATAATAAATTATAAAAGGAAGTATAAAAAGAAAAGTAAAATAAAAAAATATAAATATAAAATAATGGATTATATGATAATAAATATATATATAATAATAAATGAATAAAATAAATAAGATAAATAAATAATAAAAAAAAGTAATATGTTTCAAAAAAAAAAAGGGGACCGTCGGCCAGCGGTCGAACCGCCCAGCCGGCCGAGTCACCCCGCGGCCCCGCCTCCCACGCGCGCTCACGCGCGGCGCAGCCCGCCCGGGGGCCCCACCCGCCGCCTGCCCCCCCCCCCCCCCCCGGCCGCGTGCCGCCCGAGGCGCCCGGGCCCCGCCCCGATGCCCCACGCCGCCTGCGCCCTCCCGCACCACCCCGCCGTACGCGCCGACGCCGCCCAGCCCCTGCGCGCGCGCGACCCCAGCCCGCCGCCTTGGCTCCCGTGCCGGGTCCCACCCACTGACCCCGCCTGCCGCCTGCCGCTGGCCGCCCGCACGCGTGCCCCGCGCGCCGCACCGCCTGCCGCGCCGGACCCCACCCTGCCTCGCCCGTACCGACGCAACCCCGCCTCCGAAAATTTTTCCCGTAACCGCCCCGATTCTCCCGCCCGGATACGACTCCCTCCCGCGTCCGACTCCCCTGCCGCGAATCCCGCCCCGTATCGAGTCGGTACCAAGGTCGTACCCTAGCCTCGCCCCTATAAAAAGCCCCAGCCTCCGTAGGTTCTCTCGATTACAGAAACGCAGCCGCCGGAAGCCGCGAAAAAAGGTCCAGGGGCTGCGCCAGGGAAGAAAAGAGGGAAGAAAAAAGAAGGGGAAGAAGAGGAAGAAAAAGAGGAGGGCGCCACCGTTCGCCGGAGATCGTCGCCGACATCGCGCCGCCGTCGTCGTGCCACCGAAGGACTGCTGCACCATCTACTTCGTCTACGCGTCGCATTTGTTCCGCGACCGTCAAGCCGTCAGATCTACGGTAGGATTTGTTCCCGATGCGAATCTTAGCGACCGTATTGGATCTAATAGACATAAATTTATTTTAGTTGCACCGTAATTTTATTTTCAGCAACATTAATCCACGTTAAAATCCCCGTAAACTCATATAAACACGTATGAACTAG
Source organism: Tuctoria greenei (assembly GCA_036927565.1). Taxonomy (NCBI): domain Eukaryota; kingdom Viridiplantae; phylum Streptophyta; class Magnoliopsida; order Poales; family Poaceae; genus Tuctoria; species Tuctoria greenei. The sequence continues at coordinate 169,077,719 of JAYESD010000008.1, read as the reverse complement.
TTGCATCTAATTAATAGACAACCGTAGTTAACTAATTATTGTACCTTGCATGCATGCATATCATCGCATGTTGATTAATGTGTGTGCATCATGTTGAATTGTATGTATGTTCTTGTATGTGTGATCATGAGTAGAGGGAAGTGCTCAAGAGGTCGTATACGAGGATTTTCAGAATCAAGATTTCGAAGCGCTTGTGCAACCCCATCCGCCGGAGCAAGGCAAGTGTCCTTGAAGCATATTGATCCTGTTTTTAAAATAAATGTTTTGTTTGCAAAACTGCATGCTGTGTCAATTTGATGGGAATCCTATGGTAGGAAGTTTACTAGATTTGCTAAACCACCTTTGTCGCCTGGAATTTATGGTAGAGAGACGGGAAAGGTTTTTACCTTTTTGCTTCGCCTAATTAATTGGGATGAAAAAACAAACACTACACATTTAATTATGTATTAATGATATTCTGATTAATGTGGACTGGTTAAATCTGGTATGGTGATGGGTGATCTAAGCAAGCCTGGTATGTGGATGGGTTGGATGTTATGGTGGTTTGCTTGCTTTAGATCTAAGGACCGGTTCATGCGAGAATACGCTAGGACTACAGTGCCACCATGAGGCCAAGTATGGGTGCGGCGTAGCTGATTAATTAGGGCTTTGCTAGTGCTGTTTGGACCATTGTGGATGCTCGGGGAAGGGGTAGTCGGATTTGGGTTTGTTGATGATTGGTGGGACTACACTGGGATCCGAATGGCTCAAGAGGGGGCCCTTGGTTGAAGATGTGCTCAGTTGGAGGCATCGCCACCGGTGAAACCTCAGTGGGGTCTGAATAGGCTAGTAATCCCTTTGTAAAGGCTATTTTGTGATCTCTTGGCCATACACCAAAGGAAGTGTAATTGGCATAAGGGAGGTTCTTTAGTCGCCGACGGGTGATGAAATCACAAACACGTGGGTAAAGTGGTACAAACTCTGCAGAGTATTAAACTATCATGATAGCCGTGCTCCCGGTTATGAGCGTCTGGATGACCTACATGATTAGAGTTGGAAATTGGGATTTGGGATGGTTATGGTCTGGTAATGGTTATGGTTGGTTTATGGTTATGGTCTGGTAATGGTTATGGATGGTTCATGGTTATGGTTTGGTAATGGTTATGGTTTATGGATTATGGTCATGGTTATGAAATTGAGTTATGGTAATTGGGCATGGATAATGGTAATGTTGGCAATAATTGGATATGGTTATATTTTGTTAATATGATGGGATTTGTTTCACCTAGACATAGTATAATGCTTTTCAAATATTTTACTGTACTTTTCAGCACTTAGCCATTATTACATTCGTCATTTGAATCAGCCACATGTCATACTTTCCACACTTGCTGAGTACGACATGTACTCACTCTTGCAATCCCCCACCCAACAGTTGCAGGTCAGAATTGTGAGTTTAATGGCGATAATGCGGAGATCTAGGCCGTGTCTACCGTCAGCTTGCCTGTGGTGTTGCATGGAGCTGCGCTATCCCTTTTGCTTAGTTTGCTTAGTTGCTTAATTAGTTTATATCCGCTGCATTAGTTAAACTTATCATTAATATTCATTAGAGCTTGTATTCGAGGATTTAAGGAAATATGTAATAAGAGTACTTATTTAATAATTTGAGCTGTGGTAATTATCTGTTTATCATTTGTGAATCACTCGTGTATGTGTGTTAAACATCCTGGGCACACATATGTGTTAGCTTGGTTCATTTTCGGAACCGGGCGTCACACAGAGACCTCGGCTGGCCCTGGTACTGGAGTCACATGCCCGGAGCTAGTACCCCGGGAAGACGCTGCTGCAGATGTAGTCGCCACAGTTGTAGAAGACCTCCCCCTCCGGGGAGAAGGAGCTGCTGCACAGGGAGCAGGCCTGACAAACCTTCTGTCGGCATGCTTTAGCTTCCTCTTTCGGCTCGAGGGTTCGGCCACCGGCTCCTTGCCCTTGCCGACAACTTCGGTCCTTGGCTACGGGGCAGGGTCGGAGCCACCTTCAGAAGCCCCAGGGATTACCACCCTGGAAGTCGATCGTCTCTCGATGACACCAAGGTCGTCAAGCACCGGCATCGTCCGCCGAAGCTCCCTGCTGAACTGTACTTCCACGTTCAGGGGGAGGAAAGCTGGTGGTGGGGTTAAGTCATCACCCGCGACGTCGATGCTGTGCTGGAACTTCTTGATATGAAACTCCAAGGTCGACCCCTCCATGTTGGACTTCAGCCCGGTCTCGACCCGGTCGTCGTCCATCACACTGTTGAGGGACCAAGCGAGTTTTTCTCTCCTCTTCAACGGTGCCCACCTGTTGACCAGGAAATTGCAAAATACCGCCTGAGGAGTTAATCCTCCCTCCACACAATGGCGAATCCTGGTCAGAGCAGGGTTGAGGGCATTCGACAGCACCGAAGCTTCACTCCAGACTGCAGTGTCGATGTTGGGGAGGCCTTCGGGCAGCTCCAGCTTCTCGTGCTCCTCCACCCGGATGACTATCCAGTCTTTCTTCCAATCGTCCCACTTTCCAAAGGGAAACGACCGGAGGTACTTGAATGGGCACTTCTTGCGCTTCACAAAGTAGTAGAAGCCAAGGTACTCATCACCCTTTCCGGTGGTATGGACGGTGAAGAAGGTCCAGAAAAGCTCAATGCAGGGGGGGATGCCCTCCCACATTTCACAGAAGTGGATGAAGACAGACACTAGAAGAATGGAGTGGGGGCCAAGGTGATACAGCTGCAGACCATATAAGTCTAGCAGCATCAAGAAAAGGGGGGGAAAAGGTGGGATCAACCCCACCATGGCGTACGCAGAAAAGTACACCATCTCGCCGGCGTGTTCCTTCTCGAATGGGAGCTCTCCCCCGGCGCGGACCAGGTGGTTGAAGAAGTCCGGGGACCACCCCATGAGGGCCCGGACCTTCTTCAGGTCACTCTCGGTCTTCAAGCGACTCTTGCGGAGACCCAACTCCATCGCAGCACAGCGAGGCAAGGGAGGAAAAGCAAGCACAAGTTTGAGAGTTCGAGCGCAAGTTCAGATGAGAGACGTAAAGAACCCCAGACGGTGCGCGCTTTCCTTCTTAAGTAAGCCCCCGCAACGCTTGGATGGAAACCGCATAGAAGCCGAAGATACTATTCAAAAATTTCACCCTGCCGATGACAAGAGGGCCCGGGACCACCCCGACGATCAAGTCGAGGTTCTTACCCAGGCGAACAGTAGTCAACATGAAAGGCGGGAAGCCCAAAGGCGGCGGCCTGACAAGGCGCGTGGAACCGATACGATTTTCGTATCGAGAACTGGCAACCTTCAATTGCGTGAGATCCGCACGCCAAAGATCTCATTTGCCGCACCCAGGATATGCCACGCGGCGAGGATTTAACTCCAAAACTATCGCCAACGGCACATCTGAAGACCTTCGAAGACTCGGCTCAAAAGTCGAAGGATGGACCCACCTCCGGCGGAATGACTTCACCCAAGGGGTCTTCCCCAGAGGTGGGCCCAGGGGGCCGCTGCCGATACCCTGGGTACCGTATACCCCTTGAGATTGCAAAGATCTCAAGGAAATGTCATCTACTTGATTTGAAAACCTTCGGAGGCCCACATGTCAGACATAACCAGACCCGCTTTCCCAACATGGTTAGTCTCAGGGTCGCCACATGTACCATCAAACCGGAGCTACCGCCCACAAGGAAGAAAGCTCCGGGCTATGTACCATAACGGCACCCCCGGACCTAACCCCAGACCGAGGGAAGCTCCGGAACTAACACGTGTCTGGTAGCACCGGACCTATCTGTTCTCCACAGTGTGCTCCAAAGCTGCCACGTGTCCAACCGTCGGATCTTCAGCCTCAAACCTCCGGTAGACTCCACAACGGCTCCAGATCTTCAAAGGGGAATCAAGGACTTCAAAATCCGATTAAGTGTCATTAATACTATGTTAATGACACACGATCGGACGACCCTTATTACCTGTAACGGCGCCGTCAAAGCCCATAACTCGGTCATTAAGGGTAATTAAGCGCATCAAATGTGTATCAATATTAGTAACCGTCGGGGCCACATGTCGGGCCAGGCCAACTTGTAACGGCATGTCCTTGTACTATAAAAGGACAGGTCGGCGATACATAGAGGGGGCTGATATCATCTGATATCCTCTGATCTGATCTGATCTGGTCTGATCGGCTCACACGCGCTCTCAACTCACATCATCTGAGTTGATATCATACATCCAATACAACACCAACACACCCCGTGGGGTAGGATATTACGCTCAGGCGGCCCGGACCACGTAAATCCTTGTGTCTCCTGTGTCATTTTACATTTCACCTTCTTGAATCTCCGCGCGCCCACACCGAACTTCAAACTCTGCAAACACTTTTAGTAGTGTCGGGAGATCTGCCGGATCAAAACCACCGACAAACTACTTCGTTAATGGTCTTGTTTGACAGAGCTTGAGGTTGTTAAAAACAACTTATGCTTATATTCTGCTTTTAGTTTATTATGAGAATGAGCTGAATAATAAGCTGTTGTAAAAGTCTGTTGTGATTGGACAAAATCTTATATGCCATTGGAGGCTTAAAGATTAATTTCATATTTCTAGTGTTATAAAACTGAAGATGCAATCTTTCAATGATATGGAAAAATTACTTCGTTAATGGTCTTGTTTGACAAAGCTTGAGGTTGTTAAAAACTGCTTATACTTATATTCTGCTTTTAGTTTATTATGAGAATGAGCTGAATAATAAGCTGTTGTAAATATCTGTTGTTTGACACAATTTCTGGTTATTCTATGAAAAAATTGTGTCAGTAGTTGTACCAAACATCAATGTTTGGAGGGAGAAATTCGACTAGTTCAAATGGTTCTTTTACCTATGTTACTCTTATTGAGAGTCTCATTTAATTTTGTATGAATGACATACAGCATACATACTCTTTATGATGTGGCAAGTTGTTTGTAAGGACTACAAAGTTTCCAATGGTATGAAACAGTATGAAACTGGTAGACCTTGGGATATGAGGACTAATCGAGTTAGTTTGTACATAGGGTAGATTGCACATCGCCACCGTAGCTGCTAGAATCTAGATCCGTTTGGAGCCGGCAGATCGATCCGGAAATGGTCCCTGATACCCTCTACTGATATCCAACACAATGCCGGAGCCACAGTGCATGAGGGGGCCATCCATCCACACATCTGCTTGCCTCTGAAATCTCAATGTGAGCACGTACCAGACTGCTCCCCCAATGTGGTGTGTTTCCTTTTTGTCCCTGCCCCAGGACAGGACAATGCAAGGCTGCTGCATTAAGCCACCAGTGAGCATATTAAGCAAGGCTAAATACCACAAAAAATAATTGGTTTTGGCTGCCACGAACAAAAGGGCAACAATGCATTATGAAGCCCCTCGTGAGGACACCAGTGATTTATGGTTTTTGGAGGTTTTCAGGATCCGTCGGTTGTCCTTTAGCCTTGTGATCCAGACAAGCATGTGACTGATCGCCGGTTGAAACGCCTGGCCACCAGCTCTGAACTGTACATTGTACAACGACGCTACTCCCTCCGTCCCATTCCATCTCTAGTTCTGGAATTGGTCAAAGTCAAACTAATATAACTTTGACTAAATCCACACAAAAAAATATTATCTTTCGTAACACCATATTAGTACTATTAGATTCACTATGAATTATATTTTCACAACATATTTATTTTATATCTTAGAGACTTATATATTTTTATATAAACTTGATCAAACTTAAATGAGTTTGACTTTGACCGTTTCTAGAAATAGAGTTGAAATGGGACGGAGGGAGTACTATAAAGATTGGTGAGACTAGTGTCTTTTTCTCCTTTACCTAACAGTTATAGGCGCCATGGATCTCCTCAATGAATAGAAGATTATTATCTTGTCTGCAAACTCATGTACTGCTTCCATGAATCAGTATATGAAATGAAGCACAGAACCCAAAGCGACAGGAGGCGTGCAGCGCTATGACTGTCAACTCATAGTATTCATGTTTGCAGTTAACCGGTCCACCGATTGGTGTACTAGTCCAATACTGCAGTTGCTTTGATTTTGCAGTGAAACAAGATAATTAAAGGAGCCAGCGGCACATGAAAAGATGCCTAGTCTCATCATCATCACTTGGACTTTTTTAATAAAAAGTAAATTTCTACAGGATTCATATACAACTAACTATGTTAAAAGCTTGGGTTTCAATCCGCGGTCAGGTGTGCTTTTATACTTAAGGATTGAAGAAGTTCCGTTTCCATAGTTTTATTATCTCCATTTCCATGGACTCAAATCGTGTGCAGTAACTGCAGCTGACAAGTGAGACCAGAAGATGTGGGGCCCATCTGTCAGTTGCAGTAACTGCAGAGGATTTCAGTCCCATTTCCATAGTTCTACAGTAGGACACAAGTTGGATGCCACATCAACATCATGGCCGCATCTGTTGATCAAGCGGGTATGAGGCGAGACATCAACTAAAGCTATCATCTATACACTTATCTTCTTCTATTTTTCTGTTATTTTTCTCTAAATCTTCTAAATTTACACATATTTAATAAGTACTCCCTCCGTCCCACCCAAAGCTTATTTTTAGGATTCAAATAGCATCTGAACGGGGAAAAGAAATGACTACACTACCCTCCATCAATGCACAACAATCCCATAACTTTCAGATAAAAAGTGACGCTATGGTCAGCTCCTATCAGTTGAAGAAAAATCACGGCCAATGAAACTGGAGCAGTTATGGTAAGAAAGAGTGGAAAACGGCGGGAGCAGAGTTTGGGAGGAGAAAAGACCGAAGTAAATAGATTTGACAGGGTGAATGGACATATAGATAGAGTTGTGGTGGGACAAAATTTTAAGTCTAGAAATAAACTTTTATTGGGACGGAGGTAGTACTTGGATGGTGTCATCACATCGGATTCAGTCGAGATCCAACACGACTGGACAGCCACAGTGGAAGGCCATCATCATCCGTCGCGCCCACTCATATGCCTCTGAAAATGGTGGCAGCAGGCCAGCAGCCGGCCCCTGACGCAGTGTGGCGTGTTCCAGCTTTGTCCCTGGTGCATCAAAAACACACACACACGGGGGTTCTTGCTTCAGCTTCTACACGTAAATATTTCCGGTGCCTTCTCTTCGTTTTTTACCTCGTACTACTAATCACCTGTGAATCAGTGATGGTTTCCTTAGAGGTTTTAGGTGCCTCATGCACCAGTAAATAAATAAGGCACCTTCTTGCCTTGTGACGCCAACTAAACAAAGTCTCTATTGTACGCCTCACGTCCCTAAACAGTAACAACAGTAGGAAATTACTGTGGACGCTAGTAGAACAAAGACCATGTTGGCAGATCAGATCCTGTGACAGGCAAAGCAAATCATTTTGGCATGCATCGCCGTATCAACTCGCACAATAATGATTAAGAGAACGAAACGGACGCCATTAACATGAGACGATCCCGTGCACGCTTCATCATCACGCACTCGCACGCAAGCTCATGTGACTGACGAACAGAAGAGGGACCTGAAACGGACAGGTGGCAAAGCAAAGCAAAGCGCCGTGTTCATGTGAACTGATGCAGCAGCAGCAGCAGCGGAAACTGACGAACTGACAACGGAAGCCTTCCCTTCCCCAATTAAATTCAGTTTGTCCTTTTCAGCTCCTCTTTTCCCGTGATGATTGGCATTCATGAATGCTCGCTGGATCAGTTGGAACAAGACGCACAAAAGTGTCGATTTTGTTTTAGTTTTGAGTAAAATGCACTGGTGGAGTAATTGTTCTCCGTGTAGAGCAAGTTAGCGGTTAATTGGAGTAGCAGATGCCTTGGAACACGAGAAGGTGCCTAATCTTATGATTCCGCACTTAAAAAAAAATCATTCTGTTCTGGCGATGCATCACAGAATCATCATCGTGTTCAAGTTGAGCTTTTAATATTTTTCGTCCAGGTGCTATGTGATTGGGAATATCTCTAGTAGGACAGCAAGCGCCACTGAGCCGGTCTTGATCTAGTCAAAGCGCATCTTAATGCACATTGCGAGTAATTGTTCTGAAACGTCACGATTTGAGAAGGGGATGCGGCGCTGTTAAACCATGGAAACCAAGCAAACAGAGGTGAAGACCAATGATTGGGAACAGAAGCAGCATGATGCATCGATTTGTTTATTAACTACGAATCCCCAATTTACAGTACACTTATTATTCAGAATTAATAATATTATTTGATGGATCGCACTAGACTAGTTCCTGGAGATGGCTGTGAGCTGTGCCGGGCAGGTCGCAGCTGGAACCGCAGAGCACCCGGCCTGCTTACCAACCAGATCGTTGGCATGTCCAGCAGGTCCAGCTTCATCAAGCTTTCCAACTGCAAGAATGGCGCAGCTCCCTCCCAACGCCCAGCGACAAGTGGATCACGGGCTCGAAGCACCAGCCGCGGCGCGATCTGAGTAGGATCGTCATGCGGCGACCCTTTTCATCGCTCGTGTCGTCGTCGACAATGGTGTGTGTCGGCTGGTAGCATGGTTTCGCCTGCCGACGCCGCGGGTGTTCAGCTGCAGAGGCGGACGGTGCACGCCACCGCCTGCGCCCAATACTTGAGCCGCGCCTTCACCTCGTCCGGGCTGTCGCCTGCACCAATGGGGGAAAGAAAGTTCGTTGAGAACAGAACAAGTGTTCGCAAGAACAGAGTAGATCAGATCATCGAGACGTGGCGTTCTTGGTCTCTATGGTAGGAAAGATTTCGTCTTGATGGGAAAAACTCGGTTTTTTTCCTTTCTTTTCGAGAAACAACAAATCGTGGACATGTTTGATTTGTCTTCTTGGGCGATTCTCTTACCGGGGCTGGAGATCTTCCAGTTGGTGACGGGCGGCGCCGCCGACACAGGCGCGGTCTCAGGCGCCGGAGGCTGGGCTTGGGTCGTGGGGTGGTCGTCGAGGAGGCGCTGCCTCATGGAGTAGCAGAGCTCGAGGGCCGGGAGCGTGCCACGGAGCTCGGGGATCTCGTCGTAGCTAAACCCGAAGCCGAGGTCGGCGCACCCCTTGAGCTCCTCTAGGTCGTCGTCCGTCAGGCTCCGTGAGCGCCCCACCCCGCTGTCGCCGTCGTCCTCGGCGAGGACGATCGGCTTCGGGTGGCGCCGCCCCGGCCACGCCGCCTCCCACTTCGCCCCGCGCCACACGTCCTCCGCCTCCGGCTCCGGTGAGGCCTCGTCCTCCCATGGAGAAGTGGAGGCGGCGACGCTGGACTTTTTCTTCTGGCGGTGGCGGCGGCTCCGTAGCGCGGGAGGAGGCGGGGACGACGGTGGCGAGGCAGTGGTCGATGACGAGGAGGATCCGCCCGCGGCGGCGAGCTCGGGGTCGGAGTCGGAGCTCCACATGTTGGCGTTGGCGGTGCTTCTGCTTTGCTGTCGGCGCCGGCGCGTTGGAAGGAGCAATATTGGAAAGGCAGCCGAGCGCGAGTGGGATGGGGGGCTATTTGTAGAACGTACTGGAAGGTGGGGACAGCTTAGCTGTCAGAGCGCTGGTGTGGCGCTGGGCCCAGCAGCATATGCTGTTCGTGTTGGCATACACCGTAGTAGGGTTGTTCCTGTACGTATGAACCGCGACGTGTTTCCAGTTTACTGTCCGCATTCATGGTATTGTAATTACTACTCTCAATAAATATTGTTCATTTATTACATATCTTTTTAAAACAAATCGTATTTCTATTACATTTTTCACTTATCGTAATTTATATTCAACTCCGTAATATCAGGAAAAAAAGCTGAACTTATTTGTGAAGCGACTTAAAAGTATTTTGTAGTATAAACAATACTACCTTTTATCACACTGGAAGTTCATTTATAGAATTGGTCAAAGTCAAATTAATTTAACTTTAATTACATTTAAAAAATAGTTTTCGTAATACGGAACTAATACCATTAGATTTATCTTCAATAGTATTTTATAACATACTTATTTCGTGTGCTAGATGTTAATATTTTTTATAAACCTCATTGAAGATAAATTAGCTAGACTTTAAAGGGTTTCATAAATGAACTTGAAGTAATATTCTAAATTTATAATATTACTAACTAGATAGAATAACATTTAGAGTACCTTGTTATGAATAGTCGTCAAACTCTACTAGTATTTCATTATGAACGTACATCACTTTTGTTGTCCGACCTCACCATCCGGCGGACGTTCTTCTTTAGTAGTACACAATAAGTAGTTTGTTGTTGTTGTTGAAAATAAATCATATACTTACTTCATTATGAATTACTTGATATTTTACACATGTTTGTAAAAATTAAGAAAGATATGAAACAATCATTTTACCCTTCCACTAGCTACTCCCAACCTATTCATTTTTTTAGAGGAGGGTTGTGTTGAAGAAACTGAGGTGGAGATATTGTAAGAGTAAAGATGAAATATTTTTTCTATGCATTTAGAAGTCAAGTAATAGAAACATATTTTTTATTTATGAAATCGAGTAATTCAGAACAAAAGGAGCATATATACACATACGTTTTTTATAAGATGCAAAAAAACATTCCAACCTTCCCTCTGTAGATATTATGGTCATGCATATTATTACATCAAAAGCACGAAACTCAGGAATTAAAGTTTACAAAAGCAAAGAGGAAACCAAGTCTGACATTATTCAAGCTGAAAACCTATTTCTAAAACTCCATCCGTTGTGGGCTACCTCACATGTATCACTGTGGACTCCAGCAGCTGGCATACATTATTCAATGTGGTAATGTTCTTCTCACCGTTATGTATGGCATCAATATTGTCATTCTGCAGCTAAAGTATGTTTTCAGTAAACTTTTATCAAAAAACAATATCATTTCTGGAATAGCCAGATGACCTAGAATACCGCTGAAACCACCACAAGAATACATATATATATATATATGGTCGTCTGCGTATTAAAATTGTACAATCACTGATAAAAAATTAGAGGAAGACTTTAGGGTATTAAAATTGTACGTATACACGTACTTTCTTCTTTCTCAAAAAAAAATTTCACTTCCAATTCATTTTTGTACTAAAAAGTGATAATTTTAGAGAGCACGTAAAGCACTTGTCTCTATGCAGCTTCATGATTAATCGCGCGCCTGAGGCTAGCTCTCCACATACCACATCGCGGAACGCTGTAAGAGACGTACACGTACGGACGCACGCGCAGCAGGCGGTGGATGGCTCCAGAAGCTCCAAGTGTGTCGTGCACCGTACCGCTGCCTCCGTAGGTAACCATGACCACGGAGGAGAGACGTACGTACGGGCGCCTCGTTTGGTTGCTAGGTAGAGATATACGTACGGTCGCAGGAATCGGATGGGCCGGTCGCCGTCATCGCGCGTCGTCGTCACCAGCAGCCGCGTGCGCGTCCATCTCGCCCACGTGGCGTCCGCCAGCTGTGCGAAGGATTAGTCCGAGACAGGAATGCGCCTTCTCCTGTGCGTGCCCGGTGCAGTGATGTGATGTGCCCCCGTGCGGTGTCGTGCGTACAGACGGCATAGAACAGCTCGATCTCTTCAATGTTGGAGATACTTTAGAATCATATATGCTAGATGGAAGTACAGTACTCTCTCCGTTTTATAATTTATTTTTGAAATACAAAGCGATAACTTTTTAAAAACGAAGGAAGTATATATGTGTCTTCTGATATGTAGATCTTGTGGTCTCGTGAAGCACGTGTCAAGTCACGCCATAATGGTGGAGGCTGTCCTCGCCATCTATAGAGGCGCAACTAGCGGCAAGCCTAGACAAAAGCCATAGCTTCCAACCCAATTCACCCCCACAAAAGCGCGAAAGTTTTCAAGCTTCTCACGCTTCTCGTGCACAATGGGCGCAAGTAGCTATTCAGCTATCTCCAGCTGGTTTGTAATCTTGTTGCTGTTCAAAGACGGTAGACCTAAGCAGGAAGCCAGCTGCAGAAAACCTTGCATTTCATCGGCGACTAGACTTCTTTAGGCAGCCAAGAAACCAAGCTTCCTTCAAATTGTGTATGGTAAGTCGGCCGATCGTGAGGAGTAAAGTCCAAAGGCAGCAGACCTCGTCCACTTTGTTTCATCATCGCTCAGGTCGTTCGGGTCAAAGGTGAATTTCTGTAGGCAGCTCTACAGTTTTGGTCTACTCTTCCAACATTTGAATGGGCAGGTTATGCATTGTGTATCTGATCCAAGCATTTTCTTCCAAAAGTGCATCTGCCATTGAGCAATTTTTCTTTTGGCAATATCTATAAAGAGTTGGGAATTATATTGAAAAGCTAAGGGCTTTCCTCCGAGCCAGTTTAACTTTCAAAATTGTGCCTTTTTTTTTCTATTCCGGATTGTAATCTTATTGGAGGGTCTTTTCCTAGCCTAGCTTGGCGGTACCATTCAACTTAGTCAGTCGACCAATCACAAAAAATAAAAATAAAATATTTGTCAGCATACACTACTTAGGAGTATTCTGACTTGGAACCACGCACACGACTTTGAATCTACTATTTGCCGTGCGCGGCAGAAAAGCCTCTTAGGTTGTAAATACGTACAACAGTACTATACCGTTTTTATAGTGACTAACCTTGAGTAGTTATTCATGGTCATAGCAACAACAAATCAATGATGTATGTTAATGTTGCCTTTTGTTCATCTTGAACAACAACTTTTTATCGCCTGGTGTCATGATTAATTGAGGCATGCATACTTTTATACTCCACATACTACGCCCGTACGCCACATACTATGATCTGTTCCTGTGATAGTTTGTGCCTCATGCATGTACTGATTTCCAGGCTAAGTTATTGTCACTCTTTGACCCATTTTTCGAAACTCGCAGAGTGGCACCTCGGAACCTTGTCGCAACTCTGTTTGTGATCCACTTCCACTCCCTCGCCTTGCTTGTGACTCGGGATGCCGCTTCCCTTCTCTTGTTTCGTCCTCTTATGCATCCTTTCTCTAATGTATCAAAATATTATTAGTCTTTTTCTTAATTTAAAGCACGCACGAGAGGAGGGGAAGCAATGTCCTGTGACTCGAAGCAGCGTGAGCACATGATCACCTGCTGCTAGGGGTGGGCAAAAAAACCGAGATCGAAAAACCGAAACCAAAAAAACCTAGACCGGAACCGAAAAGACCGAAATATCGGGTATCGGGTACTTTTTGGTAGCAAATATAAATAACCAAAAAATAAATTTTGGGTTCGGGTACCACTCTCGGGTAACTGAAATAACCGAATAGTCGGTCTATCAAATAATAAGTTAAATTATGCGTGTTAAACTATGAACAATTCAAATTTAGATATTTTATTTTCAAGTTGTGATGTGTGAAATTGTTGGATTTAAACGTTTATTTGTGATTTTTCATTTGTCAATTTATAATAAATTACCTTATGGGATTAAATTTATCAATCATATTAAATTTGTGCAAACATGACATGGATATAATGTATAATTCGGATATATCGGGTAGGACCGAAGACCGAACCGGAATTTTGGTACCCAAAATTTTCAGGTACTTAATATTATTACAACAATTCAGATAGTGATTTCAAGAAACTGAATTTTGAAAAATACCGAAATATCCGAACCGAAATATCGGGTAGACCGAATGCCCACCCCTACCTGCTACCGCAGTTCCCGAGCAGGCTGCTAGGATGATGGGTTAGTAATGGTGCGGCCTGGCATTCGACAGACGCACGCGCGATACCTCTATGTTTCTCTCTCTCTTGTCTCATCTCACCTTGGGATCAAACTATAACTCCGGCACTAGTTTCTTCTAAAATCTACTTTAAAGCTTACTCTATATACGCTTTTCCCTCTCTAAATTGCAGTAGCTTTTACAAAGACTTTTACAATGACTTTTACAACGCATTTGTACGGACGGCCTAAGTACTTGAGGGCTGGTCCAATGGCAACCGTTCGGCGTGGGAGGCGAAGGGGTTTGACTGCACATCGGGGAGGGAACCAATTTGATTCGAGCTCGGCTCGACAGATAAATGAACTCGAGCTTTTTTAAAGTCGCGAGCCTAACAAGTTATATTTTATAAATATTATTTGTTCATATTTTCTCTTTAATATAATTTATTCTTATTATTTAAGTGAGTCACTCGAGCTCAGACTCGAGCTTTTATGAGGTTCAGCCGAGATTAACTATTTAAACAAGTCTTATCAAGTCAAATTCGATCTCAAATGCAAAATCGATCAGATTTGAGACTTGGCTCGAGCACCCTCAGCCGCATCTATCCATCCATATACGCGCATCCGCAGTGCGTCGCCGCCAACGTGGCACCTGCCAGGTGCGTCGCAGTGAGTGTCTGCAGGCTGATCCGAGAAGGGAGAGCTGGATGGTGGACCGCAAAGCAGCAAGAGAGCTTGTGGTGGTCACCCTAGGGCCTAGGCCCGGCCCAAGCCACACTGGTCGAGCCAACAACAAGTGGGTGCGCGCACATAAACCTAAGGGAACAAACTCGTTTGGCGTATTCTCGTTGTTTAATACGTAGCTCTATATTATGGCAAGCAAAGGCGGAACAAAAATGTAAATTCGTTGATTAGATTGCATTACATGGAAAAGCCCCGACAGACGGCGAACCCAATTGCTCCTTATGTTTGAATCAACCTGAGGCTATTGATCACTTGCTGAGTGCAGCTTCACCAAACTGGTCTGGGGATTAATCTCCACAATGTTACAGCTTCAACAGCCTCTTAGCTTCTCAAAGTTTCTGAATGGGAATGGTAGACATTATTGCTTATCGGTTATTGCTTCAGTTGGAACAAAGCATCAAAAGAGGATAAATGCAGGGAAATTATTTTTCTTTTGGTGGCATATTTAAAAAGAGAAAAATCTTAGGATATTTCAGCAACAGAGCGTATGACAACAGCAAGTGGCTCACAGGATAGTAGACAACCTCAGGCTGTACAACCTTGCATTTTCAGATTTCCATCTTGTTTGATTGGTTGTGTTTTTATTCAGGTTAGCTAAACTTGTGTTTTCCCCCAATTTTACATCCACGAGGAATCCTCTGGATGGTCCTGATCCTATCAGGTTAGACTGTCTCTGTTTATCTTCCTTAATAAGTGACAGCGCTCCTGTCTTGTTTTTAAAAAACGATATTTTGAGAAATAATTTTAGTTCTTCAAATATCATATATTTGAAAATCAATAGTACATCCTGAGCTGTTGCGTCCTCTGTCAAAGGGAGGGCCTCCATTTAGCGCAGTCATCTTGTAGCTCCCAACAACCGACGTAATTAAGGCTAATATCGACGTAGGTTACTTAATTACGTCGGTCTTTCTTCAATTACGTCGTTTGCCGGGCGACGAAGCAGATTGGACGTAATTAAACTAACTTACATCGGCCGCTAATGTAATTTAGTAACCAACGTCGATGTCCCGCAACCGACGTAAGTACATTACCTGGATGGGCCGCGAGCTGGGCCAGGTGACTTACGTCGGCTATGACACGATCGACATAAGTTACATGGTCTTACTCACGTCGGCTATGAGCGGACCGACGTAAGTTACATGTTCTTACTTACGTCGGTGAGGCTAGGCCAATGTAAGCTAACCTGTGCTAACTTACGTCGGCACTACCATAGCCGACGTAAGTTATGTTTTCATTAAAAAAACAGAAATTGCCTACCTCACACGATGGAGAGCTCACAGAACAACAATAGAAACATATATATACACATCAGCAAGAAACAGTCTCAAATTATTCAAAACACATCAATCACAACACAAACTTCAATCAGGCTACACGCTAGCCCTTCACTACCTCCGGAGCCCAAAAGATCGCCTCCGTGCGTCCGTTCAGGTGCCGGTAGGTGTGGCGAAGGAGTTTGCGCCTCCGTCCCCGAACCTTGCAAAAGAACATTAGAGTTAAACATGTTACAACTTCCATCATCTCACTCTCTTCCTCTACCTCTATCTCTTTCTCTCCTCTCACACTCTCTTCTTCTCACTCTTCTCTCATTCTCTCTCTGTTCCTCTCCCTCTTTTTCCGTCACAATTTCTCTCTTCCTCTCCCTCTCTTTCTCTCATTCTCTCACTCTTCTTCTCTCCCTCTTTCTATCATTATCTTACTCCACCTCTATCTCACTCTCTCCCACTTTATGCGTTCTACCTCCTTCTCTCCTTATGTGAAATACTGAAATGAATATGATAATATAAAAAAAAAGAGTTTATTACCTGCGCTGGGTCACCTGCGACAGCGGAAATGGAGGAATCTCAATATTCTGACCGGTCTTTTGAGCAAGAGTTTGCCATTGCAAAATATTAGAAGATATATGTTACTCAAATGCTATGAAATTAAACTACGGTAGTTTAAATTACTTAACGCCACCGTTGCTTGCATCTTGGTCATGTACAAGCTCGTGACCTCCTGAAAGGCCCTCGACCTCTGCTCATCCTCCCTTGCTCTCTTGTGCTTCTCCCTCGTCCTCTGCTGATCCTCCCTCACCCTCTACTGCACCGCCCTCGATCTCTCCAGCTCCGCCAAGGTCTATGCGAGTGTCTCCTTCAAGGCAAGGAGCTTCAACTGGGTCTCCGAGAGACGACCACTTGATGGTCCAATGAACGAGACCTGCGTCGATGAAGCGCCTCTCGAAGGTCGCACCGACCTTGAGTCGACAACTCCATAAAAAAGGAAAATCTGCAAAAGAATAAAACATACTAAGTAGAAGAATATAGGTTGAAAAAGAAATAAAACAAATGACCAACTCACCGTCTGTGGGCCTTCCCGTCTCCGCTCACGTACACGGCTTGGGGCTCGATAGGCGCATTTTCCCAATCATAATCTTCGCTGTGTATCTTCGCGACCTCATGCGCTTACTTTTCCAACAAAACAAAAAAATCTTGTAAGCATGTCATTTGTAGTATTAGTTATAATAAAATTGATGAATTTTGAAAACTTACCAGTCGATCGGTCGCGACCTGACTACACTGCCCTAGCTGAGAAGGGTTACTTCCCTTGTGACCTCTCCTTCAAACCTAGATCAGGGTCGGCTTCTGACCCATCTCTTGCTCCTGTATAGCCGTGTTAGTGAGACAAATGTATTATGGACATATAATTGAACTTAAAATGTACTTACCATGCGTTTAGCCAAACGCAAGTAGCCGTCACCGCCGTAGTTGTGCTTGCCCTCGGACCCCCTATGGCACTGTCTTGCCTTTGTGAACTTAGCAATAAAAACTTCGCTAGCCCAGTCCCGACAGAGAGCTAAGTAACCAGCACATATTTTATATTTCGTCAATGCAGTTAACATACGTAGGTATTATAAATATTTAACAATAAAAACTTACCTCCACGTCGTAATCTTTCAAGCGTTGTAGTGGAACGTGTGTCTTGTGTGCTCCTCCATGCTCGGTTCCTCTACCTGGTACCTCAGTTTTAAGCAAACAAACATTTAAGTGATATGCATTAACAATTCAAACGAGTTGAAAAAAATTAAATAGTTAAACTTACAATAAAATCGTTCCACACGGCTCCTTGAAGTGTGGCGTGTACCTCACGAGAGACAGGAGCGTAATCATCCCACGGCAGGGAAGGAAAACCATCGATGACACCGGGGTAGTGCAACTTAACTATAGCCCTCAGGACACCGTTAACCTGCCTGTGGTGTTTCTGTGCCCTCGTGAACGAAAAGTCGTACCAACATCTTCAAAATATGTTAACTCATTAAGTAACAGAAGATAATGTCTATTATTTAATATATTATACGGTTTTTTACCTGTCTCAAACAGGACAGATAGTGATCCGCTGAGCAGGAATTAGAGGAGGAGCTGTAAAGTGGGTCCTCCTCGTTCGTCGCCTCTGCGGCACCACCGCGTCCTGTGACCCTGAAGGGTGGTCACCATCGAAGCCCGAAGGGAGGCTAGCCGCCTTCGAAGGGAGGCTAGCGCTAGCCAGCTCCGAAGAGAGGCTAGCCGACTCCTGTAGCGGCCCCTCTGGGCTCAAACTCAGATGACTCTCAGTCACACTGAAAAAATAAAAAGATTGATAATAAATAATTATTTATAAGTTCAATTTAAAATAACGTGATTGTGAACAGAAATTTACCTCCGTGCGCTGTAAGCACACCTGAACCAACTCGACCCAAGCCACAAACTCTGGAGCGTGTGCTAGAAACAAGGAACGTCTGCTCGAACCGAACGAGGTCCCTGAGAAAGGGTCTCGTGCCAGCGCATACACTCTCACTGCCTTCCCCTCCCCCTTCCCCGTCAACAAGATCTGTTGTACGGAATAATTGATTAATATGCTAAGATAATATACAAAATTCATGTTACGTTAGTGAATAAAAAGTTACTTTATAAATTTCAAAATTCATCAACGTCACGGTCATGCACCCTACTCTTTAAACCAGCCCATCGATCTTCTTCTTCCATGAATGTCTCGACTGCATTTCGTTTTTGTTTCCGCATATCAGCAGGCTCGACTAAGTCATCGATTTCTTCAGTTTCTGTTTCCATTTTCATTTTCATGCGAGTCTCGATATCTAGATCGTATTCAACTAAGTTATTGAGTCCTACACCGGGCTCGACTGAAAACAAGTCTGGCAACTCTTTCTCTTGGTAGACCTCATCAACCTCATCTTCCTCATAGTAATCATTATCTATTGGAGCGTATAACCACTCACGAGGGTTCACCTTATGTACCACTCATCAAGCTTTGAGTTTTTTACATGGATAAGGTAGATATTACACTTGCTCCACTTGGTGTGCAAGAACTAACGAATCATATCCTTTCAACTATTCCTTCTATTTTACTTCGACCATGCTAAATTGCTTTAGTCGAATTCCACAAATGGAATCAAATCATTCACAATCAAAGAATACTGCTCGAATTGTCTTGTTTCCGAAAAAAATAAATTTAAGGATTTATTAATAATCCCATAAATATGAGTTTCACGTTCTTGCGAATTGACTGTCTTCATCACAACTCCGGTATTACATGTTGTCGTGAGAGGTCAAAGAGATTCAAATTGAGTCGTACAGAATCGGAAGCCGTCGACGTCATATCAACCATAGCTTCTAACTTTAACCACTCCATAGGTTAGTTGGCGCAAATCTCCATGGATGTTGGCATTTTTGTTGCACTGTCCAAGATATGAAGTTATTTAGAAAACTTTGTAAATATTTCGTAAGTTATAAGAAAATGTTATTAATATTGATAAGTTAACGAGAAAATGTTACATGATGTCGAAACCAGCAAAGAAAATTAGGTCATTCGTTTATTCCTTCCCGTTGCATCTGTTCTATTTGTTTGCTCATAGATTGATGTCTATGTCTCCAATTTTGCTTGTTGAACTCACTGTACAAAAAGAGAACCTTTTTAGAATAGATGTGTTGCAAAATATGCTGATTAGCATAAATGTAGGAGAAATACTTACTCGAAATATTTCCCCATCTCATCCATATTAGAATACATGTAGAAGAAAGCAACACACATTTCTTTTTCACTAACGTTGTAGGAAGTGTAACTACCAACAGTAGTGCCTCTTATTGCAAAAATGGAGAGATTGTTACAAGGAGGTGGCTCATCCATATTGTACCGCATTGCCAAAGTATTGGCATTGTGTTCCTCTGCAATGTAAACACTTGAGAAGTATCCTAGTTTCTTAAGAGTAAAAGCTCCGGTGATGCACCCTTCAACCCTTGCCCTGTTACCAACCATTGGTTACAGATATCTTAGTGCTCTTTCAATATGATACATCCAACTATATTGCACAAGACCGCCCACTTTCGCTTCAAATGGAAGATGGATTAGGAGATGTTGCATTGGATTGAATAACCTTGGAGGAATTTTTTTTATATCTTACACAATAGTATCGGAATCTGCTTCTCCAACTTAGTCATCATCTATCTCGTGATTTCTTTAGCACGAAGTTGTTTATAGAAGTGGCTAAGCTCGACTAACATCTTCTACACTGCATTGTCAAAGTAGTCTCGAAACATAACACGAGGAGTCTTTCCATGATTATATGATAATCATGACTCTTCAACCCAATAAGATTTCCCTTTTTCACATTCACAACTTTTCTAAGACTAGCTGCATAACCATCTGGAAATTTCAAACTTTGCAACCATTCGAGAACTTCTTTCTTTTCTTCAGGTTGAAAACATAAAGGAGCGCATGGTTTACCACCATTTTCAGAGAACTCAAGAGTTTGATGGTTAGAAAGCTCGACAAGATCCTTTTGAGCCTTTAAATTGTCTTTCGTTTTGCCCGTCATGTCCATGCATGTGCTTATGATACATTCGACCATATTACGGTCTTGATGCATGTCATCAATGTTGTGCCTTAGTATCAACGACTTCACATACAGTAGCTCCCAAAGTCCACATATGTGAGCTCAATTGTGTTCGTCTCTGTAACCTTTGAAATATCCAGGACGACCTTCATCTGACACCAATTTGTCCAATATATCAGATATTTCTGACCCGTTAAGACGTTTCGGTGGTCCTTTATGACAATGGTGTCCTTTCTAAAGACATTACTCTGTTGTCTAAACACGTGATTCGAAGACAGCCAACGTCTGTGACAATCAAAGTAAGATATCTTTCCTCCATGAGTAAGTCGAAAGCAATCGAAGTTCGAAGCATATATCGGACAAGTCCACCGACCGTGAGTGCTCCATCAAGAAAACATGTCGTATAACAAAAAATCATATAGGAACCATATATAAGCAACTCAAATGTTGAATTTCAGCTTCTTGTAACAGTCGTACGCTTTGACTCCTATCCACAACATTTTCAACTCTTCGATCAGCGGTTTCAACATCACGTTAAGATGGACTCAGGATGATCCGACCCAGGTACAATGAGGCTAAGAAACACAAACTCATACTTCATGCAAGAAGCCGGTGCTAGATTGTATGGAATGATAATGACATGCCAACAAGACTATGGTGTGGCGTTTGTGCTGAACGGCGTGAACCCATCTGTCGCCAACCCGATGCGAACATTTCTCGATTCACTACCTAAATATGGATTGAACCGGTCCAACGCCTTCCATGCCTCACCATCAGACGGGTGTGTCATGACTCTATTGTTCTGACGCTCACCTTCTTTGTTCCATCTCAAGTGTTTGGCAATTTTTTTTTATCACGAACAACCGCTTCAACCTAGGTGTCACAGGTAAGTAACGAAGGTCCTTATATGCGACTTTCGTCATTACAGTATCACCATCGTTATTAACAACTTTGACAAACCTCGATTGACCACATTTTAAACATTTGTTCTCATTGGCATGCCCTCTCCAAAAAAAGCATACAGTTGCCCGGACACAACTCAATCTTCTCGTAGTTCATACTGATACCGAAAAGAATTTTCTTTGACTTATACATATCTTTAGGCACTTTGTGGGGATTTGGAACGACATCGATGAACATATTGATTAGTTCGTTGTAATAGTTATTAGAAAAGAAGTACCTAGACTTAATTGCCATAAGTCTAGTCACAAAAGTGAGGATTGTCCTTTTAGTGTGTCTATGCAGCGGCTGTTCTGAATCTTTGAGAAGTTCGAAGAACTTTTTAACCTCCGCTGTTTGAGGATCCTCTGTAAGCTCTGGTCGTATAGTTTCGAGCATCTCATCCATTGTATCAAGCTCCGTGTCATCATCATTGCCCGCTTCCACTTTTTTTACAGCTTGAGAAGTTGTCTCGCCATGGAAGTTTCACAACTCATGATATGACACGTAATCATTTTGACACAAGTCCATCAAAAGTTCCACTTTGTCCAAAAACATCTCGTTCCAGCATTTTGTACAGGGGCACCGCGTCTTATCGCTATTTGACAACGAAAAATCTTGTTCCACAAAAGCTTCTGCCTTGGCGTACCACTCATCTGAGTGACCACCAATTCTGCTCTTCCAACCAGTATACATCCAATTGCGGTCTTCATCCATATTTGACCCTGTAGTTTAAAGCCAGAGAAATTATCGTTAATTTATGTAAGATTTACCTGCTAATGACGAGACACCGAACTGAATCCAAACAAAATTTTGGCAGCATAACCTCGCTTGTTTTACACTTCACCCCAAAAGTGGTGCAATTCTTCAAGCATTGGGATCATACTTTATGCTTTATCGGATCCCGCCGCCCATGCGCAAGAGCTTGCCGTCATCACTGTCGGTTTTCGTCTAGTCGTGGAAAGCTCATTTTTGAGTCATTTCCGAGGGAGAGGAAAGAACGAGAGAGGAGGAAAGAATGAGAGAGAGACATAGAACTTCGGCTTCTTGCCGTCCGCACCGCATTCGCCTTCGTGCCCGTTTAGATGAATACTTTAACTTCTAACTAAATGGGCCTTGTCGGGCCCTAAATAGATTGTGTTGGGTCAAGCCGAACCGAAACCCATTTTTGTACATATAGTAACACTCAAACAATCAAATTAAAAATTAAAACCACAATTCAAAAAACTAAGTAATTCAATTCAACCTAAACATAACAATTGTTAAATTATAATTTATCAATTCATAAACATAAACAATTTAATTCTAAACATAAACATAAGCATTGACGTAAACATAAGCAATTCAATTCTCAGCATAAACATAAGCATACATATCAATTTTAATTATATTCTATTCGTAAGCTTATGATTGTAAAATGTAGGCAAATTTTTAAAATGTGCACCACTAAAAGAGAACAGAAGCACTAAGCTAATAACTAAGCTAAGCTAATGATTATCCGAATGCGCAGCACTAAGCTAAGCTTAAGCTAATGATTGTACAATACTATCACCAATAGCCATCGAACTCACATAATTCACATCAAACAAATTTGCACTGCACTCAATCAAATAAATCAGTGAGGGCTAGGGCATGGAGGCGCCATATCTGGCGGCCGGCAAGTGCGGCGGCGAGGGCGTCTGGCGAGAGCAGCATTGGCTCGGGCACTAGCGGCGGGGCTTGGGCGAGGATGGCGATGCTCGGGCGAGGGCGGTGGAGCTCGAGCGTCGGGCGAGGGCAGCAGCGCTCGGGCGAGGGTGGCGGAGCTTGGGTGTCGGGCGTGGACGGCGGTCGGGCGAGGGTGGTGACGTTTGGACGTCGAGCGTAGGGTGAGGGCGATGCGGATTAGAGGAAGGAGAAATGACGCGTAGGTGAAAATGCTGAAATGGGCTCCCTCGTGGCCCGCACGGGTAGGGTTAAGTCCTATAGTTACATCGGCCGTGCTAACTTACGTTGGTCTAGGTTTAGGCCGACATAATTAGGTGAAAACTTCTGTGGGCCCTTTTACTTACATCGGCCTTTTCCAAGGCCGACGTAAGTATAGCTTTAATGCCATCGTCCTAATGACTTATGTCGGCCGCGAGCCTGTGGCCGACGTAAGTTAGAGTACTTATGTCGGCTTCCTTCGGCCAATGAACTTTAGCACATATGTCGGCTGGTCCATGTAAGTTATTCTGGCCGACGTAATCTTTCGGGTTTCCTGTAGTAAGATACAACGCCATCTCGAGTGCAGTTGCAAAGACATCCTTGTTGCTCGAACGAAGCATCGAGTGACGAAGATAGTTGCTGTGTAACGCGATGGCAAAGAGACCGGTTTCCTCGACAAGCCGGCAAATGATCTCTCTGTTTTGTGGAGAAGAATAGATGTTTTACTTGGCAAAACATCAAAGGAGCCAGACAAGTAAAAGCAATGCAAAAACTAATAGATGCAAAAACTGATGTTCGCGTAATGTCTTTCCTCGGCGACAGATTATTTCTAATATATATTGCCTACGTGGCTGCTCCTAAACCAAATGCAATCTCTACTCAACAGAATAGAAAAACTAACTAATCAAATGCGTGTGTATCTCCTCAACGGAAAAAACCAGAAATCCTTGGAGCTCACGTCACACACACACATCTTCGCAGTCCTCCTTGCACGCATATCACGTACGGACTTTCTTCCGCCTTCTGCCTCCGTCTTGCTGTAGCCTCAGTTCTTTCCATTGCTATGCACGCACAGAAGTCAGCTAGCCTCAGTTCTTTCCATTGCCATGCATGCACGTACAAAGCCAGATACTGATCATGTTAGACTGCTCGCACTCGTGAACCTCTAAATTAGATTTCTATATCACTTTTTCCAGTGACCTCTAAAAGATTCTATGCTTTACAATTTTGTCTCCCCACTCTTTCACCTCTAAATCGGACCTCTATATCAACTAACACATATTTTATATTATATCATACAACAACTTTTTTATCTTCTTCTCTTTCATCTTCGATCATATATCTCTTTTGTATTTTTTTACTTTTTCCTTATTCTTTATTTTCCATTATTTTTCCATTCCTCCAATGTTTTTATTCTCTCCAGGACTGGTCCTTTTCTCCAGAAGCATCGGCTTTATTTTTCCTATTATTTCTCTCTTTATTATCTGCTCACTCGTCTCCAGAAGCATCGCAAGACGCAAGTCAATGTTCTTCCACCTCCAACCTCGTCCTCCCCGCCTCTCTTTCTTCTCTCCAAAGCTCGATCTCCACCTGCCGCGTCACTCTCACACAGTTCGAGCCTCCCTACCGTGCCAGCCGAGCTCGCGCTGCGCCACCCTTCCGGCTTCTGCGCCGCCCGAGCCTGCGCTGAACGCAATCGTCGTCCTACCCGCCGCCTCCTCCTCGCTCTCCCCCACGGCGAGCGCCACCCTCGCCTCAGATCCGGCGCCAGCGGCCGCCACGCTGGCCCCCGAGCGCCGCCTCCCGGCTCCCGCATCGACCTCGCCGCTTGGCTCCTGCGCCGATGGCCGCCAGCCATGACGCTGAACCGGTTGTTCTTCAGGGGCGGTGGCGGCCTGGATGCTGCCTTGTTACCGACAGTCTTGTTGCCGGCGGCGAGATGGATGCTGCCTTGCGACGCGGTGAGCGCGGCCAAACATCTTGGTCCTCTCCTCTGCAGCCATCCCGCATCGACCTCCCAGCTTCGTCCCCGCGCCGTTGGCCGCCACGCTTGCCCCCGAGCGCCGCCTCCGCATCGCCCTCCCTGCTCCTCGCGCGCCTCCGCGTCCATCCCCGAGGGCCGCACGCCGGAGAAGAGAGGGAGCAAGCTAGCAGGCGCGCCGTCCGGAAGCTTTCGCGGGCGGGAAGCAACCGACGCTGCTTTGGAGGCCGCTACAGTTCACCTCTAGTTTTGGCGATGTTCTGTAGCGCGCGCTAGTATAGAGGTCGCGATAGAGGTGCTGGTGCGGGCGTGAATAGCGGCCCCCGCTAAAATTGTTATAGCGGACCGTTTAGAGTCCCCGGCTGCGACCGGTCTTAGGCACAACGTCCGGCTTCGGACGCCATCAGCTAAAAGCGCATACAATTTTACCAACACTTTGCAACTTTGGTTTGATCAAGAAGCAAACAAAGTCTACGTGTGCCTCATATGCTTTATGCTAACGACAGTTGGCACTACTACAATAAGTCTTATCGCAGGTGGCTCCAAACGTATTATCAGATGTGGTTTCTAAAACCGTCTGAAACGAAGAGCCTGTGATAATTTGCAATTTCACAGACAGAGAAGTGAATCCGCCTGTGAAGACATATTATCACAGACGGTTCTTTACTTAGGCTAGCCGCTTGTGAAGACACATTATCACAGGCGGGTTGTGCAACATATATAACAGTCTGTGATAATTGTGTTATCACAGGCGGATCTTTACCTACGACAAGCCATTTGTGGAGATATTTTATCACAGCCGGTTTGTACCATAACAGTAACTGCCTGTGATAATTAGGTTATCATAGATGGTTTTTTACCTATATCTAGCCGCCTGTGATAATGATATTTCACAGGCAGTTCTAGCCGTAGGTAAATAACTATTTGTGATAAGGTATACTCTATGCAGTACTACCTGTTGTTGTTTCTAATTTCCAGGTCAATTCAATATAATCACACAAGTCAGAAATATCATCACAGAAGTTATCACAGAAGTTAATTTCTCTAAAACAATATACATATGTAGAAGTTACACATACAATTCATCTCATAGTTTACAAGTTTTCACAAAAAAATTGTTTTTATTGGCATAGTCGCAAAGTTGTGGCACATAAGCTATTGCACCATTCTCATCAAAGAACTCCCATCTTTTATGCAAAATTTCGCGACGCACGAATTAACACAGTTCACCAGCAATCTTGTCGGCTCCTCCACCAGGAATACTTTTACAAACCGGCCATTCTTCATTCACATTCTTCGTGTGCTGCAATGAAACATGTAACAAGGTTTATAATGTGTTTGTTTGAACAATCTCAAAGTATATATCAAAGTGAGAGTATACAAGAATTTATTTGGTATTTTTGGAGCAGTTGTACTATGAGCAATTGAATTTTGAAGTTGGAATCAAAATATGAATATAATGTTTCCCGTAATATTGAACAACAGAGAATATACGTATTAAACTATGCTAGTTACAATGAAAATGAAACTCAAAAGTAAGAAAATAAGATATCGACATTAAGGATAACTTACATCCTC
The DNA here is from genome assembly GCA_036927565.1 of Tuctoria greenei. NCBI lineage: Eukaryota > Viridiplantae > Streptophyta > Magnoliopsida > Poales > Poaceae > Tuctoria > Tuctoria greenei. The sequence goes on along the minus strand of JAYESD010000008.1, from coordinate 169,051,310 downwards.
ACGATTCACTCTATATTCGCTGGCGGTCCGAAGATGCTCGCATACATAATACCCGCATAAGACACTCCCAACAGGCTGCTTCAGACAAGCATAATATATTTTAATGTCCAATGCATTCGTATTAAGAGGTCTCTGACCGCCAAGCTGTTCCGCGTAAAACCGTCAAGCGATGTAATACAAGAAATGTTATATAAAAGTTATCAACATATTCTAAATATGTGTAAATTAAAATTATTAAATAAACATACAATTTCAAAATGGAAAGGAAATCTTTATAACGGTCTGGTGGGTAATCAGCTGAGTCCAAGACTGTTGCCAAACCCTGTGTTGGCTTGATGAAGATCATTATGTAGTGATTATTGCACATATACAAACACACATGTTAACAATTAGCAATAATTTCTATTTCAATGTCATGTGTCGAACTTACTCGAAGTGGTACGGAGCCTTTACGAGGTCCTTGCCGTCCCTGACAAAGTTAAATATTGCATGTCCTATGTAAGCTGCAACTTTTGTCCTTCTTTTCTTCTTAAGTTTTGCGATTGATTTTTCAAATTCTTTTTTTTTTCATGTGCTTGAACTGTGCTGAGTCTCGATCCACCTTGACGTCAAATAGCGTCTTTGCAATCCGTGTAGGGTCAAGGATACCCATCTTGCGTTTCATCTTTTCATTATCCATGTATTGCATCCTATTGAAGAAGTACAGAATTGTTATAATCTCATGAAATATGTATGCATATAGTAAGAAAAGCAAATGCAAAATATTATAGGAACTTACAAGCACCAGACGAGTAGCAGGTTGATTTCGAGCATGCCCCGATGAAAAAGGGTATGCAACTCTTCAAATAAAATGACTCGTTTATCTGCTCCAGTGCTCCAGAATGCGACTTTTGTAATAAAAAATGTGACACAAGAAAAATCATATTTTGTGCTGGCAAGGATGTACCACTCGTGCATTCTTTTGAGCGGGGTAGGTTGTTTGCTAAGTTGTACGGATGTCATGAACGGCTTTCCATTCTCAAATTTAGGAGGAACATCCTCAAGCTTGTATATGGGAACTCCTGGTTTAACTAAAGCCGTCCGCCGATTATACATGACATCGTCTTCTTCTCACTCCTTGATATCTTCTAATGCTGGCTCATGAGAAGAACGAGATGCACTCGATTTTCTAATATTTTCCTTCATAGTTTCCAAATACTTTGACACATATGATGAATGTTAATTAATTTCGTATGAGCTAAATTTGATAGGCACTGATGATCGAGGAGTAGTTGTCAGAAGTTAGACACTGGTTTGCTGTTGAACCTGTTGTTCAACTGATTGCTCATTACTCCCAGCAGCTGGCTCTAGTACTACTTCAAGCTGTTGCTCAACTGGTTGCTCTTTACCAGCAACTGCTTGCTCTGGTACTACTTGAAGTTGTTGTCCAACTTGTTGCTCTTGGTTATCTTTCCTAGCAAGGTTACTATCATCCTTGCTGAGACATAGGGGAAGTGGATCTTCCTCGACTGAGAGTGGATCTTCCTGGACTTTCGCCTTAGAAGACGGGGTTGCAATATTTTGGGATGCGATGGGGCTAGAAATCGGATCATTGTCCAACACGATATCACGTCGGTGCCAAAAGATTAATTGGTTACAACCTGTCCCAGGGTCGTGATCCCCTCATGTGTGATGTGGTCTATTTCATAATCTTCATAATCATTATAAATAATCTGAAGAACTTGCACCATAACATAATACAAAGGAAGTTGTGCCGTTGAAGTCACGATCAGACTTTGCCATCACAGTGGCAACCTGTTTGATTTTGTTCCCTGCTCTGCTGATCGGGACAAGAAGACGATAAGATTTGTACTTAGCAATATCATCGACATCAAACTTATGAGTTGAGCCTGAGCCTGGCACATAACCTACCGTTCTAGGGTAGGCAGTTCGAGATACCAATTGCTCCTTTGGCACGGGAACCATCGCTGTACTCGGTGCCACTAATTGTCCAGATTGTCTAACTTGTTCCATTATTTCTTGCACATTTTCTTTGACCTTTTGAGCAATCATTTCATAAAGTGTTTCTTGAACTTCTCACGTCTTCTATATGTGTCTTTATCTTTAGGGAAACCATCTAGCCAAGACATTTGAGAAGATACTGCTCGAACCCGTCCACTGTGTTTAGGGTTTCCTAGGATAGCGGTAAGTTGGTCATTCTCCTTCTTCGGCTTGAAGAGACCCTTCTGTTGCTTTTCAATTACTTCTTTCATTTTTTCCTCTACTTCATTCACGAAATCAGGCTTTTCAAGTTTGCCCTCGCTGGTCAAACCTGACCGAGCAAAGACCCATCGCTGAGTTCTCTCATCGCATCCTTCTAATGGGTGAGGGTTGCCCTTGATGGTAATTTTGTCTAATATCTTATTCCATTTCTGGACTTTGGGGGCATATCCGGCAGACCCCAAGCGATGATGGTATTTGTTCTTTTTGGCAAGCTCTGACATAGTTGCACTTAGGGCTTTAGCATCAGGTGTGGTCTTTTGACGAACAAACTCTTGCCACTGAGCTTGTGTGATTTTTCCCATCTTTCTCGGGCTAGGGACCTTATCGACCTTAACATAAGCATTCATTTCACTCTTCCAGCCACAAAACTTCTTGTTGCAAGAGACTAATATTGCATTCTTTACAGCTTCTTTCGTGCCTTTCGGGAACTTGAATTGTTTCTTTATCCTTTCCCACAACTCATTCTTGGTCTCCTCAGGTATTTTTCTCCAATTCTCAGTTGTGATCAGCACGAACTCTCTAACAAGAAAACCACATGCATTTCGGTACTTGGTAACTGAATCCAGTGGTTCTTAGGGAAGCCCACCTGGACCAACCCTTGTGATGTACATGATGCGGTCCAATGGACCCTTATTAGGACCTCGTTGCCCTCGTTTCCGCTTGAGTGAAGCTGAGGATTCATCCATTGGAGAACCTTCAGCCGTTTTGGGAGCCGAAGCCACCTCGTTGTTTTCGCGATTAATCTAGGTAGAAAAGAATTATAAGACATCGTATACTTGAAAACCAACATTAACTTGTACTGCTGAAGTTAAGATTCGTGATCCATACCTCATCGGCAGAATCATATTCAGGGTCGAGATCCTGTGAAGTCTTTTTAATTTTTATATTCGTAAAAGGATCCGATGGACTGTGAAGGGAGCCTGAACTACTGGAGTCAGTAAACTCCATATTGTCTTCTTTATTATTACTACCAGCACCAGTCTTCTGAGGGCTTTCCATGCTAGAACTAATAAGACAAAAAATATAATGAATGGCATATTAACTCTACATGAAGTGTCCCGCAGAACCATCAACCACTTGTGCGTGTCAAACAATTTATCAAGTCATGGCCAAACACGAGTACAAGGTGAGATATTCGACTTTCTATACCATTACATCCAGCATGTGGTTAGAATGGATGGTGATTAGGATAAAAAGAACAAGACACATTCCTTAATTGACCAAGAGGGACTACAATCCAAATCGCCTCTCATTATACAAGTTCATCTTCTTTCAGATTTTATCCCATATCTAAGTATATTATGCCCTAAGCTCGTTAACAGTGGTGGCCTTGCCACACACAATTCAACTTTTACCGGTACAAGCATGACTAAGCTTGTAATTTTGCAAAATAAAAACTAACCCAGACCTTCGTGGTACGGCTAGAGTTCAAAAACTTGAAAAAATCTATGCACGGTGGCAACGAGAGGGTACCACATGATTATAAGGCCATGTACCATGCAAAGTTCTTAGTCCATATATGCTTAAAGAGAGAGATCCATGTCCATGTATGAGAGGGTATCATTTATAAAAAAATAAAAAGGGGGAGGGGTGGGCTGGGGGTTAAGGACCTTAGTAAGATGAATGTCAGTCTGCTGACCAAATGGTAGTGAAGATTGGAAAAGGAACAAGGGCTTTGGCAGGACATTATCAGAGTTAAATACATTAGGGATTCTCCTGTTGGACATTGAGACATAAAATGTCTAACTCTTCCATATGGATAGACCTTCGAAAAGTCAAGAATATATATACAAGAGAAGAAAATTTACTTTAGAGAATGGTGAAACAATAAGTTTTTGGCTAGAAATTTGGTTAGAGGTAAAACCTCTAGCCAACCTGTACATCATTCTCTTTAAACTTTGTGTGGACAAAGACATCTCTATTTATACTAAATTGACTAGGTCATATTCTGAACCTGGTTATAAACAAATTTGGAAAGCTAGAATCCCTCCCAAAATCAAAATCTTTATATGGTTGATTGAAAATGATGCTATATTAGTGAAAAAAAACATGGTCAAAAGCAATTGATCTGGTGATGCCTCATGTAGCTTTTGCCATGAATTTGAAACAGTGAATCATTTTGCTTTTTGGCTGCTGCATAAGCTTGGACAGCCTGCTCAAAACCTGCATATGGTTCATAGCGTCATGAGGTTAATGCCTAACCCTCAAAGCCTACCGAACCCTAACCAAGAAAATCTATGCAAGGCACCATTTGACTCAGCCGGCAGCGAGGGTGAGGAGGGAGGCGACAAGGGGACAGAGGAGGGAAGGTCGAAGGGTTTAGGGTTCACCGTGAAGCTCGGCGGCGACGGCAATGGCTTCGCTCGGCGTACCTGGAAGTGGCGAGGGCGAAGCAAACGGACAACGGCGAAGCTCGGCGGTGACGATGAAGCTCAGCGGCGACGGCGAAGCTCAATGGCGAGAGCGGCAAAGACTTGGCAGCAAATGAAACTTTGGAAGCCCGACGGCGTCTAAGTGATTTCGCCCGGGTTAGGTTTTTCCAACGCAACCGATGGCTATATATAGACGCCTATCTTCTCAAATGGTTTTTAAGTACCAACTGTCTGAGAAGATATTATCTCAGGTGGGTGGTAATTACCAACCGTATGAGAATATGCACTTATCTCAGGCGGTTGGTAAGTAATACCCGTCTGAGATAATATTTTTCTCAAATGGTTATTCAGTACCAATCGTCTGAGAAGATATTTATGTAAGCTTAATTAATATTCTTGATGAAATGTGGGGCCTTTCAAAAGCCCAAATTCCACTTTCTTGTAATATTATTGAGTATTAAAGGTTACTATTAAATTTCACTTCATAAAGCCTTTGAAATTGGTCAGAACATAAAAAACATATAACAATTGCTATTTGCCGATTTTCTATCTTGATGAAGATAATGATTTTTCCATTTATTTTTTCAATGGAAATTTTTAGTCATCATACCAACATCTATGATTTTTTTTATTTTTGTTTCAACTTTTTTGAATCAATGTGTGTTTAAAATTTGATGAATGCCTCGTATGTATATGAGCATTTGGTTAGAATGATGGATAATTTGAATTTTGACATGTTGGAATACTTCAAAAAAATTAACAAAATTTATACATGTATAAATAATATAAATATGTTCATACAAACCAATTTCAGTGAAGGATCTTTTTTTAGGAGATACACAAATGTGAATAATATGTGAGTATAAAATAATTTGATATTTACCAAAACATTAGAATGTTAGCTATACAAGTTTTAAAATATTTGGTCGAGGAGGTAGATGTTAATTTTTGAAAATATAGAAGAAAGAATCATCAAATTTGGACTCAATTTGCAGAATCTATACATGTTTGAGTATTTATATTGAAATCTAAATAAAAAAGATTATCTCAGTCGGTTGGTAAGTAACACCCGTCTGAGATAATATTTTTCTCAGATATTTATTCAGTACAAACCGCCTGAGAAGAACTTTATGTAAGCTTAATTAATATTATTGATTAAATGTAGGGCCTTTCAAAATCCCAAATTCACTTTCTTGTAATATTATTGAGTATTAAAGGTTACCATTAAATTTCACTTCATAAAGCCTTTAAAATTGGTCAGAACATAAAAACATATAACAATTGTTATTTGTCATTTTTCTATCTTGATTAATATAATGATTTTTCATTTATTTTTTAAATGGACATTATTAGTCATCATACCAACATCTATGAATTTTTTCAGATTTTTTTTCAATTTTTTTGATTAAATATGTGTTCAAAATTTGATGAATGCCTCATATGTATATGAGCATTTGGTTAGAATGATGGATAATTTGAATTTTGACATGTTAGAATGCTTTAAAAAAATTAAGAAAATTCATACATGTATAAATAATACAAATATGTTCATCATACAAACAAATTTCAGTGAAGGATCATTTGTTTTAGAAGATACACAAATGTGAATAATATGTGAGTATAAAATAATTTGATATTTACCAAAACATTACAATGTTAGCTATACAAGTTTTAAAATATTTGGTCCCGGTGGTAGATGTTAATTCTTAAAAATTATAGAAGAAATAATCATCAAATTTGGACTCAATTTGAAGAATCTATATATGTTTGAGTATTTATATTGAAATCTAAATAAAAAAGAAGCAAGAGAAAAGAAAATTGAAGAACAGGCTCAGACAATTATCCCAAGCGGTTGGTAAGTAATACCCGCTTGAGATAATCTTTTTCTCAGGTGGTTATTCATTACCAACTGCCTGAGAAGCATTTAAAAACCGCCTGAAAAAACCTCCTGAACTTTTTTAATTTTTATCACAGGCAGTTGTTTTGTTAAAAACCGCATGTGAAAACCGACGCCTATATAAAGACCCCTCAGGCACCACAGAAAACCTAACCCTGGAGATTTTCCATCGACGCTGCCAGACTGCCAAAAGTTTCCACCGTGCACCGGCCGATACTGCATTCATCATTTGATCAACCTTCGAACAGAGAAAAGGTTAGAAGAGACTTCTTCTTCACTATCATGTTTTTAATTTGTTCTGTTTTCACAGTTTCATTTTGTTGTGTTTGCATAGGCCTCCACCCCCCAACCACTTGAGATTTGTAGTAGATTTGATTGATTAAAGGTTGAAAGATGTAGTTTAGTCTTCCCTTGAGCTCAACCATGAATTTTACAGAACAAGAAGTACATTTGAAGGATTAAAGGTTGAAGATGAATACAAGCACATCACGTATTTGATGAAATGTTTCAATGAATAAGCCTAACTTCAAAAATCCATTATGGCCACTAGGAAGCCGAGAAAATTATGAAACAAAATTTTCTTGAAACCCTTATGAACAAACCTACATGATACTAGTATTCACTCATATGATACAGTCTTGTTATGTCTCTGTAAATTCATTTTATAGAAGATCTTTAGGGAATATTTGTGGCCAAATTTTGTAAATCTTACAAAAATCTGTTATTGAAGCATGGACCGTCGAGCGTGGATGTATAACATGCGAAGACCCGATCCTATGTACATTCATAATGTTGCAAATTTTATTGAAGCATCCAAGAGACATGCAAAGTTGTAAAAGATAGATGACATATTATGTCCATGTATCGACTGCGAAAATAAGATTGCTTAGATAGATACTATAGTAATCCACTCATTTGGTGAAAAGAGGTTTAAAAAAACTACACAATATAGACAGAGCATGGTGAGTTAGATACACATGAAGTGGATAAAGATGATGAGAGAGGTTCAGATGACGATAATGTTCATATCGATGATGGTAGTGACAATCAAGATGGTGATGATGGTGATGAGTTCGATTGTGAGGAGATGTTGCGTCATATTGAACTATATCTATTGACTTATATTGGAGCAAATAAAGGTTTAAATAAAATGTAGACATTGCAAAATGCGGCGATTGAGCTTTTATATGATGAATCAAACGGTTGTGATAAAGAGTTTACTACATTGCGTGCAGTATTAGAACTACTAAAGTTGAAAGCCACACACGGATGGTCCGATTGTAGTTTCTCTGATCTTTTGAATCTTATGGTAGAAATTCTTCCAAATCAAAATAAACTGTCCAGAAGCATTTATAAAGCAAATAAACTTCTTTGCCCGATGGCACTAGGTGTGACAAAAATACACGCCTGTGTGAACCATTGTATTCTGTATCGCGAAGAGCATGAGCTCGCAACTAGATGCCCCATCTGTGGTGTCAGTAGATATAAGAAGGACTATAATCACCAGTATATTACCAACATGAAAAAGTCTCAGAAGAATCAGAAGTTTATTATTAGTCCTGAAGGTGAGGACGACGATACTTCTGGCAATGCAGACGGGAAGAATAAGAGAAAAATTCCTGCCTTGGTGATGTGGTACCTTCCGATAATAGATCACTTGAAGCGTTTGTTCTCAAACCCTAGGGAGGTTGAACTTATGCGTTGGCACTCCGAGCAGCGCAAGAAGAATGAAAAACATATTCAACACTCTGGTGATGCAACACAGTGGAAAAATTTTGATATTCAGTATCCAGAATTTGCAAAGGAAATCAGAAATGTGAAGTTTGCCTTGGGTATAGACGGAATGAATGCGTTTGTTGAAAATGGAGCATACACAGCACATGGCCCGTGGTCTTAACGATGTACAACCTACCGATGTGGTTGTGTCACAAAAGGAAATATATCTTGTTATCTGTTCTTATCCAAGGTCCGAAACAACCCAACATCGAAATTGATGTGTTCTTGGAACCTTTAATGGAAGATGGCGAAATTGTGGAATGAAGGGGTGCGTACATGGGATGAGTATAAGCGGGAGTATTTCACGCTAAGAGCAATGATATTCGTTACCGTGGATGATTACCCCGAACTGTTTACATTATCGTGACAAATGTGAGGGAAGAAAGATTGTGTAAGGTGCATGTATAGAACTGGATTTCTATACTTCACTTCATCCAGAAAGATAGTGTACATGAGACACCGGCGGTTCTTGACAGATACACACAAGTATAGGAAGATGAAAGAACAATTTGATACCAAAATCGAAAAAGATACTGCACCAAAACCTTACAATGGAAAACTTGTGTTCGAAATTATCAAGAACATTCATATAGCTTTCGGTAAGGGCAAAAAATGTAAAAGAATCAAGAGAAAGAAAAGTACATCTTCGGGTGGCACAACTGACATGGCTTTCAAGAAACAATCAATTTTTTTTCAAGTATCTTCCGTATTGGAAGAATATGGAATTTTGCCATAGTATTGATTTGATGCACATTACAAAGAATGTATTCGACAACATCATTGAGACCTTGCTAGACATGCCGAGGAAAACAAAGGACAAATTAAATTCACGTATGGACCTAGCAAATCTTGATTTGAGACCAGAGCTTCATCTAGTAGAAAAAGCGAACGGGAAGCATTACCTTCCCCCAGCCAGCTACAACTTGACATTAGAAGAGAAAAAAGCAATTTGCGAATGCTTGCGTGGGATCAAAGTGCCCACAAGTTTCTCATCCAATATCCGCAAACTAGTCTCGATGAAAGACTTGTCTTTATTCGGTTATAATTCTCACGACTGTCACATGATGATGACAGTGTTCCTTGCCATTGCAATAAGAGTCATCAAACCTGAGCATATAAAAGTTGTCATCACACGTTTGTGTTACTTCTTTAATGCAGTATTGTAAAAGGTGATAGCACATGAAAATTTAGACTATCTGAAAACATACATCGTCGAGACTATGTGCAAGCTTGAGATGTGTTTCCCACCATCCTTTTTTGATATGCAAGTACACCTAATCACACATCTTGTTGATCATATAAAAGCATTGAGGCCACTATATTTACATCATATGTTTTCGTTGGAGAGATATTTAGGAGTATTAAAAGGTTATGTGCAGAACCGTGCTCACCCAGAGGTCAATTATGGAAGGATACACCACTGAAGAAGTGATTGAGGGTTGCGCTGATTACATCAAAGATGGAAAACCGATAGGTGTGCCTATACTAGTACATGAGGGTAGACTACGTGGGAGAGGCAAAGTGGGTAAGAAAACTTTTATCGTTCAAGATTACAAGAATGTACAATGTGCACATTTTGGCGTACTATAACAACTCGCAATAGCTGAGTCGTACATCGAGGAACACCAAATTGAGCTTCGTGAAAAAAACAAGACCACACAGAGGACTGGGTCAGTAAAGAGCACAGAAGATATTTCACTGAATGGTTAATGGACAAAAATATACCATAGGGAAACTCTATAGAAGAGGCAACAATAAAGAAGTTAGCTTCTGGCCCATCTGCTTTGGTCACATCATGGCAAGCATATTACATCAATGGTTACACATTTTACACTAAAGAAAAAGACGGTAAGAGTGTTGCACAAAATAGTGGTGTTCGTATTGAGGCTTATGATTCACAAGGGCAAAATACCACATACTTCGGGTTCATAGAGGAAATATGGGAACTCGATTATGGCGAAAGAATGATAATACCCGTATTTAAGTGCCAATGGATCAAACATCCTGATAGTGTGAAAGTGGAAAATTATGGGCTGACACTAGTAGACTTGAATAAAGTGGGTTATAGAGATGACATGTGGGTTCTCGCCGATAGTGTTGCACAAGTTTTTTATGTTCAGGATCCAAAAACTGAGAAGATGCATGAGTTGTTTCTGGAAAGCAAAATATTGTTGGGGTTGAGAATGTGGGAGATAATGAAGAAGAATATAATCGATATGAAGAGATGTACCTTTTCATCGAACTAGAAAACTTCAAGCGCGTAGAGAGAAGCATTAAAAAGAATTTGAAACCTTATATGCGAGAAGATGTCAATGCTAGAAAAATGTATGATATCTATTGTATATATTTGTATCCTCTGAAATCAACTTAGAATAATGCTCTATTTCAGCTTTAGATAGCATGTTTCGAACATTATTAAATTCAGCTTCTGTTTCGAACATTATTACATTATTATATTTATCACCTTCACATGTTTCATAAGTTATCAAATTGTATGTGTATATAAATTTCTTTTGACCTATGATGATCAAGCTTGCCTTCCAACAGCTTGGTTCCAAACAACATCTAGAAGCAACTCTTGAAGCTCCTGTCAAGCTAATCTCTTCACAACAAGCTCTTGTAGAGCAAGTAACACCTGAGACTCATCATTTGGATTGTTAAAAGCTTCAATTGAAGTCTGACGATACTTCCCATCCATTTGAGGGCTTGTTTGGATAGGAGTAGATTCACTTCAATATAAATGGATTGAGGTGGAATGAGGAGAAAAATAGTTCATTCTTCACTCCAATCCACTTCAATCCAATTAGATTGAGTACACTCAAACAAGCCTTGAATAATTTCTTTCTCTTTTCTCCATTTTAAAAACTTACGAAGATGCCACTTTATCAGTTCTAATGGCTGAATATATTGACTATAAATCAGTACCATCTCTCTTAGTGCTTCACACAAGCGCCGAAGCGAACAACTTCAATCATAAATCTTGTTTTTAACCTTTTCATAGGATTTTGACCTTAATCTTTCAAGCATAGATTTATCAATAAGTGAAGCTTCCTCATCAGACATGTTAATGGCAGTTACAAGTGAACGATGTTTCGAAGCTAACGAAATCTCAACGGGGCTGAAGACAAAGAGATGCTGCATATGAGTGACAATGTCCAGGTTAGACAACATGAAGCTATGATGGCAGCCTTCAACAACATGAAAAGTGATGCCAAGGTTATGCTTGCATCAACCAAGACATGTTGTGAGAGCATATCACTTGTTAGAGCATCACAGTTATGCTTGCCCCAACAAGTGTTATACCCTCACAACATGCCTTGGTTGATGCAAACATAACCTTAACATCACTTTTCATTTTGTTGAAGGTTGCCATCATAGCTTCACGCTAACCTGGACATTGCCACTCATATACATGATCTCTTTATCTTCATTCCAATTCAGATTTCGTTAGCTTCAGCACATCTTTCGCTTATAACTGTCATTAACATGTGTGATAAGGAAGCTTTACTATTGATAAATCTATGCTTGAAACATTAAGGTGAAATCCCTATGAAAGGGTGAAAACAAGATTTATGATTGAAGTTGTTCGCTTCCTTGTGTGAAGCACTAAGAGGGTAGGTACTGATTTTTAGTCAATATATTTAGACATTAAAACCGAGAAAGGAGCATCTTCCTAAGTTTTGAAATTGACAGGAGGGAAAGAAATCATTCAAATGGATGGGAAAATCCTTTCAAGGATCGTCAGACTTCAATTGATGCTTTCAACAATCCAAATGATGAGCCACAGGTGTTACTTACATCTACAAGAGCTTGCTGTGCAGGGATTAGCTTGATAGGAGCTTATCAGCATCACATGCGGTTCTTAATTAACAAGTAGTCTATAAAAACAATGACTTTCTCCATGCAGTTCCTGAATAAAAACCGCTTGTGATGATTGAACTAGTACATACGGTTCTTAAACAATGACCACCTGTAAAAACCATGTATTTACCCAGAGGTTGGTTAATTAAGAACCGCCTGTAAAGTTTTACATCACAGGCAGTTCTTAATCAATAACCGTCTGAGAAGATCATGTATTTACCCAGGCGGTTGTTTTTTAAAATCCGCCTGTGATGTTATGTCATCACAAGCAGTTATTATTTCATTCGTCATCACAGTCGCATTTTTTTATGGACCGCCTGTGTTTGAAAAATCGAGGTGTCTGTGAAAATGCTTTTTGTAGTAGTGTGGTCTTGGCCCACGAAAGGAACTTTGTGACACATATTCTCCATGTTCCTGCCAATTTTAACTCCCACCACATGCCCCCCTGTTTTTAGGCAAAACAGTATGTGCCAAAAAACATTTATAGCGACGATTTAATGAACAAATCGGCTTCGTCCAGATTACTCAAGACATTTTAGTTTACAAATTAACGTTTCAACCATCTAGGCCGATAACTTACCTATCAGCCATAAAATCTGAAACAAAATCATGCTTCTTGCCATATTCTAGGATAATACGTTTTCAAATATTTATCATTAAGAGTCTTGCTTACCTTTTCTTATTGCAATGTTTACACAAAGTATGAATTCCTAGGGACAATACCTGTAATTTTATATGGCTCTTTTCAGCTAGGTGACCACTTTCCAAACTTATTATCCCTTGCCCCACAGGCAAAATTGTTTTCCATATTAAATCCCTAATCTGAAACGGTTTTTCCCTGACCTTCTTATTATACATTCTAGCCACCTTTAATTTTTATTTTTCAATTTCTCTCAATGCTTTGAATCGTCTTTCAGGTATCTCATCTATTCTATCCATCATTAAATCATTATATTCTATAGACGACAGAGCATTTTGTTGTACTATTTTGGATGCTTGTAAATTAATGTCAATAGGAAGTACAACTTATTGCGCATAAACAAGTTCAAAAGGAGTTACCTTGGTGGCGCCATGTTTATAAATCCTGTCGGTACCCTACGTATCGGATACCCCTTGAGATTGCAAAGATCACAAGGAAACTCCATCTACCATATTTGAAGACCTCCGAAGGCCCCACATGTCAGGTGTAACCGGACCTGCTTCCCTGACATGGTTAGTCCCAGGGCCGCCACGTGTATCATAAGACCGGAGCTATCGCCCACGCATGGGAAAGCTCCAGATTAGATACCAGTATGGCATCCCCGGACCTAACCCCAAACAAAGGGAAGCTCCGGTACCGAAACATGTCCAACAGCACTGGACCTACCCGTCCACGACGGTAAGCTCCAGAGCTACCACGTGGTAGAACCGCCGGACCTTCAACTTCAACAATCAGGCTGGTGGACCCCCAACGGCTCCAGACCTTCAAGGAGCAATCAAAGACTTCAAGACCCGATTAAGTGTCATTAATGCCATATTAATGACACACGATCGGATGGCCCTTAATACCGTTAATGGCACTGTTAAGGCCCGTTACTGGGCTATTAAGGGTAATTAACCTCATTAATTGTATATCAAGCATGTGTAACCGCCGGGGCCACATGTCGGGCCAGGCTAATGGTGTAACGACTAGTTCTTGTACTATAAAAGGATTGGTCGACGATACACAAGGGACGGCTCTAGACCTCTTCTAGACTCCCTGACCTAGACGAGCTTCTTCTTCTGGAGCTTCTTCTAGACTCACACGCTCAATACAACACCAACACACCCCATGGAGTAGGGTATTACGCCCAGGCGGCCTGAACCACGTAAATCTATGTGTCTACTTGTCATTCACCTTCTTGAATCTCTGCATGCCCATTACCGAACTACAACTCCGTGATCTACCAACAGTAGTATCGGGAGATCTACCGGATCCAAACAACGATAGTTGGCGCGCCAGGTAGGGGGTCACCCGAGATTCCAAGGATGGTGAACTCAGCTGCTGGATCATCCAACGGCAATCCTACTGTTCAACCTGCTGGGGGCAATCCCTCCAACATGCAGCAACCAGCAGGTGTCATGGCTCCAGCAGGAGTCATGCCTCCACCGCCACCGCCTGCACCAACACGTCAAGCTGGGCAGCGTGACGGTGCATCGGGGTCAGTCACCGCATTGGCGAATAACAACAACCCTGAACACGTGCTCCATGCAGCGCGTGCTCTCCTCCAACGTCCACCACCTCCAGGTGCATCCCAGGGTGCAATGGAGCAGTGGAGGGCTGACGTGGAACATCTGGTTGCAGTAGCAGCCGACCGCATCAGCAACCAAGGTCCTCCCCGTTCGGGGCGGGCCCATCATAGCGCTGGACTGTGTCGGGCAGACTTGGTCCACACGCTTCCCAAAATAGGAGGCGTGCTGCATCACAACAAGTTACGTCGCTACCTTCCGGGGCGCGACGCACTCATACGGTAACCAGGCTTTCAACTCATGACCTCCAGGCGGAGCTTGATCACCATTACCGTCAACAGGACGACCGTGTCCATATCGAGCATGCTCACGAAAGGCAAGAGGCTCAAGACAGTCCTGTTCCCGAGGTAGTCGGAGGAGGCTGTTCTGCCCTGGCCATGCACCTACGCATGGTCAGATGGCCACAAAAGTTCCAGCCTCACCTACCGGAGAAATTTGACGGGACTGTTAATCCCGCTGAGTTTCTCCAGATTTACTCCACCGCAATCCTTGCGGCCGGAGGTAACGAGGCTGTAATGGCCAACTACTTCCCAGTGGCCTTGACTAGGACCGCCAGGTCCTATTTCATGAGCCTTCCTCACAACTCCATAAATAGTTGGGAGGAATTGTGCCAACAATTCACAGCCAATTTCGGGAGTTCATACACCCGACCAGGCACCAAACTGAACCTTTTTGCTGTCGTGCAGAAGGGGGGAGAATCCCTGTGCTCATTCATCCAGAGGTTCTCCCAGGTACGAAACACTATTCCTTCTATCTCCAGCGCCTCTGTTATTGTGGCATTTAGACAGGGCGTACGAGATAAGAAGATGCTGGAGAAGCTGGCGATCAAGGAGATTACCAGCGTCACGGAGCTCTTCAGCTTGGCAGACAAGTGTGCCAAAGCTGCGGAGGGCCGTGAAATGCACTCCAAACCACCTCCAGAGGATGGTAAAAAATCCTCCAAAGGTGAAGCCACTACCTCCGGAAGTGGCAAAAAGAAGAAAAAGTCCAACGACAAGAAGAAGCCGTCGCCCGGCACATCTACTGCTGCAGCTACTGCAGCTCCGGGTGGCCAGGGGCCATGCCCCAAGAAACGACCTCGGCCGTCCTCTGAAGACGGTGGGAACTCCAATGTGTGGTGTCCTATTCACAAGTCGAACAACCACAACTTGGAAGACTATCGGGAGGTACAAAACCTTGCCGAGCACTACAACAAGCGCCAAGAAGAAGTTCCTTTCCATTAGAGGGAAGGAAAACAGAAAGTCGATGAAGCTCCGGCTGAAGAGGAGTTAGGATTTCAGGACCCTAAAAAGTTCCTGAAGGCCGTTTACACCTCCGTCGACAATGACTCCGACATCTCCAACAATGAGCGTCGGAAGACCATGAACACCATCTTTGGTGGTTCGTGGGACATCACCTCCCGCCGTGTCCTCAAGACAATGCGGCGGGACATGGCCTCAGTAGCTCCTACAGCCAGGGCAGAGCCTCATCGAAAGTGGATGGACACCACCATCACTTTCGACGCGTCGGACTGCCCTCGGAACATGATTGGAGCTGGTCAACTCCCATTGATGGTATCACTGACCATCAACAACATTGAACTCCACCATATAATGGTGGACGGAGGTTCGAGGCTGAACCTCATAAGCTTCAAAGCTTTCGTCAAGCTTCAACTCTGACCTTCGGACCTTCGCCCCTCCCGACCTTTCTCCGGAGTAGGTCCGGGGGCCATAACCCCACTCAGTGCCATTACTCTCCCAGTGACCTTCGGGACTCGGGAGAATTATCGCACTGAGAAGTTGATCTTTGATGTCGCTCAGATCAACTTACCTTTCAACGCCATTCTGGGCAGGCCCGCCTTGTACAAGTTCATGGCTGCTGCTCATTATGGCTACCTGGTGTTGAAGATGCCAACACCAGCTGGTGTTCTCCGAATCCGTGGAGACCGCACTGTCGGAGTGATTGCTCTGGAAGAACTTCATGCGCTTGCTACAGCGCAGGAGGAAGAGTCCAGGCAGGAACAAGATCTGAAACCCCCGAGCATTCGTCAACCAAGTGGCGACACTGACATCCCCGTCAAAGTCGTCCAAATCGGTTTCGATGCCGCTCAGACTACCCGTATATCAAGAGGTCTGAATGACAAATAGGAACTCGCGCTCATCACTCTCCTCCGGGCTAATGTCGACGTGTTTGCCTAGCAACCGTCACAAATGCCTGGGATCCCTAGGGAAGTGATCGAGCATAATCTGAAGATCTATCCTGCCGCTCGGCCTGTACACCAGAAGCCTCGGAAGCAATCAATAGAGCGACAGAACTTCATACGACAAGAAGTGAAGAAGTTGCTCGAAGCTGGATTCATCCGAGAAGTCTTCCACCCAAAATGGCCGGCAAACCCAGTCGTTGTACCCAAGGCCGGCGAGAAGCTTCAGATGTGTATCAACTACACAACACTGAATAAGGCATGCCCAAAAGATCCATTCCCACTATGTAGAATAGATCAGATAGTGGATTCCACCTCCAGGTGTGAATTACTGTGTTTTCTAGACACATATTCTGGGTACTGTCAATTCAGAATGTCTAGGGAAGATGAAGAACATACTTCTTTTATCACAGTAGATGGATTGTACTGCTATACTACCATGCCATTTGGTCTCAAGAATGCAACTTCAACATTTGTACGAGCTATGTACAAAACCTTTGGAGAGCTCATCAGAGACATATTGGAAGTGTATGTTGATGACATCGTCGTCAAGATTAAGGACAAGGAGTCACTCCTTGACACTTTGCAAGCTGTCTTCGACAAGTTGCGAGTCACTCGCATGAAGCTGAACCCAGACAAGTGTGTCTTTGGGGTTAGCTCCGGAAAGCTTCTTGGTTTCCTGGTAAACCACCGGGGCTTATAGGCAAATCCGGCGAAGATTAAATCCATTGAGGATATGTGGCCACCAGCCCGCATCAAGGACGTCCAAAAACTGACTGGATGTCTAGCCGCCCTCAGCCGGTTTATCTCAAGACTGGCGGAACGGGCTCTACCCTTCTTCAAGCTATTGAGGAAGTCCGGACCATTCCAATGGTCTGAAGAAGCAGAAAAGGCGTTCCAGGAGCTAATGCAGCTCCTCACCACTCTACCAACCTTGGTAGCTCCGAACCCTGGTGAGCCTCTACTGCTTTACATTTCGGCAATTGACGAAGTTGTCAGCATGGTCCTGGTTGCGGAGAGACGAGAACAATCCCAAGTTCGGGAATCCAGGCCCCTCCGGGAGGGTCAGGAGGTTCCTGAAGGCGAGTCTGGGTCCCAGCCCCCAGACTTGGATCTACAAGGAGTTACTCTTGTCGAACAAGAGGATTCGGACCCTCCGGGAGGGTCCGGGTCACTCCAGAAGAAGCTCCGGGTTCCTCCATCAAGGACCTGGAGGTACTCGAAGCAGGTCTGGACCCCTCCAGGAGGGTCTGGGTCGATGAGGAGGAAGCTCTGGGCCCCTCCGGGAGGGTACGGACAGTCCAGCGCCCAGTGTACTTCATTAGCGAAGTACTACATGATGCCAAGACTCGATACCTAGAGGTGCACAAGCTGCTCTACGCAGTTCTCATCGCCTCCAGGAAGCTTCGCCATTACTTCCAAGCTCACAAGATCTCAGTGGTGACTTCTTATCCACTGCGTGCGATCTTGCATAATCCCAACTCTATTGGGAACATTGCAAAGTGGGCAACGCAATTGGCCGAATTCGATCTTGAATTCGTCCCAAGACAAGCGATCAAGAGTCAAGCATTGGCAGACTTCATGGCGGAATGGACCCCCTATCCATCAAACCCTGGGGGCCCTAGTGAGCAGAAGCCAGAACTCAAGGCTCCGATCTTCACCGAGTCTCACTGGACCCTCTACTTTGACGGCTCCATGCAAAAGCAGGGGGGTGGAGCTGGAGTCCTTCTCCTCGCTCCAACCGGGGAGAAGGTAAAATACACGGTCCACCTTGACTTCAAGGCGACCATCAACATGGCGGAGTATGAAGCACTCATTTACGGACTAAAGGTGGCACTATCATATGGTGTCAAGCAGCTGTTGGTCAAGGGAGATTTGCAGCTCATCATTAAACAGGTGAAGGGTGAATGCTCCTGTAACAATCCCCAACTAGCTGCTTACCTCCTTGAAGTCCAGAGGCTTCAGAAGCACTTCGAAGTCCTGGACCTCCACCATGTCCAGCGTCTTCATAACGTTGAAGCTGACGAACTCTCGACGAAAGCGTCAATCGGAGCTCTGGCTCCTGATGGAACCTTCGTGCGGAGTTGTCAAAACCCATAGCTTAGCCTGCCGAACTGAGCGAAGGGGGCAAGACCAGCATCCCGAAGCTGGCGGTCCCGATAGCCCTGTTACCATGGCAGCCATCAAGGGTTGTAGGTGGTGCCGGAAGCTCCAAGCAACCCAGCACAAGACTCAAATGCTCAAGCTAGCTCCAATGCATGGATCTCGGAGATCCGGAGCTACTTGAAAGACAATATCCTTCCTGACGATGATGTATTCGCTAACTGGATAGTCAGATTGGCTAAAAGATACACGCTGGTAGAAGGGGATCTTTACCAGCGCGGTGCCAACGACGTCCTAATGCAGTGCATCAGAAGGGAAGAAGGCTGCGAGCTCCTCGCAGAAATCCATGGAGGCGAGTGTGGGAACCACGTGTCTTCCCACACGCTGGTGGGTAAAGCCTTCCGGCATGGCTTCTACTGGCCTACAGCGCTCCAGGATGCAACTAAGCTGGTGAAGAAATGCGAAGCACACCAGTTCCATGCAAAGCAAATTCACACACCGGCTCAGCCTCTACAAATGATACCTCCTACATGGCCTTTCGCTGTGTGGGGGATGGACATCTTGGGACCTTTCCCAAGAGCCGTCGGATGTTACAAGTTACTCTATGTGGCCATTGACAAATTCACCAAATGGTCGGAAGCAACTCCAGTTGTGATAATAAACAAGCAATCAGCTATCAACTTCTTATAGTCCATCGTATGCAGATTTGGAATCCCAAACAAAATCATAACAGACAATGGGACCCAATTTACAAGCTTTGCTTTCCAAGGATACTGTGAAGACCTCGGCATCCAAGTCAGCTACGCTTCTGTAGCTCACCCGGCAAGCAATGGCCAAGCCGAGAGAGCAAATGCAAAAATCTTGAAAGGACTCAAGACGCGCACATATGAGCGCCTGAAAAAACATGGATCCAATTGGATCGAAGAGCTTCTGCCCACTCTATGGGCCAATAGGACAACTCCAAACCGGTCAACTGGAGAGACACCCTTCTTCCTGGTGTACGGAGCTGAAGCAGTCCTTCCTCCAGAAATCACCTTGGGATCGCTCCGGGTCCGGACCTTCGACGAAGCCATGCAGGACCAACTCCAGCGTGAAGACCTTGACCTCCTTGAAGAGGGAAGGTGTCGAGCAGCTGTTCAGAATGTCCGATACCGCCAAGCTCTTCGGTGCTATCATCAATGGCATGTTCACAACCGACAGCTCGAGGAAGGCGATCTGGTGCTACGGAGAATACAATCCAGAGAAGGGTTAAACAAACTCTCCCCCAGCTGGGAGGGACCCTTCCGAGTGATCAAAGTATCCCGTCCCGAATGCATTCACCTGGCAACCGAGGATGGGACACCTCTCCCGAATCCTTGGAACATTGAGCACCTCTGTAAGTTCTACGCTTAATATCACGGAGGTGAGTCTGTAATTACATGTGATGTATGTTATAGAGTCATTGTAAAGAGTCAGGTAGCTCCTCCGGGAGGGCAGCCGGACCTACCCCGTTAGGTCCGCAATGTCCATGCAACACTTTTCACAGTCTCAGAACTAAAAGTGTAGCTAGCTACCTTGGGTCAAACGAGAAACGAAACACACTTAGCCTGGTTCCGTACCCTAAGAGTGTACTTGTTTCCCCTGTACCCCGGACCTATAATGAAAGACATCATTATGTGAAAACAGACTCCACGTGCATTTACTTTGTACAGGCTCAATATTTTTTATTTTTCTCTTTCTTGTCTATAACAAAGTTGTGCAGTTCTTAGAAACTTTAGCTCGACCAATTCATGTACAATTCGAGTTGCATTGTCTATTCTTCCGGGTCCAAATATTGTGGATGGTCTACTCGTCTGAATGCCGCCAAGCCAATCTAGGGCCGGAGTGTGCTATCGACTTAGCCTGGTCATGCACCCTAAGTACGTCACTCTATCTACACCCCGACAGGCCGAAGTAAGGCGTGTCCAGAAAAGATCGGGCCTGAAGGAAACAAGACGGCGCCCTTGATTGTATTTAGAATTGTGTTCGACCTAAAACTTTCTCGGGAATAGTAAGCCGCAATGAAGTTATAGATAGGAAGCAGATTTTAATGTTTTTCTTGACTTCAGTGTGCAGGAAAAATAAATATTTCATGATGATGGTGAATGAAGCCGGAGCTGCCAAAACTCCGACATCCTCTAGGCGGCTTGTGGTAGATGTTCAAACATTGACATCGAGCGTCGCTGGAGCCACTCAGCTCTAGTAAAGCTAGGGGGAAAGCCGTCAACGTGAAGAAAATATGGTGGAAAGACTCTATAGTGGAGTCTGCTATCGATACACCACGTGTTGACAGAGGTCACTGCCGGAGCTACCAAGTTCCAACACCCCGGAGGGCTAACCGTCGATGCTCTACGCGTTGATGGAGACTACTGCCGGAGCTACTAAGCTCTGACGATGGTCAATGCCGGAGCCACTAAGCTCCGACAACCTCAGGGGGCCTACACTATCAAAAACTCCGAACAAACATTCTACAAGTTCGAAGCACACAAGTGTTCAACAACTGTTACATCCTCTTGGTACATGTTCACAATAAAATTGTGTACATCTACCAGGGGGCCAAGTGAGACAAAGGTGTTGAAGACAAAAAATGAAATTCACAAAAAATTTGGATTTCATTCATCTGGAGACAAGAGATTACAAATTTGGAGAAGAAGAAGAGAGAATACAAGTGGGAGCTACAAAGAGATGGTCCTAGACCCTGTGGAAGAACTGGGCGACCTTCTGGGCAACCCCCGACACGCTGGCTCGGGCGGCTTCACCCTCTTCTTCGATGGGGCCTTCAAGCACCGGGTACAGAGGGAATTGATGGTCCCGGCTGGTGTAGCACGTCAGCATGAACTCTGCGGTGTTCTTCGCCAGGGACTGTCCCTCAGTTTCCAGCTGGTCCGCGATAACATCGCCCATCTTGGTGAGCTTGTTGCCTGTTGAACTCAGCGCCTCCAATGCCTGGTCCAGCTCTGGCTCCGGATCATCCGGACGCACGGGACTAAAGCCCATTGGCGTCAACGCGTCGTTGGCTTTGCCCAGGAAGTCCCAAACTTGTTGGGACACTGTAGCCCTTGCGCTTCGCATCTCCTCCAACGATCTTTTGGCCGCCGCAAGCTCCGAGTTCTCCCGAGCAAGACGCTCCACCTCTTTGGTATTCTGTTGAATCTTTTTAGCAACCTGCCTTTCGAGTCTATTGAGCTCTTCCTCCCGGAGGTGGATCTCGTTCCAGCAGTTGACCAAATCCTTCTCTCGGCCCCGCACTTTCTTCTCCCTGGCGGCGACGGCATTCTCCTGTTTGTAGAGATCTTGCCCTCGCTCCCAGGCCTTCTTCTCCTCTTCCTTGCAGCGCTCCTCCAATTTCTTGGTGAGCTCTACGAGGCTCTTGTCAGCCAGAGCTGTCTTTTGGACAAGCTCTTCCTCCCTCTTCACGAGGTCATCCCGTAGCTCCAGGAGTTTTTGCTCTTCATCTTCGAGCTTTCTCTCCCGCGCCTCAAGAGCCTCTCGGCGCTTGGCGAGACTAGCGTGGATGGCGGAGAGCCTCTCCTGGCGATCATTCGCTGCGCTATTAGCAGCTTTGGCCTGCTCTTAGATGGCCCAAGACTAGTTGTCGAGGGATCGCATCATGCTTTCCCTCTCATCCAACAGCTTACCCTAGTATTACAGGCGGACCTTCTCCCTCTGCACCCACTCCTTGTCATCATCCAGCCTCGACTACGCCAGCTTGGTCTCGAAATGGAGCTGGTTGCGCCACCTCCTAAGAGTTTGGCGCTCGTCCTCGAGGTACTTGCTATCGTGGTAGAAATCCAACTGTACCTGGCAAAGACTGGAGCAGGCGTTGTCAATAGACAACGATAGAGGGATCGGGTCCGGACCTGCCGGGGTCCTCGCCACTGGCTCCAGCAGATCTTCAGTGACAAAAATTGGGTCCCACTCTACAAGAGCGGTCCCCTAAGCTTCCACGGCACTAGGGCCGTCCTTTGGGATAGTCTCGGCCGCCACCGAGGAAGGTCCTACAGCAGATGTTCCGACCTCCGGAATTGGCTCCGAAGGTCCCGCCACCAGGTCATCAACAACTGGCCCCTCAGGCGGGGGGCCAGCAGCTTCATCTTGGCACCCTGGCTCAGCAGCGGGCACCTCCGGGATCATCACTTCCGGAGCAGGTGTTGAAGGTTCGGTCGGAGTAGAAGCTACTTCCGGCTCCGTCACAAGCGCCTCCTCCGCCGCTGGCCCAGGTGCTGACGCTTCGACCATCATGGGCTCAGGCGCTGGCGCTTCGACCATCATGGGCTCAGGCGCTGACACCTCCTCAACAACTGGCTCGGACACCAGAACCTCTTCGACGACCGGCTCTACAGCCGGAACTTCTGCAGCAACCGGCTCTACCGCTGGATCTTCCTCAACAACCGGCTCAAGTGCCAGAGCTTCATCAACCACCAGATCAACTGCCGGGGCTTCAATAACATCTGGCTCTAGGGCTGGAATCGCAGCTACCTCCGGCTCTGTGGCCAGAGCGTCCAACATCTCAGCATCCAAGCCCGGAGCTTCAACCTCCAGGGCTGGTACCACTGGTACATCTTCATTCCTGTTGTCTGATGCTACCACGGGAGCTTCTGGGGATGAGTCGAGGTCCAAGACCACGACAGCTAGCATCGGGGCTCCCACAGCCTCAACCACCCCTTGGGGCGGCACTGGAATTGGAGCCGGAGCTTTAGCCTCCACAGCCTCAACCGCTGCTGCAGGGACCGGAGCTTCAACCCTTTTCTTAGGCACGCTGTGGATGAAGGATGAAGAAACTCAAAATAAAATAAAAAATTACCTTGGAAGGCTTCCACACCAATTAGCACGGAACCTCTTTTTCGGATGCTCTGGACTGGCCCCAGCTGCCACTGGCGTGGTAGTCCCAGAAGGTCCCCCGGAGCTTGCTGCTGCTATCAGCGTTGCCTTGGTCGAGGCCCCCCTCGACCGAGAAGGACCTCCGGACCCAGAGCCCTCAGCTGGCCCTGTTACTGGAGTCACTTGGCAGGAGCTAGCACCCCGGGAAGATGCCGCTGCTGGAGTATATGCCGCCATTGAAGACTTCCCCCTCTAGGGAGAAGGAGCCGCCATGGAAGAAGCAGGCCTGACGGACCTTCTGTCGGCATGCTTCAGCTTCCTTTTACGACTGGAGGGCTCGACCAACTCCTTGCCCTTGCCTATGACTTCGGTTCTTGGCTTTTGGGCTGGAGCAGATCTGCCTTCAGGAGCTCCAGAGATCGCCAACCCAGTGGTCGAACGCCTCTCAACAACACCAAGGTCGTCAAGCACCGGCATCGTCCACCGGAGCTCCCTGCTGAACTCTGCCTCCATGTTCAGAGGGAGGAAAGCGGCCGGCGGAGCCAAGTCATCACCCTCGACGTTGATGCCGTGCTGGAACTTCTTGAGATGGAACTCCAAAGTTGCACCCTCCATGTTGGACTTCAAACCGGTCTCGATCCGGTCGTCGTCCAGCATACTGTTGAGGGCCCAAGCAAGATTCTCCCTCTTCTTCAGCGGAGCCCACCTGTTGGTTAGGAAGTTGCAAAACACCACCTGAGGAGTCACCCCTCCTTCCACGCACTGGCGGATCTTGGTCAGAGCAGGGTTGAAGGCGTCCGACAACACCGGAGCTTCACTCCAAACTGCAGTGTCGATGTTGGGGAGGCCTTCCGGCAACTCCAGCTTCTTGTGCTCCTCCACCCTGATGACAATCCAATCCTTCTTCCAGTCATCCCACTTCCCAGAAGGGAACGACCGCAAGTACTTGTACGAGCACTTCTTGCGCTTCACAAAATAATAGAAGCCAAGGTACTCGTCACTCTTGCCGGTAGTCTGAACAGTGAAGAAGGTGCTGAAGAGCTCAACGCAGGGGGGAATGCCCACCCACATCTCGCAGAAGTGGACAAAGATCGACACCAAGAGAATGGAGTGGGGGCCAAGGTGGTACAGCTGCAGACCATATTAGTCTACCAGCATCAAGAAAAAAGAGGAGAAAGGTGGGATCAGTCCCACCATGGTGTACGCGGAGAAGTACACCATGTTGCTGGCGTGTTCCTTCTCGAACGGAAGCTTGCCGGCACGGACCAAGTGGTTGAAGAAGTCAGGGGATCACACCATGAGGGCCCGGACCTTCTTCAAATCACCGTCGGTCTTCAGTCGGCTATGGCGGAGACCCAACTCCATCGCGACACAACGGGGCAAGAGATGGAAAACAAGCGAAAGTTTGGAGGGTTTGAGCGCAAGTTCGAATGAAAGGCATAAAGAACCCCCAAACGGTGCTTGCTTTCCTTCTTAAGTAAGCCCCCGCGACGCTTGGACGGAAACCACAGAGGAGCCGATGATACCAGTCAAAAACTTCACCCTGCCAATGATAAGGGGGCCTGGGGCCACCCCGACGATCAAGTCGAGGTCCTTACCCCAGGCAAACAGTTGTCATCATGAAAGGCGGGAAACCCGAAGGCGGCGGCCTGACAGGGCGCGCAAAACCGATACGATTTTCGTATCGGGAACCAGCGACCTTCAATTGCGTGAGATCCGCACGCTGAGATCTCACCTGCCGCATCCAGGATATGCTACACGGCGGTGGTTTAACTACGAACTATCACCAACGGCACGTCTGAAGACCCTTGAAGACACGACTCAAAAACTGAAGAATGGACCCACCTCCGGCAGTATGACTTCATCCAAAAGGTCTCTCCCAGAGGTGGGCCCAGGGGGCCACTGTCGGTAC
Organism: Tuctoria greenei; assembly: GCA_036927565.1. NCBI lineage: Eukaryota > Viridiplantae > Streptophyta > Magnoliopsida > Poales > Poaceae > Tuctoria > Tuctoria greenei. The sequence goes on along the minus strand of JAYESD010000008.1, from coordinate 169,025,841 downwards.
ACTATGTACCGGATACCCCTTGAGATTGCAAAGATCACAAGGAAACTCCATCTACCAGATTTGAAGACCTCCGAAGGCCCCACATGTCAGGTGTAATCGGACCTGCTTCCCTAACATGGTTAGTCTCAGGGCCGCCACGTGTATCATAAGACCGGAGCTATCGCCCACGCATGGGAAAGCTCTGGACTAGATACCGGTATGGCATCCCCGGACCTAACCCCAGACAAAGGGAAGCTCCAGTACCGACACGTGTCCAACAACACCGGACCTACCCGTCCATGACGGTAAGCTCCGGAGCTGCCACGTGGCAGAACTGCCAGACCTTCAACTTCAACAATCAGGCTGGTGGACCCCCAACGGCTCCGGACCTTCAAGGAGCAATCAAAGACTTCAAGACCCGATTAAGTTTCATTAATGCCATATTAATGACACACAATCGGATGGCCCTTAATACCAGTAACGGCACTGTTAAGGCCCGTTACCAGGCTATTAAGGGTAATTAACCTCATTAGTTGTATATCAAGCATGTGTAACCGCCGGGGTCACATGTCGGGTGAGTCTAACGGTGTAACGACCAGTTCTTGTACTATAAAAGGATTGGTTGACGATACACAAGGGACGGCTCTAGACCTCTTTTGGACTCCCTGACCTAGACGAGCTTCTTCTTCTGGAGCTTCTTCTAGACTCACGCGCTCAATACAACACCAACACACCCCGTGGAGTAGGGTATTATGCTCAGGCGGCCCGAACCACGTAAATCTCTGTGTCTACTTGTCATTCACCTTTTTGAATCTCTGCGCGCCCATTACCGAACTACAACTCCGTAATCTACCAACAGTAGTATCGGGAGATCTGCCACACTGACAAATCCTATGAGCCCATAGCGCTCCGGACAACACCTCATGCCATCTCCTCGAATTTTCTTTTATCTTTTTCTTGATCAACCCAATGAAAATTTTGTTGCTAGCCTCGGCCTATCCATTAGCTTGAGCATAATATGGCGATGAGTTTAACAACTTGATCCTAAGTGACTTGGCGAATTCTCTAAATTGATGAGACTTGAAAGAAGCTCTCTGATCCGTAGTCAATGTTTGTGGAATGCCAAATCTATACACAATATGTTCCAATACAAATCTGATTATCTCTGTGTGAGTCATATTATTCTTCACCGGGACAACCTCTGTCCACTTAGTAAAATAATCAGCTGCAACCAAAACGAAACGATGCCCTCCCGATGATGAGGGATGTATCTCATCAATAAAATCTAGACCCCATCCTCTGTGGGTGTGTTTAGTTTGAGGGATATAGTGGGACGGGACGATCCCACTTTTCTATTATTTGGTTTGGAGACAGATGCGATGAAGTCATCCCTCAACGAGGAATATTCCCTCAGATGCGGGACAAACTCATCTCTTAAAAAACATAGGGATGAGTCCATCCCACCTCCGCTACGTGTGTGCTAGTCACCACTCTATCCCATATCATCCTCACAAGCATCTGCCCATCCCATAATACAAATAAGAGATGGGATCATTCCAACCCACGTCATCCTTCAAAGCAAATAAAAAACGGGAACCATCCCATCCCTTCAAACAAACAAAAAATGGAGCCATCCCATCCTTGAAAAGTGGGATGGATCCGACCCAACCCACTTTGTCTCCAAACCAAACACATCCTGAATGACCACGACTTTATAATAGGATGTAATATGCTAGATGAGGCCAATTGTATATTCCCGAATTTTTGACAAGCCTCACATCCTTTGTAATATCTAAAACAATCATTTAGCATAGTCGTCCAATAGAAACATGCTCTTTTTGACATCTACTCCATCTTTTGGGCTGACTGATGCGTGCCGCACATGCGCTCATGTACCTCTCCCATTGCTAATTTAGTCAGCTCCTCTCCTAAGCATTTTAGCAATAGACCATCTGTGGTTCGGCGATATAATTCATCATTTATCAAAGTATTTTACAATGCTTGACGCCGAACCTTTCTATTTCTACAAGTAGGATTTTTTATATATTCAACTAAAACATGCCTCCAATCATTCATCGTAATTTCATCACTTTTGGCTTATTATGATCCTCCTGGATATCTGAAACTATATGTAACACTGGTCTTGCTTTAATTAAAATTTTCCTAGCTTGACTCCATAACTGAAGCTTGTTGCGCTAACGAATTAGCCCTCAAATTACTCTCCCTAGGTACATGAACAATACAAAAATATTCCAATTTTCTTATAATATCTACACACCTTTCACGGTACTGATTCAGTACTCCATCTAAACATTGGCTGTTCCCATTTATTTGTTGCACAACTAATTTTGAGTCCCCAAAAGCTTCTATGCTTCTCACTCCCATATCAACAAATGTATTAAACCACTAAGGATATGCCCATTTCAAATTGTATTCAAATAAAGAATATACCCATTTCCCCAGTCTCCCACTAAAGATCGGTTTTGCAGCATATATTTTGTCACATCATACTGACATGCTACTATGCATGCACTAGAAAATACATAATATCGAAATTTAGCACATGCATGATGTAAAGAGAAGCATAACTTTTCAATAAATAAATACCTTGTCTTAGCATCCAGTAATCGTCGGCTCACGTAAGCAACTGCAAATTCCTTTCCACCATCTTCTTGCGTCATAACCGCACCTACAACATTCTCTTGAGCAGCAATGTATAATTTAAAATTATTACCTCATGTGAAGCCGAATACATTGCGGCCATTGCAGGGGTATGTCAAGGTATTTGGCTCAGCAGATTACATGCAGAAGTATTGGGTCAAGAACCAAATAAGTTTTCACTATGGGTTGATAACCAAGCTGCAATCGAGCTTAGCAAGAACCCCATGAACTTGTGAAGCATATAGACCCCAAGTTTCACTTCATCAGAGACTGTGTCAAAGATAACAAAGTGTAGCTGATGCACAACGGACCTCATTAACAATTGGCAGCAGATGTCCTGACCAAGGCATTACCAAGAATAAAATTCGTGGAATCTCATCAGAGGATGAAGATCGTTCCAGGAGAACAAGAGTAAGGGGGTGAAGTGTCAAGTTACTTCTGTTCAAGCGTAGAATGAGTCATGTGTGTGTGTTTAGTTACTGTCCGTTAAGGACTTAGTCGTTTTCAGTCCAGTTCGTGTGCGTGCCTGACCGAAGCTTACGGCGTACGAGCCTGGTCATGCAGATTGTCGCATGTGGCTAAAAGATCAGATCAAGACGATCATTGTGTGTGTAGTGGGTGTTGTAATCCTCTATAAATCAGTCCATGATCAATAGAATAAGAATCGCCTGCAAAAACTGCGAGTTCACTCCTCTCTTGTCTCTGTTCTGCTCCAGACGACAGAATGAGTTCGTCTGACAAGAACTCGGCGATCAAGTTCACCGAAGTCGATAGTGTGACGAGCTCGATTCCAACATTGTTACATCCGCTAGGGGTTTAAGTGGATAAAAAGCTGCACTTGAACCCATTCTGGATGATCCATCTGGTGGCTGGCAGGTCATCTATGAAAAAAAATCCTTCGGGCCACCAGGTGACATGTACCTATATTTGCAATTGATTCAAATGGTTACCCTATTCTATGATATTCTAAATGGATAATACTATTTCGAAAAAATTCCTGCTTTTGACCTCCAAGAACGTCGAGATCTGCAATTGGTACTACCAATGTGGCATAACTCTTATGTTTCTTAGGGCTGACCCATCAGATTTAATGTTTGACAACTATATGTAGTTCAAGTTGTTATGAAACAAAGACCCCGTTATGACTTGGGGGGCTTCTATCCAAATTTGGAGTTCTAGTATGACTCCTACCTCGTAAAGTAATTTACTGATTAATTTTAGAAAATAATATCAAATTCAATTCACTACAAAAATCGGGCAAAGAAATGTCGGTCATATAGCCGTCGGTAAGCTACAGTAACCGACGACTATAGACTAAAAGTGTCGGCCTACCGACGGCCATAGCCGTCGAATTATGTTTGACGTTTTTATCGCTTTAAAGTCATCGGTCCCGACGACTTTAGTGGTTTAAAGCCGTCGGCCGAAAAAAACCCGACATCTTTATCTTTATGACTGTCAGTGGTGTCAGACCGACATTTATAACTTTAAGACCGTTGGCCACTTCAGTCCCGACGTCTTTAATACAACCACAGACAAAAAAAAAAGAACTCGTCTTCTCTGCCCTACAAGCTCGATACTACCAGTCCCAAACAGCAAACAAGATTCAACACAGGAAACAAGATTCAAACACAATATTTACATTAACAAGGGAACAAGATTCAACACAGGATTTACATCAACAATTCTGGAATCATACAATCAGATCAAATATCTGTACATATCCCATGCAAAAGCCAAATCACAGCACGAAGCAGATCTAGGGGACACCGGGGGACTTCGCGCCGCCAAACCTCGCGCCGTGGTGGGGAGGACGCGCCGCCCGAAGACCGTGCCGTAGAGGAGAGCCCGTGCGGGACCTCGCGCCGTGGATGCACGGGGGGGGGGGGGGGGGGCGCCGAACCTCGCGTCGTGGTGGGGAGGACGTGCCACCGGGAGACCGTGCCGTAGAGGAGTGCCCGCACGGGACCTCGCGCCGTGGGGGGGGTGTCGGTACCCTAGAAACCGTACACCCCTTGAGGTTACAAAGATCTCAAAGGAAAGCCATCTACTTGGTTTGAAGACCCTTGGAGGCCCACTTGTCAGGCATGATCGGACCCGCTTCTCCAACATGGTTAATCCCTGGGTCGCCACGTGTACAACTAACCCGGAGCTACCTCCCACAAGGGGGAAGCTCCGGGCCACGTACCGAAACGGCACCTCCGGACTTAACCCCAGACCGAGAGAAGCTCCGGACCTGACACGTGTCTGGTAGCCTCGGAGCTACCTGTTTCCTACAGCAAGCTCCGGAGCTGCCACGTGTCCAATCGTCGGACCTCCAGCTTCTAACCTCCGGAAGACCTTGTAACGGCTCCGGATCTTCAAAGGAGAACCAAGGACTTCAAGACCCGATTAAGTACCATTAATGCTATATTAATGACACTTAATCGGACGATCATAACACCAGTAACGGTGCTGTCAAAGCCCGTTACAGGGCTATTAAGAGCAATTAAGCGTGTATTAATACTAGTAACCGCCGGGGCCACATGTCGGGCCAGGCCGAATTGTAACGGCCTGCCCTTGTACTATAAAAGGACAGGCCGACGATATACTCGGGGACGTTCACGAACGAGCTCACGCACCCCATACACTCGTGACAAGCTCTTACTGCTAATACAACACCAACACACTCGTAGAGTAGGGTATTACGCTCAGGTGGCCCGAACCACGTAAATTCTTGTGTCTCCTGTGTCAAACTCTAATTCACCTTCTTGAATCTCCGCGCGCCCACACCGAACATCAACTCCCCTATCACTTTAGCAGTGTAGGGAGATCTGCCGGTTCTCAACCGCCGACAGTTGGCGCACCAGGTAGGGGCGCCTGAGATTTCGAGAATGGTGAACTCTGCTGCTGGATCATCCAATGGCCAACCTGCTGCTCAGATTGTTGGGGGCAATCCCTCCAACAGGCAGCCACCTGCAGGAGCCTCAGCACCAGCAGGAGTCACACTCCCACCTCCACCATCTCCTCCAGCAAATCGTGCTGGGCAGCGTGATGGTGCGCCGGCGTCAATCACTGCGTCAGCAAATCATGACAACCCAGAACATGCGCTCCATGCAACGCGTGCTCTTCTACAGCGCCCGCCACCTCCGGATGCATCTCGGGATGCACTGGAGCAGTGGAGGGCCGATGTGGAGCATTTAGTTGCAGCAGCAGCTGAACGCCTCAACAACCAGGATCCTCCTCCTTCGGGACGAGCCCTGTCGCAGCGGCGGACTTTGTCTGGAAGACTTGGTCCACACGCCTCCAATAGTAGGAGACGTGCTGCATCTCAGCAAGTGACGTCATTGCCCTCCGGGGCTCGACGCACTCACACAGTATCCAGGCTTTCGACTCATGACCTCCGGGCGGAGCTTGATCGCCGATACCGCCAGCAGGATGGCCATGTCCATATTGAGCGAGCCCGTGAAAGACGGGAAGCTCAGGACCTTTCTACTCTGGAAGGAGTAGGAGGAGGCTGTTCAGCCCTAGCCATGCACCTGCGCATGGTTAGATGGCCACAGAAGTTCCGGCCTCACCTGCCGAAAAAATTCGACGGGACTATCAATCCCGCCGAATTTCTTCAGATATACTCCACTGCAATCTTGGCAGCTGGAGGAAACGAGGCTGTGATGGCCAATTACTTTACAGTGGCCTTAACTGGGACCGCCAGGTCCTGGTTTATGAGCCTTCCACCCAACTCTATCAACAGTTGGGAGGAGCTGTGCCATCAGTTCACTGCCAACTTCGGGAGTTCATACACCCGACCAGGCACTGAACTGGACCTTTTTGCGGTCGTGCAAAAAGGGGGAGAATCTTTGCGGTCATTCATTCAAAGGTTCTCTAGGGCAAGAAACACTATCCCTTCTATCTCTAGCGCCTCTGTCATTGTGGCATTTAGACAGGGCGTACGGGACAAGAAGATGTTGGAGAAGCTGGCGATCAAAAAGATCACCAGCGTCACAAAACTCTTCAGCTTGGCAGATAAATGTGCCAGAGCTACGGAGGGCCGTGAAATGCACTCCAAACCAGCCGCGGAGGATCACAAGAAACCCTCCAAAGAAGAAGCCGCTACCTCCAGGAGTGGCAAGAAGAAAAAGAAGACCAACGGCAAGAAGAAGCCGTCGGCCGGCACATCCAACGTTGCAGCTGCTGCAGCTCCGGGTGGCCGGGGGCCACGCCCCGAGAAGCGACCTCGACCGTCTTCTGAAGACGGTGGCAAACCCAAAGTATGGTGTCCCATTCACAAGACGGGCAGCCACAGTTTGGAAGACTGCTGGGAGGTCCAAAACCTTGCTGAGCGCTACAGCAAGCGCTGGGAAGAATCTCCTTTCCGATAGAGGGAAGGAAAGCAAAAGGTCGACGAAGCTCCGGCTGAAGAGGAGTTAGGGTTCCAGGATCCCAATAAGGTCCTGAAGGCCGTCTACACCTCCGTCGATGATGATTCTGACGTCTCTGACAACGAGCGTCGGAAGACCATGAACACCATTTTTGGTGGATCATGGGATATCACCTCCCGTCGCGTCATCAAGACTATGCGTCGGGATATGGCCGCTGTAGCCCCTACAGTCAGGCCGGAACCTCACCTAAAGTGGATGGACACAGCCATCACTTTTGATGCTTCAGATTGTCCTCGGAGCATGGTTGGAGCAGGACAGTTACCCTTGATGGTATCTCCTACCATCAACAACATCCAGCTCCACCACGTCATGGTAGACGGAGGTTCGGGGCTCAACCTCATCAGCTTCGAAGCTTTCACTAAGCTTCAGCTCCAACCTTCGGATCTCCACCCCTCTCGACCTTTCTCCGGAGTAGGTCCGGGGGCCATCACCCCACTCGGAGCTATTACTCTACCTGTTACCTTCGGGACACGGGAGAAGTACCGCACCGAGAAGTTGGTCTTCGACGTCGCGCAGATCAACTTACCCTTCAATGCCATCTTGGGTAGACCTGCCTTATACAAATTCATGGCAGCTGCTCATTATGGATACCTGGTGTTGAAGATGCCAACACCAGTAGGCGTTCTCCGGATCCGCGGAGATCGCACCGCCGGAGTAACTGCTCTAGAGGAACTCCACGCACTCACCACGGCGCAAGAGGAGGACTCCAGGCAGGAGCAAGCTCCAAAACCCCCGAGCATTCGTCAACGAGGCTCGACCTCTGCACCCCGTGTGCAGCCAAGCGGCGACACCGACATTCCCGTCAAAGTCGTCCAAATTGGTTCCGATGCCGCTCAGACCACCCGTATATCGGGAGGATTGAACGACAAATAGGAACTCACGCTCATCACTTTCCTCCGGGCTAACGTTGACGTGTTTGCTTGGCAACCGTCACAAATGCCTGGGATCCCCAGGGAAGTGATTGAGCACAATCTGAAGATCTACCCCGATGCTCGGCCTGTGCATCAAAAGCCTCGGAAGTAATCCATAGAGCGGCAGAACTTCATCCGACAAGAAGTGAAGAAGCTACTCGAAGCCGGATTCACCCGAGAAGTCTTCCATCCAAAATGGCTGGCGAACCCAGTCGTTGTGCCCAAGGCCGACGGGAAGCTTCGGATGTGCATCGACTACACCACACTAAATAAGGCATGTCCAAAAGATCCATTCCCACTACGTATAATAGATGAGATAGTGGATTCCACCTCCGGGTGTGAATTACTGTGTTTCCTAGACGCATATTCTGGGTATCATCAAATCAGGATGTCTAGGGAGGATGAAGAGCATACTTCATTCATCACAGTAGATGGATTGTACTGCTACACAACCATGCCCTTTGGTATCAAGAATGCAGCTTCAACTTTTGTACGAGCTATGTACAAAACTTTTGAAGAACTCATTAGAGACATAGTGGAAGTGTACGTCGATGACATCGTGGTCAAGGTCAGAAACAAGGAGTCACTCCTCGACACCTTGAAGGCTGTCTTCGACAAGCTGCGGGCCACCCGCACAAAGCTAAACCCGGACAAGTGCGTGTTTGGGGTTAGCTCCGGAAAACTTCTTGGTTTCCTGGTAAGTCACCGGGGCATAGAAGCTAATCCGGCGAAGATAAAAGCCATTGAAGACATGTGGCCACCAACTCGCATCAAGGACGTCCAAAAATTAACCGGATGTCTAGCAGCCCTCAGCCGGTTCATCTCAAGACTGGCGGAACGGGCACTCCCCTTCTTCAAGTTATTAAGGAAGTCCGGACCATTCCAATGGTCCGAAGAAGCAGAAAAGGCATTCCATGAACTGAAACAGTTCCTCACCACCCTACCAATTCTGGTAGCTCCGACCCCTAGTGAGCCTTTATTGCTTTACATTTCAGCTACTGACGAAGTCGTCAATATGGTTCTGGTTGCAGAGAGACCGGAACTACCCCACACTCAGGAATCCAGACCCCTTCGGGAAGGTCCGAAAGTTCCTGAAAGCGAGTCTGGGTCCCAGCTCCCAGATTCGAACCCACAAGAAGTCTCTTCAGGAGACCTAGACCCCTCCGGGAGGGTCCAGGTCATTTCTGAAGAAGCTTCGGGTTCCTCCAGCCAGAACCCGGAGGTCCTTGAAGAGAATCTGGACCCCTCCGAGAGGGTCCGGATCAGTGAAGAGGAAGCTCCGGACCCCTCCGGGAGGGTCCGGACCATTCAACGCCTGGTATACTTCATCAGTGAAGTATTACATGATGCCAAGACTCGATACCTAGAGGTGCATAAGCTGCTCTATGCAGTTCTTATTGCCTCCAGGAAGCTTCGACATTACTTCCAAGCTCACAAAGTCTCGGTGGTGACCTCCTACCCACTACGAGCAATCTTGCATAATCCCAATTCACTGGGAATATTGCAAAGTGGGCAGCGGAGTTGGCTGAATTTGATCTTGAATTTACTTCAAGACAAGCAGTCAAGAGTTAAGCATTGGCAGATTTTGTGGCAGAATGGACTCTCTCTCCATCAAACCCTATGGGCCCCAGTGAGCAGAAGACGGAGAATCAAGCTCCAACCTTCACCGAGCCTCACTGGACCCTCTACTTTGACGGCTCCATGCAGAAGCAGGGGGCCGAAGCTGGAATCCTTCTCCTTGCACCGACTGGGGAGAAAGTAAAATACATGGTACACCTTGACTTCAAGGCAACCAACAACATGGTATGAAGCACTCATCTACGGACTAAAGGTGGCACTGTCATATGGTGTCAAGCAACTGCTGGTCAAAGGAGATTCACAGCTCATCATCAAGCAGGTGAAGGGTGAATGCTCCTGCAACAATCTCCAGCTAGCTGCTTACCTCCTAGAAGTCCAGAGGCTTCAGAAGGACTTTGAAGTCCTAGACCTACACCATGTTCAGCGTGCCCACAACGCTGAAGCCGATGAACTCTCGACGAAAGCGTCAACCGGAGCTCCGGCTCCTGACGGAAATTTTGTCCGGAGATTGTCAAAACCCACAGCTCAACCTGCCGAACTGAGCGAAGGGGGCGAGATCAGCATCCCGAAGCTGACGGTCCCGATGGCCCTGTTACCATGGCAGCCATCAAGGGTCGTAGGTGCTGCCGGAAGCTCCGAGCAACCTAGCACGCAAGACTCAAATGCTCAAGTAAGTTCCGATGCATGGATCTCGGAGATCCGGAACTACTTGAAAGACAACATCCTTCCTGACGACGATGTATCCGCTGACCGGGTAGTCAGATTGGCTAAAAGATACACGCTGGTAGAAGGGGATCTTTACCGGTGCGGTGCCAACGGCATCCTAATGCGGTGCATCACAAGGGAAGAAGGCTGCGAGCTCCTCGCAGAAATCCATGGAGGCGAGTGTGGGAACCACGCGTCTTCCCGCACGCTGGTTGGTAAAGCCTTTCGGCATGGCTTCTACTGGCCTACAGCACTCCAGGATGCAACTGAGCTGGTGAAAAAATGCAAAGCATGTCAATTTCATGTAAAGCAAATTCACACTCCGGCTCATCCCTTACAAATGATACCTCCTACATGGCCCTTCGCTGTGTGGGGGATGGACATCTTGGGACCCTTCCCAAGAGCCGTCGGAGGTTACAAGTTCCTGTACGTCGCCATTGACAAGTTCACCAAGTGGCCGGAAGCAACTCCAGTTGTGACGATCAACAAGCAATGTGCTATCAACTTTCTGCAATCCATTGTAAGCAGATTTGGAGTCCCAAACAAAATCATCACTGATAATGGGACTCAATTCACAAGCTCCGCATTCCAAGGATATTGCAAAGACCTTGACATACAAGTTTGCTACGCCTCCGTAGCCCATCCAGCCAGCAATGGCCAAGCCGAGAGAGCAAATGCTGAAATCCTTAAAGGACTCAAAACGCGCACCTATGAGCGCTTGAAAAAACACGGAGCCAACTGGATCGAAGAGCTTCTGCCCACTCTGTGGGCCAACAGGACTTCTCCAAACCGGTCAACCGGAGAAACACCCTTCTTTCTGGTGTACGGAGCTGAAGCAATCCTTCCTCCGGAAATCACCTTGGGTTCGCTCCGGGTCCGGACCTTCGACGAAGCCGCGCAGGACCAGCTCCGACGTGAAGACCTAGACCTCCTCGAGGAGGGATGGTGCCAAGCAGCTGTTCGTAATGCCCGATATCGCCAAGCTCTACGGCGTTATCACCAGCAGCATGTGCACAACCGACAGCTCGAGGAAGGCGATCTGGTGCTACGGAGAATACTATCCAGAGAAGGGTTAAACAAACTCTCCCCCGGCTGGGAGGGGCCCTTACGAGTGATCAAAGTATCCCGTCCTGGAAGCGTTCGCTTGGCTACCAAGGATGGGACACCTCTCTCGAATCCTTAGAACATCGAGCACCTCCGTAAGTTCTACACTTAATACTACGGAGGTGAGTCTTGAGTAACTTGGGGTGTATGTTATAGAGTCATTGTACAGAGTCGGGTAGTTCCTCCGGGAGAGCAGCCGGACCTTTCCCGAAAGGTCCGCAAAGCTCATGGAGCACTTGTCATAGTCTCAGGACTAAAAGTGCGGCTAACTACCCTGGGTCAAACGAGAAACCAAACACACTTAGCCTGGTTCCGTACCCTAAGAGTGTACTTGTTTCCCCTGTACCCCGAACCTATAATGAAAGACATCTTCATGTGAAATAGACTCCACGTGCATTTATTTTGTACAGACTCAACATTTTTATTTTTCTCTTTCTTGTCTATAACAAAGATGTGCAATTCTTAAGAAATTTTAGTTCGACCGGTTTATATACGATTCGAGTTGTATTGTCAGTTCTTTTGGATTCAAATATCATTCATGGCCAACTCGCCTGAAAGCCGCCAAGCCAATCTAGGGCTGGAGTGCGCTATCGACTTAGCCTGGTCAAGAACCCTAAGTACGCCACTCTACCTACACCCTGGCAGACCGAAGTAAGGCGGGTCCATGAACAGTTGAATCTAAGAGAAAAGGCAACACATCCGGTTGTATTTAAAATCGCGTTCAACTTAAAGTTTTCTTGAGAATCGTAAGCCGCGACAAAATTATAGACAAGGAACGAATTTTACTATTTTCCTTGACTTAAGTGTGTAGGAAAAATAAAGTCTACGTTGATGGAGAAAAGCCGGAGCTAACTAAGCTCCGACTCCCCAAAGGGGGTCAACCGTCGACACTGAATAAAAGATGGTGAGAAGACCCCGTAAATGGAGTCTGCTGCCAACAACCCAAGTGTTGGCAAAGGTCACTGCCGGAGCTACTCAGTTCCAACACCCCGGAGGACTAACTATCGACGCTCTACGTGTTGATAGAGGCTATTGCTGGAGCTACCAAGCTCCAGCGATGGACAATGCCAGAGCTTCTAAGCTCCGACAACCTCAGGAGACCTTCACTATCGAAGACTTCGGACCTAAATTCTACAAGTTTGGAGCAAATGAGTCTTCAAAAAAACACAATATCCTTTTGGTACATGTTCACAACCAAATTGTGTACATCTACCAGGGGGCCAAGTGAAGATAAAGGTGTTGAAGACAAAAAGTGAAATTCGCAAAAATTTTGGGGATTTCATTCATCTGGAGACAGGAGATTACATCTGGAGACAAGGGATTACAAAATTGAGGAAGAAGAAGAGAAACTACAAGTCAGAGCTAAAGAGATGGTCCTAGACCCTATGGAAGAACTCGGTGACCTTCTGGGGACCTCCGATACGCTGGCTCGGGTAGCTTCGCCTTCTCCTTCGACGGGGCCTTCAAGCACCGGGTCCAGAGGAAATTGGGAGTTCCGGCTAGTGTAGCACGTCAGCACATACTTTGCGACGTTCTTCGCCAGGGATTGCCCCTCAACCTCCAGTTGGTCCGCGATGACATCGCCCACCTTGGAGAGCTTGCTACCTGCTGCGCTCAACGCCTGCAGCGCAAGGTCCGGCTCCGGCTCCGGATCATCCGAGCGCACGGGGCTGAAACCCATCGGTGTCAGCGCGTCGTTGGCCTTGCCCAGGAACTCCCAAATCTATAGGGAGTCCGCAGTCCTTAAGCTCTTCATCTCTTCTAGGGATCTCCTGGCCGCCGTCAGTTCGGAATTCTCACGGGCGAGGCCCTCAACTTCTTTGGCATTTTGCTAAATCTTTTCAGCAACCCGCCTCTCGAGTCTTCCGAGCTCCTCCTCCTGGAGGTGGATCTTGTTCCGGCGATCGACCAGGTCCTTCTCCCTAGCCTGCACTTTTTTCTCCCGGGCAACAAGGGCACACTCGTATTCGTAGAATTCCTGCCCCCGCACCCAGGTCTTCTCCTCTTCCTCTTGGCAGCGCTCTTCCAATTTCTTGGCGCGCTCCTCGAGGCCCTTGTCAGCCAGAGCTACTTTCTCGGCGAGCTCCTCTTCCCTCCTCAGGACATCATCCCGTAGCTCCAGGAGTTTCTGCTCTTCATCCTCGAGCCGTCTCTCCCTCTCTTCAAGTGCCTCTCGGTGCTTGATGAGTGCGGTGTTAATGGCCCCAAGCTGTTCGTGCCGAGCATCGACCGCGTTATTGGCAGCTTTGGCCTGATCCTAGATCTCCCGGGATTGAGCGTCGAGGGCATGAGTCATGCTCTCCCTGTCATCCAGCAGCTTTCCCCAGTACTCCAGGCGGATCTTCTCCCGCTTGATCCACTCCTTGTCATCTGCTAGCCTCGACTGCGCCAGCTTGGTCTCGAAGTAGAGCCGGTTACGCCACCGCCTAAGGGTTTGGCACTCCTCTTCAAGAGCCTTGCTGTCGTGGAAGAAAGCCAATTGGACTTGACGCAGACTGGAGCAGGCGTTGTCGATAGACATCGACAGCGGGATGAGCTCCGGACCTGCTGGGGTCTCCTCCGCTGGTTCCAGCGGGTCTTCACACACAAAAATTGGGTCCCACTCTACGAGAGTGGACGCCTGAGCTTCCAAGGCACTAGGGCCGTCCTCCGGGATGGCCTCAGTCGCCATCGAAGAAGGCCCCGCCGCCAAGTCTTCATTCACCTCCTCAGGCAGGGGGCCAGCAACTTCGCTTGGGCACTCCAGCTCTGCCGCAGGTACCTCCGACGTCGTCGCTTCCGGGGCAGGAGCTGCTACTAGCTCCGGTCTGGACACCTCTTCCGAAGGAGGCTCAAGCTCCATCGCCTCTTCGACCACCGGCTCAAGAGCCGGAGGATCTTCAACTTCGATCGGCCCTGAGGCCGGAGCTCCAACAATAACCGGCTCAGTGGCTGGTGCTTCGGAGGTAACCGGCTCAACTGCCGGAACTACCTCGACCTCCGGCTCGCATGCCGGGGCTTCAGTCACCTCCGGCTCAACCGCCGGGGCTTCAACACTTTCTGGCTCCGAGGCCGGGACTACTACTTCCTCCGGCTCAACAGCCGGAGCTTCCATCACTGCAGCACCAGGACCCGGAGCTTCAACCTCCGAGACAGGTGCCGCTGGCGTGTCTTCACTCCCGTGGTCCGGCGCTACCACGGGAACTTCTGGGGACGAGCCGAGGTCCATGACCACGACAGCCGGCACCGGAGCTGTCGCAGCCTCAACCACCACCTGGGGCGGCACCGGGACAGGAGCAGAAGCTCCCACGGCCTCAGACACTGTGGCTGAGGGCGGAGCTTCACTCCCCTTCTTGGAGACGCTGCAAATGATGAACGGAGAAAATTAACAAACAATTGCTACAATTAAATAGTTAACCAAGGTAAAGATTAAAAATTACCTTGGAAGGCTTCCACACCAGCTTGCGCGGAACCTTTTTCCTGGACGTTCCGGGCTGGCCACGGTCGGCGTAGAAGCTCCAGAAGGCCCCCCAGAACTTGTCGCAGCCACGGGCGTTTCCCGGGTCGAGGCTCTCCTCGATCGGGAGGAACCCCTGGACCTGGAGGCTCCCACCGTCCCAGGTGCCGGAGTCGTGCGCCCGGAGCTAGCACCCCAGGAGGATCCCAACACGGGGACAGACGCGCTCCGGGAGGATCCCACTGCAGGAACAGTATCGTTCCGGAAGGACCCCACTACGGGGACAGCTGCCACGGCGGTAGAAGATCTTCCCCTCTGGGGAGAAGGAACCGAGGCGGAAGTAGAGGGCCTGAAGGACCTTCCGTTGGCGTGTCGCAGCTTCCTCTTCCGGCTTTCCGGCTCATCCGCCAGCTCCTTGCCCTTGCCGACGACCTCGACCCTCGGCTGTGGGGTAGGGACGGAGCCATCTTCGGGCATTCTGGGGATCGCCACCCGGGTGGTATATCTTCTCTCGATGACACCAAGGTCATCAAGTGCGGGCATCGTCCGCCGGAGCTCCCTGCTGAACTCCACTTCCATGTTCAGAGGGAGAAAGGCCGACGGTGGGGTCAAGTCATCACCGTCGACATCGATGCCGTGCTGGAATTTCTTGAGGTGGAACTCCAAGGTTTTCCCCACCATGTTGGACTTCAACCCGGTCTCAACCCGGTCCTCGTCCATCACGCTGTTGAGGGCCCAAGCGAGCTTCTCCCTCCTCTTCAGCGGTGCCCACCTGTTGGCCAGGAAATTGCAGAATACCGCCTGAGGGGTCAATCCTCCCTCCACGCATTGGCGGATCCTGGTCAAGGCGGGGTTGAAAGCTTCCGCCAGCACCAGAACCTCACTCCAGATCGTCGTGTCGATGCCGGGCAGACCGTCGGGCAGCTCCAACCTTTCGTGCTCCTCCACCCTGACGACTATCCAATCTTTCTTCCAGTCATCCCACTTCCCGGAAGGGAACGACCGGAGGTACTTGAATGGGCACTTCTTGCGCTTCACAAAGTAGTAGAAGCCAAGGTACTCATTGCTCCGGCCGGTGGTGTGGACGGTGAAGAAGGTCCGGAAGAGGTCGATGCAGGGGGGATGCCCACCCACATCTCACAGAAGTGGACAAAGATAGACACGAGGAGAATGGAGTGAGGGCCAAGGTGGTACAGCTGAAGACCATAGAAGTCTAGCAGCATCAAGAAGAAGGAAGAAAAAGGTGGGATCAACCCCACCATGGCGTACGAAGAAAAGTACACCATTTCGCCGGCGCGCTCCTTCTCGAAGGGGAGCTCTCCGCCGGCACGGACCAAGTGGTTGAAGAAGTCCGAGGACCACCCCATGAGGGCCCGGACCTTCTTCAAATCGATGTCGGTCTTCAAGCAACTCTCGCACAGACCCAACTCCATCGCAGCACAGCTAGGCAAGAGAAGAAGAGCGAAGCATGAGTTGGGAGTTTGAGCGCAAGATCAGATGAGAGGCGTAATGAACTCCGGACGGTGCGCGCTTTCCTTCTTAAGTAAGCCCTCGCAACGCTTGGATGGAAACTGCTGGGAAGTCGAAGATACCACTCAAGAATTCAACCCAACCGATGACAAGAGGGCCCGGGACCACCCCAACGATCAAGTAGAGGTTCTTACCCAGGCGAACGGTTGTCATCACGCGGCGGGAAACCCAAAGGCGGCGGCCTGATAGGGCGCGCGGAACCGATACGATTTTCGTATCGGGAACCAGCGACCTTCAATTGCGTGAGATCCGCACGTCAAAGATCTCATCTGCCGCCTGAGGTGCACCACGCGGCGGGATCTAACTGTAAATCCCTGCCAACGGCACCTTCGAAGACCCTTGAAGACTCAGTTCAAGAGTCGCAAGGATGGACCCACCTCGGACGGAACGACTTCACCCCAGTGATCTTTCTCGGAGGTAGGTCCAGGGGGCCACTGTCGGTACCATAGAAACCGTACACCCCTTGAGGTTACAAAGATCTCAAAGGAAAGCCATCTACTTGGTTTGAAGACCCTCGGAGGCCCACTTGTCAGACATGAACGGACCCGCTTCTCCAACATGGTTAATCCCTGGGTCGCCATGTGTACAACTAACCCGGAGCTACCTCCCACAAGGGGGAAGCTCCGGGCCACGTACCGAAACGGCACCTCCGGACTTAACCCCAGACCGAGAGAAGCTCCGGACCTGACACGTGTCTGGTAGCCCCGGAGCTACCTGTTTCCTACAGCAAGCTCCAGAGCTGCCACATGTCCAATTGTCGGACCTCCAGCTTCTAACCTCCGGAAGACCTTGTAACGGCTCCGGATCTTCAAAGGAGAACCAAGGACTTCAAGACCCGATTAAGTACCATTAATGCTATATTAATGACACTTAATCGGACGATCTTAACACCAGTAACGGTGCTGTCAAAGCCCGTTATAGGGCTATTAAGAGCAATTAAGCGTGTATCAATACTAGTAACCGCTGGGGCCACATGTCGGGCCAGGCTGAATTGTAACGGCCTGCCCTTGTACTATAAAAGGACAGGCCGACGATATACTCGGGGACGTTCACGAACGAGCTCACGCACCCCATACACTCGTGACAAGCTCTTACTGCTAATACAACACCAACACACCCGTGGAGTAGGGTATTATGCTCAGGCGGCCCAAACCACGTAAATTATTGTGTCTCCTGTGTCAAACTCCAATTCACCTTCTTGAATCTCCGCGCGCCCACACTGAACATCAACTCCCCTATCACTTTAGCAGTGTAGGGAGATCTGCCGGTTCTCAACCGCCGACAGGGGGGGCGCCGCCAGGACCTTGCAACGTGGGAATGGGGGGCGCCGCTGGGACCTCGCACCGTGGGGAGAGGGAGGACGCCGCTGGGAGCTCACACCATGGAGGGGGGCGCCGGGAGGCCGCACTGTGGTGGGGAGCCCGCGCCGAGGTGGCGAGCCCGCGCTGTCGGTAGAACGCGCCATGGTGGGGACCTCGCATTGTCAGACCTCGCGCCGTGGTTGGGAGCCTGCGCCGCCGGGCTAGGGTTTGGTGGGCGGTGGGAGCTGGCGGTTTGTTCAGAGGATGGGCGATGGGCGGTGTTTATTGCACGTGAACACTGGTCAAGGCGCGTGGTGGGTGGTGGGCCTGCTCCGTGTGAAGCTGGGCTGGCAGGTAGTGTGCGATCCAGCATGGTGGAGCCCTCGATCCGAAATGAGGACTATGACCGTCGGTCATCGGGACCAGCCGACAGTTACAATTATATCCGTCGGTTTTTTGGTAGGCCGACGCAATAAACACTATGACCGTTAGTTTATTTTTCTGACCGACAGTTTTAGTTATGTTCGTCGGCTTTTCTTTATGGCCGACGGCTATAAATTTATAACAGCCGAGTTTCAAAAACTGACAGTTTTATGATGATTAAATACGACGGCCCCGACGGTTTTACACGGACCGACACTTGTTTGTCAGATTCTTGTAGTGATTTCCTTTATGTAAAAATAAAGTATTATGTCATGTGTCGTTGGCCGTTCTGTGTTAGAGGAGAATGGTACGGTCAGTGCAACTATGATGCAGCTGACGACGATGTTGACGTTGATTGATTGACGAAGACCACATTGAAGATGGTGAGCAATAGCACCTCCCATAAGATGGAAGATGACATGTGATGAAGAATGCAAGCAAGTCATACATGGAGCACTTTTCAAAAGTTCTATTTGTCCTCTTTTGTCGCATGATCATAAGGACGAGGGGCGTTGGAGACATCTCTCGATCGTCGGTGTATGCTGATGCTCGAGATAGAGTAGACTAGAATAACGACATAAGACAAAACTTATATTGTGATGATATGTTGTATTTTTCTCTAGCATATGCATGCTACATGACCCTTTATATAGAACTGATACAAAAATCCTAGTCTTGTACGGTGTGGACTTATTGTTTCAGCCAGGTCCTAGTCGAGTTGACTTTCATTGCCTACTCCGACTGTATGTTGAGTTGTGTCGACAAAATCCTTGTTTGAAATGACAAGAGATCCTAAACAAAGAATCGTGTTGAACCAAATAACTTCCACTAGTTTCTAAGCTTATCTAAAATAGTTAATGGCCTCCAGAAATCCTAAATTTTTTTTTGGTGCAGTGGTCCTTTGTTATGTACAGAACACATTTCTGGAGATTAATTTTCGAATTTATTTCTGACTTCTTACATTTAAAAAATCAACACAGTTAACTTGTTAAGCTTTGATTTGATTAGTGAAGTTAATTAAATGCTTCAATAATTATTTTTTTTTTGAAATTTCAACTTCGTCTCTAGCTAGTTTCCAATAAGATTGTTACTTAGGGAATTTTTTGTATAAAAGTTTCAAATTCATTTATGATTTTGTTTTGAACTGAACTTGAATAAATTCAAACTCTATTCCTTTTTACTAGAAATTGAAATTTGTGTAACTAACAGCTAGAGAAAATGATGAAGGGTTTTGGAGACACTGGTGTGTCACACATACTATAGAACACCAATCAAACAAAATATATTTAATTAAGTGCTACGAAATTGCAAAATGAAACTACAAACTGGAGGCGTTGTTGTTTCATTCATGATTTCAAATAAATTATGTAGATGACATGTCTTGCAAAACAACAAAATGGAACCACCAGTTGGGACTAACCTAGCAACCGGGCATATCATTTTATTTCAATTTGAAAAAGATCATCGGTGGCGATATATGACAACTGTGTGGACTATTTACGATTTTATTATTCATTACCAATAATCAATAGGGCATCATTTGTTCAGCAGCGTGTATTGTGCATACTCCCTCCATTAGCTATTTGATGTCGTCCCTACCATCACATTTAGCTTGTGGATAGCACAAACAAATCTTTGACTGGAACGACAAGAAACCCCAAACGGAGGGAGTATTGCACTAATTAACAGAAGGGGACAAAAAAAATGAATATTCCCTCCGTCTCAAAAAAAAATTGTCGCTTTGTAGTTCATTTTTGAAATACAAAACGACAAACTTTTTGGAACGGATGGAGTACAAATTTGCATCATGTAGGCTTCTTTTATTATGCTTGGCCGATTATTTGCCTCAAGGATCACTTGCTCTGGGCTTTGTCTTGGTTGAACTGGGCGAACCATTCCGCTGACATCTTCATGCTGCGTTCCAACTTGTTGTTGTAGTCGACGTAGACGAGGCCGAAGCGCTGCGTGTACCCGTTCTGCCACTCGAAGTTGTCCAGCAGGGACCAGGTGAAGTGGCCACGCAAGTTGGACCCAAGGCTACATATTCATCCAAGCAGATTATTGTATGAGATGGCGGTGCACACCAAGACCCAAGGCCGTCGATAAGTTAGCAGAGGTCGTGATCTGTTTTTGTTACTTACTCTATCGACTGCTTCAGGATTGCGATGTGCTCCTGGAGGTAATTCAGCCGTGTGGTGTCGTTCTTAGCTTCTTCTGGGGTCAGAGTGCCGTCATCGATGTCTCCAACCCCTGTGCACACAGAAACAAATAAACTGAATGCACTACTACTCCAATTGAGTTATTATCTGAATCCCAAGGCCGGCTTATTCCATACATCGATCAGTGTAGTACTTTCTTGTGATATACTGCACGTACCATTCTCCGTGATGTAGACGGGTGGGTTGCCGTATTTGTTCTTGATGATCATAAGGAGGTTCAACAGGCCTTCGGGGTACGAATACAGCCAATCAGTTCCAGTCTGCGGTCAGCAAAACAGATTTCATTAATCAACCAGTGTTTCATTTTACTAATAAGAAATGCAGAAGTGTTTGATATGCTTGTTTTTGTTTTCACTTTTTGTCGACCTGAATTTACACACCATTACCTTGTGAATTTTACTATATATATTGTGTAGTGCGAGCAGCTCTACGAGACTATGATCAGCTCGTATTTATTAGTAAAAGGATCACATGCATATGAGAGAACAAATTACTGAACTGAGTATAAAGATACGTACACTTGGACCAATAGGCTTTCCATCGGGCCCAATTACTGGTGGAACAAACAAATAAAGGGCATGATTAGCATGTCAGCAGCTTCATAATTATTAGCATTATTATTCACCATTTCCTTTTCTTACTTCCGACTTTGGAGTAGGCGTCGTCGGTGTTCAGAATGGGTGCGATGGTAGGCGCAATGTTGATGTTAGCCGAAAACCTTGAGGTATAGTAGTTGAGCCCCATCATGTCGTAGGATCCTACTAGCTTCTCCTGCTCGGCATCAGTGAAGTAGGGCAGCCGACCACCGACCAATGACCTCATCGAGAAGGGGTAATCGCCACGGACCACCGGCTCCAAGAACCATCCGAGATTGTAGTCAATGGATCTTTCCTGGGATTGCGCATTGACGAACTCTGTTCTATTATATGGTTCGTAGCCCATGGACACAAATGCCATTCCTATCTGTCCTCCATCACTCTGCATGCGATCGGTTGATCAGTACATATCGTAGTTGTGAAGAACCATTCAACAAATGACGACATACGTTAGGATGTTCCCTGTAGAGGTGGGCAGTCTCGGCGTGAGCCAAGAGAAGGTTGTGGCCAGCGAGGTACGGCTCGATTAGGGAGTCGCCGGATTGGATGGCACAACCTTGTCCTGGTGAACACCGCCCGGGCGCATGCTTCCCGATGCCGTATGCATTGCAGCAGAAGACGTAGGGTTCATTGAAGGTGAACCAGTGCTTAACCCGGTCTCCAAAGTTGTCGAAGCACACCTTCGCGTAGTTCTTAAAATCTTGCCTGAAAAGTTGCAAATTATATCGAGGCATGTGATCGATGATTTATTGGTAACAGTAGTATATATTTACGCACTGCAAATAGATGGATCGATGCTTACACGATGTTTGGAGATAAGAAGCTCTGGTACTTCTCGTCAAGTGCTTGTGGTGCCTCCCAGTGGAAAAGTGTCACGTATGGCTTTATACCTATTTTGCAGTTAACCAAACTAAAGTTTAGCAAAAAAGTTTCGAAGCATTTTCATTTTATTCCTTAATAAAAAATGAATGGGCCAATATGGATATAAGATTGTTAAGACCAGAAACAAACTAATTTATTTTTACCGTTTTCTATCAACAGGTTGATCAGGTTGTTGTAGTAGTCAATGCCTGCCATATTTATCCCACCTTGGACCGTTCCGTCTAAATTGATAAATGGCATATATTGGTATTATTTGGATCGTGAATAGAATGATACATTTAAAAAAAGATTTATACATGTAAGATCTTTGAATCTGACATATTATCTGTAGGATATACACAACGTAGCAAATTACAATTAAGTAGCACCGAATCATATGGAATTACAATTAAGAAATGCCAAAAATAGTGTTGTTGACACTTACTTGGAAGTATTCTTGGCCAACAAATCGAGAACCTATAGGCATCCATACCCATATTTTTCAGCATTTCCACGTCTTTCTGGCGATGATCAGGAAATCAAAATAGCCTTTCCAGTTAATATATAAAGCCATAATACTATGTTGTACCCTCATATTATGGGTACTTATTTTAATTATCATATTTGATAGGGCAGAAAGAAAAAAATGTTTTACGCCTATTCTTTCTCTGTTCATAACTAGTGGCGCGCGCAGCAGACCGATAAGTACATATCGGTTATGCAGTCAATTACCGGGTACATGTGGTACGAGTCAACTGCAACATCTCCATTGCTCCGATCCTTTATGAAATCTGTCAACGTATATCGATCAAAAGTAAGTTACAGTTGAGATATGGCTATTTTACCACTCAACAATTATATTCACTCATACATTTCTCATGCGCATGTTAGATCGAGTAAATATAATGAGGATGAATATTTTACTTGGAAACGTGTGGCAGTAGTGGTCCCAAATGCTTGGTCCCTTGCCATCTTCATTCCAAGCACCTTCAATCTAAATAAAGAACACAAATCTCAGCTAGATTGTTTGTATTATTGTAGCTGTCATACATAGTTACTTGTCATTGCCATTGGCACACGCTTAACATCGCAAATATGTACTAAAACAGTTACCTGGTATGATGATGTAGCAGCGCCAAAGATGAATTCAGGGGGGAAGCTGTTCCTGCTTATCGCTGGCTTGATGGTCGTCTTCACCACAGGAGCTCCAAGGTCGCTCGTGATCTTAGCCGCCCTTGCCCTATGGCTCAGGTTGTTGCAACTTCTCTTGGAAGATATGGAAGGAGCGACAATCCGGTAACCAAGGACTCGACTTTGCGGCGACGATGGAGAAAGATGCAGTGTGATGTTATTTTTTATTTTGCCTTCATCTCCTCTAAGGCCAGGATTGGCTGTATGGCTAAGGGCAGAAGTAACAAGCAGAGCCATTTTTAACTAGCTTGCTAACAGGGTTTGAGAGATGCTTATGTGCACTACTGTGATTTGCCTTGTGACCACTTGAGCAACCTATTTATAGACGATGACGATGCGTGGTTTCGAGTGTCAGGAAAGCGAGCAAGAAGTTCAGAGTGATACAATGGCAGAGTTTTATGCGCCGGGGTCAACTCTACACAGCTTTCTCCACTCGTTTTGTCGGTGAACCCTTGAATCAAATGACAGACAACTGACACCGGGGAACGTGATTAAATTGCCGCGCTAGCTGTTGCTAATCTGTGCTTAAATATGTAACATGTGATTCACTATTTAATGCGTGGGATTGATCTGCTAAATAATACTATCACGCTTGAGAGATTATCCATGCACTATTCGAATAGACATGTGCATGCATGTGATCCGTGCAACAAACAGACTCGTCACATGGAAATAAGGTATCGCCATGTCCAACTATCCAGCGAACGAGTAATTTGTGAACAAGACATTCAGGGTCTCTGTGGCGTGCAGGCAGAACCGGAATGATCCAACTGGACAATATCAATAGGTCTATCCCTACCCGGAGAGCAAGTGTTCTTGAATCTTTACTGACGTTTGAGTGAACAGAATGGTGAAGCTTATTTTGATCCGCTCTGCAGTTTGAGCATTTATATTCCTCGCACAGTTGTAGGATCAGTAGGACAGGAACAATGCAAATAGCAAAATAATAAAATGTGCTCCTTTCTTTTGTCAATATTTTTCCATAAGCATCGAGAGTTATTGTTTCTTTATATTCATCTCGTAATGTATTAATATAAAATTAACCTCCATTTTGATGATACATAGGGCGAAAGCAAGATACTTTCCCGGTCTTCAGTCCTGGCTAGAGGCTCTTTCCAAGTTTTAGTCTCCTTTTATTTTCCATTGCTCTTGTAATATCTATTTTTTTTCTTTTTTCAACTGTTGTCATCTTATCTCTAGCTATTATATTCTTTTTTTTTGCTCTTGTAATCATTAGGGGGCTTGACCCTCCTGTTTCAATAAAATGAGATGACTGGTGAATTAATCTACTCCCTTCAGTTTTTAAAGTTTAAAATTGAACTAACAAACATCAGATATAGAAAATAAGGGTGGATATATTTACACATTCCAATGTGGTAAGAAAAATAAAATTCTGTGGAACATATACATTTTGATTTAAAATCTAGGATTCACTAGCAAATGGACCAATAAAATACTTGTACAGCTAACAATTTATAAACACACAAATATACTTGATAATAATCAAACATAAGAGTGCCCAGGTTTTTTATTTTCATCTATGATATTTTCATGCTCAATGCTGTAGTAATAGATATTATATTTTATTTCTGCATATGATAACAACTATCAAAACTTTGACCATCATTATTTATATACTGAATTACTTTTTGACAATAGTATATTGTTGTCTTGATTTTAATATAATTTTATAAAAAATGAATCATATTTGTTAATCTATAACTTTACTTTTTTACATTCCCTATTTATTGTATAAAGTTTGGAATACATATACCAAGATCTTTTTAGCAAAGATACTCAACAAATATACACTTCCGGAACTAATTTGTCAAAGCGGCTGCCCACCTCTGCTTAAATTATGTCTGGTACATATGAAAATTAAGTATTATTTTCATTCCTTTCTATTCTGAATTTCATTTTTTCCTTATTTTGTATGTGATTTGTACTCTACTTACCAAGTATTTGGATAAACATTTACGATATATTTTTATGCAGTATTTTTAAGTATTTTGCATTAGAAGTTACAGGAGAATTAGGTTTTTGTTCTGCATTTGGTATATTTCAAATCGAGTTTGATACTGATCCTATATTTTTATAATTTTAAATCTGAATTTAGCTATGTACAGATTGTGTACTTTGGCCTAATCTTTTTCCCATGGTAGGGTGGAAAATTTAGATGATCACTCTGTAGATTCATAATGGCTATTGCTTGTTGAGCATCCAATTTCACGGCCATATATTTTGCTTTATTATAATATATCTGTCAGTACCCTGCAAACGGGTTACCCTCACACACAGGCTGAAAGTACCTAGGTACGTCTAGTGGTGCCACATGTCTAGAAGGTGCCGGACCCGACCTTTCTCAAGTGCGGGATCCGACACTGCCACCGGAGCACGCCAACAGTCAAAGACTGCTACGCCCAATCACATCACAGTGAAGACGCCGCAGACCAACCCCACTCCGCCAAGTGGGTATCTTACGATGACAAGACAGACGGACGAGACATCTCCTGACACCATCAGCGACTACGCATGGGCCACTGACGACTGAGACGGCAAGACAGCGAGTCTTCAAGTCACGGTCAGAGAGAGCTTATGCGTGAACACTACAGGAAAAGCGATCATTTGCGACGGCTGTTTTTATTTGCGACGGCCAGCTGTCGCAAATAGCTTAAATTGCGACGGCCCGCCTCTGGCCGTCGCAAATAAGACGGCCGTCGCGATTAAGTTGCTATTTGCGACGGCCTTCGGACTGGCCGTCGCAAATAAGATGTTATTTGCGACGGCCAACCCTAAGACCGTCGCAAATAACGGTGCCGTCGCAATTAACATTTATTTGCGACGGCCGTGAGTCGAGGCCGTCGCAATTAATTAGGCCGTCGCAAATTAGGGCTTATATCGGGACGCTCCACCCCGACTCTTCATTTTCCTCTCGTCACACCCCGCCGCCGCGCCCCCGCCACCGCCGCTGCGCCCCCGCCGCCCTGCCGCGCCCCCGCCGCCGCGCCCCCGGCTCCGCCGCCGGCCCACCGCCCTCGGCCCCGCCTCCGCGCCAGCCTCCGCGCCCGCCGCCCTCGGCCCCCACCGGCGGCCCCCGCCGCCTGCGCCTCCGGTCCGCCGCCCTCGGCCCCCACCGGCGGCCCGCCTCCGCGCCCCAACCGCCGCCTGCGCCTCCGGCCCGCCGCGCCACCGGCGTCGCCGCCCCCGACCGGACCGCGCCCCGCCCCCGGGACAGCAGGTGCTACTCCCCTGTTTTAGTTTTTTTTTTCATATTTAGTTAGCAATTTTGTTAAGAGTAGCAGCAATTAGCTATAGTAGCTTAGAATTGCTTGTATAGTAGCTTCGCCTCGCCTGGAGGAGGTCGTGTGCGGCGCTGGGAGCTTGGGAGGAGATCAGGCAGACGGTGGGAGGTTGGGAGGTTGGGAGAAGGTCGAGGACGCCGCTGGGAGGGTGGCAGAAGCTCGGGGTTGACGTTGGGAGCCGAAGGAGGTCGGTGGTGGCGACGGGAGTCCGAAGGACGTTGGGGGCGGCGGGCGGCGGAGGAGACGCGCACTGGAGAAAAGGCGGCGGCTGGGTTGGGAAAAAAGGGTAGGGTTTGAGGAGGAGACCCGTTTCTTTGCCCAATAAGGCGGCTGGGTGGCCAACATTGGCCAATAACTTGGCCCAGCCCAATAAGTCTGTCCGTGACCTTCCAACTCCCAGCTGATACGGAGCCACATGCGACTAGATCCTGGCGGTGCATCCACGATTCAGCGGCGCCCTCCACGATCCTGGCGTCGCACCACCGTCGGCGATTGTCCGGCGTCCCCCCCCCCCCCCCCCCCCCCCCCCGCTCCCACCTTCCTCGACTCGCCGCCCCGCCTCCCCTCCTCTATCAGCCGTTGCAACCGCCTCTTCAGCTCGCCGCCGTCCCTCCCACTCAGCCGGCTGCCACCCCTCGCCTGGCTGGTCGCCTAGGCGCCTAGGCGGGCGCCTGGGCGTCCAGGCGCTCGGCCGGCGCCTAGGCGTCCAGGCGGCAATTTACAAGCCTGCGTCTCGGGGACGGGAAGGGACTGGACTGCTGTGCTGGCTTGGGTGGGCTAGGCCGGCCGGATGCATGTGTCGTCATCCAAGATGGGCCGGGCCGTTTGGTTCCCTGTGTTGAGAAGCTCGATCCACTGGGCCTAGATGGGTCGCAACTAAGCGCGAATCAATCCACCAGAAGCCGCGTTGACCCCGCTGCCACGAACGCAGCCGCTACTGTACCATAGTTCGTTATTAGGCTTTGCGACTCGGACGAGGAGAAGGAAACAACAATTAACACCGGCCTGCACTGCACGGCCAGAGTCCAAGCCGAACGCTACCTTTCCATTTTTCTCCTCTCTTCCTTTTCAGAACCTAATGACCTAACGACCAGTTTGGCCATAGCTGTTTATGACATAAATTACAAAGGGGGAGGAGATACCTACTGTACCATAGTATGTCGAAGTTGTACTAGTAGTAGTACTAGTAGTATTATACTCCCTCCATTCTTAAAGCCTCGTCAAAGGCATCTATACACTGACAACAACTGTTTCTACGAGTTCAACAAACAAACATTAGTTGTTATGCTATTTAGTTGTTAATTGTTATGCGAATTAATTGTTAGGTTGTTGTTAATTAGTTGTTAATTCTCATTAATTGTTAGCAGTTGCTAATTAGGTTTGAATTACAATTAATTGTTAGTTAGTTGTTAATAGTTGACCATTCTAATTAATTATTAGTTAGTTGTTAATTAGTTGTTAATTGGATCTTAATGTTACTATATATGCTTAGGTTTAATTTAATAATGTTTAAGATTTGTATTATTGCTCTCATTTGAATTATGGTTATGTTGAATTGCTTAATTTTGATTGCTTGAGTGTTCAAGTACTATATATACATAAATGGGCTTCAGACCAGCTTGACAAGGCCCGACAAGGCCCATTTAGTGGTAAGGTAAAGTATGCATGTAGACGGGCACGAAGGCGAACGACGACGGTGAGGATGGCAAGCACCTGCGCGTGGATGGCGTACTCCGACGAAGTGGTCGTGGAATTGTCATCTGAGACCAACTTTCCTCTCACTCTTTCTCTAGTTCTTTCCTCTCTCTTAAATGACCTGAAAATGAAAATGAGCAACGTAACCTATAGCAATGTATTACCCG
Source organism: Tuctoria greenei (assembly GCA_036927565.1). Taxonomy (NCBI): domain Eukaryota; kingdom Viridiplantae; phylum Streptophyta; class Magnoliopsida; order Poales; family Poaceae; genus Tuctoria; species Tuctoria greenei. Next base: position 168,997,767 of record JAYESD010000008.1, on the reverse strand, counting down.
TTTCGGATCGGCACGTCTCACATGCCATTGGCATGTGAGACGTGCAGGTTCGGAATTGTCCCTTTTTTGGACAGCCTCGGAGTGACCGAGGGGGCGTGGCTTGTGACGAGACGCGGGTCCGGATTTGGACGAGATTTCGGTGGCGTAACCCTGTTGTTCTCTGCTGCACCATTTTCGGGCGTGCAGTGGAGAACAGCGGGGTTATGCTGCCGAAATTTCGTTCGAATCCGGATCACGCGTCTCGTCATGAGCACGCTCCGCTCGGTCACTCTTGGGTGGGTTTAGGATCTATCTGCCTAGGTTGTAGGGCCGTGACATAACACAACAATACATTAACGACAATTTCTTTCGCATTAAACTGCAGAGTCAAAAATGGGTGAAGACCGCAGTTGGATGTATACTGGCTGGAAGAGCAGAAATGGTGGTCACTCCGATGAGTGGTTTATCAAGTTATATCAATTTTTGGATCGAGCATTTTCGTTGTCAACGGAAGATATGGTGCGGTGTCCATGTACAAAATGCCGAAACACTAAGTTTTTGAGAAGATTGGAGCTTTCGTTTCACTTATGTCGAAACGGTTTCACTCCACAATATGAAGTGTGGACCTTCCACGGCGAGACTAATTCTCGAGTCATAGCCGAAGTGGATGAGGATGATGATATAACAGAGGTTGATAGGATGGATGAGATGTTAGAAGCTCTTGAAGTGGAGGATCCTCTTACAAATGAGGCAGAGAAGTTCTTCGAGGAGCTGAAGAAATCACAAGAGCCGTTGCATGAACACACAGCTGTGACCGTACTTGCTTTCTTGACCAGATTTATGGCAATTAAGTCCAAGTACTTTTTTTCCATCAACTGCCACAATGATCTCATGAAATTGATCTGCGATATCCTTCCACAACCTCACAAAGCGCCACCAGATATGTATCAGTCAAAGATCAAGATATCTGGTCTCGGTATGAAGTATGAGAAAATTGATGTGTGCCCAGACAACTGCATGCTATTCTGGAAAGAGCACGCCAATGAGAAGATGTGCTTGAAATGTGGTAAATCGAGGTATGTCGAAGTTGTTAATGACGATGGCGATAATGTGATGACAGATGTCGCACATAAGCAGCTTCGTTACTTGCCTGTGACACCTCGGTTGAAGCGGATGTTTCTTTCAAAAAGAACCGCAAGACACATGAGATGGCACAAAGAAGGTAAACGTGAGAACAAAGAATTCTTGACGCATCCGTCCGACGGTGATGCATGGAAGGCGCTAGACCGTTTCGATCCAGACTTTTCTCGTGATGCGAGGAATGTTCGCATCGGATTAGCGACAGACGGATTTTCACCGTTCAGTACGAATGCCGCGCCATACTCATGTTGGCCTGTCTTTGTCATTCCGTACAACCTGCCACCTGCTTTTTGTACGAGGAACGAGTTCATGTTTCTCAGCCTCATTGTACCTGGACCTGATCATCCCGGGTCACGTCTCAACGTGATGTTAAAACCGCTGATCGAAGAATTGAAAGTCTTGTGGACAGGAGTCGAAGCGTACGACAGTTACAAGAAGCAGAAATTCAACCTTCGAGCTGCTTATTTGTGGTCCGTCCATGATTTGCCGGCATACGGCATGTTTTCCGGATGGAGCACTCACGGTCGTCTGACGTGTCCGATATGTGCTTCAGACACGGATTGCTTTCGACTAACTCATGGAGGCAAAATATCTTATTTCGATTGTCACAGACGTTGGCTGCCCTCGAATCATATATTTAGGCAGCAGAGGCATGTCTTTCGAAAGAACACTGTTGTCACTAAAGGACCACCGAAGCGTCTCAATGGGTCAGAAATTTCTGATATGTTGGACAAACTGGTGCCTGATGAAGGTCGTCCTGGATATTTCGTAGGTTATGGAGAGGAACACAATTGGACTCACATATGTGGACTTTGGGAGCTACCATATGTGAAGTCGTTGATTCTAATGCACAACATTGATGTCATGCATCAGGAGCGTAATATGAGCGAAAGTATCATAAGCACTTGCATGGATATGCCTGGCAAAACGAAAGACAATTATAAAGCTAGACTAGATTTGGCAGACATTTGTCACCGTCCAACTCTTGAAATCTCTGAAAGTGGTGGAAAGCCACGTGCTTCTTTCTGTCTTCGATCGAAAGAAAAGAAAGAAGTTATGAAATGGATGAAAACTTTGAAATTCCCAGATGGTTACGCAGCTAGCCTGAAACGAGCCGTAAATGTTAACACAGGAAACCTCACTGGGTTGAAGAGTCATGATTATCACATTATAATGGAAAGACTCCTACCTGTTATGTTCCGAGGCTATCTAGATGATGCGGTGTGGAAGGTTTTAGCCGAGCTCAGCTATTTCTATAGACAGCTTTGTGCTAAAGAAATCAAGATCGGGATGATGGATAAGTTAGAGAAGGAGATACCCATACTTTTATGTAAGATGGAAAATTTTTTTCCACCGGGTTTCTTCAATCCAATGCAACATCTGCTTATCCATCTTCCATTCGAAGCTAAAGTTGGCGGTCCTGTGCAATATAGGTGGATGTATCACATTGAAAGAGCGCTACGATATCTGAAACCAATGGTTGGCAACAGGGCAAGGGTGGAAGGGTGCATCGCTGAAGCATATGCTCTTAAAGAAGTTGGATACTTTTCAAGTGTCTACTTTGCGGAAGAAAACAATATCAATACTTCGACTATGCGGTACAATGTGGACGAAACACCCCCTCTAAGCGACCTTTCCATTTTTCAAACGAGAGGCACCACCGTTGGTAGCTACACGACCTACGTGCTATCCGAACAGGAAAGGACTGTTGCTTTACTCTACATGTACGCAAATATAGAAGGCATGCAGGAATACTTCGAGTAAGTGTTTCTCCTATGTTTATGCTAATCTACATATTTTGCTACACATGTACTCTAAAAGATGTTTTTTCATGTTCAGCGAGTTCCACAGACAATATTGGCCACATAGGCATCAACCTACGGCCAAACAAGTAGAAGCGATGCGAAAGGAAGGAATAAATGGGGGACAGAGTTTTCTATCTTGGTTTCGAGAATATGTAATATTCTCTCGTCTTCTATGTATTATAAATTACTATTATTAAAGAAGTATTATATAATATTCTCTCATCTTTTATAACAGTGTCGGACTCACAGTGTCCATGAAGATTTGCGGCAGCTATCTTATGGATTGGTGAATGTTAGAAGCTATGGTCGATATGACGTAAATGGCTTCCGATTCCGTACAACTCATTTTGAAGCTCATCGTCCTCTTGCGGCAACATCAAATTCCGGTGTTGTGACGAGAGCAATGGACACTCAAGGGAATTTAACCGATTATTATGGTATCATTAATAAAATCCTTGAATTTACTTTTACCGGAAATAAGACCCTTCGAGTTGTCTTCTTTGACTGTGACTGGTTTGATCGTACTCATGGAACTCGAGAAAACCAATTTGGAATGGTGGAAGTGAAACATAAGGACCGACTACGGGGTTACGATACATTTGTTCTTGCGCATCAAGTTGAACAAGTGTATTATCTACCTTATCCATGCACGAAGCTCAGTGCTTGGTGGGTGGTATATAAGGTGAATCCTCGTGAGCGGCTATATACTCCTGGGGATGATGGTTACCATGATAGCGAAGACGTTGAAGAAGTGTACCAAGAAGAAGAGTTGCCAGACACTTTTATCGTCGAGCTTGGTGCAGGACTCGATCAATTAGTTGGAGATGTTGAAGACGTTGAAGATGTAGAGGCAGATGATACGCGAAAACGAAAATTAGAACAGGCCACGATGGAAGATCGTTGGGCTGGTTTAAGGAGTAGGGCACAGACACATGACAATGATGTTGATGAATTTTGAAAGTGACTACAAGTAATGTTTTCTTGAAGATAGTAACATGAATTTTATATATTTTATTTGCATATTTACTAATTATCTAATTACAATAGGATGGCATCAAAGAAGGGTAAGAAGGTGCCGCCGACGAGGGGGTTCTACCCCTCTAGACCTGAGGACGCTTTCGTTGGTGCCTCGTCGACTGGCAGCAGACGCTCTCAGCTGCTGGGGCACGTTCAGACCAGCTCTAGAGCTTCGTCACAGGTAAATGTCACTCGTTTTTGACAAATTCTTTAAATTCAAATTCACATTAAACTTACTTATGAATCATTTGAATGTTGTAGTCCTCACCGGCTGACTCAGAGGCTGCGGCGCCTTCGGTGAGCCAGCCTTCGGCGAGGCAGCCCTCGGCCAGCCAGCACTCGGCGAGGCAGCCCTCGGCGAGTCAGCCCTCGGCCAGCCAGCTCCCGGCTGGCAATGACTTTGTTCCTGAGGCCTTTGACTCGGCTGGTGAGGAGCCGTCTGGGTCACCTGACGTGGCGCCCCAGCAGACGCGGAGGACGAGGAGGACTCACTTTGTCAGTCCTCCCGCGGTCCCTTCACAGAGGATCGTGATTCGTCCAGTCGGAGACAGGTAATAAAAATTATAGTTTTCAATTTTAGTTTCTTTTGATTACTTAAGTAATGAATGAATGAATAAATATCTTACAGGAGTTGGGACGACTTGTCTTTCACCGGTGAGAAACACCAGCGACCGGTGAACGGTGTCCTCGGGTCCATAGTGCGTTTGCACTATCCCGGGGTCATCGACGGAGTGCCTGCTCTTTCGTGGGAGGACTACGCACGTGTCCATCACCAGGAGCACGGCAACCTTCAGGAGGCCGTATGGGCCGATTTTATGGTAAGTATGTAAAAAAGTTTCTAAGTTACAACTATTAAACTCTTTTAGTGCACATCTCTTCAATATATTCTTTATCGCAGGCAAGATATACTTTAGAGGACCCGGACGACCATCGCATGTTTGAGGATGCGAGGCGAGTGTTTCACTTCAACGCTGCCAAGGCGCTTCGACAAGCTTTGTCGAACGCCCGTGTTCAAATTATTAATGAGCACTTGAAGGCGAACCAGCAGCACGTGTTACACTTCCGGCAAGAGAGCGAGAGGCACCTGACGGAGGAGGAGTACGCGCAGGTACGTGGAGTGTAGTAAGTATTTTTTTCTGATAATGTCCTCGATGGTACTTTTAACGACTTTCAACTATGTGCAGGGCCACGTGAGCTGGTTGCAGGGTCGGAACGATGCATTTCGGGCCCTTTGTCGCTACTGGGCTAGCGACGAGTTTAAAGCTAAGTCCGGGAAGGCTCGAGACTGCAGAGGGGTGGAGGGGAAGAGCAGACACGGGCAAGATAACCACTTGCGTTTAGCTAAACGCATGGTAAGTGTGTGTAACTTATGTTTATATATTAATAATATATTGTTCGTACTAACATGTATTGACAGGAGCGCGAGACGGGGGTGCCGCCCACCCCTGCTGAGGTTTGGAAGAGAGGTCACAGGGACCCTTCTCAGCCGACGGGGTGCAGTCAGGCTGCAGCCGAGCGGTTGGTAAGTTTAGAAACCATTCATATTACATATAACTATATAGATTGTTGAACTTACACGATTTTATTGTTTTGCAGGCTAAGTACGGGGAGGAGGCTAGGAAGATACACGGCCAGGATTTCTATTGGGAACGTCAACCGATCGATCCTCAAGCCGCGTATGCAACCGGTGGTGGAAAAGCACACGGAAGGTGAGTTTGCAAGTCATTTTATCGTTTTCAATTCAAAGTATTCAAGATATTTTAATTTCATATTATTGACTCTCTTTTTTATAGGCTCGCCATATTCGACGGAGTTGTCGACTCGAGGGCGGGTAGACCTGCGAGAGGCAGCTCCACGCAGGCTTCGGGTACGGGAGGTCGCCGCTCGCAGAGGGACATTGAGATGCAGTCCCTCCGAGAAACTATAGAAGAAAATGAAAGGCGACATGAGGAGGAAAGGAGGGCGATGGAGGCCACGATCCAAACCCAGGCAGCAGCGTTGGCGCAGATGCGGGAAGCAATGGAGGTAACAATCTAAAAATTAAAATTCTCATTAATTCAGCTTAAATGACTTACTAATAGGTAGCATTTAATGTTTGCAATGACAGGCCATCGCTCGGGCGCAGGGTCTGGGAATCCAGCTACCGGTACTACCACCGGTCCTCCCAGGCGATCCTTCTTCAGCGGGTCAGGTAAGTCTCTATGTAATCCTTCTTCTCCAGCGTAATAAGATTGAGATAGATGAAAGAGAGAGATAGTTAGATAGAAGAAAATGATTGAGATAGAAGAAAGAAAGAGATAGAAGAAAGGGAGACAGAAGAAAGAGTGAAAGATAGATAGAGTAGGATGGGAATGAAGAGAGAGTAAGATGTAGATGGAGATAGAGAGAGGGGAAGATAGAGGGAGGGAGATGTAGATGGAGATGTAGATGGAGATAGAGGGAGGAAGATGTAGATGGAGATAGAGAGAGACAAATAGAGAAATGAAAAGAGAGAGGAAGAGAGGGTGATCTAGATGAAGATAGAGGGAGAGGGAGGGAGAGAGATGTTGATGCATATATTCTAACTCTAAGTTTTATTAATTGCAGGGATCCGCGACGGCTGCACAAACGCCGTCGCCTTCGCTACCGCCGCCTGGATTGAGGCGCGACGACGACGACTTCGACTTCGGAGGTGGCTTCGGAGGTTAGATGGGCGAGTGAGCCCTTTTATTTACTTTGTTGATGACGATGTGAGATGTATCGGAATTTGAGTTTGTGATTGTGATGATCTTTGTGTATATATTGTGTATGCTGTGTATATATTGTGTATGCTGTGTATATTGTGTTGTGAATCTGGCCATCGAGCCGGTTAGAGTTTTCTGTTTTTTAAAAAAAATAAAAAACCTTATTTGCGACGGCTTTTTATACACTACCGTCGCAAATAAGAGTATTAGCCGTCGCAATTAAGCCACAGTTATTTGCGACGGCCTGGCTGTCGCAAATAAGCCTTAATTGCGACGGCCAGGCCGTCGCAAATGGGCTGGTGGGTCCCGGAGGAGGACACGTGGGCCATGCCCTCTGCACTTGGGGCCCACCAGCCCGCAGCAACAACTTGCGACGGCCTCTCCTAGCCGTCGCAAATAAGATTATTTGCGACGGTGGCCGTCGCAAATAAGCTTATTTGCGACGCCATATTTGCGACGGCCGGAAGCCGTCGCAAATAAAGAAAGCCATCGCAAATAGCTTATTTGCGACGGCATATGGCTTATTTGCGACGGCTTCGGCCGTCGCAAATCGTCGGGATTCCTGTAGTGGAAGCCATTGATTTTTAGGATAAGATCGCCCCGGGACCACCTGTCGAGCCCTGTACCCCACTTGTAAGGCATCCGACCTTGTCTATAAAAGGACTGAACCACCACCGTTACAAAGGATTTCAATCTACGCATTCACACACTACACAAAAACAATGCAACCTCATCGTGGAGTAGGGTATTACGCCCTTGCAGCCCGAACCACGTAAAAACCACAGTCTCACCAATCTCATATGCGCAATCCTTCGATAGAGGACTAAGCCCTGCCGATCAAGAACCTTCGCGGGCAACTCGCTTAGCAGGTCCGGGGAAGTGTCGCAAGAACACTTTGACATTTGGCGCGCCAGGAAGGGGCTTTTTCTTCAAAAAAGTGGTTGCACATTCATAGCAATGGTAAGCATCAAGCTTGCGAGCAGCGGCGAGATCAAGATGCAAAAGGTCGACCAACGGGTCAGCAAAGATGTGGAGATGGAGTTCCAAAAGCCTGAATGGGCCGTTGAAATGGTCCACCAGGCTTAGAACCTCGACCTCAACGGCGACCACGAGAGCCGTAAAGCACTCCACGTGATCTATGGGGGATCTTGGGAACCCGCATCCCGGAATGCGGTCAAGACCCCGCGTCGAGTGGTAGCGTCTCTACATCCTACTAACACCCCGCACTGCATCACAGATGGATGGAGAGCCGATCAACTTCGTCGCCTCCGACTGCCCCTAGATCATGGCGGGAGCCGGGCTTCTGCCCCTCCTCGTCGCCCCCACCATCGCCAACATCAAGTTCTACCAGGTCCTGATAAATGGTGGGGCCAACCTCAACCTCATCAGCCGTGCAGGCTTCAACAAGCTGAAGATCAATATGTCCAAGCTTGCCCATCGAGACCATTCTCGGGGGTAGGGCCAGGGAGGATTACCCCGTACGGCAAAATCCACCTCCGGGTGACCCTTGGGACACCCGAGAAATTCAGGACAGAGAATATCCCATTCGACGTCGCGGAGGTCAGCCTTCCCTATAATGCCATCATCGATAGGCCAACCCTATACCGATTCATGGTTGTAGTCCACTACGACTACCTCATCTTCAAGATGCCGACTCCCTCCGGTGTCCTCAAGATCTGTGGAGATCGCGCTGCGGTGGTGTCTGCTTTGGAGGAGCTCCAAGCACTGGCAGCAGCCCCAGCACCTGCCCCGGGCGATGCTAGACCTAGTCATCCTTCGCTGAGCTCGCGCGAGCATGACTACGCCGCTGCACCATGGGTGCAGCTGTCCGACAACAACGGCGTACCCATCAAGACTATCCAGATCGGCTCCGATGCTGCCTAGACCACCCGTATTGTGGGGAGTCTAGACAGCAATCAGGAATCAACGCTCATTGCTTTCCTACGAGCTAATGTCAATGTGTTTGCCTAGCAACCATCGCAGATGCCCGACATCTCCAAGGAGGTGATCGAGAACCATCTGAAGATCTATTTCGGTACCTAACTGGCATAGCAGAGGCCATGAAAGTAGTACCTCGAGCATCGGAACTTCATCTGCGAAGAGATCAAGAAGATGCTCGATACTTGCTCCATTCGGGAAGTCCATCATCCCAGGTGGCTGGCCAACTCTGTCATCGTCCCCAAAGCTGGTGGGAAACTTCGGATGTGCATCGACTATGCCAACCTCAACAAGGCATGTCCTAAACATCCTTTCCCTCTCCCTAGGATAGATCAAATCGTATATTCGACCCCGAGATGCGATTTGCTCTATTTCTAGATGCTTACTCAGGGTTCCACGAAATCCCCATGTCTAGAGAGGATGAAGAACATACCGCACTTATAACCGTAGATGGCCCTTACTGCTATGTCTCCATGCCTTATGGTCTTAAGAATGCCCTCCATACCTTTGTACGTGCCATGCATAAGACATTTGGGGACCTCATTCGGGACCTGGTAGAGGTGTACGTCGACGATGTCGTTGTCAAAATCCAGACACATACATCATTGTTAGACAACCTCACCCTAGTCTTTGATAGGTTACAGACCACACACACAAAGCTTAACCCACACAAGGTGTGTTCGGAGTCAAAGCCGAGAAGCTCCTTGGTTTCTCGGTCTCGCACCAAGGGATCGAGGCAAACCCAGCGAAGATCAAGGCAGTGGAGCTAATGCGGCCTCCAGCCCACATCATGGACGTGCAGAAGCTGGCAGGTTGCTTGACAGTGCTCAACCGGTTTATCTCTAGACTGGCTGAACGGGCTCTCCCATTCTTCAAAATACTACGCCAGTCTAGACCATTTGTCTGGACTAAGGAGGTAGAAAAGGCGTTCCGCGAGATGAAGCAACAACTTACGTCATTGTCCATTATGGTGGCCCCAAAGCCCAGGGAACCTCTGTACCGCTACGTTGCCGCCACGACAGAAGTGGTAAGCATGGTCTTGGTGGCGGAAAGGCCTGATATCCAGCAGCGTCAAGAGACGGATGGGGTCCCTACTGCAGATTTTGAGCCCCAGGGCTTGGAGACCGCAGGAGGCCCCGACAAGCAAGTTGCCTCCAGGTCCCAGCCCCCAGATGGTACTCTGGTCCCCTCAGGGGGCCCCGAAGATCAAGAAACCTCTAGGTCCCAGACCATAGAAGACGCCCCGGGTTCAGCGAACATGGAGTCTCTCGGCCCGGAGAGATGGAAGAGGATACGCTGGATTCCTTGAGGAGGGTTTGGACCATCCAACCCTCGATCTACTTCATCAGCGAAGTCCTACATGAAGCAAAAACAAAGTACCTTGAAATACACAAGTTACTGTATGCAATGCTAATCGTATCGAGGAAGCTCTGCCATTACTTTCAGGCACACATAGTTTTAGTGGTGACCTCGTTCCCACTGGGGGCGATGCTCCGTAGTCCCAACGCGACTAGCAACATCACCAAATGGGCGGCGGGACTGGTGGAGTTCAAGCTCAACTTCTTGCCACGACATGCAATTGAGAGCCAAGCACTAGCAGATTTTGTTGCTAAGTGGACTCCCTCACCAAGCAACCCAGTGGGCCCGGAACTCAACGAGTCGGAGCCCCACTTTTCTTCAGTGGTTCATCGCAGAAGCAAGGGGCTGGAGCCAAAGTACTGCTCACCTCACCAACAGGGGAGCAATCCAAGTACGCGGTGCGCCTTGACTTCAGGGCGACCAACAACATGGCGGAGTATGAAGCCCTCATCTTCATACTAACAGCTGCGCAGGGTCTTGGTGTCCAGCAGATGCTGGTCAAGGGAGACTCCTAGCTGATCATCAAACAGGTCTGGGGATAATGCTGTTGCAATGACCCTTGGCTCGCAGCGTTCCTGCTGTACGTCAAGAAGCTGGAAGCTGGTTTCAAGACTTTGGACCTCTGCCACGTGCCGTGCGTCCACAACTCCATTGCTGGTGCCTTATCAATAATGGTGTCCACTGGGGCCCCGGTTCCTTAAGGTGTCTTCGGCAGGAGATTAGTGCGACCAACCGCTAGGCCTGTAGTGCCTAACGAAGAAGGTGAGCCCGACACCTCGGGGCTGGTGACCTCAGCGGCCCTACAACCGTGGGGCCCATCGAGGTTCTTGTGCGTTACCAGGAACCCCAGATCACCCGGTGCCCAAGATCTAGAAGCTCAGGATAGTCTCGATGCATGGATCACGGAGATCTGGGACTACCTGAAAGACAACATCATTCTGGAGGAACACGTATCTGCTGAGCGGATCGTAAGGATGGCAGAACGCTACATGCTGGTAGAAGGAGACCTCCGCTGGTGTGGCGCTATTGGTGTCCTATTATGGTGCATAACTCGGGAGGAGGGCTGCGACTTGCTCGCAGAGATCCACGAAGGAGAGTGCGTGCACGCTGGTCGGTAAAGCCTTCCAACATGGTTTCTACTAGCCAACGACACTCCAAGACACCGTCAAGCTAGTGAAAAGGTGCAAGGTGTGCCATTTCCACGCCAAACAGATTCACACTCTGGTGCAAACACTACTGATGACCCCACCCTCCTGGACGTTCATGGTCTGGGGGCTAGATAACCTGGGACCCTTCGCTAGGGAAGTCGGAGGGTACAAGTTCCTCTACGTCGCTGTAGACAAGTGCACCAAGTGGCCAGAGATAGACCTAGTGATCAATATCAACAAGGAGTCTACAATCAAGTTCATCAAGTTGATCGTCTGCAGGTTCGGGGTCCTGAACAGGATCATCACCAACAACGGGACCCAGTTCACCAGCGCAGCATTCCAAGACTACGCGAAGACCTCGTCGTCCAAGATTGTTATGCGTCTATGGCTCACCCAAAGAGCAACGATCAAGTAGAAAGGGCCAACGCTGAGATCCTCAGGGGCCTAAAGACATGGACGTATGACTACTTGGATAAGCATGGTGCCAAGTGGGTTGACCAACTCCCATGTGCGCTGTAGGCCAGCCAAACAACTCCCAGCCGGGCCACGAGGGAAACACCTTTCTTTCTAGTGTATGGGGTCGAGGCCGTCCTCCCCCTAAAAATCGTCGTGGGCTCTCTCCGGGTTCGGATATTCGATGAAGTGACGCAGGACCAGCTCCGATGTGAAGATATCGACCTCGTCGATGAAGCAAGGTGACATGCTACCATCCAAAATGCACGGTACAGGCAGGCGCTCCGGCGCTACCAGGAATGGTTCGTGCGGAGTAGAGAGCTCTAGACGGGCGATCTGGTGCTGTAGCGAATACTTACTCGAGAAGGGGCACACAAACTCCCCCCCCCCCCCCCAGCTGGGAGGGACCCTTCTGAGTCACAAAGGTATCCTGCCCCGGGTGCGTTCGCCTAGCCACAAAAGAAGGAGAGCCACTCCCCAACCCTTGGAACATAGAGCACCTCCGTAAGTTCTACCCCTAAGCATAATGGTAGGACAATATAGGGTGTCATGGTGCCAAGGAACGACACTTAGGACAACCAAGCTCCGGGGGGGGGGGGGGGGGACAGTTCCAGAGTGTTCAACCGTTTAGCTTGGTCGTGTACCCTAAGCATGAACACTCTGCCTCCCTTGCCAACTAGAGTGGGTCGTTGCCTTATTGTAAAGCCAGTCTCCTCCTATGAATGCCAATATGAAAGAATCACTGTCTTATTCTGTGTTTTCTCTTATGTTCACCTAATTACTGTTAATTTTGTGATCATCAAACTATTCTTGTTTTTCTTATATTATCTTCATATACCTGGTGATTTTTTGTCTATATCACACATGGTGTAGTTATGCAACCCTGCTGAAGGCGGACTTGTTTCAGGTACCTGCAAAGTGTTTTGGGATCTCGCGGCTGCTTTCTTGGGGCCCTGTGGTGCCAGATGGTCCCCCCACGAAAGGCCTACACCAAGCTGGAGGTCTCGGGTGCCCATCCTGCTTAGCTTGGTCATGTACCCTAAGCTTGCGCACTTTGCCTCCCAGTGTTGCGGCTAAGTACAGAGGGCCAAGAGGCTCACACACTGAGTTAGGCGGGAGTCGGATTCCAGGCGCTGACGCACTGAATTACCCATGCCCCGTGTACTAGCCCAGGACTATAAGACATAGCAAAACTGAGAAGTAGGGAAAGATGACTGATGAGCAAAATTATGCTCCCCGTGCCGTGTGTGCAAGACATTCAAAGCAGGTCGATTCAGGCACAACCAGCAGCAGCATCGATGAGGTACACATCACTCAAGTGGCCACCGTTGACGTTCCTACATGTTGATGGTAGATGACACCAGAGCATCAAGCTCTGGCACCTCCCAGGGGGTCTGCCGTCAACGCTATTCTACATAATGGCAACAAGTGCTGATTTGTGAGTACGCTCCCTCATCCCTCTTTTCTTGCTAACAAGGTTTCTTTGGTTTCCTACCAGCAAGAGGTCTGCCGTCGACAACTCTGCGACGATGGTGGGAGACGCCATAGCAACTAGCACTGGCACCACCCAAGGGGCCTGCCGTTGATGTTTCTGCAGTGATGGTGGGCGATACCAGAGCAGCCAGCTCCGGCACCACCCAAGGGGCCTGCCGTTGATGTTTCTGCAGTGATGGTGGGCGATACCAGAGCAGCCAGCTCTGACACTTCCCAAGGGGCCTGCCTTCGACGTTTCTACGACGGTGGTGGGCTACGCCGGAGCAACTATTGATATTTCCTACGCAATACTAACAATTCATTCCTAGCAGTGGTGCCAGAAATGCTTGTTGGTAGGTTTTGATTCTTAATTGAACGTCCACAAGCGCATGAAAACTATCGATGTAGCATTTCCCCTTTAAAGAGTATTCCCAAATGGTGTCATTTATATTTTCCCAGAGGAAGGCTAGATGGAAGTAAAACACTCATCAAGTGGAAAGGCTAGGTTGGCCTTGGTAGGGTTCTAGCAAGGATGGATAAAGGGTAATTGAAGTAGTGTGACACACACAAGAGAATTCTATCCTAAGGGGATAAATGAGGTAATAGAGGAACTAGGTTAAGAGTTAGGTAGATACTCCTACTATGCTTCTAATGTATATGTACATAGCCTAAGTTAGTTACTAATGATTATATCAATTATGAATTCTCATGCTAAGTGGATTAACATATCAGACACGGGTTTACCCCTAGCAACACTAGGCGACTCCCGCCAAGGGCCTGTGGTATAGCCGAACGTGAAAGATTACAAATGACAGATAGGTTTGTCACCATCTACTGCCTACCTCTTCAATCCGTGGGTCTACAAGACATTCAACGCTACTCTCCATCCTAGCACCATGCTAGCATATTAAGTAACTACCTTAAGAGCCTAGGCACAAGCCATCCTAAGGCAATGAACTAATTTATCGTTGAACGAATATTAATTCATGGCATAAGTGATTCATGTTAACATAATCATATCATAGCTAATTAGACTATAGTGGAGGTTTATAGTGTTTATGATAATGTAATGAGCATGGTATAGCACAATCATAAATACTATTCCTACCACATACATGGAATCCACAATGAAACAAGAAACGCTTCATCCAAGTATATGAACAATAGTAGATTAAAGATATCATATTTATTATGAATAAAGTCATAAATACAAATAGTAATATGGGAGACATACCTTTCCCAATTGGGAAGAGACTCCTTCTACCCCTCTCCTACTTGGACTATGGACTAGAGACTCTCCTCTCTACAGCCTATACTCCTCTAAACCTATGGAGAGTAGTGGATACAATGGATGAATACTCAAGTGGTGTGTGTTGAAGTGAGGGGTGAGGTGTCCTATTTATAGCTTGGAGAAGGGTCGGTTCCCTCCATCAAAAGCGCGCGAATCAGCCACCCATGACCTCTTCAAGTCAGGAGGAGTCAACACTTGGCATTTGACTTCATTTGGGGGCAAGAACAAGTCGGCCGACTAGGGGGGTCAGCCGACCTGGTCTTGGCCCCGTTGGGGTTGTGCTTCCTCTAGGTCTCTGCCAGGTGGGTCCCATTCCTTTTTATGGGTGCTACACTGTTAGATGGCCTCGGATACTTCTGTTTGTGGACCATTTGATCCATGTGGTGCCACATGTCATCACTTGATTGGCTGGAATGATATTTCATAGGATCCATCCCCTTGTTTCACTTCATTTCTGCATAGAATCCCTGCATGCACTACTTTCTCTAAGGACAAGTGGAAATAGGTTAAATAGAAAGGTAATGTATGCAAGAAATGACAATTCCTTCATATAATTGAGTTTGATTGATGGGTGAAATTGGTGTCTAACATCCGTCAACAAACTCCCCCAAGCTTATCCTTTGCTCGTCCCGAGCAAAGTGAAGACTTTAGGTTGATGATCAGGAGTTGCCACTATGTTCTATTTTTCAAAAGTACCATGTGTACAACAAAATACTCTACCTAGTATTGAAAAAATTGGCATGGTACTTCATCCATATTTGTTTATTATGGGGCTTGTGCCATATCCTATTCATGGGTGGTTGAAAGATAGAACAACAAATGGAGCACACATACCCTAGAAATCAAGTTCCACTCGAATTCCAGAGAGTTCAATTTAGATTTTAAGTATCTCAATTTGATTCTCTCAAGTCTCTCCTTTTTGTGTAGTGGAAATATGTCCTCACTAAGGCATTGTGCCTAAATTCATCCTACCTCTACATAAGGTTTGTATGTGGAGCTTGGCAGGGAATATAGTAGGCATATTTGCAACAGATAATATTGCTAAGCCAAAAGAGGAAGCCTTTGTAGAAATCAATTTCAAAACAATTTGATTCAAGACTTGTGCATGTGTGATGGAATGGAGTGGATGTGGATATTTTTAGATAACTCCTTTTTGAGTGGACTCTCTTATTTTGCAGGGATGAAACATGGCTACTTCTTTCTCTCTTTTTTTTTCTCATGCTTATGATGTAAGCAAGCATTTTTTATTTTTTTTATTGTAGCCATGTCTTCTACTCCCTTTTTATGCAATGAATTTTGGAGAGAGTACTAAAGCATGAATGATATGGAGTTTCCCTTTTTTATTGTGGAATGGTGGTATGGAAATTTGCTTACTTCTAGTGTAGAAGTATGATATGTGCAAGTGAAGTCTTGAATTTAAAAAGTAATGAATGAAATCTCACATAGGTCTATACTAGTTGGACAAAGCTCAATGTGAATACAAATAGCATATGCATAAGGTCTATCAATATAATGTATCATATGACTTTGGTGGGTATTTCCAATCAAATGAGGATAACTTAAATCTTTTTAGAATTTCTCCGAAAATCTAAGTTTCACTATCAAACTAGGAATAGAAGCCCTATCACTATATCATTTCTTACAACAACTTAGAATGGATTAAGCTTTTGCTACCCACAATTTCCATATCAAGGCAAAAGCAATTCTAGCCAATGAGAGCAATATGTTGGAGAGTAGTAAGTTGTAAACTAGGGACTTAGGAAAGTTAAAACAGAGCCAAGGCATTCTTACCGCACATCTTTTATTTTATTGAAAATAAAGTCTATCCTATTTTTTTAAATGCAAGGTGGATGATGGGTAAGTGGAAAATAAATATGCAAGGGGTTGATACAATTTACCTCAAGTGGGGGTCCTCCCCCAAGCTTGTTCTTCACTCAGCTCTGTGATGAGGGTTGAACCCTTGATGACGGAAGTATGCCGCGAGCTCGGCTTGTTGTTATTGTAGCATGGAGTTGAAGTTGATGAATTGAGCATCCATGTGTTGTTGCCGGTCTTGGGTATCTTGGACATGCCCTTGGAGAGTGTTGTAGATGTCACCCGTACTTACTTCAAGCTCATCCATACGTCTAGAGAGGTCCGTCCTTCCTTGGCTATAGTCACGATGACTTCTAGCCAAAGTGGAATGACATCTCATAGATGTTGGAGGCAAACTGCTAGAGCTTGAAGTGTACAGGGGTGTCTCCCGTGTAGCACCTAGCCACCGCACCTGGCCACCCATGCCAAGACAGACCTTCGGTCTCATACGATGGAGGTTGAGTCCATCCGGGTGCATCACCCGTTGGGTTCTCTTCCTGTTCGTACTCATGGACCGTGGATGTTCTCGGGGGCATGGTCGCTCTCCTTGTACGGCTTCTAGTTACCCTGCCAGATACATTACTTCTTCCGGCTTCCTCGATGGGAAGGAGGTCAATGGTTATCCTCCGGTATTTGTACAAATGATAATCCGGGTTAGGTAACCAAATTTCATTGACAAAGCCGGGATAATAAAATATCAAAGAGCCATCTTGACCATGCTTAAGGGTATGCCCTTGCACTAAATAATCTTCATCAATCAATTTCTTTCATTTTCAATATACTCAAATGAAAAATATTCTAGTGCTCCTACCCTAGTAGCAATGCGGGTTATCAATGAAGTGCATTCAATTGGCCCTACCCTTGGGATGTAATCTAACCATTGTGTCATCATGGCAATACCTGGAGCAACTTTTGTCTTTTTAATCATGGTAAATAAAATTTTCAGCTCATCATCACACACTATCCATACATCTCTAGGGAACATAGTCATAGCCACCCATCTATGCATGAAGCGTAAAGTAGGGTTGTGCAAGTGGCTATTCCTAGGTGCACTACATCCGACCTCACCAGTTAAATCTTACCAACAACTTTGTTTGTTAAACATAGGCAAAGTGTCTAAATCTAGCAAATAACGTTTATGGAAGCCTAGGATTTCACTTAATTCTTTCCATATTATGTTGTATTCTTTTTGAAATAATCTAAAAGTAATACCATCAAATCCTATTTTGAGTGTGCAAAGGCATTGTATGGAGAGAAGGTGTGAACCTTTCTCCTCTACGTGAGCAAAGTTTTCCCATCCTAATGCACGCCAAATGGAAAAGAATTCAAAATCCATACCTATTTTGGAGATCAAATCTGGATCATAAGCTTTCGTATGAGAAAACTCACGATCTTGGAGGAGCTTGCGTTCTTGATCTTCAACTTCACTTTGGATGTCGAGATCGTCGTCGTGAAGAAGTTGGTGTGGGTTTCTCCTCTCACCCATGGGAGTGTCCTCTCCTACACTCCTTCTCTGTGAACTTGGTGTAGCAACGGAAGAGGAGTGTGCACTTGAGTCTCCACCATGGCTTGAGCTTGCAGCCTCCTTCCTCTTTCCAAAAAACTTGTCATTCCTTTCAAGGCCACAACAAGCAAGAACACAACAAGGTAAAAACTCGAAAGAGGTGATGTTTGCAAAAACAAAACCCTGACAAATTTTCCCTTGAAGAACTCGAGAGAAAACTGCAAATGAACACAAAAGCAAATCTTTTTGAGTTGGGAATTGATCAAGAGTACTTCAATGAAGAGCAAGAAAACAATGTGAGCAAGAGTGACTTTGGGGAGGTATCAAGTGAGGTGAAGTGTGAAGAGAAGAGCTCCTCACGGCCACTATTTATAGTGTGCAATCCCCAATGATCACCAGGGAACCAAATGTAGCCATTGGAGAAGAGAGAGCCAAAATGGCTCTTTCCCCTAGTCAGCCGAGCAGGGGGGTCGGGCGACCTGACACGTGGGCCCCCTGTTCTCTCTTTTGGCAGGTGGCTCCCCAATGGCTATGGAATCAACACGTTGGTGAAATACCACTTTTGCAGCTCAGAAAAATTGTTTTCCAAATAAAAATTCCCTTTTCAAAACGCAAAAATTTTATTTTTGTGAAAAATAAAGAAATAAAAATGATAGTTGAGAATATAAGATTCTCAACTTGCTAAGAAAATCAAGTATGTAGTGGGAGAATCAAAATAAATGGGGAAATCCAAATAAAGAGAAAAGAAAAACAAAGAAAAGGATATCTACCAATTTAACCTATTGGCTAGGTCTCACCACTGTCCGATGAGATGGACATTCCTCCTTCTTCATTTCTTGACATCCGGGCCTGGAGGGATGGGATCAGACGACTTGCCTTGCTTCTTCCGCCATTCCTTCTTTGGCAGACTGGTGGACTTGGGCCTTTAGGGAGGCCCGGACGTCTCCGTCTTCTTGGGGTGTCGTCGTGGACAATAAGATGGGTTTTCTGCATAGATCAAATTTCTCATGAATGCAATGAGCGGGTATACCTTTGGAGGTGTGATTTCGACCTCTTGAATGTGCTTAACATTCGGCCCATACTTGATACGGATCATGGAGCATTGCTCCAACTTTGGGCGAAAGTTAAACATCTTCTCCTTGCCATTGATATAGAAGTGGATTTCTTCAGCTTCCACATCTATGCAAGCCTTTGCGATGCTTAGTAATGGGAGCCCAAGAATGAGTGGGGTATCCTTCTCGACCTCCATGTCGAGCACCACAAAATCCATGGGTATGAAGCAGTTCCGTATTTTCACCGGGACATCTTCGGCGATACCCGCTGGATAATGGACTGAAGAATCAGTCAGTTGGAGCTACATTGGTGTTGGAGTGAGTTCCGTGAAGTTCAGCTGGTCAAAAACCACATTGGGCATCACACTCATGCTTGCTCCATGGTCACAAAGGGCCTTGTCAAAGTGGTGTGCCCCAATTGAGCATGAGATTGTAGGACATCCGGGGTCCTTCATCCAGTTGCCTCCTTGTAAAGAAATCATATTGACATTTTCCATGGGAGGTTTGGGCTATCCTGGCATCTTGCCATTCTCTATTGGAGGAACAGCAGCTGCCAGTTGAGCCAACTGCGTCTCCAACATCTTGTTGAAACTCAATTGATTCTTGAAGGTTGAGGATAGTCCTTCAATCTTGGCATTGATGCTCTCTAGGGTCTTGTCATTAGCCAACAACTTCTTGGATAGAGCATCATTGATCTTTAGCTGGCTAATGACAAGTTCTCTCAAGTTGGGTTGATTTCCATTGTTGCCAATGTTGTTGTACCCTCCTTGAAAGAATGGGCATGGTTGGCCCCACCCTTGACCTCCTGAACGATAACCATTGTTGGCTAGTTATAGGGCATCCCCACGGGTTTCTGGGCAGTCATTGCCCAAATGGCCCATGTTGCCACAGACTTCACAAGTGATGTGAGAGTCTAAGGCATATGCATTAGACCTCGCCAAGAAGGCTAATCCCTGCAAGTGAACTGAGAACACAAGCAAGAACGTAAAAGACACGATCTGAAATTGAGAAGTTAGGGTTTCACAAACTGTAGAACGATGATATTATTAATCTAAGCAAAACTCAATTGTTCATGGTGGCTACTATGGAGTATATATAGGTGGGAGGACGTTCAAGTGGGTGTTGGGGTCTTGACCTAACCCTAAGACACAAAAATAATGAACTTAGACTTGATAAAAGGCACAATGGCCCAATACGATGGCGCAACACCCTGATAGATTCTGAACTTGATTTTGTTCCAACGATTCCCGTCGCATCCGAAGGAATTTTGACATGGGACCAGATCCATTGGAAATTTTTTCCTCTCCCCTTTCCGTGCATATGTAGGATGTCCAAAATGGAGATCGTATGCGTCCTGTACGTACGTTTTAGTACAAACTTTTTCTGGACTCCGAGTTGGACACAATTTTGAGTTGGGCTCGATTTCCATCTTCTTTGAACGTATTCTCTGGTCCTCCACCTCTCTAAGACTTCCTACAAATACTCTTGAACCTCTCCATGGATCCTAATCACAATTAAATCATTAGGTAGCAATCTATGCTCAAAAACATATAAGGAAACATATAAGAACGAACTCACCTCTGAAATTAATTTTTGTGTGTGAACTCTATTGATTGCATCTTGTATGTTCAACAGAGTGTTGTTTGTATTCATAGAAGTGATGTCCTCATCATCCTTCCCTTCTTGAATTGGAGTTATCCTCAACTCAAGTTCATCTTCTCTCATGTGTTGGTCCAAATGTGCAACGCCATCAAATCTTCTTGTATGCATGAGAGGAGGAGGCCAAGGTGGTGGACGACATAGTGCACCATCTTGATCTTGTACATCAAATAAGAGCGAACATTCACTTGAGCCAGGATCCCAAACAATTAATCATTGTGCCATATTTGTAGGTGCAATGATAACGTGCATGATCTCATCAAAAGTTTTGAATGATGAGCCAATCATTCATCCCATGGTGGGGACAAGCTAGGATATACTCCTGCAGCCTTTCCCAAGCCTCGGGAATAGATTCCTTGGCACCTTGCTAGAGGCTGGAAATTCTTCCTCATAGGGCATTGGTGTTGCCTAACGGGAAAAACTTCACGAGGAATGTTGTAGAACATTTCTCCCAAGTGTATATAGCACTTCGGTTCACATAGAGCCACTGTTTTGCTCTCCCAAGAAGAGAGAACGGGAACAGCCTAAGACAGACAACATCAGGAGATACGTCCTTAATCTTAATAGTGCTATAGATCTCAAGGAACTGTTGCAGGTGAGCACTTGCATCCTCGTTAGCCTTCCCACAAAAGGGGTTGGCTTGCACCACAGTGATTAGGCCTGTCTTGATTTCGAAGTTCACATCTCCCATGTTAACAGTGGGCCGAACAGGCACATTGTTAGAAGAGGGAGATGAAAACTCACGAAGGGTCTTCTGGGACACTGGTGTTTTGGTTGTTGGTGCGGTTGTGATGGCTTGCTTTGCCGCTCGAAGCTTCTGATGGGTCACAACATGAGGTCGATCTCTGATAATAGATTCGTGATCTTTAACAAAGTTTTCCAGCAAGTGGAAACCAGACATACACTACCCTGTTTTCACATAAAATGCGAAAACAAAGAAGGGTCATCCTACTAAGACCTACCAGGGTCCTATCCTATTCACTCAATCATGCAATACTTTGGCTGCCTTCCCCAGCAATGGTGACAGAAATGCTTGTTGATATTTCCTAGGCACTACTAACAATTCATTCCTTGCAGTGGTGCCAGAAATGCTTGTTGGTAGGTTTTGATTCTTAATTGAACGTCCCCAAGCGCTCGGAGACTACCAATGTAGCATTTTCCCATTAAAGAGTATTCCCCAAGGGTGTCATTTGTATTTTTCCAAAGGAACACTGGATGGAAGTAAAACAATCATCAAGTGGAAAGGCTAGGTTGGCCTAGGTAGGGTTCTAGCAAGGATGAATAAAGGGTAATTGAGGTAATGTGACACACACAAGAGCATTCTATCCTAAGGGGATAAATGAGGTAATAGAGGAACTAGGCTAAGAGTTAGATACTCCTACTATGCTTGTATTGTACATATACATAGCCTAAGTTAGTTAGTAATGATTATATCAATTATGAATTCTCATGCTAAGTGGATTAACACATCGGGCACGGGTTTACCCCTAGGAACAATAGGCGACTCCCACCAAAAGCCCGTGACATAGCCGAACGTGGAGGATTACAAAGGACAGATAGGTCTGTCACCACCTACTTCCTACCTCTTCAATCTGTGGGTCTACGAGACATTCAACGCTACTCTCTATCCTAGCACCATGCTAGCATATTAAGTAATAATCTTAAGAGCCTAGGCACAAGCCAACCTAAGGCAATGAACTAAATCATCGTTGAACCAATGTTAATTCATGACATAAGTGATTCATGTTAACATAATCATATCATAGCTAATTAGACTATAGTGGAGGTTTATAGTATTTATGATAATGTAATGAGCATGATATAGCACAATCATAAATACTATTCCTACCACATACATGGAATCCACAATCAAACAAGAAACACTTCATCCAAGTATATGAACAATAGTAGACTAAAGATATCATCTTTATTATGAATAAAATTCACAAATACAAATAGGAATATGGGAGACATACCTTTCCCAATTGGGTGAGACTCCTTCTACTCCTCTCCTACTTGGACTATGGACTAGATACTCTCCTCTCTACAGCCTATACTCCTCTAAACCTATGGAGAGTAGTGGATACAATGGATGAATACTCAACTGGTGTGTGTTGAAGTGAGGGGTGAGGGGTCCTATTGATAGCTTGGAGAAGGGCCAGTTCCTGCCACCAAAAGCACACGAATCAGTCACCATGACCTCTTCAAGCCGGGAGGAGCCAACACGTGGCGTTTGACCGCGTTTGGGGGCAAGAACAAGTCGGCCCACTAAGGGGGTCAGCTGACCTGGTCTTGGCCCCATTGGTGTTGTGCTTCCTCCAGGTCTCTGCTAAGTGGGTCCCATTCCTTTATATGGGTGCTACACCGTTGGATGGCCTCATATACTTCTGTTTGTGGGCCATTTAATCCATGTGGTGCCACGTGTCATCGCTTGATTGGCTGGAATGATATTTTATAGGATCCATCCTCTTGTTTCACTTTATTTCTGAATAGTATCCCTGCATGCACTACTTTCTCCAAGGACAAGTGGAAATAGGATAAATAGAAAGGTAATGTGTGCAAGAAATGACAATTCCTTTGCATAATTGAGTTATATTGACGGGTGAAATTGGTGTATAATAGCTGTCAACAGCAGCCAGCTTTGGCACCACCCAGGGGGCCTGCCATCGATGTCTCTATGACGATCGTGGGCGATGCCAGAGCAGCCAGCTTCGGCACCAGCCAAGGGGCCTGTCGTCGATGTTTTTGCGATGATGGTGGGTGACGCCGGAGCAGCCAACTCCGGTATCACCTAGGGGGCCTGTCGTTGACCACTCTACGATGATGGTGGGCGATGCTAGAGCATCTAGCTCCGGCACAATCCGGGGGGCCTGCCGTCGACGTTTCTGCGATGATGTTGGGCGACGCTGGAGGAGCCAGCTCCGGCACCACCTTGGGGGCCTGATGTCGACGTCTCTACGATGATGGTGGGCGACGCCGGAGAAACCAACTCCGCCACCACCCAAGGGGTCTGCCGTCGACGACTCTACGATGATGGTGGGCGACGCTGGAGCAGCCATCTCTAGCACAATCCAGGGGGCCTGCCATCGACGTCTCTGCGATGATGGTGGGCGACGCCGGAGCAGCCAGCTCTAGCACCACCCGAGGGGCCTGCCGTCGACATTTCTGCAGCGATGGTGGGCGACGCCGGAGTAGCCAACTCTGACAATACCCAAGGGGCCCACCGTCGACGTTTCTGCGATGGTGGGCAACGCCGGAGTAGCCAGCTCTGGCACCACCCAGGGGGCCTGCTGTCGAGAACTCTGCGATGGTGATGGGCGGCGTCAGGGTAGACAACTGTGGCACCATCCAAGGGGCCTGCCTTCAACATTTCTATAGCGATGGTGGGCGACGCCAGAGCAGCCAGATCCGACACCATCCAATGGGCCTACCCTCGACAACTCTGCGATGATGGTCGGCGACACCAGAGCAGCCAACTTCGGCACCACCTATGAGGCCTTCCATAGACGTCTCTGCAATGGTGGTTGACGACGCTGGAGTAGCCAGCTTCGACACCACCCAGGGGGCCTACCGTCGACGTCTCTGCTCTTCAGCAAGCTGATCCCACTCTCGGGCGAAAGGAGCCTGCGTCTGGTGCAAGGCGGACTGGCTGCGGTAACAGGATCGGAGAGGGGGACCGACATGGCCGTCGCTACAAACGGCTGCCTCTCCACCTCTTTTGCCGACTCCGCAGTAGAAACCAGTGCTTGGGGACCAGATGGCTCCACGACTGGAGCTCCAGGAATCAGCATGTCACTGCCCGGCGTCGAAGTACTCTCCCTGCCACAAAGGTATCGCTTGCCGCCGGTGGCGAGTCCCCATCTTGCGCTCCAACGACATCGGGCGCCATCGCACTATCAACAGCGGGTGGGTCCGCTGGAGTAGCCACGACTGCCAAGGTAGCCACCTCCTCACTTAGCACCGCGTCAGTCCCATCTACTCCATTGGATGGAGGAGCATGAATATTGGCATCACCAGAATCTGGTGCACCTTCAGGCGTAGGGTGCCGCGCAGCAAGCCCCGTTCCTATTCTGGGAGGTGCAGGAGCTACCAAGCACACCCCTGGAAGCACCAAGGGCACTAT
This sequence comes from Tuctoria greenei, assembly GCA_036927565.1. Taxonomy (NCBI): domain Eukaryota; kingdom Viridiplantae; phylum Streptophyta; class Magnoliopsida; order Poales; family Poaceae; genus Tuctoria; species Tuctoria greenei. The sequence goes on along the minus strand of JAYESD010000008.1, from coordinate 168,973,249 downwards.
GTCGATCGACGACGCCTTGAAAAGCCAAAACCGACTCCGTTAAAGCGAAGGAACAACAAAGAAATAGCGGAGGAAGAAACTGCACCTTATCGTTGAGCCGGTCTACTCCAAAGACCCTAGCCTCCCAGCTCGCATGGTGAATCGAGTCCCTGTGGACCCAACAACAAGGCTGGCGCCACAACCTCTAGCACCAGCTCCGTGATGGCTTGCGTCGATGCGACCATCAGCGCAGACTCCTCCGCACCTCCCCTAGAACTAGAATCGTCACTGGAATCAGAGACCAGGTCGACGACGGAGGCTTCGACTGCTCTGGCTCCCTCGCAATGGGAGATTAGGGTGCTGTGCCCACGCGTCAGCTTCCGTCTCTTTGGCACAGAGGTGGCAGAACCCGCGAACATGGTATGGGAACTCTTTCCCGGCACCGAAATTGGCGCTGGCTGGCTGTCCTCCACGTTGTCGGAGTTTGTTGAGGGTGCTACCTCCACACTTTCCGAAGGACGGGAGGTAGACCCTTACCTTGTTTGCATCATAGCACAACACCGCTCTAGGAGCGCCGAAGCCCCAGTCGTCCCTTCAGGGTGCAGCCGAACAAGGCTGAACAAGTTGACCTTTGGCATCAAGCTTCGCACCTCGTCCCTCAGGCCAAGGGTCATGGCTGACAGTCTTCTGGGATGGAGACGTGCTCATCATCAACAATGTCGCTGGCCACCGCCTTCAACATCTCCTCCAGCATCACGGGGGTTGGATCGTCCAGATCCAACTGGGACTTTTCGTACTTGCCAGTGTAGACCCAGGCCCTGTATAGGCGCCTCTAAAGCGGTGCGGTGCGGTGGTGCAAGAAGTTTGCTAGCACCATCAGGGAGGTCAAACCCTTGTCCGCCAGGAACCGGATGCTCTCCAACACCAGCTTGTACTCCTTTGTCAACCCTTGGTATGCTTCCCAGGTGGTGGGATCAAAGGCCGGGTCTTCAATGGGCATCTTCAGCAAGGTGTGCGCCTCGGTCTGCATGATCGCCCAGTCTTCCCTTCAGTGACTCCACTTGCCCCCTTTGAGCGAAGCAATGTAGATCTGGGAGGTCTTGTCCCGATGGCGGAGGAAGTAGGCTTCCACTTGGCTTGTCGCTCTCTTTTCAGTGGTCTTCATCACGAATAAGAACCGGAACAGCTCCACCGTTGGTGGATGCCCACAAACGTCTCACAAAAGTGGACGAACACGACTACCATGATGATGGAGTTTGGCAACATGTGGTGAAGCTGCAACCCTATTCCTCCAGCATTGTGAGGAAGAACCTCGACAGCGGGAGCCCAAGCCCCGCAAACACGTAGGCGATGAAGAGAACAGTCTCGTCTTCGCGCAAGTCTTGGAGAGTGGGAGATCCGCAGCAGATCATCCATACTTGATGTGCCTCCACCCAACGAAGCAGTCGCCCCATCGGCACTAGATCCTCAGCCGTCCAAAAACAAGAAGGAGGCAGCTGGGAGGCCATCGGAGCAAGCGAGAATGAGAGTTTTGGCTGAGTTGTGACGGATTGGGCGCTCAAGGAAGAAGGCGAAAGCTCGGGCGGCAGGATGTGAGTAATAAGGGAACTATCCCCTCTAACAAAGGTTTTCTTTTTGATCACCCCCGCAATGCTTGAGCACATCGTGCGAATCGCCGAGGCTCGACCCACACTACTGAACCCACAACATCAATGACAATGAGAGCTAGGCCCACTGTCATAAGTGCTGGCCCAAGTGGTCAGCCACCTGAGAAGATAGCTGAAGCGGTTCCCATAAAGGTGGAGCAAACGTAAGTGCTATAGCTACATTGAGAACCATCGCTGTTAAAGGTGCCGCAGAGGACAGATATACTGCAGCAAGCAAAGATCTCGTCTCCATTGTCTCTTAACTAGGAGAGGACGCGTGGCTGCGTTGGCAGAAGTGCCCACTGCTTCGACTGACCAAGACAAAATTCAAAGAGCAGTGCGAGAAAACATGGATAGGGCTTCACTCTAAGGCTCATCACCTCCCCCCAAGGTGGACCTAGGGGCCACTATCGGTACCCTGCGGACAGGGTACCCTCGCACATAGGCTGAATGTACCTAGATACATCCAGTGGTGCCACATGTCTAGAAGGTGTCGGACCCCGACCTTCCTCAAGTGCGGGATCCAGCACTGCCACATCGACCTCAAAGATGGGACCTGGCTCCTCCAGTGAGACGGGCTCCCAAGATTCCACATGTTTGGGCGAGACCTCACCCTACTATAGGGGTGGGCTCTGTTGCAACCACGTGGCTCGAAGGACCAGGGCGGACGCCTCTCGCGGAGAAAGGCTCTAGAGCTGCCACATGCCCCGAAGGGCTCCGGACCTGCCATGCGCCTCGAAGAACCAGACTTGGCCTCCTTGGCAGTGGCCAAACCAGAAGCTACCACGTGTCTTGCAACTCACCCTGGGCGGTGGGGTGCGAGAGTTAAGAGATGGTGCACCCCGTCTAAATCAAGCATTGAAGACAGGCACCCACCTCCGACGGATAACGCGGAGCATGCCAATGATCAAAGACCGTTGCGCCCAATCACATCACAGTGAAGACGCCGCAGGCCTACCCCGCTCTGCCAAGTGGGTAGCTTAAAACGACAAGACAGATAGACGAGGCATCCCTTGACACCACCAGCGACTACGCATGGGCCACTGACGACTAAGGTGGCAAGATGGCGAGTCTTCAAGCCACGGTTAGAGGGAGCTTATGCGCGAAGTCATAGATCTTTAGGATAGGATCGCCCCAAGACCACCTGTCGGGCCTCGGACCTCACTTGTAAGGCATCCGACCTTGTTTATAAAAGGACCAGACTACCACCGTTACATAGGATCTCAATCTATGCATTCACACACTACACACCAGCAATACAACTTCACCGTGAAGTAGGGTATTACGCTCTTGCAGCACGAACCACGTAAAAACTACAGTATCACAAATCTCATACGCGCAATCCTTCAATAGAGGACTAAGCCATGCCGATCAAGAACCTTTGCGGGGTGCTCGCTTAGCAGGTTCGGGGAAGTGTCGCAAGAACACGTCGACAATATCTTATGATTTTCCTAAAATTAACATGCCCAGTCAGTAAAAATATAAGATGTTCCCTGCAAAATTGTGGGCTTGGATAAATATTACGGCAGGGGTGTTATTAAATAGAGAATAAACCATTCCAAACCCATAATATCATGCATGCATGTTGAACTTCTTAAACAGAATTCCATTGGTGCATAGTTTTCCAAGAATTCCATGTCAACTTGCTTAGAATTATTGCTGGACATAGCCATGGAGTCATGTGAACACAGGGTATCCACCGTACCATAGTGATATTGAAATGTATTGGTAGTACCAGATTAGTGCAGGAAAAGTCAATGATAACGCAAATTGCCTTATTATTTTATCCACTCGGGCTCATAGACCACGATGTCTGATATCAATATTTTACTCCGCGTGTTACTCCATGCTGCAGATCAGCTAGTGAGTCGATCGGTGACAGGATCTGATCCATGAAACTTAATAATAGTTTGGTACCATGCATTAGCATCATCTAAGGGTGTGAGTGATATTCCAAGTTTCATTGTTGCCAACTCTTTGGAAAAGAGAGCATCTTAGAGTACAAAATCATAAATTCACGTCATAGCTCCATTAAGCTATTACATGCTAAAAATATACCTATTCCAACTTGCTGTAAAAAAAGGGTCTAATCAGAACACGAGAGATTATTCTCTAGGATCTGTGGCATGTGATATTTGCCTCTCAGAGTTGTTGACATTTTATGTTTTTGTAACTACATAAGGAGACAGAATTAATGCGACATGTGAGTAACTATAATGAAGATTATGTCACAGCCTGGACAGATCGGTTTTAACTCTCTAAGTGGTGTGTCCAGAATATACAATGCAAGCAAGTAGTGCGAACTTTAACTAAACTATGGTTTGTGTAATACTTCTCGTCAATGATTCGATTCTACTTCATTAAATTCATAATATTTTTGAAGTATAACTATACGGACTATATATGTGATTCTTTATTGTGATCATCTTTTTTTAGATCATGGGTAAAGTCTCGACCTTCCTCTCGTCGGAGGTTATGGTCAACTTACAAACGAATACAAATGTAAACACTTAATATCCTATTGACTAGAATAAGATGACGGTGATTAGATGACTAAACACACGATTGTGGACTTGGACTTCATAGACTAACATGTGGTATATTTCTCCTGTCACATTTTTCGTAGTTACACCCTAATTTCGACACCATGAGTCACTTTGTAGAGTACGCCCCACTTCACCACCCATGAATTACTTTGTATATTACCTGTATTTAATATTTTGAAATTCAATTTCGAATTCGCCTCTCGGTATGATTAATCACTAGGCTAAGCTCTCTTTCACCATTGTGATCATCTACACAATAGTTGTGTGTTTTTATAAGCTTCCAACACGTAATTTAATTTCTAAACATTCAGTTTCTAGATACCTCGCTTAGATGAGATCTTCCTTTTTCTAAATAAAAATAAAGTACTTTATTAGGTTATCTTACCCTCGTTTCATAATGGTTCTTAATCGAGCCTCTCAAATTTTTGCCAAAAAGGTTACGATTCTCACTTCGGGATGTTTTTCTCTCTTCCTAATATATCTCTCCCTTATCTCCCTCCTAGTTCTCTATGCACCACACTTTTTTGTTGTTCCTTAATTTTTGTGAGTAGAGTCACGACAAGACACTTTTTTCAAATGGGGGTAGTAACATAAAAATTCTTGTTATACATCATTATTAAACATCATATCAATTAGTGATGTTGTTCTTATGCAATGTAACTATATTTATTAAGGCGGTAAGGCGACCTAATGCAATCCTCCTTTTTACCTTTTAAGCAATAAGGCGTGAGGCAAAGCGGCACCTTAGTAATATGTTAAAATAGGAAATTATAGATAACGATGAAAGTACCAATTAGCAAATAGAAGTAGTTCAACATAAACCAACATAATAGACTAAAAGTACAACATAACATATAGATATTACTAGATAACCACTCTAATATATCAATATCCATCGTCGAAATCATCGGGAATTGTAGGATCACTTTGTTCTCCACCATTATCTCCATCGGAACCTTCTTTACTATCACTCACATCCAAGCCATCATGTGGATCTTCTTCCAAGTCCGAATCATTAGCATCTTCTCCATATTCCTCAACTTCTTGTGCCCTCATTCTTGCATGCATTTGGTAAGTTTTGATTTTACTAGCTTGCCTTGGAAGGTTGCAACCTCAAAGCGAGCTTGATGCTCAAATGGATTCATTGACATGATCCCATGTGAGGTCAAGAATATCATCATTATCTGTACATGTGTGAACAACAGATGAGTCTATTGTGGGGACCGAAATCCCGACTTCCAAGGATCTAATTGGGTGGTGTCGTGCGATGCGACACCCAACGGTATTTTAGAAAAGAACGAGAACAAATTACAATACAAAGTCTTTATCTAAAAGCACAACAGAAGTTTTACAATACTAAACGAAAGGAAACAGAACTATACATCATAGCTACGCTCTCGGCACTAGCTATGCAAAAGCAAAGTCATCCATGCCCTGGATACTTTGCACGAGCAACACCCAACTTACGGCGGCGTGCAGGGTTCCCACTCGGCTGTAAACCCTGGAGGGGATGCAGCCTTGTCATTGAACCCGTCATCAGTCGTATAATCTGCAAAAACTTGTTAACTGCAAACGTGAGCTTAAGGCTCAGCAAGACTAACCCGTCTCACTAGACATATGTAGGGTGAATACTAAGCATAGGTAAGGAATAGCATAAAGGACTCGCCTACAAGTGGATCCTTATATTCATGTTTTAAGTAGCACATGACATTCTTCATGCACGACACATCATAGACTCCACAATCAAACAAGAAACGCTTTGCTAATGATATGACATGCACAAAGCACATAATGCTATTACAGGTAAAGTATGGGAAAACTGTAAACTTTTTATTGTACTATCTCTAAGCCATACAAGGTTGCAAAGCAATTGTAATTCAATATATCGTATTCTCCTGACTTCTTCAATATTTACTACGTCACAGCGCAATGAACAAGTGGTACTCTATTACCGCGAGGGACGGTGATTGCAATCAAGACATACCCGGAATAACACGACACATACGCACTTTCGAAAATGTCAGTGAGTACTTACATCAGTACCTACATAACACTTCAGTACTAGTCGTATATGGCCACCTTTCACTAAACACTCGAATGTCGAACCGGTCGATCCGTCACGAGCAGAAGGTCACTGCATGGGGCGTACTCTGACATGCTCACCAGCTGATTTACACCTTGCTGCCCTCAACCCACGCCTATAAAATGGAACAGAATGCCTTGACAAACTAGTATCAAGCTACGTCAGTTTACTGGAGCCCATTTCTCCAGTATGTCGCCGGTACAATTCAAGCTTGTCCAGCAGAGCCGCACACAAAATGGTCCTCAATCAGCACAAGCAGGGCTACGCATGCGAGACCACGTCTTGTTGCATCCTACCCGCTGCTCGGTCTTAATTTCATATTCATAAACCATTTATTGATCCAATTCATCCCGTGTGATGAAATTCCTATCTCACGAGTAGATTCCAACTACTCGACTTCTACTGAATTCCTATGAGCATAGGCATAGCAGTTTCTACTCAACGGGCTGTAGACCTACCCAAGAGTCCATGGGATTTGTGGGCCATGCAAGTGGATGTCAAACACCTTAAACGACGGGCTGTAGACCTACCCAAGAGTCCATGGGATTTGTTGGCCATGCAAGTGGATGTCAAACACCTTAAACGTAATGCAAAAACATTTGAAGACGTAAGATGAATGAAAACTGCAAAAACACTACAAGGAACATAAATGCAAACCGGGGCTTGCCTGAATGCGAGTTTGAATATACGTTAGTTTCTGGCAGCTGGACTTCCAAGCTTCCAGCTGCTCCTCGACTTCAGCTACTACACGATATGCATATACTATATCTGAATGACTTTGAAAATAATCAGTATGCTTAAGGTCATAAGCTAATATCTTATGATCAAAATAAGATAATGCTCTTAATTGGCCTTGGGACTTTTATGGTACATACTAGTGATAATAGTGAAGACTATTGCAAAGAACAGGAGATGATCAAGGAAACTTGTTGTTCCTAAAAATTATGGTAAGCAATAACCTTCTCTAACTTTTGGTTGAAATCTTGGAGATCTAGCATGCCTATCAGTGGTTGTGCCATGTAGAGGGGGTCTCAATGGTTCTAGGAAAATTTGTTTCACAAATTTCTAAGCTTCCTACAAGGAGAAACTGATTTTACTAGTTTGGGGAAATTTCTGAAATTGATTTTGTATTTTTCTCAATTTATAACTACATATATATGTGTAACACTGATCAACCCAATAAATGATGTCCAATGAACTTGAAATTATTATTGGAGATCAAATTAATTTTGGAGAGTGTCCTGCCCAAATTTGGGAATTTTCTAAAATTGGAACTGTAAGAATGAATTCTATAAGCATTTTACTTATCTGGATTATGGAGACATTTCTATGGACTTTCATACAAATACAAGTGCACCCCTCGAAAGTATTCTTCATTCTAGTTCTAACAAAATTTATTTAGGAATTTCTGGATAATTCTACTAGGAGTTATAGATTTTCCAAGTTTGGTTAAATCCTGGAATTATTTTCCAAAGGGAAACATTTAAATAAATCAGACAGGCCCACTGGTTTAAAACCAACCAATCGCAGCAGGTATGTGATAGGCGCGAAACGCCTCCCGGAACTCCTCCCAGCTCACGGTATAGCCAGCTGGTCGTGCAGAAAGATAATTTGCCCACCACGCACCAGCAGACCCTTGTAACTGTTGGGCCGCGAACAGGGTCTTCTGATGTTTGGTCATTCGTAGCAAACCGAACTTTCCTTCGATAGAGCGGTTTACAGTAGTACAAACTTTATACAAGGAATATTATCTCATGACCAAGTTTACAGTAGTGAACTCCAAAACAACGGACTCCCACTACGGAAGTGTATCTCTACCATACTTGGTCCTCATGAGATGTCATACACATCTTGTCATCTTATACATACCCACTGCTATTCTTAATATGATACAAACATGGCCACAAAATAAACACGAGAAACTACTAAACTATACGTTGCCTCGTGATGGCAGAAGTGCGGCCCCATCCCCCTTCGATACGTCCTATTCAACGTACTCGAGTTCCTCAGGATCTTCTTTCTCCTCTTCGTCATTCGAAGGCACTTGTTCACCCATATTCAATGGTATATCATGAGCCGGTGGATACACCACTGATTGCAATTGTGCTTCGGCCTCAATCACATTATCCTGAAGTTGTTCTACCTCATACTCCCAATTTTGAGCTACCTCAATGGTTGTGTGTCATTCCTCAGTGACTACCAATAGCTGCTCCTGCTGTTGTTGCACCTCTAACGGACTCGCTTGCAGCTCACCACGAGCTTGCTGCAGTTCATTGCGAGTTTGCCGTTGTTCGGCATGAGCTTTCCGTAGGCTAATGCGAGTGTAATGCAGCTGACTCTCGCACTTATTCAGCCGGTGATTTGTTGGAGCTAGGAACGAACGTAGATTTTCATTGATATAATCAAGAGTATCTCCCCGTTCAGTCGCTTGCCTCGAGGCTTTGACTTGCTCCTGAATAATTGCACCTTGAGTAAGCACCACCATATTGGATGCAGCCGCATACGTTCCGAGTGTCGTTGAGGTCGTGTCGCCATACGGTGTATAGGCTGCAACCATACGACGCTGCCACTCAAAACCAGTCACACCACGGACCAGAATAAGAGCAAATTTAGTCCCAGCCATGGAATCTTGATGAAGCTCGCAAAGCTTCATAAGTGCCTCGCCCGCTGCGATTGCCCAAGTGTCCTCCAAATGAGCTCCCTCGATAGTAACCGAAAAAGGAGCCCATCCATAATGACGTGGACTAGCAGGTATGTCGACCAAGATGGTGCATGCCAGAACGCCTCTGTAAATCATTTCTTGACCCCAATAGCATGCCATCTCGATGAAGCCAAACTGTTGGAGCACCTCCCGCAGCATACTCGAGAAGCCCTGATGGCTAGCGCAAGTGGAAAATATCCATCCGTCCAGCAATAGCATCATCACATCCACCATCTATAAATAAATATTCGAATGGTTCAAATACTCAAATCCAACAAACTATGTTGAAATTCAGATCATGGATGTGATAAATGAATTATGAAAACGAATTCACATTCAACTGCCAAAGGAAACAACACCCTGGAACCTCATCACAGTTCTGTTCCAGCTGACCTTCCTGTACAAATTCAAATTTTTATACAGGAAACGTCAGAACCAGATGTTGGGTTGAATACAAAAGTTGTATTACACTTTACAACCTTTCCAGATTGTACTCATACAGCTCCAGGTGAGCTAGGAAATAGAATCTATACATGTTTAAAGTTGACCCAAGTTTTCTGGAATTTTTTGACAGAATCTCCCCTGTATATGTGGTAATTTCCACAATTTATACAGGTATATCATGACAATATATTGAGGTAATGACAAAATAACATTGTATAACATCAATTTAACAATCCAGAAGTAAAATATTTCGGCCATGAAACATTTGTTATATAGGTATAGTGCGCTAATTCAAAACTATGTGCAAACTGTTTCAAGTTCTGGTCTGCCAGAACCAAGTTTGCGACCATAGGAATTAAACACAGCTACACCAAGATTCAGGCCATGAGTGAAACCTAAAGTTGATAGAGGACTTCCTAAGATTTCCAAAAATGTATCTATATGACCATGTCACTATTCTGGATCAAAAGCTAGAGCTATCTAAACTTGACAGATGAACTGACTGTTGTTCAACAGCAGCCCTGCAGTTCACTGTTTTGAGCTCGAAATTTGAATTGCCTCAAATTCAAATCAGGAAAAACTTTGAATAACAAAACTGTAGATCTCCTTCTACCCTTTTCAGATATGTATCACAATAAGGCAGACGATTTTTCTACAGTGAGTTATTGCAAAGATATAGAGACTGGTACAATGGTAGGGTCATTTGAGCAGTTTAAGAATACTCCAAATTTCAACAGATTATCAAACTTTTATGCCTTGATGGTCAACAGAAAAGTTGTAGAGGTCTTCGAGAGCTTTCCATCCATAGCATATCGCTATGCTTAATCCTAACTAACTAAGATTACAACCTGGCAAGGTTAAGCAAACTTTAGCCAGAAATCAAGAATCTTGGTTCTAACCCAATGTCGAATCGAAACTCATTTTGCTGAGTCCAAACCTACCAGCACCTGATAGTCAAACTTTCCAAAATATAATGCATCCATTCCGTCGTTGGGGATGGTCAAGTATCAAAGTCAATACTGACGGTACTACGTGCCTCACCAAAGAAAATTCTAACCGGTATTTTCGGATACGTTTATAGGTGGCCCTAGTATCGTTCACTCGCAAATGTGTTCTACACGGGTTGCTACCGTTGTCAATGCTGCAGAAGATAAACAATCCCCTTTCATACCTTCACACCTCAAGGGCGGCACAGGGAAACACGACAGACAGTCACAATAATCATATATATGCAAGTAAATGCATACGACTCTGGTGTGAGTCGCCCTCGAGCGATGTCATGTCTCGGGGTACATGGCTGTACTACGTCCGTACAGCAAAGACTCCCGCACGAACCAGCTTATGCACGCTCGGGCATACGTTTTTCGCATGCTCCCATAGAACATGAATAGTTCTAGAGATGCATACTATCGGGTTATACACCACCCGACGGGGTCTCCCACTAACTTTGAAGCACACTGAGGTACCGCGTGCCGTAGGTTCTCAGAAACATGGAAAGCTTCAGAGACTCCTATTAACATTTCCGTGCCAAGCCATGAAAAGACTTCCATGCTACCTCTCGCATGGTGAGCTTACCGCAATTGATCCGCTTACGGTGGCGTACCTTACCTCTTACACGACGTCGGAGTGTCGTTACAGAATTTATAACACATAAGTTAGTTTACCACCTTTATATCTTATACTAATAATACTCCTTATAAGGGCATATAGCTAATTCCTCACTTAGCAATCCTATGTTTTGAAAATATGCTCTTTTTAAGTACACTATTCTCAATGATGCTCTGATACCATGTGTGTGGGGACCAAAATCCCGACCTCCAAGGATGTCATTGGGTGGTGTCGTGCGATGCGACACCCAACAGTATTCAAGAAAAGAACGAGAACAAATTACAATACCAAGTCTTTATTTAAAAGCACAGCGGAAGTTTTACAATACTAAATGAAAGGAAAGAGAACTATACATCATAGCTACGCTCTCCGCATTAGCTATGCAAAAGCAAAGTCATCCATGCTCTGGATACTTTGCACTAGCAACCCCCAACTTACGGCAACGTGCAGGGTTCCCACTCGGCTATAAACCCTGGAGGGGGTGCAGCCTCGTCATCGAACTCGTCATCAGTCGTATAATCTGCAAAAACTTGTTAACTGCAAACGTGAGCTTAAGGCTCAACAAGACTAACCCGTCTCACTAGACATATGTAGGGTGAATACTAAGCATAGGTAAGGAATAGCATAAAGGACTCGCCTACAAGTGGATCCTTATATTCATATTTTAAGTAGAACATGACATTCTTCAGGCACGACACATCATAGACTCCACAATCAAACAAGAAACGCTTTGCCAATGATATGACATGCACAAAGCACATAATGCTATTACAAGTAAAGTATGGGGAAACTATAAACTTTTAATTGTACTATCTCTAAGCCGTACAAGGTTGGAAAGCAATTGTAATTAAATACATCGTATTCTCCTGACTTCTTCAGTATTTACTACATCACAACGCATTGAACAAGTGGTACTCTATTACCGCGAGGGACGGTGATTGCAATCAGGACATACCCGAAACAACACGACACATACGCACTTTTGGAAACGTCAGCGAGTACTTACAGAAGTACCTACGTAACACTTCAGTACTAGTCGTATATGGCCACCTTTCACTAAACACTCGAATGTCGAACTGGTCGATCCGTCACGAGTAGGAGGTCACTGCATGGGGCGTACTCTGACGTGCCCACCAGCTGATTTACACCTTGCTGCCCTCAACCCATGCCTATAAAATGGAGCAGAATGCATCGACAAACTAGTATCAAGATACGAAAGTTTACTGGAGCCCATTTCTCCAGTATGTCGCCGGTACAATTCAAGCTTGTCCAGCAGAGCCACACACGAAATGGTCCTCATTCGACACAAGCAGGGCTACGCATGTGAGACCACGTTTCGCTGCATCCTACCCGCTTCTCGGTCTTAATTTCATATTCATAAATCATTTCTTGATCCAATTCATCCCGTGTGATGAAATTCCTATCTCGCGAGTAGATTCCAACTATTCGACTTCTACCGAATTCCTATGAGCATAAGCATAACATTTTCTACTCAACGGGCAGTAGACCTACCCAAGACTCCATGGGATTTGTTGGCCATGCAAGTGGATGTCAAACACCTTAAACGTAATGCACAAACATCTGAAGACGTAAGATGAATGAAAACTGCAAAAACATTGTAAGGAACTTAAATACAAACCGGGGCTTTCCTGAATGCGAGTCTGAGTCGACGTTAGTTTCTGGCAGCTGGACTTCCAAAGCTTCCGGCTGCTCCTCGACTTCAGCTACTACACGGTATACATATACTATATATGAATGACTTTGAAAATAATCAGTATGCTTAAAGTCATAAGCTAATATCTTATGATCAAAATAAGATAGTGCTCTTAGTTGGCCTTGGGACTTTTATGGTAGATACTAGTGATCATAGTGAAGACTCTTGCAAAGAACAGGAGACGATCAAGGAAATTTGTTGTCCTAAAAATTATGGTAAATAATAACCTTCTCTAATTTTTGGTTGAAATGTTTGAGATCTAGCATGGCTACCAGTGGTTGTACCATGTAGAGGGGGTCTCACTGGTTCTAGGAAAATTTGTTTCACAATTTTCTAAGCTTCCTACAGGGAGAAACTGATTTTGCAAGTTTGGGGAAATTTCTGAAATTGATTTTGTATTTTTCTCAATTCATAACTACATAGAGATTTGGAACACTGATCAACCCAGTAAATGATGTCCAATGAACTTGAAATTTCTACTGGAGATCAAGTGAATTTTGGAGAGCGTCCTTCCCAAATTTGGGAATTTTCTAAAAAGCAGAACTGTAGGAATGAATTCTATAAGCATTTTTCTTATCTGGATTATGGATAAATTTCTATTGACTTTAATACAAATCCAAGTGCACCACTGGAAATTATTATTCATGCTGGTTCTAAAAAATTTATTTGGGAATTGTTGGATAATTCTACTAGGAGTTATGGATTTTCCAAGTTTGGTTAAATCCTAGAATTATTTTCCAAAGGGAAACATTTAAATAAATCAGTCGGGCCCACTGGTTTAAAACCAACCAACCGCAGAAGGGCTGCACCGGGGGCCACGGGGTTAACCCGCGCAGCCACACCAGATCCCCGGCCACCCCCGGATCCCACAGCGACTGACACGTGGGGTCCACAGTTTTCTTCAACCTGGGGCTGGCGCCCGCGTGTGGCGGCACCCGCGTCGGTTGCTCGCCGGCAATCTCGCCGCCGGCCAACTGCTGCACTAAACTTGCCAAGAATCGCCGCCTGGGGGTTTTCGGGGGCGCCGAGCATGTTGGTGAGGTCGGCATCGGCTGAAACGGACCGGAACAATACGTGCAATAGCGGCGGCGGCGATGAGAGCTCGGGCATGCTTGAACTCACCCAACTCAAGCTCAAACAACTCGGGAACTTCTTCAAAAGCTTCCTGGGACCTCAAGGATCAATGATCTAGACTAGGGAAGAGAGGAAACAACCGCGAGATATGAGCTCGACGGCGAAGTACGATTTTTCAACCGGCGGCCGCAAAATCTCGAAATCTAAGATGCTCGATTGATAACTTTTGGGGCCCTTGGGCAGGGAGTTGCGCTAGGATATATATTAGCTATCTTCTAACTAGATTAAAGAATGATTGCAAGAATGAAATAAATTTAAGCATGAAGCCTTGCTGTTTTATCGAACAACCATTCAATTATCGAATAAAAACTCGAGCTACAGTTCATGTCATGGGCTTAAATTTGGTGAGCATAAACTAGAGAGGATTGCAAACCTTTTTTACTTAAAGGATTGAGACTGGAAACGGCCTAGAACCGGAGCTCGACGGTGAGGCAGTGAAGGTTCTCGGTGGCTTCCTCGACGGCGACCGGGAAACTTCAAAATACCTCAAGTAAAAGCTATGTCACGATCAATGACCAAATAGAACACGTAGAGGATGTTGTGACAAGACTTTTATTTACTTACAGGTCGGTGAGAAACGGCTTCAATCTCCGGCCAAAACTCGACAAACAGAGGGCGGCGACTATGGCGCAAAACAGAGAAGGAGTTCGACGGTGACGGCCAGGGGGGGTATAAATAGGCATAGAGGGACGGGGGGGCTTGCCACGGCGCAAGCAAGCAGGCAGCTCGGTGGCTTGCATGTCGTGTCGCGGTGTCGAGTGCTCCCGGCATCGATCGGTGGGGACAACCGGATACAGAGCATGTCGTCGGTTCAACCGAGTTTGTGAGGCTGACAGTGGGTCCCACCTTCCCTTTTCCTTTTCCCTTCTCTGCAACTTCAATTCTCATATCAAACTTGATCCAAAATTCTAGATTTTTGTGGGGAGGCTCAAATAAATATCTGGAACTTGATTCTGAAATTGGATTTCAAATTTCGTTAAGTTTCACTTGAATTTCAAATTTGAATTTGAATTTGGATGAAATTCAATGGGACCATTGAGTTAAATAGCAATTTGTGCTTCAAACATTTTGAAACTTTGTGGATGGGTCAAGAAAGTTATGCTGACCTTGAGGGTGTGTTAAAATCCTGATGTTTGACTAAATTGAATAGAATTCAAAATTTGAATTCTAAATATGGCTTGAATTTGCTAAGCGTCTCAAATAAAATAGCAAATGGAACTCAAAAATCTTGAAACCTGGCAGGAAGTCTATTTGGAATATTGTGAGGCCATGGAAAAATTTATGACCTCAGATTTGAATATTTTGGCAGGGCTAATTGTACAGTGCTATATTCAAATGAATTTTAATATATTTAGTACTGCATAGTAATTTGCCCTAGAAATTTTTATTCAATAAATTCCAAAACTTGTAGAAAGGTAACTTAAATTATTCTAAGGTCATTGGTGAAGTTCATCCTTTATGTTAATAAAATTTAAGAATGTGCGAAAGAAAAATTCTTAGCGATCTCAAGTTCAAATGCACAACCACATTTGATCTCCACTATGGTTGAAAACAAGCTGATAGTTGAACTTCATATTAAGGAAAAAACTGGGATTTTACATCTATCTACTCATTGTCCTAATCCAAATCATCAATGACTAATGGGTCAACTTGGGCCAGCTTTCTCCCTCCTCTTTTGAAACATACTTTGCATCTTCCAATTGCATGGAACAAAGACCAAGTCAATTAACCTCTTGTGTAACAATCGGTATCTTTTCCTTGTGTGCGTCTACAAATTAAGCAATAGGAAGCTAAATGAGTATATGGATTATGGAGCCCCAATATTCAAAGTATATGGGTTATGGAACTACAATACTTACCTTTCAAAGGTACTCCAAATTCCGCTCATAATTGGATGATGAAGCACAAATACTAACTAGACATTTTGCAAATCTTTGCCATACAAAGGCTCGACCACCATATGAACGCCACCAATTAACTAATATGATAAGCGCAAATACATATTAGTTAGCAACTAGGAATATATTCAAAATGGAGAAATTAGGAAGCAAAGCATAAATACAAACGAGGGCTTTTGTTATGAATCTTGTCACGCCATCACGTTAAAAAAGATAGGTCCTTGTTGCTCCTCATAAAGCACATACTCATCAATCTTGGTTCAAACTTCTTCATTAGGTTATATTCTTTCAAGCACATCTTTAAAGCAACTCCTTAGCACAGCAACATATCTATCATCTCCTTGCTGTTGTATTGCAAAGAATTTTTACTGGGTTCAAATAATGTGCGGCCACACCACCAATTAACTAATATGATAAGTGCAAACACGTATTAGTTAGCAGCTAGGAATAGATTCAAAATGGAGAAATTAGGAAGCAAAGCATCAATACAAACGAGGGCTTTTGTTATGAATTTTGTCATGCCATCACGTTCAAAAAGATAAGCCCTCGTTGATCCTCATAAAGCATTGCATACTCATCGATCTTGGTCTGAACTTCTTCACCAGGTTCTATTCTTGCAAGCACATATTTAAAGCAACTCCTCAGCACAACAACATATCTATCATCTCCCTGCTTTTGTATTGCAAAGAATTTTACTGAGTTCAAATAATGTGCGGCTCCATAGAATGGATGGTCCATTTGTGAGAACCAGCTACGCTAAATGATGTTCAAGACTTTTTAGCAAACCTTGCTTGTTTTGTGTAGGGAAGCTAGCACTTATCTTCTCTTTTGCACATCCATCAAAGCTATAACTTTAGGCATGGTTGTCCTCTCATCAACATCAATTACCCTAAGCACAATAAGAAGAGGTGTCAAAGCTCTAAGACATTCTTCAACTGAGGACCAAAACACCCAAACAAGAATAATGACTCAAACATTAGCAAGAGTAATGTAAGAAACACTAGCAACAATAATATCACAAACATTAGCGAGAATAATATCGCAAACCATAGCAATAATAATATCACAATCATTCTACCCAACTTGAGTCTTTGCCAATTTGTTTTGGTTCCATACTTCACTTACAAATAGACCTCTCAAGGCATCTTGATTAGGGATGAACACGGTCTAAAACGATCAAAAAATCATCAATATTGATTTTGTTTTATATTTTTTAATGAAACAAAAAATAAAATGGTAAAGTGTCGATCGGGTTGCAGGATCGGAATTATCGATTATTCGAAAACGAACAAGTCGGAACGAAAATATGTCAAAAATGATTGAAAAATAATAATTCGAATCGGATGATGAGAATAATAAACTAATATATGACATTAGTATAAGCATGTAATGTTAACATCTAAAGGATAGCAGAGGAATAAGTTAACTAACATGTTTAGTTTTGAAACAACTAAAAAGCCAAACATTGCTGATCCAATCATCCTGAGCATTGGTCATCCAATCATCCTGACACAACAAAAATGTCACGGATTTAGCAGTGAGTCTTTGTGCCAACATCCACACGGTTTTAGTAACTAAAGCAACCAGCCAGAATGATATGCAGGTTTCTTCTGTGACTTGGAATCACGGTCGTGAGTAGGGATGAAAATGGTCGAAAACGATCAAAAAATAAAAATATTGATTTTGTTTTCATATTTTTTAAACGGTACGAAAATGAAAACGAAAACGAAAAAACACGATCGGGATACGATATTAGGATTGTCGGTTATTTGAAAACAAACAAGTCGGAACAAAAACATGTCGATAATGGTCGAAAATCGATAATTATGTCGGGATGATGATAGCAAATTAGTTCACCTAATATAGTTTTAATATAGTCATACTCATACATCATATCATATTTTCATACTTGTCACATACTCCATCAGTTTCTTTTTATTTTTCACCGGTTAGTTCATAAATAAAATCGGTGACAAATAAAAAAAAACGGAAAAAGTACATCACAATTGACGCATCACTATTATTCAGATAGTAAGTGTGCTGTATGCCTTTATAGTCAAGAAAGTATATTCTATATTACTATAGGTGGTCGTTCATTATCTGCTCATATATTAAATATATTAAATAGTTTTTTTAAAAAATGTGGACTAGCTATCAGTACAACAGTAGCAACTGCATTACCCGGTCGTCTGTATACCGTGAACAATACAGGACAGAATGAACACAATCTCCACACAGTGTTGGCCCGTTATAATGTCATTGCAAGAAGAAAATAGTATCGCTGATAAACATATAACCAGCAAGAAGGTATATGGTAATGAACAAACAGCAAGGAGGTACACGCCAAACAGTTTACAGGTTAATTTATTGGTAATGAACGAACAACAGCAAGCAGAGGAGAGGACTGCTGCTCGACGAGCTTGTGCAGCACCGGGCGGTGCTGGAGAGGAGCACG
This sequence comes from Tuctoria greenei, assembly GCA_036927565.1. Lineage (NCBI taxonomy): Eukaryota > Viridiplantae > Streptophyta > Magnoliopsida > Poales > Poaceae > Tuctoria > Tuctoria greenei. Next base: position 168,955,041 of record JAYESD010000008.1, on the reverse strand, counting down.
CGGGCAGCGCCACTGGAGTGGAGATGGAGTGTGAGCAGGCCGCAGCACTGCAGGCAACCGGAGAGGCAGGGACGTAGGTGAGGGAGCTAGAGCGGGTTGCCACGGCCCGGGCAGGGGTGGTGCTGTCGGCGAGGCGGCGCCTCTGCGGGCTGTGGCTCGGCTGCTCGCGCTCGGGTGTCGCCGTGTTGGGAAGCGCCGAAGCGGCCAGGAGAGAGGCTGCGGGAGTGAGTCGTGACCCAGAGTTGGTAATCGGGTTGACCGGTTGACGGTGGGCTTGCTGGGCCGGCCGGTGAGACTGTGGGCCACATACCGAATAAAATGAAAACGGGATATATCGAATAAAAACGGGAATCGAAGAAACGGTCGGAAAAACCCTTCAACCGTTTTTAATCCCGATCTCGATTGCAATCGTCCCGTTTTTGTACCGATTTCGGATGTATCTCGAATAATTCGAGAATGATCGGAAAAAAACGGTATACGATTCGGATCGGAACTGGATTTTCGTTTTCATCCCTACATGGTTGCAATTTTTGTTGAAGCTTGTGTAGTTGCAGCTTGTGTGTTCTTTCTGGTTTTCACCTCAAACATTGCTCTCCTCTTTTTAGCAGTTTTTCTCGAGCTTGGTTGCACAACATATTTCTTAGAGTTGTCCCCAACTTCCCCTTGCTTGTGTTGTTGATCAGCATCATCACCTAGGAAGATTATTCTAGGTCTTTTAATTTTTCTCCAAGTAAGCTCTCATTTCTTTTCTGATCTCAGTGGTGGTCTGAGAGCACATGACTGTATTAGCATATTCATCTGCAATATGATCTTTCAACCTTTTGATTCCCCCTTGTTACAGTCTTGCAAATGGCTTCATGTCACTTTGTCTCAATTCCCAATTTTTGACCAATAGTCATACTTCCACCCTAGATCATTGAACTTTGCTTTTCGTTTAGAATCAGCCATGGGATCATAGCCATATACATTCATAGGACCATCTGTAGAACCAATACTCTCAATGGGATTCATCACTGCTCAATCTATAACCTGGTACACATGAGCAGCAACAGCAATTAGCTAAGCAGCAACAAGCAGGAAGCACAGGAAGCAGCAACAAGCAAGAGGCAACAACAACTGCAAGTCTGCTAGCCACCAAGACAAAGCACATGCGCACATCACTGCCAGTAGCATAGTTATTAAGATGGTAAGACGACTGTTGGTATTTCTTAACACCACAAATCATCTCTCGGGCTTTCTTGATGCAGGAGTAAGTGGAAGCTCAAGAGATTAGCATGCGAAACCGCCTTAGTGAGTGTATAAATAGGGGGGAGTGCCTCACCTCACATCACACACACCAATCAAGCATTATCTCTTGTATACACTAGTTCTTGTAGTTCCTTAGTGTAGGTTAGGCTATAGAGAGGAGCCTCTAGTCCCAAGTCCAAATTGAGAAAGGTATGGATCATGTATCTTTTCTTTATTTCGTGACTTTATTCTTTATGATAATAATATTATTAGTATTTATTTATTCATATACTTGGGTGAAGCGTTGCTTGTTTGGTTGTTGAGTCCGTTCATGTGGTAGGTGTAGATGTTATTATGATCTAGTCATAATCCTCATACATTGTTATCATAAACATCATAGACCACCACTATATTCTGATTAGGTATTAATATGATTATGTTAATATGAGTAATGTAGTGCTTGATTCCAATATTGGTTACAACGATGTTTAAGTTAGTCATTGCCTTAGGATGGTGCTTGTACCTAGGATCTTAAGTTATTTACTTAACATGTAAGTGTAGTGCTTAGATAGTTAAGTAATGATAGATGCCTCGTAGACCCACAGTTTGTAGGGGTAGGCGGCAAGTGGTGACAACCCTATCCGTCCTTCGTAATTCCTCAAGTTCGGCTATACCGCAGGCTCGTGGTGGGAATCATCTTGATATTCTCAGGAGTAAACCCATGCCCGAAATGTTGGACCACCAAACCCTAGTAATCATCGTTAGCACATCCATATGTACACTAGTTGACTATGTATATGAATACCTAAAGAACAACAGGAGTAGCTCGTTTACTAACTTAACCTCCAATAGGACATTCTTACCCCTTAGAGTAGTTTGCTTAGGTGTGTGTCACACTATCCCTATTCTAATAAATACTTAGTACCCCATACCTTGATCATAAGAATAGTGTTTACCACACTTCACACTATGTGAGAAAGGATCATCTGAGACGAGCCTGAACGAAGAAGGAAGACGAACAACACTACTACGTAAAGCATTTTTACAGGCACCTCAATTTTTCAAACACAGGCGGTCCTTAAAAATACGCAACTGTGATGACGAATGATATAATAACTGCTTGTGATGAAAGAACATCACAGGCGGATTTTAAAAAACAACCTCCTGGGTAAATACTCGATCTTCTCAGGTAGTTATTACTTAAGAACCGCCTGTAATGAAATAACATCACAGGCGGATTTTAAAAACAACTGCCTGGGTAAATACTCGATCTTCTCAGACGGTTATTAATTAAGAACCTCCTGTAATGTAATAAACTTCACATGCAATTCTTAATTAACAACAGCCCAAGGAGATCATGTATTTTCACCGGCGGTCATTGTGTAAGAATCGTATGTAGTTGTTCAATTATCACAAGTAGTTTTCATTGAAGAACGGCCTGAGAAGATCATTGTTTCCACTTATTTTGTGGCCCCAGAAACGCCAGAGTTCCCTAGATCGTGAGCGTCCGTTGCAGGGATAAACGAACGCAATGACATTGCAATTAAGGGATTTAATTGGAATACATAAACAAACACAATGATATTGCAATTCAGAGATAATTTGCAACTCGATGAATTCCATAGATCATACATTGCGTGCCCTCTAAACAAAATTCGAATCTAAATTTATTCCTAAAGCTCCCATCGATCAATCTAAATTGTACCGTCCTGCTTGCTCCCGAACACGTCTCTTATATTCCTGTGGATCCTGAAAATATTGACATTATTTAAATTAACAAATGTCAAAGGAGGAATGAATAACCTACATTGTTCACTGAGTCAAAGTGTCATCTAACCTTGATAAGTAGATTATAGCGATCATTTTCAACATCAGGCGCATTTGGCTGATGCAGCAAACGCTGAACTTCAAGTAGTATACTTTTGATTGTAAAACCAGTGCACCACCCCTACGAAATATAATTTAACAATATAAAAAACCAGTTCAAATAAGTTCGACAACAATTAAGTATTAATTACATTAGCAAAATAGGTCTATCTTACAATCTCTTGATCAAGAATCCCGATGCAGAGTGCTCCCGAGCGTAACAGGGCCTGCTGGATCGTGGAATCCAAGGTGATGAGCCCATAGGTCTTGGGATCTTTAGCTTCAAGTAGGTGTAGTTTGAGACCGCCATGAATTTGGTGTAGTATGGTCGTCCCATGATGGCGTGGTAGGAGAAATCGAGGTCAGCGACTTCAAATGTAAGGATCTTCATGCGGAAGTTTATCCAGCTCTCGAATGTGACCGGGAGGTCGTTGCCTCCAAGGGGTGTCAATTGTAGCCTGGGCATGAGCCCCTACAAGGGTCCCCGCGCAGGATGGAGCTGAGAGCATGGGATCTTCATCAGGTACAGGATGTTGAGGCTACTCCCACCATCCATTAGCACTCGGTTGAGTTGCGTAGGTCCTATGATTGAATTGACCATGAGAGGATATCACCCAGGGTGTGGGATGGAATCGAGATCGTTCACTCTATCGAAACTGATCGAAGTTTTGGACCATCGGAGATAACTTGGGATACCTGGCCTGATAGGCCCGGTCCTCGGGAGCGCCTTCTCCTTCTTGGGCGGTTTTCCAAGCGTGGAGATGCCTTCATTGATCATGAAGCAACCTCTGTCATCGTTGGAGATTGACTCCACCAACTGAAGGCCTTGGCGATGGCCCTCTTCTTTTCGCCGTCGGGGGCATCGAGCTTGCCCTCGAGGTAATGCTGAAGGAGGATGCATTCCTTCAGCACTTGATTTGTCAGTAGGCGTGATAAGTGCAAGGTTCCTCAAGTGTCTTCTAGATGTGGGTGTCTGATCGTTCGACGGATCTCTGGCTTTGGCGTTAGTCGAGATCATAGGTGCGCTTGGCCTCGGCATCTGTGGTCTGCCTTGGTTGGGCCCGATATTTCGCCCCCTCTTCTTTCAACAAGCGATCGGACCCCTCCTGGTCCCAAGAACGTCGGGTCTTGGTTTTGGCTTGCTATTGCCGCTCCCTGCTGCTCCTTCATCCAGGGCAGCGCGGTAGGCGACGCCAAACAGTTTCTTCGTGCACCTTTGCCTGACGCGGGCAAGCTTGGACGCTGAGGTCTCGTGGGTCACCCCCAAGAAGAAGTCCCTAATGATGTGTGTGCCAACGACTTCCAGGAACTTGTCGCCTTTCTCTAAGAAGCGTTGGTTGTACTTGTGGAGGGTTTTGTCCAGCCTCTGTCGGCATTCTTCGAGCTTTTGAAGGTGCCCAAGATGCTCATACGTCCCCCAGAAGTCGTTGTTGCCGAAGGTGGTCTTCAGACTAGCCCCACTTCCCGCGGGGTTGGGGATTTTGTCCCCATTGCCATTGTGACTGCTTCCCTAAAGATGTTGCAAGATCTTGGAGGGGAGTCGTTTAAGCCCTGTTCGAGCAGTCCTTCAAACGCCTAGGGTTAGGCAAAGATCAGAATCATGTCTCACGCCTGGGTCGGCGGAGACGAGTAGGTGGATGACCCGGTCCCGTTGGCAACTCTCGTCCAGGCCGAGGCGCCATTCCTCGATTGTCGCTGGTGTTGTGCTTGTGATGATGCCTGTCCGCGAGAATGCAAGCGACATGGTCCATCGGGGAATTGATGTCCCAACGTGCCGAACCAAACCTGGTTTAAGTCGGTATAGGCGAGGCACGCCGTGAGGAAGCATGGGGCATCGATGGTACTATTAGTGGGACCGGTGCTGGAGAGATGCGTATGAAGGCTTGCTACGTTCGTAGCAGCGTGGTGATGGAGCTAGGTTAGGAGTGCAGTCTTGCCCAATTTTGGGCGCGTCTGCTCAAAATCGAATGTGGAGCGTTTTGGCTGGAAGTGGTTATTGAGGACAAGATCGCATGCAAGTTCCTTTCCAAGATCCTGGTGCCATGTCACTCGTTGCGAGGATGCAATTTGTGAGTGTGCTCGTACGCCACTGCGGGCGTCCTTGGTGTTCGAGCCTACCCGCTCAGAGCGTGGAGCGTAGGCAGTGTTACTGGTGATGCCGGTCCAGGTGGAACACGCATGAGGGTGCGTTGCTTTTGGATCGGCGCGATGGCAGAACTTGGTCTTAATTGCGGTCTTGCCTAATATTGGGCGTGTGTGATTGGAATCTAGTGTGGCACGCCCTGGCTACATGTTGTAGACTGGACCACGTGCAGTTTCCATTGCTAGCTCCTGTCATTACGCCTCCTTTGGTGGAGACGCGTTCTGTGAGTGTGCTCGTACGCCGCTACGAGTGTTCTCGGGGTAGCATTTCCAGCGAAAATGATCGCTTACCTCGATGCTAGAGTCAGATGTGAGATTGAAGCCGACAGTGTCCTCCAATATACTGAAAAGGGATGGTGACACGTCGTCGTCCATTCCTTCGGAGAGTGCTTTACGGGCATTGTCGGCGATGTCAACGTTGTTACCCTCGAGGGCCGCCAGCAACGCTCCACAGTGTCGATGAAGAAATACGAAGCTGATGAGAATGCGCAATAGTGTTTCCCTTCCTGGCGCGTCAATCGTCGGTGTTTTGGAAACCGACTAGTTGATTTTTTTTAATCACGTTCGTCTCCATATGGCTAGTTACAAAGAACAAGAGATTTATCCTGGTTTAGGAAAAAAGGCCCTACTTCCAGAGGGAGTCTTCCGTGATCTTTGTTAGCTCACATGGTGAGAGAAAAGATTACAAGTGAGTCTGGCCCAAGTATATGAACTCTAAGAAAGTAAGAACATCTCTAAAAGTAACGCAAAACGTAAATGTGCACGGGCGTAAGAAAGTAAATCACGAATTCAAGCGCGTCAAAGGAAAAGGGACCAAGGGATCCTAAGGGAAAAGCACGCAAGTAACCGCAAAAAGTAAAATGTGTATTGTAATTGTGAATACAGAGTGAATTCATCCCCTCCCTAAAGGCCTCGAGGGTCCTTTTATAGGGAGGCGAGGTGGCTCAATCTATCCGACATTCCTCATAGTTGGGCCGGTGTTACAATGTTCATTCTATGTATTAAGTCTATTGGAAGGTTCTTTCTTGCTTCTTCGTGGTCTCTAAGGCACTCGTAAGGGTGAAGTTACCGCCCTTCTGAAGGAGGATGTGACAGATGTCAGGCTTATCTTGCAACATGTCATATTGCAGGTTATTTCCCCCTACCAAAGTTACAGCATCCACCGTCCATCATAAATGCCCCCGACTATCTGTCTCTTCGGGCTTGAGCCCAAGAGGAATCGTCCGTCTGACCTCTCGGCCGGGACTTGGGGAGTTTAGTACCCCGAACTCGTGTGGCTGTGGCATTGGTGGTGGGCCCCTTCTCGATTGGAGAGTAGCTTCAATCCGTAGCCATGTAGTGGTCACGTACCGCCGAGCCTCATATGTTTGGTATCCTGAGCAGAGAACTCCGTCAGGCGCTGTCTAGTAGTAGCATGGTGGAGGAGTACTGCCTAGAAAATGGGTAATCTGGAACTAGTGGACTGGCCATCATCTGACAATGACAGAGGAGCACTGAGTGTAGAATTGACCCTCTAGAACTGGTGATTGAATTGGGTTCTAATGAAAAAGAACTCGACTTGGCACTTGATGATAAAATATTGGTTTCTCTTGCAAACCACACCCTTATGTTCATCTCACATAGACCCAACGTATCCTAGAAAAAACACGCTTTGAAGTACGGTGGAGCTTCACACACTTGAAGCAAATCTAACCTTGTCCTGGAATTGGAAGCATCTATTAGGCACTCAGAGTGTGTTATCCCACAGAAGATAAAACACATGACTACTTACAGCTGAAAGATATTGATAGGATTGGTTTGACTTAGGCTTCTTAGAAGGCATTGTTAAGAGGGTTCCCCCCCCCCCCCCCACCCTGAATCCTATTATGATTCGTACCTCTATATTCTCGGCAACTGTGATGTATATGGTCAAAGGATTTATTCACATCACCTCTCTATATTAATCATCAAGTATTGTGACAACTTCCTATGCTTCTCACACTCATTACTCGCAATAGTAGGCACAAAGGGAACAATGTTGTTGAAATCTCACAACCACGACTCTCTCACACAAGGCAGCACATGCCCTCCAACTAAGAGGCAAAGTTCTAATAATTTGAAATATCAACAGAGTAGAATTAGGCATATATTACTATGACAAAAATAAACACAAGAGAAAATATGCAACAGAAACAAGAATGCAGAATATCTTCATGAAACCCATCCTATTGTGTAGAAGTTTGTCAATTTCAATTCTAGTCCTACATTTTTATTTTTATACTCATTTATTAATAAAATCTATAATTAGACAACACGATCTAGCCTCTGAGTACCAACTGTAATGCCTCAGGTCTGAACTTCCCCATGCGCTACTACTAACATCTAAACTTTTATAATAAGTATAAAAATTACAGAAAATTTCAGCAAAGTCTCCCTATAAACTCAACCAACCGTGGGCAACACACAATGTAAATATAAACACAATAACATATATAAGCAGTAATAATCATCATTCAACCATCATAACTGAAGCAAACATCAGAATGACCTTATGACGGTTATTAATAAAACAATAACTCGATAAATAATTAATAAAATCTACATACTAAGTTTTTTAATTAGTTGGTGTACTCAAGTGTAGGTGCTACCCCTTTCCCCAACATGATTAAATCAACGAGTATCTAACAACCGAATAAACACAAATGTGAGTAAAAACACTCAACAATTACACTTAGAGCTTGAAAATGATATAATCAAAAGAATGAAACATAGTAATACTAGAACTTGAATTGAAAACACTGAAAAAGTAGTTTTCGTCTGAAATGGATGACAATTGAATTCTTCTCAGCATTTACCAGTAAAGCCGAGCAAGTGTGATCAACACTTACTCATACAAACTTGAATATAAGAATAACTCCAGACTTAACCGGTACTTGAATTGAAATTCAATAAATAACCAGAATCTTAAACATGAAGAAATAGAATCATAAAATAATTGAATCTCAAAAGTCACATAACGAGTCAAGTGACACGAAGAAGATTAACCATTTACGAAACACACATATTAAAAATAACTTGTGATGCACTTGTCTTAACCTCGATGAGAACTAAAAGACTCTCTTTCGACATTGGAACTCTAAAAGCCTGTGAAAATTAAACTACTCTTAGAATGTTGCAGCGTTGTAGTAATGACAAAAAACTTAAGTATTAGGTGTTCTACTAGTAACTTTCGGTTTACTTAATGGATCAATGTAAATGAATGCATTTTAAGCATCTACAAGAAATTTTCTAAAACTGTTCTCACTATAGGATTAACAAAATTGTCCTCTAACTTCAACAAAAAAAATAAATAAATAGGTTACATGACAACTAGAAATCCCGGGACAGTGGCCCTATTTTTTACGATTTCTCCCTAACAATTGATTCATTTTGAGCTATTTTGCACTAACTGTTGATCCAATTTGAGCAACACCAAAGCCCCTAGAATGATAAAAACTGTTAGTACAACTTTGGTTATTAGATTATGGTCCAATTTTGCATCTATATTTGTCAGTTTTGATAATAATAACACAACACACAAAATTATGTATCAGACAGTCTTGGTGATGATTTCCTTCATCTAAATCCTTTCTTGAATAGCTAAAAGAACAAAGTAGAGATTTACTCTTCAAGAGAAAATCACGAATTTGCAACGATCCTACAGATCACGGGAAAATTTTAGGGATTCCTTCTTTCCCCTTCCTTTCTCTTTCCTGCAACCCTCTTCCTACAAGTCTACTGCAGCTGTTTTCCTCTCCCCTCTGTTGTGCAGCAGGCAGGTCAACGATGAATAGATTTCTAACCTCCGTGAAGCCACCACGATTAAGACCAATCAGCAAGAGATATACCTGCAACACAAGCAGCAGCAGGCAACGGAAACAACAATGACCAGGAGCAGTGGCGCTGCACACAGCAGCCTGACCTTGCCCCCTTTTCTCCCAACCGTTGAGCAACAAGAAGAGCGGCTGTACCGCAGGGAAAAGCAGCAGCAGGCTAGAAGGAAGAAGGCGTGGAGAGGAGAAAAGCTGGAAGGAGCGTTGTTGGGAGATCGGTGGCAGCAGAAGTCCTGGCGGCTGGATGGGAGAAAAAGGAAGAGGTCTGTCAGGGAGTTTTTTTAAGAGTAAAGTGCATCAACGCTTTCAGAGTTTTTCCAAATGTGTCATTTAAGTTTACAAAATTTTAAAGTTCATATTTGAGTTCATAAACTTGTTAAAGTATGTCATCTGTATTCAAAATACAAAAAATGCTCCTGTTATGAACATAATTGTACTTGAATTTTAGTTTTCATATTTATTCTTTCTCTAAATTAGTGTTGTTAGCCTTTAATATGAATTATGATAACAACGTTGACCCAAAGAAAGAACATGAAAACTAAAGCTCAAATAACATTTAATTCAATAGTTATAGGAGTATTCGATACTTAGGATATATATGACACTCTTTAACAAGTTTATAGACCTCGATGACACACCCAAACAAGTATAGGGACCGTTAGCGCATTTTACTCTTTTTTAGCCCAGCTAATCTAATTTTACATCCAACGGCTCAAAATAAACTGGTTCACAACCGACTCATTTGATTCTGAATCAAGCACATGAGTAGTGAAACGGAATCGTTTCGCCGAGCTCTACGCATCTACAGTTTCCTTTTGTCTATCGAAGCTATAGATCAAGAAGTCAAAATTCAGTCAACCCTCTAGTATTTTGCGTCGTGAAGTTAATTTTCTAGATTCGTCTCAATTAGCTCTACGCATTTATATTCTCTGATCGTCCATTGGAACAATTGTTCAACGAGTCAAATTTTGATTAACCCTTTAGTGTTTCGAGCTGCGATGTTAACTTTTCCTAAATATTTGGGATATTACAAGAGATGCAGAGGCATGATGGGTGGTTGACGGTGCGGCGACAGGCGTTGCAGGATCTGAGGAAGACAGTTTGGTAGGGATGCGGAGGCACACTATTTGTTGTAAAATAGTCAATTAAAATGAGTGATTGTATGAGAGTGGTTGACGGTGTGGTGAGGGGCGTTGCAGGATCTTAGGAGGACAGTTTGGTAGAGATGCGGAGGCACGATGTTTTTTTAAAATAATCAATTAAAATGAGTGGTTGTATGAACCATTGAAAATTTGTTACTTTTATTAATTTTTAGGTTAGTTGTTAACTACAAGTATTAATTGTTAATGATAGTAATTAATTTTTACTTACCCTTCATAGACAAAAAAACATAGACACAACATAATATATGCTCGTGCCAAAAGGGACTTAGCCTAGTGGTTAAGTACTGAGTAGCACTACTCATGTCATAAGTTCGATTTTTAGTGGGAGCGAATTTCAGACTGAATTTTACAATACTAAATGAAGGTACTTTACAGATGAATTCATGAGTAATGAACCTGGAGCATACTTATCAAAAATGTGACAGGACGAAACATGTCGCATGTTGGTATATGAAGTCCGGTTCACAGTCTTGTGCTTAGATATCCATTTATGTGCTTAGCTATCCAGTTATCGTAACTTTATTCTTGATTATATGTGAGTGTCTGTACTTGTATTCATTTATAATAAGTTGATCATAACCTCCTTAAGTAAAAGATCAAAACTTTACCCATCGTCTAAAAAAAATGTACATGTGCTAGTGTGTATCACACATGTTGCTGGTAATTAGCTTTCAGATAGCCACCGGGTGGGTGGCATCCCATCGCAAGCCCTGGCCGTAGCACATGACATGGACTCCCGAATGACCTTGACCTCGGCGGTGATTGCCACGATGAGAGACACCAATCTGCCTGTCAAATACGCGCAACGTGGGGTAGAAACCAGTCCCTCAAACTTGAGTTCCCTGGTGTTACATGTTGATTCAATATATAGAAGTACATAATCTGCGGCATATAGAAATAAACAAGTCTTTCCCTAATACAATTAATTCTATTCTGTCTCTATACTCGTTATAATCTCTATATGTCGCATGTTAAGGATTACAAGAGATCACAATCTAAACTACCAAAATACTTGACTTAAGTTGCTTCAAATCTTCTTGCTTGATGCGGCTGCATATGCTGGAATCATTATTTTACATCTGCAGGGCTTCTTTTCTTAACACTCCCCCTCAACCTAAGCATCCCATGTTTAGGTTGTGTCTGAAAGTGATCTGCTTTTGTGTAGTCAACGGTTTGGTGAAGCCATCAGCGATGATCTCTTGTAGATATGAATCTGACTTGCAAAGTCTTGTTTGCAACTTTCTTCTGTACAAAATGATAATCTATTTCGATATGTTTAGTTTTTGCATGGAACACTGGGTTGGCTGTCATGAATGTAGCACCAAGATTATCACACCACAAGATTGCACTTTCCTCTTCTTTAATTCCAAGTTCTTTTGAAATTGTTTGTACCCATATCACTTCCGCTGTTGCATTTGCTATAGACTTATACTCCGCCTCTGTACTGGATCTAGAAACAGTAGGCTGTTTTCTTGCATTTCAGGATACAATATTTGATCCTAAATATATAGCAAAACCTCCTGTTGATCTTCTATCATCTAGACAGCCTGCCCAACCAGCATCAGAAAAAGCATTTATTTGGAGAGAACTCCCCCAAACAAACTTGATTCCACAGTTTATAGTTTCTTGTATGAATGGTAGTGGGATTATGCAGATATTGACATACCTTATTTACTAGAAAAGCAAGATCAGGCCGTGCTAGAGTGGGGTAATGTAGACCTCCCACAAGGCTTCTGTACTTGGTAGTTTCTTGCGCATCAAGAGGTTCTCCCACAAAGGTCGAGTACTTCTCAGTACTTGAAAGTGGTGTACTTACTGGTCTACAAGTCATCATACCTGCCTTTTTTATAGTCTCCTCCGCATATTTTTTCTCATTCAATAAAATCCCTTCCTTGATTTTAGACACTTCAATGCCTAAAAAATATTGAAGATCTCCCAAATCTTTTAATGCAAAACCCTCTTTCAAATCAGTCAACATATATTCTATAGCTTGGGTAGATGAACTTGCAACAATAATATCATCCACATATATCAGCAAATAGATTATAATCTTCCCTCGACAATAAATAAATAAACAAGTATCCTCCTTAGAAGACACAAAACCAAGTTGAATAAGTTTAAAACTGAGTTTAGAATACCACGCCCGCGGTGCCTGCCTGAGCCCATAAATAGCTTTGTCTAACTTGGACACATAATCAAGGTGTGCTGAATCTGGATAGCCTGAAGGTTGAGACATGTACACCTCTTCTTCTAAGACACCATGTAAGAAGACATTTTGCACATCTAGTTATCTTAGACTCCAGTTCTTTGACATAGCAATTGACAAAACAATTTGAATAGTATCTGATTTTAAAACTGAACTAAAAGTATCCTCATAGTCAATTCCATACCTTTGCTTGAAGCCTTTTGCTACTAAACGTGCCTCGTATCTATCAACCATACCATCAGCTTTCCTTTTAACCTTGTACACCCACTTGGACTCAATTATATTTCTTGCTCTTTTCCTGGGTACAAGATGCCAAGTACGATTTTTCTCTAAAGCTCGGACCTCTGCATCCATAGCCTTTTCCCACCTTTTATCTTCAAGTGCTTGTTCAAAAGTTGTTGGTTCTTCAGCAGAGGCAGATAAATAGAAAAAGTCATTACCAAAGGTTTTTGGCTTGGATATGTTATTCTGGAGTCGCGTTTTTGGGCGAGTCTGATTTGCTGGTGCCGGCGCCTGTGTACTTGTAGTCATGCCTCCCCCATGCGCCAAAGGCAACGAATCAACATCGGGATTAGAAACTCCTGTCTCGTGCGCAACATCAATCATGCGGACAGGATCCGCTGCTGCCTGGGAATTAGTGTTGCCTGGAAAGTGCACTCCCGCCTCTGCTGGTATGGATGGACTAGCCATATGCGGACCGAGAGCATCGGTCAGGCAGGGACACAACATGTGGTCTGGTGATGACGTGGGACCCGGAGTGGAGCGCACCTCCGCAGAAGAAGGCAGGATGACCGCACGCAGGCCGAGATTGCCGGCCAGAGGCAGTGCGCGACCTGATAGAGATGCAAATCCCAGTCACTACTACAAAAAGCATTTTCACTTGTGCCTGGATTTATCAAAACAGGCGATCCGTAAAAAAATGTGACTGTGATGGCGAATGATACAATAACCGCCTGTGATGACAGAACATCACAGGTGGTTCTTAAACAACACCCGCCCGTGGAAATCATGTATTTTCTTAGGCTGTTATTAATTAAGAATCGCGTGTGATGTAGCTAACATCACAGGCGGTTCTTAATTAACCAATGCCTGAGAAAATACATGATTTCCACGAGCGGTTGTTGTTTAAGAACTGCTTATGATGCTGCTAAGCTCCTGTCAAGCTAATCCCTTCACAGCAAGCTCTTGTAGATGCAAGTAACACCCGTGGCTCATCATTTGAATTGTTGAAAGCATCAATTTGAAGCCTGACGATCATTGGAAGGATTTTCCCATCCATTTGAACGATTTTTTCCCTCCTATCCATTTGAAAACTTAGGAAGATGCTCCTTTCTCAATTTTAATGCCTAAATATATTGACTAGAAATCAGTATCTACTTTCTTAGTGCTTCACACAAGCGAGTAAGCGAACAACTTCAATCATGAATCTTGTTTTTACACTTTCATAGAGATTTAACCTTAATCTTTCAAGCATAGATTTATCAAATAAGTGAAGCTTCCTTATCACACATGTTAATGGCAGTTATAAGTGAAGGATGTGTCGAAGCTAACGAAATATTAATCGAACTGAAGATAAAGAGATCCTGTAAATGAGTGGCAATGTCCAGGTTAAACAACAGGAAGCTATGATGACAACCTTCAACAACATGAAAAGTGGTGCCAAGGTTATGCTTGCATCAACCAAGGAATGTTGTGAGGGTATAACACTTGTTGGGGCAAGCATAACCTTGGCCAAAATCAGAAATCACGCCACCGTGGATTATGCTGAAGCCGCCATGGATTACTCTGAAGTTTTCTCTGTGCGTGCTCGGTAAACTTCAGAGTAATCCAAGGCGGCATCAGAGTAATCCACGGTGGCGTGATTTCCGATTTTGGCCAAGGTTATGCTTGCCCCAACAAGTGTTATACCCTCACAACATGTCTTGGTTGATGCAAGCATAACCTTGGCATCACTTTTCATGTTGTTGAAGGCTATCATCATAGCTTCATGCTGTCTAACCTGGACATTGTCACTCATATGCAGCATCTCTTTGTCTTTAGTCCCATTGAGATTTCTTTAGCTTCGACACACCCTTCACTTGTAACTGCCATTAACATGTCTGATGAAGAAGCTTCAATTATTGATAAATCTATGGTTGAAAGATTAAGGTAAAATTCCTATGAAAATGGTAAAAACAAGATTTGTTATTGAAGTTGTACGCTTCGTCGCTTGTGTAAAGCACTAAGAGAGATGATACTGATTTGTAGTCAATATATTCAGCCATTAGAACTGATAAAGTAGCATCTTCGTAAGTTTTCAAAATGGAGAGAAGAGAAAGAATTCTTGCAGGGCTTGTTTGGGTGTACTCAATCTAATTGGATTGAAGTGAAGAATGAACTAATTTTCTCCTCAATCCACCTCAAACCACTTATATTGAAGTGGATCCACTCCTATCCAAACAAGCCCTCAAATGGATGGGAAGTATCGTTAGACTTCAATTGAAGCTTTTAACAATCCAAATGATGAGTCACGAGTGTTACTTGCATCTACAAGAGCTTGCTGTGAAGGGATTAGCTTGACAGGAGCTTCAAGAGTTGTGCTTCTAGATGTTGTTTGGAACCGAGCTGTTGGAAGGCAACCCTGATCATCATAGGTCAGAAGAAATTTATATACACATACTGAATTTAATAAAGATCGAAACATGCTATCTAAAGTTGAAATAGAGCACTGTTCTAAGTTGATTTGAAAAGATACAAATATATACAATATATATCATCTCGCATTGCTATATACATTTTTTCCAGCATTGACATCTTCACATATAGGGTTTCAAATTCTTTTTAATGCTTCTCTCTATGCACTTGATGTTTTCTGGTTCAGTGAAAAGGTACATCTCTTCATACTGATTATATTCCTCTTCATTATCTCCCACATTCTCAACCCCAACAATATTTTGCTTTTCAGAAACAACTACGTGCATCTTTTCAGTTTCTGGATCTTGAACATAAAAAACTTGTGCAACACTATCGGCAAGAACCCACAAGTCATCTTTATAACCAACTTTATTCAAGTCTACCAGTGTCAGCCCGTAATTGTCCACTTTCACACCATTAGGATGTTTGACCCATTGGCACTTAAATAAGGGCATTACCATTCTTTCGCCATAATCGAGTTCCCATATTTCCTCTATGAACCCGAAGTATGTGGTCTTTTGCCCTTGTGAATCATAAGCCTCAATACGAACACCACTATTTTGTGCAACACTCTTACCGTCTTTTTCTTTAGTGTAAAATGTGTAACCATTGACGTCATATGCTTGCCATGATGTCACCAAAGTAGATGGGCTAGAAGCTAACTTCTTCATTGTTGCCTCTTCTATAGTGTTTCCGTATGGTATATTTTTTCCATTAACCATTCAGTGAAATATCTTCTGTGCTCTTTCATGATCCAGTCCTCTGTGCGGTCTTGGTTTTTAGCATGAAGCTCAATTTGGTGTTCCTCGATGTACGACTCAGCTATTGCGAGCTGTTGTAGTACACCAAAATGTGCACGGTGTACATTCTTGTAATCTTGAACGATAAAAGTTTTTACCCACTTTGCCTCTCCCACGTAGTCTACCCTCATGTATTGGTATAGGCACACCTATCGATTTTCAACCTTTGATGTAATCAGCACAACCCTCAATCACTTCTTCAGTGGTGTATCCTTCCATAATTGAACCCTATGGGTGAACACGGTTCCGCATATAACCTTTTAATACTCCTAAATATATCTCCAACAAAAACATATGATGTAAATATTGTGGCCCCAATGCTTTTATCTGATCAACAAGATGTATGATTAGGTGTACTTGCATATCGAAAAAGGATGGTGGAAAACACATCTCAAGCTTGCACATAGTCTCGACGATGTATGTTTCCAGATAGTCTAAATCTTCACGTGCTATCACCTTTTGTGATACTGCATTGAAGAAGTAACACAAACGTGTGATGACAACTTTTATATGCTCAGGTTTGATGACTCTTATTGCAATGGCAAGGAAAACTGTCATCATCATGTGACAGTCATGAGAATTATAACCGAATAAAGACAAACCTTTCATCGAGACTAGTTTGCGGATATTAGATGAGAAACTCATGGGAACTTTGATCCCACACAAGCATTTGCAAATTGCTTTTTCTCTTCTAGCGTCAAGTTGTAGCTGGCTGGGGGAAGGTAATGCTTCCCGTTCGCCTTTTCTACTGGATGAAGCTCTGGTCTCAAATCAAGATTTACTAGGTCCATACGTGAATTTAATCCATCCTTTGTTTTCCTCGGCATGTCCAGCAAGGTCCAAATGATGCTGTCGGTGGTTTTGATCCGGCAGATCTCCCGACACTACTAAAGTGTTTGTGGAGTTTGAAGTTCGGTGTGGGTGCGCGGAGATTCAAGAAGGTGAAATGTAAAATGACATAGGAGACACGAAGACTTACGTGGTTCGGGCCGCCTGAGCGTAATACCCTACTCGACGGGGTGTGTTGGTGTTGTATTGGATGTATGAAATCAACTCAAGTGACGTGAGTTGAGAGTGTGCGATCAGATCACAGCCCAGAGAGAGGTTAGATCAGTCTCCCCTATGTATCGTCGGCCTGTCCTTTTATAGTATAAGGACAGACCGTTACAAGTTGGCCTGACCCGACATGTGGCCCCATCGGTTCCTAATATTGATACACATTTGATGCGCTTAATTACCCTTAATGACTGAGTTACTGGCTTTGACAGCATCGTTACTGGTAATTAAGGTCGTCCGACCGTGTGTCATTAACATAGTATTAATGACACTTAATCAGGTCTTGAAGTCCTTGATTCCCTTTTGAAGATCCAGAGCCGTTGTGGAGTCTACCGGAGGTTTAAGGCTGAAGATCCGACGGTAGGACACGTGGCAGCTCCGGAGCATGCTGTGAGGAACAGATAGGTCCGGTGCCACCAGACACGTGTCAGTTCCGGAGCTTCCCTCGGTCTGGGGTTAGGTCCAGGGGTGCCGTTATGGTACATAGTCCGGAGCTTCCCCCTTGCGGGCGGTAGCTCCGGTTTGATGGTACATGTGGCGACTCTGAGGCTAACCATATTGGGGAAGCGGGTCCGGTTATGTCTGACATGTGGGCCTCCGAAGGTCTTCAAATCAAGTAGATGACATTTCCTTAAGATATTTGCAATCTCAAGGGGTATACGGTACCCAGGGTACCGACAGTGGCCCCCTGGCCCATCTCTGGGAAAGACCCCTTGGGTGAAGTCATTCCGCCAGAGGTGGGAAGACCCCTTTTGAGCCGAGTCCTCAAAGGTCTTCAGATGTGCCGTTGGCGATAGTTTTGGAGTTAAATCCTCGCCGCGTGGCACATCCCGGGTGCAGCAAATGAGATCTTTGGCGTGCGGATCTCATGCAATTGAAGGTCGCCGGTTCCTGATACAAAAATTGTATCGGTTCCGCGTGCCTTGTCAGGACGCCACCTTCGGGCTTCCCGCCTTTCATGATGACAACCGTTCGCCTGGGTAAGAACCTCGACCTGATCGTCAGGGTGGTCCCGGGCCCTCTTGTCACCGGCAAGGTGAAATTTTTGAATAGTATCTTCGGCTTCCTTGCGGTTTCCATCCAAGCGTTGCGGGGGCTTACTTAAGAAGGAAAGCGGCACCGTCTGGGGTTCTTTACGCCTCTCATATGAACTTGCACTCGAACTCCCAAACTTGTGCTTGCTTTTCCTCCCTTGCCTCGCTGTGCTGCGATGGAGTTGGGTCTCCGCAAGAGCCGCTTGAAGACCGAAGGTGACCTGATGAAGGTTCGGTCCCTCATGGGGTGGTCCTCGGACTTCTTCAACCACCTGGTCCGCGCCGATGGGGAGCTCCCGTTCGAGAAGGAGCACGCCGGCGAGATGGTGTACTTCTTTGCGTACGCCATGGTGGGGTTGATCCCGCCATTTTCCTCCTTTTTCTTGATGTTGCTAGACTTCTATGGTCTGCAGCTATACCACCTTGGCCCCCACTCCATTCTTCTAGTGTCTGTCTTTGTCCACTTCTGTGAAATGTGGGTGGGCATCCCCCCTGCATTGAGCTTTTCCGGACCTTCTTCACTGTCCATACCACCGGAAGGGGTGATGAGTACCTTGGCTTCTACAACTTTGTGAAGCGCAAGAAGTGCCCATTCAAGTACCTCCGGTCGTTTCCCTCTAGAAAGTGGGACAATTGGAAGAAAGACTGGATAGTCATCCGGGTGGAGGAGCACGAGAAGCTGGAGCTGCCCGAAGTCCTCCCCAACATCAACACTGCAGTCTGGAGTGAAGCTCCGGTGCTGTCGGATGCCTTCAACCCTGCTCTGACCAAGATCTGCCATTGTGTGGAGGGAGGAGTAACTCCTCAGGCGGTATTTTGCAATTCCCCGGTCAACAGGTGGGCACCGCTGAAGAGGAGAGAAAAGCTCGCTTGGGCCCTCAACAGTGTGATGGACGACGACCAGGTCAAGACCGGGCTGAAGTCCAACATGGAGGGGGCGACCTTGGAGTTTCATCTCAAGAAGTTCCATCACGGCATCAACATTGCGGATGATGACTTGACCCCGCCACCAACTTTCCTCCCTCTGAACGTGGAAGTAGAGTTTAGCAGGGAGCTCCGGCGGATGATGCCGGTGCTTGACGACCTTGGTGTCGTCGATAGACGATCGACTTCCAGGGTGGTGATCCCTGGGGCTTCTGAAGGTGGCTCCGACCCTGCACCGAAGCCAAGGACCAAAGTCGTCGGCAAGGGCAAGGAGCCGGTGGCCGAACCCTCGAGCCGGAAGAGGAAACTGAAGCATGCCGACGGGAGGTCCGTCAGGCCTGCATCCTCTGCAGCTCCTTCTCCCCAGAGGGGGAGGTCTTCCACAACTGCGGCGACTGTACCTGCAGCAGCGTCTTCTCAGGGTGCTAGCTCCGGGCATGTGACTCCAGCACCAGGGACAGTGGAGGCCTCTGGGTCCGGAGGTCCTTCCCGATCGAGGGGGGCCTCGGCTAAGGAAATGCCCGTGGCTGCAACAAGTTCCGGGGGGCCTTCCGAAACTACCACGCCAGCGGCGGCTATGGTCAGTCCAGAACGCTCGGGAAAGAGATTCCGTGCAAGCTGGTGCGGAAGCCTTCCGATGTAATTTTTAATCTTTACCTCAGACAGTTGTTTTGTTGTAGTAACTGTTTTTTTTTTAAGTTTTATCATCCATCATCTGCAGCGTCCCCAAGAAGAGGAGTGAGGCTCCACCCTCAACCACAACAGCTGAAGCTGTGAGGGCGGAGACTTCTGCTCCTGTCTCGGTGCCGCCCCAAGTGGTGGCTGAAGCTACGGCAGCTCCGGCGCCAGCTGTCGTGGTCATGGACCTCGACTCATCCCCCGAGACTCCCGTGGTAGCGCCGGACCACGGGAGAGAAGATGCACCAGCGACACCTGCCCCGGAGGTTGAAGCCCCGGGTCTTGATGCTGAGATGTTGGAAGCTTCGGCCGTTGAGCCGGAGGAAGCAGTGATTCCGGCCCCAGAGCCGGAAATTGTCGAAGCCCCGGCAATTGAGCCGGAGGTTATTGAAGTCCCGACGAGCGAGCCGGGTGTTGAGGAAGTCCCCACGGTTGAGCCGGCTACCTCCGAAGCTCCGGCTGCAGAGCTGGTTGCGGTTGAAGACCTTGCGGCGCCTGAGCCAGTTGAGGTTGAAGCTCTAGCCTCAGGGCCGGTTGTTGCGGACCTTCCGGCGCCCGAGCCGGTCATTGCGGAGGCATCAACACTCGAACCTATGATGGTCGAGGTGCCAATGCCTGAACCACCAGCGGAGGAGGAGCCCAGACCGGAGCCGGAAGTAGCCCCTGCTCCGAAAGTGATGACGACGGAGGTGCCTGCTGCTGAGCCAGGGTGCCCTAATGAAGTCGCTGGCCCCCTGCCTGAGGGAGCAAATGAAGACCTGGCGACAGGGCCTTCGGAACCACTTCCGGGGGTCAGAACTTCTTCTGCGGGACCCTCCTCGATGACGACTGAGGCTATCCCAGAGGAAGGCCCTAGTGCCATGGAGGCTTAGGGGACCAATTTTTGTAAGCGAGAACCCACTGGAACCAGCGGAGGAGACCCCAGCAGGTCCGGACCCTATTCCCCTGTCGTTGTCCATTTACAATGCTTGCTCCAGTCTGCATCAAGTCCAGCTGGCGTTCTACCACAACAGCAAGGCTCTTGAAGAGGAGTGCCAAACCCTTAGGTGGTGGCGTAACCGGCTCTACTTCGAGACCAAGCTGGCGCAGTCGAGGCTAGCAGACGACAAGGAGTGGATCAAACAGGAGAAGGTCCGCCTGGAATACTGGGGCAAATTATTGGATGATAGGGAGAGCTTGACTCGTGCCCTCGACGCTCAATCCCAGGCCATTTATGAGCAGACCAAGGCAACTAATAGTGCGACTGATGATCGCCAAGAAAGGCTTGAAGCCATTAACACTACTCTCATCAAGCGTCGGGAGGCACTTGAGGAAAGGGAGAAGAGGCTCGAAGACGAAGAGCAAAAACTCCTAGAGCTGCGGGATGATGTCTTGAAGAGGGAGGAGGAGCTCGCCGAAAAGGTGGCTCTGGCTGACAAGGGCCTCGAGGAACGCGCCAAGAAATTGGAGGAGCGTTGCGTTGAGGAGGAGGAGAAAGCCTGGGTGCGAGGGCAGGAACTCTACAAGCAAGAGTGTGCCATCGCTGCCAGGGAGAAGAAAGTTAGGGGCCGGGAGAAGGACCTGGTCGACCGCCGGAACAATATACACCTCCGGGAGGAGGAGCTCAGAAAACTCGAGAAGCAGGTTGCTGAAAAGATTCAGCAAAATGCCAAAGAGGTTGAGCGCCTTGCTCGTGATAATTCTGAACTGGCGGCGGCCAAAAGATCCTTGGAGGAACAGAAGGGCTTGAGGACTGCGGACTCCCTACAGGTTTGGGAGTTCTTGAGCAAAGCCAACGACACGTTGACACCAATGGGATTTAGTCCCGTGCGTTCGGATGATCCAGAGCTGGAGCCGGACCTGGCGTTGCAGGCGTTGAGCTCGGCGGGTAACAAACTCTACAAGGTGGGTGACGTTATCGCGGACCAGTTGGAG
Source organism: Tuctoria greenei (assembly GCA_036927565.1). Lineage (NCBI taxonomy): Eukaryota > Viridiplantae > Streptophyta > Magnoliopsida > Poales > Poaceae > Tuctoria > Tuctoria greenei. The sequence continues at coordinate 168,933,507 of JAYESD010000008.1, read as the reverse complement.
GTTGAGGGGCAGTCCCTGGCGAAGAACATCGCAGAGTATGTGCTGACGTGCTACACCAGCCGGGATCCCCAATTCCCTCTGGACCCGGTGCTTGAAGGTCCCGTCGAAGGAGAAGGTGAAGCCACCCGAGCCAGCGTGTCAGAGGTTGCTCAGAAGGTCGCCCAATTCTTCCATAGGGTCTAGGACCATCTCTGTAGCTCCCACTTGTATTCTCTCTTTTTCTTCCCCAATTTTGTAATCCCTTATCTCCAGATGAATAAAATCCACAATTTGTTAATGAATTTCATTTTTTGTCTTCAACACTTTTGTCTTCACTTGGCCCCCTGGTAGATGTACACAATTTGATTGTGAACATGTATCAAGAGGATATTGTATTTTGTTGAAGACTCGTTTTCTTTGAACTTGTAGAGTGTAGGTCCGAAGTCTTCGATAGTGAAAGCCCCCTGAGGTTGTCGGAGCTTAGAAGCTCCGGCATTGACTACCGTCGGAGCTTAGTAGCTCCGGGAATAGTCCCTATCAACGCGTAAAGCATCGATAGTTAGCCCTCCAGGGTGTCGGAGCTTAGTAGCTTCGGCAGTCACCTTTGCCAACGCGTAGCTTGTCGGCAGCAGACTCCGCTTGTGGGGTCTTCTCACCATCTTTTATTCTGCGTCGACGGCTGGCCCCCCTAGCTTTGCCGGAGCTTGGTTGCTCCGGAAATGCTCGTTTTCAATGTTTAACATCGATCACAAGCCACCTAGGGGGAGTCAGAGCTTTGTTAGCTCCGGCTTTTCTCCATCAACGTGGATTCTTTATGTTTCCTGCACACCGAGCCAAGAAAAATAGTAAAATTCACTCGTTGCCTATAACTTCATCGCGGCTTACGATTCCCAAGAAAGTTTTAGGTCAAACACGATTCTGAATACAACCGAATGTGTTGCCTTCTTTCTTCCAGATCCAATTGTACTTGGACCCGCCTTACTTCGGCCTGCCGGGGTGTAGGTAGAGTGGCGTACTTAGGGTGCTTGACCAGGCTAAGTCGATAGCACACTCTGGCCCTAGATTGTCTTGGCGGCATTCAGGCGAGTGGGCCATGAACAATATTTGAATCCAAAAGAATTGACAATACAGCTCGAATTGTACATGAACTGGTCGAACTAAAATTTCTTAAGAATTGCACAACTTTGTTATAGACAAGAAAGAGAAAAATAAAAAATGTTGAGCCTGTACAAAATAAATGCACGTGGAGTCTGTTTCAAATGAAGATGTCTTTCATTATAGGTCTGGGGTACAGGGGAAACAAGTACACTCTTAGGGTACGGAACCAGGCTAAGTGTGTTTAATTTCTCGTTTGACCCATGGTAGCTAGCCACACTTTTAGTCCTGAGACTGTGACAAGTGTTGCATGAACTTTGCGGACCTTCCGGGAAAGGTCCGGCTGTTCTCCCGGAGGAACTACCCGACTCTGTTCAATAACTCTATAACATACACCTCAAGTTACTACAGACTCACCTCCGTGATATTAAGTGTAGAACTTACGGAGGTGCTCAATATTCCAAGGATTTGGGAGAGGTGTCCCATCCTCGGTAGCCAAGCGAACGCTTCCAAGACGAGATACTTTAATCACTCGGAAGGGTCCCTCCCAGCTGGGGCAGAGTTTGTTTAACCCTTCTCTGGATTGTATTCTCCGTAACACCAGATCGCCTTCCTCGAGCTATCGATTGTGTACATGCCGCTGATGATAGCGCCGAAGGGTTTGGCAGTATCGGGCATTAAGAACAGCTGCTTGGCACCTTCCCTCCTCAAGGAGGTCTAGGTCTTCATGCCGGAGCTGGTCCTGCGTGGCTTCGTCGAAGGTCCGGACTCGGAGTGACCCCAAGGTGATTTCCGGAGGAAGGATTGCTTCAGATCCGTACACCAGGAAGAAGGGTGTCTCTCCAGTTGATCGGTTTGGAGTTGTCCTGTTGGCCCATAGAGTGGGCAGAAGCTCTACAATCCAGTTGGCTCCATGTTTTTTCAAGCACTCATAGGTGCGCGTTTTGAGTCCTTTAAGGATTTCTGCATTTGCTCTCTCGGCCTGGCCATTGCTTGCCGGGTGGGCTACGGAGGCGTAGCAAACTTGAATGCTGAGGTCTTCGCAATATCCTTGAAATGCAGAGCTTGTGAATTGGGTCCCATTATCAGTAATGATTTTGTTTGGGACTACAAATCTGCATACAATAGACTGCAAAAAGTTGATAGCAGATTGCTTATTTATAGTCACAACTGGAGTTGCTTTCGGCCACTTGGTGAACTTGTCAATGGCGACGTACAGGGACTTGTAACCTCCGACGGCTCTTGGGAAAGGTCCCAAGATGTCCATCCCCCACATAGCGAAGGGCCATGTAGGAGGTATCATTTGTAGAGGCTGAGCCGGTGTGTGAATTTGCTTTGCATGAAATTGGCATGCTTTGCATTTCTTCACCAGCTCAGTTGCATCCTGGAGTGCTGTAGGCTAGTAGAAGCCATGTCGGAAGGCTTTACCGACCAACGTGCGGGAAGACGCGTGGTTTCCACACTCACCTCCATGGATTTCTGCGAGGAGCTCGCAACCTTCTTCCCTTGTGATGCACCGCATTAGGACGCCGTTGGCACCGCGCCGGTAGAGATCCCCTTCTACCAACGTGTATCTTTTAGCCAATTTGACTATCCGGTCAGGGGATACATCATCTTTAGGAAGGATATTGTCTTTCAAGTAGCTCCGGATCTCTGAGATCCATGCATCGGAGCTAACTTGAGCATTCGAGTCTTGCGTGCTGGGTTGCTCGGAGCTTCCGACAGCACCTACGACCCTTGATGGCTGCCATAATAACAGGGCCATCGGGACCGTCAGCTTTGGGATGCTGATCTCGCCCCCTTCGCTCAGTTTGGCAGGCTGAGCTGTGGGTTTTGACAACCTCCGGACAAAAGTTCCGTCAGGAGCTGGAGCTCCGGCTCACACTTTTGTCGAGAGTTCGTCGACTTCAGCGTTGTGGGCACGCTGGACGTGGTGGAGGTCTAGGACTTCAAAGTCCTTCTGAAGCCTCTGGACTTCAAGGAGATAAGCAGCTAGCTGGAGATTATTGCAGGAGCATTCACCCTTCACTTGTTTAATGATGAGCTGTGAATCTCCCTTGACCAGCAGCTGCTTAACACCATATGACAGTGCCACCTTTAGTCCGTAGATGAGTGCTTCGTACACCGCCATGTTGTTGGTCGCCTTGAAGTCAAGGTGTACCATGTATTTTACCTTCTCCCCGGTTGGTGCGAGGATTCCAGCTCCGACCCCCTGCTTTTGCATGGAGCCGTCGAAGTAGAGGGTCCAGTGAGGCTCGGTGAAGACAAGAGCCTTGTGTTCCGGCTTCTGCTCACTAGGGCTCCCAGGGTTTGATGGAGAGAAAGTCCATTCTGCCATAAAATCTGCCAATGCTTGACTCTTGATTGCTTGCCTTGGAATGAATTCGAGATCGAATTCGGCTAATTCCGCTGCCCACTTTGCAATATCCCCAGTTGAATTGGGATTATGCAAGATTGCTCGAAGTGGGAAGAAGTCACCATTGAAATCTTGTGAGCTTGGAAGTACACTGGGCGCTGGATGGTCTGAACCCTCCCGGAGGAGCCCAAAGCTTCCTCTTCATTGACTCGGATCCTCCCGGAGGGATCCGGACTTTCTTTGGGGACCTTTGGGTCCTTGCTTGGGGGGACCCGGAGCCTCTTCAGAAGCGGCCCAGACCCTCCCGGAGGGGTCTGGGTCTTCTGAAGTAACTTCTTGTGGACTGAAGTCTGGGAACTGAGACCCAGACTCGCTTTCAGGAACCTCCGGACCCTCCCGGAGGGGTCTGGATTCTTGAGCATGGGATAGTTCTGGTCTCTCCGCAACCAGGACCATAATGATGACTTCGTCAGTTGCTGAAATGTAAAGCAGCAAATGCTCACCAAGGTTTGGAGCTACCAGAGTTGGTAGGGTGGTGAGGAACTGTTTTAGCTCCTAGAACGCCTTTTCTGCCTCTTCAGGCCATTGGAATGGTCCGGACTTCCTCAATAACTTGAAGAAGGGAAGTGCCCATTCCGCCAGCCTTGAAATGAACCAGCTGAGGGCTGCTAGACATCCAGTCAGCTTTTGGACATCCTTGATGCGGGCTGGTGGTCGCATGTCTTCAATGGCTTTGATCTTCGCCGGATTAGCCTCTATACCCCAGTGACTTACCAGGAAACCAAGAAGTTTTTCGGAGCTAACCCCAAAGACACACTTGTCTGGGTTTAGCTTTGTGCGGGTGACCCGCAGCTTGTCAAAGACAGCCTGTAAGGTGTCAAGGAGTGACTCCTTGTTCTTGATCTTGACCACGATGTCATTGACGTACACTTCCACTATGTCTCTAATGAGTTCTTCAAAAGTTTTGTACATAGCTCGTACAAAGGTTGAAGCTGCATTCTTGAGACCAAATGGCATGGTCGTATAACAGTACAATCCATCTACTGTGATGAAAGAGGTATGCTCTTCATCTTCCCTAGACATTCTGATTTGATGATACCCAAAATATGCGTCTAGGAAACACAGTAATTCACACCCGGAGGTGGAATCCACTATTTGATCTATTCTAGGTAGTGGGAATGGATCTTTTGGACATGCCTTATTTAGTGTTGTGTAGTCAATACACATCCGAAGCTTCCCGCCGGCCTTGGGCACAACGACTGGGTTTGCTAGCCATTTTGGATGGAAGACTTCTCGGATGAATCCAGCTTCGAGCAACTTCTTCACTTCTTGTCGAATGAAGTTCTGTCGCTCCACGGATTGCTTCTGAGGCTTCTGATGCACGGGCCGGGCGTCAGGGTAGATCTTCAGATTGTGCTCAATCACTTCCCTGGGGATCCCAGGAATTTGTGACGGTTGCCAAGAAAACACGTCGACATTAGCCCGGAGGAAAGCGATGAGCGCGGGTTCCTATTTGTCATTCAGTCCCCCCGATATACGGGTGGTCTGAGCGGCATCAGAACCGATTTGGACGACTTTGACGGGAATGTCGGTGTCGCCGCTTGGCTGCACTCGAGGTGCGGAAGTCGAGCCTTGTTGACGAATGCTCGGGGGTTTTGGAGCTTGCTCCTGCCTGGAGTCCTCCTCTTGCGCCGTAGTAAGCGCATGAAGTTCTTCCAGAGCGGTTACTCTGGCAGTGCGATCTCCGCGGATCCGGAGAACAACTACTGGTGTTGGCATCTTTAACACGAGGTAGCCATAATGAGCAGCTTCCATAAATTTGTACAAGGCAGGCCTACCCAAGATGGCGTTGAAAGGTAAGTTGATCTGAGCAACGTCAAAGACCAACTTCTCAGCGCGATACTTCTCCCGGGTCCCGAAGATAACGGGGAGGGTAATAGCACCGAGTGGGGTAATGGCTCCCGGACCTACTCCGGAGAAAGGTCGGGAGGGGTGAAGATCTGAAGGTCGGAGTTGAAGCTTGGTAAAAGCTTCGAAGCTTATGAGGTTCAGCCCCGAACCTCCGTCCATTGTGGAGCTGAATGTTATTGATGGTAGGAGATACCATCAAAGGTAACTGGCCTGCTCCAACCATGCTTCGAGGGCAGTCCGAAGCATCAAAAGTGATAGGTGTGTCCATCCACTTCCGATGAGGTTCTGCCCTGGCTGTAGGAGCTACAGCGGCCATATCCCGACGCATTGTCTTGAGGACGCGGCGGGAAGTGATGTCCCATGATCCACCAAAAATGGTGTTCATGGTCTTCCAACGCTCGTTGTCAGAGACGTTAGAATCGTCGTCGACGCGGGTGTAGATGGCCTTCAGGACCTTTTTAGGATCCTGAAAACCTAACTCCTCTTCAGCCGGAGCTTCGTCAACTTTTTGTTTTCATTTCCTCTATCGGAAAGGAACTTCTTCCCGGCGCTTGTTGTAGCGCTCGGCAAGGTTTTGGACCTCCCGGCAGTCTTCCAAACTATGGTTGTCCGTCTTATGAATTGGACACCACACCTTGGGTTTGCCACCGTCTTCAGAAGACGGTCGAGGTCACTTCTCGGGGCGTGGCCCCCGGCCACCCGGAGCTGCAGCAGCTGCAGCATTAGATGCGCTGGCCGATGGCTTCTTCTTGCCGTTAGTCTTTTTCTTCTTCTTGCCACTCCCGGAGGTAGTGGCTTCACCTTTGGAGGATTTCTTGTGATCCTCCGGAGGTGGTTTGGAGTGCATTTCACGTCCCTCCGTAGCTCTGGCACATTTGTCAGCCAAGCTGAAGAGTTCCGTGACACTGGTGATCTCCTTGATCGCCAGTTTCTCCAACATCTTCTTATCCCGTACGCCCTGTCTAAATGCCACAATGACAGAAGCGCTAGAGATAGAAGGGATAGTGTTTCGTACCTAAGAGAATCTCTGGATGAATGATCGCAGGGATTCTCCCACTTTTTGCATGACTGCAAAAAGGTCCAGTTCGGTGCCTGGTCGGGTGTATGAACTCCCGAAGTTGGCGGTGAACTGCCGGCACAACTCCTCCCAACTGTTGATGGAGTTGGGTGGAAGGCTAATAAACCAGGACCGGGCGGTCTCAGTTAAAGCCACTGGAAAATAGTTGGCCATTATGACTTCATTTCCTCTAGCTGCCAGGATTGCAGTGGAGTAAATCTGAAGAAATTCGACGGGATTAACGGTCCCGTCAAACTTCTCCAGCAAGTGAGGCCGGAATTTCTGTGGCCACCTGACCATATGCAGATGCATGGCCAGGGCTGAATAGCCTCCTCCTACTCCTTCAGGAGCAGGAATGTTCTGAGCTTCTCGTCTTTCACGAGCACGCTCGATATGAACTCGGCCGTCTTGTTGACGGTATCGGCGATCAAGCTCCGCCCGGAGGTCATGAGTTGAAAGCCTTGATACCATGTGAGTGCATCGCGCCCCGGAGGGCAACGACGTCACTTGCTGTGATGCAGCACGTCTCCTGTTGTTGGAAACGTGCGGACCTAGTCTGCCAGACAAGGTCCATCGCTGCGACGGGGCTCGTCCGAAAGGAGGACCCTGGTTACTGATGCGGTCGGTTGCTGCTGCAACCAAGTGTTCCACATCGACCCTCTACTGCTCCATTGCATCCCGGGATGCATCCAGAGGTGGTGGGTGCTGAAGGAGAGCATGTGTTGCATGGAGCGCGTGTTCCAGGTTGTCATGATTCGCCGACGCAGTGATTGACGCCGGTGCACCATCGCGCTGCCCAGCTTGATTTGCTGGTGGAGGCGGCGGTGGTGGAAGTGTGACTCCTGCTGGAACTGAGGTTCCTGCTGGTGGCTGCATATTGGAAGGATTACCCCCAGCAGCTTGAACAGTGGGATGACCATTGGATGATTCAGCAGCTGAGTTCACCATTCTTGAAATCTCAGGCGCCCCTACCTGGCTCGCCAACTGTCGGTGGTTTTGATCCGGCAGATCTCCCGACACTATTAAAGTGTTTGTGGAGTTTGAAGTTCGGTGTGGGCGCGCGAAGATTCAAGAAGGTGAAATGTAAAATGACACAGGAGACACGAAGATTTACGTGGTTCGGGCCGCCTGAGCGTAATACCCTACTCCACGGGGTGTGTTGGTGTTGTATTGGATGTATGAACTCAACTCAGGCGATGTGAGTTGAGAGTGCGCGATCAGATCAGAGCCCAGAGAGAGGTCAGATCAGTCTCCCCTATGTATCGTTGGCCTGTCCTTTTATAGTATAAGGACAGACCGTTACAAGTTGGCCTGACCCGACATGTGGCCCCGGTGGTTACGAATATTGATACACATTTGATGCGCTTAATTACCCTTAATGACCGAGTTACGGGCTTTGACAACACCGTTACTAGTAATTAAGGTCGTCCGATCGTGTGTCATTAACATAGTATTAATGACACTTAATCGGGTCTTGAAGTCCTTGATTCCCTTTTGAAGATCCGGAGCCGTTGTGGAGTCTACCGGAGGTTTAAGGCTGAAGATCCGACGGTAGGATACGTGGCAGCTCCGGAGCATGCTGTGAGGAACAGATAGGTCCGGTGCCACCAGACACGTGTCAGTTCCGGAGCTTCCCTCGGTCTGAGGTTAGGTCCGGGGGTGTTCCCCCTTGCGGGCGGTAGCTCCGGTTTGATGGTACACGTGGCGACTCTGAGACTAACCATATTGGGGAAGCGGATCCGGTTATGTCTGACATGTGGGCCTCCGAAGGTCTTCAAATCAAGTAGATGACATTTCCTTAAGATCTTTGCAATCTCAAGGGGTATACAGTACCCAGGGTACCAACAGATGCTGTCAAATACATTCTTTGTAACGTGCATCAAATTAATACTATGGCAAAATTCCAAATTCTTCCAATAAGGAAGATACTTGAAAAAAATTGATTGTTTCTTGAAAGCCATGTCATTTGTATCATCCGAAGATGTACTTTTCTTTCTCTTAATTCCTTTACAATTTTTGCCCTTACCGAAAGCAATATGAATGTTCTTGACCATTTCAAACACAAGTTTTCCACGGTAAGGTTTTGGTGCTGTATCTTTTTCGATTTTGTTATCAAATTGTTCTTTCATCTTCCTATACTTGTGTGTATCTGTCAAGAACCATCGGTGTCTGATGTACACCGTCTTTCTGGATGAAGTGAGGTATAGAAATCCAGTTCTATCCACACACCTTTCACAACCTTTCTTCCCTTTTATTTGTCCCGATAATGTAAACAGTCCGGGATAATCATGCACGATAATGAATATCATTGCTCTTAGCGTGAAATACTCCCACTTGTACTCATCCCATGTACGTACCCCTTCATTCCACAATTTCGCCATATCTTCCATTAAAGGTTCCAATAACACATCAATTTTGATGTTGGGTTGTTTCGGACCTTGGATAAGAACAGATAACAAGATATATTTCCTTTTGTGACACAACCACGTCAGTAGGTTATACATCGTTAAGACCACGGGCCATGTGCTGTGTATGCTCTCTTTTTCACCAAACGGATTCATTCCGTCTGTACCCAAGGCAAATCTCACATTTCTGATTTCCTTTGCAAATTATGGATACTGAATATCAAATTTTTTTCACTGCGTTGCATCACCAGAGTGTCGTATATGTTTTTCATTCTTCTTGCATTGCTTGGTATGCCAACACATAAGTTCAGCCTCCCTAGGGTTTGAGAACAAACGCTTCAAGCGATCAATTACAGGAAGGTACCACATCACCAAGGCATGAATTTTTCTCTTATTCTTCCCGTCTGCATTGCCAGAAGTATCGTTATCATCACCTTCAGGACCAATAATAAACTTCTTATTCTTCTGAGACTTTTTCATGTTGGTAACATACTAGTAATTGTAATCCTTCTTATATCTACTGACACCACAAATGGGGCATCTAGTTGCGAGCTCATGCTCTTTGCGATACAGAATACAATGGTTCACACAAGCGTGTATTTTTGTCACACCTAGTGTCATCGGGCAAAGAAGTTTCTTCACTTTATAAGTGCTTCTGGGCAGTTTATTTGGATTTGGAAGAATTTCTGCCATAAGATTCAAAAGATCAGAGAAACTACAATCGGACCATCCGTGCGTAGCTTTTAACTTTAGTAGTTCTAAGACTACACGCAATGTAGTAAACTCTTTATCACAACTATTTGATTCATCATATAAAAGCTCCGTCACCGCATTTTATAGTGTCTCCATTTTTCTTAAACCTTTGCTTGCTCCCATAGAAGTCAATACATATGGTTCAATGTGACGCAACATCTCCTCACAATCGAACTCATCATTATCATCACCATCTTGACTGTCACTACCATCATCGATATGAACATTATCATCATCTGAACCTCTCTCATCATCTTTATCCACATCATGTGTATCTAACTCACCATGCTTTGTCCATATTGTGTAGTTTTTTTGAAACCTCTTTTCACCAAATGAGATTGAATTACTATAGTATCTGTCCGAGCAATCTTATTTTCGCAATCGATACATGAACATAATATGTCATCTATCTTTTTCAACTTCGCATGTCTATTGGATGCTTTAATAAAATTTGCAACATTATGAATGTATATAGGATCGGGTATTGGCATGTTATACATCCACGCTCGACGGTCCATACTTCAATAATAGAATTTTTGTCAGATTTACAAAATTTGGCCATAAATATTCCCTAAAGGTCTTCTATAAAATCAATTTATAGAGACATAACAAGTATGATTAGGGCGACTAATGGTCTGTTCATTAGGGCGACTAATCGACCCTAGTCGATGGCTAATCGATGTCCAGCCGTCCTCAAGGTTTTTACGGTAATACCAAATCGATACAGAGTTGTAGAGAGAGGTGGCACGTAGGAGAGCGGCAACAACGTCAAATAAGACTCTAGGATCAGCGATGAACAGAAAGCGTGGCGGACGGGAGGCGGCAGCATCGAGCGGAGTCTTGATGAGACGGGCGACGTCTTGAGGCGGACGGAGTCGAAGGCATCGAGAGCAGCAAGCGGGGGTGAAGGATTGAAGTCGTGGGGCAAACAGGCCCAGTAGCATGGGCTAGGTTTGGGTGGGATCCGGTCTGTTATATCTTGACGTCGGATCCCATCCAACAATGGTAACTAAATGGGTGAGTTATAAAACATCCTCCCTAGAAAGCTAACCCTAATCACTCCTTCGAAATATATGCAAGCAGGAGATACGCACACACAAGTAACATATTGAAAAAAACACATAAAACTACAATTACAAGTTCGGGTAAACTTCATGCATCTTATATATATTACAATATCATCTTAATTAAACATCATGTTCATGTCACAAAATAGGTACAAACTACAAAAGGACACAATCCATATACCAACACATATGAGTCCAATACCAATACCATATACCAACAAACTATTGATGTCACCAAATTATTGAGTCCAAACGCATATGTACACACATGAAAAAGGACACAATCCATATACCAACACATATGAGTCCAATACCAATACCATATACCAACAAACTATTCATGTCACCAAATTATTGAGTCCAAACGCATATGTACACACATGCAAAAGGACACAATCCATATACCGACACACAAAACTAGCAGCTTATGAAAATATACAAAGAAAAATGTAGCATGCAATGCATAGTAAGGAAACTAAGAGAATTTACTTAGGTACCTTGTGGCGCGATATGGGACTGGGCAGAGGCGTGCCTCCGCGGGGCTGGGCGGCGGCGAGGTAGTGCGGGCTGGGCGGCGGCGTGGCGGCGCGACAGTGCGGGCTAAGCGGCGGCGCGGCAGTGCAGACTGGGTGGCGGCGCGACGGTGGGTAATTTCAGCAGCCTTGCGGCGGTGGAAAATTCTCTAGGGTTACATTTTGACTGTGGCGAGGGGTCTTTATATAGGCGTCAGTTTTTCACAGGCGATTTTTAAATTTTTCACAGGCGGTTGGTGATTAATAACTGCCTGAGAAAACCATTATCTCAAGCGGTTATTCATTACAAACCGCCTGAGATAATGCCCGAGGCTCTTCAGTTTCCTTATCCCAGGCAGGTTTTAATTACCAACCGCCTGAGATAATTGTAGATACTGTTCTTCAGTTTCATTTTTCCTTGCTTCTTTTTTGTTTAGATTCCAATATAAATACTCAAACATGTTTATATTCTGCAAATTGAGTCCAAATTCGATGATTCTTTCTTCTATATTTGTATAAAATTAATATCTACCACCTAAACCAAATATTTTAAAACTTGTATAGCTGACACTGTAATGTTTTGGTAAATATCAAATTAATTTCTACTCACATATTATTCACATTTGTGCATCGCATAAAAAAAGGCTCCTTCACTTAAATTTGTTTGTATGAACATATTTGTCTTATTTATACATGTATGAATTTTGTTAATTTTTTTAAAAGCTTTCCAACATGTGAAACTTCAAATTATCCATCACTCTAACTAAATGCTCATATACATACGAGGCATTCATCAAATTATGAACACACATTGATTCAAAAAAATTTAAAAAAATCTAAAAAATTTATAGAGGTTGGTATGATGAATAAAATGTCCACTGAAAAAATAAATGAAAAAAGCATTATATTCATCAAGATAGAAAAATGAAAAATAGCAATTGTTATATGTTTTTTATGTTCTGACCAATTTCAAAGGAATTATGAAGTGAAATTTGATGGTAACCTTTACTTATCAATAATATTACAAGAAAGTGGAATTTTTCCTTTTTAAAAGACCCACATTTAATCAAGAATATTAATTAAGAAGAAGTAAAGATCTTCACAGGCGGTTTGTACTTAATAACCGCCCGAGAAGATAATTATCTCAGGCGGGTTTTAATTACCAACCGCCTGAGATAATTGTAGATACAGTTCTTCAGTTTCATTTTCCCTTGGTTCTTTTTTATTTAGATTCCAATATAAATACTCAAACATGTTTAGATTCGGCAACTTAAGTCCAAATTTGATGATTCTTTCTTCTATATTTGTATAAAATTAATATCTACCACCTGAACCAAATATTTTAAAACTTGTATAGCTGACATTGTAATGTTTTGATAAATATCAAATTAATTTCTACTTACATATTATTCAAATTTGTGTATCCCATAAAAAAAAGATTCCTTCACTTAAATTTGTTTGTATGAACATATTTATATTGTTTATACATGTATGGATTTTGTTAATTTTTCTAAAAGCTTTCCAACATGTCAAACTTCAAATTATCCATCATTCTAACTAAATTCTCATATACGTATGAGACATTCATCAAATTATGAACACACATTGATTCAAAAAAATTTTAAAAAAATCTGAAAAAATTCATAGAGGTTGGTATGACGAATAAAAATGTCAATAAATGAAAAAATAATTATATTCATCAAGATAGAAAAATGAAAAATAGCAATCGTTATATGTTTTTTTATGTTCTGAACAATTTCAAAGGATTTATGAAGTGAAATTTAATGGTAACCTTTACTTATCAATAATGTTACAAGAAAGTGGGATTTTTTCTTTTTAAAGGACCCACATTTAATCAAGAATATTAATTAAGAAGAAGTAAAGATCTTCACAGGCGGTTGGTACTTAATAACCGTCTGAGAAGATGATTATCTCAGTCGGGTTCTAATTACCAACCGCCTGAGATAATTGTAGATAATGTTCTTCAGTTTCATTTTCCCTTGCTTCTTTTTATTTAGATTCCAATATAAATACTTAAACATGTTTAGATTCAGCATATTGAGTCCAAATTCGATGATTCTTTCTTCTATATTTGTATAAAATTAATATCTACCACCTGAACCAAATATTTTAAAACTTGTATAGCTGACATTATAATGTTTTGGTACATATCAAATTAATTTCTACTCATATATTGTTCACATTTGTGTATCTCATAAAAAAGGTTCCTTCACTTAAATTTGTTTGTATGAACATATTTATATTATTTATACATGTATGAATTTCGTTATTTTTTAAAAGCTTTCCAACATGTCAAACTTCAAATTATCCATCATTCTAACTAAATGCTAATATATATATATATATATATATATATATATATATATATATATATATATATATATATATATATATATATATATATATATATATATATATATACGAGGCATTCATCAAATTATGAACACACATTGATTCAAAAAATTTAAAAAAATCTGAAAACATTCATAGAGGTTGGTATTATAAATAAAAATGTCCACGGAAAAAAGAAATGAAAAAAGCATTATATTCATCAAGATAGAAAAATGAAAAATAGCAATTGTTATATGTTTTTTATGTTCTGACCAATTTCAAAGGATTTATGAAGTGAAATTTAATGGTAACCTTTACTTATCAATAATATTACAAGAAAGTGGAATTTTCCTTTTTAAAGGACCCACATTTAATCAAGAATATTAATTAAGAAGAAGTAAAAATCTTCACAGGCAGTTGGTACTTAATAACCGCCTGAGAAGATGATTATCTCAGGCGAGTTCTAATTACCAACCGCCTGAGATAATTGTGCTGTTGGTAAGTAAAACCCGCCTGAGGTAACCATCTTCTCAGGCAGTCGGTACTTAAAACCCGCTTGAGAAAATAGGAGTCTATATACCCCTCGGCAGCATTGGAAAAACCTAACCCGGGCAAAACACTTAGACGCCGTTAGGCTGCCAAAATTTCGTTTGCCGCCAAGTTCGCCGCTGTTGTCGCCGAGCTTCACCGTCGCCGCCGAGCTTCGTTCTTGTCACTTCCAGGTACGCCGAGCAAAGCCATTGTCGTCGTCGCCACGGTAAACCCTAAACCCTTCGACCTTCTATCCACCGTCGCCGTGCTGCCTCCCTCCCCGCCCTTGCCGCCTCCTTGCATATCTTTGGTTAGGGTTCGGGAATTCGAAAAGGGTAGGCATCCTTGGTTAGGGTTCGGTGAATTCGAAAAACTGTCAAATTGTGATGTAACTGTATTGAAATTGTATGAACAAGCATATGAATTTTTGCCATAATTATCTGTAGAAAGTTCTTCTAGTCTATTGTGATACATTTTTTGAAAGGGGAAGAGTTATTCTACAACTTTTCTATTCATTGTTACCTCAAATTCGGTTTAGAACTAATTAGAAACTGGATTTGAAGTTAGTACCTGTGTACAGTGTTATCTGAAACAGGCACAAAATTTCTGAACTTTGAACAGCCGTAATTCTTAAATTAGAAAAGCAACCTATGCATATATATACACGTCTGGAAATCTTAAAGAGTACTCTATCAATTTTCTATTCAACTCTAAGGCTAAAAAACGCAATAACCAGGTCTAAATTGAAGTACCGTTTAAGGTGTCGTAACAGTCCAGAATCTGGACAGTTATGTATTCAGTTGCTGTTTGGATCGTAATTTCTAGTAGGATCATCAAAAGACTTCATAATTTACATTTATAGAATCCTGAGGATGTGTGTAACAAGTTTGCAATATATTGTTTCTGCAAATATCAATGTTCTATATTTGAAAATTGTGGACAAAATCAGCAACATACAAAGGAAGCTCTGCCAAATTTCAGTTCAAAATCTGGGAACTTGGTGGTAACATGAGTAAATAGTAGCATCTGTACTGAAAATAGAGTGTAGCCATCCCGCACTTCATCTCACAGGTTTGTGCTCCTTCGAGATCGGTGTCACTATCCTTTTGCCAAACAAAGCAATGTGCTCGCATACGGCTGTTGAACATCGCTTGTGCTCAGAAAACAGATACAAGTAACTGCCTATTTAGAATAAGAAGATAAAATTGCCATTGCTGGTGAGCAACTTTAACATGCTTGTCACCCTCGCAATGTATAGGAACCTTTTGGTCAGTCGCCTTAAAACCTAGAATGCCTTATCAAATCCTAGAATGCTTCCATCTTCTTCTTCTTCATGCAACACTTCATGTAGAGTTAATATGCCATTAATTATATTTTTTATCTTATTAGTTATAGCATGGAAAGCCCTGAGAAGATTGGTGCTGGTAGTAACAATAAAGAAGACAATATGGAGTTTACTGACTCTAGCAGTTCAAGCTCCTTTCACAGTCCATCAGATCCTTTTCCTAATATAAAAACTAAAAAGACTTCAAAGGATCTCGACCCGGAATATGATCCTACCGATGAGGTATGGATCACGAATCTTAACTTTAGCAGTTCAAGTTAATGTTGGTTTTCAAGTATACGAAGTCTTATAATTCTTTTCTACCTAGATTAATCGCGAAGACAATGAGGTGACGTCAGCTCCTAAAACCGCAGAAGGTTCTCCAATGGATGAATCCTTAGCTTCACTAAAGCGGAAATGAGGGCAACGAGGTCCCAATAAGGGTCCATTGGACCGCATCATGTACATAACAAGGGTCGGTCCAGGTGGGCTTCCCCAAGAACCACTGGATTTAGTTACCAAGTACCGTATTGCATGCAGTTTTCTTGTTAGGGAGCTCATGCCGATCACGATCGAGAATTGGAGGTAATTACCCGAGCAGACCAAGAATGAGTTGTGGGAAAGAATAAAGAAACAATTCAAGTTTCCGAAAGGCATGTAAGAAGTTGTAAAGAAAGCAATATTAGTCTCTTGCGGCAAGAAGTTTCATGGCTGGAAGAGCGAAATGAATGCATATGTTAAGGCCGATAAGGTCCCTAGCCCAAGGAAGATGGGAAAAATCACACAAGCTCAGTGGCAAGAGTTTGTTTCTCAAAAGACCACACCTGATGCTAAAGCTCTAAGTGCAACTAGGTCAGAGCTTGCAAAAAAGAACAAATACCATCATCGCTTGGGGTCTGCCGGATACGCCCCCAAAGTCCATAAATGGAATAAGATATTAGACGAAATTAATAGTAAGGGCAATCCTCACCCATTAGAAGGCTGCGATGAGCGAACTGAACGGTGAGTCTTTGCCCGGTCAGGTTTGACCAGCGAGGGCAAACTTGAAAAGCCCGACTCTATGAATGAAGTAGAGGAGAAAATTAAAGAAGTAATTGAAAAGCAACAGAATGGTCTCTTCAAGCCGAAGAGAGAGAATGACCAACTAACCGCTGTCTTAGGAAACCCTGAACACAGCGGACGGGCTCGAGCAGTCTCTTCTCAAATGTCTTGGCTAGATGGTTTCCCTAAAGATAAAGACACATATAGAAGACATGAGAATTTTAAGAAAACACTTGATGAAACGATTACTCAAAAGGTCAAAGAAAATATGCAAGAAATAATGGAATAACTTAGACAATCGGGACAATTAGTCGCACCGAGTACATCGATGGTTCTGGTGCAAAAGGAGCAATTAGTATCTCCAACTGCCTACCCAAGCAGCGTTAGTTCTGTGCCAGGCTCAGGGTCAACCCATAAGTTCCCTGTCGATGATATTGCTAACGACAAATCTTGTCGTCTTCTTGTCCCGATTGGCAGAGCAGGGAACAAAACTAAACAGGTTGCCACTGCTATGGCAAAGCCTGATCGTGACTTCAACTGGAATCCACTTCCATTGTATTATGTTGTGGTGCAAGTTCTTCAGATCATTGATAATGATTATGAAGATTATGAAATAGACCACGTCGCACCTGAGGGGATCGCGACCCTAGGGCAGGCTGTCAACCGATTAATCCTTTGGCGCCAACGCGATATCGTGTTGAATGATGAGCCAATTTCTAGCCCCGTCACATCTCGAAATACGGCAACCCCATCTTCTAAGGCGAAAGTGTATGAAGATCCACTCCCAGTCTAGGAACATCCACTCCCCCTATGTCTCAACAAGGATGATAGTAACCTTGCTAGTAAAGATATCCAAGAGCAACAAGTTGGACAACAACTTCAAGCAGTACCAGAGCAAGCTATTGCTAGTAAAGAGCAACCAGTTGAGCAACAGCTTGAAGTAGTACTAGAGCCAGCTACTGGGAGTAAAGAGCAATCAGTTGAACAACAAGTTCAACAACAAGCCAGTGTCCAACTTTCGACGACTACTCCTCGATCATCAGTGCCTATCAAAGTTAGCTCATACGAAAATAAGAAACCTTCATTAGAAGTGTCAAAGTATTTGGAAACTATGAAGGAAAATATTATAAAATTGAGTGCATCTCGTTCTTCTCATGAGCCAGAATTAGGAGATATGGAGGAGTGGGAAGAAGACGGTGTCATCTATAATCGACAGACGACTTTAGTTAAACCAGGAGTTCCAATATACAAGCTTTAGGATGTTCCTCCTGAATTTGAGAATGGGAAGTCGTTCATGAAATCCGTACAACTTAGCAAACAACCCGTCCCACTGAAAAGAATGCATGAGTGGTACATCCTTGCCAGCACAAGATATGGTCTTTCTTGCGTCACATTTCGTATTCCAAAAGAAGCATTCTGGAGCACTGGAGAAGATAGATGAGTCATTTATTTGAAGAGTTGCATCCCCTTTTCCATCGGGGCATGCTCGAAATCAACCTATTGCTCGTCTGGTGCTTGTAAGTGCATCTAATATTTTGTATTTTCTTTTCATACTACACACATACACATTTCATGATATTATAACAATTCTGGACTTCTTCAATAGGATGCAATACATGGATAATGAAAAGTTGGAGCGCAAAAAGGTATCCTTGACCCTACTAGGATTGCAAAGGCACTATTCAACATCAAGGCGGATCGAGACTCATCAAAGTTCAAGCATATGAAAAAAAAAGATTTTGAAAAAGCAGTCGCAAAACTTAAGAAAGATAGAAGGAAAGAAGTTCCAGATTACATAGGACATGCGATGTTTAACTTTGTCAGAGACGGCAAGTACCTCGCAAAGGCCCCGTACAACTTTGAGTAAGTTCGACACATGACATTGAAATAGCAATTATTGGTAATTGTTAACACGTATGTTTGTATGTTTGCAGTGATTACTACATAATGATCTTCATCAAGCCAACGCAAGGAATGGCAACAATCTTGGACTCGGCCGATTTCCCACCAGATCGTTACAAAGATTTCCTTTCCATTTTGAAACTATACTTTTATTCAATAATTTTAGTTTACATACATTTAGAATGTGTTGACAAGTTTTATATGACATTTCTTGTATTACAGCGCTTGGCGGTTTTACGCGGAACGGCTTGGCGGTGAGAGACCTTCCAATACGAATGCATTGGACATTAAAATGTATTATGCTTGTCTGAAGCAGCCTGCTGGGAGTGTCTTATGCGGGTATTATGTATACGAGCATCTTCGGACCGCTGGCGTATATAGAGTGAATCATGAGGATGTAAGTTATCGTTAATGTCGATACCTTATTTTCTTACTTTTGAGTTTCATTTTCATTGTAACTAGCATAGTTTAATACTTATATTCTCTGTTGTTCAATATTACCAGAAACATTATTTTCATATTTTGATTCCAATTTCAAAATTCAATTGCTCATAGTACAACTGCTCCAAAAATACCAACTAAATTCCTGTGTACTCTCAATTTGATCTATACTTTGAGATTGGTTAAACCAATACATTCTAAACCTTGTTATATGTTATATTGCAGCACACGAAGAATCTGAACGAAGAATGGCCGGTTTGTAGAAGTATTCCTGATGGAGGAGTCGGCAAGATTGCTGCTGAACTCTGTCAATTCATTCGTCGCGAAATTTTGCACAACAGAGGGGAGTTCTTTGATGAGAATGGTGCAAAAGCTTATGTGCCAGAACTTTGCGACTATGCCAATAGAAACAGTTTTTAGTGAAAACTTGTAAACTATGAGATGAATTGTATGTGTAACTTGTACATATGTATATTGTTTTAGTGAAATTGACTTCTGTGAGATGACTTCTGTGATGATAATATTGTTGAATTCTGTTCTGTGATGATATTGTTGACTTCTGTTCTGTGATTATATTGAATTGACTTGGAAATTAGAAATAACAACAGTAGTACTGCATAGGTTATACCTTATCACAGGCGGTTATTTACCAACGGCTAGGCATGCCAGTGAAAAACAATTATCACAGGCGGCTAGATATAGGTAAAGAACCATTTGTGATAACCTAAATATCACAGGCGGTTACTGTTATGGTAGAAACCGACTGCGGTAAAAAGTCTTCACAGGCGGCTTGATGTAGGTCAACATCCGCCTGTGATAACACCATTATCACATGCAGTTAGATATGCTGCAAGATCCGTCTGTGATAACACAATTATCACAGGCGGGTATATATGCTGCACTACCCGCCTCTGATAACTTATCTTCATAGGCGGCTAACATAAGTAAAAACCGCCTATGATAATGTTTTCTCACAGGCGGTATCACTTCTCCGCTTGTGAAATCGCGGATTATCACAGGCTCTTTGTTTCAGGCGGTTTTAAAAACCGCGTGTGATAATAGGTTTAGAGCTGCCTGGGATAAGGCTTATTGTAGTAGTGGGTGTTGCTGCGTCATTAATTTCAGGTGGCACCGCACCCAACGTAGATTGGCCAGCAATTGTGTGATCGTGCGCCAGAGGGACACCATGATTGGTGTCTGGATTTTCATCGACTGCTGCTCCCGTAACGTTGATTTCCTGTACAGTATCATATATACTCGGATCTTGATTAGACAAGTTGGGCAAGTTATCCGGATTATGAAAATTAGTCTGTTGCAGTTCTTATATTTGAACCCCTGCCGATGGTTGCAAAGTTGTATGAAGGAGGAGGATTTCCAAACGGAGTTGTGCACCTGCATTGGGATGAAGAGCTTGGAATGGAAAAATAGTTTCATCAAATATCATGTCCCGTGATATATAGACACGACCACTAGATGGTTCTAGGCACTTATGTCCCTTGTGCATTGAGCTGTACCCAAGCAAGACACAATGTTTAGATATAAAGAACAGCTTGTGATTATTGTAGGGACGGAGATTTCACCAACTGGCACAACCAAATGTCTTCAAAAAAGAATATTCAGGTGACACATGAAACAAATTCTCTAGTGGTGTGTGATCTTGTATGACTCGTGAGGGAAGCCTCTTTATAAGGAAGGTAGCAGTGATAAACGCTTCATCCCAAAATTTTGGCGGCATAAAGGCATGCGCTAAAAGGGTGAGTCCCATATCAACAATGTAACGATGCTTGTGTACAGCTGCACCATTTTATTGATGAGTATGCGGACACGAAACACGATGCATGATGCCAATCTACAAAAAAATAATCAAGTTTATGATATTCTCCTCCCCAGTGTGTTTGCATGCAGATAATTTTCTTATTCAACAATCTTTCTACCATAGCACGGAATATATGAAATTTTTTAAACACCTTAGTTTTTGTGATGAATTAAATAGATCTAGGTGAATTTGCTGAAATCATCATTAAAACTCACATGATAATTATGTCTTCCAACAGATGTAGCAGCTGATCCCCATACATCAGAAAATACGAGATCTAAAGGAGCTTTTGACATACTACTAGACTTAGGAAAAGGTAGCTGATGACTTTTCCCTTGTTCGCAAGCATCACAAACTTGACTTTTATTTGACTCTAGGGAATAGGGAAGACTATTCTTACTCACAACTTTATTAACTACTATCATAGAAGGATGACCAAGTCTTGCATGCCACCTTTCCATGGATGGTTTTGTGGTCATGAAGACGCACATAGGGGAGGACGAATTTTCAAGGGAAGACCATGGGTAGAGTACTTGCTCACATCTGCCTTGAAGCAGTGCTTTCTTCATAAGTTGATCCTTCACAAAGAAACAATGAGGATGATATTCGAGAAACACGGAATTATCAGATGTGAGTCTATGAACAGATAATATATTTTTTTTGGGCAGAGGGAACATGAAGAACATTGTGAAGAAGTTTTCTTGCAGGAGTATTCAAAGTAGAACTACCAACAGAACATATTTTCATACCTGATCCACTTGCACTATGGACCTTGTCTTGACCATTGTACTTCTCTTGTGTTGATAATTTCTCCAATTCTCCAGTTATATGATCTGTGGCTCCGGTATCAGTGTACTAATTTGTATCAACACCATACGTCATCGTGGTACTATTTGCTGATTTTTCTTCAAGCTTGAAATATCGATAAAAATCTTTTATAACACCTTGTTGATGTGTGCCCAGTTTTCTCACAGATCTGGCATGTCAGTTTTGCTTCTCCTCCTCCACGGCCTCGGCCTCTACCTCCATTACCTCGGACTCCATGCACTCCTCTGCCATGAGAGCCTCCTCCTCTCATAGAAGAGTTGACGTTGTACTGATATTGTCCTGGTGCTTGTCTTTCAAGTCTTGCCTCTGTTGGTAATAATTGAGCAAAAAGATCACATAAAGAGATTGGATCTACTCTTGTACTTACATTCTCAACAAGAGAAGTGTGGTCTGCATCAAGCCCAACAAGAATGTAGGCTATCCCATCATTGTCTTCTAGCTTCTTTCCCGCTGCAACTATCTGGTCTGCGTACTCTTTCATCTTGGAGAAGTACGCATCAATGTTCAAGTCGCCCTTCTTGGTGCTTCATAACTTGGCGCACAGATGCATGATTCTTGCTCTAGATTGTGAGGCAAAGCTATCATGGATAGCTTTCCACACCTCGGCAGCCATCTGGTACATGGCAACCTGTACCAATATCTCCTTGGACAGAGTCGAGTTTAGATAACTTAGTAGTTGCTGGTCATGAACAACTCGAGCTGCATGCTCAGGGTTGGGTACCCTCTCGGTACTCTTGTCAGCCTTCTCAACGGAGATAAAACGATCCGTTTCTTTGAGTTCCATCTAGAAACTCGTACAGTTGCGCCCCACGAACAGCTGGTAGCACTTGGGCTCGCCATAGGAGGAAATTTGGACATGTCAATTTCTCCACGTGATGAGCAAGGGTGTTGAACCCTACCAGAGATGAAGAAGATATCACCGAAAACGACATGCTTGCTTTCATGTTGATGCCGAACTTGGTGGAGACTTGCTTCGCGGTAGTGTCGTGCTCGATGGAGATTAACCGGCTCTAATTACCATGCCAAAGTAAGTGCAGTGTGGGGGTAGAAACCAGTCCCTCAAACTCAAGTTCCCTGGTGTTACATGTTGATTCAATGTATAAAAGTACATGATCTGCGGCATATAGAAATAAACGAGTCTTTTCCTAATAAAATTGATTCTATTCTATCTCTATACTCGTTATAATCTCTATATGCCGCATGTTAAGAATTACAAGAGATCACAATCTAAACTACCATAAATTGACTTAAGTTGCTTCAAATCTTCTGGCTTGATACGGCTACATATGCTGAAATCGTTATTTTACATCTGCAGGGCTTCTTTCCTTAACACTGCCATGGCAGGCGGCCTTCCCACTACCCATCGAGGGTGTCGTGCACCTGGAACCAGATTTGAGGTTGCCACTTGGTGGACGATCTTGATCTCAGTGGTAATGTCTGCCTCGACGGGATCGGCTCCTAGCATGACCACTTATGACATGAAGAAGATATCCTCTACGGGATCAACCATGGGTTTCGACCGTGACCGCGCCTTTAAGAGCTTATTGCCATCTCGCCCCAAGCACCGCAATAGCAGTTTTGTTGATGGTCATGGGCTCTTCTTCCCCCTTATGTTGGTGACTCCGGTATGATGATTATTGAAGTCTCGAAGGCTAGGAAGGCTATGAGCTTAATAATTTGCTGAGCTTGCCATCCAAGAATGAGAAGTTCAATGATGCAGGCCACGAAGGAGAAGCTCAATGATGTGAGCCCCATAATCACATTGGAGTTTGCCTCGAAGTTCACTGGACCCTTGAGAACACTACAGGAATCCCGATGATTTGCGACGGCCAGGGCCGTCGCAAATAAGGGAGAATCCATCGCAACTAAGCTATTTGCGATGGTTTTGGCCGTTGCAAATCATTCGTCACAATTAAGCTTATCTGCGGTGGCCGCCGTCACAAATAAAGCTATTTGCGACGGCTAACTGCAGCCGTCACATGTTATTGCCACGGGGCTGGTGGGCCCACTCCTGTATTTGCGACGGCTAGACCATCGCAATTAAGACCCTATTTGCGACGGCTAGGTCGTCGCAAATAAGGGCAGCCGACGGGACCCACGCTACCATCCGAGGAGACCCACGTGGCCATTTGCGACGGCTGGGCTGTCGCAAATAGGGTCTTAATTGCGACGGCTCGACCGTTTCATATAACAGAGGCAAGTTTGCGACGGCCTGGAGCCTTATTTGCAACGGTACTGTATAAAAAGCCGTCGCAAATAAGGTTTTTTATTAAAAAAAACAGAAAATGCTCCCCGACTCGATGGCCAGAATCACAGAACAGACAATATAATATAGCACAATCACAAACTGCATCACAATATATCACAAACATAAACAACATCGTTGATACATCGCACATCACCATCAACAAAGCAAACAAGGGCTCACTCGCCCATCTGACCTCCGAAGCCACCTCTGAAGTTGAAGTCGTCCTCGCGCCTGATTCCAGGTGGCAGTAACGATGGCAACGGAGTTTGAGCAGCCATCACAGATCCCTGCAATTAATGAAATTTAGAGTTAGAATATAAATGTATCAACATCTCTCTCCCTCCCTTCCTCTCCCTCTATCTCCATCTAGATCCCCTTCCCTCTTTATTTTCATTCCTCTCTCTCTACCTCAATCTATCTCTCTCTCTCACTCTATCTCCCTACTATCCTTTTCCCTCTATCTTCCTCCCTCTATCTCCATATACATCTCTCTCTCACCCTCTATCTTCCTCTCCCTCTATCTCCATATACTTCTCACTCTATCTCTTCATTCCTCTCCCACTCTATGTAACTAACTCTCACTCTTTATTCTATCTCCCTCTTTCTTCTATCTCAATCCTTTTCTTCTATCTAACTATCTCCCTCTTTTTTCTAACTCAATCCTTTTCTCTCTAGCTTCCTCCCTCTTCTAACTATATCTCTCACTCTATCTAACTATCTCTCACTCTCACTCTATTTCCTTGATTTATTTTGGTAAAGTTGAAGTAAAACTAGAATTGTTAAGTTGACATAGAAAATTACCTGACCTGCAGAAGAAGGATCGCCTGGAAAGACCGGAATTGGCGATAGCTGGATCCCCAAACCTTGCACCCGAGCTATGACCTGTCATTGCAAACATTTGATATTACATATTAGTAAGTCATTTACACTGAATTAATGAGAACTTCAGTTTTCATTTTGTTACCTCCATTGTCTCTGGCATCTGTGCCATCCAGGCTACCTGGGAAGAGATCGTGGCCTCCATCATGATCCTTTGTCGTTCCGCCTCCTCCTGTCGCTTGAGGTTCTCTTCTATGGTTTGTCAGAGGGACCGCATCTTGATGTCTCTCTGTGAGACGTGGCAACCTAATGTGCCCACCGACGAAGCCTGCGTGGAGCTACCTCTCGCAGGTCTCGCCGCCCTCGAGTCGACAACTCCGTCGAATATGGTAAGCCTATAAAAAAGAGAGTCAGTAATATGAAATTGAAATATCTCCAATACTCTGAATTGAAAATGATAAAATGACTTATGAACTCACCTTTCGTGTGCTTTTCCACCTCCGCTTACATACGCGGCTTGAGGATCGACTGGTTCACATTCCCAATCAAAATCGTCGCCGTGTACCTTCCTAGCCTTCTCCCCGTACTTAGCCTGGAAATCAAGAAAAATGTATAAGTTCTACAATCCATATAATTATATTTGTGAATGATGTCTAAACTTACCAATTGCTCGACTGCAGCCTGACTGCACCCCTAAGGCTGAGAAGGGTCCCTAAAGTATACCTTGCCTGTGATAAAGACTATATTGAAGAGATGTTCATTAAAAGAGTTTAAGAGTTAAAACTTAGAAACTTTTTTTAACATACTTACCATAAAATTGGCCCATACGGCCTCCTGAAGGTTGTCGTGCTCCTGGTGATGGACGCATGCATAGTCCTCCCACGAAAGGGCAAGCACTCCATCGATGACCACGGGATAGTGCAAACACACTTAGGACCCGAGGACACCGTTCATCGGTCTGTGGTGTCTCTCACCGGTGAAAGACGAGTCCCACCAAACCCTGCAAGATATTTATTGATTCATTACTTAAGTAACCAAAAGAAACTAGAATTGAACACTACAATTTTTATTACCTATCTCCGACCGGATGAATCACGATCCTCTGTGAAGGAACAGCAGGAGGACTGACAAAGTGAGTCCTCCTCGTCCTCCGTGTCTGCTGGGGTGCCACGTCAGGTGACCCAGAAAGCTCGTCACCAGCTGAGTCAAAGGGCTCAGGAACAAAAGGCTCGCCAGTCGAGGGCTGGCTGGCCGAGGGCTGGCTCACCGAAGGGTAGCCAAGGTCAACTGGCGCCGTAGCCTCTCAGTCAGTTGGTGAGGACTACAACATTCAAATGATTCATAAGTAAGTTTAATTGGAAAATGAATTTGAAGAATTTTTCAAAAACGAGTGAAATTTACCTGTGACGAAGCTCTAGAGCTGGTCAAAACGTGCCCCAGCAGCTAAGAGTGTCTGCTCCCGATCGACGAGGCAACTGCGAAAGCATCCTCGGGTCTAGAGGGGTAGAACCCCCTCATCGGTGGC
The DNA here is from genome assembly GCA_036927565.1 of Tuctoria greenei. Classification (NCBI taxonomy): domain Eukaryota; kingdom Viridiplantae; phylum Streptophyta; class Magnoliopsida; order Poales; family Poaceae; genus Tuctoria; species Tuctoria greenei. The sequence continues at coordinate 168,907,545 of JAYESD010000008.1, read as the reverse complement.
ACCTTCTTACACTTCTTTGATGCCATCCTATTTTAATAGATAATCATTAAATATGCAAATAAGATATACGAAATTCATGTTACTATCTTCAAGAAAACATTACTTGTAATCACTTTCAAAATTCATCAACATCATTATCATGTGCCCTACTCCTTAAACCAACCCAATGATCTTCCATCGTAGCCTGTTCTAATTTCCATTTTTGCATGTCATCTGGTTCTACATCTTCAACATCTCCAATATCTCCAACTAATTGATAGAGTCCTGCACCAAGCTCGATGATAAAAGTGTCTGGCAACTCTTCTTCTTGGTACAATTCTTCAACGTCTTCACTATCATGGTAACCTTCATCCCCAGGAGTATGTAACCGCTCACGAGGATTCACCTTATATACCACCCACCAAGCATTGAGCTTCGTGCATGGATAAGGTAGATAATACACTTGTTCTACTTGATGTGCAAGAACAAATGTATCGTAACCTCGTAATCGGTCCTTATGTTTCACTTCCACCATTCCAAATTGGTTTTCTCGAGTTCTATGAGTGCGATCAAACCAGTCACAGACAAAGAAGACAACTCAAAGGGTCTTATTTCCGGTAAAAGTAAATTCAAGGATTTTGTTAATGATCCCATAATAATCAGTTAAATTCCCTTGAGTGTCAATTGCTCTCGTCACAACACAGGAATTTGATGTTGCCGCGAGAGGACGAAGAGCTTCAAAATGAGTTGTACGGAATCGAAAGCCATTTACATCATGTCGACCATTGCTTCTAACATTTTCCAATCCATAATATAGTTGCCGCAAATCTTCATGGACATTGTAAGTCTAACACTGTCTTAAATGATCATAAGTTAAAATAACTCTTCTTTAATAATAGTAACTTATAATATATAGAAGACGAGAGAGTATTACATAATCTTGAAACCAGGATAGGAAACTTGACCCTCCATTTATTCCTTCTTTTCGCATCCCTTCTACTTGTTTGGCCGTAGGTTGATGCCTATGTGGCCAACATTGTCTGTGGAACTCGCTGAACATGAAAAAACATCTTTTAGAATACATGTGTAGCAAAATATGTTGATTAGCATAAATGTAGGACAAACACTTACTCGAAGTATTTCTGCATGCCTTCTATATTTGCGTACATGTAGAGTAAAGCAACAATCCTGTCACATTCGGATAGCACGTACGTCGTGTAGCTACCAATGGTAGTACCTCTTGTTTGAAAAATAGAGAGATCGCTTAAAGGGGGTGCTTCATCCACATTGTACCGCATCACTGAAGTATTATATTGTTTTCTTCTGCAAAGTAGACACTTGAAAAGTATCCTACTTCCTTAAGAGCAAATGCTTCAGCGATGCACCCTTCCACCCTTGCCCTGTTGCCCAACCATTGGTTTCAGATATCGTAGCGCTCTCTCAATGTGATACATCCACTTGTATTGCACAGGACTGCCAACTTTAGCTTCGAAAGGACGATGGATAAGCAGATGTTGCATTGGATTGAAGAAACCCAGTGGGAAAAAAATTCCATCTTACATAAAAGTATGGGTATCTCCTTCTCTAACTTATCCATCATCCCTATTTTGATTTCTTTAGCACAAACCTGTCTATAGAAATAGCTGAGCTCGGCTAAAATCTTCCACACTGCATCATCTAGATAGCCTCGAAACATAACAGGTAAGAGTCTTTCCATTATAATGTGATAATCATGACTCTTCAACCCAGTGAGGTTTCATGTGTTCACATTCACGACTCGTTTCAAGCTAGCTACATAACCATCTGGGAATTTCAAAGTTTTCATCCATTTCATGACTTCTTTCTTTTCTTTAGATCAAAGACAGAAAGAAGCACGTGGCTTCCCACCACTTTCAGAGATTTCAAGAGGTGGACGGTGACAAATGTCTGTCAAATCTAGTCTAGCTTTGTAATTGTCTTTCGTTTTGCCAGACATATTCATGCAATTGCTTATGATACTTTCACTCATGTTACACTCCTGATGCATGACATCAATGTTGTGGATTAGAATCGACGACTTCACATACGGTAGATCCCAAAGTCCACATATGTGAGTCCAATTGTGTTCCTCTCCATAACCTACAAAATATCCAGGACGGCCTTCATCTGGCACCAGTTTGTCCAACATATCAGAAATTTTGGACCCGTTGAGACGTTTCAGTGGTCCTTTAGTGACAATGGTGTTCTTTCTAAAAACATGCCTCTGTTGCCTAAACATGTGATTCGAAGGCAGCCAACGTCTGTGACAATCGAAGTAAGATATTTTGCCTCCATGAGTTAGTCGAAAGCAATCCGTGTCTGAAGCACATATTGGACATGTCAGACGACCGTGAGTGCTCCATCTGGAAAACATACCGTATGCCAGCAAATCATGGACATACCACAAATAAGCAGCTCGAAGGTTGAAGTTCTGCTTCTTGTAACTGTCGTACGCTTCGACTCTTGTCCAAAAGACTTTCAATTCTTCGATCAGCGGTTTCAACATCACATTGAGACATGACATGGGATGATTAGGTCCAGGTACAATGAGGTTGATAAACATAAACTTGTTCTTCGTACAAAGATCTGGTGGCAGGTTGTACGGAATGACAAAGACGGGCCAACAGGAGTATGGCGTGGCGTTTGTACTGAATGGTGAGAATCGGTCTATCGCTAATTCGATGCAAACATTCCTCGCATCACGAGAAAAATCTGGATTGAAACGGTCCATCGCCTTCCATGCTGAAAGTGCATCTAGGCATCCCTTGTGGGTTTTGGTTGATTTATGACAAACAAATAAGATCATAACCATATTATTGAGATGAGCGCAGGTTTTAATGAAAGAATGAAGAAAGTGCCAAAAATAAAGGAGAATGAGGATCAATTCGGAAAAGAGCTCAAGAGCTGAATAGAATACATCATTGTGTAGGGAGTGTGTTGGTGTAACACATCCCAAGAGCTCAAGCACAAAAATCCTCACACACTTCACATTTCACAAGAAAAAATGGACTAGTTTGATATACAATGGACTAGTCTGATATCCTCTCTGGACAGGTTCGGACAAGTACAGCCAATGTGGACTTGTCCGAAAAAGTCCAGACTAGTTCGATAATGCCTCTGACTAAAATCGGACAAGTCCTCCAAGTGCGGACTTGTCCTATATTCACTAAGGGCATCACCACACCGGACAAGTCCGATATCAGCACGGAGAAGTCCGGAAACCGTTCTGACTAAAATCGGACAAGTCTGCTCCTATCCAGACAAGTCCGACATTTCTGGACACTTAGGGTTTCCTGCACGCCACACACCGAACTAGTCCGGACTCCACCATGGACTAGTCTGGACCCTCGAAACCCTAACGATAACATTTGAAAACCCTAATATAAATAGATGTGCATTGCCCAACTATCAGACCTCTCGACCACCTGCTCCATCACACCTACCAAGAGCCTAGAAAACACAACTCTCCACGCAATCCAATGCAAGAAAGATCAATCCCTTGAGGGTTCACTTTGGATCAAAGGAGAGACACGATTCTACACTTTTGAGCTCTTGGGTTTGATCTCTAACACACTCCTGTTGTTTCATTATTCATCTTACGAGTGTGTTCTTGGTGGTGTTTGAATTGTAATCTTGGGGAGCCCTCAACTTGTTCGAAGGCCCCTTGAACTTGGTGATTTGCCCCTTTGTGATAGTGGAAGAAGAATTGGCATTTGTGGCAATTTGACGAGGTTAGGGTTAGCGAAGACCCGTTCCTTTTGTGGGCTCCTCAACGTGGATGTAGGTTGCATCTGTGGGAACCGAACCACGGGATAAAAATCGTGTGTCAAACTTGCTCTTAAAGTTTCTCATATTATATTCTAGGGTTTGATTGATTTTGTCCATCTTACATTAGAACATTCATATCAAAGCTAATTTGCAGTACACTTAACTTCATTGAATCAATACTTGTAAGTTATATACTATTTTCCGCTGCATACTGTGCTTGAATTGAAATCATTGATCAAACTTGATCAATCTAGTCCGCACGCACCAGACTAGTCCGCACTCTACCGGACTAGTCCGATATCTCGAGATTTGATCAGTTTGTTAAGTGTTGCAGGTTTCGACTAAATTTCAAAAAGGCCTATTCACCCCCCCTCTGGGCCAAATTCAATTGGTATCAGAGTGGGTTTCTTCGCAAGAGACTAATCGCTAGAAGAAAACATGTCAGACATGAAGGATGTGCACAAGAGTCTCAACCAAGAGAAGGTTGAAGAGGAAAAAGCTCAAAAGTTGGAGAAGCTCCTTGACGCCATTCAAGACTTTGAGGATGACGATGAGGAGACGCTTCAACTCAAGGCGCTTCTAAGAAAGAAAGCCCTCTCAAAAGGGAAAGTGAAGGATGAGGACGATAAGAAGAAGAAGGGGAGTAGTCACACCGACTACTCCCGATATCCTTCTAATTATGATCGCTTAAATTATAAAAATAATCATTACCTATCTATTCCTCTTGGAAAAGCCCCACATTTTGATGGCAATGACTACTCAATATGGAGGAAAAACATGAAAATGCACTTGATGTCACTCAATCCAGGCTTGTGGCACATTGTGGTTACAGGAATAGATATCCCCGACAATGATGAGGAGCTCACGCCTAGCCAAGAGCAAGCAATCCATCAAAACGCCCAAGATGCAGCAGTCATCACCTCATCACTTAGTCGGTACGAGTTCACCAAGGTGGATGGACTCGAGATTACAAAGCAAATATGGGACACACTACAAACTGCACATGAAGGCGATCGTCATGTGCGAGAGGCGAAGATGGAAATGATCGAGGGCGAATTGGGAAGATTCGCCATTGAAGAAGACGAGTCACCGCAAGACATGTACAACCGCTTAAAGACGCTCATCAACAAGGTTCGAGCATACGGAAGAAAAGAAGTGGAACGATCACGAGGTGGTGAAGCTCATCCTTAGAGCTTTCATGCCTCGCAACGTCACCTTGTGCTCGATGATTAGGGAAAGCCCCGAGTACAAGAAAATGACCCTGTATGAGCTGCTTGGAAAAATCATAAATTTTGAGATGATGGAGAAGCAAGCAAAGCATGTCAAGGAGATTGCCGACCTCACCTCGTCAAAGAAGAAAGGGGTCACTCTGAAGTCCACTTGCAAGCCCTTGTCTAAAGAAGCTCGAGAAGCTCAACAAGAAGAGGATACCGACGATGAGAGCAGCGACATTGACGAAGAGGCATGATCCTATGTATGAAGAGATTCAAGAAAATGATGAAGAAAAGACAAGGGGAGAAATAAAGTGAAGGAAAATATAAAGAGAAGTCAAGACCAAATTTGAGGCGGGCATGCTATAACTGTGGTGAATATGACCACTTTATAGTTGATTGCACATATGAGGAAAACAAGAAGAAGACCAAGGAAACAAAGCCTCATCCCAAGAAATTCTTCAAGAAAAAGAAGCAAGCTGGACAAGCACATCTAGGAAAGGAGTGAGACTCAAATGATGAGTCCTCACCCGAGGAGGAAGAGGAGATGGCTAGCATAGCCATCAAGAAGACATCCAAGAAGTCCACTCTCTTCCCACTCTAGGCGCATGGAAGGGCAACAACACTTGCCTCATGGCAAAGGAAGGTAAACAAAAGGTAACAACCAAACCCTCTTCCTTGCATTACTATTCTAGTGATAGTGAAGTTGCTAGTGATAATGAAGACATGTTCGTTGGCTTAGACAAGAAAACAACAGCAAAAATGAAATTTCTACTTGATCAGCTTGTTGAGAAGGAGAGGTTAATCAACCGTCAAGAATATATGATTATCTCCCAAAAGGAGGAATATGTTGAACTTGAAAAACTTTCCCAACTTGAAAAGGAGCAAGGCAAGTCACTGGAACTTGAGTTAACCTCAATCAAGGAAGCTTGCTTGAAGTTAAGCGACTCAAACACCACCATCAAGGATGAACTTGCTAACCTATCCAAGGTTAACAAAATCCTTGAGGTACAAGTTGAGTCACTCAAACAAAGTGACCCCTCATCCTCTTCAATCTCACCTTCTCAACCACTTAAAACTGAAGCTATCATTACTTGTTCATGTGCTAAAACTGAGACTAGCTTGAAAGACAAGTCAACCTCTACCAACGACAAGCATCCTTCCCAAAGTGGCATATTTGACAAGGAGAAGATCAAATATGCACGTAGTGCATACTTGGTCACAAAACCTCCTAATGTCAAATATGGCATTGGTTATTCTTATGGTGAAAAGCAATATGCTAGAAGCCATAAAAATAATAAGGAAAGCTTTGCCTTTGTAAAGGGAAAACCCTCTCAAGCTGGAAAGTCCAAAGTCAACACATATGATCACCGGACTAGTTCTGTTTATAAACAACAATGGCTATTATTCAAGACTTTTGATGCATCCTATGCTCTAATGAGAAGTACTTTTGGTAAAGTTTATGCTCATTATGTTGGGCCACGCCATGGGAACACCAAGTCTCATGTGTGGGTGCCCAAATCTCTTGTAACTAACCTCCAAGGACCCAAGCAAGCTTGGGTACCTAAAACCAAGTCATGATTTGTTTTTGTAGGCCTATTCCACCAGTGGATCAAAATGGGTGCTAGACAGTGGTTGCACCAACCATATGACCGGAGAAAGAAGGATGTTCGTTGAGTATGAAGAAAATGAGGATCCAAGCGAGGGCATCTATTTTGGAGACAATAGTCAAGGGAAGGTGCTCGATACCGGTAAAATTGCCATATCATCTCAACATACTCTTTCTCATGTGTTACTTGTTGATTCTTTAGATTATAACCTACTGTCCATATCTCAATTATGTGACAAAGGGTATAATTGCTTGTTCACTAATGAGGGTGTGACCGTCTCTAGAAGGGGTGATGGTTCTATTGCATTCAAGGGTATGTTAAAGGGAAAGCTTTATGAATGTAGCCTGGGGGGGTGAATAGGCCTTTTTGAATTTTCTCAGAACTTGCAACACTTAACAACCAGATCAAATCTCGAGATATCAGACTAGTTCGGTGTATACTGACTAGGTTAATCAAATTTGATTGATTAACTTGATCCTAGGATGTATGCAGTGGAAATATACTTGTAATTGAAGTGTTACACGATTATGAACTAGGATATACCACAAGTAAATCTTATATTCAATGTTTCAACATAAAGTAAGCAAGATTGATTGAAACCCTAGATTGATATGATGTATAAGAACGATGAGCGCAAAGTAATAACACAAGAAATTTATCCCGTGGTTCGGTTCCCACAGAGGCAACCTACATCCACGTTGAGGAGTCCACAAAAAGACCGGATCTTCTCCAACCCTAACCTTGTCGGATCGTCACGAAGGCCAATCCTCTTCACTTATCACAAAGGGTAAATAACCAAATTCATGGGGCTTTCTCACACGTTGAGGGCTCCCCAAGATTACAACAAGAACTCCACCAAGAACACACTCGAAAGATTACAATGAAAATCACAGGAGTGTGTTAGGGAATCAAACCAAGAGATCAATGAGTGATGAACCGTGTCTCTCCAATGTTCCAAAGTGTATCCTCAAGGGATTGATCTTTGTTGCTTTTGATTTCGTGGAGAGATGTGTTTTTGAGGCTCTTGGGAGGTGTGACGGCGCAGGGGGTCGAGAGTGATAAAGGTTGGGCCGTGCACATCTATTTATATGGGGTTTCTAAATGTAATCGTTAGAGTTTAGAAAGATCGGACTAGTCCGTGGTGGACACCAGACTAGTCCAGTGTGCTGCGTGTAGTAAACCCTAAGCATCCCGAAATATCGGACTAGTCCGACTAGAAGCGGACTTGTCCGATTTCGCTTCTAGGAATCTTCAGACTAGTCTGATAATCATCGGACTTGTCTGGATCAGTGAAACCCTAAGTGAATTGGGTGACAAGTCCGTACTTAGAGGACTTGTCCGATTTAGGTTAGAGGGTTTTCGAACTAGTACGTGCTAATATCGGACTTGTCCAATTTTCATCAGAATGATATCAGACTAGTCCATTGTGTGATCGGACTTGTCCGATTTTGTGCAAATTGTGATGTGTTTTGAGGACTAGTCCGCACTGGGGAGGACTAGTCTGATTCTAGTCAGAGAGATATCGGACTAGTCTGTGGTGATATCTGACTTGTTCGATGTTGTGCAGAAAGATATCGGACAAGTCCGGTGTCAGTTGTACTAGTCCGGACCTGTATAAACTTGTGCAATGTGTGTGATTATTTGTGCTTGAGCTCTTTGGGTGTGTTTCCTTAACACACTCCATACACAATGATCTACTACACTTGTTCTTTGAGCTCCTTTTCACATTGCTCCTCATTATCACTTCTTTTTGGCTCTTTGCTCATTTTCTCATTAAAACCTGTGCTCATCTCAACAAAGTAGTTAGGACCTCATTTGCTTGTCATAAATCATCCAAAACACACAAGGGATTCCTAGATGCACTTTCACTTTACCATGTTGACTTCAACATAGATAAAGCTAAACTTGATACATGCTTGATTGCAAAGACCAACATGGGTTGGCTGTTGCATAGACGGCTAGCGCATGTTGGTATGAGGAATCTTCAAAAACTCCTCAAGGGCGATCACATCCGAAGTTTGAAGGATGTTGTTTTTGAGAAAGACAGGCCTTGTAGCGCGTGCCAAGCCGGGAAGCAAGTTGAAGCACTGTTGGTATTTCTTAACACCACAGAGTTATCCGCAAGTGCATGCAAATACCGTTGTAGCACTTCCCCTTAAGGAGTATTCCCAAGGGTATCGAATCCAAATAACGTGTGTGCTAATCTTTCGAACTAGCTCACCCAAGGACACAAAGTTATTTGGTAGGCAAGGAACAGAGAGAAATTCAAAGTGTAGATCCTAATTCAAGGTAGTTTGCAGTAGATGCTTGCTTCAGGCACGTGCTTACTCCTAGCAATACTAGGACGACTCCCGCCAAGAGCCTATGGCATAGCCGAACGTGGAGGATTACGAAGGACAGATAGGACTGTCACCACCTACTGCCTACCTCTTCAATCCATGGGTCTACGAGATATCCACTGATGATTTATAACCTAAGCACCACTCTTACGTTTTAAATCACTATCCTAGTTGTTTCGAACACAAAGCTATAACTAGAGCCTCTAATGAATTAAAGCAGTGAACCCACAAGTAACTACTGGTGCAAACTACTAAGAATAAAAGATCAAACTTGTATTGAATTCACAAAGGCTTACTTGATTTAGTAAAACCCTTGTAGGGGTACAAGTGTAGAAGAGGGACTTGACAAGCCCAAGCCTCCTTTTCCTAGACTCTTCACCACACTCTCCTTCTTCTTTGGTAGCCTCTAGGACTACCCTAAACCTTTGGAGTGTAGCACTATTCTCAACTTTGGGTGTGTGTGAGAAGTGAGGTGAGGGGGTCTATTTATAGGTGGAGAAGGGTCGGTTCCCACCACAATTAACGCGTGAATTAGTCACCATTGACTCCAGGGAGCAGGGAAGAGCCAACACGTGTCATTTGAGCGAGTTTAGCGCCAGGAAGGGGCCGGCCGAACCCCTGGTTCGGCCGACCTGGTCAAGCCTCCCCTCAGGGAGTGCTTCCTCCAGGTGGCTTCTAGGTGGGCCCCCTTGATGTATATGGGTGCAACACCACTAGATCTCCTTTTATTCTTCTGTTTGTGGACCATTTGATCCATGTGTTGCCACGTGTCATTGCCTGATTTGTTGAAATCCATTTTCATGGATTCATCCCTGCATGTTTTGGTATTTTGGGTAATAATTCACATGCATACAAATAGATACCAACACTTGTGGGATTGGGTTAGTGTATAGCCCTACCACTATGTTTTGTGTTTCTTTTATGCACATTATGAGGTGAATTGACGGTCAAAATATGGTACTTAAGGACCATCAACAAACTCCCCCACACTTAGTCCTTTGCTCGTCCTCGAGTGAAGGCAAGAAGAACTAGAGTGTTGTCATGAATTTGCTATAAGGTAGAAAATAAGGATACTAGATATTTCAACTTATACCTGAATTCATGGATCCCCTTTGTGTATGTGGCTACCACATCAATCTTGGGTGTTTGAAAAGTGGAACGGTTATAATGAAGTTCCCTTGGATCATTCTCTGCTGAAATGATTTAGCAATTGCTATATTTGAAAGTCATAGGAACATTTGCCCTTGCCTTCTCAATCAGAATCTCTCAAATCTCTCAAAGTGTTTGATTCCTCACCATGGCATGTTTTGCCAATTCTTGTCCCTATACTAAAAGTGGCTATATCTGGAGCTTGGTAGGGATGAATGTGGCACACATTTGCAATTCATATGTTACTAAGTCAAAAACTTGATCCTATGAGAGACTTATGCAATGAACAAAGTGAAGGGAAAATTCTTGTGCACATGAATGAAATGGAGGGTTGAGGTGATAAATCCCATGAATTTGCTCTCTTTTAAGGATGAAACATGGCTACTTTTTTTTAGCACTCTTACTCTTTCTCAAGAGTGGATGCTTTTTCTTTTTCTTGTAGCCATGTCTTCTACTCATTTTTATATTTTTTTAGAGAGGCTTTCATTTGTATTGTATGGAGTTTCTTTTTGGAGGATGGGTGATCGATGGATGCACACTGCTACAATAAGCCTCATCACAGGCGGCTCCAAACCTATTATCACAGACGGCTTTTAAAACCGCCTGAAACGAAGAGTCTATGATAATCCGCAATTTCACAGGCGGAGAAGTGAAACCGCCTGTGAAGACTAATTATCATAGGCGGTTCTTCACTAAGGATAGCCGCCTGTGAAGACCGATTATCATAGGCGGTTCTTTACTTAGGCTAGCCGTCTGTGAAAATACTTTATCACAGACGGGTCGTGCAGCATATATAACCGTCTGTGATAAACGTCTTATCACAGACGGTTATTGAAGAATAACTAACCGCCTATGATAAGAAGTCTTCACAGCCGGGTATTGAAGCATAACTAACCGCCAATGATAATTTGTCTTCACAGGCGGATTTTGAAGCATAACTAACCGCCTATGATAATTAGTCTTCACAGTCGGGTATTGAAGCATAACTAACCGCCTATGATAATGTGTATTCACAGGCGGATTTTGAAGCATAACTAACCGCCTATGATAATATGTCTTCACAGGCGGGTTTTGAAGCATAACTAACCGTCAATGATAATGTGTCTTTACAGACGGTTATTGAAGCATAACTAACCCGTCTATGATAATGGTGTTATCACAGACGGAGTTTACCTATATCAGCCGTCTGTGAAGACCCTTTAACGCAGCCGGTTTCTACCATAACAGACACCGCCTGTGAAAATTAGGTTATCACAGATGTTTCTTTACTTGTATCTAGCCGCCTGTGATAATTGTTTTTCACAGTCATGCAGTACTACTGCTGTTATTTCTAATTTCCAGGTCAATTCAATATAATCACAGAACAAAAAACAACAATCATCACAGAACAAAAGACAACAATATTATCATCACAGAAGTCAATTTCACTAAAACAATATACATACACACAAGTTACAGATACAATTTCATCTCAAAGTTTACAAGTTTTCACTAAAAACTGTTTAGATTGGTATAGTCGGAAAGTTCTGGCACATCAGCTGCTGAACCTCTCTTATCAAAGAACTTCCCCGTTTTGTGCAAAATTTCGCGACGAATGAACTGACAGAGTTCAGAAGCAATCCTGTCGGCTCCTCCATCAGGAATACTTCTACAAACCGGCCATTCTTCGTTCAGATTCTACTTGTGCTGCAATATAACACATAACAAGGTTTAGAATGTGTTGGTTTGAACAATCTCAAAGTATAGATCAAAGTGAGAGTATACAAGAATTTAGTAGGTATTTTTGGAGCAGTTGTACTATGAGCAATTGAATTTTGAAGTTGGAATCAAAATATGAAAATAATGTTTCTGGTAATATTGAACAGCAGAGAATATAAGCATTAAACTATGCTAGTTACAATGAAAATGAAACACAAAAGTAAGAAAATAAGGTATCGACATTAAGGATAACTTACATCCTCACGATTGACTCTATATACGGCGGCGGTCCGAAGATGCTCGCATACATAATACCCGCATAAGACACTCCCAGCAGGCTGCTTCGGACAAGCATAATACGTTTTAATGTCCAATGTTCGTATTAGGAGGTCTCTGACCGCTAAGCTGTTCCGCGTAAAACCGCCAAGCGCTGTAATACAAGAAATGTCATATAAAACTTGTCAACACATTCTAAATGTGCGTAAATTAAAATTATTGAATAAACGTACTTTTTCAAAATGGAAAGGAAATCTTTGTAACGATCTGGTGGGTAATCGGCCGAGTCCAAGACTATTGCCATTCCCTGCGTTGGCTTGATGAAGATCATTATGTAGTGATTACTGCAAACATACAAACACACGTGTTAACAATTACCAATAATTGCTATTTCAATGCCATGTGTCGAACTTACTCGAAGTGGTACGGAGCCTTTACGAGGTCCTGGCCGTCTCTGACAAAGTTAAACATCGCATGTCCTATGTAAGCTGCAACTTCTGCCTTTCTATCCTTCTTAAGTTTTGCAATTGCTCTTTCAAAATCTTTTTTTTTCATGTGTTTGTACTGGCTTGATTCTCGATTCGCCTGGACGTCGAATAGCGACTTTGCAATCCTAGTAGGGTCAAGGATACCTGTCTTGTGCGCCAACTTTTCATTATCCATGAATTTGAAACCCTATATGCAAGAAGATGTCAATGCTGGAAAAAATGTATATAGCAACGCGAGATGATATATATTGTATATATTTGTATCTTCTGAAATCAACTTAGAACAATGTTGGTATATGGATTGTGTCCTTTTGCATTTGTGTACATATGCGTTTTGACTCAATGATTTGGAAGTTTGGAAGTTTGGTCTTTCTTCAGATAATGATGTCTCGGGCGTGTAGCCGATTGAAGGAGGAGCGCTTGGCGTGGCGCAAGAACCATCCCCATGTATGTACATATGGCACACCGGTCACATGGTTGTATATACATATGTATTTGTAATGGACTGATGAACTTAACTGTAGTTTGTTTTTCCGTGTTGTTTGTTTTTGGTATTTTCAATTTCTCCGCGTAGGGTTTCTCTGCGAAGCCTGAATCGGGAGATTTATTGAAGTGGCAGTGCATCGTCCCCGGTAAAGAAGGGGTAAGTCATGAAGAACAAGCACAATATGAGTTTAACTATCGTCCTCCTATTAATAAATTTCTTTTGCAGACTGAATAGGAAGATGGTTACTACCCCCTGACAATCTCCTTCTCTGAGGACTATCCCTTGGTGCCTCCAAGATGCTCCTTTCCAATTGGGTTCTTCCACCCAAATGTCCATCGTTCGGGAGCACTCTGCATCGGGATTCTTGATCAAGAGACTGTAAGATAGACCTATTTTGTTCATGTAATTATTACTTATAATTTTTGTCGAATTTATTTGAACTGGTTTCTTATATTGCTTAAATTATATTTCGTAGGGGTGGTGCAGTGCTTTTACAATCAAAACTATACTACTTGAAGTTCAGCGTTTGCTGCATCAGCCAAATGTGCCTGATGTTGAAAATGATTGCTATAATCTACTTATCAAGGTTAGATGACACTTTGACTTAGTGAACAATGTAGGTTATTCATTCCTCCTTCGACATTTGTTAATTTAAATAATGACAATATTTTCAGGATCCAGCGGAATATAAGAGACGTGTTCGGGAGCAAGCAGGACGGTACAATTTAGATTGATCGATGGGAGCTTCATCGTCGATCTACAATGAATGTAGCATGATTTTTGTTCAGTGTGTAAAGAAATTATCTTTGAACAATTGTAAAGCCTCTAATGGTGTATTATCACAATTAAGCCAGCCTCACTGGTGATCGAGCATTTCCTATAATGCATTACTGTACTAGTATCCGCTAGCTCATCTGTGTTTTTTTCCTGATACAATTTTGCCTGCACGACTACATGCGGCTGTGATATATAATTGCAACTACATCCCTGTAATTTCAATGAAAACCGCTTATGATAATTAAACAATGACCGCCACTGAAAATACATGATCTTCTCAGGCCGTTGTTAATCAAGAACCGGCTATGAAGTTCATTGCATTACAGACGGTTATTAATTAAGAACCGCCAACGAAGATCATGTATTTACTCAGACGGTTGTTCCTTAAAATCCATCTGTGAAGTTCATTGCATTACAGACGGTTATTAATCAAGAACCGCCAACGAAGATCATGTATTTACCCAGACGGTTGTTTCTTAAAATCCGTCTGTGAAGTTCATGGCATTGCAGACGGTTAATAATTAATAACCGTCTGTGAAGATCATGTATTTACCCATACGGTTGTTTCTTAAAATCCGCCTGTGAAGTTCATTGCATTGCAGATGGTTAATAATTAATAACCGTCTATGAAGATCATGTATTTACCCACACGGTTGTTTCTTAAAATCCGTCTGTGAAGTTCGTTGCATTACAGGCGGTTCTTAATTAAGAACCGATTCTGAAGATCATGTATTTACCCAGACGGTTGTTCTTTAAAATCCGCCTGTGTTGTTCTTTCATCACAGACGGTTATTATATCATTCGTCATCACAGTCGCATATTTTTAAGGACCGCCTGTGTTTGAAAAATTGAGGCGCCTGTAAAAATGCTTTTTGTAGTAGTGGCAAACTCTCAATGTGAGAAATTTTGCATGAATGGAGTGTACAAGAGTTTTCAATTCAGAAAGTTCATGCATGTCACTCAATTGGGTCACGGGTTTGACAAAGTTCAATGAAAAGCAAAGTGGCATATGCTTGTGGTTTTCAATGAATATATCATATGGCCTTGGTGGGTATATAAATTTCCAATGAGAGATTAAGGCAAAGTTCAAGACTTCAAATAGTTACAAATGTCAAAATCAATTTCAAGCAAAAGGATGATTTCTAAAGAACTCATTTACCATATCACACTAGTCAAATACCTAGATGATGTGTTTTTCCTATTGAATTATGGGAATCATAAACAAGGTAATGAATTGAAATATAAAGTATTCAAATTTTCAGCTTAAGCAAATTGTTGACTATCAAATTTTATTTCAATTTGTTGAGTTGATTCATTTTAGATATGCAATGAAAAATATGAAATCAACTCAAACAGCAGGGTAGCGCATAAAAGTGGGGATAGGAAGTCCAAACTGATTTTCTGGAGCGAAACGGAGTCGTGCGATGCAGAAGACAGGTCGGCCGACGAGGAGGTTCGGCCTACCTCCTGGTGGCTTTTCTATGCCTCTGTTTTGTTGGGTCCTTTTGCCCATTCGGTCGCGACGTGTTTTGATATACAACGTTAATTTTTCACGTCGAGATTTCGTGAATTGGAGACATGTTTCCCCCACACTTGTTTCCTGATTTCTTTATTCAACCAAATAAACTAAAGGGGGAACTTTTACCTGTGTTAGATGAACCGGTAAGTTCACTTTATTGAAATCAAAATATGGGGATGCTTAAATTATTTAACCTAGCTTTAGAAAACAAATGTTTTTTTTTTTTAAAAAATCCTAAGTAGCAAGCATCCTATGCTGTCGGGCGAGGGATGTTTTGTCGTTGGCCGGCATAATGTCCCTGCTCAGGTTGAAGGTTGAGCTGGAGGAGGCATGAGGCACAATCTTCTTGTCGGCCATGACGAGGACGGGAGGAAGATGATGATTCAATGAGGTGTATAACTTTCCTCTCTGTTTCCGTCCTTTAAATAGGCGGGGAACGACGCGTTTCACCAAGGATTTTGTGGAGGATATCGAGGAGGATCAACACGAGAAAACAGAACACGAATGGCGCGAAGGGAGAGTCAGCCGACCCTAGGGTTCGACCGACCCCCTTATAGCTCCGTTCGGGTCACATTTTCTCGGGTCGATTAAATGGGCCTCATAGATGAAGAATTGGATGGGTCCATTAGTTGGACGTGGAGAATTTAAACAGCATTGAAAGAAATGGCATGGAAATCGATTAGATTTACCACGTCAAATTCTTTTTTTGTATCCTTTTGGGAATCGAGAAATAATTTGAGTTGGTGCCCATTCACTTTGAATAGTTGACCGTCATCACCTTGGAGTGTGATTGCTCCATGGGATGAAGTCTCTACTACAGTGAAGGGTCCTTCCCATTTACTTCTAATCTTCCCATGTCCAAAAAGTTTAACCCGAGAGTTAAAGAGTAAAATTTTATCTCCAGGTTTGAACTCTTTCGGCATAATCCTCTTATCGTGCCATCTTTTGGTTCTCTCTTTATAAATTCTTGCACTGTGGTATGACTTATCTCTCCATTCCTCCAACTCAGAGATTTGCTTCAATCAGTGATTTCCAGCTTCGTTAAGATTCATGTTCCACCACTTGATGGCCCAATACGCTCTATGTTCCAATTCTACGGGAAGATGGCAAGTCTTCCCATAGACAAGTTGGAAAGGAGAAATGCCAATAGGTGTCTTGTAGGCAGTACGATATGCCCACAATGCATCGGGTAGCTTTTGCTTCCATCACGTTCCCATTTCCAAGACAGTCTTTTGCAGAATATTCTTAATTTGCTTATTAGATGTTTCTGCTTGACCACTTGTCTGTGGGTGGTATGGGTAGCAATGTTATGCTGGACTCCAAGTTCCCTTAAAAAGTTTCAGAAGGTCTTATCTATGAAATGTGACCCTCCCTCACTTATGACCATACGGGATTTCCAAAGCGTGGGAAAATGATCTCATGGAACATTTACCTTGCTTGCTTGGAATCAGCATTTTTGCATGGCAATGCTTCTACCCATTTTGACACATAATCGATGGCAACCAGAATATACTCGCAATCATAAGACCTAGTAAAAGGTCCCATGAAATCAATACCCCATACATCAAATAATTCCACTTGGAGATTGTATGTTAGGGGCATCGCATCACGAGCAGAGATTCTTTGGTATCTTCATCTGCGAATGAATTCTTTGGTATCTTCATACATTGAAGGCCAATAGAATTCACTCTGCAAGATCTTTGCCTGAGTACGGTAAACACCGTAATGACCACCATAGGGGCCAGCATGGCATTTCTCTATAATTTTGGTGCCTTCGATTGATGGGACGCACCTTCTAAGAAGGCCATCGACACATACTCGATAGAGTTAAGGGTCATCCCAAAGGTGTTTACGACTCTCATAAATGAGTTTCTTTTTGTTCTCCCCTGGTGGTACGTATCCCGTGATCATAAAGTTCACGATATCCACATACCAAGGGTGAGAGTCTGTCACCTTGAGGAGCATATCATCTCGTAGGAAGTCATTGATAGGTATGTCCATGGTTTGTGTGACTTCCATACGTGAAAGATGATCTACTACTGAATTCTCTACTCCTTTCTTATCTCTTATTTCCAGATCGAATTCTTGGAGTAGAAGAATCCATTGAATTATCCTAGGTTTAGCATCCTTTTTGATAAGCAGATATTTCAAAGTAGCATGGTCCGTGTAGACTATGACCTTTGCTCCAACCAAATAGGATCTAAACTTGTCGATAGCAAAAACTACTGCTAGGAGCTCTTTCTCAGTTGTGGCATAATTGAGTTGGGCTCCTGTCAGAGTTTTGCTAGCGTAGGCTATTGCGTGATGCTTTTTATCTTTGGTTTGGCCTAAGACCGCACCAACAGCAAAGTCACTGGCATCACACATGATTTCGAATGGTAGCGTCCAATCAGGAGGTTGGATAATTGGAACTGAGATGAGTGCCTTTTTGAGTATATCAAATGATTTAAGACATTCATCATCGAAATCAAAGGGAGCTTCTTTAGCTAATAGGTTGGTGAGGGGTCTAGCGATTTTGGAGAAATCCTTTATAAATCGTCGGTAGAACCCCGCATGACCTAAAAAGTTGCGGATTCCCTTAACACTGATAGGAGGTGGAAGTTTTTCAATAACTTCAATTTTAGCTTTATCCACCTCTATCCCTCTCTCGGACACCAAGTGTCGAAGAACGATGCCTTCCCGTACCATGAAATGGCACTTTTCCCAATTAATCACAAAGTCATTCTCGTGGTATCTTTGTAAGACCCTGTCTAAATTTTCTAGACAATGATCAAAAGTTTTTCCATAGACAGAGAAATCATCCATAAAAACTTCCATGATATCCTCGATCATGTCTGAAAATATAGACATCATGCATCTTTGGAAAGAGGCAGGAGCGTTACACAGTCCAAAGGACATACGCCGGTAGGCATAGGTCCCGTAAGGACATGTGAACGTGGTCTTACATTGATCATCGGGATGGATAGGAATTTGATGATATCCCGAATACCCATCAAGGAAACAGAAGTAGGAGTGTTTTGCCAATGGCTCTAACATCTCATCTATGAAGGGCAATGGAAAATGGTCTTTTCTTGTTGCCTTGTTAAGTTTTCGGTAGTCAATACACATCCTCCATCCCGTGACGGTCCGTTGAGGAATTAATTCATTCCTCTCGTTTTGAACGACCGTCATACCTTCCTTCTTAGGCACTACTTGAGCTGGACTTACCCATTCACTATGAGGAACAGGGTAAATAATCCTGGCATGCAGAAGTTTCAAGACTTCTTTCTTGACAACTTCCCGCATCACATTATTCAATCGCCTTTAAGGTTCCCTTGAGGGGACACTCTCAGGGTCAATAGGAATACGATGGGTGCATAATGCTGGACTAATTATCTTGAGATCCTAAAGTGAATATCCAAAAATAGCTCTATGCCTTTCTAACATGGCTATGAGTTTGAGTGTTTCATCATCTGAAAGCCTGTCACTTATGACGACAGGGGCTTCCAAATCGCCATTTAGAAAGGCATAACGTAGGCCTGGAGGTAGAATCTTGAGCTCGATAGGAGGTTTTGGGGAGGGCTCTTCTTTTGGCAATTCTATTTCCTCCTGAAATTCATCCTCCTCTTGGACGAAGTCTTCTTCTCCTTCAATTTCAGGGGGTTCTAAAAATTGAAGAGTCCTAACCTCCTCCATTGGCTCATCTTGGATGGGAGATTCTGCAGATGTGTTCTTTGAACGCAGAATAGGCATGGATAAATTTCTCCCTCCAAGATTGATATTGAGGCTTCCTTCCAAAGGAACTTCTATGAGAAATTTCTCTATGGGAATCCCTATCATGATGTCGAAATCTTGGATTTCGAGTACGTGAAAATCTAGGAGAGCCTCAACATCTTTGTGTCTAACAGACACTTGTTGGAGAACCCCACATCCCTCAAGAACGGTTCCGAATGAATCTCGAAAGGATTTGAGTGTTGGTGCCAATGGCACATCGCAAAGAATGGCGAGAGCACAAGAATCGGAAATGAGATTTGCTCCAATAGTAGGGTTGTATAGGATTCTCATTGGTGTCCCTCTAATAGAACATAAAATGGTAGCCAAAGGTGAGGTCATCCGAAGAATTTCGGGTGAATTCTCGACTTCAGCTGTCCACTCTCTGCTTAGGATAGGGGTCAACTCCTTGACCGTCTGACCGATGAACACCCCGTCAGGTGGTTCAGGTGGAGTTGGTGGCAATGAAGGTTTCCTATAGCAACAATACTTCGAGGTATTTCCATAATCTTCAAAAATCTCTTCCTCGAAGTAAAATGGAAACTGTGAGGGTTGAATTTCTTCTACCTTCGTAGTCCCACGTTCGGGAGAGGATTCCTCTAGCAAGGCTTGGGGTAAACAGGAAATGGGTTCATCCTTGTCCAAGAGTGCATCCTCCGTTCTTGACCCGACTTCCTCTTGGGGAGGCTCATTAAGACCCATAATGAAAGAAGAATTTTTTAGAATTCTGTCCAGAAGATCCTTGCCTTCTTCTGGAGTCTTATGGAGGAAAGATCCTCCAGCCGTAATGTCAAGATATAGGGAAGACTCTTTGTTTAATCCCATGAAGAAATGTTGCAAAAGCATTGGATCAGGGATTAACAAATCTGGGCCAGAATTTTTCAAAAGAGAAAATTTGTCCCAAGCTGCACCTATGGATTCCTTCTCAATCTGCTGGAAGCATAGTACTTCTTTTCGTAAGGAAACAATTCGGGCAATGGGAAAGAAAGCAAGACAAAATTTGTCTTGTAATTCACTCCAATCACCGTTTGTCTTCCCAACGTAGTGGTTGTACCATTGTTTGGTTTTTTCCTTGAGAGAAAAAGGAAACAACTTCCATTTGATAGTTTCCTGTGTCATACCTTTGATTAGAAGGCATGAACACAGTTGTTCGAACCCTCGTAGGTGGTGGTATGGGTTTTCACAATCCATTCCTGAGTAGGATTGTTCCCGAACCATGGCTATAAAGCCAGGACAAAGTTCATAGCCGGTTGAACAAATAGGTTCCTCCAAAGGCGGTGGCTCACAGAACTTGCTCTTCGGAGTAGAGTAAGAAAGAATGGTGGGTTGCTCCATTTATATGGTGGTGGTGAGGTAAGAATAAGAAAGGTAAGATGATAGATAAGGGGATATGATACGAGGGTGATCTTGGTTTGAAGATAACAGCAACCATTCCCCGGCAACGGTACCAGAAATGCTTATTGGTATTTCTTAACACCACAGAGTTATCCGCAAGCGCACGGAAATACCGTTGTAGAACTTCCCCTTAAGGAGTATTTCCAGGGGTATCGAATCCAAAGAACGTGTGTGCTAATCTTTTGAACTAGCTCACCCAAGGACACAAAGTTGTTTGGTAGGCAAGGAACAGAGAGAAATTCAAAGTGTAGATCCTAATTCAAGGTAGTTTGCAGTAGATGCTTGCTTCGGGCATGGTCTTACTCTTAGCAATACTAGGACAACTCCCGCCAACAGCCTATGGCATAGCGGAACGTGGAGGATTTCAAAGGACCGATAGGGCTGTCACCACCTACTGCCTACCTCTTCAATCCGTGGGTCCACGAGATATCCACTAATGATTTATAACCTAAGCACCACGCTAATGTTCTAAATCACTACCCTAGTTGTTTCGAACACAAAGCTACAACTAGAGCCTCTAATGAATTAAAGCAGTGAACCCACAAGTAACTACTTGTGCAAACTACTAAGAATAAAAGATCAAACTTGTATTGAATTCACAAAGGCTTACGTTATTGAGTAAAACCCTTGTAGGGGTACAAGTGTAGAAGAGGGACTTGACAAGGCCAAGCCTCCTTCTCCTAGACTCTTCACCACACTCTCCTTCTTCTTTGGTAGCCTCTAGGACTACTATAAACCTTTGGAGTGTAGCACTATTCCCAACTTTTGGTGTGTGTAAGAAGTGAGGTGAGGGGGTCTATTTATATGTGGCGAAGGATCGATTCCCGCCATAATTAACGCGCAAATCAGTCACCATTGACTCCAGGGAGCTGGGAGGAGCCAACACGTGTCATTTGATCGAGTTTAGCACGAGGAAGGGGTCGGCCGAACCCCTGGTTCGGCCGACCTGGTCAAGCCTCCCCTTAGGGAGTGCTTTCTCCAGGTAGCTTCCAGGCGTGCCCCCTTGATGTATATGGGTGCAACACCGTTGGATCTCCTCGTATTCTTCTGTTTGTGGGCCATTTGATCCATGTGTTGCCACATGTCATCGCCTGATTCATTGAAATCCATTTTCATGGATTCATCCCTGCATGTTTTGGTATTTTGGGTAATAATTCACTTGCATACAAATAGATACCAACACTTGTGGAATTGGGTTAGTGTATAGCCCTACCACTATGTATTGTGTTTCTTTTATGCACATTATGAGGTGAATTGACGGTCAAAATATGGTACTGAAGGATCGTCAACACGTACCTCATCCCGCGAAGAACGTCATGACTACAACTAGACCGCTCAAGCTACTTCACATGGACCTCTTCGGTCCAATTGCTTACAGAAGCATCGGCGGTAACAAATATGGTTTAGTAATTTTTGATGACTTTTCGCGCTTCACTTGGGTTTTCTTTTTGCATGATAAGACAGAAACTCAAGGAACCCTTAAGAAGTTTCTCAAGCATGCCCAAAATGAGTTCTCATTGAAGGTCAAGAACATACGAAGCGACAACGGCACGGAGTTCAAGAACACACAAGTTGAGGAGTACCTAGACGAAGAAGGCATAAAGCATGAGTTTTCAGCACCTTACTCTCCTCAACAAAACGGAGTTGCCGAAAGGAAGAACCGAACCCTCATAGATATGGTGAGAACAATGCTCGATGAGTACAAGACCTCTGATCGATTTTGGGCGGAAGCGATTAACACCGCTTGCCACGCCATAAATTGACTCTATCTTCATCGACTACTCAAGAAGACATCCTATGAGCTACTCACCGATAACAAGCAAAATATTTCTTATTTTCGAGTTTTAGGTTCTAAGTGCTATATTTTGAACAAGAAGCCTAGGACTTCAAAGTTCCCTTCAAAGTCCGATGAAGGTTTCTTGCTTGGTTGTGACTCAAACACTTACGCCTATCATGTCTTCAACAAAGTCTCTAGACTTGTTGAAGTAGCACGTGATGTAGTGTTCGATGAAACTAACAGCTCCCAAAAGGAGCAAGTTGATCCATGTGTGCTAGATAGAGAAGAAGCTCCTTGTCAAGCATTGAGAAGAATGGCGTTGGGCGATGTTCGACCACAAGAGCCACCTCTACATGTGCATGAGGAAGATGAACTGCAAGTGGAGGCCAATTATCAAGGGGGAGCTTCCGCACAAGATCAACCTCAAGAAAACAAAGATGATCAACAACTCAACAAGGGCAACCATCTAGGGGGAGAAGATGAAGATCATGAAGAAACAAGACCGCAAGTGCCACACCCAAGAGTACACCAATGCGTCCAAAGAGATCACCCAATCGATAACATCGTCGGTGACATCCAAAAGGGAGTAACAACTAGATCCCGCATAGCTAACTTTTGTGAGCATTACTCGTTTGTGTCCTTTTTGGAACCACGCAGGATTGAGGATGCATTGAAAGATCCGGACTGGGAGGTGGCAATGCAAGAAGAACTGAACAATTTCAAACGGAACGAGGTGTGGGAACTCGTCAAAAGACCTAACACGAACGTCGTCAGCACCAAATGGGTCTTCCGCAACAAACAAGACGAATACGGGGTGGTAACAAGGAACAAGGTGAATGTGGCCTAGAGGGGGGGGGGGTGAATAGCCCTTTTTGAATTTTGTCGGAACCTGCAACACTTAACAACCAGATCAAATCTCAAGATATCGGACTAATCTGGTCGAGTGCGGACTAGTCCGGTGTATACCGTCTAGGTTTATCAAATCTGATCGATTATCTTGATCCTAGGATGTATGTAGCGGAAATATACTTGTAATTGAAGTGTTATACGATTATGAACTAGGATATACCTTAAGTCAATCTTATATTCAATGTTTCAATGTAAAGTAAGCAAGATTGATTGAAACCCTAGATTGATATGATGTATAGGAACGATGAGCGCGAAGTAAGAACACAAGCACTTTATCCCGTGGTTTAGTTCCCACAGAGGCAACCTACATCCACATTTAGGAGTCCACAAATGGACCGGGTCTTCTCTAACCCTACCCTCGTCGGATCGCCACGAATGCCAATCCTCTTCACTTATCACAAAGGGTGAATAACCGAATTCAATGGGCCTTCTCACATGTTGAGGGCTCCCCAAGATTACAACAAGAACACCACCAAGAACATACACAAAAGATTACAATGAAAACCACAGGAGTGTGTTAGGGAATCAAACCAAGAGCTCAATGAGTGATGAACCGTGTCTCTCCAATGATCCAAAGTGTATCCTCAAGGGATTGATCTTTGTTGCTTTTGATTTCGTGGAGAGATGTGTTTTTGAGACTCTTGGGAGGTGTGACGGCACAGGGGGTCGAGGTGTGGTGAAAGATGGGACGTGTACACCTATTTATATGGGGTTCCCAAAAGTGACCATTAGGGTTTAGGAATATCAGACTAGTCCGTGGTGGACACCGGTCTAGTCCGGTGTACTATGTGTAGCAAACCCTAGGTGTCCCAAAATATCGGACTAGTCTGGCTAGAAGCGGACTTGTCCGATTTCGCTTTAGGAAATCTTTGGACTGGTCTGGTGGATATCGGACTTGTCCATAAACTTGAAACCCTAAGTGAATTGGGGACAAGTCCGCACTTGGAGGACTTGTCCGATTTAGGTCAGAGGGTTTTTTGGACTAGTCCGTGCTAATATCGGACTTGTCCGATTTTGTTCAACTTGTGAAGTGTTTGGAGGAGTAGTCCGCACTGGGGAGGACTAGTCCGATTCTAGTCAGAGAGATATCAGACTAGTCCATGGTGATATCGGACTTGTCCGATCTTCTGCAGAAAGATATTGGACTAGTCCCGTGTCAGTCGTACTAGTCCGGTCCTGTATAAACTTGTGCAATGTGTGTGATTGTTTGTGCTTCAGCTCTTGGGATGTGTTTCCTTAACACACTCCATACACAATGATCTACTACACTTGTTCCTTGAGCTCTTTTTCACATTGCTCCTCATTCTCCCTTCTTTTTAGCACCTTGTTTATTTTCTCATTAGAACCTGTGCTCATCTCAACAAAGTGATTAGGATCTCAATTGCTTGTCATAAATCATCCAAAACCCACAAGGGATTCCTAGATGCACTTTCACAAGGCACGACTTGTGGCCAAAGGGTATTCACAAGTCGAAGGTTTGGATTTTGATGAAACCTTTGCTCCCGTAGCTAGACTTGAATCACTTAGAATATTGCTTGCATATGCTACTCACCATGATTTCAAGCTCTACCAAATGGATGTGAAAAGCGCCTTCCTCAACGGTCCAATGAAGGAGGAGGTGTACGTGGAGTAACCGCCCGGATTTGAAGACAAAGAGTTCCCCGACCACGTCTTTAAACTGCGTAAGGCTCTCTACGGCCTCAAACAAGCTCCTAGAGCTTGGTATGAGTGTCTTAGAGATTTCTTAATTGAAAATGGTTTCAAGATTGGAAAAGCAGATTATACACTATTTACAAAACACTTTGACAATGATCTATTTATCTGTCAAATCTATGTTGATGACATTATCTTTGGTTCAACTAACAAATCCTTTTGTGAAGAATTTAGTAAGATTATGACAGATAGGTTTGAGATGTCTATGATGGGAGAGCTGAAGTACTTCTTGGGATTCCAAGTGAGACAACAAAAGGAAGGGACATTCATAAGCGAAACCAAGTACACTCAAGACATACTCAAGAAGTTTGGGATGGACAAGGCGAAGCCTATCATGACTCCCATGGCAACCAATGGACACTTGTATCGCAATGAATATGGACCAAGCGTTGATCAAAAGGTATATCACTCCATGACTGGATCCATACTCTACCTATGTCCATCTAGGCCTGATATTATGTTAAATGTATGTTCGTGTGTGAGATTTCAAGCCAATCCTAAGGAGTGTCACTTGATAGCCGTTAAAAGGATCTTGATATATTTGGTTCATACACCCAACCTAGGCCTTTGATACCCCAAAGGTTCCAAGTTCAATCTCATTGGATACTCCGATGCAGATTATGCCGGATGCAAAGTAGATAGAAAATGTACCTCCGGCACCTGCCAATTCCTAGGTAGATCCCTAGTTTCTTGGTCCTCCAAGAAACAAAATTCCATTGCCTTATCCACGGCCGAAGTGGAGTATGTTGCAGCCGGGAGTTGTTGTGCACAACTCCTTTGGATGCGACAAACTCTAAGGGATTATAGTTACAATATGAGCCGTATTCCACTCCTTTTTGATAATGAGAGTGCCATAAAATTGCTCATAATCCAGTTGAACACTCTAGAACAAAACACATAGACATCCGACATCATTTTAGAGAGACCATTCAATGAAAGGAGACATAACCATTTCCCATGTCAACACCGAAAAGCAACTAGCTGATATATTTACCAAGCCACTAGATGAAAAACATTTTTGCGAGCTCTGAAATGAACTCAATATCCTTCATGCTTGGAATGTGGCTTGAAAACTTGCATACCTGTATGAACTCTTCAAAATAAATTGTTTGAGTTGCAAAAATCATCTTTCTCAATTTTCTCCAAAAACTATTTCAACTACTTGATCTTGATGAATTATGGTCATTGCTTGATTGTTGTATGCTTGCTGATCATATTCATCAAGATTATTTAATTTGCTTTGCCTCTCTATTTTCTTAATAAGTACCTTCGAATATATACGAATGGGCTAAGCATTTCTTCCCTGGTGACCACGGACTAGTTCGTGGTTACCCGGACTAGTCCGCCCCGGCAGACTAGTACGCAAAGTGACTGTTAGTCCGGACTAGTCCGAACGACCACAGACTAGTCCGATATAGGCTCTAGAAAAGTTCAGACTAGTCCGATTATTTTTGGACAAGTCCGATTTTTTTACTCCATAACCCTAGCCGCCGCCAAACCCTAATCGTCTTCACCCGCACACTTGCCTCAAGCTCTCTCTCTCTCCTGGCTCGAGCTCCCAAAGGCGATTTCTTTCGTCCTCCATCAAATCTCGTGTTTTCGTGGAAAACGACTTCCATTGCTCAGGGATTGAAGACCACAGACTTGTTCGCACCTTCAACTCCTCCATCTTCAAGAACCGAGCAATTTCCGTAAATTTTCCTCCCCAACCCTAGAAATCGTAATTTCCTTCATTGTTGGCAAGATAGCTTAGTTCCTTTCACCAAATACATGCTTCCTTGATGTATTACATTTATATTGAGCTATTCTTGCATTGAGCAACACCATTGGCCGTCTAGTTAGGGTTTTGGGTGATGAACACCAGACTAGTCCGGTCCATGTATGGACAAGTCCAGTCACTCGGACTAGTTCGTATCTGTACACCAGACCAGTCTGATTTTTTCTTAACTCAACCCTAATTACTAATTCCTCAATGCAATTCCTTGCCATCAATTCTCATCCATACCTTGTGTAATTCATTCTCAGGACAATGTCGAGCACCAACGACGAAATCTCCGACTTTGAGGCCGAGATGGTCCAAGAAGCCTTGCTTCGGTCCTCGACGGGCCAAGGCAAGAAGCGCCAAGAGAGCCCATCCAAGCCGGCACCCTCTCCACCTCAGGCTCAACAAAAGGTGCTCACCAAGAAGCCTGCCTCCAAGGCTTCAGCAGGTGGTGGCCCTAGCTCGGCAGCTGCTCGCCAAGTGAAGGGCAAGGGCAAAGGGATTGCCACGGGCCCGATTGGCACACTCAAGCTGCATGCTCCGAGGCAGGGAAAGACAGATCCCTCCGAGGAGAGGTTCAACGGCAAGGGAAGCGACACTACTTCCAAACTCAGATTCATTGATTGCTACAGCCGTTCCAAGAAAGTTGCCGATTCCAGGTTTTGGAGCAACTTTCATGCAGATTTCTACAGTTCCTAAATGTAGGCCTAGAGGGGGGGTGAATAGGCCTTTTGATTTTTTTTTGTCGGATCCTGCAACACTCAACAACAAGTTCAATACTAGAGAAATCGGACTAGTTCGATAAAGTGCGGACTAGTCCGGTGTTCATGTACTAAGTTGATCAAGATTGATCGATTAGGTTGATTCTTTAATGTATGCAGCGGAAATAGAGAATCAAACAACAGTTTAACAGTTATATATTGGATTGTATCACAATTAAGGCTTGTTTTCAACAATTTAATGTAAATTGAACAATGTGGATCAAACCCTAGAGTAAGTTGATCAATTTGAGTGATGAACACAAAAAGGACAAGACACACGATTTAGCCCGTGGTTCGGCTACCACGAAGGCAACCTACATCCACGTTGAGGAGTCCACAAAAGGACCAGGTCTTCTCCAACCCTACCCTCGTCGGATCGCCATGAAGGCCAATCCTCTTCCACTAATCACAAAGGGGTGAATAACCAAATTCAAGGGGCGTTCTCACACGTTGAGAGCTCCCTTAGATTACAAATCACAATGGCACCAAAAACACACTCAGAAATTACAATTGAAACGCAGGAGTGTGTTAGAGATTCAAACCAAGAGCTCAATGATGTGTGCCAAGTGTCTCTCCAATGATCTAGAAGTGATCCTCAAAGGATTGATCGATTTTGCACTTAATTTCGTGGAGAGAAGTGGTTTTTGAGTCTCTTGGGAGGTGTGACAGCGCTAGAGTTCGAGAGAGGATAAAAATGGGCCGTGCACCTCTATTTATATGGGGTTTCTAAAAGTGGCCGTTAGGGTTCAGAAAGATCGGACTAGTCCGGTGTGCTGTGTTTAGCAAACCCTAAGTGTCCCGAAATATCGGACTAGTCCGGTCGAAAACGGACTTGTCCGGTTTCACTACTCGAAATCTTCGGACTAGTCCGATAGCCATCAGACTTGTCGGGACACGTGAAACCCTAAGTGTGTTGGATGACAAGTCCGCACTTGGAGGACTTGTCCAATTTATATCAGTGGGTATTTTGGACTAGTCCGTGTAAACATCGGACTTGTCCGAAGTGGATCAGAAGGAATATCGGACTAGTCCGGTTAACAACGGACTTGTGCGATTATGTGTGACTTGTGAAGTGTGTTGAGGACTAGTCCGCCCTGGGGAGGACTAGTCCGACTCAAGTCAGAAAGATATCGGACTAGTCCGACAGATATCGGATTTCTCCGATCTGGTGCAGAAAGGATATCGGACTAGTCCGGTTGATATCGGACTAGTCCGGTCCTGTGTAACTTTGTGCAATATGTGTGTGTGCTTAAATATGATTGAGCTCTTGGGTGTGTTTCCTTAACACACTCCATACACAATAATCTACTATTTCTTTTCCTTGAGATCAAGTTCACTTTGCTCCTCATTATCCCTTCTTTTTGGTATTTTGCTCATTTTTCATTATTGGCCTGCATTCATCTCAACAAAGAGATTAGGATCCCAATTGCTTGTCATAAATCATCCAAAACCCACAAGGGAGTCCTAGATGCACTTTCAATCTCCCTCTTTTTGGTGATTGATGACAACAAATTGAGATTTTACAAAATATGACAAAGAGAGATGAGATTTTCATAAAGTATGCACATATGACTCAAAAATACATCAAGCAGTAAGAGAAATATCCATATGTGCGTTCTTTATGGTGGGATGCATAACTTAGTGCATTGAAACATTGAGAATGACATAATTTACATCGATGAATCAATACAAAGTACATATGTCATTTCAGGAGCAAAATTGCAGATTTCAACACATACTTGCAAATTAATTAAGCATTTCAACACAGAACCATAATTAACATGAAAACAGCGTTAAAGCATTACAATCACAAAGAAAGATAAAGAGAACTCTCTCCTTGCATCCTACCACAGCTAAAGCTAAGACTCCCCCTCAGTCTCTCCCCCTTTGGCATCAAGACACCAAAAAGAAGGAGAGGAGGGTCCTAGGGTCTTCACTCTTTACTGTCGGTCCTCTCGTCGTCGTCTTCGTCTTCATCATCATCAGCTTGACAAGGAGGGGAAGGAGGAGGGACGGAGTCGCTCGAGCCCCCAATGCCAAAGTAGGCAAGCTCGGAGGAGTTCAGAGGCCTGAGCTCGGTGAAGTCCGGGTCGGACTCCTCAGAAATCACTAGAGATCCAATGGGGTCGATCTCCAGCTTCTGGCAGATTTGCTTCATATTGGCCTTTATATACTTCATGTCCTCCTTTCTTCTCTTGTTGAGCTTGTGGACCTTCACTTCGGTCTTTTTGCAGGAGGAGAATATAGCGGTCAGGTACTTGAGGATCCCACTAGCTGATCCTCTCTGAGCGGCTTCCCTAGAGGTAGGGATAGCCCTAGCACCACTTCTTGATCTTGCCGGTGCCTCGAGACTGGAGGCCGGCGAGGGAGCAGCCTGGACCCTCACTGGTTGAGGCTTCTGAGGCCTCAAAGGAGTGTGCTCCACATCCTTCACGAACTCAATACCTGTGACTTTCTCAATCATATACATGAGATAGGGAGCATAGCCACAAGACCTGTTAGGCGTGTAGGGTATGTT
This sequence comes from Tuctoria greenei, assembly GCA_036927565.1. NCBI lineage: Eukaryota > Viridiplantae > Streptophyta > Magnoliopsida > Poales > Poaceae > Tuctoria > Tuctoria greenei. Next base: position 168,877,641 of record JAYESD010000008.1, on the reverse strand, counting down.
GACCATATCATTCCAAATGTATTCCGCCACATCAAATGGGCGGTCCTTTCTTATGACTCTCATTAGGGTTCGGAGGTAACCCTGCACGCTCCCAGCATCTCCATCTTTAGGAGCAATAGTCTTCCTCAGCACTCTGTTGAGGACCACAAAGAATGGTTTCATGTTCTTTGTAGAGGGAGGGACATACTTTGAGTTCGGCTCATATAGGAATTTCATCCTATCCTTCTCCATGACACCTATGTTATGGATGATCAGCCTGTCATGTCCAGAGGTGTCCAGATGGAGCAGATTAGCAAAGTCCTCTTGAGTGATACTATACTTAGATCCGTGTGTCATCCAAGTAACACTCTCTTCATCTTCACTTGAGAAGTGGCAAGTTGCAAAGAACTGTGCAATCACTTCATCATTCCAGTTATGCCTGAAGGCAAAGAGATCCTTCAGGCTATGCCTCTCAACTGCTGCAATAACTTCATCAAAAGCTGAGCACTTCTTCTTCTCAAGGTGTGCCCAGTCAATCCACTGACTGCGCACCACCGGTGTCTTCATTGGGAGATACACCGCTTTGTAGAATTTTGCATGGAAGTTGCACCAAAACCTTCCATCGACAGCTTGCTTTGGCCTGCCATACCAGTCAATGCTTCTGAACTTGGCTGCAGAGTCACTGCCCTTGCCGTTGAACTTCTCCTCAATAGGGTCCCGGACCCCTTCCCTTGGAGCATGGAGCTTCAAGGGCCCGACTGGCCCCGTTGCTATCCCCTTGCCCTTGCCCTTGGCTTGGCGAGAGGCACTTGAGGATGCTGCTGCCTTTGACACTGGCTTCTTTGCCAGCACTTTCCTCCGAACCGAGGAGGTGAAGGAGCTGGCTTCGAGGGTCTTTCTTGGCGTTTCTTGCCAAGACCCGACGAGGATCGAGGTGCCACTTCGTGGTCCAACTCGGCCTCAAAGTCGGAGATTTTGATGTTTGAGCTGGACATGATCTGAGAATGATTTTGTAAGAATGATGGTAAGTGATGCAAGGCATAAGTATGAAAAGATAGTAGTGAATTGCATTGAGGAATCGAAAAATTAGGTTTTCAGTTCAAAAACATCGGACTTGTCCGGTGCACAGGTAAGGACTAGTCCGGTGGACCGGACTTGTCCGTGCATGGACCGGACTAGTCCGGTGTTCATCCTCAAAAACCTAACAAATTGGTCAAGGAATGATTCCTAATGCAAATCTAGTCTAGCATACACGTAGTACATCAAGTAAGCATGTATCTAGTGAAGGATGCTAGGCTATACGATCAACAATGGAGAAAAACAAGATTTCTAGGGTTTTGAAGAAAGTTACCGAAGAAATCGATTGACGCTTCAAGGTTTGGGGGTTGGAGGCCGGACAAGTCCGCTAGCTTCGATCCCCAAGAGGTCAAGCTTGATCTCCGCCCAAATGTGGACTTTTTCGACGGGGGGAGCAGAGAATCGCCTTGGTGGCTCGAGCGCAAGAGAGAGGAAGGCATGAGCAAAAGTGGGGATGAGAAGATTTGGGTTTGGTGGCGGCTAGGGTTATGGACACGAAAAATCGGACAAGTCCGGACATGACCGGACTAGTCCGAAGTCATCCAGAGAGCTATATCGGACTAGTCCATGGTCTATCGGACTAGTCCGTTCTAACCGGCACTCTGCGGACTAGTCTGCAAGAGCGGACTAGTCCGGGTAACCACGGACTAGTCCGTGGTCACCAGGAGAAATTGCATAGCCAATTCATATAGAGAATAGGAGGGGCAAAACAGATCAATTAATCTTGATGAATTTGACCAGTAAGCATACAACAATCACACAATGATCATTATTCATCAAGATCTAATAATTGACATAGTTTTTTGAGAAAAAAAAATGAAGGGGGATGATTTTCACAATTCAGTCAAAATTTTGAAGAGGTCATACAGGTATGCAACTTTTTCAAGCCACACTTCGAGAATCAAGGATATTTAGTTCATTTCGGAGTTCGCAAAAACGCTTTTCATCAAGTGGCTTGGTGAATATGTCGGCCAATTGTTTTTGGGTGTTGACATGTGAGATGGTAATGTCTCCTTTCATGGAATGGTCTCTCAAGAAATGATGTCTTATGTCTATGTGTTTAGTTCTAGAGTGCTCAACTGCATTGTGGGCTATTTTAATGGCACTCTCATTGTCACAAAGGAGAGGAATACGGTTCATATTGTAACAGTAATCTCTTAGAGTTTGTCGCATCCAAAGGAGTTGTGCACAACAACTCCCGGCTGCAACATACTCCGCTTCGGCTGTGGATAAAGCAATGAAATTTTGTTTCTTGGATGACCAAGAAACTAAGGATCTCCCTAGAAATTGGCATGTGCCGGAGGTGCTTTTTCTATCTACTTTGCACTCGGCATAATCTGCATCGGAGTAACCAATGAGATTGGATTTTGAGCCTTTTGGGTACCAAAGACCAAGGTTGGGTGTATAAACTAAATATCTCAAGATTCTTTTTACGGCTGTCAAGTGACATTCCTTAGGGTTGGCTTGAAATCGTGCACACAAACATACACTCAACATAATATCTGGCCTAGATGCACATAAGTAGAGATCCAATCATGGAGCAATATACCTTTTGATCGACGCTAGGTCCATCTTCATTTAGATCCAAGTGGCCATTCGTTGCCATGGGTGTCTTTATGGGCTTTGCCTTGTCCATGCCAAACTTCTTGAGTATGTCCTGCGTGTACTTGGTTTGGCTTATGAACGTTCCTTCCCTTTGTTGCCGCACTTGGAATCCCAAGAAGTACTTCAATTCTCCCATCATTGACATTTCAAACCTGTCTGTCATGATTCTACTCAATTCTTCACAGAAGGATTGGTTAGTTGACCCAAATATTATGTCATCAACATAGATTTGACAGATAAAAAGATCATTATCTAAATTCTTTGTGAATAATGTATAGTCTACTTTGCCAATTTGAAAACCATTTTCAATTAAGAAATCTCTAAGACACTCATACCAAGCTCTAGGAGCTTGTTTGAGGCCGTAGAGAGCCTTACACAATTTATATACGTGGTTGGGGAATTCTTCGTCTTCAAACCCGGGTGGTTGCTCCACGTATACTTCTTCCTTGATCGGTCCGTTGAGGAAGGCGCTTTTCACGTCCATTTGATACAGCTTGAAATCATGGTCAGTAGCATATGCAAGTAATATTCTAATAGATTCAAGCCTAGCTACTAGAGCAAAAGTCTCATCGAAATCCAAACCTTCGACTTGTGAGTACCCTTTGGCCACAAGTCACGCCTTGTTTCTTGTTACCACTCCGTGTTCATCTTGTTTGTTGCGGAAGACCCACTTGGTGCCCACTATGTTTGCATTGGGTCTTGCCACAAGTTCCCACACCTCGTTCCTCTTGAAGTTGTTCAATTCTTCTTGCATTGCAACCACCCAGTCCGGATCCTTCAATGCATCCTCAATCCTGCGTGGTTCCAAAAAGGAGATAAACGAGTAATGCTCACAAAAGTTAGCTATGCGAGATCTAGTGGTTACTCCCTTTTGGATGTCACCGATGATGTTGTTGATTGGGTGATCCCTTTGAATTCATTGGTGTACTCTTGGGTGGTGCACATGGGGAGTTGTGTCTTCATGATCGTTTTCTTCTCCCCCTGAGTGGTTGCCCTCGTTGACTTGTTGATCATCTTCATACTCTCGTGCTTGTGTTGAAGCTCCGACTTGATTGTTGGTCCCCTCTTGTGGTTCATTTTCCTCATTTATGTGCGAAGGTGACTCTTGTGGTCGAACTTCACCTAGAGCCATTCTTTTCAATGCTAGACAAGGAGCTTCTTCTTTACCTAATTCACATGGATCAACTTGCTTCTTTTGGGAGCCGTTAGTCTCATCGAACACTACGTCACGTGCTACTTCAACAAGTCCGGAGGTCTTGTTGAAAACACGATAGGCGTAGGTGTTCGAATCGTAACCGAGCAAGGAACCTTCATCGGACTTCAAAGCGAACTTTGAAGTCCTGGGCTTCTTGTTCAGGATATAACATGGAGAACCGAAAACTCGAAAGTATGAAATGTTTGGTTTGTTACCGGTGAGTAGCTCATAGGGAGTTTTCTTGAGTAGTCGATGAAGATAAAGCCAATTTGCGGCGTGGCAAGCGGTGTTAATCGCTTCCGCCCAAAATCGATCCAAAGTCTTGTATTCATCGAGCATTGTTCTTGCCATCTCTATGAGTGTTCGGTTCTTCCTTTCGGCAACTCCATTTTGTTGTGGTGAGTATGGCGCTGAAAATTCGTGCTTGATGCCCTCTTCATCAAGGTACTCCTCCACTTGTATGTTCTTGAACTCCGTGCCATTGTCGCTTCGAATACTCTTGATTGACAATGAAAACTCGTTTTGAGCTCGCTTGAAGAATTTCTTGAGTGTTCCTTGTGTTTCTGACTTATCATGCAAAAAGAAAACCCAAGTGAAGCGAGAAAAATCACCAATGATAACCAAACCGTATTTGTTACCGCCGATGCTTATGTAAGTAACTGGACCAAACAAGTCCATGTGAAGTAGTTCGAGCGGTCTTGTTGTAGTCATGATGTTCTTTGCGGGATGATGTGCTCCAACTTGCTTCCCGGCTTGGCACGCGCTACAAATCCTGTCTTTCTCAAAAACAACATCTTTCAAACCTCGTATGTCTTCGCCCTTGAGGAGTTTTAGAAGATTCCTCATACCAACATGCGCTAGCCGTCTATGCCACAGCAAACCCATGTTGGTTTTTGCAATCAAGCATGTGTCGAGTTCGGCTTTATCCTTGTTAAAGTCAACAAGGTAAAGCTTTCCCTTCAACATACCCTTGAATGCAATGGAACCATCACTCCTCCTTGAGACGGTTACACCCTCGTTAGTGAACAAGCAATTATAACCTTTGTCACATAGTTGAGATATGGACAGCAGGTTATAATCTAAAGATTCAACATGTAAAACCTGAGAAAGCGTGTGTTCAGAGGATATTGCAATTTTACCAGTACCGAGCACCTTTCCTTGACTATTATCTCCGAAGTAGATGTCTTCGTTTGGGTCCTCATTTTCTTCATATTCCACGAACATCCTCCTTTCTCCGGTCATGTGGTTGGTGCATCCACTGTCTAGCACCCATTTGGATCCACCAGAGGAATAGGCCTGCAAAAACAAATTATGCTTTGGTTTTAGGTACCCAAGCTTGCTTGGGTCCTTGGAGGTTAGTTACAATACATTTGGGCACCCACACATGGGATTTTGTGTTCCCATGGCGTGGCCCAACATAATAAGCATAAACCTTACCAAGATTGTTTCTCATTAATACATAAGAGGCATCAAAAGTTTTAAATAGAAGCCGCTGTTGTTTATGAATTGGACTACTCTGGGTGGCCGGACTTGTGTGGATGACTGGACTTGTCCGGACACCGACCAGACTAGTCCGGTATTCATGCGAGTTCAGTTTCTTATTCTTCAAATTATCAGTTTGAGAGGATCTTCCCTTCACAAAGGAGATCCTTCCCCTGTTATTCTTATGACTTCCAGCATTTTGCTTTACATCATAAGAGTAACCAATGCCATATTTGACATTTGGAGGTCTTTGGACCAAGTATGCACTACGTGCATAGTTGATCTTCTCCTTGTCAAATATTCCATACCGGGTAGGATTTTTATCCTTTGTGGAGGTTGACTTCTCCTTCAAACTGGTGTTGATTTTACTACATGTGCACATATGAACAAGATCAGTTTTAGTGGGTTGAGAAGGTGAAATTGAAGAGGAGGAAGGTTCACTTAGCTTGAGTGACTCAACTTGCACTTCAAGGATTTTGTTAACCTTGATCAGGTCAGCAAGTTGGTCCTTGATTGCAACATTTGAGTCCGTTAACTCCAAGCAAGTTTTCTTGCTTGAAGCTAGCTCAAGCTCTAGTGAACTGTTTTTCTCCTTTTCAAGCTCTAGGAGTTTGTCAAGTTTGACATACTTCTCCTTTTGGGAGATAATCATGTCCTCTTGACGATCAATTAACCTCTCCTTCTCAACAAGTTGGTCAAGTAAAAATCTCATTTTAGCAGCAGTTTTCCTATCTAGTCCATTTAGCATGTCCTCATCATCACGATCTAGTTCATCATCACTAGAGTAGGAATGCATGGAAGGGGTTTTGATGTTTACCTTGCGTTTACCTTCCTTTGCCATGAGACAAGTGCCATTTCCCTTCTTTGCACCGAGTGTGGGGAAGAGTGTGGATTTCTTGGATGTGCTTTCTATGGCTATGCTAGCCATCTCTTCTTCATCGGATGATGAGGACTCATCGTTTGAGTCCCACTCCTTCCCAATGTGTGCTTGTTCGGCTTGTTTCTTCTTCTTGAGGAATTTCTTAGGTTGAGGCTTGGTTTCTTTAGTTTTATTCTTGTTGTCCTCATATGGGCAATCGACTATAAAGTGGTTATACTCGCCACAATTATAGCACGCCCGCCTCATCTTTGGCTTCATCCTTTCCTTGTACTTTCCTTCACTTGATTTTGTTCCTTGTCTCTTCTTCATTATTCTCTTGAACTTTTTCATGAACAAAATCATATCCTCTTCATCTAGCTCACTACTCTCATCATCACTGTCCTCCTCTAGTTGTGCTTCTCTTGCTTCTTTGGATAGAGGCTTGAGAGTAGATTTTAGGGCAACTCCTTTCTTTTTGGCCGAGGTGAGGTCGGCAATTTCTTTGACGTGCTTGGCTTGTTTCTCCATGATTTCAAAGTTGATAATTTTACCAAGCAATTCATCCGGAGTCATCCTTTTGTAACCGGGGCTTTCTCTGATCATTGAGCATAGCGTGACATTGCGAGGCATAAACGCTCTAAGGATGAGCTTTACCAACTCATGGTCATTCCACTTCTTGCTCCCATATGATCGAACCTTGTTGACAAGTGTCTTCAATCGATTGTACATATCCTGGGGTAACTCGTCTTCCTCAATTGCGAATCTTCCTAGTTCGCCTTCGATCATTTCAATTTTTGCCTCACGCACATGCCGGTCACCTTCATGTGTTGTTTGTAGTGTATCCCATATCTCCTTAGCAATTTCGAGTCCATCCACCTTGGTGAACTCGTCTCGACTGAGAGAGGAGGTGATTACGGCTGCGGCTTGAGCGTTTCTATGGATGGCCTGCTCTTGACTTGGGGTGAGCTCTTCGTCGTCATCCGGAATATCTATCCCTGTACATAAAACATGCTATAAACTTGGGTTGAGGGAAATCAAATGCATCTTCATATTCTGCCTCCACATGGAGTAATCACTCCCATCGAAGTGTGGCGCTTTTCCAAGTGGGATAGATAAGTAGTGATTGTTATTGGAATTTAGACGATCATAATTAAAAGGATATCGGGAGTAGTCGGTGTGACTACTCCCCTTCTTCTTCTCTTCAACTTTCGCTTTCCCTTTGGAAAGTGCCTTCTTTCTGAGGAGCGCCTTTAGCTCCAGCGTCTCCTCATAGTCGTCCTCGAAGTCTTGAATGGCTTCGAGGTACTTCTCCAGTTTTTGGTTCTTGTCGTTGTTGACTTCCTCTTGGTTGTTGATTTTGTGGACGTCCTTCATGTCCGACATGATCTCTTCGAGTGGTTAAACTCTTTCTTGAAGAACCTCGCTCTGATACCAATTGAATGTAGGCCTAGAGGGGGGGTGAATAGGCCATTTGAATTTTTTTTGTCGGATCCTGCAACACTCAACAACAAGTTCAATACTGGAGAAATCGGACTAGTCCGGTAAAGTGCGGAATAGTCCGGTGTTCACGGACTAAGTTGATCAAGATTGATCGATTAGGTTGATTCTTTAATGTATGCAGCGGAAATAGAAAATCAAACAACAGTTTAACAGTTATATATTGGATTGTATCACAATTAAGGCTTGTTTTCAACAATTTAATGTAAATTGAACAATGTGGATCAAACCCTAGAGTAAGTTGATCAATTTGAGTGATGAACACAAAAAGGACAAGACACACGATTTATCCCGTGGTTCGGCTACCACGAAGGCAACCTACATCCACGTTGAGGAGTCCACAAAAGGACCGGGTCTTCTCCAACCCTACCCTCGTCGGATCGCCATGAAGGCCAATCCTCTTCCACTAATCACAAAGGGGTGAATAACCAAATTCAAGGGGCGTTCTCACACGTTGAGAGCTCCCTTAGATTACAAATCACAATGGCACCAAAAACACACTTAGAAATTACAATTGAAACGCAGGAGTGTGTTAGAGATTCAAACCAAGAGCTCAATAATGTGTGCCAAGTGTCTCTCCAATGATCTAGAAGTGATCCTCAAAGGATTGATCGATTTTGCACTTAATTTCGTGGAGAGAAGTGGTTTTTGAGTCTCTTGGGATGTGTGACGGCGCTAAGGTTCGAGGGAGGATAAAAGTGGGTCGTGCACCTCTATTTATATGTGGTTTCTAAAAGTGACCGTTAGGGTTCAGAAAGATCGGACTAGTCCGTGGTGGTCACCGGACTAGTCCGGTGTGCTGTGTGTAGCAAACCCTAAGTGTCCTGAAATATCGGACTAGTCCGGTCGAAAACGGACTTGTCCGATTTCACTACTGGAAATCTTCGGACTAGTCCGATAGCCATCGGACTTGTACGGACACGTGAAACCCTAAGTGTGTTGGATGACAAGTCCGCACTTGGAGGACTTGTCCGATTTAGATCAGTGGGTATTTCGGACTAGTCCGTGTAAACATCGGACTTGTCCGAAGTGGATCAGAAGGAATATCGGACTAGTCCGGTTAACAACGGACTTGTATTATTATGTGTGACTTGTGAAGTGTGTTGAGGACTAGTGCGCCCTGGGGAGGACTAGTCCGACTCAAGTCAGAAAGATATCGGACTAGTCCGACAGATATCGGACTTGTCCGATCTGGTGCAAAAAGGATATCGGACTAGTCCGGTTGACATCAGACTAGTCCGGTCCTGTGTAACTTTGTGCAATATGTGTGTGTGCTTAAATATGATTGAGCTCTTGGGTGTGTTTCCTTAACACACTCCATACACAATAATCTACTATTTCTTTTCCTTGAGCTCAAGTTCACTTTGCTCCTCATTATCCCTTTTTTTTTGGTATTTTGCTCATTTTTCATTATTGGCCTGCATTCATCTCAACAAAGATATTAGAATCCCAATTGCTTGTCATAAATCATCCAAAACCCACAAGGGAGTCGTAGATGCACTTTCAGTTCCGTCTACCTCACTATGAAGACCCCAGTTGTGCACAGCCAATGGATTGATTCGGCGCACTTTGAGAAGAAGAGTTGCTCGGATTTTGATGAGGTGGTCGAGGTAATTGAGAGGCGTGGCTTGAATGATCTCTTTGCCTTCTGGAACAACTGGAATGATGAAGTTATTTCCCAATTTTATGCTACTTGTTTCTTTGCCAGTGTTGAGGAAGAGCGGGTGACTTGGATGACTCATGGATCCAAGTACACCATCACCTATGACGAGTTTGCAAGGTTGCTACATCTTGATAGCTCAAGCAACGACAACTTGGTCATTCACAACATTGGTGTCCTTAAGAAGGACAAGATGAAGTTTCTTTATGACACCCGTTCAACTTTCAACCCTCCTTCCACCAAGAACAGGAAGCCATTCTTTGTGGTTCTCAACAGGGTTGTGAAGAAGACCATTGTCCCGAAGGATGGGGATGCAGGAAGTGTCCAGGGCTATCTAAGGACACTGATGAAAGTGATTAGCAAAGACAGTAAGTTCGATGCCTTTGATTACAAATGGAATGACATGGTGAACATCTCCTGCACTCCTAACATGTCATGTGGCTACGCACCTTACCTGATGTTTATGATTGAGAAAGTCACAGGGATCAAATTTGTGAAGGATGTGGAGCACACCCTATTGGGGCCACAAAAGCCTCCTCAAGCAACAATCCAAGCTGCTCCTTCTCCGGTGTCTAGTGAAGAGGCACCAAGGAGAGCTAGAGGTGATGCAAGGGTTGATCCCACCACTAGGGCCCCTCCCCAAAAAGGGTCCCCTAGTGGCATCTTAAAGTACTTGTCAGCAATTTTTGCCTCTTGCAAGAAGGTCGAAGTGAACACGCACAAGCTGAACAAGGAGAGAAAGGTGGACATGCGGTATGTCAAAGAGAATGTCAAACAGATCTACCAAAAGCTGGAGATCGAGCCCATTGGGTCTCCAGTCATTTCCAATGATTCAACCTCAGATTTCACTGAGCTCGGGCCCTTGACTCCCTCTGAGCTTGCTTATTTTGGCATTGGGGGCTCGAGTGGATCCGCTCCTCCTCCTCCTCCTCAGCCCGAGAATGAAGACGAAGATGATGAGAGGACCGACAGCGAGGACGGAAGTTCTTAGATCCCTCCTCTCCTTCTTTTTGGTGTCTTGATGCCAAAGGGGGAGAGATTGAGGGGGAGTCATCAATAGATCTTAGCTGTAGGTTGAGAGATGAGAGCCTCTCTTATGCATCTTTTTATGTCTTTTGGGTTGTAAGACTTAATATTGTGCTCTTTTGCTACTTTTAATCCTGTGATGAAATGCTATGAATGATTTATGCTCATATTCATGAAATCTGTGATTTTGCTTTATAATTGACATATATACTTGTTGATTGATATATTGATGTCAATTATTTCACTGTCATCATGATTACTGCTCTCACTCATTTAGTTTTGCATCCCACCATAAAGAGTGCACATATGTCTTATGTTGTCACTGCTAAATAAGTTTCAAGCTCATATGTGCACACTTTATGAAAATTCTGCATTTTTATCATATTTTGTGAAATCTTAATTGTTTGTCATCAATCACCAAAAAGGGGGAGATTGACAGTGCATCTAGGCATCCCTTGTTGGTTTTGGTTGATTTATGACAAAGAAATGAGATCCTAACCATATTATTGAGATGACCGCAGGTTTTAATGAAAGAATGAAGAAAGTGCCAAAAAAAAAGGAGAACGAGGATCAATTCAGAAAAGTGCTCAAGAGCTGAATAGAATACATCATTGTATAGGGAGCGTGTTGGTGTAACACATCCCAAAAGCTCAAGCACAAAAATCCTCACACACTTCACATTTCACAGAAAAAATGGACTAGTCCGATATACACCAGACTAGTCCGATATCCTCTCTGGACAGGTTCGGACAAGTCTAGCCAATGCGGACTTGTCCGCACCGGACTAGTCCGATAATGTCTCTGACTAAAATCGGACAAGTCCTCCAAGTGCGTACTTGTCCTATATTCACTAAGGGCATCACCACACTGGACATGTCTGATATCAGCACGGACAAGTCCGATATTTCTGGACACTTAGGGTTTCCTGCACGCCGCACACCGGACTAGTCCGGACTCCACCACGGACTAGTCCGGACCCTCGAAACCCTAATGGTAACTTTTTAAAAACCTAATATTAATAGATGTGCACGACCCAACTATCAGACCTCTCGACCCCCTACGCCGTCACACATACCAAGAGCCTAGAAAACACATCTCTCCATGCAATCCAACGCAAGAAAGATCAATCCCTTGAGGATTCACTTTGGATCAAAGGAGAGACACGATTCTACACTTTTGAGCTCTTGGGTTTGATCTCTAACACACTCCTGTGGTTTCATATTCATCTTATGAATGTGTTCTTGGTGCTGTTTGAATTGTAATCTTGGGGAGCCCTCAACTTGTGAGAAGGCCACTTGAACTTGGTGATTTGCCCCTTTGTGATAGTGGAAGAAGAATTGGCCTTTGTGGCAATTCGACGAGGTTAGGGTCAGTGAAGACTCAATCCTTCCGTTGGCTCCTCAACGTGGATGTAGGTTGCTTCTGTGGGAACCGAACCACAGGATAAAATCGTGTGTCAAATTTGCTCTTAAAGTTTCTCATATCATATTCTAGGGTTTGATTGATTTTGTCCATCTTACATTAGAACATTCATATCAAAGCTAATTTGCACTACACTTAACTTCATTGAATCAATACTTGCAAGTTATATACTATTTTCTGCTGCATACTGTGCTTGAATTAAAATCATTGATCGAACTTGATCAATCTAGTCCGCACGCACCGGACTAGTCCGCACTCTACCGGACTAGTCCGATATCTCGGGATTTGATCAGTTTGTTAAGTGTTGCAGGTTTCGACTAAATTTCAAAAAGGCCTATTCACCCCCCTCTAGTCCACATTCACATGCATCAACGTCGGACAGATGCATCAGAATTCTTTGTTCTCACGTTTACCTTCTTTGTGCCATATCATGTGCCTTGTGGTTCTTTTTTAAAGAAACAATCGCTTCAACCGAGGTGTCACAGGCAAGTAACGAAGCTACTTATGTGCGACATCTATCATCACATTATCACCATCGTCATTAACAACTTCGACATACCTCAGTTTACCATATTTCAAGCACATCTTCTTATTAGCGTGCTCTTTCCATAATAGCATGCATTTGTCTGGGCACACATCGATTTTCTCATAGTTCATACCGAGACCAGATATCTTGATCTTTGAGTGATACATATATTTAGGTGCTTTGTGAGGTTGTGGAAGGATATCACAGATCAATTTCATGAGATCATTGTAGCAGTTGATGGAAAAAAGTACTTGGACTTAATTTCCATAAATCTGGTCAAGAAAGCAAGTACGGTCACAACCGTGCGTTCATGCAACAGATCTTGTGATTTCTTCAGCTCCTTGAAGAACTCCTCTGCCTCATTTGTAAGAGGATCCTCCGCTTCCAGAGCTTCTAGCTTCTCATCCATCCTATCAACCCTGTTATATCATCATCTTCATCCACTTCTACTATGACTCGAGATTTAGTCTCGCCGTGGAAGGTCCACACTTCATCACGTGGAGTGAAACCGTTTCGACATAAGTGAAACGAAAGCTCCAATCTTCTCAAAAACTTGGTGTTCACCCATGCTTGGCTCTGCAGTTTAAAGCGAAAGAAATTATCGTTAATGGCGGGCACCTAGGCGTCCAGGTGGTCGATGGGCTCCTAGGCGTCCAGGCGTGATTTTACAACGCTGGTTTAGACGCATACAGTAACTTACAACTAAATAGGCCTTGTCGGTTCCTAAATGGGTTGTGTCGGGTCAAGCCAACCCGAATCCCATTTTTGTACATATAGTAACACTCAAGCAATCAAATTAAAAATTATAACCATAATATAAAAAACAAAGCAATTCAATAAAACGTAAACATAAGAATTATTAAACTGTAATTTATCAATTAATAACATAAACCTAAATATAAACAATTGTATTATAAACATAGACATAAGCATTGACCTAAACATAAGCAATTTAATTCTTAATATAAGCATAACCATAAACTTAAACATAAGCATCAATTCTATTCTATTCTATTCTAAGTATCAAATCAATTCTCAACATAAATTCAATTCAAATCAATTCTATGCTTGAATTCGATTGTAAGTATCACAATTCTAAGAATCACAATTTCAACATAAGCATCACCTAAACATAAGCATCACATCACCTAACATAAGCTCATAATTACAACACTCTAAGCATAACAATTGTAGATGACGGCTCATAATTTACAACATTGCACCACATAATCATAACTAGCGTCACAACAGCTTCACAACCGCATCACAACATTGCATCATAACCACTTCACAACATTGCATCACAACCGCTTCACAACATTGCATCATACCTACGTCGAGGGAGGCCGGTGGGGAGGCGTCGGAGGAGGCCGGCGGCGTCGGAGGAGGCCGGCGACGTTGGCAGGCACGGCGGGGGCGCGGCGGGGGAGGGGCGGCGGGGGCGGGGGCGGCGACGGGAGCGATGCTAGGGGCGGCGGCGGGAGCGGCGGAGGTGGGGGCGCGGTAGGGGAATGAGCGGTGGGGGCGCGGCGGCAGGGGCGGTGGGGCTGATATTAGCCCTTATTTGCGACGGTTGAATTAATTTCAACGGCCGTAAGTTAAGACCGTCACAATTAATGTAATTTGCGATGGTACTTCATGCAGCCATCGCAAATAAGGTCTTATTTGCGACGGCTATTTTATTTGTGACGGTCCTGCGGTTGGCCATCGCAAATAAGTCTTATTTGCGACGGCTTTGTCGACAGCCGTCGCAAATAAGTGTTTTTTGCGACGGCCTCCACCTTTGCGACGGCGCGAGGCAGTCCGTTGCAATTTAGGTTATTTGCAACGGCATGCCTTCACAAATAAATCTAGCCGTCGCAAACGATCGTGTTTCCTGTAGTGGAAGATCACCGTCACAATCCAAGTTTGCTGATGTTAGCCCTCTCGCCTTAATGTGCAATGTGTCACTGCATTCGAGGGTGGTCATATTTTTCCAAGTTCTTTCACTTCCTGAAGGGTCATCATTGTCAGGATAATAGTAAGAAGTCTTGGTGGCGTCATATTGACAATGTGTCCAGCTTCACTAAAAAAAGAGCAATAGGGCGTCAGGAATCTTATAAGCGTCGGGGCCGTCGTATATAATGCACTAGAGGCCTCGGTAATATTATACTTGATGACAATATTTAAAGATGTTAGCCTTCCGACACAAGCCAATAGCTTTAATTAAAGTGTCATAACTATTTATATATGTACTATTAAATAAGTTGTTATGTGACTAATCATTATTTACTATTATCATCAAGTATGTGACTTTTCGTGAAACTCTTTTTTAATAGTAATGTTACTGTAAATGATCCCTAGTCTATATCGTTATATGAAATAATGATGTCACCAAACTAGCATATGTATTAATTGATGATAACGTTTCACGGATCATAGATATGAAAATATAAAATTAATAATATGAACACATGTAAGTGAATATGGTGTTGGATTGACCCACTCCGAGACACTGTTGGGATTGTTATTTTATACGTGTCATCAGTTGGTTTTGAGTGATACATCTGCAAGATTCTTAGACCTCAGATCACCATTGTTTCTTACTATGTGTTGTTGTGTACTTTGAGACTACCAAACACTACTCCATAACTAGGTAGTCATAAAAGTAGTCTTCAGGTATATAATGGAACATGGAATGTGATGTGTGCAGATAAAGATGAGATTTTCCCATCTTAAATAACATGAGAGATATTTCTGGGTCTTTCGAGATAGTTGTATTGGAAACTGCATGACCATGCCAAGATGATTAAAAGTTAATCACAATGACTAAAAGTTAGTCATTGAATGAATCCACTATTTGATCGAGTGAATGGTCGAGCTATCACAAGGATAGCACGCATCTCGCCTTGAGCTTGATTGATGTCGTGAGGCAAAGGGATTAGCATGTGAATGTATCTAGGTTCAAGCTATATGATCTTTATGTACATTTGGGCATCAGTATGTCCTGCTGATACATTTGCTGACTTGTGGTTGGAAACGGTTTCCATTCACAACTAACTGCACATGAACCTAACGGATCACACACTTAAGAGGTTGGAATATCAAAAAGATTGGCTATATGATTGTCTCTAGTGCAAGTGAGAGATTGTTTGTGATTTTCCCATAAGGTAATCATAACAAATTGGATTAAGGAATGTTGAATATTTGATCCATAAGCAATTAGGATACGAATGGGCCTGCAACCTATAAGCATATTAGTAAGCCTATAAATATGAGGGATAGGCTTAGGGGCTCATTACTCGAGCACGTGACAGCCCTAGCCGCCATCCCTCCCAGGCCTCACACCAAGACCCTTGCCGAGCATGCGGTGCTAGCACACTGGCGCACGACATTCCTCCCAGTACCTGTGGACTCTGTAGAGGCGCTGCTGCTACTGCTGCACTAATCGTCTACGACAAATGTGATCGTCTACTTGCTATCGTCACGAGGACGAGGAGGAGACGAATGAGATCAACTACTTCCCCTACACCGACACACGTCTAAGTTTCACTGTGTTGCACATGGTAACAATCTATGACCTCTGTACTGACATGCTTATTGGGTGACGCGGCAAAATTGTTAGAGTAGTGTACCATCTATTTCCCAACAGTCGGGGCAGCCAATTGTGCCGATGACTCTAACTTTATAACCATCGACTGGGCCTCATTAGCCGATAGCTGTAGGGGTGGGACTTAAAGGCGTTGGGCCAACAAAACACGCGGACATCTTTATATCCCTTTATATCAATCTTTTTATATCTCTGTCGCACACTTCCAAGCAGTACGGCCCTGTTTGTTTTCGCTTTTTCTAGTCTCGATTATCTTATAAGCGTGCTTTTATAACAAGCAGAGATGTGACTAAGCTGATTACTGAAAAGCTTGAGTGTTTGGCAAAACTGATTATTTTCAAAGGATTCTCTCTATTTTGTCTGTAAAATGACTGTTATACCCTTAAATCTAATAACATCTCATATTTAATGTTTTTATATGTATTTTTCAATCTAATGACTACAATGTTTTCTTAATTAATCATTGGGCAGCCCATCATTGAACACGGCCATGGAGTAATCCAGAATTCCAGATGCGGTAGCAAAAAAAATTGTACAGGGGATATGTACAAGAACGCCAAGAAAACAGCAACACACGCACTTCGAGTGTGTTTATTCAAACAAATAATCATGCAAAAGTGGGCTTCGGGGCAGAGCGGCTCGACGCCGTACTTCCGGCAGAAAGGCACCCAGACGCGCTGGAAGCTGGTCGTTGTCTTGGTGAGCACCTCGAAGGTTCTCCTTGGGGTAGTCGGCAGCGAGGATGGAGAGAATGGTGTCGGTGGTTGGGGGAATAGATTTGGGCAACTGGCGGTCAGAAGGGAGCCATACAGAGAGGAATCAGGCGGCCCAACGTCACCCGTCGACGCGGCCGATGGCGCGACCAATGCCCGTGGCCGATGGTGACCTCCAGGCGCGGGCGGTTAGTTTTTCTGCCTGCGGTACGAGGGCGGCATCTGGGGTATCAAAGGGGAGGGGGTATACGGGGAAAACGCGAGCTGCATTATGAAATCGCTGGGGTCTGGCCACGACCCGAAAACACAAGGCTCTAGTTGATTTCGGGCTTATCACATAATTTGCTCAGAAATTAACCGAGATTTAATTAATACATTTGGATAGGATTTTCGCTTTTTTTCATTGATAAGCTGATTATAAGTGAAAACAAACAGGACCTACATCCCCACTTGTGAACCCTTGCACGCGTGCCCACCACCAGCCGCCGCCCACCGTAGACCATGGTGCAGTTCCACTTCACGGTCGTGGCCATGGCCGACCGTTCTCTTCGATGCTGCGGTGGTGAGGGCTCCATGCGCCTCTGTTGCTGGCGCCCCATGCGCAACCCTTGTCAACGCCACCGCCACTAGCGCTAGCGTCCGTTCGTCTATTGGTGTGGGCTCTGGCGACTCCTCCCATGGCCACCGCCCCCGCGACACAAAAAAAGAATAACATCATTTGGATCTGCAAAATGCGAGTTATGATCAAAACAACAAAGAAAGGTCAGGCAACGCAGAAACATGAAGAGAAAGACTTGTCGAAAACAAGTAAGACGAACAAGGAACAAAAGCTACTCTGAACTACGAATTTATTGATCAAAACACAAGAGGAACAACCCAGAGTCATCTACCATGAGGTCTGACCTCCCTTTCTTATATAACCGGCCTTAAGGCCAACCCAATCCTAACTAGGACTCCTACTCCTACTCAGTTTCAACTCAAACTTTCTATAACTGCTCAAGACTCTTCCATAGGCAGATAAAAGCAATCTTAAGACTTCCAAACACCTTAGGAACATCCAACACACTCCTAAAACAAACAAAATTCGTGAACCACATGAAATCTAACCAAAACAAACTCTAAACTTTCTATAAATGAACGATAACCACCTCAGCCACAACTTGAGGCATAATCCAGCCGGTTGAACCTTTCCAGCAATATCTTGATGTCCATATCTCTTCATCACGTCTTGGAACCATGTTACCATGTCCATGCATCCCCATTGAACATGTGCACAAACTTTCTAACAATGTTCATGATACCTTCATATGCATTGTTCTTGACTCAAACATGTTGTGCAACCTCTCAATCAACTCAACCATGATTCCTTTCGAACTTGGTTGTTGAACATCATCTTCTCCCTAAGACTAGTTCAATGGATCCCATCACCAACCATGTCTTGACCCCAACCAACACCTGCACATGAGCAAACAAGCAACTCTTCCGAGCACAAATCTGCGACTTGACTCACATTAGTCCGATAACCACACACCTTATATGAGTGTCTCACATAAGTATGTTGCAAACATAGCAAGATAATATCCACCATGATTAGCCAAAACGCATCAAAAACTTAATACAAAATCAATAAGCAAACCTTCCATAAGCTAAAATGCAAGTCTAAAATAGTGCAACTTAAAAACATAACAATCGCATGAATATTTTAGCAAATTAAAGATGGAACAGTCCAAGACAACTGCTATGCATTATACAAGGCAAAGTTCGAACAATCCGAAGTGAGTTTCACAGATATATTCAAAACTTTGCATTAAAACGCTCACTTTAAACATAAATACCAATGGAGGCCCTGGCTTTCCGTCCCCTTCTTAGCACCGCATTCATCGTCACCTCCTCATCCACTTGGGCCACCACTGTGGCGGGAATTGTGGCCCAGATTCATCCTGCTCCAACGTGGTGTGGCCTCCGCTTGACGTCACCTTCACTACTTACTGTTCATCTTGCTTTTGGGTATGCCCATTACAATCGGTTTTGGGTAAAGATCTTCGTGATATATGATCTTAGCGTCTGTTCTGTGAGAGATATAGATATTGTTGAGACGGTAGCTATCACATGCCATTGTATAATGCCCCCGTTTGTTGTTATGTAGCGGATTCTTTCTACATGTCACTGCTAGTAGTATGTATCATTATCATGATTGTATTTAGCTTATTTGTCATAGCTTGATTCATGCTTGTTCGTGCAGAAGCTCGATCCTGCTCTCTAGATCTACGCGTGTTTTCATCTTTTCTTTGTTGTGTCGTGCGAGTGAGATTGTGTGTTCACTATGACTTTCGTGACCTTAAAGGTATCAGGTCTCTCCTACGGTTGATGGTCTTAGTGTCGTAAAGGTTGTCGAGAGCTTGGCCAATAATCCTAAAATAGTTAAATCATCAAAGTTGCAAATCAACGTACATAGGATGTAAAGCCGTTGGGATCGACGGTCATAAAGGTTAAAACCGTCTGACAAAGGGAGACGGTTAGTCGTCGATACACCAATGTTTATAACTTTAGGGTGTCGTCTATAGTTGCCAACTTACACCTACACGGTTGACACCCTTTTAATTGTTTCTTGTAGTGCTTCACCTAAGCCACTCCGAGAAGATCTCCATCACGTGGTGCCTTACTTCATCAAAACCATTGGGAGTGTAGACATTGACAACCATGGTGTGGCTTGAAGTGGGATCATTTATGACGGTGAGGAAGTGAGACCAATTTCTCCACCTTAGACAATGTATTCAGCAAGGTTCAAAAGAAATTTTAATTGCGTTATGAGCATAATATGAGATATACATATAAAACAAAGCTCATCCAAGTCATCCTATCAAGTCACTTACACTATCACAACAATGGGATACATAAAGTAGTGTAATCCATGCAAGAGATCAAGTGTAATTTTTTAATTTAAGCAAGTCACGATCTCACAAACTTAACTATTTCAAAAACCTGAAAACATGACACATGTTGCTGTATTTTTAATTATTCATTATCATTTAAAGCACTAATTTTGATCATATGTTATTTGCAATAGATTATATGACGCATCAACCTTATTCTAAAAAACCAAATCAATCCTATATCATTTGACAATCAAAAGCTTAAGGACATAGTTTTAATCATACACAACTTCTTCCAAGTTCATATCAAAGTGCAATGATAAGCAATCTCAAAAGAAGAAGTGTGATGCATGCATATTCTTTTGATCTTTTTAGATTTTCCATTTGATCATAAAAGCTCCACATGTGGGTTATTGATTGATTAATTTTTTATGATTAAAAACACTTGTGAACATGAAACAAGTTCGAAACAGCAAGAAAGTTCAATCATGACCAGATTTAGTGTAAGTAATTATTCTAATTACTAGTCATGGAAAAAACTACAAAATGTATAACACGAGTAATGTAATAAGAACTTTCAGCATGTAAAAGGAATAACGAAGTCATATATGTATGAACCACTTATGCTCATATTATTTAAATTTCAAATACACACATAGACTTCCCAAATTGTAAAACTCCACCTCAATTTAAGCCATAAGGATGCATAACCCCTATTTCACTTTGGATGAATAAAAAACGAGTGAAATCCAAAGGTTTTGTGAAAATATAAGCCAATTGATGTTCGGTGTCTACATGGTGAAGCCCAATGTTTCCTTTTCAACATTTTCACGGAGGAAGTGATACCTAATGTCAATATGCTCAGTTCTAGAGTGTTGCACAAGGTTTTTAGCAATGCAAATGGCACTAGTGTTGTCACAAAACAATGGAACCCTATCTAAATCAACCTCATAATCCTTAAGTATTTGAACAATCCAAAGAATTTGTGAGCAAGCACTAGAAGTAGCTACATATTTAGATTCGGTCGTGGATTGTGCAACTGAATTTTATTGTCTAGAGTACCAAGCAACAAGTAAATTACCAAGAAAATGACAAGCACCCGAATTACTTTTCCTATCAATCATACAACACCCAAAAACAACATCAAAAAAAGCTTTGAAGGTAACGGTTGAGGAAGAAGGAAGAAAAATGCCAAATTCTTGAGTATCATATGTAAGTATCTAAGAATTCTTTTGATGGCTTGAAGATGTGAAGCGCGTTGGGGGACTAAAAATCTTGCACAAATACATACGTTGAATTGTTTGTCCAGTCTTGATGTCGTGGGGTACAAAAGTGATCCAATCATGCATTGATATTCTTTTTAATCAATGGGTCCATCCTATTCATCAAGTTCAAGTGTCATTGTTGTTCTCATTAGTGTATGAAGCGGCTTGCTGTTTTCCATGTTGAAACGACTGAGGACATCTTTTGTGTACTTCATTTGATGCACAAAGGTTCCCTCCTTAGTTTGCTTCATTTGCAGCCCCAAAATGTTTGTGAGTTCTCTCATCATACTCATTTAAAAATTTGAACTCATCATAGCTGAAAACTTGGACACAAGATTATGAGAAGCACAATCAAAGATAATATCATCCACATACACTTGAACGAATAATGAGTCATTGCCATGCTTAAGAATAGAAAGAGTTTTATATACTTTGACCATGGCAAACCCCTTTTCAAGTAAGAATGTTTTTAACCTATCATACCATGCTCTAGGGGCTTTTTTAAGACCATACAAAGCTTTGAACAGTTTATAAAATATGATTAGGAAAATCTGGATTTTCAAAACCTGGTAGTTGCTTAACATAAACTTCATTCATGTAGCCATAAACACAAGCACTTTTCACATCCATTTGATATAATTTGAAACCGTTAGATGCAGCAAATGCTAATAAAATTCTTATGGCTTCTAATGTAGCAACAGGAGTAAAAGTTTCATCAAAATCTCGACCGTCAAACTGTGTGAAACCTTGAGCAACGAACCTAGGCTTATTCCTAACGACAACCCCATCCTCAGTTTGTTTATTTCGAAACACCCATTTAGTTGCAATTAAATTGTGATCACGAGGTGGAGGTACAAATTTCTAAACATTAGTTCTTTTAAAATTTTCTTACTCTTTTTGCATAGCAATCATCCAAGATTTATTAGTGAATGCATGTGATATATCTTTGGGTTCAAAACAAGCAATAAAAGCAGAATGAGCATGAGAGTTTGGATCAAAAAATCTGGACCATGTGACTCGTTCGTGCAAGCTTCCAATAATTTGTTGTGGAGGATGAATTTCAAGATCCAAAGGGGAGTAGACACTTCATAGGCTTCTTATTCTTCAAGCTCATCACAAATCGATGAGCATGTGACTTGAGGACGATTTGGACTAGCATTGGTGGTCATCGGTGCTGGTTGTTAATCAAAATCAGGAGCTGGAACAATGTCATTAGTTGCTGAATTTTCGAGCAACAACACCACTTCCTCCTCATCTTCAACAAAAATACTCTCCCCTTGCGGATATGCATCTTGACCTGCAATATTAGAGCTAGTACCTGGGCTAGATTCATCAAAAGAAATCTTACAAGTCTCCACAATTTTGTTAGTGTCAAGTAAAAGCACATGGTAGCCCCTAATATGAGATGGATAATCAAGAAACATGACATCAACAGATCTAGCTTCATATTTATCAAGATTACCATGTTTCTTAACAATTTACAACCAAGAACCCTAAAGTGTGTGACACTAGGCCTATGTCCAAACAAGCTCATACGAGTTTTTTCCTAGCTTAGCTCGCAAGAAAACACGATTTAAGACATAACAAGTGGTTGCAATTGCATCAACCGAAAATTTTCTAGGAGTTTGATATTCATCAAGCATAGGCCTAGCCATCTAAACTAAGTTTTTGTTCTTTCTCTCTACAAAACCATTTTTTTAGGGTACAATGATAAAGAAGATTGATGATCTACTCCATTTTCAGCACAAAAGTGATCAACCGGTTGGTTTTTAAATTCAGTTCTATTATCACTTCTAATTGCTTTTAAAGATCCTAGGCGATCAAGTGAAAGCTAAAAACTAAACTTATAAGGTTACTAAAAGCTTTATTCTTAGATGTCATAAAGTAAATCCAAGAGTATCTAGAATAGTCATCAACAATTACAAGCATATACCACTTACATCCAAAAGAATGAACACGTGTGGGACCTACAGTGTCAAGGTGTAAAAGCTGTGCCGATGCTGTTGTCATGGTCATTGTGAGTGGAGCACGTGAACCTACAATCACTTTAGCATGTCTACAAGAAGAGCAAACAATTTATTTGTCCACTTTAAGCTTAGCTAAATCACGTATGCGATCAAGACCACTAACACGTGTGAGGTGATCAAAGCCTACGTGACCGAGTCTACGATGCCAAAAATATAAATCTTTGGATCATTAGCAACTATAAACCTATGCTTAGAGGATGACATGTCAAAATCATCTTTAATAACTCTTTCAAACTAAGACATAATAAACATAAGCTCACCATTTGAATCTATGACCTTGCAACAATTATTAGTTAAAACAATTTCAAGATTTTTATCTAGCAATTGTGAAACATAAATCAAGTTGTATTTCAATTTTTTAACAAGTGTCACATCTTTTAAAGTGTAGTGGTTATTTCCTCCAACCGAACCCTTAGCAATTATAGAAGTAGAAGAATTATTGGTAGAAGTAACATTCTCTACATGTGACACAAAAGAGAGCGAGGTGAACCATTCTTTGTTACGTGTCATTTGGCATGGGAAACCTGAATACACAAGCCAAATGTTCTCCTTCCTCAAACGTGTAACCTACATAGAAGCACAATACGTTGATGACTCAATACTGAGGTTAGTCAAAAGGCATTTAGGAATCTAGTACTGAGTTGCACAACTTCTAGCAAGAGTAACACACGAAAGTTAAGATAAAAAATCAGGTTCATGAGCCAAAATTTGAGAATTTTTGCACCCAACTACTGACCTATGAGGTGTGTTTTGCGTAGCACGAAAAATAGTAGGTTTGAGAGCAAAATTTGCAAGTTTTTGACTCATCACAGTAGGTTGCAAGCGCTTAACATTTGGTTCAGCACGTGCAGCAAGTTTTGCTTGATTGTTACGTTATCTAGCTAGTATTCTTTGCTTCTTTTCTAGTTTAGCTAGTCTATAACAAAAAACTATAACATGACCATCTCTACCACAGTAGGTACAATGAAAATTTACTTTGTGTTCATGTTTAGATGAGCAAGCCATATGTTTATTAACAATCGAATGGGACAACATTCCTTCAGACTTACAAACCACCTATTTTGTTTAGGGACTATTTTAATCAAACCACTTCCTAATGACTTAACAACCTTAGGTGGATGTGCCTTAGAATGAGCATGAGAATCAAAACCTAAATATGTTTTATCATTGCAAGTTTTAGAATAATTGTGCAGCAAGTTTAGATTTTATTCCCACTAGAAAACCGCTCTAGTGTCTTATGCATGTCATCAAGTTTAATAGACAGATCAAGGCAATTTTCACATTGAGTTTTTCCTTTTAATTTTCAATCAGAACAATATGTAACTTCATGAGAATGTAAAACATTGCTCAAAACAGAAATATCATTTACAGCATCATGTAGTTTCATATCAAGATCATCACAAGTAGAACAATGCAAATTAACTGTAGAACAGCTAGCATCTTTCATGTTTTTTATCAAGTGTGGAGGGTGTGTGCACTTCTTAAGGAAGACAATTGTTCATATACGAGTTCACATGAGGAACAAGAATCATCACTAAGAATCAAATATTTTAACCGATTAATTTCAGATTCTAGTGATTCAATTTCAATAGCATTGTTCCTAAGTTTTTTGTCATTTTTCTTAATTATAGCAGAAGCACGAAAAACACCATCAACAAATTCTTCGTATGAGTGGTTTACCTTATCGTTGTCATTGATACCTTCGGCCTCCTCCATACTTGAACTTGAGTTGTCCGGCATCAAACACATAGTTGCCAAATTGTCTTTATCTTCATCACTTCTGGAGTCCATATCGCTTGAGTTGTTATCGAGGAGTGCGGAGAGAATGTGTTATGCCACTTGCCGATTTGTAAAAGTCTTCTTTTTTGTGTTGTTGTTGCCAAAAGAGGACTTGAACTTATTTTGCTTTTCATCACGGGTAGAAGGACCTGAAAGGTTAGGTCAATCTATACGAAAATGTCATGTCTTACCACATCCAAAGCATCATTGAGAACCATCACTTCCTCTCCTTCTAGTTCTCACATTTTGCAATGCTTTTGAGAGAAGTGCTAGCTCCTCTCCTGGAAATTCATCAATCTGTTAAGGGTTAGAGAGACAATGAATCAATTGTACTACATGATGAAGATGGAATCGAACTAGGCATATGTCACGTTGTAAAATAAATGCAAGAGACTTGTTAGGATTTTTCCGTGATATAATGTCAAGTTCATGATTTTTTAACTTGGAATATAGAACATCTAATGTAAGTGTACTCATGACAGTGGATTCACAAATAGATGTAACTTTCATCTCCCAAATTGACATGTCTAATGCATTTAACAATTGCCTTGCATTTTCAGCATCTGAAAAATTAACATCGACACTACGCAAGTTGCTGAGAATTTTATTAAAGCGAGCAAAAAGGTCACATATCGCTCACTAGGTTGCATCTGAAAATGCATGTACTCTTTCTTGAACATGTCTTGACGTACCTTCTTGATCGTATTAAATGCTTCTTGGTAGTCACATAGTGCTTTCCACACATCATACGCATATCAGAGGTGTGCAACACGATTGAAGTCACTTTGGGTCAATCCTTGTAAGATCAAGTTACGTGCCTTGTTATGGTTGTCGATGTCTCTCATATTGGCAGCAGTAACTTCATCGTTTGGAGGCATGACAAAGCGCTCTAGTGTCCTATTAATATCATCAAGTTTCTTTGACAAGCCTATGCAATTTTCACATGAAGATTTTCCTTTTAGTTTGCAATTAGAACAATATTTAATTTCATGAGAATTTAAAACATTGTTCAATATAGAAATCTCATTCATAGCATCGTGTAGTTTCTTGTAAAGATCATCACAAGTAGAACAATGCAAAACAATTGTAGAACAGCAAGCATCTTTCAAGTTTTTATCAGTAATTGCAGCAGGATTTTTGTTCTTTTCAGTTTCAAGTTCGAGCTTATCAAGTGTGGAGGTGTGCACACTTCTTAAAGAGGACAATTGTTCATATATAAGCTCACATGAGGAACAAGAATCATCACTAGGAATCAAATATTTTAAATGATTAGTTTCAGATTCTTGTGATTCAATTTTTACAGCATTGTCCCTAAGTTTTTTGTCCTTTTTCTTAACTATAACAGTCTCACGAGAAATAGCATCACACACACTACCAGAGTTCCGGTTTATTGCGACGAAAAAAATCATTGCAATAGGTCAAAATTCGTCGTGATAGGTTGTTGTCGCAACGAAATAGAGCATCACGATAGTTTTTGAGACTCGTGGCGATAACAGCCGTGGCAATAGGTTATTGCGACGAATTGACATCCGTAGCAAATAGTATGGTATTGCAACGACTCTACATTCGTTGCAAATAGTATGGTATTGCAACGGTTTAACGTATTGCGACGATTTAACGTATTGCAATAAAAACAACGGTGTTGCAATGATACCACATTCGTGGAAAAAAGTATGGTATTGCAACGACTCCACGTTCGTGGCAAATAGTATGGTATTACAACGGTTTAACGTATTGCGACAATTTAACATATTGCATCCAAAATAACGGTGTTGCAATGATGCCACATTCGTGGCAAAAAGTATGGTATTGCAACGACTCCACGTTCGTAGCAAATAGTATGATATTGCAACGATTTAACGTATTGTGACGACTTAACGTATTTCAACGAAAATAACGGTGTTGCGACGATGCCACATTTGTAGCAAAAAGTATGGTATTGCAACGACTCCACATTCGTGGCAAATAGTATGGTATTGCAATGGTTTAACGTATTGCGACGATTTAACGTATTGCAATGAATAGTACGTTATTTGTGACGATTTCACATCTGTGGCGATAAGTACGTTATCACGACGATTTCATACTCGTGGCGGTATGGTATCGTGACATTTTCACAGGCGCGGCGAATAGTATGGTGTTGCAACGATTTCACATCTGTGGTGAATAGTACGGTATGGCAATGTTTTTAAATTCGTGGTGAATAGTATGGTGTTGCAATGATTTCACATCCGTGGCGAATAGTACGGTATCGCAATGATTTCACACTCGTGGCGAATAATATGGTATCGCAACGTTTTCACATCCCCGGCGAATAGTACGATATCGTGACGATTTCACACTCGTGGCGAATAATATTGTATTGCGACGTTTTCACTTTCGTGGTGAATACTATGGTGTTGCAACGATTTCACTTCTGTGGCGAATAGTATGGTATCGCGACGATTTCACACTCGTGGCGAATAATATGGTATCGCGACGATTTCAGAGCCGTGGCCAATAATACGGTATTGCAATGATTTCACGTTCATGGCGAATAGTACGGTATTGCAACAATTTCAAAACCGTGGCAACCGTATTGTATTGCAACGATTTTTGATGTATGGCAATAGCTTCGTAATGCAACATATTCAAATCTGTTGCAACAGGGTCGTAATGCGACGTTCTCTGGGTGGTGGCAATAGCAGTCTAGTGCAACACTTTTTTGGTCGTAGCCAAATGTTTGTAGTGCAACGTTTTATAATTTGTGGCAATAGCAAGCTTCCTATTGCAACAGTTTATTTTCGTCGCAATAATCTGTTAATGCCACGTTTTATAATTAGCGGCACTAGAATCCTAATGCACCAGGTTTGAAAATTAGTGGCAACAAAATCAATTTATTCGCACGCGATACGTCTGTCGACTTAACAACAAACATCCAGCAATTGATGCAACGCTCAAGGACCCTTGCGTCATTGCGAGACGATGTTATTTATAGTTTTTTCAGTTTGCAACATTGCACCCACTAAAATAGCACCGCGACGAGTTGTAGTATTAGGAATAGTTTCTTGAACAACCGGCTTCGACTTGGTACGAGCAGGAGCCTTTTGTGGAGTTGCTGCTAGCCGTTGCTGATTTTGCAAGGTCTCCATCATTCTGCGCATGTCTGCTAGCTCCTTTTCTTGCCGTGCAGAATTGGCTGCCATCTGAACATGTAAAGCCCGGACTTCCTGGTTGAGCTGATCATTTGCCTGCACGAAGCATCCATCTGGGAGGTCATATGATCATTTCTTCCTTCCAACTCTTGCACCAGAGTTTAGGTCTTCATTTCTATTTTGCAAGGATCGAACTTGCTGGCCGAGCTGGTCAGACATCTAGATACGCAGTCTTTTAGAAACATTAGGTTTAGCCATATAACCACGCCCCTGAAACTGTGATCCTCCAGAACCGGTTGCGGATATATAAGTAAACTGGAAGATGTTGTTTCTTTCCTCATCTGGGATTTGGACTCCCAGCTGAGCTTCCTTGACGTTGATTTGGGCACGTGTCTGGGTCTATATACAAAAAGAAAAGTCACATGTACATTGCAAATATTTATTTAAATGGGGACTGTTTGAAGTGTTTCTCACATGTACAGCTTCTGCCTGGTCGTTTGCCCATTGACCGTTCTTCACATGACTTGCCTCCCACAGTTCTATGTCATCGGGTTCTTTTCCGGTCTCTGGGTCTCGCTACATCAAATACAAGTAAAATTTGATTGAATGATTGCAGTGCAAAGTAAAAGCATGATTTAGTTTTCATACCTTCTTGTAACTAAGTTGGGCGTAGAATTTCGAGCCAAGCAAGTGTTTTGTCTTTTGAGTACTTCGATTTTGTGAATTAGTTCTGCTTATTGACTGCAATTTTAAGAATTAATTTCGTGAATGGGTGTTATCAAATAGTTTTTGTAGGATGTGAAGGTATTAGAAAGCTAGCTGACCTTGAATCGCTCGGACCCAAAATAGTCCATAAGCGCCAACCAATCAGAATCTCTTACGTCAATAGGCTTGTTTTGTATACGTTCCTCACCGGTCGAATACTTCTTATAGGTGGCATGCAATGTTGATCGCCACCCCTTGTAGCGCTCACCAGCAATCTTCAATATTTTTCTTCTGGTATCATCTGTGTCCTCCAAGTCCTAGGCATTCTGTACATTGTATATCACACTGTTATAAACGTACAAGATGGAGGTCGCTAGAAAAAAATACTTACGTGGGGTGTCACACCACTAACCAGAATGTCTCTCACTATTTCGCTCTTCGAAGTATCGCCAACCTATGCCCACTTCCTTACACCAGTGAGGGGTGCATTTTTTTATTGTAATAACCACATCATTGACAAAGTGCCGCTGATTAGGACCAACAGCAGCACCCAACCTATCGGACCACTGAATTTGTAGCTTCCGATTCTGATCATTCGTTCTATTTGCAAATGCTAGATAGCGCAATTCAGCAACCTTAAGTCCTATAGCCACCCCTCTTCCAAACTTCTTTCCTTCTATTAGTGTCATTTAAACGGTAAACGTTTAAAGCAAATTAGCAACTGACCAGGCCTAGTATCATGTACAAATAGTGTGAAAGAAGAAGTCTGATGTTTTACCATCTCCAGGACGAGTGCGGCAAATACGAGCGTGGGAACACCGCGTCCCAACAGGATTTTGCTCCATATTGGGCGATGCATCGACTTGTTGACTTCTTTGTTGCTGTTCATACCCTACAATCAGGCATCAGGAAGTAGTCAGTGGCACTACAGCACTCGTAGTACTGCAGGAGATTTTTAGTCCAGCTGCGAAGCAGGCAAGACAGTAGCTGGCGATGCTAGAGAAAGAGAGGGTTCGCCGGGTCACTGCTACAATAAGCCTCATCACAGGCGGCTCCAAACCTATTATCACAAACGGCTTTTAAAACTGCCTGAAACGAAGAGTCTGTGATAATCTGCAATTTCACAGGCGGAGAAGTGATACCGCCTGTGAAGAGACATTATCATAGGCGGTTCTTTACTTAGGCTAGCCGCCTGTGAAGACACATTATCATAGACGGTTCTTTACTTAGACTAGCCGCCTGTGAAGATACTTTATCACAGGCGGGTCGTGCAGCATATATAACCGCCTGTGATAAATGTCTTATCACAGACTGGTATTAAAGCATAACTAACCTCCTATGATAATGTGTCTTCACAGACGGGTATTGAAGCATAACTAACCGCCTATGATAATGTGTCTTCACAGGCGGGTATTGAAGCATAACTAGCCGTCTATGATAATATTGTTATCGCAGACGGACGTTTACCTACATCAGCCGTCTGTGAAGACCCTTTAACGCAGCCGGTTTCTACCATAACAGTCACCGCCTGTGAAAATTAGGTTATCACAGATGTTTTTTTACTTGTATCTAGCCTCCTGTGATAATTGTTTTTCACAGTCATGCCTAGCCGTTGGTTAATAACCGCCTGTGATAAGGTATACCTATGCAGTACTACTGCTGTTATTTCTAATTTCCAGGTCAATTCAATATAATCACAGAACAAAAAAACAACAATATCATCACAGAACAAAAGTCAACAATATTATCATCACATAAGTCAATTTCACTAAAACAATATACATATGTACAATTTACAGATACAATTCATCTCAAAGTTTACAAGTTTTCACTAAAAACTGTTTCTATTGGCATAGTCGCAAAGTTCTGGCACATCAGCTGCTCCATCATTCTTATCATAGAACTTCCCTTTTTTGTGCAAAATTTTGCGACGAATGAACTGACAGAGTTCAGAAGCAATCCTGTTGGCTCCTCCATCAGGAATACTTCTAAAAACCGGCCATTCTTCGTTCAGATTCTTCGTGTGCTGCAATATAACACATAACAAGGTTTAGAATGTGTTGGTTTGAACAATCTCAAAGTATAGATAAAAGTGAGAGTATACATGAACTTATTTGGTATTTTTGGAGGAGTTGTACTATGAGCAATTGTTTTGAAGTTGGAATCAAAATATGAAAAATAATGTTTCTGGTAATATTGAACAGCAGAGAATATAAGCATTAAACTATGCTAGTTACAATGAAAATGAAACACAAAAGTAAGAAAATAAGGTATCGACAATAAGGATAACTTACATCCTCACGATTCACTCTATATATGCCGGCGGTCCGAAGATGCTCGCATACATAATACCCGCATAAGACACTCCCAGCTAGCTGCTTCAGACAAGCATAATACATTTTAATGTTCAATGCATTCGTATTAGGAGGTCTCTGACCGCCAAGCTATTCCGCGTAAAACCGCCAAGCACTGTAATACAAGAAATGTCATATAAAACTTGTCAACACATTCTAAATGTGCGTAAATTAAAATTATTGAATAAACGTACAGTTTCAAAATGGAAAGGAAATCTTTGTAACGATCTGGTGAGAAATCGGCCGAGTCCAAGACTGTTGTCATTCCCTGTGTTGGCTTGATGAAGATCATTATGTAGTGATTACTGCAAACATACAAAAACACGTGTTAACAATTACCAATAATTACTATTTCAATGTCATGTGTCGAACTTACTCGAAGTGGTACGGAGCCTTTACGAAGTCCATGCCGTCTCTGACAAAGTTAAACATCGCATGTCCTATGTAAGCTGCAACTTTTGTCTTTCTATCCTTCTTAAGTTTTGCAATTGCTTTTTCAAAATCTCTTTTGTTCATGTGTTTGTACTATCCTGAGTCTCGATTCGCCTGGACATCGAATAGCGACTTTGCAATCCTAGTAGGGTCAAGGATACCTGTCTTGTGCTCCAACTTTTCATTATCCATGTATTGCATCCTATTGAAGAAGTCCAGAATTGTTATAATCTAATGCGTATGCGTGTAGTAAGAAAAGCAAATACAAAATATTAGAGCACTTACAAGCACTAGACGAGCAGCAGGTTGATTTCGAGCATGCCCCGGTAGAAAAGGGAATGCAACTCTTCAGATAAAATGACTCGTTTATCTACTCCAGTGCTCCAGAATGCTGCTTTTGGAATACGAAATGTGACGCAATTAAGACCATATTTTGTGCTGGCAGTGATGTACCACTCATGCATTCTTCTGAGCAGGACGAGTTGTTTGCTAAGTTGTACCGATGTCATGAACGCCTTTCCATTCGCAAATTTAGGAGGAACATCCTCAAGCTTGTATATTGGAACTCCTGGTTTAACTAAAGCCGTCCGCCGATTATACATGACACCGTCTTCTTCCCACTCCTCGATATCTTCTAATGTTGGCTCATGAGAAGAACGAGATGCACTCGATTTTCTAACATTTTCCTTCATAGCTTCCAAATACCTTGACACTTCTGATGAAGGTTTATTAATTTCGTATGAGCTAACTTTGATAGGCACTGATGATCGAGGAGTAGTGGTCGGAAGTTGGACACTGGCTTGTTGTTGAACCTGTTGTTCAACTGATTGCTCTTTACTCCCAGCAGTTGGCTCTAGTACTACTTCAAGTTGTTGCTCAACTGGTTGCTCTTTACTAGCAACAGCTTGCTCTGGTACTGCTTGAAGTTGTTGTCCAACTTGTTGCTCTTGGATATCATCCTTGCTGAGACATAGGGGGAGTGGATCTTCCCGGACTGGGAGTGGATCTTCCTCATGCACTTGCACCTTAGAAGATGGGGTTGCAGTATTTGGAGATGCGACGGGGCTAGAAATTGGCTCATCGTCCAACACGATATCGCGTCGGTGCCAAAGGATTAATTGGTTGATAACCTGCCCCAGAGTCGCGATCCCCTCAGGTGTGACGTGGTCTATTTCATAATCTTCATAATCATTATCAATGATCTGAAGAACTTGCACCACAGCATAATACAACAGAAGTGGATTCCCGTTGAAGTCACGATCAGGCTTTGCCATAGCAGTGGCAACCTGTTTGGTTTTGTTCCCTGCTCTGCCTATCGGGACAAGAAGACGACAAGATTTATCGTTAGCAATATCATCGACAGGGAACTTATGGGTTGACCCTGAGCCTGGCACGGAACCAACGCTGCTAGGGTAGGCAGTTGGAGATACTAATTGCTCCTTTTGCACCGGAACCATCACTGTACTCGGTGCCACTAGTTGTCCTGATTGTCTAAGTTGTTGCATTATTTCTTGCATATTTTCTTTGACCTTTTGAGCAATCGTTTCATCAAGTGTTTTCTTAAACTTCTCACATCTTCTAGATGTGTCTTTATCTTTATGGAAACCATCTAGCCAAGACATTTGAGAAGAGACCGCTCGAACCCATCCGCTGTGTTCAGGGTTTCCTAAGATAGCAGTAAGTTGGTCATTCTCCATCTTCGGCTTGAAGAGACCCTTCTGTTGCTTTTCAATTACTTCTTTCATTTTATCCTCTACTTCATTCAGAGAGTTGGGCTATTCAAGTTTGCCCTCGCTGGTCAAACCTGACCGAGCAAAGACCCAGCGTTGGGTTCGCTCATCGCACCCTTCTAATGGGTGAGGATTGCCCTTACTAGTAATTTCGTCTAATATCTTATTCCATTTATGGACTTTGGGGGCATATCCGGCAGACCCCAAGTGATGATGGTATTTGTTCTTTTTTGCAAGCTCTGACCTAGTTGCACTTAGAGCTTTAGCATCAAGTGTGCTCTTTTGACGAACAAACTCTTGCCACTTAGCTTGTGTGACTTTTCCCATCTTCCTCGGGCTAGGGACCTTATCGTCCTTAACATAAGCATTCATTTCACTCTTCCAGCATCAAAACTTCTTGCCGCAAGAGACCAATGTTGCTTTCTTTACAGCTTCTTTTGTGCCTTTCGGGAACTTGAATTGTTTCTTTATCTTTTCCCACAACTCATTCTTGGTCTGCTCGGGTAATTTCCTCCAATTCTCGGTTGTGATCGGCACAACCTCCCTAACAAGAAAACCACATGCATTACGGTACTTGGTAACTGAATCCAGTGGTTCTTGGGGAAGCCCACCTAGACTGACCCTTGTTATGTACATGATGCGGTCCAATGGACCCTTATTGGGACCTCGTTGCCCTCGTTTCCGCTTGAGTGAAGCTGAGGATTCATCCATTGGAGAACCTTCTGCGGTTTTAGGAGCCGATGTCACCTCATTGTCTTCGCGATTAATCTAGGTAGAAAAAAATTATAAGACTTTGTATACTTGACAACCAACATTAACTTGAACTGCTGAAGTTAGGATTCGTGATCCATACCTCGTCGGCATGATCATATTCTGGGTCTAGATCCACTGAAGTCTTTTTAATTTTTATATTCGAAAAAGGATCCGATGGACTATGATAGGAGCCTAAACTGCTGGAGTCAGTAAACTCCATATTGTCTCCTTTGTTGTTACTACCAGGACCAGTCTTCTTAGAGCTTTCCATGCTAGATCTAATAAGACAAAAAATCTAATAAATGGCATATTAACTCTACATGAAGTGTTGCATGAATAAAAAGATGGAAGCATTCTAGGATTTGATAAGGCATTCTAGGGTTTAAGGCGACTGACCAAAAGGTTCCTATACATTGCGAGGGTGACAAGCATGTTAAAGTTGATCACCAGTAATGGCAGTTTTATCTTTTTATTCTAAATAGCCTAGCTTCGTTCAGAGTAGCTGCAGGCGAGAAGAGACACTCTTTTTCAGCAATCATCTCTACAACCGTGGGATTTGCACGGTAAAAAAGATAAAAGACCCACATTCTCAAACGAATCAGGAATCCGAAAACATTCGCCAAAATCTAATCCGTGTGTGCCCGACCGCACCAAATGGGCTCATCATGGCAGTAAGTTCAGCCATCATGAAAGGAATTACGTACCCCACATATGATGGCACCAAGGATTTCTGGGATGGTCAATTGTCCTGGCTGTTTAGAAAACAGGACAGGGAAGTTGGCGCCTCCTATAGTGATAAACTTGGTGAGTTCTAGAGGTCCACGAGGTTTAGGTGACTTGATCAAGTCTGGGCATATGAAAACTTTGGTGGAATATTTCTCATAGGATGGGATTAACCAGGTCGAGGGGTTGGGCGCTTATTCTTGAAATCCCCTTCATGTGACTCCAAATCCTATATGGATTGTAACTCAATTCATACTAGGACTAGGACTGGTTCCTAAACTGAATCTGACTCCTAACTCTATTCAGAGTAGGACTCTACTAATATCGTTAAGGACGAAATCTGCTTTATCTAGAACAATCATATACCCCTAGACTGGTGTTTCTGCAACTTTGTCCAAAGTCCAAGTTCGACTCCTATACTGGGTGCACCAGATACCCAGATCATCCAACAAAAATGAAGTCCCAATATATCTAGTTTGATACAAATGGTGCTAACAAATCATAAATGGGTACATAAACTTTTTTCTTGTGAAATGCCTTAATATTAAGCTGAGTTCAATAATGGGATACATAATTGTTTTAACGCATGCAACCCTTCTATAATTCTTCACATCATCATGATTGAATAAGCTATTCAATAAACAAACTCATAGTCATATAACAGCTACACTATCAGCAAGAATTATTCAACATAGTAATATATCATTCTCCAAAGGATAAGATACATATATGTTTATTGTACATGTTGCTGGAACTGCTGCTGCGTAGAATTGATGGAAGTACACCGACAACCCAAGGATGCCTACCCACTGAACCCTAACCAAAGATGCCACCGAACATGACAATTTTTCGAATTCCACTGAACCCTAACCAAGGATGCCTACCATTTTCCAATTCCCGAACCCTAACCAAGGATATGCAAGGCGGCGGCGAGGGCGGGGAGGGAGGCAGCACGGCGAAGGAGGATGGAAGGTCGAAGGGTTTAGGGTTTACCTTGAAGCTCGGCGGCGACGGCAATGGCTTCGCTCAGCGTACCTGGAAGTGACTAGGGCGAAGCTCGGCGACGAAGGCGAAGCTCGGAGATGGCGAAGCTCGGCGGCGTAGCTAGAACTGACGAGGGTGAACTCTTGGTGGCAAACGAAATTTTGGCAGCCTAACGGCGTCTAAGTGTTTCGCCCGGGTTAGGTTTTTCCAACGCTGCCGAGGGGTATATATAGACTCCCATTTTCTCAGGCGGATTTTAAGTACCGACCGCCTGAGAAGATTGTTACCTCAGGCGGGTTTTACTTACCAACCGCCTGAGAAGATACAATTATCTCAAACGGTTGGTTAGTAACACCCGCATGAGATAAACATGGGCCTGTGAAGATATTTACTTCTTCTTAATTAATATGTGTTCATAATTTGATGAACGCCTACATAAAGACCCCTCACCAACCGTCTATGAAGACGTGTCAACGACCGTGCGTGACCTTTCTTTTCCCTGAGACACGACCTTTCAATGTGAGGTAAACCAACAGCTCCATCTTCCACTCCGCGCGGCCTTAAAGACGCGCTATCACCCGTTAGTTCTCCACAAGCGCATCACTCACTTTGAATCCTCTTGTTTTCTTCGTCTTCCTCCGCTCCGATGACCCAACACCACTATGGCCGACCTTCCGCCACTAAGCCCTTCGAGGGAGCCACCTTGCAAGAAACTATGTTGCAGCTCCCCCGAGAAGATCAACACCGAGCAGTGCCTCCTCATGGCGCGAGAGGCGTACAACAATACGTCTCGCGCCATGAGTGCCATGGGGCTGGGTACCCTTCCAGAGTATCCTGGAATGGGTACCATGGGCCACTACCTCTACGCCCTCACGGGGGTGGCTGATCGTCTCGACATTCTGTTCGCGACGATGGCCCAGGTTCTTGGCCCCGAGGGCCGTAGAATGCTGGTGGAGGCGACGGCTAGCAACCTCGGAGTTGCACCGCCGGTGCAGCCGGTGCAGCCGGCCCTGCCTCCTGTTGCACCGGTGCCAGAGTTGCCGCCGGAGGACGAGGAGGAGGAGGAGGAGGAGGAGGAGGAAGAGGAGTAGGAGTAGGATTTAATTAGTTTTTCTCTTTGTTGTTTTTAGTTGCTTCTGTTTTGTAAATTTTGTTAATGAATGAAATCTATCTTTGTTAATCTATCTGATTGAATATTACTTGTGTATCTTGTGTGTTCTTGTGTAAATATTGTGCATCTTGTGTAAATGAATGTGTAGTGTTTTCATCGTTAATTAAAACACGTCTCAGAAGAAGATTATCTCAGGCGGTTGGTAAGTAATACCCGCCTGAGATAAACATCTTCTCAGACGGTTGGTAAGTACCAACCGCCTGTGAAGATATTTACTTCTTCTTAATTAATATTCTTGATTAAATGTGGTCCTTTAAAAAGGCAAAAATTCACTTTATTGTAATATTATTGATAAGTAAAGGTTACCATTAAATTTCACTTCATAAATCCTTTGAAATTGGTCAGAACATATCGTTAAGGACGAAATCTGCTTTATCTAGAACAATCATATACCCCTAGACTGGTGTTTCTGCAACTTTGTCCAAAGTCCAAGTTCGACTCCTATACTGGGTGCACCAGATACCCAGATCATCCAACAAAAATGAAGTCCCAATATATCTAGTTTGATACGAATGGTGCTAACAAATCATAAATGGGTACATAAACTTTTTTCTTGTGAAATGCCTTAATATTAAGCTGAGTTCAATAAT
Organism: Tuctoria greenei; assembly: GCA_036927565.1. NCBI lineage: Eukaryota > Viridiplantae > Streptophyta > Magnoliopsida > Poales > Poaceae > Tuctoria > Tuctoria greenei. The sequence continues at coordinate 168,840,491 of JAYESD010000008.1, read as the reverse complement.
GGGATACATAATTGTTTTAACGCATGCAATCCTTCTATAATTCTTCACATCATCATGATTGAATAAGCTATTCAATAAACAAACTCATAGTCATATAACAGCTACACTATCAGCAAGAATTATTCAACATAGTAATATATCATTCTCCAAAGGATAAGATACATATATGTTTATTGTACATGTTGCTGGAACTGCTGCTGCGTAGAATTGATGGAAGTACACCGACAACCCAAGGATGCCTACCCACTGAACCCTAACCAAAGATGCCACCGAACATGACAATTTTTCGAATTCCACTGAACCCTAACCAAGGATGCCTACCATTTTCCAATTCCCGAACCCTAACCAAGGATATGCAAGGCGGCGGCGAGGGTGGGGAGGGAGGCAGCACGGCGAAGGAGGATGGAAGGTCGAAGGGTTTAGGGTTTACCTTGAGGCTCGGCGGCGACGGCAATGGCTTCGCTCAGCGTACCTGGAAGTGACTAGGGCGAAGCTCGGCGACGAAGGCGAAGCTCGGAGATGGCGAAGCTCGGCGGCGTAGCTAGAACTGACGAGGGTGAACTCTTGGTGGCAAACGAAATTTTGGCAGCCTAACGGCGTCTAAGTGTTTCGCCCGGGTTAGGTTTTTCCAACGCTGCCGAGGGGTATATATAGACTCCCATTTTCTCAGGCGGATTTTAAGTACCGACCGCCTGAGAAGATTGTTACCTCAGGCGGGTTTTACTTACCAACCGCCTGAGAAGATACAATTATCTCAAACGGTTGGTTAGTAACACCCGCATGAGATAAACATGGGCCTGTGAAGATATTTACTTCTTCTTAATTAATATGTGTTCATAATTTGATGAACGCCTACATAAAGACCCCTCACCAACCGTCTATGAAGACGTGTCAACGACCGTGCGTGAACTTTCTTTTCCCTGAGACACGACCTTTCAATGCGAGGTAAACCAACTGCTCCATCTTCCACTCCGCGTGGCCTTAAAGACGCGCTATCACCCGTTAGTTCTCCACAAGCGCATCGCTCACTTTGAATCCTCTTGTTTTCTTCGTCTTCCTCCGCTCCGATGACCCAACACCACTATGGCCGACCTTCCGCCACTAAGCCCTTCGAGGGAGCCACCTTGCAAGAAACTATGTTGCAGCTCCCCCGAGAAGATCAACACCGAGCAGTGCCTCCTCATGGCGCGAGAGGCGTACAACAATACGTCTCGCGCCATGAGTGCCATGGGGCTGGGTACCCTTCCAGAGTATCCTGGAATTGGTACCATGGGCCACTACCTCTACGCCCTCACGGGGGTGGCTGATCGTCTCGACATTCTGTTCGCGACGATGGCCCAGGTTCTTGGCCCCGAGGGCCGTAGAATGCTGGTGGAGGCGACGGCTAGCAACCTCGGAGTTGCACCGCCGGTGCAGCCGGTGCAGCCGGCCGTGCCTCCTGTTGCACCGGTGCCAGAGTTGCCGCCGGAGGACGAGGAGGAGGAGGAGGAGGAGGAGGAAGAAGAGGAGTAGGAGTAGGATTTAATTTGTTTTTCTCTTTGTTGTTTTTAGTTGCTTCTGTTTTGTAAATATTGTTAATGAATGAAATCTATCTTTGTTAATCTATCTGATTGAATATTACTTGTGTATCTTGTGTGTTCTTGTGTAAATATTGTGCATCTTGTGTAAATGAATGTGTAGTGTGTTCATCGTTAATTAAAACACGTCTCAGAAGAAGATTATCTCAGGCGTTTGGTAAGTAATACCCGCCTGAGATAAACATCTTCTCAGACGGTTGGTAAGTACCAACCGCCTGTGAAGATATTTACTTCTTCTTAATTAATATTCTTGATTAAATGTGGTCCTTTAAAAAGGCAAAAATTCACTTTCTTGTAATATTATTGATAAGTAAAGGTTACCATTAAATTTCACTTCATAAATCCTTTGAAATTGGTCAGAACATAAAAAACATAAAACAAATGATATTTTTCATTTTTCTATCTTGATGAATATAATGCTTTTTACATTTATTTTTTCAGTGGACATTTTTACTCATCATACCAACCTCTATGAATTTTTTTAGATTTTTTTAAATTTTTTTGAATCAATGTGTGTTCATAATTTGATGAATGCCTCATATGTATATGAGCATTTAGTTAGAATGGTGGATAATTTGAAGTTTGACATGTTGGAATGCTTTTAAAAAAATTAAAAAAATTCATACATGTATATATTATACATATATGTCCATACCAACAATTTTGATTGAAGGAACTTTTTTTTATGAGATACACAAATGTGAATAATATGTGAGTAGAAATTAATTTGATATTTACCAAAACATTACAATGTCAGCTATACAAGTTTTAAAAATATTTTGTTCAGGTGGTAGATGTTAATTTTATACAAATGTAGAAGAAAGAATCATCGAATTTGGACACAATTTGCAGAATCTAAACATGATTTATATTGGAATCTAAAAAAAAAATAAGCAAGGGATAAGGAAACTGAAGAACAGTATCGGGAATTATCTCAGACGGTTGGTAAGTAATACCCGCTTGAGATAAACATCTTCTCAGACGGTTGGTAAGTACCAACCGCCTGTGAAGATATTTACTTCTTCTTAATTAATATTCTTGATTAAATGTGGTCCTTTAAAAAGGCGAAAATCCACTTTCTTGTAATATTATTGATAAGTAAAGGTTACCATTAAATTTCACTTCAGAAATCCTTTGAAATTGGTCAGAACATAAAAAACATACAACAAATGCTATTTTTTATTTTTCTATCTTGATGAATATAATGCTTTTTTCATTTATTTTTTCAGTGGACATTTTTACTCATCATACCAACCTCTATGAATTTTTTCAAATTTTTTTAATTTTTTTGAATCAATGTGTGTTCATAATTTGATGAATGCCTCATATGTATACGAGCATTTAGTTAGAATGGTGGATAATTTGAAGTTTGACATGTTGGAATGCTTTTAAGAAAATTAAAAAAATTCATACATCTATAAATTATACATATATGTCCATACCAACAATTTTGATTGAAGGAACTTTTTTTTATGAGATACACAAATGTGAATAATATGTGAGTAGAAATTAATTTGATATTTACCAAAGCATTACAATGTCAGCTATACAAGTTTTAAAAATATTTTGTTCATGTGGTAGATGTTAATTTTATACAAATGTAGAAGAAAGAATCATCGAATTTGGACACAATTTGCAGAATCTAAACATGTTTGAGCATTTATATTGGAATTTAAATAAAAAAGAAGCAAGGGATAAGGAAACTGAAGAACAATATCGGACATTAACTCAGACGGTTGGTAAGTAATACCCGCCTGAGATAAACATTTTTGAAACTAGAAGAAGATAATTAACGGCCTGAGAAGATGTTAATAACTGACGTGCCGCACGAGATCTGCGGAGAAGTTAAGAAGCCGTGGTGCAAGGACGCGTGCGCGATGTTCCACATGGATACCAGAGAGACGGAAGGATCTCTAAAGATCGTCTTCCACAGTGGTTTAATTGTGTGCCGCACGAGGTCTGCAAAGAGTTCAATGCGCAGGAAACGAACTGCTCCCTCGTCTACTCCGCACAGACCATATATAAGGCGCGTCATCGGTTATGTACAAGCACAGAACTTTTGCACTCCTTTCTTCTTCTTCCATCGTTCCACCTCCTAGCCCGGCGCCGACGAACCACCACAGCCATGGCCAACCTTCCGCCTCCTAGCCCGCCGAGGCAGCCACCCTGCAAGCGGATACGCTGCAGCTCCCCCGAGAGGGTGAATGACGACCAGCGCGTTCCACCGCCGGTGCAGCCGGAGCCACCGGTACAGCCGGAGCAATCGGCTCAGCCGGAGCAGCCGACCCACTCTCCTGCTGCATCGTCGCCGGAGGAGGAGGAGGAGGAGGAGGAGGAGGAGGAGGAGGAGGAGGAGGAGGAGGAGGAGGAGGAGGAGGACGACGACAACGACGATGATGACGACGACGACGATGATGACAATGATGACGACGGCGACGACGACGGCGACCACAACCATGGTGAGGACGATGATGAGTCGGAGGAGGACCGCTTGGCGTGGTTTGAGAAGTTGGCGGAGAGGGCGGAGGAGGCGGGGCCGTAGTGTAGTTTTAGGAGTTCTTGTACATGTTTAGCTTCAATTCTGTTCTTGTACATATTTCTTGTGTTTGGTAATATATATAGGTGTTCATTCGTGTCAATGAATACTGGTGTGTTAGAATTTCTGGATTCCAATCAAGTGAATTTTCTCTAAATGCTCATATGTATATGAGCATTTAGTTAGAATGGTGGATAATTTGATGTTTGACATGTTGGAATGCTTTTAAAAAAATTAAAAAAATTCATACATGTATAAAATATACAAATATGTTCATACCAACAATTTTGAGTGAAGGAACTTTTTTTTATGAGATACACAAATGTGAATAATATGTGAGTAGAAATTAATTTGATATTTACCAAAACATTACATGTCAACTATACAAGTTTTAAAAATATTTTGTTCAGTTGGCATTATCTCAAGCGGTTGGTAAGTAATACCCGCCTGAGATAAACATCTTCTCATGCGGTTATTAAGTACCAACAGCCTGTGAAGATATTTACTTCTTAATTAATATTCTTGATTAAATATCTTTTAAGACGGTTGGTAAGTAAAACCCGCCTGAGATAAAGTTAAAAACCGCCCGTGAAAAACCGATGTCTATATAAGGACCCCTCACCGCAGTCAAAATGCAACTCTGGAGAATTTATATCGACACCGCAAGGCTGTTGAATTTCCCCTGCGTCGCGCCGCCGCTCCGCCGCCCAGCCCATACTGCCGCGCTGCTGCTCAACCCCGCACCGCCACTTCTCCACCCAGCCGGCCCACCGTGCTGACGCCTCCCCACCGTGCCGACGCCTCTGCAAGGTAAATGTAATTTCCTTACTTTTTCTTTGTATATTTTCATTAGCTGATAAGCTGTTTGTTTTGTGTGTTCTGGTATATGGATTCTGTCCTTTTGCATGTGTAAGCACTGTATGGATTGTGTTCTTGTATATTGATGTATGGACTATATGGATTGTTTCCTTTTTGTACCTATTATGTGACATAAATATGATGTTTAATTAATAGATGCTACTGTAATATATATAAGATGCATGAAGTTTACCCGAACTTGTAATTGTAGTTTTATGTGTTTTCCTTTTCAATATGCTACTTGTGTGTGCGTACCTCCTGCTTGCATATATTTTGAAGGAGTGATTAGGGTCAGCTTTCTAAGGGGATGGTTTTATAACTCACCCATTTAGTTACCATCGTTGGAGGGGATCTGACGTCAAGATATAACGGACCAGATCCCACCCAGACCTAGCCCATGCTGTTGGGCCTGTTTCCCCCTTTGACTCCGTCCGCCTCAAGACGTCGCCCGTCACCTACATTAGTCGCCCTAATCATACTTGTTATGTCTCCGTAAATTTATTTTATAGAAGACCTTTAGAGAATATTTGTTTCCAAATTTTGTAAATCTGACAAAAATTATATTATTGAAGCATGGATTGTCGAGCGTGGATGTATAACATGCCAAGACCCGATCCTATGTACATTCATAATGTTGCAAATTTTATTGAAGCATCCAAGAGACATGCGAAGTTGCAAAAGATAGATGACATATTATGTCCATGTATCGACTGCGAAAATAAGATTGCTTGGACGGATACTATAGTAATCCAATCTCATTTGGTGAAAAGAGGTTTCAAAAATAACTACACAATATGGACAGAGCATGGTGAGTTAGATACAAATGATGTGGATAAAGATGATGAGAGAGGCTCAGATGATGATAATGTTCATATCGATGATGGTAGTGACAATCAAGCTGGTGATGATGATGATGATGAGTTCGATTGTAAGGAGATGTTGCGTCACATTGAACCATATGTACTGACTTCTATGGGAGCAAGCAAAGGTTTAAGTAAAATGGAGACATTGCAGAATGCGGCGACAAAGCTTTTATATGATGAATCAAACGGTTGTGATAAAGAGTTTACTACATTGCGTGCAGTCTTAGAACTACTAAAGTTGAAAGCTACGCACGGATGGTCCGATTGTAGTTTCTCTGATCTTTTGAATCTTCTGGCAGAAATTCTTCCAAATCCAAATAAACTTCCCAGAAGCACTTATAAAGCGAAGAAACTTCTTTGCCCGATTGCACTAGGTGTGACAAAAATACACGCTTGTGTGAACCATTGTATTCTGTATCGCAAAGAGCATGAGCTCGCAACTAGATGCCCCATTTGTGGTGTCAGTAGATATAAGAAGGACTACAATCACGAGTATGTTACCAACATGAAAAAGACTCAGAAGAATAAGAAGTTTATTATTGGCCCTGAAGGTGACGATGACGATACTTCTGGCGATGCAGACGGGAAGAATAAGAGAAAAATTCCTGCCTTGGTGATGTGGTACCTTTCGGTAATTTATCGCTTGAAGCTTTTGTTCACAAACCCTAGGGAGGCTGAACTTATACGTTGGCATTCCAAGCAACGCAAGAAGAATGAAAAACATATACGACACCCTGGTGATGCAACACAGTGGAAAATTTTCAATATTCAATATCCAAAATTTTCGAAGGAAATCAGAAATGTGAGGTTTGCCTTGGGTACAGATGGAATGAATCCGTTTGGTGAAAAAAGGAGCATACACAGCACATGGCCCGTGGTCTTAATGATGTACAACCTACCGACATGGTTGTGTCACAAAAGGAAATATATCTTATTATCTGTTCTTATCCAACGTCCGAAACAACCCGGCATCAAAATTGATGTGTTCTTGGAACCTTTAATGGAAGATATGGCGAAATTGTGGAATGAAGGGGTACATACATGGGATGAGTACAAGCGGGAGTATTTCACGCTAAGAGCAATGATATTCGTTACCGTGCATGATTATCCCGGATTGTTTACATTATTAGGACAAATGAAAGGGAAGAAAAGTTGCGTTAGGTGCGTGGATAGAACTGGATTTCTATACCTCACTTCATCCAGAAAGACGGTGTACATGTGACATCGACGGTTCTTGACAGATACACACAACTATAGGAAGATGAAAGAACAATTTGATAACAAAATCGAAAAAGATACTGCACCGAAACCTTACAGTGGAAAACTTGTGTTTGAATTGGTCAAGAACATTCATATTGCTTTTGGTAAGGGAAAAAATAGTAAAGGAATTAAGAGAAAGAACAGTACATCTTCGGATGATACAACTGACATGGCTTTCAAGAAGCAATCAATTTTTTCAAGTATCTTCCGTATTGGAAGAATCTGGAATTTTGCCATAGTATTGATTTGATGCACGTTACAAAGAATGTATTTGACAGCATCATTGGGACCTTGCTGGACATGCCGAGGAAAACAAAGGACGGATTAAATTCACGTATGGACCTAGTAAATCTTGATTTGAGACCAGAGCTTCATCCAGTAGAAAAGGTGAACGGGAAGCATTACCTTCCCCCAGCCAGCTACAACTTGACTCTAGAAGAGAAAAAAGCAATTTGCGAATGCTTGTGTGGGATCAAAGTGCCCACGAGTTTCTCATCCAATATCCGCAAACTAGTCTCGATGAAAGACTTGTCTTTATTCGGTTATAATTCTCATGACTGTCACATGATGATGACAATTTTCCTTGCCATTGCAATACATCACACGTTTGTGTTACTTCTTCAATGCAGTATCGCAAAAGGTGATAGCACGTGAAGATTTAGACTATCTGAAAACATACATCTTCGAGACAATGTGCAAGCTTGAGATGTGTTTCCCACCATCCTTTTTTGATATGCAAGTACACCTAATCATACATCTTGTTGATCAGATAAAAGCATTGGGGCCACTATATTTACATCATATGTTTTCGTTGGAGAGATATTTAGGAGTATTAAAAGGTTATGTGCGGAACCGTGCTCACCCAGAGGGTTCAATTATCGAAGGATACACCACTGAAGAAGTGATTTAGGGTTGCGCTGATTACATCCAAGATGGAAAATCGATAGGTGTGCCTATACCGGTACATGAGGGTAGACTACGTGGGAGAGGCAAAGTGGGTAAGAAAACTTTTATTGTTCAAGATTACAAGAATGTACACCGTGCACATTTTGGTGTACTACAACAGCTCACAATAGCTGAGCCGTACATCGAGGAACACCAAATTGAGCTTCGTGATAAAAACCAAGACCGCACAGAGGATTGGATCATGAAAGAGCATAGAAGATGTTTCGCTGAATGGTTAATGGACAAAAATATATCATACGGAAACACTATAGAAGAGGCAACAATGAAGAAGTTAGCTTCTGGCCCATCTGCTTTGGTAACATCATGGCAAGCATATGACATCAATGGTTAAACATTTTACACTAAAGAAAAAGACGGTAAGAGTGTTGCACAAAATAGTGGTGTTCATATTGAGGCTTATGATTCACAAGGGCAGAAGACCACATACTTCGGGTTCATAGAGGAAATATGGGAACTGATTATGGCGAAAGAATGGTAATGCCCGTATTTAAGTGCCAATGGGTCAAACATCCTGATGGTTTGAAAGTGGACAATTACGGGCTGACACTGGTAGACTTGAATAAAGTGGGTTACAAAGATGACCTGTGGGTTCTCGCCGATAATGTTGCACAAGTTTATTATGTTCAAGATCCAGAAACTGAGAAGTTGCACGTAGTTGTTTCTGGAAAGCAAAATATTGTTGGGGTTGAGAATGTGGGAGATAATTAAGAGGAATATAATCAGTATGAAGAGATGTACCTTTTCACCGAACCAGAAAACATCAAGAGCGTAGAGAGAAGCATTAAAAAGAATTTAAAACCCTATATGCGCGAAGATGTCAATGCTGGAAAAAATGTATATAGCAATGCGAGATGATATATATTGTATATATTTGTATCTTCTGAAATCAGCTTAGAACAATGTTGGTATATGGATTGTGTCCTTTTGCATTTGTGTACATATGCGTTTGGACTCAATAATTTGGAAGTTTGGAAGTTTGGTCTTTCAGATAATGATGTCTCGGGCGTGTAGCCGATTGAAGGAGGAGCGCTTGGTGTGGCGCAAGAATCATCCCCATGTATGTACATATGGCACACCAGTCGCATGGTTGTATATACATATGTATCTGTAATGGACTGATGAACTTAACTGTAGTTTGTTTTTCCGTCTTATTTGTTTTTGGTATTTTCAATTTCTCCACGTAGGGTTTCTCTGCGAAGCCTGAATCGAGAGATTTATTGAAGTGCAGTGCATCGTCCCCGGTAAAGAAGGGGTAAGTCATGAAGAACAAGCACAATTTGAGTTTAACCATCGTCCTCCTATTAATAAATTTCTTTTGCGGACTGAATGGGAAGATGGTTACTACCCCCTGACAATCTCCTTCTCTAAGGACTATCCCTTGGCGCCTCCAAGATGCGCCTTTCCAATTGGGTTCTTCCACCCAAATGTCCATCGTTCGCGAGCACTCTGCATCGGGATTCTTGATCAAGAGACTGTAAGATAGACCTATTTTGTTCATGTAATTATTACATATAATTGTTGTCGAACTTATTTGAACTGCTTTCTTATATTGCTTAAATTATATTTCGTAGGGGTGGTGCAGTGCTTTTACAATCAAAACTACACTACTTGAAGTTCAGCGTTTGCTCCATCAGCCAAATGTGCCTGATGTTGAAAATTGATTGCTATAATCTACTTATCAAGGTTAGATGACACTTTGACTTAGTGACCAATGTAGGTTATTCATTCCTCCTTCGACATTTGTTAATTTAAATAATGTCAATATTTTCAGGATCCAGCGGAATATAAGAGACGTGTTCGGGAGCAAGCAGGACAATACAATTTAGATTGATCGATGGGAGCTTCATCGTCGATCTAGAATGAATGTAGCATGATTTTTATTCTCAGTGTGTAAAGAAATTATCTTTGAACAATTGTAAAGCCTCTAATGGTGTATTATCACAATTAAGCCAGCCTCACTGGTGATCGAGCATTTCCTATAATGCATTACTGTACTAGTATCTGCTCATCTGTGTTTTTTTCCTGATACCATACGGTTGTGATAATTGAAACGACTACATCCCTGTAATTTCAATGAAAACCGCTTGTGATAATTGAACAACTACATACGATTCTTAAACAATGACCGCCACTGAAAATACATGATCTTCTGAGGCCGTTGTTAATTAAGAACCGTCTCTGAAGTTCTTTACATTACAGGCGGTAATTAATTAAGAACCGTCTATGAAGATCATGTATTTAGCCAGGCGGTTGTTTCTTAAAATCCGTCTGTGAAGTTCATTGCATTACAGGCGGTTCTAAATTAAGAACTGATTGTGAAGATCATGTATTTACCCAGACGGTTGTTCTTTAAAGTCCGCCTGTGTTGTTCTTTCATCACAGGCGGTTATTATATCATTCGTCATCATAGTCGCATATTTTTAAGGACCGCCTGTGTTTGAAAAATCGAGGCGCCTGTAAAAATGCTTTTTGTAGTAGTGGGTGCTCATCCTTTGCAGTACTGCCGGTTCGGTCTGATTGACATCAGTAGGAGCGCGTCTCAATGCGAATTGGTGGCAGGGCGAGTCATGGACGTCAGCAATATTAGCAGGTAGAGGATGCAAGAGAGATGAGGCGGGCAGCTTGCGACGTTTAACAAAGCTAGGGTTCGGTCTGGCAGTGCAGTGACCACATTTAAGTCAGAGGATCGACGTCCAGATCACACTAGTGATCTCACGTGACTTACTTTTTACTGCAGGCGATGCAGTAAAGATCCAACGGTGTGATTCCGTTGGATCTTTACTGCATCGCGTGCAGTAAAAACGTATAAGTCAAGTGATTTGCGTCCATTGATATCACCTCGGAGCAAGTCTCGAGGCTAGGAGGACAGTGTGGCGGATCTAGGAATTAAATTTAGGTGGATTGCATACTGATATTTTGCTCTGCATAATAGCATCTCGCTCTAAAGTGCTAGAACGGATACATGAATATAATGTTGCGTTAATTAATAGACATCAGCAACGCATTTGGCAGTGTAAAAAACGGAATTGAGATCATATAAGCAGCAATGAACAGTGAAGTGACCACCAGCAGGGTGTGGGCGCTGGTCGGTGCCGGAGTGACCGGCGGCGACATGGGCTTGCGAGCGGCGGGGTCATCATGACACGCGAAGGATGGGACATGGCGATGGTCGAGGGAGACGCATTTTTGAGGATACTGAAGTGAGCAGCAGCAGGGCGTGGTCGCTGGTGCCGGAGTGGCGGCGGCGAGTGAGCCCAGCATGCGCGTGTAGGCATCAATAAATCACGCCATCACATATACTCACCAGCAGGGTGTGGGCGCCGGTTGGTGTCGGAGTGACCGGCGGCGACAGGGATTTGCGGGCGGCGGGTTCATCATGACACGCGAAGTATGGGACGTGGCAATGGTGGAGGGAGACGCTTCGGGGAGGACACTGAAGTCAGCAACAGCAGGGTGTGGTTGCCGGTGCCGGAGTGGCCGGCGGCGAGAGTGCCCATCGTGCGTGTGTAGGCATCAATAAATCACGCCATCACATATACTGATTAACTGTTAACTGGTACTAGGAAACTACAATCGCAATGCTAAAATATTTCTTGTTTCGTGATGTTGTTTTTCTTGTTTTTTACAACCGCAATGCTACAATAGCAGCGCCGCGCGCGTGCCCTCGGAGCGAGGAGGAAGAAAGGGTCTGTGATGTCAGTTTTCTTGTTTCGTGATGTTGTTTTTCTTGTTTTTTAGTACTGTTTTATGTTAATGAACTCAATGTTATTGTTCCTCTGTTCCATTTGTTATTTTGTTTTCTGTCTGTTATTTAATGAACTATCGGTTCTATATATTTGTATTATCTGTTATTGAACGACCGTTGTGTACATGTGTTTTTTTGTTGTCAAAGTTGGATTCCATAGGATCATCCATGTTTTTGTATACTGGATCTCGATCCATGCTAGTTGATGTTTCATTGGATGTACTGGACGATCAAAAAGTTTTTGTTTCGTAGGTTGGATTGGACCATCCATGTTGATATTTCATGTGATAATATTTATTTATATATTAATTCTTTATTTTACTAATGTATATTAATTAATAATATACAAATAATAAACATGATGATCGTTTTTTCAACAAAAAGAGAAAACACTTGTATAACACCATCAATTTAACATGATCGTGGATCGAGGTCTTGCACATGCATGTTACACATAGAACACAAATATGGAGTACGTAGTTCATTAGACAATAGACAGAGAAGAAAATAACATATGGAATAGACGAACAACATTGAGTTCAGTAACATAGAACATTACAAAACAAGAGAAATGTCATCATTAAACAAGAAAATCAACATCACAAATCCTCATCAACAAGTGATCAATCATGCATGAAACATGATGGAGACCTTGCTGGCTCTCTTTCAAAAGCATGCATGCATGTCCGACCATCATATATGATCACGACAAAGCATTAATGCTCGGATAGTCGGACGTGTGGCGTGTACATGTTAATTTTCTCTTATGCCGATGGGACGCGTCGAGCCGTTGGGACCGAGAGGATGCAAACCGCGGTTTGGAGTAAACCGGGGCCACCGACCAGTTCATATTCCTTTGAGCTGGAGGACTCTGTCCATCTGACCGTGGAGAACCAAGCTGCAAAACAGGAAATCGATTGGCGCAGATTAATCCAGTCCTGATGTTGTTTTTCTCTTCTTGTTTTTAATGTTTTTCTTTTCTTGTTTTGTGATGCAACGGTTGGAACCGGCCTGAAGTACTTATTACCACTGGCCCTATGCCCCTATACGCGGTGTCCTCATTACCAGAACTCCCATCGCCCTCGTCGAGTGTGCAGTTGCGATACCCGAGAGGATGCAAACAAGAGTTAATTTTCTCTTTTTGTTGAGAGATATATATAGTCATCCAATAATATATATATATATATTATTGTTTGAGGCTCGATGATCACGTTTGGGGCGTATATATAGCATGTGAACATGTCATGAAAGACGACCCTCGATCATGTACATGTCGATGTGAATTATATACGCTGGGCCCTTTGCATGTGAAATTACTCCTAAAAAACTGCCACTGAAGCCGATGGGACGCGTCGAGCCGTTGGGACCGAGAGGATGCAAAACGCGGTTTCGAGGAAACCAGGGCCACCGACTAGGGTCACTCTGCTTGACGGTGAATCTACCGAGAACACGATGAGACGCGCGCAGACGCGCAGTGATGGTTATGGCTTCTAAAGTGCAACGTTTGGAATGCTACTTACGAAACTACGTACGAATGTCTTTCCCTTCCAGAGGATTCCATTCCTTTAAACTGTCCTGTTAGTTTCCTTTGATGCAAACGGGGCTAAACAAAATACAAGCGCTGGAGTTATGGCTTTTAAAGTGCAGCTGTACGCTACTTTAGCCGCTGGAGTTGCCAAGAGGCAGGAGATCACCTGCAGCGGGGCCTGCAAAGCGGCCTGTAAAGTAGTACTACTGGAAAACACAACAGGCCGGTAGCGACGACTTGAACGAAAAGTGGAGACACTGAACTCCAAAGCGGTCTGTAAAGTAGTAGTACTACTGGAAAACGCAATAGGCCGGTAGCGAAGACTGGAAAGAAAAGTGGAGACAATGAACTCCAGAAAATAAAAGAAAGGACGACAAAAATGTTATAAAAATATAGGAAGTACTCCCTCCATCCCCAAAAGTATGAACTTTTTAGAACTAGTTCTAAAAACTTCATACTTTGGGGGATGGAGGGAGTACGTAGTGTACGATTTAAGGTATAACAGTGTGGAGACCCAAAATGTGAAACAGGAAATCTTTTCGCAAAACTGATGCGACCGGGTGCACAGAGCGACCGTGCACGCCAGTAACCGAGGCGAGTAACACGCGCAGCGCATGCGCGTCCTTTGAATTAAATTTGACGCGTCTCCTACCCTGACCACTGCTACAATGCTATAAGATGGCCACCCGCGCCATCATCTTTCTTGCACAACCGTTCCAACATCCTCTCTTCTCTCTAGAAAACCTAGCCGCGACTAGTATACAACAAATGCTTTTGAGCTCGAGCAACCCTCTGCCACTGAGCCTGCCGAGGGACCCGGCCGCCGGTAAGCGGCCGCGGCTGGACCCCCCCCCCCCCTCATCGCCGCACGTGAAGGATACCCTCCTGTTCAACATGGCCCGAGATGTATTTACGGATACATCTCACTCCATGGAATGCCTTGGGCTCGGTACCCTTCCACAAAATACTGGAATGGACACCACAGGCCACTACGTCTTCGGCCTCTCGCACGTGGCCTCTCGTCTCGACTCCCTCTGGGAGACGATGGCGGCCGAGCTCAGCGTCGCGGGTCGTCACAACCTCGTCGTGGCAGCGGCCTTGAGACTGGGTCACCTTCCGCAGCCGGAGCCTGAGGCGCTAGAGGAGGGTCAGGAGCCCGAGGACCCACCTGAGGAGGAGGAGGTGGAGGCTGAGTAGAGTAGTATTTAGGTGTTTTCTTTTCATGTTTTTAGTTGTAGTTTTTCGTTTCATGTTTTTAGTTGTAGTTTTTCATTTCATGGTTTTAGTTGTAGTTTATCTTTTCTTGTGTTTGTAATATACTCCCTCCATCCAAAGCGACAAGTATTTTGGGACGGAGATACTCCCTCCATCGAAAGGGACAAGTATTTTAGGACGGAGTGAGTAATGTTTTTAAGTTAAATGTACTTGGTGTTCTTGCTCATGGATGTACTATCTGTGCAAAATTAGTTTGAATTTTCCGATCACCAAACCCTCCTTGTCCCCAAACCGGTGGAGTTGCCAGGAGATCGCCCGCAGCGGGGCCCGCAAAGCGGTCTGTAAAGTAGTAGTAACAGGAAAATGCAACAGGCCGGTAGCTAGGACTGGAAAGAAAAAAGTGAAGACAATACGAGGAAGAAAATGTTTGAAAAAAGGAAGGACAACCAAAATGTTAAACAGGTAATCTTTTCACGAAAATTAATCCAGTCGTAATCCTCTCAAACATAGGCTCCCTTTGAAGGATAGGATTTGTAAAGGATTTTTAGTTTTCATAGGAAACATAACACATGAGCTAGGACACTTTGGTAGCCATACTAAAAAAGTTGCTTATCCGCCTCATCCACTTCCCCACGCCACCAGTAGAATCTCTTTGGCCGCGGGAAGGTGTCCCCCGAAGAGTTTGAGGACACCGAGGAGTGTCCGTCAGAAGAGTCGCCTGATGACGAGGAGGCCGGGGAGTTGGGGTGGACCGGCGACGTATAGTCGAGGTAGTGATCCAGGTGGATGATGATCTCTATCATGAGGCCGCCAGGCCGGACCACTGCGGCATGGTTGAAAGGTTCCGTCGGCGGCCCGCCGTCACTCCCAGACCGGCCATCGCTTCCTGCAAAGAAGGTGGCCATTTTGGCCCGAGGCAGGAGGCTTGGGTCTTTCATTCACCCAATGACCGTGCACAGGTCAGCACGCTTCCGGTGGTAAGTGGAAGCATCGAAGTGATCAAAGAGGAAGACGTCACCCAGAACCTGTCTGATGCCCTCCGCAGACCAGACATGCAGAATGAGGTTCTCGATGACAACCTGCACGTGGAAGAACCATCTGACGATCGACACACCGATGCCTAAGATCCATGGCCGGAAGTAGTGGTTATCATCCGACATGGAGATGATTGCCGTCTCGATGGCGAGCTCCCGATAGTCATCATGGGTGAACCGCACCAGGAACTCACCATCCCCAAATGTGGACATGGTGAAAGCCCAATGCGGGATTTCAAGTTGGTGATGGATGGCCAGGGTGATCTCCATGGGCGTCGCCTCACTGCGACGTCCTCTGGGTCCCAGAACAGCTGCTTGGCGGCGCAAATGGATAAACTCCATCGTCATGAGGTGGTTGTTGACCATCGTGCATTGCCCCTCACGAGGGCGTAAGGACGGTGAGCCTGAAGGTACCTGCTCGCGTCTAACATGGTTGTGAGGCATGGCGCTGCAACAACAGAGGCAAAGGACTTCTCAGGCAACACACGGGAGCATGGATGGGAATCAGTCGGGAACTTGAGCCTGGAAGCAATAGGGGGGGGGGGTTCAAGAAGGCAAGGATGAAGAGGCCTCTTGCTATCTGGCCCCTTGGGAACATGGCATCGACTGGAGCGGTGACCAGGGAAGTAGCAGGCCAACTTTAATTGTGAAAGGGACCGTGGGCCGACCAGCCCCAGACGCGGTGGGTCACGGCACGCTGCCGCAATGTGACCATGCGCCAAACATCAGAAGCAACGTCCCTTGAGAATCTCACAAAAATACGATGATAGGACCGGACCTTTCGAGGCCTTCGGCTCTGTGCAAGCGTCATGAATGCGTGAAGGCCCAGCTTGAATATAAAGTGAATCAGCGCAATTTCAGCCCACAAATAACAAGCGGCCCAGCTTTTTTGTCCTGCCTGCCTGCCTGCCCGCGGCAGGAAATTTTTGTCACGCTGAATGAAGAAGGAAAATAAGAAACAAAAATAATATTTTATTACGGTACCCTTCGACTCGCAACACCGGCCCCCTCTCTGCAACGCGCTTGTAGGAGCATCCGCCGGCCGCCACGATTGTAGGAGCATCCGCCGGCCGCCATGCTTGTAGGAGCATCCGGGGGCCGCCACGCTTGGAGGAGCATTCGCCAGCCGCCACGCTTGGAGGAGCATCTGCCGGCCGCCAGTCATGGAGGAGCATCTGCCGGCCGCTACGCTTGGAGGAGCATCTGCCGGCCGCCACGCTTGTAGGAGCATCCGCCGGCCGCCACTCTTGTAGGACCATCCGCCGGCCGCCAAGCTTGGAGGACCATCCGCCGGCCGCCACGCTGGGAGGACCATCCACCGGCCGCCACGCTTGGAGGACCATCCGCCGGCCGCCAAGCTTGGAGGAGCATTCACCGGCAGCCACGCTTGTAGGATCATCTGCCGTCCGCCACGCTTGTAGGAGCACCCGCCAGCCGCCAAGCTTGGAGGACCATCCGACGGCCGCCACGCTTGGAGGAGCATCCGCCGGCCGCCACGCTTGTAGGAGAATCCGCCGGCCGCAGCGTGTGGAGTAACAACAGCTAGGTACAATTGCTCACATAATGTGTTATTGTACATCTATCCTCTTACTGATAGGCTGATGGCTGATTGAATTGTAAGAAGCGATGTCAGAAGATAAGACATGGATGGGAAAAGACAGGAATACGAGGGAGTGGCGGGATGGAATGAAGTCATTTTTAAATTTTGCATTTCAGGGCACTCGTGAAGGAGGAACTATGCCTTGTCCTTGCACGAGATGTCGTAATATTTGCCACAACACATGCAAGGGAGTTCATTTACAACTGCTCGGAAATGGGATGTTATTGGATTATACTTGTTGGATACACCATGGAGAAATACGAGTTCAGGAAAATATTGCTGAGGAATCAGCAAATAATGAGGAGATAATTTCTGATGATGGTGCTATGCAAAATATGTTGTCCAGTCTACTCAGAGGCACTGATCATGGTGGTACTTCAGCAGATGTTGATGATCAAGAAAATGCTATAAACCAGCAGGAGCCAACTGGGGATGCAAAGAAATTCTATGACTTATTAACTGATGCCAAAAAGGAGTTGTATCCAGGTTGTTCGCAGCTGACCCAATTATCCTACATTGTCAGGTTCTACCAGATGAAGTGTTTAACTGGTATGAGCAAAGTAGCTTGTGAGATGTTACTTGAACTATTCTCATTTGCGCTTCCAAAGGGCCACTGCATTCCTAATACACTTGATAAACTTCAGAAGGTTGTTCGTGACCTCAGGCTGGACTACCAAAAGATCGATGCACGTGTCGATGACTGTGTGTTATTCCAACAGGACTATTCTCTGCTGAATAGTTGCCCAAAATGTGGTGAATTAAGATGGAAAAATAGTACTACTGAGGATGCAAGAGAGGCTTTACCTTGTGGAAAATCCAAGAAGCTTGTAGCACGCAAGATTCTACGTTACTTCCCTCTTATTCCCCATCTATAAAGGTTTTATATGGGAGAATCAACGGCATCAAACATGCGCTGGCACAAAGAAGGTCGTGCTGATGATGGAATATTACGCCATCCCGCCAATTCGAAAGCATGGAAGCATTTTGATAGCATTCACCCAAATTTCTCATCTGATCCTCACAACATAAGACTTGGGCTAGCATCTGATGGTTTCCATCCTTTTGGAGTAATGAATGTTTCTTACAGTACATGGCCTGTGATTCTAATCCCTTATAATCTACCACCTTGGTTGTGTATGAAGAAGTCTTATTGGGTGATGTCAATGATAATTCCTAGGCCAAAGTCACCTGGAAACAACATTGATGTGTATCTGCAGCCTTTGATTGATGAGCTACTGAAATTATCGTCTGATGGTGTTGAAACATATGACAGTTTAAAGAAAGAGACATTTGTCATGCGAGCTTCTTTATTGTGGACAATAAATGATTTTCCAGCATATGCAATGCTATGTGGATGGAGCACAAAAGGGAAGCTAGCATGTCCATACTGCCATATAAACACTGACGCCTTCTGGTTGAAATATGGAGGAAAGCATTGTTACATGGGTCATCGTCATTTCCTACCTCAGGATCACAGATGGCGTCGAAACAAAGGTTCTTTCAACAACAAGGTAGAGAATAGAGAGGCTCCAACATCACTCTCTGGTGACGAAGTACTCCAACAATACGAGTGTTTTGATCAAGTGAGTTTTGGATCGACGAATAATAAGAGAAAGCACACCGAGGAAAATAGATGGCATAATTCGAAGAAGAAAAGTATATTTTTCGACCTCTCTTATTGGAAGACATTGCTAATAAGGCATAACTTGGATGTCATGCACATTTAGAAAAACATTTGTGATAGCATATTGGGGACATTGCTTGCTATGGATGGTAATACAAAAGGTAGTCTACAAGCTCGTCTTGATATGAAGGATATGGGTATACGGCCAGATCAACATCCGAAGTTCATAAAGAGCAAGTACACATTCCCACCAGCATTATATACTTTGGGCAAAGATGAGAAGACCACCATGTGCAAGTTTTTGGGGAATATGAAGGTGTCCGATGGTTATGCCTCAAACATCAAGAGATGTGTGGACATAAAAGCATGTAAGGTATCGGGTCTAAGAACTCAACTGCCATATTATATTTCAAAAGCTCCTTCCTATTGCAATACGTAACATATTGCCTGAAAAGGTTGTTGCACCTTTAATTTAGTTTAGCACATTCTTTTCTGGAATTTGTTCTAAAGAATTGGCGGAACCAGATTTGGACAAGATGAGCAAACAAATCCCTGAAACAATTTGTAAGCTTGAGATGTTGTTTCCTCCCGCTTTCTTTGATATCATGGTACATCTTCGAACCCATCTTGCCGAAGAAGCATGGTTGGGTGGACCTGTTTCTTACAGATGGATGTATCCAATTGAGAGGTACCTTGGTACATTGAAGAGGTATGTACGTAACAAAGCTCACCCGGAGGGTTCTATAGCTGAGGGATATATTGCCGAAGAGTGTATGACTTTTTGTAGTCAGTTTTTGGATAACATCAGCACCAAGCGTAATAGGCCAGAACGTCATGAAGCTGCAGCTACAAATGAACCTTCTGTTGATAATTCTAACATATTTACAGAAGTTGATAATTCTAAAAAAGGGTATAAATGGGACCAACTTACTATGGTGGAACTACATAACATCAGGCATTATCTTATTACTAACATTGAAGAGGCCGCTCCATGGATCAAGTAATAACGTATAACTCAAATGTTGTATACTGTATATATGGCTTATTGTAGATGGCTAATTTAATTTTGTACCCTTTTCAGTGAGCATATTGAAGAACTGAAAAGATTCATTCTTGTGATGTTGATAAACGCCATAGAGATGAGTTTGTTGATTGGTTTCAGAAATGAGTAAGTACATGCAAGTTTGCACTTTGATGAAATATTGAACAAATATGTGTTCTGAAATTGGTTTGTCGTCGATAACCCCTGTTATACTAATGTGTACAGATTATGACATTACACAAAGAAGGCAAAGCAACCGATTATCTATATGCATTATCTAGAGGACCTGATCGTCGGGCACATTTTTTTAGTCGATTATTCATTAATGGTTTCTTCTTTCGAACTGCAGATGTGGAAAAAGATTTACGGACCCAAAACAGTGGTATTGTTTTTCGGGGCACTGATCATGATTGGTTTGGAGTAATCAAGAAAATCATTGTTGTTGATTTTGAAAAAAAATCAAGAGGTTCTGTTATTTCAGTGTGAATGGTTTGATCGACCTTTTGGAAGCAGTCAGAACCAAAGCAGAGGCTACAAAAAGGATCAATACGGAATGATAGATGTTGACACTACTCTGTTTCGATTCCAGTATGAGCCTTACATTCTAGCCATCCAAGCAGAACAAGTTTTTATGTTCCATGTGTGAAGCATCCTAAATGGGCTACAGTTGTTAAAACGAAGCCACGGAACCTTTTTGCCATGCCCCTGGAGACATTGAAAATAATGTGACTGAGACGATGGAGGCTGAGACATTTCATGATGATCTGCTTACTGATGATATCAATATGATGCCACACATTAATGAGGATACGACCGCATGGGCTAGGAATGACATTGAGGGAGCCAGCAGTGATGCTTCCACTCTTATAATGACAACGTCAGGTGATCGGTTTGAGGTAGATGGAGTTGCGTCAGAAAATGAAGACGACGACAACGATACATATACCAATGACGGTCATGTAGCTCCATTGTGGGGGGACGACGGCGAAGATGATGATTTTTAGTATAATTAAGTACGTACGTACGTACTGCATGTATACGTGTGTGAGCTGTGAACTGGAGTACTATTTGTGACGATGGGCTAATATATGGAAGTGCAACTAATTAATCATTTATTACATGTGGGACTAATCATTTATTACATCCTCACGGTTGCATTAATTTGTGGGTGCTTATCTTGATCGTTTTGGCGTCAGCACCCTCGGCCACCTTGAATCCCTTTGCCTTTGGTGCACGAACTATTGAATCGTGGCAAGAGAACTTAATGCAACGATTGTGTTTCGTTGCCCACGAAACAGTGAATCGTGGCCACACATCCTAATTGCAACGATTGGGGTCCGTGGCGACAGATCCTAACGCCACGAACCAGTGAATTGTGGCAACACATCCAAATGCAACGATTATGGTCCGTGGAAATAGATCCCGACGTCACGAAAAAGTGAATCGTGGCAACACATCCTAATGCAACGATTGTGGTCCCGTGGCGATAGATCCTAACGCCACGAACCAGTGAATCGTGGCAAGACATCCTAATGCAACGATTGTGTTTCGTTGCATTAGCATCCTGACGCCACGAAAAAGTGAATCGTGGTCACACATCCTAATTGCTACGATTGGGGTCCGTGGCCATTGACACTAATGCCACGAACCAGAGTATCGTGGCAACACATCCTAATGCAACGATTCTGTTTCGTTGCATTACAGTCCAAATGCAACTGTTTGCTGATTCATGGCAACAGATCCTAATGCAACGATTGTGTTCCGTGGCAATAAAGCTGTAACGCCACGAACCAGTAATTCGTGGCAACAGATCCTAATGCAATGATTGTGTTTCATGGCAATAAAGCTATAACGCCACGAACCAGTAATTTGTGGCAACAAATCATAAAGCAACGATTGTGGTCCGTTGCATTAGCATCCTGACGCCATGAACCAGTGAATCGTGGCAAGACATCCTAATGCAACGATTGTGTTTTGTTGCATTAGTATCCTGACGCCACGAAAAAGTGAATTGTGGCCACACATCCTAATTGCTACGATTGGGGTCGGTGGCCATTGATACTAACGCCACGAACTAGAGTATCGTGGCAACACATCCTAATGCAATGATTTTGTTTCGTTGCATTACGATCCAAATGCAACTATTTGCTGATTCGTGGCAACAAATCCTAATGCAACGATTGTGTTCCGTAGCAACAAAGCTGTAACGCCACGAACCAGTAATTCATGGCAACATATCCTAATGCAACGATTGTGTTCTGTGCCGATAGATCCTGTAACGCCACGAACTATTGATTCGTGGCAACAGATCCTAATGCAATGATTGTGTTCCGTGGCGATAGATCTTGTAACGCAACGAACCAGTAATTCGTGGCAACATATCCTAATGCAACGATTGTGTTCCATGGCGATAGATCCTAGTGCCATGAACTAGTGAATCATGGCAACTGATCCTAATGCAATGATTGTGTTCCGTGGCGATAGATCCTAGTGCGACGAACTAGTGAATCGTGGCAAGAAGCCAAGCTTACTGCAATGATTTAGTATTCGTTGCAGTACAATCGTTGTAACAGGTCGGAATCCTTGTAGTGACATGTCTTCGCAAGTGAGACATACCTCTTTATCGTCGGTGTTGTGTTCTGCCTCCTCCATACTTGATCTTGAGTTGCCCGCTATGAAACACATATTTGCCATATTCTCTTCATCTTCATCACTTCCGATGTCCACATTGCTCGAGCAAAGTTCTTAAAGTGCGGAGATAAAACTATTTACCAATTGGCGACCAGTAAAACCCTTCTTCTTGTTGTTGTTGTTTGCAGAGGAGGACTTGAACTTTTTTTATTCTCATCACGGGAAGTAGGACCTAAGAGATTAGGGAAATCTATATGAAAATGTCTTGTCTTACCACATTTGAAGCATCGTTGAGATCCGACACTTCCTCTCCTTCTAGTTCTTACATTTTGCAATGCTTTTGAGAATCGAGAAGAAAAAATTGCTAGCTCCTCCTCTGGAAACTCTTCAATGTGTTCAAGGGTTAGAGAGGACAACAAAGCAAGTGTACCACATGATGAAGATTGGCTAGAGCTAGGCATGTCACGTTGAGAAACAAATGCAAGATACTTGTTGGGGTTCTTACGTGAGATTATGTCAATTTCATGAGTTTTTAACTTGCAATATAGCACACCTAATGTAAGTGTACTCATGACAGTAGACTCACGAATAGATGTAACTTTCATCTCCCAAATTGACATATCTAATGCACTTAGTAATTGCCTAGCATTTTCAATATCTAAAAAGTTAAAGTTGACACTACGCAAGTTGTTGAGAATTTTGTTAAAGCGAGTAAAGAGGTCATATATTGACTCACCGTGTTGCATCTCGAAGCGCATGTATTCTTTTTTGAACATGTCTTGTCTCACCTTCTTGATAGTGTTGGATCCTTCATGATAATCACATAGAGCTTTCCAAACATCGTATGCAGATCGGAGATGTGCAACTCGGTCGAAGTCGTTTTGGGTCAATCCTTGTATGATCAAGTTCCATGCCTTGTTGTTGTTGTCGACATCTCTCATGTTCGTAGCGGTGACTTCACCATTTGGTGGCACGTCGTAAGGCTTGTACACCTTTTCCCATATTGCGAATCCTTGCGCCTGGATGAAAGCCTCCATACGTACCTTCCAAACCTGAAAATCAATGTCACTAAACACACAAGGTTTTGCAGAGTATTTCTCCATGATGATTAGTCAAAACATGTGCAAATCACATAGATTAGAGCACCGTGGCTCTGATATCAATTGTAGGATCGAAGAGCACGTGAAAAGCTACCAGAGGGGGGTGAATGGTAGATTAAAACTTTTTTAGCGGAAACAACAAAAATCTCTCGACAAAAAATCAATTTGTCAAGAAACTGTGTGTGCAACTGATCTAAACATGTTCAAACATGACAAAAGTAGTATATATTACAGAAAATCAAGTCACGAATACATTACAACAATAATAAAAAAATGTCGAGAAAAACTCAAGTTATGATCGAAAGATCGAACAGAAGTCGATCTGTTCTACCCGATTAAAAACAGATCTGCAACACTGCAAAAAACTCATGTAGACCAGAAATCACAAATCCAATTACCATGAAATTTTCAAAGATGATAGATAATTGACTTTTGAAGACAACCCAAAAAGAATCACATCAATTGGATCTGTAAAACTCAAGTTATGATAAAAAAAACACCAACGCAATGTAGTGTTTTGCAGAAACTCGACGAGAAAAACTTGTCTGAAACAAGTCGGACGAACAAGGCACAAAAGCTCCTCTAAACTATGAATTTTATTGATTAAAACACAAGAGAAACAGCCCAAAGTCGTCTCACCATGAGCTCTAACCTCCCTTGCTTTTATAACCAGTCCTAAGGCCAACCCAATTCAAACTAGGACTCTAATCATACTCAGTTTCAACCAAAACTTTTTATAACTGCTCAAGACTCTTCTATACACAGATAGAAGCAATCTTAAGACTTCCAAACAACTTAGGAATGTATCCCACATTCATAAAACAGCTCAACTTTGTGACCCACATGAAATCTAACCAAAACAAACTCTAAACTTTCCATAAACAAACCATAACCACCTTAGTCGCAGCCTGAGGCACAACCCAGCCGGTTGGACCTTCCGACCAATTGTTTACGTCCAGTTCTCTTCATCACGCCTTGGAACCATGTTGCCATGTACATGCACTCCTTGTACACGTGCAAACAACTTCCAAAGACGTCCACGATACCTTCATATGCATTGTACTTGACCTCCCAATCAACATGTTGCAGGACCTCCCAATCAACTCAACCATAATTCCTCCTGAACTCTATTGTCTAACCTCATATTCTACCTAATACTTGTTCAATGGATCCTATGACCAGCCACGTCTTTACTTCAAGCAATACCTGCACATGAATAAACAACCATCCTTTGCGAGCCCAAGTCCTCGACTTGACTCTCGTTAGTTCAAAAACCACAACACCTTATGTGAGCACCTCACATAAGCATGTTGCAAACCATATCAAAACATTATCCATCGTGAACAGCCATAACACTTCAAACACTTAATAAAAGGATGCTATGCAAACGTCACATAAGTGTAAAACAAGTTTAAAATATTGCAAGTTAAAAGCAGAACCACTACAATCTTGCACCAGACCTTGCCAAAGCTAACCGGAACTTGCGCCGGACCTTACCAAAGCTAACCGGACCTTGCGTCGGAGCTACTCAAGACATGATGGACCTATTGTCGGACCTTGCCAGAGCTACCTAAAACATGCCGGACCTATTGTCGGACCTTACCTGAGCTACCCAAAACATGTCGGACCTATTGTCGGAGCTCGGACCTAGAGTCAGACCTTATTGAAAAGAGGTGTTTTGGAAATATTCAAAACTTTATTGAAATAGCCAATGTATTCAACACACATAGGTCTCACACAAAGTTTTGCGGAGTATTTCTACATCCTGATTAGTAAAAACACGTGCAAATCACAAATATTAGAGCACCGTGGCTCTGATACTAATTGTAGGATCGCAGAGCATGTGAAAGTCTACCAGAGGGGAGTGAATGGTAGATTAAAACTTTTTCAACCGAAGCAACAAAAACTCCTCCGTAGAAAATCAACCCGATGAGAAAATGTGGGTTTGACTAATCTAACCATGATCAATTGTGACAAAACGGGTATAGATTGTAGAGAATTGAATTACAAAGACACGACAAAAAATCACGAGAAAACGTCGAGTAAAACTCAAGTTATGGCCAAAACACTTACCAAAGATCAATCTGTTCTAAAAGAGAGCAAACATATCTGCTACACTGCAAAGAAACTTGTGTAACTCAAAAACCACAAATCTAATTATTGTGACATTTTTAAAATGATAGATAATTATGTTGTGAAGGAAACACAAAAAGTATCATATCATTTGGATCTGCAAGCCGCGAGTTATGATTAAAACACCGAAGAAAGGTTGGGCAGCGTAGAAACTTGATGAGAAAGACTTAATGAAAACAACTCGAACGAACAAGGCATAAAAGCATCTCCAAACTATGAATTTTATTGATCAAAACACAAGAAGAACAGCCCCAAAGTTGCATACCATGAGTTCTGGCCTCCCTTGCTTATATAACTAGCCATATGGCCATCCCAATCCTAACTAGGATTCTGTCGGTACTCTGTAGACCGGGTACCCCTGCATAAAAGGAAGACAAGATTCTAGGTTCCACCTCCCAAGAGGGGAAGTGCCCAGAAGCTACCACGTGTCACGCAACTTCAGACCTGCCTCTCTACTAAGGGTGGCTTTGGTGCTGCCACGTGTCCTGCAGCTCTGAACCTGCCTCCCTACTAAGGGTGGCTCCAGTGCTGCCACGTGTCCCATAGCTCAGGACCTGCCTCCATGCTAAGGGTGGCTCCGGTGCTGCTACGTGCTCTATAGCTCTGAACCTTCAGTGCTGCCACGCGACCCGCAGCTCGTGCGTCCCTTGGCTCCAGACCCAGCCTCTCCACTGAGGAGAGGTTCAGTGCTGCCACACGTCCCACGGTTCATGAAGATGACGTGTGCACTCAAGACAACATTAGTGCATCATCAAGAACTCGGCTTCAAGACACCATTAATTTGTCATCAAGACACCTTAGTGCACCATTAAGACCCATTAACATGTCATCCGGCACGTTAGTGCACCATCAAGATCCATTAATGTGTCATCAAGGCATGTTAATACGCTTTCATGACTAATTAACATGGGGCCACCTATCAGGCCCTAGTCATAATGTAAGTTGCCGGCCCTTGGCATATAAAAGAATCGGCAGCCACTAACTTAGAGACCTCTCACACATCTCACTCATACGCATCTCATCTCACCATGGGTTGAGTACACCCAATACAACACAACCCCTCGTAGATGTAGGGTATTACGCCTCCCGGCGGCCCAAACCACATAAAAATCCCTTGTGTTCATCCGTGTTCATCTAGCTTGTGGATCCATAGAATTCACTCCTCCTAAAAAGAACCTCTATGGGCTGCTTCTTAGCAGGTTTGGGGGAAGTGTCACAAAAACACTTCGACATTTGGCGTGCAAGGTTGGGGGGTTGTGTTGTATTGAGTGTACTCAGCCCATTGTGAGCATGAGATACGTATGAGCGAGATGTGAGAGAGGTCTCTAAGTCGGTGGATGCCCGATCCTTTTATATGCCTAGGGCCGGCAGCTTACATTATGATTGAGGCCCGACAGGTGGCCCCAGGCTAATTAGTCATGAAGCGTATTAACGTGCCTTGATGACACATTAATGGATCTTGATGGTGCACTAACATGTTGTGATGACACGTTAATGGGTCTTGATGGGTCTTCATGGTGGACTACGGTGTCTTGATGACACATTAATAGTGTCTTGAAGTCGCATTCTTGATGACGCACTAATGCTGTCTTGAGTGCACACGTCGTCTACATGAACCGCGGGATGCGTGGCCACACTGGACCTCTCCTCAGCAGGCAGGCTGGGTTCGGAGCAGCAGGACGCGTGAGCCACGGGTCACGTGGCAACACCGAAGATCCGGAGCTGCGGAGCACGTGGCAGCATTAGAGCCACCCTTGGCAGGGAGGCAGGTCCGGAGCTATAGGACACGTGGCAGCACCAGAGCCACCCTTAGTAGAGAGGTAGGTCCGAAGCTACAGGACACGTGGAAACACTGGAGCCACCCTTGGTAGGTAGGCAGGTCCGGAGCTACGGGACACGTGGTAGCTTTTGGGAACTTCCCCTCTTGGGAGGTGGAACCCAGCATCTTGTCTTCCTTGTTTGCGGGGGTACCCGGTCTGCAGGGTACCGACAGATTCCTACTCAGTTTCAATTGAAACTTTCTATAATTGCTACAGACTCTTCCATAGGAAGATAGGAGCAATCTTAAGACTTCCAAACACCTTAGGAACATCCAAAACATTCCTAAAACAAACTAAATTCGTGAACCACACAAAATCAAACCAAAACAAACTCTAAACTCTCTATAAACGAATGATAACCACCTCAGCTGCAGCCTGAGGCATAATCAAGACGGTTGGACCTTTCAGGCCACATTTTCATGTCCATATCTCTTCATCATGTCTTGGAACTATGTCGCCACGTCCATGCACCCCTTGCACATGTGTATACACTTTCCAACAATGTTCACGATACCTTCATATGCATTGTTCTTGACTCAAACATGTTGCACGACCTCTCGATCAACTCAACCACAATTCCTCCCGAACTTGGTTGTTGAACCTCATCTTCTCCCTAAGACTAGCTCAATGGATCCCATCACCAACCATGTCTTGACCTCAACCAACACCTGCACATGAACAAACAAGCAAGTCTTCAGACCACAAGTCCGCGACTTGACTCACGTTAGTCCCATAACCACAACACCTTATGTGAGCATCTCACATAAGCATGTTGCAAACATAGCAAGATAATATCCACCATGATCATCCAAACCGCATCAAAAACTTAGTACAAAAGCACTAAGCAAACCTTTCATAAGCTAAAATGCAAGTCTAAAACCGTGCAACTTAAAAACATAACAGTCGTATGAATATTTTAGCAAATAAAAGATTGGACAGTCCAAGACAGCTACTATGCATTATACAAGGCAAAGTTCGGACAATCCGAAGTGGGTTTCTCAGATATATTCAAAACTTTGCATTGAAACACTCACTTTAAACATAGATGTCAATGTATTCATCACATAGGTCTCACACCGAGGCTCTTTCCTTCCCTCCCCTTCCCAACCCAGCGTTCATCATCACCTCCTCAACCACTTGGGCCGCCACTGTGGCGGCAATCATGGCCCAGATTCGCCCTGCTCCAACATGACATGGCCTCCGCTCGACGTCACCTCCGCTACTTATTGTTCATCTTGCTTTTGGGTATGCCCATTACAATTGGTTTTAGGTAAAGATCTTCGTGATATATGATCTTAATGTCTGTTCTGTGTGTGAGAGATATAGATATTGTTGAGACGATAGCTGTCACATGCCATTGTATAATGCCCCCGTTTGTTGTTATGTAGTGGATTCTTTCTACATGTCACCGCTGCTAGTATGTATCATTATCATGATGGTATTTAGCTTATTTTGCTTAGATTTATTTGTGCTTGTTCGTGCAGAAGATTGATCCTGCTCTATAGATTTGCGCGTGTTTTCATCTTTTCTTTGTTGTGTCGTGCGAGTGAGATTGTGTGTTCACTATGACTTTGGTTACCTTAAAGGCATTAGGTCTCTCCTGGGGCCGACAATCTAAGCGCCGTAAAGGTTGTCGGGAGCTTAGCCAACAATCTTAAAATAGTTAAATCATCGAAGTTGCAAATCAACATACATAGGATGTAAAGCTATTGGGATCGACAATCATAAAGGTTAAAACCATCCAACAAAGGGAGACGGTTTGTCGTCGATACACCAATGTTTATAACTTTAATTAGGTTGTTGGCTGCAGTTGTCAACTGACACCTACACGATCGACATTTAATCATTTCTTGTAGTGCTTCACCTAATTCGCTCCGAGAAGATCTCCACCACGTGGTGCCTTACTTCATTAAAACCATCAGGAGTGTAGACATTGATAACCATGGTGTGGCTTGAAGTGGGATCATTTATGACAGTAAGGAATGTCCAGAAAACTCTAGAGGTTGTCTAGCACTAGCGGGCGGCCAATGCCAGCGCGACCCAAGAGCTCGTGTGGCGCACGTGGGTGCCTGGTCAACATAGTGCGGTGGGTTAGTCCCACATCAGGAATTTGCTAGGAGCGTTCCCTGTTTATAATCCGAGGCACCGATTGGGCCTTGAATTCCCTTGTGCGCCGATTGGGCTTTGAATTCCCTGTTGTGGGCTCGATTTTGTCTTCTTGTCTGGCTGATTCGATCTCTATCGTTGCATGCTGTAGGCGGTCCTAATTTTTTTGTGCCTTCTTCGGGTCATCGTGCTGTTATCGGACCAGTGCTGGCCCGAGCACGGTCCATTTTGCTGTGCCGGCCCTTGCCGCCACGGTGCCCGTGTTCCAAGCATGACACGGCCCGAGGCTTCGTGCTAGTCTAGCTGATTCGATCTCTGTCATGCTCATGTTCCAAGCATGACACGACCCTTGTGCGGCAGCCTGGAAACATCATTCTCTTTGTCATGTTGTGGGCTCAATTTTGTCTGCTTGTCTGGCTAATTCGATCTCTATCGTTGCCTGCCGTAGGCAGCCCTAATTTTTTCGTGTCTAGTGCTAGCCCGAGCATGGTCCATTTCGCTGTTTTGAGACCTATGTATGCTGAATACATTGGCTATTTCGACAAAAGTTTTGAATATTGCCAAAACACATTTTTTCATTGAGGTTCGACTCTAGGTCCGAGCTCTAGCAAGGTCCAACGATAGGCCCGACATGTTTTGGGTAGCTCTGACAAGGTGCGATGATAGGTCCGACATGTTTTGGGTAGCTCCGGCAAGGTCTGACAATAGGTCCGACATGTTTTGCGTAGCTCCGGCAATGTCTGACGATAGGTCTGGCATGCTTTGGTTAGCTTTGGCTAGGTTCGGCGCAAGGCCCGATTAGCTTTGGCAAGGTCCCGCGCAAGGTCCGATTAGCTTTGCCAAGGTCCGGTGCAAGATCACAGTGGTTATTCTTTTAACTTGCAATGTTTCAGGGCCTGTTTGGTATAGCTGGAACTTGTTACAAAAGCAGCTTGTTTGAAAAGCTGGTGGAAAGCATCTTCTGCTTATGTCCTGCTTTTAGTTAATTCTGAGAAGCAGTTGAACTAAAGTTGTTATAGATGTTTCCTGTTTGGCACACCCCTAGCTTATTTTTATGAAGAAACTTCAGCAAAAGCTATGCCAAACAGAGCCTCAAACTTGCTTCACACTTATGGGAAGTTTGCTTAGTATTCATTTACTAAGTTTTTGAAGTGTTATGACTGTTTAGGGTGGTTAAAGTTTTGATATGGTTTGCAGCATGCTTGTGTGAGGTGCTCACGTAAGGTGTTGTGGTTTTTGAACTAAAGAGAGTCAAGTCGAGGACTTGGGCTTGCAAAGGATGGTTGTTTATTCATGTGCAAGTGTTGCTTGAGGTCAATACATGGCTGGTGCACTACGTAAGAAACCCAAATAGGAGACAAAGATGAGTGACGCTCTCAAAGGCGACATCTCTGATAATGTTAAGCGATACGAGCCCGCTTCAGCGAGGATCTGACATGGCTTGTCCGAAAGTACAAGGAGACGCGTTAAAACAAAACCCGTCTCAGTTAAATTAGTATCTGAGACACATTATCCTCTCTGAAAAGCGGGAGACACGCATAAAACACACCACGTCTCTTATGACCGACATCTCCCTCTCCTCCGCTAAAAGAGAGATGCGATCTAATGGAAAGTGCGTCTTCGATTCCTCACGTCAACTTTAGCTTTGTGATTTCTCCATTTTTCTTCGGTTCACTTTTAATATCACACATCACTGAACTCAGAGCACATTCTTATTTGATACCTGAATATAATCAAATCCTTCCTTATGATACCTGAGGAACACAATGAGCACACCACACATTCATTCATTCACACAGTTCAAGAACACACAAGATAATATTCAATCACATAGATAAACAAAGATAGAATTCATTTATTAACAATATTCACAAAATAGAAGCTAATAAAAACAACAAAGAAAAACTAAATCCTACTCCTCCTCCTCCTCCTCTTCCTCTTCCTCCTCCTCCTCCTCCTCCTCCTCCTCGTCCTCCGGTGGCGGTGCAACAGGAGCCTGGGCCGACTGTGTCACCTGCTCCGGCTGTGCCGGCTGCATCAGCGGTGCAACCCTGTGAATGAGGTTGCTCTCCGTCACCTCCACCAGGTTTATGCGGCCCTCGGGGCCAAGCACCTGGGCCATCGTCTCGAACAGAATGTCGAGACGATCGGCCATCCCCGTGTGGGCGAAGAGGTAGTAGCCGATGGTACCCATTCCAGTAAACTGGGGAAGGGTACCAAAGATCTTTTGTGCCACCTCAGAAAGCGGAGCGCAATACAACGATCATATAAGGCATTGCACACAGTTTGCAGATGGACATACGGCCAAAACAAAATGCGAGACGCACCTTATGTTGAGCACGCCTCCGATTCATGCCGAAGATTTTTGTCCCACCTTGGAAAGCTGAGCGCAATGCAACGATCATATATGGCATTGCGCACAGTTGCCAGTTGGACACACCGGATTGTCCTAGATGTTGTTCCTTGCTTCAGCACACTGTGGCACATCTAGGACACTCTGAAGTGTCCGGGGCATCAAACTAATGAGAGACGAGCCTTAAATTTGCGCGTCTCTGATTTACGCCAAAAAGTTTTGTCCATCGCGTGCTCTCTCCCATCATTTGGCAAAAATTTTTAGCTGTCGCGCGCTCTCTCGACCTATAAACCGCAGATCCTGAGCACACCGCCGCAGTTGACTTCGACCTTCACGTCATCAGAGAGTTGAGCACGTTGGAGCACGCTGCCTCCTCCCCTGTCCCCGGAGCATGCCACCGCCATCCCTCTTTCTCAACTCGCTCTTCATTATTATCGAGCTGCTGGCGTTGATCCCTACCCCACCGTCAACCCCGACCTTCGTCATCAGAGAGTTGAGCACGCTGGAGCACGCCGCCTCGTCCCGTGTCTCGAAGCATGCCGCCACCTCGACCCCGACCTCGGTAATCGGTATGAGCATGCCGCCACCTTCACATAAGTGGAAATGTTTTCCCTGTCTTCAGAGCATGCTAGGCTGCTATCATCAGAGAGTTGAGGAACCGCCACTCCAGTGCCTCAGTCAGCTCGTCCCGGAGCACGCCACCGCGTCCTCTGTCCCCGGAGCACGCCGCCGCCTCAACCCTGCCCTCAAAGCGCGCATTCCAGTGATTTTATTGAATTCGAGGATGTCCAATGAAGGCTCATCTTTAATTAAGTCATTGATCCAAAGGGAGAATTTTCATTATGATATACATTCATCTTCCTTGTTTATGTCCAATGTAGAAGTAATGTATTTGTTTTGACTATCAATGTATATAATGAACTGTGGTTGACACTAGCATTTACAATCCTAGTGAGTTTGATTTCTACATGGAATCAAGGTACCTATGCTGGAATCAGGCTATAAATGCATAAGTGTAATGTAAACTGTATGTTTTTTCAGGGGATAAGCACACCAGCTCACTACCATGTCCTTTACCATGAGAACAATTTCGCTGCTGATGCTTTGCAGATGCTCACCAACTGTCTGTGCTACAAGTAAGCTCGATTCTCCATTCACTAACAGATATTTGCTACCTTACGTGACTGGTTAAGCGAATGTGACTACAATTTGATAATGTTTTATATGATTTCAGTGATTTTAATGACGATGTCTCAGTCGGAGAATTAGAGACTATGAAGGCTAATCATAAATGAAGTCATTGATCGGGAGAATTTTCATTACGGTATTCAGGAATAGATTATGACAATTATGATATGTGTAATTAGTTATATTGTAATCATGATGAACAATCTTTGTTGTGTAATTAGTATACTTGATAACCACGATTGACACTCTGGTAATATTTGATTGGTCAATATAATTTAACGTGTGATCATTTTGGCATATGTTCATGAATAGTATGTTGCTGACACTGGTAATACAGCTGCCAAATCCTGGCTAGCTCCTAACAGTAGACTCTGGCTGAAAACAATCCACGACGAGCTATAACAGAGAGCGTCTCGGATAACCTACACAAAGGAGACAAGCTTCCATAAAGCCCATCTCACATAAGTTAATAAGTCTGCGGCGCGCTACAACATAGGACATCCCGGATCAGTCATTATATCTACGATGGGCTTTGTAAGGGCATGTCACGCATGTACACTAATGGGTGATGCGCGCCAGCGGCGTCTCCAATGACCCCATAAAGGTCGTCTGTTATGACACAAAGAAAAGAGACGCACTTCTTTTGAGCGTATCTCGCATCTAGTTTGATCGGCGACGCGCCTAGAAGCCCGTCTCTGATGCCACCGTAATGCGAGACGCGACGATGGAGACGCACAGTTTGTTCATCTCCCTTCTTCGTTCGGGCTCGTCTCATATGAGTCTTTCTGACGTAGTGGTGACGGGATCCATTGAACTAGTCTTAGGGAGAAGATTAGGTTCAACAACCAAGTTCAAGAGGAATTGTGGTTGAGTTGATCAGGTTTGGAAGGCATGTATGGAGGCTTTCATCCAAGCACAAGGCTTCGCAATATGAGAAAAGGTGTACAAGCCTTATGACGTGCCACCAAATGATCAAGTCACCGCAATGAACATGAGAGATGTCGACAACAACAAGGCGCGAAACTTGATCATACAAGGATTGACCCAAAGCGACTTCGATCAAGTTGCACACCTTCGATCTGCATACGATGTTTGGAAAGCTCTATGTGATTATCATGAAGGATCCAACACTATCGAGGAGGTGAGACAAGACATGTTCAAAAAAGAATACATGCGCTTCGAGATGCAACCCGGTGAGTCAATATATGACCTCTTTGCTTGCTTTAACAAAATTCCCAGCAACTTGCGTAGTGTCAAATTTAACTTTTCAGATATTGAAAATGCTCGGCAATTACTAAGTGCATTAGATATGTCAATTTGGGAGATGAAAGTTACATCTATTCGTGAGTCCATTGTCATGAGTACACTTACATTAGGTGTGCTATATTCCAAGTTAAAAACTCATGAAATTGAAATAATCTCACATAAGGACCCCAACAAGTCTCTTGTATTTGTTTCTCAACTTGACATGCCTAGCTCTAGCCAATCTTCATCATGTGGTACACTTGCTTTGTTGTCCTCTCTAACCCTTCAACAGATTGAAGAGTTTCCTGAGGA
This sequence comes from Tuctoria greenei, assembly GCA_036927565.1. NCBI lineage: Eukaryota > Viridiplantae > Streptophyta > Magnoliopsida > Poales > Poaceae > Tuctoria > Tuctoria greenei. The sequence goes on along the minus strand of JAYESD010000008.1, from coordinate 168,805,755 downwards.
GGAGCTAACACTTCTCTCTACTCGGTTCTCAAAAGCATTGCAAAATGTAAGAACTAGAAAGAGAGGAAGTGTCGGATCTCAACGATGCTTCGAATGTGATAAGACAGTACATTTTTGTATAGATTTCCCTAATATTTCAGGTCCTACTTCCCGTGATGAGAAGCAAACAAAGTTCAAATCCTCCTCCGCAAACAACAACAAGATAAAGAAGGGTTTTACAGGTCATCAATTGGTAACCAGTTTAATCTCCGCACTTCAAGAACTTGGCTCAAGCGATGTGGACATCAGAAGTGATGAAGATGAAGAGAATTAGGAAAATATGTGCTTCATGGTGGGCAACTCAAGATCAAGTATGGAGGAGGTAGAACACAACAGCGATTATAAAGAGGTATGTCCCACTTGGGAAGAAATGTGTGATGCAATTTCTCGTGGCACTGTTATATTTAAGAAAAGGACAAAAACCTTAGGGACAATGCTGTTAAAATTGAATCACTAGAAAATGAAATTAATCGTTTAAAATCTTTGATTCCTAGTGATGATTCTTGTTCCTCATGTGAGCTTATATATCAACAATTGTCCTCTTTAAAGTGCACACACCTCCACACTTGATAAGCATGAACTTGAAATTTAAAAGCACAAAAAGCATGCTGCACTTAATCATAAAAACTTGAAAGATGCTTGTTGTTCTACAATTATTTTGCATTGTTCTACTTGTTATGACCTTCACAAGAAACTACACGATGCTATGAATGAGATTTCTATATTGAACAATGTTTTACGTTCTCATGAAGCTAAATATTGTTCTAATTGCAAACTAAAAGGAAAAACTTCATGTGAAAATTACCTAGGCTTGTCTAAGAAACTTGATGATGTGAATAGGACACTAGAGCGGTTTTGCAATGGGAATAAAAAATGTAAACTTGCTGCTGAATTCTTCCAAGTCTTGCAATGATAAAACTGGTTTAGGTTTTGATTCTCATTCTCATGTTCATGCTAAGGCACATCCACCTAAAATTGTAAAGTAATTAGAAAGTGGTTTGATTCAAACAGTTCCTAAACATAAAGAAGTGATTTTCAAATCTGCAGGGGCGCTGTCTTATTCAGGTTCTAATAAACATGTTGCTTGCTCATCTAGACAAGAACACAAAGTTAAATTTTATTGTACCTACTATGGTAGAGATGGTCATGTCATAGATTTTTGTAATAGACTAGATAAACAATAGACAAAGGAAAGAATGCAAGCTAGATCTCATAACTCTCATGCAAAATTTGTTGAACTTGCTAAACCGAATGTCAGGAACATGCAACCTGCTGCTATGAGTCAAAAACATGCAAAGTTTACTCCCAAACCTACTGCTTTTAGTGTTACACATGTAACACAACGTAGGTCAGTAGTTGGATACAAAAATCCTCAAACTTTGGCTCATAAACCTACTATTTTATCTTAGCTTTTGTGTGTTATTCCTGCTGGACGTCGTGTGACTCAGTACTGGATTCCTAAATGCCTTTTGACTAACCCAAGTATTGAGTTATCGACATATTGTACTTCTATGTAGGTTACACGCTTGAGGAAGGAGAACATTTAGATTGTGGATTCAGGTTGCTCACACTATATGACCGGTAACAAAGATTGGTTCTCCTCCCTCTCTTTTGTGTTACGTGTACGAAATGTTACTTTTGCCGATAATTCTTCAACTCCTATAATTGCTAAGTATTCAGTTAGAGTAAATAATCACTACACTTTAAAGGATGTGGCACTTGTTAAAAATTTGAAATACAACTTGCTTTCCATTTCATAATTACTAGATGAAAACCTGGAAATAATTTTCACTAAAAGTTGCTGCAAGGTTGTAGATTCAAATAGTGAGCTCATTTTTAACTTGTCCCGAGTTAGAAGAGTTTTTAAAGCTGATTTTGATATGTCATCCTCTAACCATAGGTGTGTAGTTGCTAATGATTAAAAAGACTTATATTTTTGGCATCGTAGACTTGGTCACGTAGGCTTTGATCATCTCACGCGTGTTAGTGCTCTTGATTGCATATGTGAGATGCCTAAGCTTAAAGGAGACAAAGATATTGTGTACTCTTCTTGTAGACATGCTAAGATGGTTGCAGGTTCACATGCTCCTCTCACAATGACCATGACAACTGAACCAGGACAACTTTTGCACCTTGACATCGTAGGTCCTTCACGTGTTCAATCCTTTGGAGGTAAATTGTATGTATTTGTGATTGTTGATGATTATTCTAGATACTCTTGGGTTTACTTTATGGCATCTAAGAATGAAGATTTTAGTCACTTTAGAACTTTATTTATTATATTATCAATTGATCATCCAGGATCTTTAAAAGCAATTAGAAGTGATAACGAAACAGGATTTAAAAATCAATCGTTTGATCACTTTTGTGCTGAAAATGGAATAGACCATAAATTTTCTTCACCCTATGTACCTCAACAAAATGGTGTCGTAGAGACAAAGAAAAAAACCTTAGTTGAGATGGTTAGGACTATGCTTGATGAATATCAAACTCCTATGAAAGATTGGGCTGATGAAATTGCAACCGCTTGTTATGTTTCAAATCGTGTTTTCTTGCGTGCTAAGCTAGGTAAAACTCCATATGAACTTCGTTTTGGACATATTCCTAGTGTCAAACACTTTCGGGTCTTTTGTTGTAAATGCTTTGTTAAGAAACATAGTAATCTTGATAAATTTGAACCTAGATCTGTTGATGGCATGTTTCTTGGTTATCTATCCCATACTAGAGGCTATCGTGTGCTTTTACTTGACACTAACAAAATTGTGGAGACTTGTGAGGTTTTTTTTTTTGATGAAGCTAGCCCAGGTACTAGCTCTAATATTGCAGGTCTAGATCCATATCCGCAGGAGGAGAGTATTTTCATCGAAGAAGACGAAGAAGTGGTGGTGCTGCTCAAAAATTCAGAACCAAATGATGTTGATCACGCTGCTGATTTTGCACCACAACCAGCACCAACAACTACTGTAGCTAGTACAGATCATCCTCAAGCAACAAGTTCTTCAATCCGTGATGAACATAAAGAAGAAAGAGCTTGTGGAGTGTCTACTCCCCTCTGCATCCTCAAAAGTCATCCTCCACAACAACTCATTGGAAGCTTGCACAAACGAGTTACACGGTCCAGGTTATGCGATCTAAACTCTCACTCATTCTGCTTTTGTTGCTTCTTTCGAACCCAAAGATATATCACACGCACTCACTAATGAATCTTGGATTATTGCCATGCAATAAGAGTTAGAAAATTTTGAATGAAATAATGTTTGGAAACTTGTACCTCCATCTCAAGGTGACACTTTCATTGGAATTAAATGGGTGTTTAAAAATAAACAAAGTGAGGATGGGGTTAGGGTCAGGAATAAGGATAGGTTGGTTGCTAAAGGTTTCACACAAGTTGAATGTCGAGATTTTGATGAAACTTTTGCTCCTGTTGCTAGATTAGAAGCCATAAGAATTTTGTTAGATTTTGTTGCATCAAAATGTTTTAAGCTATATCAAATGATGTTAAAAGTGCTTTTTTTAGTGGCTACATAGATGAGGAGGTTTATGTCAAGCAACCACAGGGTTTTGGAAATCCAGATTTTCCTAATCATGTTTACAAATTGTCCAAAGCCTTGTACGGTCTCAAATAATCCCCTAGATCATGGTATGATAGGTTAAAAACATTCTTACTTGAAAAGGGGTTTACCATGGGAAAGGTTGATAAAACTCTTTTTGTGCTTAAGCATGACAATGACTCATTCTTCGTTCAAGTGTATGTGGACGATATTATCTTTTGTTGTACTTCTAATGATCTTGTGTCTAAGTTTTCAGCTATGATGAGTACATAATTTGAGATGAGTATAATGGGAGAACTCACATACTTTTTGGGGCTGCAAATCAAGCACACAAAGGAGGGTACTTTTGTGCATCAAACGAAGTATACAAGAGACCTTCTTAAGTGCTTCAACACGGACAAAAGAAAGCCTCTTCGGACACCAATGGGGACAATGACAACACTTGAACTTGATGAAGATGGTGACCCAGTCAATCAAAAATAATATAGAAGTATGATTGGATCACTTTTGTACCTCACGGCATTGAGACAGGATATACAATTCAGCGTATGTCTTTGTGCATGATTCCAAGCTTCCCCACGTGCTTCACATCGTCAAGGCGTCAAAAGAATTCTCAGGTACTTACATGGAACTCAAGAATTTGGCATTTTTCTTCCTTATTCCTCAACCGTTACTTTGAAAGCTTTTTCGAGTGCTGATTTTGGGGGTTGTAGGATTGATAGGAAAAGTACTTCGGGTGCTTGTCATTTTCTTGGTAATTCAATTGTTGCTTGGTCCTCTAGAAAAAAAATTCATTTGCACAATCTACAGTCGAATCTGAATATGTAGCTGCTGCTAGCACTTGCTCACAAATTCTTTGGATTGTCCAAACTCTTAAGGACTATGGGTTTGATCTAGATAGTGTTCCGCTGTTTTTTGATAACACTAGTTACATTTGTATTGCTAAAAATCCCGTGCGACATTCCAGAGCAAAGCACATTGACATTAGGTATCACTTTCTCCGTGGTAATGTTGAAAAAGGAAACATTGTGCTTCACCATGTAGATATCGAACATCAATTGGCTGACATTTTTACAAAGTCTTTGGGTTTCACCCGTTTTTGTTTCATTTGTTGTGAAATAGGGGCTATGCATCCTCATGTCTTAAATTGAGGGGGAGTTTTCAAAACTAGGAAGTCTATGTGTAAATCTAAATTTAAAATAATATGAACATAGTATTTCATACAATATGACATTGTGATTCCTTTTACATGCTAAATGTTCTTACTACATTACTCGTGTTATACATCTTTTAGTTTTTGCCATGACTAGCAATTAGAATAATTAATTACACTAAATCTGGTCATGATCAAACTTACTTGCTGTTTTGAACTTGTTGCATGCTCACAAGTGCTTTTAATCATAAAGAATTAATCAAGTAATCAACTCACATGTTGAGTTTTTATGTCCACATGGAAAATTGAGAAAAGATCAAGAGAATATGCATGCATCATACTTCTTCTTTTCAGATTGCTTATCATTGCACTTAGATATGAACTTGGAAGAAGTTGTGTATGGCTAAAACCATGTCCTTAAGCTTCTGATTGTCAAATGACATAGGCTTCGCTTGGTTGGTTAGAATAAGGCAGATGCGGCATATAATCTCTTGCAAATGTCATATGATATGAATTTGTGCTTTAAATAATAATGAACTATTAAAAATGCAGCAACAAGTGTCATGCTTTCAGGTTTTGAAATGGTTAAGGTTGTGAGATCATGACTTGCTTAATTGAGAATTCACTTGATCCCTAGCTTGGCTTACACTACTTTATGTATCTCATTGATGTGATAGTGTAACTTACTTGATAGTATGACTTTGATGAGCTTTGTTTTATATGTATATGGTATAATATGCTCATAACTATTGAAATTTCTCTTTTGAACCTTGCTGAATACTTTGTCAAAGGGGGAGAAATATGGATAGGGGGAGAAATATTTGTTATTTATTTCTCATTTGATTTTCACAAGAGGGAGGAAATTGTTTTCAAAACTTTTCATGTGAATAAGCCAATGTTCAGATTCTAAGTGGTGTTGCCAATGCATTCATCAAGGGGGGGGGGGGGGGGTTGTGAGACCTATGTGTGCTGAATACATTGGTTATTTTGATAAAAGTTTTGAATATTGCCAAAACACCCTTTTTCATTGATGTTCGACTGTAGGTCCGAGCTCTAGCAAGGTCCGACGATAGGTCCGACATGTTTTGGGTAGCTCCGACAAGGTCCGATGATAGGTCCGACAAATTTTGGGTAGCTCCGATAAGGTCCGACAATAGGTCCAGCATGTTTTGGTATCTCCATAAAGGTCCGAACATAGGTCCGACATGCTTTGGTTAGCTTTGGCTAGGTCCGAAGCAAGGTCCGATTAGCTTTGGCAAGGTCCAGCGCAAGGTCCGGTTAGCTTTGGCAAGATTCGATGCAAGATCACAGTTGTTCTGCTTTTAAGCAATGTTTCAAACTCACTTTACACTTATGGGAAGTTTGCTTAGTATTCTTTTACTAAGTTTTTGAAGTGTTATGGCTGTTTATGGTGGTTAAAGTTTTGATATGGTTTGCAACATGCTTATGTGAGGTGCTCACATAAGGTGTTGTGGTTTTTGACTAATGAGAGTCAAATCAAGAACTTGGGCTCGCAAAGCATGGTTGTTTATTCATGCGTAGGTGTTTCTTGAGGTCAAGACATGGCTGGTGACGGAATCCATTGAACTAGTCCTAGGGAGAAGATGAGGTTCAATAACCAAGTTTGAGAGGAATTGTGGTTGAGTTGATCGGGAGGTCATGCAGCATGTTTGGATCAAGAACAATGCATATGAAGGTATTGTGGACGCTGTTGGAAAGTGTTTGCACGTGTGCAAGGAGTGTATGGACGTGGCAACATGGTTCCAAGGCGTGATGAAGAGAAGTGGATGTAAAGAATTGGTCAGAAAGGTCCAACCGGCTGGTTTATGCCTCAGGGTGCGACCGACGTGGTTATGGTTCATTTATGAAAGGTTTAGAGTTTGTTTTGACTAGATTTCGTGAGGGTCACGAAGTTAAGTTGTTTTAGAAATGTGGGATACATTCCTAAGGTGTTTGAAAGTCTTAAGATTGCTTCTATGTGCATATGGAAGAATCTTGAGCAGTTATGAAAAGTTTCGGTTGAAACTGAGTAGGATTAGAGTCCTAGTTTGGATTGGGTTTGCCTTAGGGCTGGTTATATAAGCAAGGGAGGCTAGAGCTTGTGATGAGACGACTTTGGGGCTGTTTCTCTTATGTTTTTATCAATAAAATTCATTGTTTAGAGGAGCTTTCGTGCCTTGTTCGTCCGACTTGTTTCAGACAAGTTTTTCTTGTCGAGTTTCTGCATAACACTATGTTGCATCGGTGTTTTTATCACAACTCAAGTTTTACAGATCCAATTGACGTGATTCTTGTTGGGTTGTCTTAAAAACTTTATTATCTATCATATATGAAAATTTCGTGGTCATTGGATTTGTGGTTTCTAATCTACACGAGTTTCTTTGCAGTGTTGCAGATCTAGTTTTTACTCGGTAGAACAGATTGACCTTTGTTTGATCGTTCGATCATAACTTGAGTTTTTCTTGACGGTTTTCCGTGATTCTTATTTTCGTGTCTTTGTAACTTGGTTCTTTATAATATCTACCACTTTTGTCATAGTTGAACACGTTTAGATTAGTTGGACACACGGTTTCTGAACAGAATGATTTTCCGTTGAGGGGTTGTTCATTGCTTCCGCCAAAAAAAGCTTTAATCTACCATTCGCCCCCCCTCCTCTGGTAGCTTTTCATGTGCTCTTCAATCCTAGAGCTGTGCTGGCTCTTGCCGCTCATGGTGCCAGTGTTCCAAGCTTGACATGGTCCGAGGCTTCGTGTCGGGCCGATACGGTTCGAGTTTCTGTCGTGCCAGGCCGAGGCGGGGTTCGTGCCGTAAGCCCGTGCTTCGGGCCACCTCATTCCGGCCCGGTCCAATTTTCAGCACTAGTTGGGGGTGTCCCGTTGAGGATACTGTAAGGGGGTTTGGGATTTAGAGTGCTTTTGGTTCAGCTGCACCACTCAAATTCTCTGCCAAAAAGTAGTAATCCAAACCAAAGGGATACCAAAGGAATAAGATTCCGGAAAATGTACAAATTCCTATAGTACAAATGAAAATCTGGTCTATCCCAAATTTTTCAGATCCCTCTTCCCACTTTTTCTCAAGAATTACCCACCAAACCATCCATTACACAAAACGAATCATTTTTTCTAAGGCTGTCTCCAACAGCTATCCTATCTATTAGCCCAAACCCATTTTAAATATTAAAACACACTCCAACACTAAGTTCATCCATGAAGGCCATCCAAGGCTCCTTCCTCTCCATAGCCCAAACATAGGCATCGGACGGAGGGCGCCAATATCAACTACCACCTCTGAAGGAAATAAATCGTCCGCCTCCCGCTGCTTCTCCCGCCCGCGCCTTCGCCGTCCACCATCACCTCCCTCGCCTCAGCCTCTACCTCGATCCCACCTCTTCCAGCAGCCCACGACCTTCTTGTGCAGGAGCCGCATCCTGCTCACCACCTACCATGGCACCGCCGAGCCACTGGGGCCGCGCAGTGGGCGCGGTGGCCAGACATGGGCGCGGGAGGCTGATGTGCACTCGGCAAGGGGCAAGAAGCACGACGAGATCGACGCCACCCTCGAGGAGCGCGCAGCGTCCCATCAACAATGCGCAGATTGACGGAACCATCTTCGTCATCTCCGGCGCTGACAGACCCTGTTGCCGCTCGATTAGATGTCGTCGCCGTTGTTGGGGAAGAGCGTGAGGAGGCAGACAAGGTGAGCACGGACCCTCTGCGCTGGGATCTCCTGGCCTCTGTGGATGAAGGTGGCAAAGAGGCTCCACCCCAAGCTCAGCATGCAGCCGCTGGTGGCACCGACGCCTAGCAACGGACTCAAATCCTCTGCAGTAACTACAGTGCAGTTACTGCAGCTGACATGTGGGTCCCACGGCCTCTGACCCCACCAGTCAGCTGCAGTAACTGCACTGCAGTTACTGCAGAGGATTTCGTTCCCCTAGCAACCCCACAAATGCCAGCGGGTCTACTGACACACCTAGGTACATGACGAGTTTTTCCCTTTAATATGTTGGGTCTATCCCATTTTAAGTTTACTGTTGGATATCTCGTAAAATAGTTTACACAAATATGCTCCGATCTAGCTCAATAAGCTCCCTTATTTAGGATGTATTGTTGGAGATAGTCTAATCTATCCCACTCCCGCAGCCACGTCGGCATACCTGCGGTGAACCGAGCCGTCTCTCTTCCTGGCGGCGCAGAGCCTGCCGCCCGGATCATGCAGCTTTGCTGCAGCAGCGCGGCCACACCGGAGAGGGGGATACTGCAGATGTTGGAGCAGGGCCTGCAGTTCGTGCCTACGTCGGACTGGGGCGCGACTGGCGCATACGCACAGATACCGGAGACATGCCCCAGGTTCGCGGCGACGCGCGAGTGAGGAACCAGGTTCATGATGCCAGCGGGAGCTGGGAATGCGCCAGGGATGAAAACGCCGGAGAAGTGGCCCACGCTCCCCTGCACGCCGGAGTACGTGGACGTCAAGGCCAGCCGGAAGGAGGTAACGCACGGCTTCCATCTTTTTCAGATTTTTCTTTCTACCAGAACTATTGCTAGCTTTGAAGCTTCTTTCACTGGCGTTTTCCTTTGACAACTTCGATATCGCAGGAAACATTATATTAAACTTGAAGAACAACACACCTTCTTTTTTCAAATATCTGGAGTTGTTTCGTCCTTGTGAGCTTGTGGCTGGACCATGGAAACTGGCAAAATCCGGTAGGGATCTATTCAAGATTCTGGATCTATAGGATCGAAGAGCACGTGAAAAGCTACCAGAGGGGGTGAATGGTAGATTTAAGACTTTTTCAGCGAAAGCAACAAAAACCCTTTGGCGGAAAATAAATCTGTTAAGAAACCATGTGTGCAACTGATCTAAATATGTTCAACCATAACAAAAGTAGTAGATATTATTTACAATCAAGTCATGAAGACACGACAACAATAATCATAGAAAACCATCGAGAAAAACTCAAGTTTTGATCGAAAGATCGAACAAAGGTCAATCTGTTCTACGTGAGTAAAAACAGATCTGTAACACTGCAAAGAAACTATTGTAGATCAGAAACTAAAAATCCAATGACCATGACATTTTAACAGATGATACATAATCATGTTGTGAAGACAACACAAAAAGAATCATGTCAATTAGATCTGTAAAACTCTAGTTATGATAAAAACACCAACGCAACATAGTGTTGTGCACAAACTCGACGAGAAAAACTTGTATGGAACAAGTTGGACGAACAAGGCACAAAAGCTCCTCTAAACTAAGAATTTTTTTAATCAAAACACAATAGGAACAGCCTAAAGTCGTTTTACCTCGAGCGCTGGCCTCTCTTGCTTTTATAACCAGTCCTAAGGCCAACCCAATCCAAACTAGAACTCTAATCCTACTCAGTTTCAACCGAAACTTTCCATAACTGCTCAAGACTCTTCCATACGCAGATAAAAGCAATCTTAAGACTTTCAAACACCTTAGAAATATATCTCACATTCCTAAAACAACTCAACTTCGTGATCCACACGAAATCTAATCAAAACAAATTCGAAACTTTCCATAAATGAACCATAACCACCTCAGCCGCAGCCGGAGACATAATCCAGCCGGTTGGACCTTTCCGACCAATTCTTTATGCCCACTTCTCTTCAACATGCCTTGGAACCATGTTGCCACGTCCATGCACTCCTTGCACATGTGCAAACACCTTCCAACAACATCCACAATATCTTCATATGCATTGTTCCTAACCCAAACATGTTGCATGACCTCCCAATCAACTCAACCAAAATTCCTCCCGAACATCATTGTTGAACCTCATCTTCTCCCTAAATCTAGTTCAATGGATCCCGTCACCAGCCATGTCTTGACATCAAGCAACACATGCACATTAATAAACAACCAATTCTTCCGAGCACAAGTCCTCAACTTGACTCACATTAGTCCAATAACCATAACACCTTATATGAGCACCTCACATAAGCATGTTGAAAACATAACAAGATGATATTAGCCATAACCACCAAAACATACCAAACACTTAGTAAGAGAATACTAAGCAAACTTCTCATAAATGTAAAGCAAGTTTGAAACATTGCAAGTTAAAAGCAGAACCACTGTAATCTTGCACCGGACCTTGCACCAGACCTAGCCAAAACTAACCGGAACTTGCGCTGGAGCTATCCAAAGTTTGTCGGACCTCACGTCGGATCTTGCTGGAGCTACTCAAAACATGTTGGACTTATTGTCAGACCTTGCCGGAGCTACCCAAAGCATGTCGAACCTATTGTTGGACCTTGCCGGAGCTACCCAAAACATGTCGGACCTATTGTTGGACCTTGCCTGAGCTACCCAAAACATGTCGGACCTATTGTCGGACCTTGTCGGAGCTCGAACCTAGAGTCGGACCTCGATGAGAAGGGTGTTTTGGCAATATTCAAAACTTCTATCGTAATAGCCAATGTATTCAGCATACATAGATCTCATAGGATCATTTGCCACACCATGATTGAATTCTTTTTCCTTGAGCTAATGATTTGTCCAACATGTGTGCGCCAACATGAATTGTTTTTTTATCTGCCCAACACGTGTGCGCCATCACCACCTGAGCTAATGATTACAATTGCTTTTTTCTTGGTGCAATGACAGGTCATTTCTTACAAAATCCACAACTTTCCAACCACGAATTGATAATGGTATGTGTCGAAGTGTGTGATCGACACTTTCCCTGGTACTACTAAACCGTAGCCCGCGGAGGTTCTTGATTCATTGAGGCGCGCATGAGATTACGAACAAGACAGTGACTCGAGGAGTTTTACATGGTTCAGTCCGCCTGAGCGTAACACCCTACTCCACAGGATGTGCGTTGTATGTATGAATGTATGGCGCTTTGTGAGCGTGTGTGCTTAGTTGTCCTCTGTAGCGTGCAACGCAACCCTTTTATAGTCTAAAGGTTGGCCGCTACATTGTCATCCTAGCCCGACATATGGCCTTGGCGGTAGTTAATTGTCTAATACATGATCTGTGAATATTAAGTGTAATTAACAACATGATAATGCGCCTTAATAGCGGTGTTACCGTTGTTAAGATTCCTCTGATCGTGTGTCATTAATATGACATTAATAACACGTAATCAGGTCTTGTAACTGTAGCTTTAACTGTCCTTTGAATGATTGAGCCGTTAGAGATACGTCAGTCTTCTTGTTGTCCTAGGTCCGGACGCTCGACACGTGGTAGCTCCGGAGCTTCCTATCGATGGGAGGCAGGCCCAGAGCCACTATACATGTGGCAGTACTGGAGCTTCCCTCTACTGGGGGTTGGGTCCAAGATCACTGTACACATGGCAAGGCCGGAGCTTCCCTATGAAAGGAGTTAGGTCCGATCTTGTGTTACACGTAGTAGTGCTAGAGCTACCCAAACATGGGAGACGGGTCCAGTGCTGCGTAATACGTGTAGCCTTCGGAGGTCTTACCCTCAGACGGGTAGAACTCCTAAGAATTTTTTGCAATATTGTAGGGTACCCGGTACGCAGGGTACCGATAGTACGTATTACAGTCATTATTTATAGAATCTGCAGTTGACAGTTATTTTCAACTAAACAGATTTCAACTTTTCCACAGCTGACAGCTCACAATAGCTTTTCCAAAACTCACAGTTGAAATCATATTTTTAATAATTAACAGCTGAACCAACACACCCTTGGATAGTTGAGTATGTTATGGCCATAACCGAATCCTTACGGGAGCAATTCTAACTCCCTGGTGTCTCAACTTACACTTAACATTATATTAGTACAGAGTTAGTGTAATTGATATATTATTGGTATTAATATACGTCCTTTATGAAAAATGTCACAGACGTTTGCTGCTGCATGTTTGTACACATGTGATGGATGCTGTTCACGTTGGTGCAGCCTAGCTCTGTTGAATCTGCCGTGAACAGGATTAGAGTCCGGCAAGGACGACGGCGGACCAGCAAGCAGCAGCGCTTACCCGAGCGCACAGCCGCACACATACTAGGCTTTTAATTGTCGGAGAGTATTAGAGCGCGTGGTCCAGCTCCCCAGCGTCCTCGGTCCCCCATGAATTACACCGTTGCACACTAACTGGAGCGGTCGAAGTTCTGATAAACAATAATAATTGGACAAAATGGTAAGCTCTGCAAAACACTAGAGTTCTCTCTGGTTAAACTAGTTCAATTTTCAATTAATTAACATTAAATAAAATGAAATGAAATGGAGGAAGGGAGTTGAACAAAAAGTTTTGCTAGAACATTGAGTTACTCCTTCCAACCATTGGAAACATGGTTTGCGACGGCCTGTCGTCGCACATAAGGTAACTTGCGGCCACTCGTACATAGCCGTCGCAAGTTATTATGCCGTCGCTAATAGAAACTCAATTTGTGACGGCAAGCTTAAATGCCGTCCCAAATTAGAGGGCAGTCACAAATAGAGCGTAACTTGCGATGATTTGATATTTATTTGCGACGGTTTTGACCATCGTAAATCGTCAAGATCCTTGTATAGTGCAACGAATTGATCAGCCACGTCAAATATCGACGCACACTGCCTAGCTAATCCGGCTTGCTACTGGCCTCCATGAAGTTTTTGTTTTCTACAACATTTTAAAACGTATTAGTTTAATATAATTAAATTTTATTTTAGATTGTAAGATGGGTCGTAGTTAACTAACTGATAGTGGGGTTATTTAATCCCGTGAGTGACTGGAGATCTGGAGTCGTTGCAGAATTCAATTCATATGTATCCACGACTTCTTCGCCATTGATGGGTGCATACCTGGCCCATACTTGTTCGCTCAAAGAGACATCGAAGTATGAACTTCTGGATCCATCCGACTACTAGTAATTTTCTGCAAAAGTCATGCTCCTCGTGAAAAACACGATCATATTGTTTGTCAGAGATACAACAAATCCGGTGCTTCGTAGCACAGCCAATCAGAAGCATATTTAGATTATGATCATTTGAAAAGAACTATAAATGGAAATATATATGATAGAATAAAGGCCCATGTACTGAAAAAAATCCATATTTTTTCCTCTGAACTACTACTATTTTTAGTGACTCGCTTAATTGCCAGGCCCAAAAAATATTAGATATAAAAAATAAAGAACAATATTGGGGATTGATTTATTGATTATGGATACTATAATTCATTATTAAAATAACCATATCGTTAACATATGATATATGAAAACATATAGAAATTGGGCGAACGCCTTTTCTTTTCCCTTCACAAGAGATACGGAATGGCTTATCCTGAATGCCATACTGAAATGGGTCCAGATATATATTTGTTTATAGTACATATTGATTTTGAACGTGAATTATTTTTCTATTATAATTGAAGTCTAACCAGCTGTTATTATATCCTTGGTCTTGTTTGACATAGCCTTCTGGCAAATTTTTCCAATGTCATCTTTAGTAAAACATGTTTCAGCAGAATTTCAATTTCAATAAGGTTTATGACGAAGGATTTCAAGACCAGTCCAAAGTTCTCAGAAACTCTAATAACTGGACAATAGAGGAAAAATATTTTTTTTATTCCAGATATGAGCTGGTAAACCTAGCTGTGCATGCCCAGTTTTGGACTTCGGAGGGAAGCCAATGCAGGTTAGCTTTTTTAAATCGCTTAAAAAGGTCAGATCTTCAGCATCACGAGACACAAACAACAGCACAAGTATACTTCTTACATGATTCCATCTGTAAGCTAAAGTTTATAGCTAACAATAAAAAAGACATCGCAGATTACGTACATGGCAAATATTCGTCCTAAAATTGTCAATTATAAGAGACCATCCGTTCTATTGGACAACGTAGGTAGACGGATTGCCGAGTTAGGAAGAGCTTGCCACAATGCAAGTTGCTCGTGAGTCCTGAATATGAGGTCAAGGAAATCTCTCTCCTGGACATGAGTCATGGTCACGACCTATCATTTAAAAATGCTTCCTCTACTCAGAAATTTGAGGCTTCAAATAAAATTGGTTCAATGTTTTCAAACTCTAACTATCACTAACAATTTTATTAAGAAAAAGTCTAATTTTTATAGGATTGAAGAGCACGTAAAAAGCTACCAGAGGAGGTGAATAGTATATTAAAACTTTTTATATATCCGGAAGCTGCAAAAATCCCTTGGTAGAAAATGAATTTGATAAAGAACATGTGTGTGTTACTGCTACAATAAGCCTCATCACAGGCGGCTCCAAACCTATTATCACAGGCGGCTTTTAAAACCGCCTGAAACGAAGAGTCTGTGATAATCCGCAATTTCACAGGCGGAGAAGTGAAACCGCCTGTGAAGACTAATTATCATAGGCGGTTCTTCACAAAGGCTAGCCGCCTGTGAAGACATATTATCATAGGCGGTTCTTTACTTAGGCTAGCCGTCTGTGAAAATACTTTATCAGAGACGGGTCGTGCAGCATATATAACCGTCTGTGATAAACGTCTTATCACAGACGGTTATTAAAGAATAACTAACCGCCTATGATAATAAGTCTTCACAGGCGGGTATTGAAGCATAACTAACCACCAATGATAATGTGTCTTCACAGGCGGATTTTGAAGCATAACTAACCGCCTATGATAATGAGTCTTCACAGTCGGGTATTGAAGCATAACTAACCGTCTATGATAATGTGTCTTCACATGTGACTGTATTCAACATGTCTAATCGTAACAAAACCAGTATAGATTGTAGAGAATAACTCACAAAACTAATGCAACAAGAATCACATAAAAACATTGAGTAGAACTCAAGTTAATGATCAAAAGATTAAGCAAGATCAATCTATTCTATCCTAGCAAAAAAACTGATGTGTTATACTGCAAAGAAGCTCGTGCATATCAAACACCACTAAACCAATAACCGTGAAATTTTCACATTTGATGAAGCATCAAGTTGTGAGGATAACACAAAAAGAATAAATAATCATGACAATTAGATCAATAAAATATGAGTTAAAATTTAAAAACCTAAGCAACGTCAGACTAAGCACAAACTGGCTGAGAAAAAAATGTCAAAAACAAGTTGGACGAACAAGATACAAAATATTCAGTTAAACTACAAACTTTATTCAATAAAGCATAAAAGAAACAACCACAAGTCGTGCTCTCCACGAACTCTGACCCCCTTTCTTATATAACCAGCTCTAAGGCCAAACAACCCAAGACTCTTCCATACGCAGATAGAAGCAATTTTAAGACTTTCAAATATCTTAGAAACATCTCATAGATTTCTAAAATAACTCAACTTCGTGCCTCACACAAAGTACTAACATAACCAACACAAAACATTCCGTAAACGAAGCATAACAGCCTCAACTTCAGCCCGAGCGCATAATCTAGCTAATTGAACATTTTCGGTCATATCTTCTCGTCCATAACTCTTCTCCACACTTTGTAACAATGCTGCCGCGTCGATGCACCACCTGCACACGTGCAATCACTTTTAAAAATGTTCATGATACCTTCATATACATTATTCTTGACCCAAACATGTCTCGTGACCTTCTGATCAACTCAACCACAATTTCTTCCGAACTTGGTTGTTGAACATCATATTCTTCCTAAGACTACTTCAATGTATTACCATCACCAACCATGTCTTGACCTCAAGCAACACGTGCACATGAACAAAAAACCAACTCTTCCGAGCACAAGTCCTCGACTTGACTCACATTAGTTCGAAAACCACAACACCTTATGTGAGCATCTCACATAAGCATGTTGCAAAGCGTAGCATGATATTATCCACAATGATAAACCGAAATGCATAAAAAACTTAGTACAAAAGTACTAAGAAAACCTTCCTATAACTGTAAAGTAAGTTTAAAATATTGCAAATTCAAAAACAGAATAGCCAAACATAAAAGTTAGGATCGAACAATCTAGAGTGTGCGGAGCAATAACTGTTACTCTCAATATGCATTGAAAAAGTTCGGATAATCTGAAGTCAAAACACGTGCACCACATGTGCATCTGAGTTCGGACGGTCCGATCAAAAACACATCCCACTCATGTGTGCGACTAGTTTCCTGAACTTCGGACAGTCCGAAGTGGGCTTCTAAGGTATATTCAAAATTTTGCATTCAAACTCCCACTTTAAACCTATTTTCCAATGTATTCACCACTTAAGTCTCACAATTTTACTACCTCAACTATCAACGTTGTTCACTTAATCTCCTAAAAAATATTTTTGGTCTAATTTACTCCATCGAACTATTTAGATTGGTTCAATTAATCCCATAGTAATTTTTTTATTTTTTGTTCCTCCGTGTAATCAACAAGTCTGAGGGTAAAATATTATAACTTAAACGTTACAACGTATAATATATTATAAAAATATTTTAAGATTTTTATGTTTTTTTGTAATTTTGAAACATGCAAATAAATATCACCTGAGAGATGGAATAATGCAAGAAAATATTTATGAGAAATTATAGAAGTATTTTTCTAGCATAGTGTATGATGGAACCTACAATTTTACATAATTTTAACAAAAAAAACATGGCACATAAAAAGAGAATAAAAAATAAAATTTTAGTAGAGATGAACTGAACTGATCTAAATAGATTAGAGGAATAAACTGGACCAAAATTTTGTTTAGAGGTTAACTTACCAACAATTATACATGAGGATAGCAAAATAGATTTTTTCCTTTTAATAGAACCCCGTAGTTTGAAAGGATATAAAAATCACGTGTAGGTTCCTTTGGAAACCTACATTCACAATATAATATGTTTAGTAAGCACGTGTTTTAACAAGTATGTATATATATATATAAATATATATATATATATATATATATATATATATATATATAAGAAATAAAAGGCAATATTGTTGTTTTATCCTTCTACAAAAGGTCTGAAGTTAGAGAACCGGCTAGAGACCGCATGGCTAGCACCTTCCACTGCTACAATAAGCCTCATCTCAGGCGGCCTCAAACGTATTATCACATGCGGTTTCTAAAACCGCCTGAAATGAAGGGCCTGTGATAATCTGCAATATCACATGCGGAAACTGAAACTGCCTATGATAATGGTGTTATCACAGGTGGTTCTTTACTTACGACTAGCCACCTATAAATAAACATTATCACAGGCAGGTCATACACTATAGGTAACCGCCTATGATAATCGTTTTATCACAGGCGGATCTTTACCCATGACAAGCCGCCTGTGGAGACAATTTATCGCAGCCAGTTTGTACCATAATAGTAACCGCCTGTGATAAAGGAGTTATCACGGGTTGTTCTTTACCTATGTCTAGCCGCCTGTGATAATATAATTTCACAGGCAGGTCTAGCCGTAGATAAAGAACCGCTTGTGATAAAGTATACCCTATGCAGTAATCTGTTGTTATTTCTAATTTCCAGGTCAATTCAATATAATCACAGAAGTCAATAATATAATAATAGAAGTAAACAATATAATCACAGAAGTCATCTCACAGAAGTCAATTTCACTAAAACAATATACATATGTACAAGTTACACATACAAGTCATCTCATAGTTTACAAGTTTCACTAAAAATTGTTTTTGTTGTCATAGTTACAAAGTTCTGGCACATCAACTATTACACCATCCTCATCAAAGAACACCCTTCTTTTGTGCAAAATTCCGCGATGCATGAATTGACACAGTTCACCGGCAATCTTGTCGGCTCCTCCACCAGACATACTTCTAGAAACCGGCCATTCTTGGTACACATTCTTTGTGTGCTGCAATGAAACACATAACAAGGTTTAGAATGTGTTGGTTTGAACAACCTCAAAGTATAGATCAAATTGAGTATACAAGATATTATTTGATATTTTTGGAGCAGTTGTACTATGAACAATTGAATTTTGAAGTTAGAATCAAAATCTGAAAATAATATTTCTGATAATATTGAACAGCAGAGAATATAACTATTAAAATACGCTAGTTACAATGAAAATGAAACTCAAAAGTAAGAAAATAAGATATTGACATTAAGGATAACTTAAATCCTCACGATTCACTCTATATTCGCTAGTGGTCCGAAGATGCTTGCATACATAATACCCGCATAAGACACTCCCAACAGGCTATTTCGAACAAGGATAATATGTTTTAATGTCCAATGCATTTGTATTAGGAGGTCTCTGACTGCAAAGCTGTTCCACGTAAAACTGCCAAGCGCTGTAATACAAAAAATGTCATATAAAACTTGTCAACACATTCTAAATGTGTGTAAATTAAAAGTATTGAATAAACATATAGTTTCAAAAATGGAAAGGAAATCTTTGTAATGATCTGGTGGGTAATCGGCTGAGTCCAAGACTTTTACCAAACCCTACGTTGGCTTGATGAAGATCATCATGTAGTGTTTACTGCACACATACAAACACACGTGTTAAGTTAACAATAAACAATAATTTCTATTTCAATGTCATGTGTCAAACTTACTCGAAGTGGTACGGAGGCTTTACGAGGTCCTTTCTATCTCTGACAAAGTTAAACATGTCATGTCCTATGTAAGCTGCAACCTCGATACTTTTATCCTTCTTTTGTTTTGCAATTGATTTATCAAAAAAAATTTCATGTGCTTGTACTGTTCTGAGTCTCGATCCACCTTAACGTCGAAAAGCGTCTTTGCAATCTGTGTAGGGTCAAGGATACTTGTCTTGCGTTTCATCTTTTTATTATCCATGTATTGCATTCTATTGAAGAAGTCCAGAACTATTATAATCTCATGAAATGTTTATGCGTGTAGTAAGAAAAGCAAATACAAAATATTAGAGGCACATACAAGCACCAGACGAGTAGCAGGTTGATTTCGAGCATGCCCCGATGGAAAAGAACATGTAGATCTTCAAAGAAAAGGACTTGTTTCTCTGCTCCAGTGCTCCTGAATGCTTCTTCTGGAACACAAAATGCGACGTAAGAAAGTTGATATTTTGTGCTGGCAGTAATGTACTACTCGTGCATTCTTTTGAGCGAGACAAGTTGTTTGCTAAGTTGTATCGATGTCATGAATGGCTTCCCATTCCATACTTAGGAGGAACATCCTCAAGATAGAAATCGGCTTATCGTCCAACACAATATCGCATCAGTGCCAAAGGATTAATTGGTTGACAGCCTGCCCCAGTGTCATGATCCCCTCATGTGTGATGTGGTGGATTTTATAATCTTCATAATCATTATCAATGATCTAAAGAACTTGCACCACAACATAAGACAACAGAAGTGAATTGCCGTTGAAATCACAATTAGACTTTGCCATAGCAGTGGCGACCTGTTTGGTTTTGTTCCCTGCTCTGCCGATCGGGACAAGAAGATGACAAGATCTATCCTCAACAATATCATTGACAGTGAACTTATGGGTTGACCCTGAGCCTGACACATAACCTACTCTGCTAGGGTAGGCAGTTGGAGAAACCAAATGCTCCTTTGGCACGGGAACCATCACTGTACTTGGTGCCACTAATTGTCCCGATTGTCTATGTTATTCCATTATTGTTTGCACAATTTCCTTGACCTTTTGAGCAATCGTTTCATCAAGTGTTTTCTTGAACTTCTCACATCTTCTAAATGTCTCTTTATCTTTCTGGAAACCATCTAGCCAAGACATCTGAGAAGAGATTGCTCGAACCCGTCCATTGTGTTCAGGGTTTCCTAAGATAGCAGTAAGTTGGTCATTTTCCCTCTTCGGCTTGAAAAGACCCTTCTGTTGCTTTTCAATTACTTCTTTTATTTTTTGCTCTACTTCGTTCATAGAGTCGGGCTTTTCAAGTTTGCCCTCGCTGGTCAAACATGACCGAGCAAAGACCCACCGCTGAGTTCTCTCATCGCAGCCTTCTAACGAGTGGGGATTGCCCTTACTGGTAATTTTACTCTAATATCTTTTTCCATTTCTGAACTTTGGGGCATATCCGGCAGACCCCAAGCGATGATGGTATTTGTTCTTTTTGGCAAGCTTTGACCTAGTTGCACTTAGGGCTTTAGCATCAGGTGTGGTCTTTTGATGAACAAATTCTTGCCACCGAGCTTGTGTGATTTTTCTGTAAGACCTATGTGTGCTGAATACATTGGCTTGTAGTGAATACACTTGGCTTTGATGATAAAAGTTTTGAATATCACCAAAACACCTTTTTATCAAGGTCCGACTCTAGCTCCGAGCTATAGCAAGATCCGATCATAGGTCCGACTTGTTTTGGGTAGCTTCGGCTATGTTAAATGCTAGGTCCGACTTCTTGGTAAGGTCCGACTAGCTTTGGTTAGCTCCGGTGAGCTTTATTTTTAGCTCCGACATGTCTTTGATAGCTCCGGCATATATTTGATAGCTCCGGCATGCTTTTTCTAAGCTCCGATGTACTTTATCTAGCTCCGGTTTTGGGTTGACTAGTTTTGACTAGTTTTTGGTAAGCTCCGACGCTAGATACTGCTAGTTTTGTAAGCTCCGGCGGGAGCTTGGTTGTACTAGTTTTGGTAAGCTCCATCGCTAGGTTCTACTAGATTTTTTTAGCTCCGGCTCAAGGTCCGAGTTGCTCTGGCAAGGTCCGGAACTTGACCGCAGTGCTTCTGCTTTTCATTTGCAATGTTTCATACTTGCTTTACATTGTTGGAAAGATTGCTTAGTATTCATTTGCTATGTTTTTGGTGCGTTTTGGTTGATATGGATGATATAGTGTTACTGTGGTTTTGCAACATGCTTACGTGAGGTTCTCACGTAGGGTGTTGTGTTCGGAACTAACTAGAGTCAAGTCAAGGACTTGGGCTCGTATGGATTGGTTGTTTATTCATGTGCAGGTGTTGCTTGAGTTCAAGACATGGCTGGTGACGGGATCCATTGGACTAGTCTCAGGGAGGAGATGAGGTTCCAACAACCAAATTCAGGAGGAATTGTGGTTGAGCTGATCAGGAGGTTGCGCAACATGATTGAATCAAGAACAATGCATGTGAAGGTATCGTGGACGTCATTGAAATATGTTTTCACGTGTGCAAGGTGTGCATGAACGTGTCTACACGGTTCCGAGGCGTGATGAAGAGATGTGGACGTAAAGAATTGGTCGGAAAGGTCCAACCGACTAGGTTATAGACTCAGGTTGCGGCTGAGTCGGGTTTGACTCAAATATGGAAATATTTGAGTTGGTTATGATAGGATTTCGTGTGGGTCACGAATTTGAGTTGTTTAGGAATGTGGGATACGTTCCTAAGGTGTTTGGAAGTCTTAAGATTGCTTCTATCTGCGTATAGATGAATCTTGAGCAGTTATGGAAAGTTAGGATTCATGATCTGAGTAGGATTGGAGTCCTAGTTGATATTGGGTTGACCTAAGGGCTGGTTATATAAGCAAGGGAGCCCAGAGCTCGTGGTGCACGACTTTGGGGCTGTTCCTCTTGTGTTCTATTGAATAAAATTCGTAGTTTGAAGGAACTTTTGTGCCTTGTTCGTCCGACTTGTTCCAGACAAGTTTTACTCGTCGAGTTTCTGGACAGCACTACCTTTCGTCGGTGGTTTTATCATAACTCGAGTTTTACAGATCCAATTGACGTGATTCTTTTTGAGTTGTCTTCAAAACTTGATTTTCTATCATCTGTAACGGTCATTGGATTTGTGGTCTATGATCTACACGAGTTTCTTTGCAGCGTTCCAGAACTGTTTTTTTTTCTCGGGTAGGGAAGATTGACCATTGTTTGATCTTTCGATCATAATTTGAGTTTTTCCTCGACGGATTTGAGTGATTCTTTTTGTGTTGTCTTCTTGACTTGATTCTCTCTGATATCTATAACTTTTGTCATGGTGAAACACGTTTAGATTAGTCTCACACATGATTTCTTTAACAGATCGTTTTTCTGCCGAAAGGGTTTGGGGTTTAATTGTTTCCGCTGCGTAAGATTTTTAAATCTACCATTCACCCCCCCCCTCTGGTATATTTTCACGTGCTCTTCGATCCTACAATTGGTATCAGAGCCACGGTGCTCTAATCTTTGTGATTTGCGCGTGTTTTTGACTAATCATTATGGAAAAGTACTCCGCCAAACCGTGTGTGTTTGCTGGTATTGATTTTCAGGTTTGGAAGGCACGCATGGAGGCTTTCATCCAGGCACAAGGCTTTGCAATATGAGAGAAGGTATACAAGCCTTACGAAGTGCCATCAAACGATCAAGTTACAACTACAACTCTGAGAGATGTCGACAACAATAACAAGGCTCGGAACTTGATCATACAAGGATTAACTCAAAGTGACTTCGACCGTGTTGCACACCTCCGATCTGCATACGATGTGTGGAAAGCACTTTGTGACTACCACGAAGGATCCAACACGATCAAAGAGGTAAGGCAAGACATGTTCAAGAAAGAATACATGCGCTTCGAGATGCAACCCGGTGAGTCTATTGATGACCTTTTTGCTCGCTTTAATAAGATTCTCAGCAACTTGCGTAGTGTCAATGTTAATTTTTCAGATGCTGAAAATGCTAGACAATTGCTAAGTGCATTAGATATGTCAATTTGGGAGATGAAAGTCATATCTATTCGTGAATCTACTGTCATGAGTTCTCTTACATTAGATGTACTCTATTCTAAACTAAAAACTCATGAAATTGACATCCTAGCACGTAAGAACCCAAATAAGTCTATTGCATTTGTTTCACAACATGATATATCTAGCTCCGGCCAATCATCATCTTGCAATACTCTTGCTTTGTTGTCCTCACTAACCCTGGAGCAGATCGAAGAATTTCCAGAAGAGGAGTTGGCACTCATCTCTACTAGATTCTCAAAAGCATTGCAAAATGTGAGAACTAGAAGGAGAGGAAGCTCCGGACATCAACGCTGTTTTGAATGTGGTAAAATAGGACACTTTCATACAGAATGCCCTAAACTTTCAGGTCCTACTTCCCGGGATGAAAAGAAAACAAGAACGAAACACTCCTTTGCAAAAGATACGAAGAAAAAGAAGGGTACCATAGGACGCAAGATGATTAACAGCTTCATCACCGCACTTCAAGAACTTAGTTCAAGTGATGTAGACTTTGAAAGTGATGAAGATGATGACGATCTGGCCAACTTATGCTTCATGGCGGGCAAAACAAGATCAAGATCAAGTCAGGAGGATGCAGAACACAACAGTGAAGACGATGAGGTATGTTCTACCTGCAATGAAATGTGTGATGCTATTTCTCGTGCAACTATTATTGTCAAGAAAAAGGACAAAAAACTTAGGGATAATGCTGCTAAAATTGAATCACTAGAATCTGAAATTAACCGTTTAAAAACTTTGATTCCTAGTGATGATGCATGTCCCTGATGTGACTTAATCTATGAACAATTGTCCACATTAAGAAGTGCACACTCCTCCACTCTAGATAGACTTGATGAAGAAATTGAAAAGAACAGAGAGCTTGCCGCACTTAATGATAAAAACTTGAAAGATGCTAGCTGTTCTACAATTGATTTGCATTGTTCTACTTGTGTTGATCTTGATAAGAAACTACAGGATGCTATGAATGAAATTTCTATATTGAACAATGCATTACGTTCTCATGAAGTTAAATTTTGTTCCGATTGCAAACTAAAAGAAAAAACTTCATGTGAAAATTGTCTTGATCTGTCCAACAAACTTGATGACATGCATAGGACATTAGGTCAGTTTTGTAATGGGAATAAGAACCTAAACTTGCTGCTGAATTCTTCCAAGTCTTGCAATGATAAAACTGGTTTAGGTTTTGATTTTCATGCTTATGCTAAGGCACATCCACCTAAAACTGTAAATACATTAGGAAGTGGTTTGATTCAAACAGTTCCTAAACAAAAAGGAGTGGTTTTCAAATGTGCAGGAGTGTTGCCTCATTCGGTTTCAAATAAAAATATTGCTTGCTCATCTAGACATGAACACAAAGTTGAATTTCATTGTACCTTCTGTGGTAGAGATGGTCATGTCATAGATTTTTGTTATAGACTAGCTAAACAACAGAAAAGGGAAAGAATGGTTGCTAGATCTGATAACTTTCATGCAAAATTTGTTGCACACATTGAACCGAATGTACAACCTGCTGTTTTGAGTCAAAAACGTTCAGCTTACCTCCGGACCTTCTGTTTTTGCCTCCGGAGCTACTGATTTTTGTGCTACACAAGTAACACCTTATAGGTCAATAGTCAAGAATAAAAAATCTCAAACTTTGACTCATAAACCTGCTGTTTTGTCTCAGCTTTCGCGTGTTTTTCCTGCTGCACGTCGCATGACTCAGTACTGGATTCCTAAATGCCTTTTGACTAACCCCAGTATTGAGTCATCGATGTATTGTGCTTTTATGTAGGTTACACGTTGGAGGAAGGAGAACATTTGGATTGTGCATTCAGGTTGCTCACGCCACATGACCCGTAACAAAGATTGGTTCTCCTCCCTCTCTTTTGTGTCACGTGTAGAGAATGTTACTTTTGCCGATAATTCTTCAACTCCTATAATTGCTAAGGGTTCAGTTAGAGTAAATGATCACTATACTTTGAAGAATGTGGCACTTGTCAAAAATTTGAAATACAACTTGCTTTCTGTTGCACAATTGCTAGATGAAAATCTAGAAAATATTTTCAATAAAAACTGCTTCAAAGTTGTAGGTTCAAATAGTGAGCTTATTTTTAACATGTCTCGGTTTGGAAGAGTTTTTAAAGCTGATTTTGATATGTCTTCCTCTAAGCATAGGTGTCTAGTTGCTAATGATTTAAAGGACTTATATTTTTGGCATCGTAGACTTGGTCACGTAGGCTTTGATCACCTATCGCGTGTTAGTGCTCTTGATCGCATACGTGGGCTTCCTAAGCTTAAAGGGGACAATGAAATTGTGTGCTCTTCTTGTAGACATGCTAAGATGGTTGCAGGTTCACATACTCCTCTCACAATGATCATGACAACTGAACCATGTCAACTTTTGCATCTTGACACCGTAGGACCTTCACGTGTTCAATCCTTCGGAGGTAAATGGTATGTTCTTGTTATCGTTGATGATTATTCTAGATACTCTTGGGTTTACTTTATGGCGTCTAAGAATGAAGTTTTTAGTCACTTTAGAACTTTATTTCTTAGATTATCAATTGATCACCCAGGGACATTAAAAGCAATTAGAAGTGATAATGGAACTGAATTTAAAAATCAATCTTTTGATCACTTTTGTGCTGAAAATAGAATAGATCATCAATTCTCTTCACCATATGCACCTCAACAAAACGGTGTTGTAGAAAGAAAGAACAGAACCTTAGTTGAGATGGCTAGGACTACGCTTGATGAATATCAAACTCCTAGGAAATTTTGGGCTGATGCGTTAGCAACCGCTTGTTATGTCTCAAATCGTGTTTTCTTGCGTGCTAAGCTAGGTAAAACACCATATGAGCTTTGGTTTGGACATAGGCCTAGTGTTACACACTTTCGGGTCTTTGGTTGCAAATGCTTTGTTAAGAAACATGGTAATCTTGATAAATTTGAACCTAGATCCATTGATGGCATGTTTCTTGGTTATCCATCTCATACTAGAGGCTACCGTGTGCTTTTACTTGACACTAACAAAATTGTGGAGACTTGTGAAGTGTCTTTTGATGAAGCTAGCCCAGGTACTAGCTCCGGTGTTGCAGGACCAGATCCGTATCCTCAGGGGGAGGGTATTTTTGAAGATGAAGAAGAGCCGGTGATATTGCCTAGTAGTTCCGAAGTTGACACGTGTCCAGCTCCAGACATTAAACAAGCTCCGGCTATCACCTATGCTGGTCCTGATCATCCTCAAGCCACAAGCTCATCGATTTGTGATGAACATGAAGAAGAAGCTTGTGAGACATCTGTTCCCCTACAGTTTTACAAAGATCATCCCCCACAACAGATGATTGGAAGCTTGAACGAATGAGTCACACGGTCCAGGTTTTGCGATCCAAACTCTCATGCTCATTCTGCTTTTGTTGCTTCTTTTGAACCCAAAGATATATAACACGCACTCACTAATGAATCATGGATTATTTCCATGCAAGAAGAGTTAGAAAATTTTGAAAGAAATAATGTTTGGAAACTTGTACCTCCACCTCAAGGTCACACTTTAATTGGAACCAAATGGGTATTTAAAAATAAACAAAGTGAGGATGGGGTTGTGGTTAGGAATAAGGCTAGGTTGGTTGCTCAAGGTTTCACTCAAGTTGAAGGTCTAGATTTTGATAAAACTTTTGCTCCTGTCGCTAGATTAGAAGCCATAAGAATTTTGTTAGCTTTTGTAGCATCTAAAGGTTTTAAGCTATATCAAAGGGATGTTCAAAGTGCTTTTCTTAATGGCTACATAGATGAGGAGGTTTATGTCAAACAACCATCGGGTTTTGAAAATCCAGATTTTCCTAATCATGTTTACAAACTGTCCAAAGCTGTATACGGTCTCAAACAAGCCCCTAGAGCATGGTATGATAGGTTAAAAACATTCTTACTTGAAAAGGGGTTTACCATGGGCAAGGTTGATAAAACTCTTTTTGTGCTTAAACATGGCAATGACTCATTATTCGTTCAAGTGTATGTGGATGATATTATCTTTGGTTGTGCTTCTCATGATCTTGTGTCCAAGTTTTCAGCAATGATGAGTTCCAAATTTGAAATGAGTATGATGGGTGAACTCACTTACTTTTTGGGGCTGCAAATCAAGCAAACCAAGGAGGGTACCTTTGTGCATCAAACGAAGTATATCAAAGACCTCCTAAGGCGCTTCAACATGGACAAAAGCAAGCCTCTTCGGACACCAATGGGAACAGAAACAACACTTGAACTTGATGAAGATGGTGAACCTGTGAATCAAAAAGAATATAGAAGCATGATCGGATCACTTTTGTACCTCACGGCATCAAGACCGGACATACAATTCAGCGTATGTCTTTGTGCATGGTTTCAAGCTTCTCCACGTGTTTCACATCGTCAAGCCGTCAAAAGGATTCTCAGGTACTTACATGGAACCCAAGAATTTGACATTTTTCTTCCTTCTTCCTCAATCGTTACTTTGAAAGCTTTTTCGGATGCTGATTTTTGGGGTTGTAGGATTGATAGGAAAAGTACTTCCGGTGCTTGTCATTTTCTTGGTAATTCTCTTGTTGCTTGATCCTCTAGAAAACAAAATTCAGTTGCACAATCCACAGCCGAATCTGAATATGTAGTTGCTGCTAGTGCTTGCTCATAAATTCTTTGGATTGTTCAAACACTTAAGGACTATGGGGTTGATCTAGATAGTGTTCCACTATTCTGTGATAACACTAGTGCCATTTGCATTGCTAAAAACCCCGTGCAACATTCTAGAACTAAGAACATTGACATTAGGTATCACTTTCTCCGAGATAATGTTGAAAAAGGAAACATTGTGCTTCACCATGTAGATACCGAACAACAATTGGCTGACATTTTTACAAAACCATTGGATTTCACTCGTTTTTGTTACATTCGTAGTGAAATAAGGGTTATGCATCCGCATGGCTTAAATTGAGGGGGAGTTTTTGAAACTTGGGAAGTCTATGTGTGAATCTAAAATTAAAATAATATGAGCATAGTATTTCAGTCATATATGACTTTGTGATTCCTTTTACATACTGAAAGTTCTTACTACATTACTCGTGTTATACATTTTGTAGTTTTTGCCATGTCTAGTAATTGGAATAATTACTTACACTAAAACTGGTCATGGTCGAACTTTCTTGCTGTTTTGAACTTGTTACATGTTCAGAAGTTCTTTTAATAAGAATTAATCAAGTAATCAACTCACATGTTGAGTTTTTATGAACAAATATAAATTGAGAAAAGATCAAGAGAATATGCATGCATTGCACTTCTTCTTTTGAGATTGCTTGTCATTGCACTTAGATATGAACTTGGAAGAAGTTGTGTATGACTAAAACCATGTCCTTAAGCTTCTGATTGTCAAATGACATAGGCTTGGCTTGGTTGGTTAGAATAAGGCAGATGGTCATATAATCTCTTGCAAATATCATATGATCTAAATTTGTGTTTTGAAAAATAATAAAATGCAGCAACTAGTGTCATGCTTTCAAGTTATGAAATAGTTAAGTTTGTGAGATCATGACTTGATTAAATTGAAAATTACATTTTATCTCTAGCATGGCTTACACTACTTTATGTATTTCATTGATGTGATAATGTAAGGTACTTGATAGTATGACTTGGATGAGCTTTGTTTATATGTATATGTTATAATATGCTCATAACAACTAAAGTGGGAGAGATAATTTGTTTATATCTCATGACTTGCTGAATACATTGTCAAAGGGGGAGAGATAAGAATGAAGAGAGAGAGAATATGTGCATAAGGAGAGATAATAAAGGGGGAGAGATAATATGGGATATTTTTTCTTCTCATTTACTTTTGATTTACAAAGGGGGAGAAATTGTCTTCAAAACTTTTATGTGAATAAGCCAATGTTCTGATTTTAAATGGTGTTGCCAATGCATTCATCAAGGGGGAGATTGTAAGACCTATGTGTGCTGAATACATTGGCTTGTAGTGAATACACTTGGCTTTGATGATAAAAGTTTTGAATATCACCAAAACACCTTTTTATCAAGGTCCGACTCTAGCTCCGAGCTATAGCAAGGTCCGATCATAGGTCCAACTTGTTTTGGGTAGCTCCGGCTATGTTAGATGCTAGGTCTGACTTCTTGGTAAGGTCCGATTAGCTTTGGTTAGCTCCGGTGAGCTTTATTTTTAGCTCCGGCATGTCTTTGATAGCTCCGGCATATATTTGATAGCTCCGACATGCTTTTGCTAAGCTCCGATGTACTTTATCTAGCTCTGGTTTTGGGTTGACTAGTTTTTGGTAAGCTCCGACGCTAGGTCCTGCTAGTTTTGTAAGCTCCGGCGGGAGCTTGGTTGTACTAGTTTTGGTAAGCTCCGGCGCTAGGTTCTACTAGCTTTTGTTAGCTCCAGCTCAAGGTCCGGGTTGCTCTAGCAAGGTCCGGAACTTAACCGCAGTGCTTCTGCTTTTCATTTGCAATGTTTTGTACTTGCTTTACATTGTTGGAAAGATTGCTTAGTATTCATTTGCTAAGTTTTTAGTGCGTTTTGGTTGATATGGATGATATAGTGTTACTGTGGTTTTGCAACATGCTTACGTGAGGTTCTCACGTAGGGTGTTGTATTCGGAACTAACTTGAGTCAAGTCGAGGACTTGGGCTCGTATGGATTGGTTGTTTATTCATATGCAGGTGTTGCTTGAGTTCAAGACATGGCTGGTGACGGGATCCATTGGACTAGTCTCAGGGAGGAGATGAGGTTCCAACAACCAAATTCAGGAGGAATTGTGGTTGAGCTGATCAGGAGGTTGCGCAGCATGATTGAATCAAGAACAATGCATGTGAAGGTATCGTGGACGTCATTGGAAGATGTTTTCACGTGTGCAAGGAGTGCATGAACATGTCTACATGGTTCCGAGGTGTGATGAAGAGATGTGGACGTAAAGAATTGGTCGGAAAGGTCCAACTGACTAGGTTATGGACTCAGGCTGCGGCTGAGTCGGGTTTGACTCAAATATGGAAAGATTTAAGTTGGTTATTATAGGATTTCGTGTGGGTCACGAATTTGAGTTGTTTAGGAATGTGGGATACGTTTCTAAGGTGTTTGGAAGTCTTAAGATTGCTTCTATCTGCGTATAGAAGAATCTTGAGCAGTTATAGAAAGTTACGATTCATGATCTGAGTAGGATTGGAGTCCTAGTTGATATTGGGTTGGCCTAAGGGCTGGTTATATAAGCAAGGGAGCCCAGAGCTCGTGGTGCACAACTTTGGGGCTGTTCCTCTTGTGTTCTATTTAATAAAATTCATAGTTTGAAGGAACTTTTGTGCCTTGTTCGTCCGACTTGTTCCAGACAAGTTTTACTCGTCGAGTTTCTGGACAGCACTACCTTTCGTCGGTGGTTTTATCATAACTCGAGTTTTAC
Organism: Tuctoria greenei; assembly: GCA_036927565.1. Taxonomy (NCBI): domain Eukaryota; kingdom Viridiplantae; phylum Streptophyta; class Magnoliopsida; order Poales; family Poaceae; genus Tuctoria; species Tuctoria greenei. The sequence continues at coordinate 168,775,085 of JAYESD010000008.1, read as the reverse complement.
AGATCCAATTGACGTGATTCTTTTCGGGTTGTCTTCAAAACTTGATTGTCTATCATCTGTCAAAATTTCACGGTCATTGGATTTGTGGTCTATGATCTACACGAGTTTCTTTGCAGCGTTCCAGAACTGTTTTTTTCTCGGGTAGGGCAGATTGACCATTGTTTGATCTTTCGATCATAACTTGAGTTTTTCCTCGACGGATTTGAGTGATTCTTTTTGTGTTGTCTTCGTGACTTGATTCTCTCTGATATCTATCACTTTTGTTACGGTGAAACACGTTTAGATTAGTCTCACACACGATTTATTTAACAGATCGTTTCTCTGCTGAAAGGCTTTGGGGTTTAATTGTTTCCGCTGCGTAAGATTTTTAAATCTACCATTCACCCCCATCTGGTAGATTTTCACGTGCTCTTCGATCCTACATTTTCCCATCTTCCTAGGGCTAGGGACCTTATCGGCCTTAACATAAGCATTCATTTCACTCTTCCAGCCACAAAACTTCTTGCCGCAAGAGACCAATATTGCTTTCTTTACAACATCTTTTGTGCCTTTCAGGAACTTGAATTGTTTCTTTATCCTCTCCCACAACTCATTCTTGTTCTCCTGAGGTAATTTTCTCTAATTCTCGCTTGTGATCGGCACGAGCTCTCTAACAAGACAACCACATGCATTTTGGTACTTTGTAACTGAATCCAGTGGTTCTTGGGGAAGCCCACCTGGACCGACCTTTGTTATGTACATGATGCGATTCAATGGACCCTTATTTGGACCTCGATGCCCTCGTTTTCGCCTAAGTGAACCTGAGGATTCATCCATTAGGGAACCTTCTACGATTTTAGGAGCTGAAGTCACCTCGTTGTCTTTGCGATTAATCTAGGTAGAAAAGAATTATAAGACTTCGTATACTTGACTACCAACATTAACTTGAACTGCTGAAGTTAAGATTCATGATCCATACCTCATCAGTGGGATCATAATTCCGGGTCGAGATCCTCTAAAGTATTTTTAATTTTTATATTCGGAAAAGGATCCGATGGACTATGAAAGGAGCCTGACCTGCTGGAGTCACTAAACTCTATATTGCCTTCTTCATTGTTACTACCATCAACAGTCTTCTTAGGGATTTCCATGCTAGAACTAATAAGACAAAAATATGTCCCACTTAATGAAAGCTACAAAAATAAATGCTCTCAAAATCCTGAATTTCTCAAAAAGGTGGAAGAGATTTGGTCTGAGCCAACCAGAGATAGAGAGGCCTTGAGTAGATTCATGTTCAAATTAAGAAAAAATAAAAAATTCTTAAACAGTTTGGGTTATAATCAAGCATGTCATGATTTTTATGAAGGCAAGTTGGATATCAAAAGGTTGAAATATATACAGACCAATATGCCTCCTAAACTGTATTTTTAAATGGTTTACAAAGATATTAACACTGAGAATGAAGAAAGTGGAAGATAAAACAATTCACAAGGTTCAATCCACATTCTAGGGTTGCATGAATGGCATATTCACAAGGTTCAATCAGCAGATACCCAATTGTATCAAAGGGCCGACAAGAACAATTATATCAACAATTAAACAATAACAATGCACGATTCACAATTCGCATTGATTAAATCAACAATTAAACAATAACAGTTACAACCCACAATTTATGCTCAATGTTATGTACAACAATTCACAATGCACAATTTAATCAACAATTAAACAACATTGCATAGCATAATCGGGTCGCTGATGAGGAGGGAAGTGTTATGGCTGGCACGGCCGCCGGTGGGGAGGGAGGGGGCACTGAGGAGGTCGGGTGGGAGGGTGGCTCGGTTGGGGAGGTGAGGGGGTGCTCAATTGGAGGCTGGCATGGAGGAGAGCTCGGCTGGCATCCATGGAGGGGGCTCGGGTGAGGCCGGGTAAGAGGGGGGGCTCGAGTGAGGTCAGGTGGAGGCCGCTGTAGAGGAGGGTGAGAGGGAAATGAGCTTACTTGGCATGGAGGAGGGAGAGAGGGTGACGGCGAGTGCGGGCGCGGCGGCAGGCGAGGGGCAAAGCTCGGCGTACCTGGACGGTGGGGAAGGAAGCGGCAAGAGCGAAGCTCGGGGGTGAGATCAAAGCTCGGCGATGACGGTGGCGAAGTTCGGCGGCGAAGACTTGGCGCCAAACGAAGTTTTGGCAGCCTGACAGCGTCTAAGAGATTTCGTCCAGGATAGGTTTTTCCAACGAAGTCGAGCGCTATATATAGACGCCTATCTTCGCAGGCGGTTCTTAAGTAACAACTTCCTGAGAAGAGGACTTCTCTCAGGCAGTTATTAATTACCAACCGCCCGTGAAGATGTACTATTATTTCAAGCAGTTGGTAAGTAATACCCGCCCGAGATAAAGACTTTTCTCAGGCGGTTTTTCAGAACCAACCGCTAGAAAAGATCTTTATGTAGGCTTAATTAATATTCTTGATTAAAATGGGGCCTTTTAAAAGCCCAAATTCCATTTTCTTGTAATATGCTTGAGTATTAAAGGTTACCATTAAATTTCACTTTGGAAAAAATTTGAAATTTGTCAGAACATAAAAAACAAATAATATTGGTCATTTTTCATTTTTCTATCTTGATGAATATAATGATTTTTTCATTTAGTTTTTCAATGGAACTTTGTAGTCATCATACCAACCTCTATGATTTCTTTCAGATTTTTTTAAAATTTTTTAATTAACGTGTGTTCAAAATTTGATGAATGCCTCATATGTATATGAGCATTTGATTAGAATGATGGATAATTTCATCGTCGCGTTGGATAATTTGATCTGACCTTCCCTCCCCTTCCCAGCGTCACGTTCATCATCGTCTCCTCAGCCACCTGGGCCGCCGCTGTGGCGGCAATCATGGCCCCGATTCGCCCTTCTCCAACATGACGTGGCCTCCGCTCGACATCACCTCCGCTACTTACTGTTCATCTTGCTTTTGGGTATGCCCATTACAATTGGTTTTAGGTAAAGATCTTCATGAGATATGATCTTAGCATCTGTTCCGTGTGTGAGAGAGATAGATATTGTTGAGACAGTAGCTGTCACATGCCATTGTATAATGCCCCCGTTTGTTGTTATGTAGTGGATTCTTTCTACATGTCACTGCTGCTAGTATGTATCATTATCATGATGGTATTTAGCTTATTTTTCTTAGATTGATTCGTGCTTGTTCATGTAGAAGCTTGATCCTACTCTCTAGATCTGCGCGTGTTTTCATCTTTTCTTTGTTGTGTCATGCGAGTGAGATTGTGTGTTCACTATGACTTTGGTTACCTTAAAGGCATCAGGTCTCTCCTGGGGCCGACAATCTTAGCATCGTAGATGCAAATCAACGTACATAGGATGTAAAGCTGTTGGGATCGACGATCATAAAGGTTAAAACCGTCCAACAAAGGGAGAAGGTTAGTCGTCAATACACCAATGTTTATAACTTTAATTAGGGTGTCGACTACAGTTTCCAATTGACACCTACACTGTCGACACCCTTTTAATCATTTCTTGTAGTGCTTCACCTAATCCGCTCCGAGAAGATCTCCACCACGTGGTGCCTTACTTCATTAAAACCATCAGGAGTGTAGACATTGATAACCATGGTGTAGCTTGAAGGGGATTATTTATGACAGTAAGGAAGGTCCACAAAACTCTAGAGGTGGTCTAGCACCAGCGTGCGGCCAATGCCAGCGCGGCCCAAGAGCATGCGCGGCGCACGTGGGTGCCTGGTCAACATAGTGCAGTGGGTTGGTCCCACCTCGGGAATTTGCTAGGAGCGTTCCCTGTTTATAATCCGAGGTGCCAATTGGGTCTTGAATCCCCTTGTGTGCCGATTGGGCCTTGAATTCCCTGTTGTGGGCTCGATTTCATCTACTTGTCTAGCTGATTCGATCTCTATCATTGCATGCTGTAAGCAGCCCTAATTTTTTTGTGCCTTCTTCAGGTCATCGTGATGTTATCGGACCAGTGCTGGCCCGAGCACAGTCCATTTTGCAGTGTCGGCCCTTGCCGCCCACGGTGCCCGTGTTCCAAGCATGACACGACCCGAGGCTTCGTGCCAGTCTGGCTGATTCGATCTCTGTCATGCCCGTGTTCCAAGCATGACACGACCCTTGTGCGGCAGCCTGGAAACATCACTCTCTTTGTCATGTTGTGGGCTCAATTTTGTTTGCCCGTCTGGCTAATTCGATCTCTGTCGTTACCTGCCGTAGGCAACCTTAATTTTTTCGTGTCCAGTGCTAGCCCGAGCACGGTCCATTTCGCTGTTGTGAGACCTATGTATGCTGAATACATTGCTATTTTGACAAAAGTTTGATTATTGACAAAATATCTTTTTTCATTGAGGTCCGACTCTAGGTCCGAGCTCTAGCAAGGTCCGATGATCGGTCTGACATGTTTTGGGTAGCTCTGACAAGGTGCGATGATAGGTCCGACATGTTTTGGGTAGCTTCGACAAGGTTCGACAATAGGCCCGACATGTTTTGCGTAGCTCCAACAAGGTCCGACAATAGGTCTGGCATGCTTTGGTTAGCTTTGGCTAGGTCTAGCGCAAGGTCCGGTTAGCTTTGGCAAGGTTCGGCACAAGGTTCGGTTAGCTTTGGCAAGGTCCAGTGCAAGATCGCAGTGGTTCGGCTTTTAACTTGCAATTTTTCAAACTTGCTTTACAATTATGTCAAGTTTGCTTAGTATTCTTTTACTAAGTTTTTGAAGTGTTATGACTGTTTTGGTGGTTAAAGTTTTGATATGGTTTGCAACATGCTTATGTGAGGTGGTCACATAAGGTGTTGTGGTTTTTGAACTAACGAGAGTCAAGTCGAGGACTTGGGCTCGCAAAGGATGGTTGTTTATTCATGTGCAGGTGTTGCTTGAGGTCAAGACATGACTAGTGCACTACGTAAGAAATCCAAATAGAAGACAAAGATGGGCGACACGCTCAAAGGCGACGTCTCTTATAATGTTAAGCGAGACGAGCCCACTTTAGCGAGGTGACATAGCTCGGCTAAAAGTACAAGGAGACGCGTTAAAACAAAGCCCATCTCAGTTAAATTGGTATCCGAGACACGCTATCCTCTCTGAAAAGCGGGAGACTCACATAAAACACAACACGTCTCCCATGACTGACATCTCCCTCTCCTCTGCTAAAAGAGATATGCGCTCTAATGGAAAGCGCGTCTTCCATTCCTCACGTCACCTTTAGCTTCGTGATTTCTCCATTTTGCTTTGGTTCACTATTGATATCACACATCATTGAACTCAAAGCACATTCTCACTTGATACCTGAATATAATCAAATCATTCCTTATGATACATGAGGAACACGATGAACACACCACACATTCATTCATTCACACAGTTGAAGAAAACACAAGATAATATTCATTCACATAGATAAATAAAGATAGAATTCATTCATTAACAATATTTACAAAATAGAAGCTACTAAAAACAACAAAGAAAAGCTAAATCCTACTCCTACTCCTCCTCCTCCTCCTCGTCCTCCGGCGGCGACTCTGGCGCCGGTGCAACAGAAGCCTGGGCCAGCTGCGCCAGCTGCTCTGGTTGTGCCGGCTGCCCCAGTGGTGCAATCCTGTGAACGAGGTTGCTCTCCGTCGCCTCCACCAGGTTTTTGCGGCCCTCGGGGCCAAGCACCTGGGCCATCGTCTCGAACAGAATGTCGAGACCATCGGCCACCCCCGTGAGGGCGAAGAGGTAGTGGCCAATGGTACCCATTCCAGTAAACTGGGGAAGGGTATCGAAGACCTTTTGTGCCACCTCGGAAAGTTGAGCGCAATGCAACGATCATATAAGGCATTGTGCACAGTTTGCAGATGGAAATACGGCCAAAACAAAATGCGAGATGCGCCTTATGTTGAGTGCGCCTCCGATTCATGTCAAAGATTTTTGTCCCACCTCGGAAAGCTGGGCACAATGCAATGATCATATAAGGCATTGCGCACAGTTGCCAGTTGGACACGCCGGAATGTCCTGGATGTTGTTCCTGGCTTCAGCACACTGTGGCACATCTAGGACACTCCGGGGTGTCCGGAGCATCAAAATAATGAGAGACACGCCTTAAATTTGTGCGTCTCCGATTTACGCCGAAATTTTTTTGTCCATCGTGTGCTCTCTCCCAACATTTGGCGAAAATTTTTAGCTGTCGCACGCTCTCTTGACCAATAAACCGTAGATCCTGAGCACGCCACCGCCATTGACCCCGACCTTCACGTCATCAGAGAGTTGAGCATGTTGGAGCACGCTGCCTCATCCCCTGTCCCCGGAGCACGCCGCCGCCGTCCCTCTTTCTCAACATGCTCTTCGTCATTGTCATGCTGCCGGCGTGGACCCCTACCCCGACGTCAACCCCGACCATCGTCATCAGAGAGTTGAGCACGCTGGAGCACGCTGCCTCGTCCCGTGTGTGGGAGCATGCCGCCGCCTCGACCCCGATCTTGGTAATCGGTATGAGCACGCCGCCACATTCACATAAGTGGAAATGTTCTCCCTGTCCCTGGAGCAAGTCGGCCTGCTGTCATTAGAGAGTTGAGGAGCCGCCACTCTGGCGCCTTCGTCAGCTTGTCCCGGAGCACGCCGTTGCATCCCCTGTCCCCGGAGCATGCCGCTGCCTCGACCCTGCCCTCAGAGTGTGCATTCCATTGATTTTATTGAATTTGAGGATGTACAATGTAGGCTCATCATTAGTGAAGTCATTCATCGAAAGGGAGAATTTTCATTATGGTATACATTCATCTTCCTTGTTTATGTCCAATGAAGAAGTAATGTATTTATTTTGACTATCAATGTATATAATGAATTCTGATTCGCAAACCCTTGAAACTACAAGAATTGTGACAGACACTAGCATTTACCATCCATATGAGTTTGATTTCTACATTGAATCAAGGTACCTATGCTGGAATCAGACTATAATTGCATTAGTGGAATATAAATTTTTTGTTTTTTTAGGGGACAAGCACAACAGCTCAATACCATGTCCTTTACCATGATAACAATTTCTCTACCGATGCTTTGCAGATGCTCACCAACTGTCTGTGCTACAAGTAAGCTCAGTTCTCCATTCACTAACAGATATTTGCTACCTTATATGATTGTTTAAGCGAATGTGACTACAATTTAATAATGTTTTAAATGATTTCAGTGATTTTATTAAATTTGAGGATGATGTCTCAGTCAGAGCATTAGAGACTATGAAGGCTCATCATTAATGAAGTCATTGATCGGAAGAATTTTCATTACAGTATACAAGATTAGATGATGACAGTTATGATGTGTGTAATTTAGTTATATTGTAACCAGGATGAACAGTCTTTGTTGTGTAATTAGTATACTTGGTAACCACGATTGACACTTTGGTAATATTTGATTTGTCAATATAATTTAATGTGTGATCACTTTGGCATATGTTCATGAACAGTATGTTGCTGACACTAGTAATATGGCTGCCAAATCTTGGCTAGCTCCTAATAGTAGACCCTGCCTATAAACAATCCACGACGAGCTATAGCAGAGAGCATCTCGTATAACCTACATATAGGAGACAAGCTTACATAAAGCCCATCTCACATAAGTTAATAAATCTGTGATGCGCTACAACATAGGACGTCTCAGATCAGTCATTATATCTGTGACATGCTTTATAAGGGCCTGTCACGCATGTATGCTGATGGGCGACGCGCGCCAGTGGCGTCTCCAATGACCCCGTAAAAGTCGTCTGTTATGACACAAAGAAAAGAGACGCACTTCTTTTGAGCGTATCTCGCGCCTAGTTTGATCGGTGACGTGCCTTGAAGCCCGTCTCTGATGCCACCGTAATGTGAGACGCGACGACGGAGACGCACAGTTTGTTCATCTCCCTTCTTCGTTCGGGCCCATCTCGTATGAGTCTTTTTGGCGTAGTGGTGATGGGATCTATTGAACTAGTCTTAGGTAGAAGATGAGGTTCAACAACCAAGTTCAAGAGGAATTGTGGTTGAGTTGATCAGGTTTGGAAGGCACGTATGGAGACATTCATCCAAGCGCAAGGCTTTGCAATATGGGAAAAGGTGTACAAGCCTTACGACGTGCGACCAAATTATCAAGTTATCGCTACGAACATGAGAGATGTCGACAACAACAAGGCATGTAACTTGATCATACAAGGATTGACTCAAAGCGACTTCGATCAAGTTGCACACCTCCAATCTGCATACGATATTTGGAAAGCTCTATGTGATTATCATGAAGGATCCAACACTATCAAGGAGGTGAGACAAGACATGTTCAAAAAAGAATACATGCGCCTCAAGATGCAACCCGGTGAGTCAATGATGACCTCTTTGCTCGCTTTAACAAAATTCTTAGCAACTTGCGTAGTGTCAACTTTAACTTTTCAGATGCTAAAAATGCTAGATAATTACTAAGTGCATTAGACATGTCAATTTGGGAGATGAAAGTTACATCTATTCATGAGTCCACTGTGAGTACACTTACATTAGGTGTGCTATATTCCAAGTTAAAAACCCATGAAATTGACATAATCTCATGTAAGAATCCCAACAAGTCTCTTGCATTTGTTTCTCAACGTGACATGCCTAGCTCCAGCCAATCTTCATCATGTGGTACACTTGCTTTGTTGTCCTCTCTAACCCTTGAACATATTGAAGAGTTTCCTGAGGAGGAGCTAACACTTCTCTCTACTCGGTTCTAAAAAGCATTGCAAAATGTAAGAACTAGAAGGAGAGGAAGTGTCGGATCTCAACGATGCTTTGAATGTGGTAAGATGGGACATTTTCGTATAGATTTCCCTAATCTTTCAGTTCCGACTTCTCATGATGAGAAGCAAACAAAGTTCAAATCCTCCTCCGCCAACAACAACAAGATAAAAAAGGGTTTTACAGGTCGTCAATTGGTAAACAATTTTATCTTTGCACTTCAAGAACTTGGATCGAGTGATGTGGACATCGAAAGTGATGAAGATGAAAAGAATTTGGCAAATTTTTGCTTCATGGTGGGCAACTCAAGATCAAGTATGGAGGAGGCAGAACACAACAGCGACGATAAAGAGTTATGTCCCACTTGGGAAGAAATGTGTGATGCTATTTCTCGTGCCACTTTTATATTTAAGAAAAAGGACAAAAAACTTAGGAACAATGCTGTTAAAATTGAATCAGTAGAATCTGAAATTAATCATTTAAAATCTTTGATTTCTTGTGATGATTCTTGTTCCTCATGTGAGCTTATATATGAACAATTGTCCTCTTTAAGAAGTGCACACACCTCCACACTTGATAAGCTTGAACTTGAAATTGAAAAGCACAAAAAACTTGCTGCACTTAATGATAAAAACTTGAAAGATGGTTGCTGTTCTACAATTGTTTTGCATTATTCTACTTGTGATGACCTTGATAAGAAACTACACAATGCTATGAATGAGATTTCTATATTGAACAATTTTTTACGTTCTCATGAAGCTAAATATTGTTCTAATTGCAAACTAAAAGGAAAAACTTTATGTGAAAATTGCCTAGGCTTGTCTAAGAAACTTGATGATATGAATAGGACACTAGAGCGGTTTTGCAATGGGAATAAAAAATCTAAACTTGCTGCTGAATTCTTCCAAGTCTTGCAATGATAAAACTGGTTTAGGTTTTGATTCTCATGCTCATACTAAGGCACATCCTCCAAAAATTGTAAAGTCATTAGGAAGTGGTTTGATTCAAACATTTCCTAAACATAAAGAAGTGATTTTCAAATCTGCAGGGGTGCTGTCTTATTTAGGTTCTAATAAACATGTTGCTAGCTCATCTAGACATGAACACAAAGTTAAATTTAATTGTACCTATTGTGGTAGAGATGGTCATGTCATAGATTTTTTTTAGACTAGCTAAACAACAGAAAAAAAAGGAAAGAATGCAAGATAGATCTCATAACTCTCATTAAAAAATTGCTGAACATGCTAAACCGAATGTCAGGAACATGCAACCTGCTGTTATAAGACAAAAACATGCAAAGTTTACTCCCAAACCTACTGTTTTTAGTGCTACACATGTAACACCTCGTAGGTCAGTAGTTGGATACAAAAATCTTTAAACTTTGGCTCATAAACCTGCTATTTTATCTCAGCTTTTGCGTGTTATTCCTGTTGGACGTCATGTGACTCAGTACTGGATTCCTAAATGCCTTTTGACTAACCCAGTATTGAGTCATCGACGTACTGTACTTCTATGTATATTACACACTTGAGGAAGGAGAACATTTATATTGTGGATTCAGGTTGCTCACGCTACATGACAGGTAACAAAGATTAGTTCTCCTCCCTCTCTTTTGTGTCACGTGTAGAAAAGGTTACTTTTGCCGATAATTCTTCAACTGCTATAATTGCTAAAGATTTAGTTAGAGTAAATAATCACTGCACTTTAAAGGATGTGGAACTTTTTAGACATTTGAAATACAACTTGCTTTCTGTTTCACAATTACTAGATGAAAATCTGGAAATTATTTTCAATAAAAGTTGCTGCAAGGTTGTAGATTCAAATAGTGAGCTCATTTTTAACTTGTCTCGAGTTAGAAGAGTTTTTAAAGCTGATTTTGATATGTCATCCTCTAACCATAGGTGTGTAGTTGCTAATGATGCAAAGACTTATATTTTTGGTATCGTAGACTTGGTCATGTAGACTTTGTTCATCTCACACATGTTAGTGCTCTTGATTGCATACATGAGATGCCTAAGCTTAATGGAGACAAAGATATTGTGTACTCTTCTTGTAGACATGCTAAGATGGTTGCAGGTTCACATGCTCCTCTCACAATGACCATGACAACTGAACCAGGACAACTTTTTCACCTTGACATCGTAGGTCATTCACATGTTCAATATTTTGGAGGTAAATGGTATGTTCTTGTGAGTGTTGATGATTATTCTAGATACTCTTGGGTTTACTTTATGACATCTAAAAATGATTTACAGTGTGATAACGTGGCCCTGGAATATTTACGAGCCTAATACACGGTCTAAGAGTATTAAGAGTGATTTACAGTGTGATAACGTGCCTTAATGGTAGCGTTACCCCTATTAACAGCCCACTGATCGTGTGTCATTAATACAACATTAATGACATGTAATCAGGTCTTGTAACTGTCGCTTTAATTGTCCCTTGAATGTTTGCGCCGTTGGGGATCCGCCAATATCTTTGTTAGTGTAAGGTTTGGAGGATCCAAACATGGCAGCTCTGGAGCTTCCCCTCATAGGGAGACGGGTCCGGAGCTATTATACTTGTGGTGGCACCAGAGCTTCCCTCTACATGGGGTTAGGTCCGGAGTCATTATCCACGTGTCAATGTTGGAGGTTCCCTATGTCAGAAGTTCATCTCTGGTCTTACATTACACATGGCAGTTCCAGAGCTACCCATATGAGGAAGGCGGGTCCAGTGTCGTGTGACATGTGGTGCATGAGGGAACCTTCAACTCCGACAGGTGGAACTCTCTTGCACTTCTTGCGGTATCATGGGGTACCCGGTACGCAGGGTACCGACAGTGGCCCCCGGGCCCACCTCTGGTAGAAACCCTTTGGGTTATTATTCTATCCATCCTCGATTCCCGCTCTATAACTTCAAAGGTCTTCTGATATGCTGTTGGGGTGATGGTTTGGAGTTAAACCATCGCCACGTGGATTGCTTTGAATGCGGCAGATGAGATCTTTGAGTACAGATCCCACACAATTGAAGGTCGCCGGTTATCAATATGAAAACCGTATCTGTTCCGAGCGCCTTGTCAAGCCGCCGCCTTTGGTTTTCCCGCCGTCCATCATGACAACGGTTTGCCTGGGGTAATAACCTCGATCTCTTCGTCGGGGGTGGCCCTGGGCCCACTTTTCACTGATGGGGTAGATTTTTGAAATGTGACCCTCCTCTCGTTGCGGTTTCTATCCAAGCGTCGCGGAGGCTTACTTAAGAAGGAAAGTATGCATGTTTTGAGGACTCTTTACGCTTTCGATCAAACTCGCGCTTAGAGCCTCCCAAACTTTGTCTAGCTTTCCTTTCCATTGCTCCACTTTGCCGCGATGGAGTTAGGTCTTCCCAAGAGTCGCATCCAGAGCAAGGACAATCTGATGAAGGTCCGAACCTTCATGGGATGGCCCAACGACTCCTTCAACCACCTGGTCTGTGCCGGCAAGATCCCCTTCAAGAAGGAGCACCACGGAGAGATGGTATACTTCTCGGTGTACACTATGGTGGGACTGATCCCACCATTCTCGAGCTTCATCCTGATGCTGCAGGACTTCTACGGCCTCCAACTACATCACCTCAGGCCGCACTCCCTTCTACTCGTGGCCACTTTCGTCCACTTCTACGATATGTGGGTGGGCGTGCCTCCCTGTGTCCACTTGTACCGGGCCTTCATCACAGCCCATTCCACTGGCAAAGGTACTAAGTTGATTGGATTCTATTACATCATGAAGCGCAAGAACTGTCCCTTCTAGTACCTGAAGTCATTCCCCTCTAGCAAATGGGGCGACTGGAAGAAGGATTGGGTTGTCATTGCAGTGGAGGAGCATGATAGGTTAGAGCTGCCCCAAGGACTCCCCAACGTTGACACCGACGCCTGGAATGTAGTTCCAAAGCTGCCAAACGCATTCAAACCTGTCCTAACCAGGATCCAAGAGTGTGTGGAGGGTGGAGTGACCCCCCAGATGGTCTTCGGAAATTTCTTGGTGAACAGGTGGGCTCTGCTGAGGAGGAGGGAGAAGCTCGCCTGGGCTTTCAACAGCATGATGGATGACGACCGGATTGAAACCGATTTGAAATCCAACTTGTATGACAAAGCTTTGAAGCTCCATCTCAAGAAATTCCAGCATGGGCTTGTCGACGACGACGCCTTAGCTCTGCCGGCTGCTTTCCTGCCTTTAAATATGATTCCAGAGATCAGCAGGGAGCTCCGGAGGAAGATACCGGCGCTAGACGACCTTGGTGAGGTGGAAAAACGCCGGACCTCCAGGGTTGTAATCCCCGGAGCTTCTGAGGAAGTGGCCGCCTCTGCCTCCCCAGAGCTTGTTGGTATTTCTTAACACCACAAAGTTATTCGCAAGCACACGGAAATACCGTTGTAGCACTTCCCCTTAAGGAGTATTCCCAAGGGTATCGAATCCAAAGAATGTGTGTGCTAATCTTTCGAACTAGCTCACCCAAGGATACAAAGTTGTTTGGTAGGCAAGGAACAGGGAGGAATTCAAAGTATAGATCCTAATTCAAGGTAGTTTGCAGTAGATGCTTGCTTCGGGCATGGGCTTACTCCTAGCAATACTAGGACGACTCCCACCAAGAGCCTATGGCATATCCGAGCATGGAGGATTACGAAGGACAGATAGGGCTGTCAATACCTACTGCCTACCTCTTCAATTCGTGGGTCTACGAGATATCCGTTGATGATTTATAACCTAAGCACCACTCTTATGTTCTAAATCACTACTCTAGTTGTTTCGAACACAAAGCTACAACTAGAGCCTCTAATGAATTAAAGCATCGAACCCACAAGTAACTACTTGTGCAAACTACCTAGAACAAAAGATCAAACTTGTATTGAATTCACAAAGTCTTACTTGATTTAGTAAAATCTTTGTAGGGGTACAAGTGTAGAAGAGGGACTTGACAAGCCCAAGCCTCCTTCTCCTAGACTATTCACCACACTCTCCTTCTACTTTGGCAGCCTCTAGGACTACTCTAAACCTTTCGAGTTTAGCACTATTCTCAACTTTTGGTGTGTGTGAGAAGTTAGGTGAGGGGGTCTATTTATAGGTGGAGAAAGGTTGGTTCCCGCCACAATTTATGTACGAATCAGTCACCATTGACCTCAGGGAGCCAGCAGGAGCCAACACGTGTCGTTTGACCGAGTTTGGCGCCAGGAATAGGTCGGCCGACCAGGGGGTTCAGCCGACCTGGTCAAGTCTCCCCTCGGGGAGTGCTTCCTCCAGGTGGCTTCCAGGTGGGCCCTCTTTATATATATGGGTGCAACACCAGTGGATCTCCTCGTATTCTTCTATTTGTGGGCCATTTGGTCCATGTGTTGCCACGTGTCATCGCCTGATTTGTTGAAATCCATTTTCATGGATTCATCCCTGCATGTTTTGGTATTTTGGGTAATAATTCACCTGCATACAAATAAACACCAACACTTGTGGAATTGGGTTAGTGTATAACCCTACCACTTTGTTTTGTGTTTCTTTTATGCACATTATGAGGTGAATTGACGGTCAAAATGTGGTACTTAAGGACCGTCAACAAACTCCCCCACACTTAGTCCTTTGCTCATCCTCGAGTGAAGGCAAGAAGAACTAGAGTGTTGTCATGAATTTGCTATAAGGTAGAAAATAAGGATACTATATATTTCAACTTATACCTTAATTCATGGATCCCATTTGTGTATGTGGCTACCACATCAATCTTGGGTGTTTGAAAAGTGGAATGGTTAGAATGAAGTTCCCTTGGATCATTCTCTGCTGAAATGATTAGGCAATTGCTATATTTAAAAGTCATAGGAACTTTTGCCCTTGCCTTCTCGATTGGAATCTCTCAAATCTGTCAAAGTGTTTGAGTCCTCACCATGGCATGTTTTACCAATTCTTGTCCCTATACTAAAAGTGGCTATATCTGGAGCTTGGTAGGGATGAATGTGGCACACATTTGCAATTCATATGTTACTATGTCAAAAACTTGATCCTATGAGAGACTTATGCAATGAATAAAGTGAAGAGAAAATTCTTGTGCACATGAATGAAATGGAGGGTTAAGGTGATAACTCCCATAAATTTGCTCTCTCTTCAGGATGAAACATGGCTACTACTTTTTTTTAGCACTCTTACTCTTTTTCAAGAGTGGATGCTTTTTCTTTCTTTTTTTCTTGTAGCCATGTCTTCTACTCCTTTTATTTTTTTAGAGAGGCTTTCATTTGTATTGTATGGAGTTTCTTTTTGGCGGATGGATAATCGATGGATGCAAACTTCTCAATGTGAGAAATTTTTCATGAATGGAGTGCACAAGAGTTTTCAATTCAAAAAGTGCATGCATGTAACTCAATTGGGTCACGGGTTTGACAAAGTTCAATGAAAAGCAAAGTGGCATATGCTTGTGATTTTCAATGAATATATCATATGGCCTTGGTGGGTATATAAATTTCCAATGAGAGATTTAGGCAAAGTTCAAGACTTCAAATAGTTACAAATGTCAAAATCAATTTCAAGCAAAAGGATGATTTCTAAAGAACTTATTTACCATATCACACTAGTCAAATACCTAGATGATGTGTTTTTTCCTATTGAATTATGGGAATCATAAACAAGGTAATAAATTGAAATATAAAGTATTCAAATTTTCAGCTTAAGCAAATTCTTGATTACCAAATTTTATTTCAATTTGTTGAGTTGATTCATTTTAGACATGCAATGAAAAATTTGAAATCAACTCAAACAGCAGGATATCACATAAAAGTGGGGATAGGAAATCCAAACCGATTTTCTGGAGCAAAACGGAGTCGTTCGGAGTAGAGCACAGGTCGGCCGACCAGGGGGTTCAGCCGACCTCCTGGTGGCTCTTCTGTGGCTCTGTTTCGTCGGGTCGTTTTGTTTATTCGGTCGTGACGTGTTTCGATATGCAACGTTAATTTTTCACGTCAGGATCTCGTGACTTGGGGACATGTTTTCCCCCACACTTGTCTCCTGAATTCTTTATTCAACAAAACAAACTAAAGGTGGAACTTTACCGGTGTTAGATGAACTGGTAAGTTCATTTTATTGAAATCAAAATATGGGGATGCTTACATTATTCAAACTAACTTTGGAAAACAAATGATCATAAAAATCCTAAGTAGTAAGCATCCTTGTTGACCATGACGAGGCTGGGAGGAAGAATATGATTCAATGAGGTGTTTGACTTTCCTCTCTTTTTCCGTCCTTTAAATAGGCGCGGAATGACGCGTTTCACCAAGAATTTTGTGGAGGATATCGAGGAGTATCAACACAAGAAAACAGAACGCGAACGGCGCGAAGGGAGAGTCGACCGACCCTAGGGTTCGGCTGACCCCCTTCTGGCTCCGTTCGGGCCACACTTTCTCAGGTCGATTAAATGGGCCTCATAGATGAAGAGTTGGATGGGCCCATTAGTTGGACGTGGAGAATTTAAACAGAATTGAAAGAAATGGCATGGAAATCGATTAGATTTACCACGTCAAATTCTTTTTCTGTATCCTTTTGGGAATCGAGAAATAATTTGAGTCGGTGCCCATTCACTTTGAATAGTTGACCGTCATCACCTTGGAGTGTGATTGCTCCATGGGATGAAGTCTCTACTATAGTGAAGGGTCCTTCTCATTTACTTCTAAGCTTCCCATGTCCAAATAGTTTAACCCTAGTGTTAAAGAGTAAAACTTTATCTCCAGGTTTGAACTCTTTCGGCGTAATCCTCTTATCGTGCCATCTTTTGGTTCTCTCTTTATAAATCCTGGCACTGCGGTACGCCTTATCTCTCCATTCCTCCAACTCAGAGATTTGCTTCAATTGATGATTTCCAACTTCGTTAAGATTCATGTTCCACCGCTTGATGGCCCAATACGCTCTATGTTCCAATTCTACGGGAAGATGGCAAGTCTTCCCATAGACAAGTTGGAAAGGAGATATGCCGATAGGTGTCTTGTAGGCAGTACGATATGCCCACAATACATCGGGTAGCTTTTGCTTCTATCCCGTTCCCATTTCCAAGACAGTCTTTTGTAGAATATTCTTAATTTGCTTATTAGATGTTTCTGCTTGACCACTTGTCTGTGGGTGGTATGGGGTAGCAATGTTATGTTGAACTCCAAGTTCCCTTAGAAAGTTCCAGAAGGTCTTATCTATGAAATGAGACCCTCCATCACTTATGACCACACGAGGAGTTCCAAAGCATGGGAAAATGATCTCATGGAACATTTTCCTTGCTTGCTTGGAATCAGCATTTTTGCATGGCAATGCTTCTACCCATTTTGACACATAATCGACGGCAACCAGAATATACTCGCAATCATAAGACCTAGGAAAAGGTCCCATGAAATAAAAACCCCATACATCAAATAATTCCATTTGGAGATTGTATCTTTGGGGCATCGCATCGCGAGCAGAGATTCCTCCATGCTTCTGGCATTTCCAACATCTGCGAATGAATTCCATGGTATCTTTATACATTGAAGGACAATAGAATCCACTCTGCCAGATCTTTGCCTGAGTACGGTAAACACCGTAATGACAACCATAGGGGCCAGCATGGCATTTCTCTATAATTTTGGTGCCTTCGATTGATGGGACGCACCTTCTAAGAAGGCCATCGGCACATACTCGATAGAGGTAAGGGTCATCCCAAAGGTGTCTACGACTCTCATAAATGAGTTTCTTTTTGTTCTCCACTGGTGGTACGTATCCCGTGACCATAAAGTTCACGATATCCGCATACCAAGGGTGAGAGTCTGTCACCTTGAGGAGCATATCATCTCGTAGGAAGTCATTGATAGGTATATTCATGGTTTGTGTGACTTCCATATGTGAAAGATGATCTGCTACTGAATTCTATACTCCTTTCTTATCTCTTATTTCCAAATCAAATTCTTGGAGTAGAAGAATCCATCGAATTATCCTGGGCTTAGAATCCTTTTTGGTAAGAAGATATTTCAAAGCAGCATAGTCTGTGTATACTATGACCTTTGCTCCAACCAAATAGGATCTAAACTTGTCGATAGCAAAAACTACTGCTAGGAGCTCTTTCTCAGTTGTGGCATAATTGAGTTGGGCTCCTATTAGAGTTTTGCTAGCGTAGGCTATAGCGTGATGCTTTTTATCTTTGGTTTGGCCTAAAACCGCACCAACAGCAAAGTCGCTGGCATCACATATGATTTCAAATGGCAGCGTCCAATCAGGAGGTTGGATAATTGGAGCTGAGATGAGTGCCTTTTTGAGTATATCAAATGATTTAAGGCATTCATCATCGAAATCAAAGGGAGCTTCTTTAGCTAATAGGTTGAGGGGTCTAGCGATTTTGGAGAAATCCTTGATAAATAGTCGGTAGAACCCCGCATGACGTAAAAAGCTGCGGATTCCCTTAACATTGATAGGAGGTGGAAGTTTTTCAATAACTTCAATTTTAGCTTTGTCCACCTCTATCCCTCTCTCGGACACCAAGTGTCCAAGAACGATGCCTTCCCGGACCATGAAATGGCACTTTTCCCAATTAAGCACAAGGTCCTTCTCCTGGCATCTTTGTAAGACCCTGTCTAAATTTTCCAGACAATGATCAAAAGTTTTTTCATAGACGGAGATCGTCCATGAAAACTTCCATGATATCCTCGATCATGTCTAAAAATATAGACATCATGCATCTTTGAAAAGAGGCATGAGCGTTACACAATCCAAAGGACATACGTCGGTAGGCATAGGTCCCGTAAGGACATGTGAACGTGGTCTTACTTTGATCATCAGGATGGATAGGAATTTGATGATATCCCGAATACCCATCAAGGAAACAGAAGTAGGAGTGTTTTGACAATTGCCCTAACATCTCATCGATGAAGGGCAATGGAAAATGGTCTTTCCTTGTGGCCTTGTTAAGTTTTCGGTAGTCAATGCACATCCTCCATCCCGTGATGGTCCGTTGAGGAATTAATTCATTCCTCTTGTTTTGAACGACCGTCATTCCTCCCTTCATAGGAACTACTTGAAATGGAATTACCCATTCACTATGAGGAACAAGGTAAATAATCCCAGCATGCAGAAGTTTCAAGACTTCTTTCTTGACAACTTCCCGCATCGCATTATTCAATCGCCTTTGAGGTTCCCTTGAGGGGACACTCTCAGGGTCAATAGAAATACGATGGGTGCATAACACTGGACTAATTCCCTTGAGATCCTGAAGTTAATATCCAAAAACAGCTCTATGCCTTTCTAACATGGATATGAGCTTAAGCGTTTCATCATCTGAAAGCATGTCACTTATGATGACAGGGGCTTCCAAATCGCCATTTAGGAAGGCATAACGTAGTCCTGGAGGTAGAATCTTGAGCTCAACAGGAGGTTTCGGGGAGGGCTCTTCTTTTGGTAATTCTATTTCCTCCTGAAATTCATCCTCCTCTTGGACGAAGTCTTCTTCTCCTTCAATTTTAGGGGGTTCTAAAAATTGAAGAGTCCTAACCTCCTCCATTGGCTCATCTTGGATGGGAGATTCTGCAGATGTGTTCTTTGAACGCAGAATAGGCATGGAGAAATTTCTCCCTCCAAGATTGATATTGAGGCTTCCTTCCAAAGGAACTTCCATGAGAAATTTCTCTATGGGAATCCCTATCATGATGTCGAAATCTTGGATTTTGAACACATGAAAATCTAGGAGAGCCTCAACATCTTTGTGTCTAATAGACACTTGTTGCAGAACCCCACATCCTTCAAGAATGGTTCCGAATGAATCTCCGAAGGATTTGCGTGTTGGTGCCAATGGCACATCGCCAAGAATGGCGAGAGCACAAGAATCGGAAATGAGATTTGTTCCAACAGTAGGGTTGTATAGGATTCTCATTGGTGTCCCTCTAATAGAACATAAAATAGTAGCCAAAGGTGAGGTCATCCGAAGAATTTTGGGTGAATTCTCGACTTCAGCTGTCCACTCTCTGCTCAGGATAGAGGTCAACTCCTTGATCGTCTGACGGACGAACACCCCATCAAGTGGTTCAGGTGGAGTTGGTGGCAATGAAGGTTTCCTATGGCAACAATACTTCGAGGTATTTCCATAATCTTCAAAAAGCTCTTCCTTGAAGTAAAATGGAAACTGCGAGGGTTGAATTTCTTCTACGTTCGTAGTCTCAGGTTCGGGAGAGGATTCCTCTGGCAAGGCTTGGGGTAAACAAGAAATGGGTTCACCCTTGTCCAAGAGTGTATCCTCCGTTCTTGACACGACTTCCTCTTGGTGAGGCTCATTAAGACCCATAATGAAGGAAGAATTTTCTAGAATTCCGTCCAGAAGATCCTTGCCTTCTTCTGGAGTCTTATGGAGGAAAGATCCTCCAGCCGTAATGTCAAGATATAGGGCAGACTCGTTGTTTAATCCCATGAAGAAATGTTGCAAAAGCATTGGATTAGGGATTAACAAATCTGGGCCAGAATTTTTCAGAAGAGAAAATATGTCCCAAGATGCACCTATGGATTCCTTCTCCTTCTGTTGGAATCATAGTACTTCCTTTCGTAAGGAAACAATTCGGGCAATGGGAAAGAAAGCAAGACAAAATTTGTCTCGTAATTCACTCCAATCACCGTTTGTCTTCCCAACGTAGTGGTTGTACCATTGTTTGGCTTTTTCCTTGAGGGAAAAAGGAAACAACTTCCATTTTAGAGTTTCCTGTGTTATACCTTTGATTAGAAGGCATGAACACAGTTGCTCGAACTCTCGAAGATGATGGTAAGGGTTTTCACAATCTGTTCCTGAGAAGGATTGTTCCTGAACCATGGCTATAAAGCCAGGGCGAAGTTCATAGCTAGTTGAACAAATAGGTTCTGCTGAAGGCGGTGGCTCACAGAACTTGCCCTTCGGAGCAGAGTAAGAAAGAATGGTGGGTTGCTCCATTTATATGGTGGTAGTAAGGTAAGAATAAGAAAGGTAAGATGATAGATAAGGGGGATATGATACGAGGGTGATCTTGGCTCGAAGATTAACAACAATCATTCCCTGGCAAGGGCACCAGAAATGCTTGTTGGTATTTCTTAACACCACAGAGTTATCCGCAAACGCACGGAAATACCGTTGTAGCACTTCCCCTTAAGGAGTATTCCCAAGGGTATTGAATCCAAAGAACGTGTGTGCTAATCTTTCGAACTAGCTCACCCAAGGACACAAAGTTGTTTGGTAGGCAAGGAACAGAGATGAATTTAAAGTATAGATCCTAATTCAAGGTAGTTTGCAGTAGATGCTTGCTTCGAGCACGGGCTTACTCCTAGCAATACTAGGACGACTCCCGCCAAGAGCCTATGGCATAGCCGAACATGGAGGATTACGAAGGACAGATAGGGTTGTCACCACCTACTGCCTACCTCTTCAATCCAGGGGTCTACGAGATATCCACTGATGATTTATAACCTAAGCACCACACTTATGTTCTAAATCACTACTCTAGTTCTTTCGAACACAAAGCTACAAGCCTCTAATGAATGAAAGCAGCGAACCCACAAGTAACTACTTGTGCAAACTACTAAGAACAAAATATCAAACTTGTATTGAATTCACAAAGGCTTACTTGATTGAGTAAAATCTTTGTAGGGGTACAAGTGTAGAAGAGGGACTTGACAAGCCCAAACCTCCTTCTCCTAGACTCTTCACCACACTCTCCTTCTACTTTGGCAGCCTCTAGGACTACTCTAAACCTTTGGAGTGTAGCACTATTCTCAACTTTTGGTGTGTGTTAGAAGTGAGGTGAGGGGGTCTATTTATAGGTGGAGAAAGGTTGGTTCCCGCCACAATTTACACGCGAATTAGTCACCATTGACCTCAGGGAGCCGGGAGGAGCCAACACGGGTCGTTTGACCGAGTTTGGCACCAGGAATAGGTCGGCCGACCAGGGGGTTCGGCTGACCTGGTCAAGGCTCCCCTCGGGGAGTGCTTCCTCCAGGTGGCTTCCAGGTGAGCCCTCTTGATATATATGGGTCCAACACCAGTGGATCTTCTCGTATTCTTCTATTTATGGCCATTTGGTCCATGTGTTGCCACGTGTCATCGCCTGAGTTGTTGAAATCCATTTTCATGGATTCAACTCTGCATGTCTTGGTACTTTGGGTAATAATTCACCTGCATACAAATAAACGCCAACACTTGTGGAATTGGGTTAGTGTATAATCCTACCACTATGTTTTGTGTTTATTTTATGCACATTATGAGGTGAATTGACGGTCAAAATGTGGTACTTAAGGACCGTCAACAACCGCAAGCAACAACGCCAGAGGCTGAGGCTCCAATGCGGGAGGTGGAGATGTCGGAAGCTCCGGCGTCTGAACCTGAGGTTACCAAGGCTCCGGTTCCTGCACCAGAAGTTGTTGCGGGGCCGGTGGTGCCAGAAGCTCCGACCATTGAGTCGGAAGTCGTTGAAGCCCTGGTTGCTGAACCAGAGATGATCGAGGCTCTGGTCACTGAGCCAAAGGTAGTTGAAACTCCGGCCCTCAGGGCAGAAGTTGTTGAAAGTCCGGTTGCTGACACGGAGGTGCTTGAAGCTCCGGTTACTGAACCAGAAGTGGCTGACATACTGGCGCCTGAGCCGGTGGTAGTAGAAACACCGGGTGAAGCTCCAAGTGTCGCTTCGGAGGTACCTACTTCGGAGATGTCCGTGCAGAGCCGGAGCACCCTGAAGAGGTGGCGACAGGCTCTCTACCCGCGGAGCTGGCAACTGAAGACCTGAAAGTAGTACCTTGGACTTCTGCTCCGGAGGTGGAAGTTCCCCCAGTGGGGTCTTCCTCAACAGTAGCCGAGGAGCCCTCGGTGGGTCGCCCTAGTGCTGCAGAAGCTCAGGGAACCACACTTGTAGAGTGGGACCCTATTTTTGTTATGGAGAATCCCCTGGAGCCAGCGGAGTTGACCCCAACAGGTCCAGAGCCTATCCCCTTGGCATTGTCCATAGAAAATGCCTGCTCGAGCCTCCGACAAGTTCAGCTCACCTTCGATCATGAGAGCAAGGTCCTTGAAGAGGAGTGCCACACCTTGAGGTGTTGGCGCAACAGGCTTCACTTCAACACCAAGCTTGCCCAGACCAGGTTTGCTGATCAAAAGGAGTGGATCAAGAGAGAGACGGCCCGGATGGAATACTGGGGCAAGCTGCTGGAGGAGAAGGAAGCCACCATCAAGGCCCTCGACGCTAATTCTCGGGATATTCTCGAGCGTGCTGAGGAGAGGAGTGATGCTGCTGATGAGCGTCACGAAAACCTCACTGCACTGAATGAGATTCTCCAGAAGCGCCGGGCGGACCTTGATGCGAGAGAAAAAAAACTCCTGGAGCAATAGGAGGATGTTTTGAAGAGGGAGGAGGAGGTCACCCAGAAATTGACTCTGGGTGAGCAGAATTTAGCAGATCGCACTAAGAAGTTGGATCTGTGGAGTAACAAAGAAAAGGAGAAGTACTGGAGGATGGCCGCAGGAGCTCTCGAAAAGAGAGGCTGATATTGCCGCCAGAGAAGGTAAAGTGGGGGGCAGGGAAAAGGACCTGGCCGAATGGCGGAACCGCATCCACCTCGGGGAGACGGAGCTAACCAACCGCGAAAAGTAGGTTGATGAGAATATGCAGCAACATGCCAAAGTGGTGGAACGCCTTGCTCGGGAGAGTTTGGAGCTAGCAGCCCCTCGGAGGTCACTTGAGGAGCTGCAGAGCTAGAAGGCAACCGAATCCCTGATGGTATGGGATTTTCTAGGACGTGTGGACAGGGCCCTTGTGCCCCTTGGCTTTAGTCTAGTACGCCAGGAGGACCCAGCGTAGGAGCTGGACCAGACGCTGGTGGCACTTATCTCTGCTAGCAGCAAACTCGACGCAATGGGTAATGTCATTGCTGATCAGCTAGAGAAAGAGGGGAAATCTCTGGCCAAAAAGGTCGCCGAGTATGTCTTGGCGTGTTACAGAAGTCGATACCCCCAATTCTCTCTCGATCTAGTCTTTGAAGGACTCATTGCCGAAGAGGAAGATGATGCCAAAGCTACTGTCCAAGATGCTGCTGAGAAGGTTGCTTCATTTTTCCACTGGACTTGGATCCTCCAGTAGCTAGGACCTTTTCCTTTTGACCTTTGCTGTAACTCTGATTTTGTAATCCAGTACTTTGAATTAATGAAATCCACTATTTTGCCATGAATCTCACTTTGTTTTCAATATACTGTGCTCTGTCTTGTTAGCCCCCTGGTATATGTGCACAATTCCAATGTGTACATGTACCAAAAGGATTGACAGTATGTTGATGACTTGAACGCTTCGAACTTGTAGATTTTAGGTCCAAAGTCTTTATCTCCGATACTTGTGGAAACCCTTTGTCATGTCGACGGTTGGACCCCTGGGGTTGTCGGAGCTTGATATGTCCGACGGCACCCACTATCAACATATAACACGTCAACGGCGGGCTCCCTAGAAGTTATCGGAGCTTGATAGGGCCGGTAGCTACCGATGTCAATGCACGAATCGTCGACATCAGGCCCCCTGTGTTTGTTAGAGCTTTGTAGCTCCGACGGCACCCACTGTCAACATATAAAATGTCAACGACGGGCCCCCTTGGAGGATGTCAGAGCTTAGTAGCTCCGACGTCGTCCACCATCACTATGAGTTTCTGTTTTTCCTGCACATTAGAGACAAGAAAAGAGTAAAATTATCCTTTTTTCGATAAATCGTTCGTGACCTATCGTTCTTATTTGAGCTTTAGATCCGAAGAAACTCGATATGGTAACATGCATATTGTTATAATCTTTCTAGATATACATGCATTTTTAGTACTCACCCTACTAAGGCCTGCTAGAATGTAGGTAGAGTGGCGTACTTAGGGTGCAGGACCAGGCTATGTCAATAGCACACTACGGACCTATGTTGGCTTGGCGTTCAGGCAAGTATACTATGCAGCCATGCTAAGATCCAAAGAGATCAACAGTATAAATTGAAACACATATGAATAACTTGGACAAAAACTAAAAAAGAATTGCACAACTTTATTATAGACAAGAAGGATAAAATAACAATTTGATATACCAAGCCTTGTACAATAATAAATGCACGTGGAGTCTGTTTTCACACAACAATGTATTTCATTATAGGTCCGGATTACAGGGAGACAAGGACACACTTAGGGTGCAGGACCAAGCTAAGTGCGCTATACATCTTGTACTAGCCCTTGGCAGATAGTTACACTTTTAGTCCTGTGACTGTATCAAGTGTTACTTGAACTTCCTAGACCGTCCCGGAGGGGTCCGGATGTTCTCCCGGAGGACCTGCCCTTTTCTGTATATTGACTCTATAATATACATTGTGCATAATTACAAACTCACCTCCGTGATTCTAAGTATAAAACTTACGGAGGTGCTCGATGTTCCAAGGATTAGGAAGCGGAGTCCCATCCTTAGTTGCCAAGCGAACGCATCCGGGCCGGGATAATTTGATCACTCGGAAGAGACCTTCCCAGCCAGGGGAAAGTTTATTCATCCCTTCACGAGTTAGTATTTTTCGCAGCACCAGGTCGCCTTCTTTGAGCTGTCGGTTGCGCACATGCCTTTGATGATAGCGCCGGAGCGCTTGGCGATAGTGTGCATTTCGAACAGCTTCTTGGCACCTTCCCTCGTCGACGAGGTCAAGGTCTTCATGTCGGAACTGGCCCTGTGCGGCTTCGTCGAAGGTCCGGACCCAGAGGGACCCCATGATGATCTTCGGAGGAAGGAATGCTTCAGCTCCGTACACCAGGAAGAAGGGTGTCTCCTCAGTTGACAGGTTAGGTGTCGTTCTATTTGCCCATAATGTAGACGGAAACTCTTCAATCCAGTTGGCACCATGCTTTTTTAGGCGCTCATATGTGCGCGTCTTGAGTCCTTTTAGAATTTCTGCATTTGCTCTCTCGGCTTGACCATTACTTGCTGGGTGAGCTACTGAGGCGTAGCTGAGTTGAATGCCGAGATCTTCGCAATATTCTTGAAATGCAACACTTGTAAATTGAGTTCCATTGTCAGTTATGATTTTGTTTAGAATTCCAAATCTTCATATAGTGGACTTCAAGGACTTGATAGCTGATTGCTTGTTAATTGTCACAACTGGAGTTGCTTCCGGCCACTTGGTTAACTTGTCGATGGCGACATACAGGAACCTGTAACCTCCAACGGCTTTTGGGAATGGTCCCAAGATGTCCATGCCCCACACAGTGAATGGCCATGTAGAAGGTATCATTTGCAGTGATTGAGCCGATTTGTGAATCTGTTTTGCATGGAACTTGCATGCTTCACACTATTTCACTAGATCGACTGCATCCTGGGGTGCTGTAGGCCAGTAAAATCCATTCCGCAAGGCGTTACCAACCAACGTGCAGGAATAATCATGGTTCCCACACTCACCTCCATGGATTTCCACGAGGAGCTCGCAGCCTTCTTCCCCTGCAATGTATCGCATTAGGATGCCGTTGGCACCACGCCGATAGACATCCCCTTCTACCAACATGTATCTTTTAGACAATCTGACAATCCAGTCAGCGGATACACCGTCTTCAGGAAGGACATTGTCCTTCAAGTAGCACTGGATCTCCGAGATCCATGCATCAGGGCTAACTTGATCTTCTGAGTCTTGCGTGTTGGGTTGCCCGGAGCTTCCAACATCATCTATGACCCTTGGTGGGTGCCATGGTAACAGGGCCACCGGTACTGCCAGCTTCGGGATGCTGGTCTCACCCCCTTCGCTCAGTTCGGCAAGCTGAGCTGTTGGTCTTGACAACCTCCAGATGAATATTCCGTCGGGAGCCGGAGCTCCGGTTGAAGCCTTCGTGGAGAGTTCGTCAGCTTCAGCATTGTGAAGACGTTGTACATGGTGGAGATCCAAGACTTTGAAGTCTTTCTAGAGCCTTTAGACTTCAAGGAGATAAGCATCTAGTTGAAGATTGTTGCAGCAACATTCACCTTTAACTTGTTTTATGATAAGCTATGAATCACCCTTCACCAACAGCTGTCTGACACCATAGGATAGTGCCACCTTGAGTTTGTAGATGAGAGCTTCATATTCCGCCATGTTGTTGGTCACCCTGAAATCAAGGTGAACCATGTATTTGACCTTCTCCCCAGTCGGAGCAAGGAGAAGGATTCCAGCTCTAGCCCCCTGCTTCTGCATGGAGCCGTCGAAGTAGAGAGTCTAGTGAGGTTCAGTAAAGACCGGGATCTTGGGTTTCGGCTTCTGCACACTGGGCCCCCCAGGGTTTGATGGAGAGGGAGTCCACTCTACAACGAAGTCAGCCAAAGCTTGACTTTTTATTGCTTGTCGTGATACAAACTCGAGATTGAACTCAGCCAGCTCCGCTGCCCACTTTGCAATGTTCCCAGTAGAATTAGGTTTATGCAAAATAGCACGCAGTGGATAAGAAGTTACCAGTGATATTTTACGGGCCTAGAAGTAATGACGAAGCTTCCTTGAGGCAATAAGCATAAAGCAGCTTATGCACCTCAACGTATCTGGTCTTGGCATCGCGGAGTACTTCGATGATGAAGTGCACTGGGTGCTGGACGTACGAACCCTCTCAGAGGGGCCCGGAGTTTCCTCTCCATTGGCCCAGACCCTCCCGGAGGGATCTAGAGCTTCAACTGTTCAACCCGGACCCTGTTGGAAGGGTCCGAATCATCTTGGTCAGCCAGGTGAACCCCCTCAGGTGAGATGGGTTGATTTCCTAGCATTCTTCCTTGAGGTTCCGAGTCTAGGGGCTGGGACCCAGACTCTCCTTTAGGTAGCTTCGGACTCTCTTGGAGGGGTCCAAGCTACTGAACTGGATGTGGCTCCGGTCTCTCCGCGACCAGGACCATGCTGAAAACTTCTAAAGTTGAGGAAATGTAAAGCAATAAAGGCTCACCAGGATTCGGAGCTACCAAGATTGGTAGTGTGGTGAGGAGCTGCTTCAGCTCTTGAAATGCCTTTCCTGCCTCTTCAGACCAATGAAATGGTCCGGACTTCCTCAAAAGTTTGAAGAAGGGTAGTTCCCGCTCTGCCAGTCTTGAGATGAACCGACTGAGTGCAGCTAGGCATCCAATTAATTTCTGGACGTCTTTGATGCGAGCTGGGGGCCGCATATCTTCTATGGCCTTGATCTTCGTGTGAGTTTACCTCAATTCTTTGGTGAGTCACCAAGAAACCTAGAAGCTTCTCGGAGCTAACCCCGAAGACACACTTGTCCGGGTTCAACTTAGTGTGCGTGTCGCGCAACTTGTCGCAGACGGCTTGCAAGTTATCAAGGAGTGACTCCTTGTTCTTTATCTTGACGACGATGTCATCGACGTACACCTCCACCAAATCTATTATTAGCTCTCAAAATGTTTTGTACATAGGTCACACAATGGTTGAAGCAGCATTTTTGAGACCAATGGGCATGGTAGTATAACAATACAATCCATCTACTGTTAGGAAGGCAGTATGCTCTTCATCTTCCTTAGACATTTGGATTTGATTATATCCAGAGTATGCATCTAAGAAACACAATAGCTCACACCCGGAGGTGGAGTCCACTATCTGATCTATTCTAGGTAGTGGAAATGGATCCTTTGGACATGCCTTATTTAAGGTGGTGTAGTCGATACACATTCGAAGCTTCCCGCCAGCCTTGGGCACCACGACTGGGTTTGCCAGCCATTTTGGATGAAACACCTCCCTAATGAAACCAGCTTCGAGTAGCTTCTTGATCTCCTATCGGATGAAGTTTTGCCGCTCGATTGATTGCTTTCGGAGCTTTTGGTGTACAGGCCGTGCGTCGGGATAGATATTCAGGTTGTGCTCAATCACCTCCCTAGGGGTCCCAGGCATTTGTGACGGTTGCCATGCAAACACGTCAACATTCACCCGGAGGAAAGTGGTGAGCGCGAGTTCCTATTTGTTGTTCAGACCTCCCGATATATGGGTGGTCTAAGCAGCATCGGAACCGATTTGGACAACTTTGATGGGAACGTCGGTGTTGCCGCTTGGTTGCACAAGAGGTGCGAAGGTTGAGCCGCGATGACGAATGCTCGGAGGTTTGGAGCTGGCTCCTTACTAGATGCTTCGTCCTGCGCTGTAGCGAATGCGTGGAGTTCTTCCAATGCAGTGATTCCTGCAGTGCGATCCCCGTGGATCCAGAGAGCGCCTGAAGGTGTTGGCATCTTCAACACCAAGTAGCCATAGTGAGCGGCTTCCATGAACCTGTACAAGGCAGGCCTGCCTAGTATGGTGTTGAACAGCAAACTGATATGCGCCACGTCGAAGACTAGCTTCTCAATTCTGTAGTTCTCCGGAGTCTCGAAGGTCACCGGGAGTGTAATGGAGCCGTGAGGGGTAATGGCCCCCGAACCTACCCTAGAAAAAGGTCGAGAGGGGTGAAGGTCCAAAGGTCAGAGCTGGAGCTTGACAAAGGCTTTGAAGCTTATGAGGTTCAGCCCTGCACCTCCGTCAACCAGTACATGGTGGAGTTGAACACTGTTAATGGTCGGAGACACCATCAACGGGAGTTGGCCAACTCCGATCATGATACGATAGCATTCCAAAGTATTGAAAGTGATCGGAGTGTCCATCCACTTCCGGTGAGGCTCCGCCCTGGTGGTGGAAGATGCAGCAGCCATGTCCCGTCGCATTGTCTTAAGGATGCGGCGGGAGGTAATGTCCCAAGAACCACCATAAATGGTGTTCAGGGTCTTCCTACGCTCTTTGTCAGAGACGTCGGAGTCGTCGTTGATGGTGTTATAAACAGCCTTCAGAACCTTCTTGGGGTCCTCACAACCTAGCTCCTCCTGAGCCGGAGCTTCATCGACTTTTTGCTTTCCTTCCCGCTGGCGGAAAGAAGCTTTTTCTCAATGCTTGTTGTAGCGCTCGACAAGGTTTTGGACCTCGCA
Source organism: Tuctoria greenei (assembly GCA_036927565.1). NCBI lineage: Eukaryota > Viridiplantae > Streptophyta > Magnoliopsida > Poales > Poaceae > Tuctoria > Tuctoria greenei. The sequence goes on along the minus strand of JAYESD010000008.1, from coordinate 168,745,496 downwards.
ACATTCTTCTAGACTGTGCTTGTCTGTCTTGTGGATCAGACACCACACTTTGGAGCTACCGCTGTCTTCTGAAGATGGTCGAGGTCGTTTCTCGAGACGTGGCCCCCGGCCACCTGGAGCTGCATCGGACGCAACAGTAGGTGCGCCGACTGACGACTTTTTCTTGCCGTTGGATTTCTTCTCCTTTTTTCCACTGCTAAAGGTAATGGCTTCAACTTAGGAGGACTTTTTATTGGCCTCCGGAGATGGCTTTGAGTGCATCTCACGGCCCTCCGCAGCTTTAGCATATTTGCTGCCAGGCTGAAGAGTTTCGTGACGCTGGTGACTTCTTTGGTTGCCAGCTTCTCCAACATCTTTTTGTCTCGAAGGCCCTGTCTGAATGCAACAATAAGAGAAGCGCTCGAGATTGATGGGATGGTATTGCGTGCCTGATAAAATTGCTAGATAAAGGATTGCAACGATTCTCCCGTTTTTTGTTGGACAGCAAAAAGGTCTAGTTCAGTGCCAAGTCGGGTGTATGAACTCCCGAAATCGGTAGTAAACTGTTGGCATAACTCTGCCCAACTGTTGATGGAGTCAGGCGGGAGGATCATAAACCAGGACCTAGCAATCCCAGTTAAAGCCACTGGGAAGTAGTTGGCCATCACGACCTCATTGCCCCCGCCGCAAGTATAGCGGTTGAGTATATTTGAAGAAACACGGCGGGGTTGACAGTCCCGTCAAATTTCCCCAGCAAATGAGGCCGAAACTTCTGTGGCCATCTGACCATGTGTAAGTGCATGGCCAGGGCAGAAAAACCTCCCCCCACTCCGTGAGGAGCAGGGTTGTCCTGAGCCTCTCGCCTCTCGCGAGCATGCTCGATATGAACGCGGCTGTCCTGCTGCCGGTATCGGTGATCATGTTCCGACCGCAGGTCATGGGTCGAAAGCCTGGTAATTGTGTGGGTGTGTCGTGCCCCGGAAGGCAGTGAAGTCTCCTGCTGGGATGCAACACGTCTCCTGTGCTGCGAATCTTGTGGACCAAGTCTTTCTAACAAGATCTGTCGTTGTGATGGTGCCTGCCCCAAAGGGGGAGGACCTTGATTGCTAATGCCAGTGGCTGCAGTTGCAACCAGATGGTCAACTCCAGCTCTCCACTGCTCCATTGCACCCTGGGGTGCTCCTGGAGGTGGTTGGTGTTGTAGGACAGCTCGCGCAGCAATGAGCGCATGCTCAGGATTGTTGTTTGTCAATGCAGTGATCAACGCAAATGTCCCATCTTGTCGCCCAACATTGTTTGCCGGAACAGATGGCAGCTGTGGTGGCATGACGCATGCTAGGGCAACAACACCAGCTGGCTGCTGCATGTTGGAGGGATTGCCTCCAGCAGGCTATTCAGCGTGGTTGCCATTGGAAGATCCTGCAGCGTAGTTCACCATCTTGCAATATCAGGCACTGCTACCTGGCACGCCAAATGTCGAAGTGTATCAACAACACTTCCCCCGGTACTACTAAATGTAACCCGCAGAGGTTCTTGTATTGGTTTAGGCACGCGGGGATCTTAAACAAGATGATGACATGGGAGAGTTACGTGGTTCGGGTCGCCTGAGTGTAATACCCTACTCCACGGTGTGTGTTGTTGTATTGAGTAAGTCAGTAACACTAGTATGTGTGTGTGCTTCGGAGCTTGGATTAGATGTCCATGTACCGTGCGGTGTAGTCCTTTTATAGTCTAAGGACTGGTCGTTACAATATTTGCCTAGCCCGACATGTGGCCCTGGCGTATTTATGAGCCTAATACACGGTCTACGAGTATTAAGAGTGATTTACAGTGTGATAATTTGCCTTAATAGCAGCGTTACCCCTATTAACAGCCCACTGATCATGTGTCGTTAATAGAGCATTAATGACACGTAATCAGGTCTTGTAACTGTCGCTTTAACTGTCCCTTGAATGTTAGTGCCGTTGGAGATCCGCCAATATCTTCATTAGTGTAAGGTCAGAGGATCCACACGTGGCAGCTCCGGAGCTTCCCCTTATAGGGAGACAGGTCCGGAGCTATTATACACGTGGCGGCACCAGAGCTTCCCTCTACAGGGGGTTAGGTCTAGATTCATTATCCACATATCAATGTTGGAGCTTCCCTATGTCGGATGTTCAGCTCCGGTCTTACATTACAAGTGGCATTTCCGGAGCTACCCATATGAGGGAGGCGGGTGCAGTGTCGTGTGACATGTGGGGCCTGAGCGAACCTTCAACTCTGACAGGTGGAACTCTCTTGCACTTCTTGCGGTATCATGGGGTACCCAGTACGCAGGGTAACGATAGTGTTGTAGAGAGAAAGAACATAACCTTAGTTAAGATGGCTAGGACTATGCTTGATGAATATCAAACTCCTAAGAAAGTTTGGGCTGATGAAATTACAACCACTTGTTATGTCTTAAATCGTGTTTTCTTGTGTGCTAAGCTAGGTAAAACTACAGATGAACTTTGATTTGGACATATTCCTAGTGTCAAACACTTTCGGGTCTTTAGTTGTAAATGCTTTGTTAAGAAACATAGTAATCTTGATAAATTTGAACCTAGATCTGTTGATGGCATGTTTCTTGGTTATTCATCTCATACTAGAGGCTACCGTGTGCTTTTACTTGACACTAAGAAAATTGTGGAGACCTGTGAGGTTTCTTTTGATGAAGCTAGTCCAGGTACTAGCTCTAATATTGCAGGTACAGATCCATATCCGCAGGTGGAGAGTATTTTCATCGAAGAAGACGAATAAGTGGTGTTGCTGCTCGAAAATTCAGAACCAAATGATGTTGATCACACTGCAGATTTCGCAACACAACCAGCACCAACAACTGTTGTAGCTGGTACAGATCGTCCTCAAGCAACAAGTTCTTCAATCTATGATGAACATAAAAAAGAAGGAGCTTGTGAAGTGTCTACTCCCCTCTGCATCCCCAAAAGTCATCCTCCACAACAAATCATTGGAAGCTTGCACGAACGAGTTACACGGTCCAGGTTATGCGATCTAAACTCTCACTTGTTCTGCTTTTGTTGTTTCTTTTGAACCCAAAGATATATCACACGCACTCACTAATGAATCTTGGATTATTGCCATGCAAGAAGAGTTAGAAAAATTGAAAGAAATAATGTTTGGAAACTTGTACCTCCATCTCAAGGTAACACATTCATTGGAATTAAATGGGTGTTTAAAAATAAACAAAGTGAGGATGGGGTTGTGGTTAGGAATAAGGCTAGGTTGGTTGCTAAAGAATTCACACAAGTTGAATGTCTAGATTTTGATGAAACTTTTACTCCTGTTGCTAGATTAGAAGCCATAAGAATTTTGTTAGATTTTGCTGCATAGATGAGGAGGTTTATGTCAAGCAACCACAGGGTTTTGGAAATCCAGATTTTCCTAATCATGTTTACAAATTGTCTAAAGCCTTGTACAATCTCAAACAAGCCCCTAGAGCATGGTATGATAGGTTAAAAACATTCTAACTTGAAAAGGGGTTTACCATGGGCAAGGTTGATAAAACTCTTTTTGTGCTTAAGCATGGCAATGACTCATCATTTGTTCAAGTGTATGTGGATGATATTATCTTTTGTTATGCTTCTCATGATCTTATGTCCAAGTTTTCGAGTACATAATTTGAGATGAGTATAATGGGAGAACTCACGTACTTTTTGGGGCTGCAAATCGAGCACACAAAGCAGGGTACTTTTGTGCATCAAATGAAGTATACAAGAGACCTTCTTAAGCGCTTCAACATGGACAAAAGCAAGCCTCTTCGGACACCAATGGGGACAACGACAACACTTGAATTTGATGAAGATGGTGACCCAGTCAATCAAAAATAATTTAGAAGTATGATTGGATCACTTTTGTACCTCACGACATCGAGACAGGATATACAATTCAGTGTATGTCTTTGTGCATGATTTCAAGCTTCCCCACGTGCTTCACATTGTCAAGCCTTCAAAAGAATTCTCGTGTTGTGAGACCTATGTGTGTTGAATACATTGTCTATAGTGATAAAAGTTTTGAATACTACCAAAACACCTTTATCATCAAGGTCCGACTAGCTTTGGTAAGCTCCAGCGCTAGGTTGTACTAGCTTTGGCAAGATCCAGAGCTTGATAGCAATGTTTCTATTTTTACTGTGAAATGTTTTGAACTTGCTTTACATTGTTGGAAAGATTGCTTAGTATTCATTTTCTATGTTTTTGGTGCGTTTGGTTGATATGGCTGATATCGTTTTACTGTGGTTTTGCAACATGCTTATGTGAGGTGCTCACGTAAGGTGTTGTGTTTTGGAACTAATTTAAGTCAAGTCGTGGACTTGGGCTCCTACGTATAGGTTGTTTGTTCATGTGCAGGTGTTGCTTGAGTTCAAGATATGGCTGGTGACAGGATCCATTGAACTAGTATTAGGGAGAAGATGAGGTTGAACAACCAAGTTCAGGAGGAATTGTGGTTGAGTTGATCGAGAGATTGTGCAGCATGCTTGAATCAAGAACAATGCATATGAAGGTATCGTGGACGTCGTTGGAAGATGTTTGCACATGTGCAAGGAGTGCATGGACGTGGCTGCATGGTTCCAAGATGTGATGAAGTGATGTGGACATAAAGAATTGGTCGGAAAGGTCCAACCGACTAGGTTATGGACTCAAGCTGCACCTGAGTCAGGTTTGACTCAAATATGGAATATTTTGAGTTGGTTATGATAGGATTTCGTGTGGGTCACGAATTTGAGTTGTTTTAGGAATGTGGGATACGTTCCTAAGGTGGTTGGAAGTCTTAAGATTGCTTCTATCTGCATGTACAAGAGTCCTAAGCAGTTATAGAAAGTTTCGATTCGTGATTTGAGTAGGATTAGAGTCCTAGTTGAGATTGGGTTGGCCTAAGGGCTGGTTATATAAGCAAGGGATGCCAGAGCTCGTGGTAGATGACTTTGGGGCTGTTCCTCTTGTGTTCTATTGAACAAAATTCGTAGTTGAAAGGAACCTTTATGCCTTGTTCGTCTGACTTGTTCCAGATAAGATTTTCTCGTCGAGTTTTCTGTATAACACTATATTTCTTCGATGGTTTTAACATAACTCGAGTTTTACAGATCCAATTGACGTGATTCTTTTTGGGTTGTCTTCACAACTTGTTTATCTATCATCTGTCAAAATTTCACGGTCATTGGATTTGTGGTTTCATATCTATACGAGTTTCTTTGCAGCGTTCTAGAACTGTTTTTCTCGGGTAGGACAGATTGATCTTTGTTCGATCTTTCAATCGTAACTTGAGTTTCTCTCAAAGGATTTGAGTGATTCTTGTTGTTAATCTTCGTGACTTGATTCTCTCTGATATATATCACTCTTGTCATAGTGAAACACGTTTAGATTAGTTTCACACATGATTTCTTTAACAGATCATTTTTCTACCGAAGGGGTTGGAATTTAATTGTTTCTGCTGCGTAAGATTTTTTAATCTACCATTCACCCCGCCTCTGGTAGATTTTCGCATGCTCTTTGATCCTAAAATTGGTATCAGAGCCACGGTGCTCTAATCGTTGTGATTTGCACGTGTTTTTGACTAATCATCATGGAGAAATACTCTGCCAAACCTTGTGTGTTTGTTGGTATTGATTTTCAGGTTTGGATGGCACGCATGGAGGCTCTCATACAGGCGCTAGGCTTTGCAATATGGTAGAAGGTGTACAAGACTTACAAAGTGCCGTCAGACGATCAAGTTGCAGCTACAAATCTAAGAGATATCGACAACAACAACAAGACTCGAAACTTGATCATACAAGGATTAACTCAAAGCGACTTCGACCGTGTTGCACACCTCCGATCTGCATACAATGTGTGGTAAGCACTTTGTGACTACCACAAAGGATCCAACACGATCAAGGAGGTAAGGCAAGACATGTTCAAGAAAGAATACATGCGCTTCGAGATGCAACCCGGTGAGTCTATTGATGACCTTGTTGCCCGCTTTAATAAAATTATCAGCAACTTGCGTAGTGTCAATGTTAAATTTTCAGATGTTGAAAAGGCTAGGCAATTGTTAAGTGCATTAGATATGTCAATTTGGGAGATGAAACTCACATCTATCGTGAATCTACTGTCATGAGTACACTTACATTAGATGTGCTATATTCCAAGTTAAAAACTCATGAAATTGACATAATATCACGTAAGAACCCCAACAAGTCTATTGCTTTTGTTTCTCAACGTGACATGCCTAGCTCCGGTCAATCTTCATCTTGTGCTACACTTGCTTTGTTGTCCTCTCTAACCCTTGAACAGATTGAGGAATTTCAAGAGGAGGAGCTAGTACTTCTCTCTACTAGGTTCTCAAAAGCATTGCAAAATGTTAGAACTAGAAGGAGAGGAAGCTCCGAACCTCAACGATGTTTCGAATGTGGTAAGACAGGACATTTTTGTTCAGATTGCCCTATCCTTTCAGGTCCTACTTCCCGGGATGAAAAGCAAACAAGGACGAAGCACTCCTCTACAAATGATAAGAAGAAAAAGAAGGGTTTTACAGGACGTCAATTGGTGAGTAGTTTTATCTTTGCACTTCAAGAACTTGACTCAAGCGATGTGGACATTGGAACTAACGAAGATGAAGATGATTTGGCAAACTTGTGCTTCATGGCAAGCAAATCAAGATCAAGTATGGAGGATGCAGAACATAACAGCGACAATGAAGAGGTATGTCCTACTTGCGATGAAATGTGTGATGCTATTTATCGTGCCACTATTATAGTTAAGAAAAAGGACAAAAAGCTTAGGGATGGTGCTGCTAAAATTGAGTCACTAGAATCTGAAATCAACCGTTTAAAAACTTTGATTCCTAGTGATGATGCATGTCCCTCATGTGATTTAATATATAAACAATTGTCCTCATTAAGAAGTGTGCACACCTCTACACTTGATAAACTTGAGTTAGAAATTGAAAAGAACAGAGAGCTTGCTACACTTAATGATAAAAACTTGAAAGATGCTAGCTGTTCTACAATTGATTTGCATTGTTCTATTTGTGATGATCTTGATAAGAATCTACAAGATGCTATGAATGAAATTTCTATATTGAACAATGCTTTACGTTCTCATGAAGTTAAATTTTGTTCCAATTGCAAATTAAAAGAAAAAATTTCATGTGAAAATTGCCCTGATCTGGCCAATAAACTTGATAACATGCATAGGACATTAGATCGGTTTTGTAATGGGAATAAGAATCTAAACTTGCTGCTGAATTCTTCCAAGTCGTGCAATAATAAGACTGGTTTAGATTTTGATTCTCATGCTCATGCTAAGGCACATCCACCTAAAATTGTAAAGTCATTAGGAAGTGGTTTGATTCAAACAGTTCCTAAACAAAAAAAGTGATTTTCAAATCTACAGGAGTGTTGTCTCATTCGGTTTCAAATAAAAATGTTGCTTGCTCATCTAGACATGAACACAAAGTTAAATTTCATTGTACCTACTGTGGTAGAGATGGTCATGTCATAAATTTTTGTTATAGACTAGCTAAACAACAGAAAAAGGAAAGAATGATTGCTAGAACTCATAACTTTCATGCAATATTTGCTGCACTTGCTAAACCGAATGATAGGAACATGCAATCTGTTGTAATGAGTTGAAAACATGCAAAGTTTGCTCCCAAACCTACTGTTTTTCATGCTACACATGTAACATCTCGTAGGACAGTAGTTGGGTACAAAAATCCTCAAGCTTTGGCTCATAAACCTGCTGTTTTATCTCAGATTTCGCGTGTTATTACTGTTGGACGTCGTGTGACTCAGTACAGGATTCCTAATGCCTTTTGACTAACCCCAGTATTGAGTCATCGACGTATTGTGCTTCTATGTAGGTTACACGCTTGAGGAAGGAGAACTTTTGGATTGTGGATTCAGGTTGCTCATGCCACATGACCGGTAACAAAGAATGGTTCTCCTCCCTCTCTTTTGTGTCACGTGTAGAGAATGTTACTTTTGCTGATAATTCTTCAACTCCTATAATTGCTAAGGGTTAGTTTAGAGTAAATGATCACTACACTTTGAAGGATGTGGCACTGGTTAAAAATTTGAAATACAACTTGCTTTCTGTTTCACAACTGCTAGATGAAAATCTGGAAATCATTTTCACTAAAAATTGATGCAAAGTTGTAAATTCAAACAGTGAGCTTATTTTTAACATGTCATGGTTTGGAAGAGTTTTTAAAGCTAATTTTGATATGTCTCCTCTAAGCATAGGTGTCTAGTTGCTAATGATTTCAAATATTTATATTTTTGGCATTGTAGACTTGGTCACGTAGGCTTTGATCATCTCACGTGCTCTTGATCACATACCTGGGGTGCCTAAGCGTAAAGGGGACAAAGAAATTGTGTGCTCTCTTGTAGACATGCTAAGATGGTTGCAGGTTCACATACTCCTCTCACAATGATCATGACAACTGAACCGGGTCAACTTTTGCACCTTGACACCGTAGGACCTTCACGTGTTCAATCCTTTGGAGGTAAATTGTATGTTCTTGTGATTGTTGATTATTATTCTAGATACTCTTGGGTTTACTTTATGGCATCTAATAATGAAGATTTTAGTCACTTTAGAACTTTATTTCTTAGATTATCAATTGATCACCCAGGATCTTTAAAAGCAATTAGAAGTGATAATGGAACCAAATTTAAAAATCAATTTTTTGATCACTTTTGTGCTAAAAATGGAATAGATCATCAATTTTCTTCACCATATGTACCTCAACAAAACGGTGTTGTAGAAAGAAAGAACAGAACCTTAGTTGAGATGGCTAGGACTATGCTTGATGAATATCAAACTCCTAGGAAATTTGGGCTAATGCGATTGCAACCGCCTGTTATGTCTCAAATCGTGTTTTCTTGTGCGCTTAGCTAGGTAAAACATCATATGATCTCCGATTTGGACATAGGCCTAGTGTTACACACTTTCGGGTCTTTGGTTGCAAATGCTTTGTTAAGAAACATGGTAATCTTGATAAATTTGAACCTAGATCCATTGATGGCATGTTTCTTGGTTATCCATCTCATACTAGAGGCTACTGTGTGATTTTACTTGACACTAACAAAATTGTGGAGACTTGTGAGGTGTCTTTTGATGAAGCTAGCACAGGTACTAGCTCAAACATTGCAGGTCCGGATCCATATCCGCGGGGGGAGAGCATTTTCGTTGAAGATGAGGAAGAAGTGGTGCTGCTGCCCGAAAATTCAGCAGCTAATGACATTGTTCCAGCTCCTGATTTTGATTCACAGCCAGCACCGACGACCACCATTGCTGGTCCAGATCCTCCTCAAGTCACAAGCTCATCGATTTGTGATGAACATGAAGAATAAGAAGCTTGTGAAGTGTCCACTCCCCTCTGGGGTCTCAAAATTCATCCTCCACAACAAATTATTGGAAGCATGCACGAACGAGTCACACGGTCCAGGTTTTGCGATCCAAACTCTCATGTTCATTCTGCTTTTGTTGCTTCTTTTGAACCCAAAGATATATCACACGCACTCACTAATGAATCTTGGATTATTGCCATGCAAGAAGAGTTAGAAAATTTTGAAAGAAATAATGTTTAGAAACTTGTACCTCCACCTCAAGGTCACACTTTAATTGGAACGAAATGGGTGTTGAAAAATAAACAAAGTGAGGATGGGGTTGTGGTTAGGAATAAGGCTAGGTTGGTTGCTCAAGGTTTCACTCAAGTTGGAGGTCTAGATTTTGATGAAACTTTTGCTCCTATTGCTAGATTAGAAGCCATAAGAATTTTGTTAGCTTTTGCTGCATCTAAAGGTTTCAAGCTATATCAAATGGATGTTAAAAGTGCTTTTCTTAATGGTTACATAGATGAGGAGGTTTATGTCAAACAACCATCGGGTTTTGAAAATCCAAATTTTCCTAATCATGTTTACAAATTGTCTAAAGCGTTGTACGGTCTCAAAAAAGCCCCTAGAGCATGGTATGATATGTTAAAAACATTCTTACTTGAAAAGGGGTTTACCATGGGCAAGGTTGATAAAACTCTTTTTGTGCTTAAGCATGGCAATGACTCATTATTCGTTCAAGTGTATGTGGATGATATTATCTTTGGTTGTGCTTCTCGTGATCTTGTGTCCAAGTTTTCAGCTATGATGAGTTTAGAATATGAGATGAGTATGATGGGAGAACTCACGTACTTTTTGGGGCTACAAATCAAGCTAACCAAGGAGGGTACCTTTGTGCATCAAACGAAGTATACAAAAGACCTCCTAAGGCGCTTCAACATGGACAAAAGCAAGCCTCTTCGGACACCAATGGGAATAGCAACAACACTTGAACTTGATGAACATGGTGAACCCGTGGATCAAATAGAATATAGAAGCATGATCGAATCACTTTTGTACCTCACGGCATCAAGACCAGACATACAATTCAGCGTATGTATTTGTGCATGGTTTCAAACCTCCCCACGTGCTTCACATCGTCAAGCCCACAAAAGGATTCTCAGGTACAAAAGAATTTGTGACTGGAACTCAAGAATTTGGCATTTTTCTTCCTTCTTCCTCAACCGTTACTTTGAAAGCTTTTTCTGAGGCTGATTTTGGAGGTTGTAGGATTGATAGGAAAAGTACTTCTGGTGCTTGTCATTTTCTTGGTAATTCACTAGTTTCTTGGTCCTCTAGAAAACAAAACTCAGTTGAACAATCCATAGTCAAATCTGAATATGTAGCTGCTGCTAGTGCTTGCTCACAAATTCTTTGGATTGTTCAAACACTTAAGGACTATGGGGTTGATCTAGATAGTGTTCCACTATTTTGTGATAACACTAGTGCCATTTGCATTGCTAAAAACCCCGTGCAACATTCTAGAACTAAGCACATTGACATTAGGTATCACTTTCTCCGTGATAATATTGAAAAAGGAAACATTGTGCTTCACCATGTAGATACCGAACAACAATTGGCTGACATTTTTATAAAACCTTTGGATTTCACTCGTTTTTGTTTTATTCGTAGTGAAATAGAGGTTATGCATCCTCATGGCTTACATTGAGGGGGAGTTTTGAAACTTGAGAAGTCTATGTGTGAATCTAAAATTAAAATAATATGAGCATAGTATTTCATACATATATGACTTTGTGATTCCTTTTACATGCTGAAAGTTGTTACTACATTACTCGTGTACATTTTGTAGTTTTTGCCATGTCTAGTAATTGGAATAATTACTTACACTAAATCTGGTCATGGTCTAACTTTCTTGCTGTTTTGAACTTGTTGCATGCTCACAAGTGCTTTTAATCATAAAAAATTAATCAAGTAATGAACTTACATGTTGAGCTTTTATGGTCAAATATAAATCGAGAAAAGATCAAGAGAATATGCATGCATTGCACTTCTTATTTTGAGATGGCTTATCATTGCACTTAGATATGAACTTGGAAGAAGTTGTGTATGACTAAAACCATGTCCTTAAGCTTCTGATTGTCAAATGACATAGGCTTGGCTTGGTTGGTTAGAATAATGCAGATGCGCATATAATCTCTTGCAAATATCATATGATCTAAATTTGTACTTTGAAAAATAATAAAATGCAGCAACAAGTGTCATGCTTTCAGGTTTTGAAATAGTTAAGTTTGTGAGATCATGACATTTTTTAATTGAAAATTACATTTGATCTCTAGCATGGCTGACACTACTTTATGTATCTCATTGATGTGATAGTGTAAGTTACTTGATAGTATGACTTGGATGAGCTTTGTTTATATGTATATGTTATAATATGCTCATAACATTGAAATTTCTCTTTTAAACCTTGTTGAATACATTGTCAGAGGGGGAGAGATAATATGTGAATTTTTAAATATAAGTATGCAAGGGGGAGAAATTGATTACACATTGTACGTATTCACAATTGTTTTTGGCACGATTCTTCTCAGGGGGAGAATTTCTTTTTCTCATTATTTCTGTTTTACAAGGGGGGGGGGGAATTGTTTTCAAAACTCTTAATGCGAATAAGCCAATGTTCGGATCTTAAGTGGTGTTGCCAGTGCATTCATCAAGGGGGAGATTGTGATACCTATGTGTGCTAAATACATTGGCTATGGCGATAAAAGTTTTGAATACTACCAAAACACCTTTATCATCAAGGTCCGACTCTAGGTCCGACTAGCTTTGGTAAGCTCCAGCGCTAGGTTGTACTAGCTTTGGTAAGATCCAGAGCTTGATCGCAATGTTCCTGCTTTTACTGTGAAATGTTTCAAACTTTCTTTACATTGTTAGAAATATTCTTAGTATTCATTTGCTAAGTTTTTGGTGCATTTTGGTTGATATGGCTGAGATCGTTTTACTGTGGTTTTGCAACATGCTTATGTGAGGTGCTCACGTAAGGTGTTGTGTTTCGGAACTAATTTGAGTCAAGTCGTGGACTTGGGCTCGTACGGATTGGTTGTTTGTTCATGTGCAGGTGTTGCCTGAGTTCAATACATGGTTGGTGACAGGATCCATTGCACTAGTCCTAGGGAGAAGATGAGGTTCAACAACCAAGTTCAGGAGGAATTGTGGTTGAGCTGATCGGGAGGTTGCGCAACATGTTTGAATCAAGAACAATGCATATGAAGGTATCGTGGACGTCGTTGGAAGATGTTTGCATGTGTGCAAGGAGTGCATGGACGTGGCTACATGGTTCCAAGGTGTGATGAAGAGATGTGGACATAAAGAATTGGTCAGAAAGGTAGAACCGACTAGGTTATAGACTCAAGCTGCGGCTGAGTCGGGTTTGACTCAAATATGGAATGTTTTGAGTTGGTTATGATAGTATTTCATGTGGGTCACGAATTTGAGTTGTTTTAGGAATGGGGGATACGTTCCTAAGGTGTTTGGAAGTCTTAAGATTGCTTCTATGTGCGTATAGAAGAGTCCTAAGCAGTTATGGAAAGTTTCGATTTGTGGTTTGAGAAGGATTAGAGTCCTAGTTGAGACTGGGTTGGCCTTAGGGCTGGTTATATAAGCAATGGAGGCTATAGCTCGTGGTAGACGACTTTGGGGCTGTTCCTCTTGTGTTATATTGAATAAAATTCGTAGTTGAAAGGAACTTTTGTGCCTTGTTCGTCCGACTTGTTCCAGACAAGTTTTTCTCATCGAGTTTTCTGCACAGCACTACCTTTCTTTGGTGGTTTTATCATAACTCAAGTTTTACAGATCCAATTGACGTGATGCTTTTTGGGTTGTATTCACAACTTGATTATCTATCATCTGTCAAAATTTCACGATCATCAGATTTGTGGTTTCAGATCTATACGAGTTTCTTTGCAGCGTTCCAGAACTGTTTTTCTCGGGTTGGATAGATTGACCTTTGTTCGATCTTTCAATCGTAACATGAGTTTCTCTCAACGGATTTGAGTGATTCTTGTTGTGTCGTCTTCGCGACTTGATTCTCTCTGGTATCTATCACTCTTGTCATGGTGAAACACGTTTAGATTAGTTTCACACACAATTTCTTTAACAAATCATTTTTCTACTGAAGGGGTTGGGATTTAATTGTTTCCGCTGCGTAAGATTTTTTAATCTACCATTCACACCCCCTCTGGTAGCTTTTCTCATGCTCTTCGATCCTACACAGGTACTAACATGGAACTTAAGAATTTGACATTTTTCTTCCTTCTTCCTCAACCGTTACTTTGAAAGCTTTTTTGAATGCTGATTTTGGGGGTTGTAGGATTGATAGGAAAAGTACTTCGGGTGCTTGTTATTTTCTTGGTAATTCACTTGTTGCTTGGTCCTCTAGAAAACAAAATTCAGTTGCACAATCTACAGCCAAATCAGAATATGTAGCGACTGCTAGCGTTTGCTCACAAATTCTTTGGATTGTTTAAACCCTTAAGGACTATGGGTTTGATCTAGATAGTGTTCCGCTGTTTTGTGATAACACTAGTGCCATTTGTATTGCTAAAAACCCCGTGCAAAATTCCAGAGCAAAGCACATTGACATTAGGTATCACTTTCTCCGTGATAATGTGTAAGACCTATGTGTGCTGAATACATTGGATTGTAGTGAATACACTTGGCTTTGATGATAAAAGTTTTTAATATCACCAAAACACCTTTTTATCAAGGTCCGACTCTAGCTCCGAGCTACAGCAAGGTCCGACGGTAGGTCCACCTTGTTTTGGGTAGCTCCGGCTATGTTCGAAGCTAGGTCCGACTTCTTGGTAAGATCCTACCGGCTTTGGTTAGCTCCGATGAGCTTTTTCTTTAGCTCCGGCATGTCTTTGATAGCTCCGGCATATATTTGATAGCTCCGGCATGCTTTTGCTAAGCTCCGACGTACTTTGTCTAGCTCTGGTTTTGGGTTGACTAGTTTTGACTAGTTTTTGGTAAGCTCCGGTGGTAGGATCTACTAGTTTTGGTAAGCTCCGGCAGGTGCTTCATTGTACTAGTTTTGGTAAGCTCCGGTGCTAGGTTCTACTAGCTTTTGTTAGCTCCGGCTCAAGGTCCGGGTTGCTCTGGCAAGGTCCGAAACTTGACTGTAGTGCTTCTGCTTTTCATTTGCAATGTTTCGTACTTGCTTTACATTGTTGGAAAGATTGCTTAGTATTCTTTTACTATGTTTTTGGTGCGTTTTGGATGATATGGATGATATCGTGTTACTGTGGTTTTGCAACATGCTTATGTGAGGTTCTCACGTAAGGTGTTATGTCCAGAACTAACTTGAGTCAAGTCGAGGACTTGGGCTCGTATGGATTGGTTGTTTATTCATGTGCAGGTGTTGCTTGAGTTCAAGACATGGCTGGTGACGGGACCCATTGGACTAGTCTCAGGGAGGAGATGAGGTTCCAACAACCAAATTCAGGAGGAATTGTGGTTGAGCTGATCAGGAGGTTGCGCAGCATGATTGAATCAAGAACAATGCATATGAAGGTATCGTGGATGTCATTGGAAGATGTTTGCATGTGTTCAAGGAGTGCATGGATGTGGCTGCATGGTTCCGAGGCGTTATGAAAAGATGTGGACGTAAAGAATTGGTCGGAAAGGTCCAACCGACTAGGTTATGGACTCAGGCTGCGGCTGAGTCGGGTTTGACTCAAATATGGGAAGATTTGAGTTGGTTATGATAGGATTTCGTGTGGGTCACGAATTTGAGTTGTTTAGGAATGTGGGATATGTTCCTAAGGTGTTTGGAAGTCTTAATATTGCTTCTATCTGCGTATAGAGGAATCTTGAGCAGTTATGGAAAGTTACGATTCGTGATCTGAGTAGGATTAGAGTCCTAGTTGATATTGGGTTGGCCTAAGGGTTGGTTATATAAGCAAGGGAGCCCAGAGCTCGTGGTGCACAACTTTGGGGGCTGTTCCTCTTGTGTTCTATTAAATAAAATTCGTAGTTTGAAGGAACTTTTGTGCCTTGTTCTTCCGACTTGTTCCAGACAAGTTTTACTCGTCGAGTTTCTGGACAGCACTACCTTTCATCAGTGGTTTTATCATAACTCGAGTTTTACTGATCCAATTGACGTGATTATTCTTGGGTTGTCTTCATAACTTGATTATCTATCATATATCAAAATTTCACGGTTATTGGATTTGTGGTCTATGGTCTACACGAGTTTCTTTGCAGCGTTCCAGAACTGTTTTTCTCGGGTAGGGCAGATTGACCTTTGTTTGATCTTTTGATCATAACTTGAGTTTTCCTCGACGGATTTGAGTGATTCTTTTAGTTTTGTCTTCGTGACTTGATTCTCTCTGATATATATCACTTTTGTCACGGTGAAACACGTTTAGATTAGTCTCACACATGATTTCTTTAACATATCGTTTTTCTGCCGAAAGGGTTTGGGGTTTAATTGTTTCCACTGCGTAAGATTTTTAAACCTACCATTCACCCCCCCTCTGGTAGCTTTTCACGTGCTCTTCGATCCTACAATTGGTATCAGAGCCACGGTGCTCTAATATTTGTGATTTGCACGTGTTTTTGACTAATCATCATGGAGAATTACTCCGCCAAACCGTGTGTGTTTGCTGGTATTGATTTTCAGGTTTGGAAGGCACGCATGGAGGCTTTCATCCAGGCACAAGGCTTTGCAATATGGGAGAAGCTATACAAGCCTTACGAAGTGCCATCAAACGATCAAGTTACATCTACAAATCTGAGAGATGTCGACAACAACAACAAGGCTCGGAACTTGATCATACAAGGATTAACACAAAGCGACTTCGACCGTGTTGCACACCTCCGATCTGCATACGATGTGTGGAAAGCACTTTGTGACTACCACGAAGGATCCAACACGATCAAAGAGGTAAGGCAGACATGTTCAAGAAAGAATACATGCGCTTCGAGATGCAACCCGGTGAGTCAATTGATGATCTCTTTGCTCGCTTTAATAAAATTCTCAGCAACTTGTGTAGCATCAATGTTAATTTTTTAGATGCTGAAAATGCTAGGCAATTGTTAAGTTCATTAGACATGTCAATTTGGGAGATGAAAGTTACATCTATTCGTGAATCTGCTGTCATGAGTACACTTACTTTAGATGTGCTATATTCCAAGCTAAAAACTCATGAAATTGATATAATATCACGTAAGAACCCCAATAAGTCTATTGCTTTTATTTCTCAACGTGATATGCCTAGCACCGGCCAATCTTCATCTTGTAGTACACTTGCTTTGTTGTCCTCTCTAACCCTTGAACAGATTGAGGAGTTTCCAGAGGAGGAGCCAACACTTCTCTCTAAGAGGTTCTCAAAAGCATTGCAAAATGTGAGAACTAGAAGGAGAGGAAGCTCCGAACCTCAACGATGCTTCGAATGTGGTAAGACATGACATTTTCGTTCAGATTGCCCTAACCTTTCAGGTCCTACTTCCGGGGATGAAAAGAAAACAAGAACGAAGCACTCCTCTGCAAAAGATACGAAGAAAAAGAAGGGTACCATAGGACGCAAGATGATTAACAGCTTCATCACCGCACTTCAAGAACTTAGTTCAAGTGATGTAGACTTTGAAAGTGATGAAGATGATGACGATCTGGCCAACTTATGCTTCATGGCGGGAAAAATAAGATCAAGATCAAGTCAGGAGGATGCAGAACACAACTGTGAAGATGATGAGGTATGTTCTACCTGCAATGAAATGTGTGATGCTATTTCTCGTGCAACTATTATTGTCAAGAAAAAGGACAAAAAGCTTAGGTATAATGCAGCTAAAATTGAATCATTAGAATCTGAAATTAACCATTTAAAAACTTTGATTCCTAGTGATGATGCATGTCCCTCATATGACTTAATCTATGAACAATTGTCCACATTAAGAAGTGCACACTCCTCCACTCTAGATAAACTTGAGTTAGAAATTGAAAAGAACAAAGAGCATGCTGCTCTTAATGATAAAAACTTGAAAGATGCTAGCTGTTCTACAATTGATTTGCATTGTTCTACTTGTGATGATCTTGATAAGAAACTACAGGATGCTATGAATGAAATTTCTATATTGAACAATGCTTTACGTTCTCATGAAGTTAAATTTTGTTCCAATTGCAAACTAAAAGGAAAAACTTCATGTGAAAATTGCCTTGATCTGTCCAACAAACTTGATGACATGCATAGGACATTAGATCGGTTTTGTAATGGGAATAAGAACCTAAACTTGCTGATGAATTCTTCCAAGTCTTGCAATGATAAAACTGGTTTAGGTTTTGATTTTCATGCTCATGCTAAGGCACATCCACCTAAAATTGTAAAGACATTAGGAAGTGGTTTGATTCAAACAGTTTCTAAACAAAAAGGAGTGGTTTTCAAATCTGCAGGAGTGTTGTCTCACTCAGTTTCAAATAAAAATATTGCTTGCTCATCTAGACATGAACACAAAGTTAAATTTCATTGTACCTTCTGTGGTAAAGATGGTCATGTCATAGATTTTTGTTATAGACTAGCTAAACAACAGATAAAGGAAAGAAAAATTGCTAGATCTTATAACTTTCATGCAATTAGAAAAACACAACCTGCTTTAGTGAGTCAGAAATTTGAAAAGGTAGCTTCCGGACCTTCTGGTAAGAAATCCGCAAAATCAGCTCCGATAGTTCCGATAGCTCCGAGAGCTCCCGAACCTTCTGTTGTTTCCTTCGAAACCTCAGCTTTTGTTTCCGGAGCTTCAGCCTTGTCTTTTGGAACTGCTGCTTTTACCTTCGGAGCTACTGGTTTTTGTACTAAAAGAGTTAAGAATAGAACACCTCAAACTTTGACTCATAAACCTACTGTTTTGTCTCAGCATTCGCGTGTTTTTCCTACTGCACATCGTGTGACTCAGTACTAGATACCTAAATGCCTTTTGACTAACCCCAGTATTGAGTCATCGACGTATTGTGCTTCTATGTAGGTTACACGTTTGAGGAAGGAGAACATTTGGATTGTGGATTCAGGTTGCTCACGCCATATGACCGGTAACAAAGGTTGGTTCTCCTCCCTCTCTTTTGTGTCACGTGTAGAGAATGTTACTTTTGCCGATAATTCTTCAACTCCTATAATTGCTAAGGGTTCGGTTAGAGTAAATGATCACTACACTTTGAAGGATGTGGCACTTGTCAAAAATTTGAAATACAACTTGCTTTCTGTTGCACAATTACTAGATGAAAATCTAGAAATTATTTTCAATAAAAACTGCTGCAAAGTTGTAGGTTCAAATAGTGAGCTTATTTTTAACATGTCTCGGTTTGGAAGAGTTTTTAAAGCTGATTTTGATATGTCTTCCTCTAAGCATAGGTGTCTAGTTGCTAATGATTCAAAGGACTTATATTTTTGGCATCGTAGACTTGGTCACATAGGCTTTGATCACCTAACGCGTGTTAGTGCTCTTGATCGCATACGTGGGCTACCTAAGCTTAAAGGGGACAAAGAATTTGTGTGCTCTCCTTGTAGACATGCTAAGATGGTTGCAGGTTCACATACTCCTATCACAATGATCATGACAACTGAACCATGTCAACTCTTGCATCTTGACACCGTAGGACCTTCACGTGTTCAATCCTTCGGAGGTAAATGGTATGTTCTTGTTATCGTTGATGATTATTCTAGATACTCTTGGGTTTACTTTATGGCGTCTAAGAATGAAGTTTTTAGTCACTTTAGAACTTTATTTCTTAGATTATCAATTGATCACCCAGGATCATTAAAAGCAATTAGAAGTGATAATAGAACTGAATTTAAAAATCAATCTTTTGATCACTTTTGTGCTGAAAATAGAATAGATCATCAATTCTCTTCACCATATGTACCTCAACAAAACGGTGTTGTAGAAAGAAAGAACAGAACCTTAGTTGAGATGGCTAGGACTATGCTTGATGAATATCAAACTCCTAGGAAATTTTGGGCTGATGCGTTAGCAATCGCTTGTTATGTCTCAAATCGTGTTTTCTTGCGTGCAAAGCTAGGTAAAACACCATATGAGCTTCGGTTTGGACATAGGCCTAGTGTTACACACTTCTGGGTCTTTGGTTGCAAATGCTTTGTTAAGAAACATGGTAATCTTGATAAATTTGAACCTAGATCCAATTGATGGCATGTTTCTTTGTTATCCATCTCATACTAGAGGCTACCGTGTGCTTTTACTTGACACTAACAAAATTGTGGAGACTTGTGAAGTGTCTTTTGATGAAGATAGCCCAGGTACTAGCTCCGGTGTTGCAGGACCAGATCCGTATCCTCAGGGGGAGGGTATTTTCAAAGATGAAGAAGAGCCGGTGATACTGCCTAGTAGTTCCGAAGTTGACATGTGTCCAGCTCCAGACATTGAACAAGCTCCGGCTATCACCTATGCTGGTCCTGATTGTCCACAAGTCACAAGCTCATCAATCTATGATGAACCAAATGAAGAAGAAGCTTGTGAGACATCTGTTCCCCTACGTTTTTACAAAGATCATCCCCCACAACAGATGATTGGAAGCTTGCACGAACAAGTCACACGGTCCAGGTTTTGTGATCCAAACTCTCATGCTCATTCTGGTTTTGTTGCTTCTTTTGAACCCAAAGATATATCACACGCACTCACTAATGAATCTTGGATTATTGCCATGCAAGAAGAGTTAGAAAATTTTGAAAGAAATAATGTTTGGAAACTTGTACATCCACCTCAAGGTCACACTTTAATTGGAACTAAATGGGTATTTAAAAATAAACAAAGTGAGGATGGGGTTGTGGTTAGGAATAAGGCTAGGTTGGTTGCTCAAGGTTTCACTCAAGTTGAAGGTCTATATTTTGATGAAACTTTTGCTCCTGTCGCTAGATTAGAAGCCATAAGAATTTTGTTAGCTTTTGCAGCATCTAAAGGTTTTAAGCTATATCAAATGGATGTTAAAAGTGCTTTTCTTAATGGCTACATAGATGAGGAGGTTTATGTCAAACAACCACCGGGTTTTGGAAATCCAGATTTTCCTAATCATGTTTACAAACTGTCCAAAGCTTTATACGGTCTCAAACAAGCCCCTAGAGCATGGTATGATAGGCTAAAAACATTCTTATTTGAAAAGGGGTTTACCATGGGCAAGGTTGATAAAACTCTTTTTGTGCTTAAACATGGCAATGACTCATTATTCGTTCAAGTGTATGTGGATGATATTATCTTTGGTTGTGCTTCTCATGATCTTGTGTCCAAGTTTTCAGCAATGATGAGTTCCGAATTTGAAATGAGTATGATGGGTGAACTCACTTACTTTTTGGGGCTGCAAATCAAGCAAACCAAGGAGGGTACCTTTGTGCATCAAACGAAGCATACCAAAGACCTCCTAATGCGCTTCAACATGGACAAAAGCAAGCCTCTTCGGACACCAATGGGAACAGCAACAACACTTGAACTTTATGAAGATGGTGAACCCGTGGATCAAAAAGAATATAGAAGTATGATCGGATCACTTTTGTACCTCACGGCATCAAGACCGGACATACAATTCAGCGTATGTCTTTGTGCACGGTTTCAAGCTTCCCCACGTGCTTCACATCGTCAAGCCGTCAAAAGGATTCTCAGGTACATACATGGAACTCAAGAATTTGGCATTTTTCTTCCTTCTTCCTCAACCGTTACTTTGAAAGCTTTTTCGGATGCTGATTTTGGGGGTTGTAGGATTGATTGGAAAAGTACTTCCAGGGCTTGTCATTTTCTTGGTAATTCTCTTGTTGCTTGGTCCTCTAGAAAACATAATTCAGTTGCACAATCCACAGCCAAATATGAATATGTAGCTGCTGCTAGTGCTTGCTCACAAATTTTTTGAATTGTTCAAATACTTAAGGACTATGGGGTTGATCTAGATAGTGTTCCACTGTTCTGTGATAACACTAGTGCCATTTGCATTGCTAAAAACCCCGTGCAACATTCTAGAACTAAGCACATTGACATTAGGTATCACTTTCTCCGGGATAATGTTGAAAAAGGAAACAATGTGCTTCACCATGTAGATACCGAACATCAATTGGCTGACATTTTTACAAAACCTTTGGATTTCACTTGTTTTTGTTTCATTCGTAGTGAAATAGGGGTTATGCATCCTCATGGCTTAAATTGAGGGGGAGTTTTTGAAACTTGGGAAGTCTATGTGTGAATCTGAAATTAAAATAATATGAGCATAGTATTTCATACATATATGACTCTATGATTCCTTTTACATACTGAAAGTTCTTACTACATTACTCGTGTTATACATTGTGTAGTTTTTTCCATGTCTAGTAATTGGAATAATTACTTACACTAAAACTGGTCATGGTCGAACTTTCTTGCTGTTTTGAACTTGTTACATGTTCACAAGTGCTTTTTAATCATAAAGAATTAATCAAGTAATCCACTCACATGTTGAGTTTTCATGAACAAATATAAATTGAGAAAACATCAAGAGAATATGCATGCATCGCACTTCTTCTTTTGAGATGGCTTGTCATTGCACTTAGATATGAACTTGGAAGAAGTTGTGTATGACTAAAACCATGTCCTTAAGCTTCTGATTGTCAAATGACATAGGCTTGGCTTGGTTGGTTAGAATAAGGCAGATGCGCATATAATCTCTTGCAAATATCATATGATCTAAATTTATGCTTTGAAAAATAATAAAATGCAGCAACTAGTGTCATGCTTTCAGGTTTTGAAATAGTTAAGTTTGTGAGATCATGACTTGCTTAAATTGAAAATTACATTTGATCTCTAGCATGGCTTACACTACTTTATGTATTTCATTGATGTGATAATGTGAGGTACTTGATAGTATGACTTGGATGAGATTTTTTTATATGTATATGTTATAATATGCTCATAACAACTAAAGAGGGAGAGATAATTTGTTTATATCTCATGACTTGCTGAATACATTGTCAAAGGGGGAGAGATAAGCATGAAGAGAAAGAGAATATGTGCATAAGGAGAAATAGTAAAGGGGGAGAGATAAATTTTTTTGGATTTTCTTCTCATTTTATTTTTGATTTACAAAGGGGAGAAATTGTTTTCAAAACTTTTATTGAGAATAAGCCAATGTTCGGATATTAAGTGGTGTTCCCAATGCATTCATCAAGGGGGAGATTGTAAGACCTATGTGTGCTGAATACATTGGCTTGTAGTGAATACACTTGGCTTTGATGATAAAAGTTTTTAATATCACCAAAACACCTTTTTATCAAGGTCCGACTCTAGCTCCGAGCTACAGCAAGGTCCAACGATAGGTCCGGCTTGTTTTGGGTAGCTCCGGCTATGTTCGAAGCTAGGTCTGACTTCTTGGTAAGATCCTACCAGCTTTGGTTAGCTCCGGTGAGCTATTTCTTTAGCTCCAGCATGTCTTTGATAGCTCCGGCATATATTTGATAGCTCCGGCATGCTTTTGCTAAGCTCCGACGTACTTTGTCTAGCTCCGGTTTTGGGTTGACTAGTTTTGACTAGTTTTTGGTAAGCTCCGATGGTAGGATCTACTAGTTTTGGTAAGCTCCGGCAGGTGTTTCATTGTACTAGTTGTGGTAAGCTCCGGTGCTAGGTTCTACTAGCTTTTGTTAGCTCCGGCTCAAGGTTCGGGTTGCTCTGGCAAGGTCCGGAACTTGACCGTAGTGCTTCTGCTTTTCATTTGCAATGTTTCGTACTTGCTTTACATTGTTGGAAAGATTGCTTAGTATTCTTTTACTAAGTTTTTGGTGCGTTTTGGATGATATGGATGATATCGTGTTCCTGTGATTTTGCAACATGCTTATGTGAGGTTCTCACGTAAGGTGTTGTGTTCGGAACTAACTTGAGTCAAGTCGAGGACTTGGGCTCGTATGGATTGGTTGTTTATTCATGTGCAGGTGTTGCTTGAGTTCAAGACATGGCTGGTGACGGGATCCATTGGACTAGTCTCAGGGAGGAGATGAGGTTCCAACAACCAAATTCAGGAGGAATTGTGGTTGAGCTGATCAGGAGGTTGCGCAGCATGATTGAATCAAGAACAATGCATATGAAGGTATCATGGACGTCATGGGAAGATGTTTGCACGTGTGCAAGGAGTGCATGGACGTGGCTGCATGGTTCCGAGGCGTGATGAAAAGATGTGGACGTAAAGAATTGGTCGGAAAGGTCCAACCGACTAGGTTATGGACTCAGGCTGCGGCTGAGTCAGGTTTGACTCAAATATGGGAATATTTTAGTTGGTTATGATAGGATTTCGTGTGGGTCACGAATTTGAGTTGTTTAGGAATGTGTGATACGTTCCTAAGGTGTTTGGAAGTCTTAAGATTGCTTCTATCTGCGTATAGAAGAATCTTGAGCAGTTATGGAAAGTTACGATTCGTGATCTGAGTAGGATTGGAGTCCTAGTTGATATTGGGTTGGCCTAAGGGCTGGTTATATAAGCAAGGGAGCCCAGAGCTCGTGGTGCACGACTTTGGGGGCTGTTCCTCTTGTGTTCCATTGAATAAAATTCGTAGTTTGAAGGAACTTTTGTACCTTGTTCGTCCGACTTGTTCCAGACAAGTTTTACTCGTCGAGTTTCTGGACAGCACTACCTTTCATCGGTGGTTTTATCATAACTCGAGTTTTACTGATCCAATTGACGTGATTCTTCTTGGGTTGTCTTCAAAACTTGATTATCTATCATATATCAAAATTTCACGGTCATTGGATTTGTGGTCTATGGTCTACACGAGTTTCTTTGCAGCGTTCCAGAACTGTTTTTCTCGGGTAGGGCAGATTGACCTTTGTTTGATCTTTTGATCATAACTTGAGTTTTCCTCGACGGATTTGAGTGATTCTTTTTGTGTTGTCTTCGTGACTTGATTCTCTCTGATATCTATCACTCTTGTCATGGTTAAACACGTTTATATTAGTCTCACACACGATTTCTTTAACAGATCGTTTTTCTGCCGAAAGGGTTTGGGGTTTAATTGTTTCTGCTGCGTAAGATTTTTAAATCTACCATTCACCCCCCCTCTGGTAGATTTTCACGTGCTCTTCGATCCTACATAATGTTGAAAAAGGAAACATTATGCTTCACCATGTAGATACCGAACAATAATTGGCTGACATTTTTACAAAGTCTTTGGGTTTCACCCATTATTGTTTCATTTGTAGTGAAATAGGGGTTATGCATCCTCATGTCTTTAATTGGGGGGGGGGATGGGAGTTTTCAAAACTGGGAAGTCTATGTGTAAATCTGAATTTAAAATAATATGAACATAGTATTTCATACAATATGACTTTGTGATTCCTTTTACATGCTAAACGTTCTTACTACATTACTTGTGTTATACATTTTTTAGTTTTTTCCATGACTAGCAATTAGAATAATTACTTACACTAAATCTGGTCATGATCAAACTTACTTGCTGTTTTGAACTTGTTGCATGCTCTCAAGTGCTTTTAATCATAAAGAATTAATCAAGTAATCAACTCACATGTTGAGTTTTTATGTCCACAAGAAATATTGAGAAAAGATCAACAGAATATGCATGTATCACACTTCTTCTTTTGAGATTTCTTATCATTGCACTTAGATATGAACTTGGAAGAAGTTGTGTATGACTAAAACCATGTCCTTAAGCTTCTGATTGTCAAATGACATAGGCTTGGCTTGGCTGGTTAGAATAAGGCAGATGCGGCATATAATCTCTTGCAAATGTCACATGATATGAATTTGTGCTTTAAATAATAATGAAATATTAAAAATGCGGCAACAAGTGTCATGCTTTCATGTTTTGAAATGGTTAAGGTTGTGAGATCATGACTTGCTTAAATTGAGAATTCACTTGATCCCTAGCTTGGCTTACACTACTTTATGTATCTCATTGATGTTATAGTGTAAGTTACTTGTATGACTTTGATGAGCTTTGTTTTGTATGTATCTAGTATAATATGCTCATAACTATCGAAATTTCTCTTTTGAACCTTGTTAAATACTTTGTCAAAGGGGGATAAATATGGATAGGGGGAGAAATATTTGTTATTTCTTTCTCATTTGATTTTCAAAAGAGGGAGGAAATTGTTTTCAAATTTTTCATGTGAATAAGCCAATGTTCAGATTCTAAGTGGTGTTGCCAATGCATTCATCAAGGGGAGATTGTGAGACCTATGTATGCTGAATACATTGGTTATTTTGATAAAAGTTTTGAATATTGCCAAAACACCCTTTTTCACTGAGGTCCGACTGTAGGTCCGAGCTCTAGCAAGGTCCGACGATAGGTCTGACATGTTTTGGGTAGCTCCGACAAGGTCTGATGATAGGTCCGACATATTTTGGGTAGCTCCGATAAGGTCCGACAATAGGTCCAGCATGTTTTGGTAGCTCCATAAAGGTCCGAAGATAGGTCCGACGTGCTTTGGTTAGCTTCGGCTAGGTCCGGCGCAAAGTCCGATTAGCTTTGGCAAGGTCCAGCGCAAGGTCTGGTTAGCTTTGGCAAGGTTCGATGCTAGATCGCAGTTGTTCTGCTTTTAAGAAATGTTTCAAACTTGCTTTACACTTATGGGAAGTTTGCTTAGTATTCTTTTACTATGTTTTTGAAGTGTTATGGCTGTTTACGGTGGTTAAAGTTTTAATATGGTTTGCAACATGCTTATGTGAGGTGCTCAAGTAAGGTGTTGTGGTTTTTGAATAACGAGAGTCAAGTCGAGGACTTGGGCTCGCAAAGGATGGTTGTTTATTCATGCATAGGTATTTCTTGAGGGCAAGACATGGCTGGTGACGGGATTCATTGAACTAGTCTTAGGGAGAAGATAAGGTTCAACAACCAAGTTCGGGAGGAATTGTGGTTGAGTTGATCAGGAGGTCACACATCATGTTTGGGTCAAGAACAATGCATATGAAGGTATTGTGGACGTTGTTGGAAGGTTTTTGCACGTGTACAAGGAGTGTATGGACGTGGCAACATGGTTCCAAGGCGCGATGAAGATAAGTGGACGTAAAGATTTGGTCAGAAAAGTCCAACCGACTGGTTTATGCCTCAGGGTGCGGCCGAGGTGGTTATGGTTCGTTTATGAAAGGTTTAGAGTTTGTTTTGACTAGATTTCGTGTGGTTCACGAAGTTGAGTTATTTTAGAAATTTGGGATATGTTCGTAAGGTGTTTGGAAGTCTTAAGATTGCTTCTATGTGCGTATGGAAGAATCTTGAGCAGTTATGGAAAGTTTCGGTTGAAACTGAGTAGGATTAGAGTCCTAGTTTGGATTGAGTTGGCCTTAGGGATAGTTATATAAGCAAAGGAGGCTAGAGCTCGTGATGAGATGACTTTGGTGCTGTTACTCTTGTGTTTTGATCAATAAAATTCATAATTTAGAGGAGCTTTTGTTCCTTGTTCGTTCGACTTGTTTCAGACAAGTTTTTCTCGTCGAGTTTCTGCACAGCACTATGTTGCATTGGTGTTTTTATCATAACTCGATTTTTACAGATCCAATTGACGTGATTCTTTTTTATATGTCTTAAAAACTTTATTATCTATCACATGTGAAAAATTCACGGTCATTGGATTTGCGGTTTCTAATATACACATATTTCTTTGCAGTGTTGCAGATCTGATTTTTACTCGGTAGAACAGATTGACCTTTGTTCAATCTTTCGATCATAACTTGAGTTTTCCTCGACGGTTTTCCGTGATTCTTATTGTCGTGTCTTTGTGACTTGGTTCTCTATAATATCTACCACATTTATCACGGTTGAACACGTTTAGATCAGTTCGACACACAGTTTCATAACATATTGATTTTCCGTTGAGGGGTTTTTCATTGCTTCTGCTAAAAAAAACTTTAATCTACCATTCGCCCCGCCCCCCCCCCCTCTGGTAGCTTTTCATGTGCTCTTCAATCCTACAGCTGTGCTGGCCCTTACCGCTCATGGTGCCCGTGTTCCAAGCATGACACGGCCGTAGGCTTCGTGTCGGTTTGGTCAGAGTTTCTGTCGTGCTAGACCGAGGCGGGGTTCGTGCCGTTAGCCCATACTTTGGGCCACCCGATTTCGGCCCGGTTCAATTTTCAGCACTAGTTGGGGGTGTCCCAATGAGGATACTGTAAGGAGGTTTGGGACTTAGAGTGCCTTTGGTTCAGCTGCACCACTCAAATTCTCTGCCAAAAAGTAGTAATCCAAACTAAAGGGGTACCAATGAAATCAGATTCCGGAAGATGTACAGATTCCTATAGTACAAATGAAAATCTGGTCTATCCCAGATTTTTCAGATCCCTCTTCCCACTTTTTCTCCAGAATTACCCACCAAGCCATCCATTACACAAAACGGATCGTTTTTTCTAAGGCTTTCTCCAACAGATATCCTATCTATTAGCCCAAACCCATTTTAAGTATTAAAACACTCTCCAGCAGAAAGTTCATCCATGAAGCCAATCCAAGGCTCCTCCTCTCCATAGCCCAAACATAGGCATCAGACGGGGGGCGCCGATATGAACTACCACCTCTGAAGGAAAAAAATTGTCCGCATCCCGCTGCTTCTCCCGTCTGCGCCTTCGCCATCCACAATCATCTCCCTCGCCTCAGCCTCTACCTCGATCCCACTTCTTCCAGCAGACCACAACCTCCTTGTCCAGGAGTCGCATCCTGCTCACCACCTACCTTGGCACCGGCGAGTCTCTGGGGCCGCGCAGTGGGCGCGGTGGCCAGACACGGGCGCGGGAGGCTGATGTGCGCTCGGCGAGGGGCAAGAAGCATGATGAGATCGACACCACCCTCGAGGAGCGTGCAACATCCCATCAACAACGCGCATATGGACGACACCATGTTCGTCATCTCCGGCACTGACAGACCCATGTTGCCGCTCGATTAGATGTCGCCACCGTAGTTGGGGATGAGCGTGAGGAGGCAGACAAGGTGAGCATGAACCTCCTGCACTGGGATCTCCTGGCCTCTGTGGATGAAGGTGGCAAAGAGGCTTCATGCCAAGATCAGCACGCAGCCGCTGGTGGCACCGGCGCCTAGCAACCCCACGAACGCCAGTGGGTCTACTGACACTCCTAGGTAGATGACGAGTTGTTCCCTTTAGTATGTTGGGTCTATCCTATTTTAAGTTTACTGTTGGAGATCTCAAAAAATAGTTTACACAAATATGCTCCGAGCTAGCTCTATAAGCTCCCTTATTTAGGTTGTATTGTTGGAGATAGTCTAATCTATCCCGCTCCCGCAGCCACGCCGGTATACCTGCGGAGAACCGAGTCGCCTCTCTTCCTGGCGGCGCAGAGCCTGCTGCCCGGATCATGCAGCTTTGCTGCAGCAGCGTGGCCACGCCGGAGAGGGGGATACTGCAGACGTTGGACCGCGGCCTGCAGTTCGTGCCTATGTCGGACAGGAGCGCGACTGGCGCATACGAACAGATGCTGGAGACCTGGCCCAGGTTCGCAGTGACGCCCGAGTGGGGGACCAGGTTCATGAGGCCAGCGCGAGCTGGGAATGCACCAAGGACAAAAATGCCGGAGAAAAGTCCCACGCTCCCCTGCACGCCGGAGTACGCAGACGTCAAGGCCAGCCGGAAGGAGGTAACGCACGGCTTCCATCTTTTTTAGATTTTTCTTTCTGCCAGAACTGTTGCTAGATTTGAAGATTCTTTCGCTGGCATTTTCCTTTGACAGCTTCAGTATCGCAGGAAACATTATATTAAACTTGAAGAACAACACACCTTCTTTTTTCAAATATCTAGAGTTGTTCGTCCTTGTGAGCTTGTGGCTGGACCATGGAAACTGGCAAAAACCAGCAGTGATCTGTTCAGGATTCTGGATCTGTAGGATCGAAGAGCATGTGAAAAGCTACTAGAGGGGGGTGAATGATAGATTTAAAACTTTTCCAGCGAAAGCAACAAAAACACCTCGGTAGAAAATAAATCTGTTAAGAAACCATGTGTGCAACTGGTCTAAATGTGTTCAACCGTGACAAAAGTAGTAGATCTTATTGAGAATCAAGTCATGAATACATGAGACCAATAATCACGGAAAACCGTCGAGAAGAACTCAAGTTATGATCGAAAGATCGAACAAAAGTCAATCTGTTCTACTTGAGTAAAAACAGATCTGCAATACTGCAAAGAAACTAGTGTAGATCAGAAACCACAAATCCAATGGCCATAAAATTTTCAAAGATGATAGATAATAAAGTTTTGAAGATAATCCAAAAAGAATCACGTCAATTGGATCTGTAAAACTCTAGTTATGATAAAAATACCAATGCAACATAGTGTTGTGCAGAAACTGACGGCAAAAACTTGTCTGAAACAAGTCAGACGAACAAGGCCCAAAAGCTCCTCTAAACTAAGATTTTTTTTAATCGAAACACAATAGGAACAACCTAAAGTCGTTTTATCTCGAGCTCTAGTCTCTCTTACTTTTATAACCAGCCCTAAGACCAACCCAATCCAAACTATGACTCTAATCCTACTCAGTTTCAACCGAAACTTTCCATAACTGCTCAAGACTCTTCTATACGTAGATAGAAGCAATCTTAAGACTTCCAAACACCTTAGGAACACATCTCACATTCCTAAAACAACTCAACTTTGTGATCCACACGAAATCTAATCAAAACAAATTTGAAACTTTCCATAAATGAACCATAACCACCTCAGCCGCAGCCTGAGGAATAATTCAGCCGGTTGGACCTTTTCGACCAATTCTTTACGCCTACTTCTCTTC
Organism: Tuctoria greenei; assembly: GCA_036927565.1. NCBI lineage: Eukaryota > Viridiplantae > Streptophyta > Magnoliopsida > Poales > Poaceae > Tuctoria > Tuctoria greenei. Next base: position 168,715,419 of record JAYESD010000008.1, on the reverse strand, counting down.
ATCACGCCTTGGAACAATGTTGCCACGTACATGCACTCCTTTAACATGTGCAAACACATTCCAAGAACATCCATGATACTTTTATATGCATTATTCTTGACCCAAACATGTTACGTGACCTCTCGATCAACTCAACCAAATTTCCTCCCGAACTTGGTTGTTGAACCTCATCTTCTCCCTAAGACTAGTTCAATGGATCTTTTCACTAGCCACGTCTTGACATCAAGCAACACCTACACATGAATAAACAACCAATTATTCCGAGCACAAGTCCTCGACTTGACTCACATTAGTTCGATAACCACAACACCTTATATGAGCACCTCACATAAGCATGTTGCAAACATAGCAAGATGATATCGGCCATAACCACCAAAACACACCAAAAACTCAGTAAGAGAATACTAAGCAAACTTCCCATAAATATAAAGCAAGTTTGAAACATTGCAAGTTAAAAGCAGAACCACTTCGATCTTGCACCGGACCTTGCGCCAGACCTAGCCAAAGCTAATCGGACCTTACGCCAGAGCTATACAAAGTTTGTCAGACCTCACGTCGGATCTTGTCGGAGTTACCCAAAACAAGTCAGACTTATTGTCCGACCTTGCCGGAGCTACCCAAAGCATGGCGGACCTATTGTCGGACCTAGTCGGAGCTACCTAAAACATGTCGGACCTATTGTTGGACCTTGCGTGAGCTACCCAAAACATGCCAGACCTATGGTCAGACATTGTCGGAGCTCGTACCTAGAGTCGGACCTCGATGAGAAGGGTGTTTTGGCAATATTCAAAACTTTTATCATAATAGCAAATGTATTCAGCATACATAGATCTCACAGGATCATTTGCCACACCATGATTGAATTGCTTTTTTCTTGAGCTAATGATTTGTCCAACATGCATGCGCCAACATGAATTGCTTTTTCCATTGAATTGTTTTTTATTTGTCCAAGACATGTGCACCATCACCACCTGAGCTAATGATTTCAATTGTTTTTTCTTGATGCAATGACAGGTCATTTCTTACAGAATCCACAGCTTTCCAACCACGAATTGATAATGCTACGTGTTGAAGTGTGCGATCGACACTTCCCCCTGTACTACTAGATCGTAGTGCGCGGAGGTTCTTGATTGGTTGGGGCACGCATGAGATTATGAACAAGACAGTGACTCGAGGAGTTTTACATGGTTCGGGCCGTCTGAGCGTAACACCCTACTCCACGAGATGTGTGTTGTATGTATGAATGTATGGCGCTTGTGAGCATGTGTGCTTAGTTGTCCTCTGTAGCGTGTGGTGCAACCCTTTTATAGTCCAAGGGCTGGCCGCTACACTGTTAGCATGGCCCAACATGTGGCACTGGCGATAGTTAATTGCCTAATACATGATCCGTGAATATTAATCGCAATTAAGAGCATGATAACATGCCTTAATGGCGGCATTTTGTTAAGGTTCATCTGATCGTGTGTCATTAATATGGCATTAATGACACATAATCAGGCCTTGTAACTGTAGCTTTAATTGTCCTTTCACTACAGGAACCCCGACAATCTGGAAGCTAGAAACCGTCGCAAATAAGCTATTTTTGATGGCATTCCTTATTTGCGACGGCTTTTGGCCATCGTAAATAATACGTCACAAATAAGCTTATTTGCGACGGCTGGCAGTAGCCGTCGCAAATTATTGCCAGGGGGCCGGTGGGCCCCACAGGGCAAGTTGCGACGGCCAGGCCGTCGCAATTAAGGCCCTATTTGTGACGGCCTGGCCGTCGTGAATAAGGTCAGCCGATGAGTCCCACGCGGCCGTCGCAATTAAGGCCCTATTTGCGACGGCCTGGCCATCGTGAATAAGGTCAGCCGATGAGTCCCACGCGGTCACTAGACAGGGCCCGCCCACGTGGCCATTTGCGACGGCTAGGCCGTCGCAAATAAAGCCTTAATTGCGATGGCCAGGCCGTCGCAAATAACAGAGGCTTAATTGTGACGGTCTGGGACCTTATTTGCGACGATACTGTATAAAAAGCAGTCGCGAATAAGGTTTTCTATTTTTTTTTAAAACAGAAAATACTACCTGGCTCGATGGCTAGAATCACACAACAGGCAATATATAACAAACAGTCACATAAACATCATAACAGTCTCAAAACACATCACAACACATCGTCGAAACATGGCATCACCATCAACAAACCAAACAAGGGCTTACTCGCCCGTCTGACCTCCGTAGCCACCTCCGAAGTCGAAGTCGTCGTCTTGCCTCATTCCAAGTGGCGGTAGCAACGACGACGGAGTTTGTGCAGCCGTCGCAGATCCCTGCAATTAATGAAACTTAGAGTTAGCATATAAACCCATCAACATCTCTCCCTCCATCTTCCTCTATCTCCATCTAGATCCCCTCTCTTCCTCTCTTCTTTCATTCCTCTCTCTCTATCTCTCTATTGCTATCATTTTCCCTCTATCTTCCTGCCTCTATCTCAATCTACATATCCCTCTCTCTCTCCCTCTCCTTCTATCTCCAATCTCCCTCTCTGTCGTCATTCCTCTCCCACTCTATCTAACTATCTCTCACTCTTTCTTCTATCTCTCTTTCTTCCATCTCAATCCTTTTCTTCTATCTAACTATCTCCTCTCTCTTCTATTTCAATCATTTTTCTCTATCTTCCTCCCTCTTCTAACTTCATCTCTCACTCTATCTATCTTTCACTGTCACTCCATTTCCTCACTTTATTTTGGTTCAGTTGAGTTAAAACTAGAATTGTTAAGTTGACATAGAAAATTACCTGACCCGCAGAAGAAGGATCGCCTGGAAGGACCGGTGGTAGTGGCGGTAGCTGGATCCCCAGACCTTGCGTCTGAGCCATGTCTTGTCATTGCAAACATTAAATGTTACCTATTAGTAAGTCATTTACGCTTAATTAATGAGAACTTTAGTTTTTATTTTGTTACCTCCATTGCTTCCCGCATCTGTGCCAATGCTGCTGCATGGGTTTGGATCGTGGCCTCCATTGCGATCCTTTGGCGTTCCGCCTCCTCCTGTCGCCTGAAGTTCTCTTCTACAGTTTGTCAGAGGGACTGCATCTCAATGTCCCTCTACAAGACGCGATGACCTGCCGTGCCCATCGAAGAAGTCTGCGTGGAGCTGCCTCTCGCAGGTCTCCCCACCCTCGAGTTGACAACTCCGTCGAATATGGCAAGCCTATAAAAAAGAGAGCCAGTAATATCAAATTGAAATATCTTGAATACTTTGAATCAAAAATGATAAAATGACTTATCAACTCACCTTTCGTGTGCTTTTCCACCTCCGCTTGCATACGCGGCTTGAGGATCAATTGATTCATGTTCCCAATCGAAATCTTCGCCGTGTATCTTCCTAGCCTCCTCCCCGTACTTAGCCTGCAAAACAACGAAACCATGTAAGTTCAACAATACATATAGTTATATTTAATATGAATGATTTCTAAACTTACCAATCGCTCGGCTGCAGCCTAACTGCACCCCTGAGGCTGAGAAGGGTCCCTGTGACCTCTCTTCCAAATCTCAGCGGGGGTCGGCAGCACCCCCGTCTCGTGCTCCTTTCAATACGTGTTAGAACAAACAATATATGATGAATATATAAACATAAGTTACATACACTTACCATGCATTTAGCTAAACACAAGTGGTTATCTTGGTCGTGCCTGCTCTTCCCCTCGACCCCTCTGCACTCTCAAGTCTTCTCGGGCTTAGCTTTAAACTCATCGCTAGCCCAATAGCGACAAAGGGCCCGAAATGCATCGGTCCGACCCTGCAACCAGCTCACGTGGCCCTGCACATAGTTGGAAGTCGTTAAAAATACCATTGAGGAAATTATCAGAAAAAATACTTAGTACACCCCACGTACCTGCGCGCACTCCTCCTCCGTCAGGTGCCTCTCGCTCTCTTGCCGGAAGTGTAGCATGTGGTGCTGGTTCGCCTTCAAGTGCTCATTAATAATTTGAATATGAGCATTCGACAAAGCTTGTCGAAGCGCCTTGGCAGCGTTGTAGTGAAACACTCTCCTCGCATCCTTAACCAGGCGAGGGTCATTCGGGTCCTCTAAAGTAAACCTTGCCTGTGATAAATAATATATTGAAGAGATGTTCATTACAAGAGTTTAAGAGTTAAAACTTAGAAACTATTTTTAACATACTTACCATAAAATCAGACCATACGGCCTCCTGAAGGTTGTCGTGCTCCTGGTGATGGACACGGGCGTAGTCCTCCCACGAAAGAGCAGGCACCCCGTCGGTGACCTCAAGATAGTGCAAACGCATTAAGGACCCGAGGACACCGTTCACCGGTCTTTAGTGTCTATCACCGGTGAAAGACGTGTCGTCCTAAACCCTGCAAGATATTTATTGATTCATTACTTAAGTAACCAAAAGAAACCAGAAATGAACACTATAATTTTTATTACCTGTCTCCGGCCAGATGAATCATGATCCTCTATGAAGGGACAGGTGGAGGACTGACAAAGTGAGTCCTCTTCGTCCTCCGCGTCTGCTGGGGTGCTACGTCAGGTGAACCAGAAGGCTCGTCACCAGCTGAGTCAAAAGGTTCAGGAACAGAAGGCTCGCCAGCCGAGGGCTGGCTGGCCAAGGGCTGGCTCACCGAAGGGTAGCTAAGGTCAACTGGCGCTGCAGCCTCTCAGTCAGCCGGTGAGGACTACAACATTCAAATATTACATAAGTAAGTTTAATGTGAAATTGAATTTAAAGAATTTGTTAAAAACGAGTGAAATTTACCTGTGACGAAGCTCTAGAGCTGCTCAAAACGTGCCCCAGCAGCTGAGAGTGTCTGCTCCCAGTCGTTGAGGCACCAGCGAAAGCGTCCTCAGGTCTAGAGGGGTAGAACCCCCTCATCTGCGGCACCTTCTTACCCTTCTTCGACGCCACCCTGCTTTAATTATATAACCAGTAATAAAATATACAAAATTCATGTTACTATCTTCAAGAAAACATTACTTGTAATCACTTTCAAAATTAATCAACATTATTATCATGTGCATGTGCCCTACTCCTTAAACCAGCCCAACGATCTTCCATCGTGGCCTGTTCTAATTTCCATTTTCGCATATCATCCGCCTCTACATCTTCAACGTCTTCAATATCTCCAACTAATTGATCGAGTCCTGCACCAAGCTCGACGATAAAAGTGTCTTGCAACTCTTCTTCTTGGTACACTTCTTCAACGTCTTCACTATCATGGTAACCATCATCCCCAGGAGTATATAACCGCACACGAGGATTCACCTTATATACCACCCACCAAGCACTGAGCTTCGTGCATGGATAAGGTAGATAATACACTTGTTCCACTTGATGTGCAAGAACCAATGTATCGTAACCTCGTAGTCGGTCCTTATGTTTCACTTCCACCATTCCAAATTGGTTTTCTCGAGTTCCATGAGTGCGATAAAACCAGTCATAGTCAAAGAAGACAACTCGAAGGGTCTTATTTCCGGTAAAAGTAAATTTAAGGATTTTGTTAATGATCCCATAATAATCGTTTAAATCCCCTTGAGTGTCCATTACTCTCGTCACAACACCAGAATTTGATGTTGCCGCGAGAAAACAAAGAGCTTCAAAATGAGTTGTACAGAATCGAAAGCCATTTACGTCATATCGACCATAGCTTCTAACATTCACCAATCCATAAGATAGTTGCCGCAAATCTTCATGGACATTGTGAGTCCGACACTATCAAAAATGATCGTAAGTTAAAATAACACTTCTTTAATAATAGTAACTTATAATACATAGAAGACGAGAGAGTATTACATAATCTTGAAACCAGGATAGAAAACTCAGCCCCCCATTTATTCCTTCTTTTTGCATCCCTTCTACTTGTTTGGCCGTAGCTTGATGCCTATGTGGCCAACATTGTCTGTAGAACCCGCTGAACGTGAAAAAACATCTTTTAGAATACACGTGCATCAAAATATGTTGATTAGCACAAATGCAGGACAAACACTTACTCGAAGTATTCATGCATGCCTTCTATATTTGCGTACATGTAGAGTAAAGCAACAGTCCTGTCATGTTCGGATAGCACGTAGGTTGTGTAGCTACCAGCGATGGTGCCTCTCGTTTGAAAAATGGAAAGGTCGCTTAAAGGGGGTGTTTTGTCCATATTGTACCACATCGCCAAAGTATTGATATTGTTTTCTTCCGCAAAGTAGACACTTGAAAAGTATCCTACTTCCTTAAGAGCATATGTTTCAACGATGCAGCCTTCCACCCTTGCCCTATTGCCAACCATTGGTTTCAGATATCGTAGCGCTCTTTCAATGTGATACATCCACCTGTATTGCACAGGACCGCCAACTTTAGCTTCGAGTGGAAGATAAGCAGATGTTGCATTGGATTTAAGAAACCCGGTGGAAAAAAATTTTCCATCTTACATAAAAGTATGGGTATCTCCTTCTCTAACTTGTCCATCATCCCGATCTTGATTTCTTTAGCACAAAGCTGTCTATAGAAATAGCTAAGTTCGGCTAAAACCTTTCACACTGCATCATCTAGATAGCATCGAAACATAACAGGTAAGAGTCTTTCCATTATAATGTGATAATCATGACTCTTCAACCCAATGAGGTTTCCTGCGTTCACATTTACGGCTCGTTTCAGGCTAGCTGCGTAACCATATGGGAATTTCAAAGTTTTCATCCATTTCATAACTTCTTTCTTTTCTTTCGATCCAAGACAAAAAGAAGCATGTGACTTCCCATCACTTTCAGAGATTTCAAGAGTTGGACGGTGACATATGTCTGCCAAATCTAGTCTAGCTTTGTAATTGTCTTTCGTTTTGCCAGGCATATCCATACAAGTGCTTATGATAATTTCGCTTATGTTACTCTCCTGATGCATGACATCAATGTTTTGCATTAGAATCAACGACTTCACATACGGTAGCTCTCAAAGTCCACATATGTGAGTCCAATTGTGTTCCTCTCCATAACCTACGAAATATCCAGGACGACCTTCATCAGGCACCAGTTTGTCCAACATATCAGAAATTTTTGACCCGTTGAGATGCTTCGGTGGTCCTTTAGTGACGACAGTGTTCTTTCGAAAGACATGCCTCTACTGCCTAAATATGTGATACGAGGGCAGCCAGCGTCTGTGAGAATTGAAGTAAGATATTTTGCCTCCATGAGTTAGTCGAAAGCAATCCGTGTCTGAAGCACATATCGGACACGTTAGACGACTGTGAGTGCTCCATCCGGGAAACATGTCGTATGCCGGCAAATCATGGGCGGACCACAAATAAGCAGCTCAAAGGTTGAATTTTTGCTTCTTGTAACTGTCGTAGGGTTTGACTCCTGTCCACAAGACTTTCAAATATTCGATCAGTGGTTTCAACATCACGTTATGACGTGACCCGAGATGATCAGGTCCAGGTACAATGAGGCTGAGAAACATGAACTCGTTCTTCGTACTAAGAGCAGGTGACAGGTTGTACGGAATGACAAAGATGGGCCAGCAGGAGTATGGTGTGGCATTCGTACTGAACGGTGAGAATCCGTCTTTCGCTAATCTGATGCAAACATTTCTCGCATCACGAGAAAAGTCTCGATGGAAACAGTCTAGCACCTTCCATGCATCACCATCGGACGGATGCATCAAGAATTCTTTGTTCTCCCGTTTACCTTCTTTGTGCCATCTCATGTGTCTTGCGGTTCTTTTTGAAAGAAACAACTGCTTCAACCGAGGTGTCACAGGCAAGTAATGAAGCTGCTTATGTGCGACATCTGTCATCACATTATCGCCATCGTCATTAACAACTTCGACATAACTCAGTTTACCACATTTCAAGCACATCTTCTCGTTGGCGTGCTCATTCCAGAATAGCATGCAGTTGTCTGGGCACACATCGATTTTCTCATACTTCATACCAAGACCAGATATCTTGATCTTTGACTGATACATATCTGGTGGTGCTTTGTGAGGTTGTGGAAGGATATCGCAGATCAATTTCATGAGATCATTGTAGCAGTTGATGGAAAAAAGTACTTGGACTAAATTGCCATAAATCTGGTCAAGAAAGCATGTACGGTCACAACCGTGTGTTCATGCAATGGCTCTTGTGATTTCTTTAGCTCCTCGAAGAACTCCTCTGCCTCATTTGTAAGAGGATCCTCCACTTCTAGAGCTTCTAGCATCTCATCCATCCAATCAATCTCTGTTATATCATCATCCTCATCCACTTCTGCTATGACTCGAGAATTAGTCTCACCGTGAAAGGTCCACACTTCATAATGTGGAGTGAAACCGTTTCAACATAAGTGAAACGGAAGCTCCAATCTTCTCAAAAACTTGGTGTTCCGCCATTTTGTACATGGGCACCGCACCATATCTTTCGTTGACAATGAAAATGCTCAATCCAAAAATTTATCTAACTTGATGTACCACTCATTTGAGTGACCACCAGTTCTGCTCTTCCAACCAGTATACATCCAACTGCGGTCTTCACCCATGTTTGGCTCTGTAGTTTAACGCGAAAAAATTGTCGTTAATGTATACACGATAGGTCCTAAAATTTCGACAGCATGACGAGATGCGTCAGAGTATACCTTTAAAGCAGACAAATCATTATTAGTTTCATTGTTATGTTATGTCACGGCCCTACAACCTAAGCAGATAGATCCTAAACCCACCCAAGAGTGACCATCGAAGCGTGCTCATGACGATATGCGTGATCCGGATTCGAACGAAATTTCGGCAGCATAACCCCGCTGTTCTCCACTGTACACCCAAAAATGGTGCAGCAGAGAACAACATGGTTACGTCATCGAGATCTCGTCCAAATCCGGATCCGCGTCTCGTCACAAGCCACACCCCCTCGGTCACTCTCAGGCTGTCCAAAAAGGGACAATTCCGAACATGCACGTCTCACATGCCATTGGCATGTGAGACGTGCCGATCCGAAATGGGTAATACATTGCTATAGGTTACATTGCTCATTTTTATTTTGAAGTCATTTAAGAGAGAGGAAAGAACTAGAGAAAGAGTGAGAGGAAAGTTCGTCTTAGATGACAATTCCACATCCATTTTCACCGTCCACACAATCGCGCGTCATTGACATCCTTACCAACCCATTCGCTTCCGTGTTGATTTGACGTATACGGTACCACTATAATGGTCTACATGGCACGATCACACTTATTACGTGTCGTGCCCTTCCGGGTTGGTCCGAGCCGGCCCAAAACCCCTTTATCTATATATATTAAGTAGTCACTCAAAAACATTATATGAATGCACTAAAGTCCAAACATACACTAATTAGAATAGAAATTTAGAATGACAGACCAAGATATAGACAAAAAATATATAAAGCATATACAAAATCTAATTATGCACTAACTACAAAATCTGAACAAAAAACATATTAGCAACAATGGACAAGTGTGAAATCACAAGTGTAATACAAGACAACATATAAAGCATATAGAATTATGCAACACAAAAAACATATTAGCCAAAAAGATAGCCTAAAATACAATTATGTTAAATCTAATACAAGACAACATATAAAGCACAAGTGTGAAATTTTGTACACTGCACAATAGACAATTAGCCACAATATAAAAAATTCGAGTAAACCTAATACCTTAAAGGGGTGGGGGCGGGCGCAACAGGGGGCAGGGGCGTGATGGGGCCGGGGGCAGCGGGGCCAGAGGCGGCGAGGGCGCGACCGACGCTGGGGCGGCGGGCCAGCGGCAGGGCAGCGCGATGGGGCCGGGGGAGGCGCGGCCCGGGGGAGGCGGGGGCACGGCGGGCTGGCGGCGGGAGCGAGGGCGGCGGGCCGGCGGCGGACACAGCGGCGGGGGTGCGGAAGGGCGGCGGTAGGTGCGGTGGCGGCGGCGTATGTGTGGGCGTTGAAGAGAATGAGGCGTCGGGCTCCGATGCGCCCGATATTAGCACTAATTTGCGACGGCCCCCCTAATTGCGACAATCCTAACTTATTTTTGATGGTACTTTTTGGAGCCGTCGCAAATAAGGATTTATTTCAGACGGCTACTTTATTTGCGACGGCCCTAGGGTTGGCCGTCGCAAATAAACACTTATTTGCGATGGCTATCGACGAAGCCGTCGCAAATAAGATTTTATTTGCGATGGCTAGCTTATTTGCGATGGCCAGGGATAGGCCGTCGCAAATGATCGTGTTTCCTGTAGTGTTTGAATGTCTGAGCCGTTAGAGATACGCCAGTCTTCTTGTTGTCCTAGGTCCACAGGCTCGACACGTGGCAGCTCCGGAGCTTCCCATCAAGGGGAGGCAGGTCCGGAGCCACTATACATGTGGCAGTACTGGAGCTTCCCTCTATTGGAGGTTGGGTCCGGGGTCACTGTACATGTGGCAACGCCGGAGCTTCCCTATGAAGGGAGTTAGGTCCAGCCTCGTGTTACACGTGGCAGTGCCGGAGCTACCCCAACGTGGGAGACAGGTCCATTGTTGCGTAACACGTGTAGCCTTCGGAGGTCTTACTCTCAGACGGGTGGAACTCTTAAGCGTTTCTTGTAGTATCGTGGGGTACCCGGTACGCAGGGTACCAACAGTACGTATTACAGTCATTATTTATAGAATCTGCAGTTGACAGTTATTTCCAACCAAATAGATTTCAGTTTTTCTACAGCTTACAGCTCACAATAGCTTTTCCAAAACTCTCAGTTGAAATCAGATTTTTAATAATTGACAGTTGAACCAAACACACCCTTGGATGATTGAGTCTGTTATGGCCATAACCGAATCCTTACGGGAGCAATTCTAACACCGTGGTGTCTGAACTTACAATTAACATTATATTAGTGCACAGTTAGTGTAATTGATATATTATTGGTATTAATATACGTCCTTTATGAAAAAAGTCTTTTTTTTTGAAAACCAGCATGGTCAAGGTGCTATGAGCTATAATCCTTAAGAAAGAAGGTGGAAGGCCGGAAGAGCCAGCGCTCGAACTTGGGCTGGCACGGGCGGTCCCAACCGCGCTGGCCACCCGAGCCCCAGCTCGGTCCCTCCTTTATGAAAAAAGTCACAGACGTTTGCTGCTGCATGTTTGTACACATGTGATGGATGCTGTTCACGTTGGTGCAGCCTAGCTCTGTTGAATCTGCCGTGAACAGGATTAGAGTCCGGCAAGGACAATGGCGGACCAGCAAGCAGCAGCGCTTACCCGAGCGCACAACCGCACACATGCTAGGCTTTTAATTGTCGGAGAGTATTAGAGCGCGTGGTCCAGCTCCCCAGCGTCCTCGGTCCCCCATGAATTACACCGTTGCACACTAACTCGAGCGGTCAAAGTTCTGATAAAGAATAATAATTGGACAAAATGGTAAGCTCTGCAAAACACTAGAGTTCTCTCTGGTTCAACTAGTTCAATTTTAAATTAATTAACGTTAAATAAAATGAAATGGAGGAAGGGAGTTGAACAAAAAGTTTTGCTAGAACATTGAGTTCCTCCTTCCAACCATTGGCAACATGGTTTGCGACGGCCTTCCGTCGCACATAAGGTAACTTGCGACAGCTCGTACATAGCCATCGCAAGTTATTATGTCGTCGCCAATAGAAACTTAATTTGCGACGGCAAGCTTAAATGCCGTCACAAATTAGAGGGTGGTGGCAAATAGAGAGCTAACTTGCGAAGATTTTATACTTATTTGTTGTGACGGTTTTGACCATCGCAAATCGTCATGATCCTTGTATAGTGCAACGAATTGATCAGCCACGTGAAACATCAACGCACACTGCCTAGCTAATCCAGCTTGCTACTGGCCTCCATGAAGTGTTTGTTTTCTACAACATTTTAAAACGTGTATTAGTTTAATATAATTAAATTTTATTTTAGATTGTAAGATGCGTCGTAGTTAACTAACTGGCAAAATCCGGTAAGGATCTGTTCAGGATTCTGGATCTGTAGGATTGAAGAGCACGTGAAAGCTATCAGAGGGGGGTGAATGGTAGATTTAAAACTTTTTCAACGAAAACAACAAAAACCCTTTGGCGGAAAATAAATCTATTATGAAACCATGTGTGCAACTGATCTAAATGTGTTCAATCGTGACAAAAGTAATAGATCTTATTTAGAATCAAGTCATGAAGACACGACAACAATAATCACAGAAAACTGTTGAGAAAAACTCAAATTATGATCGAAAGATCGAACAAAAGTCAATCTGTTCTACGTGAGTAGAAATAGATCTGTAATACTGCAAAGAAACCATTGTAGATCAGAAACCAAAAATTCAATGACCATGACATTTTCACAGATGATAGATAATCATGTTGTGAAGACAACCCAAAAAGAATCATGTCAATTGGATCTGTAAAACTCTAGTTATGATAAAAACACCAACGGAACATAGTGCTGTGCAGAAACTCGACGAGAAAAACTTGTCTGAAACAAGTCGGACGAACAAGGCACAAAAGCTCCTCTAAACTAAGAATTTTTTAATCAAAACACAATAGGAACAGCCTAAAGTCGTTTTACCTCGAGCGCTGGCCTCTCTTGCTTTTATAACCAGTCCTAAGGCCAATCCAATCCAAACTAGGACTCTAATCCTACTCAGTTTCAATCAAACTTTTCATAACTGCTCAAGACTCTTCCATACGCAGATAGAAGCAATCTTAAGACTTTCAAACACCTTAGGAACATATATCACATTCTTAAAACAACTCAACTTTGTGATCCACACGAAATCTAATCAAAACAAATTCGAAACTTTCCATAAATGAACCATAACCACTCAACCGTAGCCTAAGGCATAATCCAGCTGGTTGGACCGTTCCTACTAATTCTTTATGCCCACTTCTCTTCAACATGCCTTGGAACCATGTTGCCACGTCCATGCACTCCTTGCACATGTGCAAACACCTTCCAACAACATCCAGAACACCTTCATATGCATTGTTCCTAACCCAAACATGTTGCGTGACCTCACAAAAAACTCAACCAAAATTCCTCCCGAACATTGTTGTTGAACCTCATCTTCTCCCTAAAACTAGTTCAATGGATCCCATCACCAGCCATGTCTTGACATCAAGCAACATATGCACATGAATAAACAACCAATTCTTCCGAGCACAAGTCCTCGACTTGACTCACATTAGTCCTATAATCACAACACCTTATATGAGCACCTCACATAAGCATGTTGCGAACATAGCAAGATGATATCAGCCATAACCACCAAAACATACCAAACACTTAGTAAGAGAATACTAAGCAAACTTCCCATAAATGTAAAGCAAGTTTGAAACATTGCAAGTTAAAAGCAGAACCACTGTGATCTTGCACCGGACCTTGCGCCATACCTAGCCAAAGCTAACCGGACCTTGCGCTGGAGCTATCCAAAGTTTGTCGGACCTCACGTCGGATCTTGCCGAAGCTACCCAAAACATGTCGGACTTATTGTCAGACCTTGCCGGAGCTACCCAAAGCATGTCAGACCTATTGTCGAACCTTGCCGGAGCTACCCAAAACATGTCAGACCTATTGTTGGACCTTGCCTGAGCTACCCAAAACATGTCAGACCTATTGTTGGACCTTGTCGCAGCTCGGACCTAGAGTCGGACCTCGATAAGAAGGGTGTTCTGGCAATATTCAAAACCTTTATCGTAATAGCCAATGTATTCTGCATACATAGATCTCATAGGATCATTCGCCACACCATGATTGAATTGCTTTTTTCTTGAGCTAATGATTTGTCCAACATGTGTGCGCCAACATGAATTGTTTTTTTTTTATCTGCCCAACACGTGTGCGCCATCACCACCTGAGCTAATGATTTCAATTGCCTTTTTCTTGGTGCAATGACAGGTCATTTCTTACAGAATCCACAACTTTCCACCCACGAATTGATAATGGTATGTGTCGAAGTGTGTGATCGACACTTTCCCCGGTACTACTAGATCGTAGCCCGTGGAGGTTCTTGATTCGTTGGGGCGCGCATGAGATTACGAATAAGATAGTGACTCGAGGAGTTTTACGTGGTTCAGGCCGCCTGAGCGTAACACCCTACTCCATGGGACGTGTGTTGTATGTATGAATGTACGGCGCTTGTGAGCGTGTGTGCTTAGTTGTCCTCTGTAGCGTGCGGCGTAACCATTTTATAGTCTAACGGTTGGCCGCTACATTGTGAGTCTGGCCCGACATATGGCCTTGGCGGTAGTTAATTGTCTAGTACACGATCTGTGAATATTAAGTGCAATTAACAGCATGATAACGCGCCTTAATAGATGCGTTACCGTTGTTAAGATTCCTCTGATCGTGTGTCATTAATATGACATTAATGACACGTAATCAGGTCTTGTAACTGTAGCTTTAACTGTCATTTGAATGTTTGAGCCGTTAGAGATACGTCAGTCTTCTTGTTGTCCTAGGTCCGGAGGCTCGACACGTGGTAGCTCCGGAGCTTCCTATCGAGGGGAGGCAGGTCCGGAGCCACTATACATGTGGCAGTACTGGAGCTTCTTTCTACTGGGGGTTGGGTCCGGGATCACTGTACACGTGGCAAGGCCGGAGCTTCCCTATGAAGGGAGTTAGGTCCGGCCTTGTGTTACACGTAGCAGTGCCAGAGCTACCCAAACGTGGGAGACAGGTCCAGTGTTGCGTAACACGTGTAGCCTTTGGAGGTCTTACCCTCAGACGGGTGGAACTCCTAAGCATTTCTTGTAGTATTGTGGGGTACCCGGTACGCAGGGTACCGACAGTATGTATTACAGTCACTATTTATAGAATCTGCAGCTAACAGTTATTTTCAACCAAACGGATTTCAGTTTCTCCACAGCTGACAACTCACAACAGCTTTTATAAAACTCACAGTTGAAATCAGATTTTTAATAATTAACAGCTGAACCAAACACACCCTTGAATGGTTGAGTCTGTTATGGTCATAACCGAATCTTTACGAGAGCAATTCTAACACCCTGGTGTCTCAACTTACACTTAACATTATATTAGTGCAGAGTTAGTGTAATTGATATATTATTGGTATTAATATACGTCCTTTATGAAAAAAGTCACAGATGTTTGCTGCTGCATGTTTGTACACATGTGATGGATGCTGTTCACGTTGGTGCAGCCTAGCTCTGTTGAATCTGCCGTGAACAGGATTAGAGTCCGGCAAGGACGACGGCGGACCAGCAAGCAGCAGCGCTTACCCGAGCGCACAGCCGCACACATACTAGGCTTTCAATTGTCGGAGAGTATTAGA
This sequence comes from Tuctoria greenei, assembly GCA_036927565.1. Taxonomy (NCBI): domain Eukaryota; kingdom Viridiplantae; phylum Streptophyta; class Magnoliopsida; order Poales; family Poaceae; genus Tuctoria; species Tuctoria greenei. The sequence continues at coordinate 168,700,193 of JAYESD010000008.1, read as the reverse complement.
GCGCGTGGTCCAGCTCCCCAGTGTCCTCGGTCCCCCATGAATTACACCGTTGCACACTAACTGGAGCGGTCAAAGTTCTGATAAACAATAATAATTGGACAAAATGGTAAGCTCTGCAAAACACTAGAGTTCTCTCTGGTTAAACTAGTTCAATTTTAAATTAATTAACATTAAATAAAATGAAATGAAATGGAGGAAGCGAGTTGAACAAAAAGTTTTGCTAAAACATTGAGTTACTCCTTCCAACCATTGGTAACATGGTTTGCGACAGCCTGTCGTCGCACATAAGGTAACTTGCGACGGCTCGTAGCCGTCGCAAGTTATTATGCCGTCGTCAATAGAAACTCAATTTGCGACGGCAAGCTTAAATGCCGTCCCAAATTAGAGGGCGGTCGCAAATAGAGGGTAACCTGCGATGATCTGATACTTACTTGTGACGATTTTGACCATTGCAAATCGTCAAGATCCTTGTATAGTGCAACGAATTGATCAGCCACGTGAAATATCAACGCACACTGCCTAGCTAATCCGGCTTGCTACTGGCCTCCATGAAGTGTTTGTTTTCTACAACATTTTAAAACGTATTAGTTTAATATAATTAAATTTTATTTTAGATTGTAAGATGGGTCGTAGTTAACTAACTGATAGTGGGGTTATTTAATCCCGTGAGTGACTGGAGATCTGGAGTCGTTGCAGAATTCAATTTATATGTATCCACGACTTCTTCGCCATTGATGGGTGCATACCTGGCCCATTCTTGTTCGCTCAAAGAGACATCGAAGTATGAACTTCTGGATCCATCCGACTACTAGTAATTTTCTGCAAAAGTCATGCTCCTCGTGAAAAACAAGATCATATTGTTTGTCAGATACAATAAATCCGGTGCTTCGTAGCACAGCCAATCAGAAGCATATTTAGATTATGATCATTTGAAAAGAACTACAAGTGGAAATATATATGAGAATAAAGGCCCATGTACTGAAAAAAATCCATATTTTTTCCTCTGAACTACTACTATTTCTAGTGACTCGCTTAATTGCCAGGCCCAAAAAAGAGTAGATATAAAAAATAAAGAACAATATTGGGCATTGATTTATTGATTATGGATACTACAATTCATTATTACAATAACCATATCGTTAACATATGATATATGAAAACATATAGAAAATGGGCGAACGCCTTCTCTTTTCCCTTCACAAGAGATACGGACTGGCTTATCCTGAATGCCATACTGAAGTGGGTCCAGATATATATATTTTTTAGTACATATTGATTTTGAACGTGAATTATTTTTTTATTATAATTGAAGTCTAACCAGCTATTATTATATCCTTGGTCTTGTTTGACATAGCTTTCTGGCACATTTTTCCAATGTCATCTTTAGTAAAACATGTTTCAGCAGAATTTCAATTTCAATAAGGTTTATGACGAAGGATTTCAAGACCAGTCCAAAGTTCTCAGAAACTCTAATAACTGGAAAATAGAGGAAAAAATAATTTTTTTATAGTGCTGCGTCGTTCCAGATGAGCTGGTAAACCTAGCTGTGCATGCCAAGTTTGGACTTCGGAGGGAAGCCAATGCAGGTTAGCTTTTTTATATCGCTTAAAAAGGTCAGATCCTCAGCATCACGAGACACAAACAACAGCACAAGTATACTTCTTACATGATTCCATCTGTAAGCTAAAGTATATAGCTAACAATAAAAAAGACATCACAGATTACGTACATGGCAAATATTCGTCCTAAAATTTTCAATTATAAGAGACCATCCGTTCTATTGGACAACGTAGACGGATTGCCGAGTTAGGAAGAGCTTGCCACAATGCAAGTTGCTCGTGAATATGAGGTCAAGGAAATCTCTCTCCTGGACATGAGTCATGGTCACGACCTATCATTTGAAAATGCTTCCTCTACTCAGAAATTTGAGGCTTCGAATAAAATTGGTTCAATGTTTTCAAATTCTAACTATCACTAACAATTTTATTAAGAAAAAGTCTATTTTTTATAGAATTGAAGAGCATGTAAAAAGCTACCAGAGGAGGTGAATAATAGATTAAAACTTTTTATATATGTGGAAGCTACAAAAATCCCTTGGTGGAAAATGAATTTGATAAAGAACACGTGTGTGACTGTATTCAACGTGTCTAATCGTAACAAAAACAGTATAGATTGTAGCGAATAACTCACGAAACTAATGCAACAAGAATCATATAAAAACATTGAGTAGAACTCAAGTTATGATCAAAAGATTGAGGAAAGATCAATCTATTCTATCCTAGCAAAAAAACTGATGTGTTATACTGCAAAGAAGCTTGTGCATATCAAACACCACTGAACCAATAACCGTGAAATTTTCACAGATGATGGAGCATCAAGTTGTGAAAATAACACAAAAAGAATCACGACAATTAGATCAATAAAATATGAGTTAAAATTAAAAAACCTAAGCAATGTCAGACTAAGCACAAACTGGCCGAGAAAAACATGTCAAAAACAAGTTGGACAAACAAAATACAAAATATTCAGTTAAACTAACAACTTTATTCAATAAAACATAAAAGGAACAACCACAAATCGTGCTCTCCATGAACTCTAACCCCCTTTCTTATATAACCAGCTCTAAGGCCAAACAATCCAAGACTCTTCCATACACAGATAGAAGCAATTTTAAGACTTTCAAATATCTTAGAAACATCTCACACATTTCTAAAACAACTCAAATTCGTGCCTCACACAAAATACTAACATAACCAACTCAAAACATTCCATAAACGAAGCATAACTGCCTCAACTTCAGCCAAAGCGCATAATCTAGCCAATTGAACATTTTCTGTCATATCTTCTCATCCATACACTACAGGAATACCGGTCACTTACGTCGGCCAAAGCCGACGTAAGTTAGGCTTAAACCGACGTAATTAACTTAATTACGTCGGTTTTTGCTTAATTACGTCGGCTTTCAGCCGACGTAGGGTTTTGGACGTAATTAAGGTAACTTACGTCGGCCACCGACGTAAGTCACCTTAATTACGTCGGTCTGCAAGAGCCGACGTAAGTTCACCCTCGAGATGGGCCTTGGGCTGGGCCGGATGACTTACGTCGGCTTGGGCAGGCCGACGTAAGTTAAGTGCTGTAACTTACGTCGGCCTGGGCAAACCGACGTAAGTTAAGTGGTTTAACTTACGTCGGTCTGGCCATACCGACGTAAGTTAACCTGGGCAAACTTACGTCGGCATGCTCATAGCCGACGTAAGTTAAGTTTTCGAAATTTTTTTAAAAACAGAAACTGTCTACCTCGCTCGATGGCGAGTCACAGAACAGTCAAAAAATATATACAGATATATACAGTCACAGAACAGTCAATATAAGTTCGCCCATGGTTCAAAACATCAACAAACACCACAATTTTCCAAATAAATTACACCGGGCTACACGCTAGCCCCTCCATTACCTCCAGGATCTTCCCGGCGCGTTCCGGATCCCTGCAAAACAAACATAATCACTAGTAAGCATCAATGTCAACTAAGTGATAACATAAGAGGCCAAGAACATCAGTGACAAAAGAAGGAAGCATGATGTAGTTTCAAATGAAGTAATGTACTATATCACTAGTTAAATGGAAGCACTAGCCCTTTGTTAACTCAATGAACATCAGTTTCGACATAAGAAGGTAACATCAGTGATAATCACTAGCTCTTTTGTTAAATGGAAGCACTAACAACTTATTCACTATATACTAATTATTTCTATCATGGTCAAAAACTACTAAAGCTTGATTAGATACACTTAAAGAGAGTTTCTCACCTGCTCCAGTGTCTACACGCTACCCCCTCCACTGCCTCCGGGATCTCGACGCGTTCCGGAACCCTGCAAAAGAATCATAATTAGGATTAAATGTGATGCAAATAACTTTTTAACATAATGAAAAGGGAATCAAACTCCTAGGTAGAGGGCTGCCCAGGGAGGCTAGCGCTAGCCGGCTCCGAAGGGAGGCTAGCGCTAGAGGGCCCCCTAGCCTCTGAGTCGGGCTCCTGTAGCGGCCCCCTAGCCTCAGACTCTGACTCAGACTCAGAAGTCTCTGAGTCAGACTGCACAAAAGGAATGACTTTATTAATAATTAATAACAATTGCAATTTCAAAAATAACTTTATAGTAACTAAAGTTTACCTCTGTCTGCTGAAAGCACACGACAGCTGAGGGTGGAGCGTGTGCCAGAAAGAGCTCACGTCGACTAGAACGGAACGAGCTCCCTGAGCAAGGGTCTGCTGGCGGCTCAAACCCTCTCACTGGCTTCCCCTTCCCCTTCCCCTTTGACGACATCCTATTGCAAGGAATAAATGATTAATATACAAAGATAATATACAAAATTAATGTTAAATTAGTGAATAAAACGTTACTTCAAAATTCATCAACATCACGATCATGCACCCTACTCCTTAAACCAGCCCATCGATCTTCTTGTTGCGCATATCGTTTTTGTTTGCGCAAATCAGCAGGTTCGACTATGTCATCGATATCTTCAGATTCTGATTCTGATTCTGTTTCCGCTTCCGTGCCAGCCTCGATATCTTGAGCGTCTCCAACTAAGTTATCGAGTCCTACACCGGGCTCGACTGAGAAGGAGTCTGGCAACTCTTCCTCTTGGTAGACACAATCAACCTCAGCTTCGTCGTGATAATCATCATCTCCTGGAGCGTATAACCGCTCACGAGGATTCACCTTATGTACCACCCACCAAGCTTTGAATTTATTGCATGGATAAGGTAGATAGTACACTTGCTCTACTTGGTGTGCAAGAACTAATGAATCGAATCCTTTCAACCGTTCCTTGTGTTTTACTTCGACCATGCCAAATTCGTTTACTCGAATTCCACGAATGGAATCAAACCATTCGCAGTCAAAGAATACCGCTCGAATTGGCTTGTTTGCGACAAAAGTGAATTCAAGGATTTTTTTAATAATCCCGTAGTACTGCATTTCATGATCTTGCGAATCGATTGCCCTCATCACAACTCCGGTATTACATGTTGCCGCGAGAGGACGAAGAGATTCAAATTGAGTTGTACGGAATCGATAGCCGTTGACGTCATATCGACCATAGCTTCTAACATTAACCACTCCACGGGATAGTTGTCGCAAATCTTCATGGACGTTGGCATCTTTTTGGCACTGTCCAAGATATGGAATTATTAGAAAATGTAAGCATTCTTAAGTTATAAGAAAACATTGTTAACATTGATTAGTTATCGAGAAAACGTTACATGATCTCGAAACCAGGAGAGAAAATTAGATCCCCCGTTTATTCCTTCCCGTCGAATATGTTCTATTTGCTTGCTCGTGGGTTGATGTCTATGTCTCCAATTTTGCTTGTCGAACATACTACACGACAAAGAGAACCTTTTAGAATACATGTGTCGGAAAAGATGGTGAAAAGCATAAGTGTAGGAGAAACACTTAATTGAAATATTCATTCATTTCTTCCATATTAGCGTACATGTAGAAGAATGCAGCACGCCTTTCTTTTTCGCTAACATCATACGAAGTGGTACTACCAACAGTAGTGCCTCTTGTTGCAAAAATGGAGAGATCGCTACAAGGAGGTTGCTCATCTATATTGTATCGCATTACCGAAGTATTAACATTGTTTTCCTCTGCAAAGTAAACACTTGAGAAGTATCCTACTTCCTTAAGAGTAAAAGCTTCGGCGATGCAACCTTCAACCCTTGCCCTGTTACCAACCATTGGTTTCAGATATCTAAGTGATCTTTCAATATGATACATCCACCTATATTGCACGGGACCGCCCACTTTCGCTTCAAATGGAAGATGAATTAAGAGATGTTGTATTGGATTGAAAAATCCCGGAGGAAAAATTTTTTCCATCTTACACAAAAGTATCGGAACCTCCTTTTCCAATTTAGTCATCATCTCTGGCGTGATTTCTTTAGCACAAAGTTGCCTATAGAAGTGGCTAAGCTCGGCTAACACCTTCCACACTGCATCGTCAAAATAGCCTCGAAACATAACAGGCAGAAGTCTTTCCATGATTATGTGATAATCATGACTCTTCAACCCAATGAGCTTTCCCGTTTTCACATTCACGGCTCGTCTCAGACTAGCTGCGTAACCATCTGGGAATTTCAACCTTTGCAACCATTCGAGAACTTCTTTTTTCTCTTTAGGTCGAAGACAGAAAGGAGCGCGTGGTTTACCACCATTTTCGGAGAGCTCAAGAGTTTGACGGTTACAAAGCTCGGCAAGATCCTTTCGAGCCTTTAAATTGTCTTTTGTTTTGCCCGTCATGTCCATGCATGTGCTTATGATACATTCGGCCATGTTACGCTCTTGATGCATAACATCAATGTTGTGCCTTAGAATCAACGACTTCACATACGGTAACTCCCAAAGTCCACATATGTGAGTCCAATTGTGTTTGTCTCTGTAACCTTCGAAATATCCAGGACGACCTTCATCTGGCACCAATTTGTCCAACATATCAGATATTTCTGACCCGTCAAGACGTTTCGGTGGTCCTTTAGTGACAACGGTGTTCTTTCTGAAGACATTCCTCTGTTGTCTAAACAAGTGATTCGGAGGTAGCCAACGTCTATGACAATCGAAGTAAGATATCTTGCCTCCATGGGTAAGTCGAAAGCAATCGGTGTCCGAGGCACATATCGGACACGTCAACCGACCATGAGTGCTCCATCCAGAAAACATGCCGTATGCCGGAAAATCATGAACGGACCACAAATAAGCAACTCAGAGGTTGAATTTCTGTTTCTTGTAATAGTCGTACGCTTCGACTCCTGTCCACAACATTTTCAACTCTTCGATCAACGGTTTCAACATCACGTTGAGACGTGACCCAGGATGATCTGGCCCAGGTACAATGAGGCTAAGAAACATAAACTCATTCTTCATGCAAAAGGTCGGCGGAAGATTGTATGGAATGACAAAGACGGGCCAACAGGAGTATGGTGCGGCGTTTGTGCTGAACGGTGTGAACCCATCTGTCGCCAACCCGATGCGAACATTTCTCGCTTCACGAGCGAATTCTGGGTCGAACCGGTCCAGAGCCTTCCATGCCTCACCATCGGACGGGTGCGTCATGACTCCATTGTTCTCACGCTCACCTTCTTTGTGCCATCTCATGTGTCTGGCCGTTTTTTTTTGAAAGGAACAGCCGCTTCAACCTCGGTGTCACAGGTAAGTAACGAAGCTGCTTACGTGCGACTTCCGTCGTCACTGTATTACCATCGTTATTAACAACTTCGACAAACCTCGGTTGACCACATTTCAAACATTTGTTCTCATTGGCATGCTCTCTCCAGAAAAGCATGCAGTTGTCCGGACACACATCAATCTTTTCGTGCTTCATCCCGAGACCAGAAAGAATTTTCTTCGAGTTGTACATATCCTTAGGCACTTTGTTGGGTTGTGGAAGAGCATCTTTGAACAAATCGATGAGCATGTTGTAACAATTGTTAGAAAAGAAGAACTTAGACTTAATTGCCATAAGTCTAGTCACAAAATTGAGGATTGACATTTTAGTGTGTTCATGCAGAGCCTCTTCTGAATCTTTGAGACGTTTGAAGAACTCTTTAACCTCTGCTGTTTGAGTATCTTCTGTAAGCTCTGGTCGTATAGCTTCCAGCATCTCATCCATCATATCAACCTCTTGAGCATCATCATTGTCAGCTTCCACTTCTTGTACAGCTTGAGAAGCTGTCTCGCCGTGGAAGTTCCACAACTCATAATGTGACACGTAACCGTTTCGACACAAGTGCAACGTAAGTTCCACTTTGTCCAAAAACATTCCGTTTCGGCATTTCGTACATGGGCACCGCGCCTTATCGCTATTTGACAACGAAAAAGCTCGTTCCACAAAAGCTTCTGTCTTGGCGTACCACTCATCTGAGTGACCACCAGTTCTGCTCTTCCAACCAGTGTACATCCAACTACGGTCTTCGCCCATGTTTGACTCTGCAGTTTAACGCGAAAGAAATTGTCGTTAATGTATTGTTATGTTATGTGTCACGGCCCTACAACCTAGGCAGATAGATCCTAAACCCACCCAAGAGTGACCGAGCGGAGCGTGCTCATGACGAGACGCGTGATCCGGATTCGAACGAAATTTCGGCAGCATAACCCCGCTGTTCTCCACTGCACGCCCAAAAATGGTGCAGCAGAGAACAACAGGGTTACGCCACCGAAATCTCGTCCAAATCCGGACCCGCGTCTCGTCACAAGCCACGCCCCCTCGGTCACTCCGAGGCTGTCCAAAAAGGGACAATTCCAAACCTGCACGTCTCACATGCCAATGGCATGTGAGACGTGCCGATCCGAAACGGGTAACACATTGCTATAGGTTACGTTGCTCATTTTCATTTTGAGGTCATTTAAGAGAGAGGAAAGAACTAGAGAAAGACTGAGAGGAAAGTTGGTCTTAGATGACAATTCCATGACGGCTTTAGGGTTAGCTACTGTAAATAGATTGGAGATGAAACCACTTCGTCGGGGTACGCCATCCACGCGCAGGTGCTTGCCATTGTCACCGTCGTCGTTCGCCTTCGTGCCCGTCTACACGCATACTTTATCTTACCACTAAATGGGCCTTGTCGGGCCTTGTCAAGCCGGTTCGAAGCCCATTTTTGTATATATAGTTCTTAAACACTCAAGCAATCAAAATTAAAATTGTAACCATAATTCAAAAAACTAAGCAATTCAAATAAACCTAAACATAACAATTATCCATTGTAATTAATCAATTTATCAACTCAATTCTAACATAAGCAATTGAATTCAATTAAATTAAACCTAAACATAAGCAATTCAATTCTAACCATAATTCTAAGCATAACAAATAAGCATAAAAAATCATCAATTGTAATTCATCAATTTATTGATTTAATTCTAACATAAGCATAGTAAACATTATTTGTGTATCTATATAATTTCTAATCAATTTCTAACATAAGCATAGCAATTCATCAATTTCTAACGTAAGCATAGCAATTCACAATTTTCTATTAAGAGTAAACACTTGCAAATGCATGTGCAATCCACAATTCAGGCAAAATTTCAAGCAAATGCATGTGCAATAATTCAAAACAATGAGAGCAAGGGGAGAGGCGAGGAAATACTTGCAACGAGGATCGGCGGATGAGCCGGCGGTGGGGGCGCAGGGGCGGGGCCGGCGGCGGCGAGGTCTGGGGGCAGCGGTGAGGTCCGGGGGCGGTGGGCCGAAGGCAGGGCGGCGCGGCGGGGCCGGGGGAGGCCGAGGACGGTGAGGGCCGGGGGCGGCGCAGGGGGCCGGGGGAGACGGGGGCGCGGCGAGGCCGGCGGCGGTGTGGGCACCGCGGGTCAGCCGGAGCGGGAGCGGGGGCGGCGGGGCCGGGGCGCGGCGAGGCCGGCGGCGGTGTGGGTGCCTCAGGTCGGCGGGAGCGGGAGCGGGGGCGGTGGGGCCGGGGCGCGGTGAGGCCGGCGGCGGCGTGGGCACCGCGGGTCGGCGGGAGCGGGAGCGGGAGCGGGGGCGGCGGCGGCGGGGCCGGGGCGCGGTGGGGGCGTCGTGCGCAGGCGGCGGGGAAGAGAAGAGAAAGTGGCCGGTAAGGAAGAAAAGAGAAGGGCACGCAGGCTAGGTTAAAATACATAACTTACATCGGCTAAATACTCAACTTACGTCGGTGGACATAACTTACGACGGACACCCTATTGGCCGACGTAAGTTAACACTAAGTTACGTCGGCTCTTTTATTTACGTCGGCCTGTTGCTCTAGCCGACGTAAGTTAGTGTTAAAAGTTGTCGGTCTCATTACTTACGTCGGCAGCCGACGTAGGTTAACTTACTTATGTCGGTTCCATGGTGCCGACGTAAGTTATTTAACTTACGTCGGCCAGCCGACGTAACTTAAACTGGCCGATGTAACTCTTCGATATTCCTGTAGTGATAACTCTTCTCCACGCTTTGTAACAATGTTGTCGCGTCCATGCACCACTTGCACATGTGCAATCACTTTCAAAAACGTTCACGATACCTTCATATACATTGTTCTTGACCCAATCATGTCTCATGACCTTCCGATCAACTCAACCACAATTTCTCTCGAATTGGTTGTTGAACCTCATCTTCTTCCTAGGACTAGTTCAATGTATCACCATCACCAACCATGTCTTGACCTCAAGCAACACGTGCACATGAATAAAAAATCTACTCTTCCGAGCAACAGTCCTCGACTTGACTAACATTAGTTTGAAAACCACAACACCTTATGTAAGCACCTCACATAAGCATGTTGCAAAGCGTAGCATGATATTGTCCACAATGATCAACCAAAATGCATAAAAAACATAGTCCAAAAGTACTAAGCAAACCTTCCTATAACTGTGAAGTAAGTTTAAAATATTGCAAAATAAAAAATAGAATAGCCAAACATAAAAGTTAAGATCGGACAATCTGGAGTGTGCGGAGCATTAACTATTACTCTCATTACGCATTGAGAAAGTTCGGACAATCTGAAGTCAAAACACGTGCACCTCATGTGCATCTGAGTTCGGACAGTCCGATCAAAAACACATCCCACTCATGTGTGCAACTAGTTTCCTCAACTTCGAACAGTCCAAAGTGGGCTTCTCAGGTATATTCAAAATTTTGCATTCAAACTCCCACTTTATACCTATTTTCCAATGTATTCACCACTTAAGTCTCACAATTTTACTACCTCAAGTATCAACGTTGTTCACTTAATCTCCTAAACAATATTTTTGGTCTAATTTACTCCATCGAACTTTTTAGATTGGTTCAATTAATCCCATAGTGATTTTTTTTATTTTTTGTTCCTCTGTGTAATCAACAAGTCTGAGGGTAAAATATTATAACTTAAATGTTACAACGTATAATATATTATAAATATATTTTAAGATTTTTATGTTTTTTTGTAATTTTGAAACATGCAAATAAATATCACCTGAGAGATGGAATAATGCAAGAGAATATTTATGAGAAATTATAGAAGTATTTTTCTAGCATAGTGTATGATGGAACCTACAATTTTACATAATTTTAACATAAAAAACATAGCACATAAAAAGAGAATAAAAAAAATAAAATTTTAGTAGAGATGAACTGAACTGATCTAAATAGATTAGAGGAATAAACTGGACCAAAATTTTGTTAGAGGTTAATTTACCAACAATTATACATGAGGATAGCACAATAGATTTTTTCCTTTTAATACAACCCCATAGTTTCAAAGGATATAAAAATCATTTGTAGGTTCCTTTGGAAACTACATTCACAATATAATATGTTTAGTACACACGTGTTATAACAAGATTATATATATATTAAAAATAAAAGGCAATATTGTTGTTTTATCCTTCTACAAAAGGTCTGAAGTTAGAGAACCGGCTAGAGAGCGTATGGCTAGCACCTTTCACTGCTACAATAAGCCTCATCTGAGGCGACTTCAAACGTATTATCACACGCGATTTCTAAAACCTCCTGAATCAAAGAGCCTGTGATAATCTGCAATATCACAGGCGGAAAGTGAAACCGCCTATGATAATAGTGTTATCACAGGTGGTTCTTTACTTACGACTAGCCGTCTGTGAAGAAACATTATCACAGGTGGGCCGTACAGTATAGGTAACTGCCTATGATAATCGTTTTATCACAAACGGATCTTTACCCATGACAAGCCGCCTGTGGAGACAATTTATCGCAACCGGTTTGTACCGTAATAGTAACCGCTTGTGATAAAGGAGTTATCACAGGTTGTTCTTTACCTATGTCTAGCCGCATGTGATAATATAATTTCATAGGCAGGTCTAGCCGTAGGTAAAGGACCGCATATGATAAAGTATACCCTATGCAGTAATATCTGATGTTATTTCTAATTTCCAGGTCAATTCAATATAATCACAGAAGTCAACAATATAATCACAGAAGTCAACAATATAATCACAGAAGTCAATTTCACTAAAACAATAGACATATGTATAAGTTACACATACAAGTCATCTCATAGTTTACAAGTTCCACTAAAAACTGTTTCTATTGTCATAGTTGCAAAGTTATGGCACATCAGCTATTACACCATCCTCATCAAAGAACACCCCTCTTTTGTGCAAAATCACGACACATGAATTGATACAGTTCACCGACAATCTTGTCGACTCCTCCACCAGACATACTTCTACAAACCGGCCATTCTTGGTAAACATTCTTCGTGTGCTGCAATGAAACATATAACAAGGTTTAGAATGTGTTGGTTTGAACAATCTCAAAGTATAGATCAAAGTGAGTATACAGGATATTATTTTGTATTTTTGGAGAAGTTGTACTATGAGCAATTGAATTTTGAATTTGGAATCAAAATATGAAAATAATGTTTCTGATAATATTGAAAAATAGAGAATATAAGTATTAAAATACACTAGTTACAATAAAAATGAAACTCAAAAGTAAGAAAAATAAGATATCGACATTAATGATAACTTACATCCTCACGATTCACTCTATATTCGATGGCGGTCCGAAGATGCTCGCATACATAATACCCGCATAAGACACTCCCAACAGGCCATTTCAGACAAGGATAATATGTTTTAATGTCCAATGCACTCATATTAGGAGGTCTCTGACCGCCAAGCTGTTCGGCGTAAAACCGCCAAGCGTTGTAATACAAGAAATGTCATATAAAACTTGTCAACACATTCTAAATGTGTGTAAATTAAAAGTATCAAATAAACATATAGTTTCAAAATGGAAAGGAAATCTTTGTAACGATCTGGTGGGTAATCGGCTGAGTCCAAGAGTGTTGCCAAACCCTACGTTGGCTTGATGATGATCATTATGTAGTGTTTACTGCACACATACAAACACATGTGTTAAGTTAACAATTAGAAATAATTTCTATTTCAACGTCATGTGTCGAACTTACCCGAAGTGGTATGGAGCCTTTACGAGCTCCTTGCTATCTCTAACAAAGTTAAACATGTCATGTCTTATGTAAGCTGCAACCTCAATACGTTTATCCTTCTTTGTTTTGCGATTGATTTATCAAATTCTTTTTTTTTCATGTGCTTGTACTGTTCTGAGTCTCGGTCCACCTTAACGTCGAATAGCCTCTTTGCAATATGTGTAGGATCAAAGATACCTGTCTTGCGTTTCATCTTTTTATTATTCATGTATTGCATCCTACTGCAGAAGTCCAGAATTATTATAATCTCATGAAATGTGTATGCGTGTAGTAAGAAAAGCAAATACAAAATATTAGAGACACTTACAAGCACCAGACGAGTAGTAGGTTGATTTCGAGCATTCCCAGATGGAAAAGAACATGTAGATCTTCAAAGAAAAGGGCTCATTTCTCTGCTCCAGTGCTCCAGAATGCTTCTTTTGGCACACGAAATGCAACGTAAGAAAGTTGATATTTTGTGCTGGCAGTAATGTACCACTTGTGCATTCTTTTTTGCGAGACAAGTTGTTTTCTAAGTTGTACAGATGTAATGAACGGTTTCCCATTCTCATACTTAGGACGAACATCCTCAAGCTTATATATTGGAACTCCTAGTTTAACTAAAGTAGTCCACCGATTATACATGACACTGTCTTCTTCCCACTCCTCAATATCTTCTAATGCTGGCTCATGTGAAGAAAAAGATGCACTTGATTTTCTAATATTTTCCTTTAGATTTTCGAAATATTTTAACACTTCTTTAGAAGGTTTCTTATTTTCGTATGAGCTAACTTTCATAGGCAATGATGACCGAGGAGTAGTCGTTAGAAGTTAGACATTGGCTTGTTGTTGAACCTATTGTTCAACTGATTTCTCTTTACTACCAGCAGCTTGCACTAATACTACTTCAAGCTGTTGCTCAACTGGTTGCTCTTTACTAACAATAGCTTGCTCTGGTACTGCTTCAAGTTATTGTTTAATAGGTTGCTCTTGGTTATCTTTACTAGCAAGGTTACTATCATCCTTGCTGAGACATAGTGGGAGTGGATCTTCCTAGACTGGGAGTGGATCTTCCTGGACTTTTGCCTTAGAAGACGGGGTTGCGGTATTTTGAGATGTGACGGGGCTAGAAATCGGCTCATCGTCCAACACAATATTGCGTCGGTGCCAAAGGATTAATTGGTTTATAGCTTGCCCCAGTGTCATGATCTTCTCATGTGTTATGTGGTCTATTTCATAATCTTCATAATCATTATCAATAATCTGAAGAACTTGCACCACAACATAAGACAACGGAAGTAAATTGCCGTTGAAGTCACAATCAGGCTTTGCCATAGCAGTGGCGACCTGTTTGGTTTTGTTCCCTGCTCTGCTGATCAGGACAAGAAGATGACAAGATCTATCCTTAACAATATCATCGACATCGAACTTATGGGTTGACCCTGAGCCTGGCACAGAACCTATGCTGCTAGGATAGGCAGTTGCAGATACCAAATGCTTCTTTGACACGGGAACCATCGCTGTACTCGGTACCACTAATTGTCCCGATTGTCTAAGTTCTTCCATTATTGTTTGCACATTTTCCTTGACCTTTTGAGCAATCATTTCATCAAGTGTTTTCATGAACTTCTCACGTCTTTTATATGTCTCTTTATCTTTTAGGAAACCATCTAGCCAAGACATCTGAGAAGAGATTGCTCGAACCCGTCCACATTGTTCATGGTTTCCTAGGATAGCAGTAAGTTGGTCATTCTCCCTCTTCGGCTTGAAGAGACCCTTCTGTTGCTTTTCAATTACTTCTTTCACTTTTGCTCTACTTCGTTCACACAGTTGGGCTTTTCAAGTTTGCCCTCGCTGGTCAAACCTGACCGAGCAAAGACCCACCACTGAGTTCTCTCATCGCAGCCTTCTAATGGGTGAGGATTGCCCTTACTGGTAATTTTACTCTAATATCTTATTCCATTTCTGAACTTTGGGGGCATATCCAGCAGACCCCAAGTGATGATGGTATTTGTTCTTTTTGGCAAGCTCTGACCTAGTTGCACTTAGGGCTTTTTGCATCAAATGTGGTCTTTTGACGAACAAATTCTTGCCACTGAGCTTGTGTTATTTTTCCCATCTTCGTCGGGCTAGGGACCTTGTCGGTCTTAACATAAGCATTCATTTCACTCTTCCATCCACGAAACTTCTTGCCGCAAGAGACCAATATTGCTTTCTTTACAACTTCTTTTGTGCCTTTCGGGAACTTGAATTGTTTCTTTATCCTCTCCCACAACTCATTCTTGTTCTCCTCAGGTAATTTTCTCTAGTTCTTGGTTGTGATTGGCATGAGCTCTCTAACAAGACAACCACATGCATTTCGGTACTTTGTAACTGAATCCAGTGGTTCTTGGGGAAGCCCACCTGGACCGACCTTTGTTATGTACATGATGCGGTCCAATGGACCCTTATTGGGACCTCGTTGCCCTCATTTTCTCTTGAGTGAACTTGAGGATTCATCCACTGGAGAACCTTTTGCGGTTTTAGGAGCCGAAGTCACCTTGTTGTCTTCGCGATTAATCTAGGTATAAAAGAATTATAAGACTTTGTATACTTGGCAAACAACATTAACTTGAACTGCTAAAGTTAAGATTCGTGATCCATACCTCGTCAGCAGGATCATATTTCGGGTTGAGATCCTCTGAAGTCTTTTTAATTTTTATATATGGAAAAGGATCTAATGGACTATGAAAGGAGCCTGAACTGCTATAGTCACTAAACTCCATATTGCCTTCTTCATTGTTACTACCATCAATAGTCTTCTTAGGGATTTCCATGCTAGAACTAATAAGACAAAAAATATGTCCCACTTAATGAAAGTTACAAAATAAATTCTCTAAAAATCCTTAATTTCACAAAAAGGTGGAAGAGATTTGGTCTGAGCCAACCAGAGATAGAGAGGCTTTGAGTAGATTCATGTTCAGATTAAGAAAAATTAAAAAATTCTTAAACGGTTTGGGTTAAAATCAAGCAGGTCATGATGTTTATGAAGGCAAGCTCGTCTGGCGTCCATGGAGGGGGCTCGGGTGAGGCCGGGTAAGAGGGTGGGGGCTCGAGTGAGGCCGGGTGGAGGCCGCTGTGGAGGAGTGTGAGAAGGAGATGAGCTTACATGGCGTGGAGGAGGGAGAGAGGGCGACAACGAGTGCGGGCGCGACGGCGGGCGAGGGGCAAAGCTCGGTGTACATGGACGGAAGGGAAGGAAGCGACGAGGGTGAAGCTCAGCGGCGAGATCGAAGCTCGGCAACGACGGAGAAGCTCGGTGATGACAGCGAGGAAGCTCGGCAACGAGGGCGACGAAGACTTGGCGGCAAACAAAATTTTGGCAGCCTGACGGCGTCTAAGTGATTTCGCCCAGGTTAAGTTTTTCCAACGAAGACGAGCGCTATATATAGACGCCTTATCTTCGTAGACGGTTTTTAAGGAACAACCACCTAAGAAGAGGACTTCTCTTAGGCAGTTATTAATTACCAACCGCCTGTGAAGATGTACTATTATCTCAGGCGGTTAGTAAGTAATACACGCTTGAGATAAAGACTTTTCTCAGACGGCTTTTCAAAACCAACCGCCTAAAAAAAGATCTTTATGTAGGCTTAATTAATATTCTTGATTAAAATGAGGGGCCTTTTAAAATCCCAAATTCCACTTTCTTGTAATATGCTTGAGTATTAAAGGTTACCATTAAATTTCACTTGGGAAAACCTTTGAAATTGGTCAGAATATAAAAAACAAATAACACCGGTCATTTGTCATTTTTCTATCTTGATGAATATAATGTTTTTTCATTTATTTTTTCAATGGAACTTTGTAGTCATCATACCAACCTCTATGAATTTTTTTAGATTTTTAAAATTTTTTTAATCAATGTGTGATCAAAATTTGATAATGCCTCATATGTATACGAGAATTTGATTAATGATGGATAATTTAAATTTTGACATGTTGGAATGCTTTAAACAATTAACAAAATTCATACATGTATAAATAGGACAAATATGTTCATACAAACAACTTTCATTAAAGGATCATTTTTTAGGAGATACAGAAATGTGAATAAATGTGAGTATAAATTAATTTCATATTGATCAAAACATTACAATGTTAGCTACAAAAGTTTTAAAATATTTGGTCCAGGTGGTAGATATTAATTTTTGGAAAATATAGAAGAAAGAATCTTGAAATTTGGACTCAATTTGCAGAATCTATACATGTTTGAGTATTTATATTGGAATCTAAATAAAAAAAGAAGCAAGGGAAAAAACTAAAGAACAGGCTCGGGCCATTATCGCAAGTGGTTGTTAAGGAACAACCGCCTGTGCAGCAGTTAAAAACCACCAGAAAAAACCGCCTGAACTTAATTAATTTTTTTCATAAGCGGTTTTTTCGGTAAAACCCGCCTGTGAAAACGGACGCCTATATAAAGGGCCCCAGGAGATTTTCCATCGACGCCACCAGGTTGCCAAAATTTTCCACTAAGCGCAAGCAGGTCCTGTATTCAATAGTTGATAAAGCTTCGAATAGAGAAAATGTTAGAAGAGATTTCTTCTTCACTGTCATATTTTCAATTTGTTGTCCTGTTTTCAGTTTCTTTTGTTGAGTTTGCATGCCTCCACCCCCCCCCTCCACTTGAGATTTGTTGTAGATTTGAAGGATTAAAGGTTGAAAGATGTAGTTAAGTCTCCCCTTGAGCTCACCCTTGAATTTTGTAGAAAAAGAAGTAGATTTGAAAGATTAAAGGTTGAAGATGAATACAAGCACATCACGTGTTCGATGAATGTTTCAATGAATAAGCCTAACTTCAAAAATCCATTATGGTTACTAGGAAGCTGAGAAATTTATGAAACAAATTTTCTTATAAACCCTTATGAACAACCCTTACCAGTATTCATCATATGATACAGGCTGGTTATGTCTCTGTAAATTCATTTTAAAGAAGACCTTTAGGGAATATTTATGGCCAAATTTTGTAAATCTTACAAAAAATATTGTTATTGAAGCATGGACCGTCGAGTGTGGATGTATAACATGCCAAGACCTGACCTATGTACATTCATAATGTTGCAAATTTTATTGAAGCATCCAAGAGACATGCAAAGTTGCAAAAGATAGATGACATATTATGTCCATGTATCGACCGCGAAAATAAGATTGCTTGGATAGATACTATAGTAATCCAATCTCATTTGGTGAAAAGAGGTTTAAAAAATACTACACAATATGGAAAGAGCATGGCGAGTTAGATACACATGCAGTGGATAAAGATGATGAGAGAGATTCAGATGACGATAATATTCATATCGATGATGGTAGTGACAATCAAGATGGTGATTGTGATGATGAGTTCGATTGTGAGGAGATGTTGCGTCACATTGAACCATATGTATTGACTTCTATAGGAGCAAGTAAAGGTTTAAGTAAAACAGAGGCATTGCAGAATGCGGCGATGAAGCTTTTATATGATGAATCAAACGGTTGTGATAAAGAGTTTACTACATTACGTGTAGTCCTAGAACTACTAAAGTTGAAAGCC
Organism: Tuctoria greenei; assembly: GCA_036927565.1. NCBI lineage: Eukaryota > Viridiplantae > Streptophyta > Magnoliopsida > Poales > Poaceae > Tuctoria > Tuctoria greenei. The sequence continues at coordinate 168,681,662 of JAYESD010000008.1, read as the reverse complement.
ACACACGGATGGTCCGATTGTAGTTTCTCTGATCTTTTGAATCTTTTGGCAGAAATTCATCCAAATCCAAATAAACTGCATAGAAGCACTTATAAAGCAAAGAAACTTCTTTGCCCGATGGCACTAGGTGTGACAAAAATACACGCTTGTGTGAACCATTGTATTTTGTATCGCAAAGAGCATGAGCTCACAACTAGATGCCCTAGAGATATTTAGGAGTATTAAAAGTTTATGTGCGGAACCGTGTCACCTAGAGGGTTCAATTATGGAAATATACACTATTGAAGAAGTGATTGAGGGTTGCGCTGATTACATCAAAGATGGAAAACCGGTAGTGAATGTGGCCTAGAGGGGGGGGTGAATAGGCCTTTTGAATTTCCTGCACACTTAATAAATTCGTCAAAAACTTGATGGACCGGACTAGTCCGGTTATGTGGACGGACTAGTCCGATGTGCTGAAACTTGTAAGTTGATTAAGTGTTATTTGGGAAACTGGGTTCTTCTAGCAGTGGAAAGGAGAACAACAAATTCTTTGATTTAAGATTATTGTATGAATGCACATGGAAACTTATAAGCAACTTAATTGATGTTTAGTAATCAAGTGATCTAGTGAACGAAAATTAAAGTAAATGAGGCAAAAGAGACAAGCGAATTTTTACCGAGGTTCGATCTCACCACGAGATCTATGTCCTCGTTGAGGAAGCTCACACAGAGCCGGGTCTCCAACCCTTTCCCTCTTCAAGTCACCACGAAGGCCGACTTGATTCCACTATCACGTGTAATCACCAAGTTTGTGGGGCAACCTCACACGTTGAGGGCTCCCACGAGAATTACAAAGAAGAGGCGATCAAATACACTTGAAAGTATTACAATGCAGAGTAAAAGTGTAGAAAGATCAAACCCCAAGAGCTCGCAACCAAGGAACGACAATCTCCCAATCCCGAATCCATGTGTTCTAATGATTTGATTCCTTTTTGCACTTTAGATGTGTGGGGAGATGTGTTTTAGGCTCTTGGGACGAAGTGGCGGCACTAGGGTTTGTATTTGCAGCAATATTCGACGTGTATGTTGTTTGGAAGGTCGTGGATTCTCTATTCATATGGTTTCCAAAAAGTTACCATTGAAAAACCCTAACGCCAGACTAGTCCGGTGCAAGTCCGGACTTGTCTGGTCACAGTGTACTTTGAAGTCCAAAAAGTCTGCCGGACTAGTCCATTCCAAGCTCGTACTACTCCGATGCTGTGTGAAGGTGGACTCCAGAAGGTTCAACGGACTAGTGCGCGGACTAGTCCGATCTCCATAGATGGGAGACTCCAGAAAGTTCAACGGACTAGTCTGGTGGACACACGAACTAGTCCGGTCTCCCAATATGAGATACTCCAGAAAGTTCAACGGACTAGTCTGGTGGACACACGGACTACACCAGACTAGTCCGGTCTCCCAATATGAGAGACTCCAGAAAGTGAAACGGACTAGTCCGGTCCATGATCGGACTAGTCCGGTGCATTGTGAAAGTTAGGTTAATCTTAAACCCTTACCCCAGCGCAAAGTTGTGAGCTCTTGGAGTGTGTCTTTCATACACTCCCTATACATTTAAAATCTAATTTGATATTCCAAGCTCCATCAAAGTATCCCTCTTTGGACACCACTCCATTTTTCACCTTTTTGTGTGCACCGAGCTGTTTCACTTGTTTGTCTTGCAATCATCTCAATAGATCCATTAGGATCTCATATGTTTGTCATCAATTAGCTAGAACCCACAAGGGATATCCTAAATGCACTTACAATCTTCCCCTTTTTGGTGATTGATGACAACCATTTGAGATATCACAATTGAGAATAAAATCATGATTTTCATAAGTTGTGCACATATGAGAATAACGATAAATCCACAAAAAGCTTCTCACATATGCACACACCTTATGGTGGGGTGCCTAACAGGTGTGTGATCAACAAGGTGTGATGAAATAAAGATAATCAATAATGAGCATAGAGATAATCATTCAAGCAAAAATAAGAATCACACATAAAAGAAGAAATAGTGCATTACAAAGTTTGAAAAAAAAGTACATGTCCTCGATCACAAAAGCTTAAAGACACCAACTAGAGATAGTCTCAAACTACTAGTCTCAATATCTCCCCCTTTGGCATCAAGGCACCAAAAAGGGAAAAATTGAGGGGAATCACTCATGGCCGCTCTCTTCTTCAGTTTCGGTCCGGTCTTCATCTTCACCACTATCGTCATTCGCCAGAGCAGGCTCTTCCTCATAGTCCTCGAAGGCGGGCGGGGAGCCAGCCGGCTCAATATCCAACTTGTCACAGATAGCTTTGATGTTGGCATTGACATATTGTTGATGTTTCTTATGCCTGACTTCAATCTTGCAGCAGCAGGCAAAGATAGAGGTGAGCATTTTTAGAACACCACCGGAGGATTCATGGGCAGGTGCAGAGCCATGAGGAGCAGCTGCATATATTGTGGCATTCACATCGCGAGTTTGTTTAGTCCTCCTCTCAGCTTCAGGGGAGGAAGGTGCATTAGGAGCTGAGGGTAGAGTGTACTCGGTGGGCTTTTGCAGCTTCAACCCCGTATGAGCGACATCCTTGACAAACTCAAGTCCCGTCACTTTCTCAATCATGAACATGATGTACGGGGCATACCCGCAAGATATATTGGGAGTGATTGAGATGTTCACAATGTAATTGTAGATGTACTCAAAGACATTGAATGGTCTCCTTCCACTAATGACCTTCATTAGGGTCCTCAAGGTTCTTTGTATAGTCCCCGCATCTCCATCTTTCGGGGCTATCGTCTTCCTCAAGATTCTGTTGAGGACCACAAAGAAGGGCTTCAAATATTTGCTGTTGGGAGGCACATAGGGCATCCTTGTGTCATAGAGGAACTTGAGCTCATCCTTCTCCAAGGGTTGCAAATTGTGGATGACAAGATCATGATCCAGAGTATGTTCAAGGTGAAGAATCCTTACAAACTCATCATAAGTAACACTATACTTGGAACCATGGGTCTTCCAAGTAAGACTGTCTCCATCACCCCGAGCAAAGTAGAGCGTAGAGTAGAATTGGGTGATGATCTCATTGTTCCAGCCATTCTCAAAAGAAAACAGTTCCTTCAGTCTGTGCCTCTCCAGGGCCTTAACCACCTCACGGAAGGCAGGATATTTCTTCGACTGCATGTACCCAATGTTCACCCATTAACTCTTCACAACGGGATTCTTCATCTTCATGTACACATGCTCGTAGTAGTCGGCATGGAAGTTGCTCCAAAATCTTGGGTCAGAGCATTGTCGAGGTTGATTATACACATTAATCTTCCCGAAGCTATCGGCAAGCTCACCCCCTTTTCCGGTGAAATCCTCACCCGAGCGTTGCCTGTTGCGGTGACTTGGGTTTTTCGTTTTCAGGGGCCCAATGGGTCTGCTAGCAAGCCCCTTCCCTTTGTTGAGAGTCCTCTTTGGCCCTGAGGAGCTCTCGCCGGCTTTTCCTTGGGCCTTCTTAATAACTACCCTTCTCTTCTTGGGCAAATTGTCATTGGAGGGTGGAGAGTGCACATTGACATCATGTCTTTTCTTCATGTACCTCTCCTTGGCTCTCCTCACTTTTTCTCACGTTCAACTTCTTCATCAACATGGAAAGAGCTGTCATCTGAGCTTGAAGACATCGCGCCTAATAATGAGTTCATGGATTAGATAAGAATGAACCAAGGATCGAGGTCAAATTAGGGTTCAGATGTCAGAGATCGGACTTGTCTGGGTTCAGAGTGCGGACTTGTTCGGCGTACCGGACTTGTCCGTCTCTGAGCACCGGACTAGTTTGGCCTGGCAACAACCCTAATGATTTCCTTAAATTCCGAAATTTCTATCTAAGGATACAAAATGACATGGAGGAGGTAGGAATACATCTATGAAGCCAATGCATAACCTTGGAATCAAAGGAAACGAGCTAGAATGAGAAAAGTTGAGATTTTGGTTTTAGGGTGAAATTTACCGAGATTCGAAGATGCGCGGTGAAGGAGCAAGAGTTTGTTCGGATGATTCTGGAGGGGAGATTCCACTCGACAAGGAGAGGATTTCCCACGGAGAAAGCTTCGATTTTGAGGGCTCAACTCGAAGGTCTCTTTGGGGGCTAGGGTTTAGGAGGGAAGAGGAGAGGTGAGGGCTCAACTCGAAGTGGAGGGAGGTTTGAAATTTTGATTTGGGCCGGCCAGCTGCTTATATACGCGGCCGACCGGACTAGTCCGGTCAGAGGATGGACTAGTCCGGTGCCCCTGGAAAACCTAAGTATTTAGAGATAATTAATAGTGATCCAAGGACAAGTTTTGCAAATAATCTTGGTACTTATGACCAGAAGGCAATCAACAATGAAAAGTGGTCATAAACTCCAAGATTTCTTCATTAAAATTAGTTTTCTTAGAAGAAGAAGAGGTGAGGAGCAGTTTTGAACAATAAAATGCGATATTTGAAGTTTCAATTAGGTATGCAACGTTTCAAGCCACATTTCGAGAGTTAAGAATATTAAGTTCATTTCTAAGCTCACAAATCCTTTTCTCATCTAATGGTTTGGTGAAAATATCTGCAAGTTGTTTTTCAGTCCCAACATGTGAAATAGTAATGTCACCTTTTAATGAATGATCTCTAAGAAAATGATGATGGATATCTATGTGCTTAGTTCTTGAGTGCTCTACAGGGTTGTGTGCAATTTTTATAGCACTTTCATTATCACATAGAAGCGGGACATGGCTGAGATTGTAGCCGTAGTCCCTAAGAGTCTGTCGCATCCAAAGTAGTTGTGCGCAACAACTACCGGCTGCAACATACTCTGCTTCCGCTGTGGAAAGAGCAATGGAGTTTTGCTTTTTTAGATGACCAAGAAACTAGGGACCTACCAAGAAACTGACAAGTCCCTGATGTGCTCTTTCTATCGACTTTGCATCCTGCATAGTCGGCGTCAGAATACCCTATCAAGTTAAACTTGGATCCTTTGGAATACCAAAGTCCCAAGTTGGGTGTGTGCACAATATACCTTAGGATTCTTTTTACAGCAATTAAGTGACACTCTTTAGGTGCGGCTTGAAACCTTGCACAAAAGCAAACACTAAGCATAATATCTGGCCTAGATGCACATAAATAAAGTAGGGAACCAATCATGGACCGATATACCTTCTGGTCCACATTTGGACCGTCTTAATTGAGGTCGAGATGTCCATTAATGGCCATGGGTGTCTTTATGGGCTTGGCTTTGTCCATATTGAATCTCTTGAGAATGTCCTGTGTATATTTGGTTTGGCTTATAAATGTACCCTCTCTTAGTTGCTTCACTAGGAATCCCAGGAAGAACTTCAATTCGCCCATCATTGACATCTCGAACCTATCTGTCATAATTTTGCTAAATTCTTCACAAAAAGATTTGTTAGTGGATCCAAAGATAATGTCATCAACATAAATTTGACATATGAATAGATGATCATCGCAGTGTTTAGTGAAAAGTGTATAGTCAGCTTTGCCAATTTTGAATCCATTTTGAGTCAGAAAATCTCTAAGGCACTTGTACCAAGCTCGAGGAGCTTGTTTGAGGCCATAGAGAGCCTTACGCAGTTTGTAGACATGATCGGGATACTCTTGGTCTTCGAATCCTGGTGGCTGCTCCACACAAACTTCCTCCTTGATTGGACCGTTTAAGAAAGTGCTTTTGACGTCCATTTGATACAGCTTAAAATTATGGTGAGTAGCATATGCTAGTAAGATACGAATGGACTCAAGTCTAGCTACAGGAGCGAAAGTTTCATCGAAGTCCAAACCTTCAATCTGAGAGTAACCTTTGGCTACCAATCTCGCTTTAGTTCCATTTACTACTCCATGTTCATCTTGCTTGTTCTGAAAAACCCATTTGGTTCCAACGATGTTCACCTTTGATCTCTCCACCAGCTCCCACACTTCATTTCTCTTGAAGTTGTTCAACTCCTCTTGCATCGCCATCACCCAGTCTGGATCCCTTAAGGCTTCTTATACCTTGTATGGTTCCAGAAAAGACACAAAAGAATAGTATTCACATAAATTTGCAACTCGAGATCTAGTAGTTACTCCCTTAGCAATATCTCCAATGATATTATTGACAGGATGGTCTCTTTGCACAGTCTGATGCACTCTTGGGTGTGGAATTTGTGTTATTGCTTGTTCTTCATTATCTTCGTGTTCATTGTCTCTCCCTAGATCATTGCTCCCATGATTATCTTTATATTCTTGATTTTCCTCATCTTGATCTTGTGAAAGAGCTCCCCCTTGATCATTGCCTCCGTGTTGATGTTCATCTTGTGCTTTGAGTCGAATGTTCGCTCTTGTGGTAAGATATCACCAAGTCCCATTTTCTTCAGTGCTTCATATGGAGCTTCCTCTTTATCTAGCACACACTTATCAACTTGCTCCACTTGTGAGCTGTTAGATTCATTGAACACTACGCCACATGCTACTTCAACAAGTCCGGACACCTTGTTGAAGACACGATAGGCGTAGGCGTTCGATTCATAACCGAGCAAGAACCCTTCATCGGACTTTGAAGCGAACTTCGAGGCCCTCGGTTTCTTGTTCAGAATAAAACATTTACAACCAAATACTTTGAAATAAGAAACATTAGGATTTTTACCGGTAAGGAGCTCATATGGAGTTTTCTTCAGTAGTCGGTGGAGATATAGCCGATTCGTAGCATGACAAGTGTGTTCACCGCTTCTGCCCCAAATTGATCTGATGTCTTGTATTCATCCAACATAGTTCTAGCCATTTCGATCAATTTTCTGTTCTTCCTTTCGGCCACTCCATTTTGTTGAGGGGAGTAGGGTGCCGAGAACTCATGCTTTATCCCTTCTTCATCGAGAAACTCTTCAACTTGGAGGTTCTTGAATTCTGTCTCGTTTTCACTCCTGATGTTCTTTATGGTTGATGAGAATTCGTTCTAAGCTCTCTTTAAGAACTTCTTAAGGATCCCCTGAGTTTCTGATTTATCATACAAGAAAAATACTCAGGTAAATCTTGAAAAATCATCAACAATTACTAAACTGTATTTGTTACCGCCAATGCTGATGTACGAAATTGGACCAAAGAGATCCATGTGGAGGAGTTCCAGCGGTCTTTTGGTAGTCATCACATTCTTGGCGGGGTGTGGTGCTCCGACTTGTTTTCCTGCTTGACAAGCGCTACACGACCTGTCTTTTTCAAAAACCACATCCTTAAGACCACGGATATGACCACCTTTTAGAAGTTTTTGCAGATTTCTCATCCCAACATGGGCTAGCCGTCTATGCCACATCCATCCCATGTTGGTCTTAGCAACCAAGCAAGTGTTGAGTTCGGCTTTATCTTTGTTGAAGTCAACAAGATAAAGCTTGCCCTTCAACATTCCCTTGAATGCAATCGAGCCATCGCTTCTTCTAAAAACGGTCACACCCTCATTAGTGAATAAACAGTTGTAACCTTTGTCGCATAGTTGAGATATTGACAAAAGGTTATAATCTAGAGAATCTACATGTAAAACATTAGATAAGGTATGTTGAGAGGATATTTCAATGTTACCGCTACCAAGCACCTTTCCTTGGCTGTTGTCTCCGAAGTATATGCCTTCACTTGGATCCTTGTTATACTCATACTCCACAAACATACCTCTCTCTCCGGTCATGTGATTTGTGCATCCGCTATCTAGCACCCATTTAGATCCACCGGAGGAGTAAGCCTACAAAAAAGAATTATTCTTTGGTTTTAGGTACCCAAGCTTGCTTGGGTCCTCTCAGGTTAGTCACAAGAGTTTTGGGCACCCACACACAAGTTTTCAAGTTCTTGTGGCGTGGCCCTATATATTTAGCAATGACTTTTCCATGTTTGGCTTTCATAAGAACATATGAAGCATCAAGTGTACGAAACAATATTTGTAAATCAGATTCATGGGATTTTTCTTTAACAAAGACAATTCTATTCTTAGCATGATTAGGAGTGGACATGTGTTTGTTTCTGTCAAAACCAAGGCCATCTTTGACATTAGGAGGTCTAGTGACCATATATGCGCTGCGTGCATATTTGATCTTCTCCTTATCAAAGATGCGGCTTGGAGAGGCATGCATATTGTGAGAAGTTGAAGTATTAGAAATAACATTCTTCTTACTAGAGCAAGTGCAAGTTCCGATTGTTGTCGAACTCATATCTTTGGAGGAAGAGCTCTTGGAGGAAGAGGAGTCACTTTGCTTGAGCGACTCAACTTGCACCTCAAGGATCTTGTTAACTTTTGACAAGTTAGCAAATTCTTTTTTGATTGCAATATGCGAGTCTTCTAGCTTTGAGTAAGTTTCTTTACTCAAGGCTAGCTCAACCTCAAGCGACTCGTTCTTCTCTCTTTCAAGCTCGAGAAGCTTTTCAACTTCTTGATATCTCTTCCTTTCACGGATGAGCATATCTTCTTGTCGGTTAAGAAGTTCCTCCTTTTCAAAGATTTCGTTCGACAACATTTCCATTTTCTTTAGAGCAATTTTAGTTAGTCCTCTAAACATTTCTTCATTATCACTAGAGCTATCAAAGTCATCAATAGAGGAATTTAGCATAGGAGGAGTGAGTCGTACCTTTTTCTTGCCTTCCTTAGCCATAAGGCAAGTGTGGTTGTTCATATCTCGTCCTCCCATGTTTGGGAAGAGTGTGGCTTTCATAGTAGGTTTCTTGACTACGATAGTGGCTATCTCTTCTTCTTCATCGGAGGAGGACTCGTCGTTTGAGTCCCACTCCTTGCCAATATGAGCTTGATGGGCTTGTCTTCTTTTTTCTGAAAATTTTCTTTTCTTGAGGTCTTGTTTCCCCCTTCTTTTTATTTTCTTCATAGGGGCAGTCTACCATGAAGTGACCATACTCTCTGCAGTTGTAGCAAGTGTGTCGAGCTTTGGATTTTCCTTTATCCTTGCTTTTGCCTTCATTTGAATTGTTGCCATGTCTTCTTTTCATCATGCGTTTGAACTTCTTGATAAATAGTACCATTTCTTCATCATCAAGATCAGTTCTCTTGTCGCTTGTATGCCCATCGTCTTGGTCTTCACGAGTTTCCTTAAGTTTGGGTCTGCATGTTGCTTTGAGAGCAACTTCTTTCTTCTTGGAAGAGGTGAGTTCGGCTAATTCTTTGACGTATTGAGCCTCTTTCTCCATCATTTCATGATTTATGATCTTCCCCAATAACTCATCTGGAGTCATTTTGTGAAATTCGGGGCTTTCTCTAATCATCGAGCAAAGTGTAACATTTCTTGGCATGAAGGCTCTAATCATTCTCTTGACCACCTCGTGATCCGTCCATTTCTTACTTCCATAGGCACGAATTTTGTTGATGAGTGCCTTCATCCGGTTGTACATGTCTTAAGGTGATTCGCCTTCTTCAATAGCAAATCTCCCCAACTCTCCTTCAAGCATCTCGATTTTGGCTTCACGAACCGACCTATTTCCTTCGTGAGCTGTCTTGAGTGTATCCCAGATTTCTTTTGCACTTTCTAAGCCATTGATCTTGGTGAATTCCTCTCTGCTTAGTGATGACGTGATCACGACGACTTCTTGTGCATTTCTGTGAATCTCTTGTTCTTGTTCTGGGGTGAGTTCCTCATGCGTGTCCGTGATATCTATGCCAGTGCAAACAATGTGCCACTGACTGGGATTTAGGGATATTAGATGCATCTTCATGTTGTACTTCCACATGGTATAGTCACTTCCGTCAAACTGTGGAGGCTTTCCCATAGGAATGGAGAGATAGTGATTGTTTGAATTGAGACGGTTGTAGTTGTAAGGATGTCGGGAGTAGTCGTGATGACCACTCCCCGTCGTCTTCTCTTCTTCTTTTCCTTTTTGTCCTAGCAGTTTCTTTCTCAGAAGTGCCTTTAGTTGTCGCACTTCTTCATCATCATGTGGGCTTTCTTTCAGCACATCGAAGGCTTTAGCTTCTTGTTCCTCCTCATTGATGTTCATCTTCAAGATATCGTTGTTCTTCTCAGAGGCCATTGATCTCTCCGAGATGTGAGTCTCGTTGGCGGAGAACCTTGCTCTGATACCAATTGAATGTGTCCTAGAGGGGGGGTGAATAGGCCTTTTGAATTTCCTGCACACTTAATAAATTCGTTAAAAACTTGATGGACTGGACTAGTCCAGTTATGTGGACGGACTAGTACGGTGTGCTGAAACTTATGAGTTGATTAAGTGTTATTTCGGAAACTAGGTTCTTCTAGCAGCGGAAAGGAGAACAACGGATTCTTTGATTTAAGATTATTGTATGAATGCACGTGGAAACTTATAAGCAACTTAATTGATGTTTAGTAATCAAGTGATCTAGTGAACGAAAAGTAAAGTAAATTAGGCACAAGAGACAAGCGAATTTTTACCGAGGTTCGATCTCACCATGAGATCTACGTCCTCGTTGAAGAAGCTCACACAGAGCCGGGTCTCCAACCCTTTCCCTCTTCAAGTCACCATGAAGGCCGACTTGATTCCACTATCACGGTAATCACCAAGTTTGTGGGGCAACCTCACACGTTGAGGGCTCCCACGAGAATTACAATGAAGAGGCGATCAAATACACTTGAAAGTATTACAATGCAGAGTAAAAGTGTCGAAAGATCAAACCCCAAGAGCTCACAACGAAGGAACGACGATCTCCCAATCCCGAATCCAAGTGTTCTAATGATTTGATTCCTTTTTGCACTTTAGATGTGTGGGGAGATGTGTTTTAGGCTCTTGGGATGAAGTGGCGGCACTAGGGTTTGTGTTTGCAGCAATATTCGACGTGTATGTTGTTTGGAAGGCCGTGGATTCTCTATTTATATGGTTTCCAAAAAGTTACCGTTGAAAAACCCTAACACCGGACTAGTCTGGTGCAAGTCCAAACTTGTCCGGTCACAATGTACTTTGAAGTCCAGAAAGTCTGCCGGACTAGTCCGGTCCAAGCTCGGACTAGTCCGATGCTGTGTGAAGGTGGACTCCAGAAAGTTCAACAGACTAGTCCGATCTCCACAGATGGGAGACTCCAGAAAGTTCAATAGACTAGTTCGGTGGACACACGGACTAGTCCGGTCTCCCAATATGAGAGACTCCAGAAAGTTCAACAGACTAGTCCGGTGGACACACGGACTAGTCCGGTCTCCCAATATGAGAGACTCCAGAAAGTGAAACGGACTAGTCCGGTCCATGATCGGACTAGTCCGGTGCATTGTGAAAGTTAGGTTAATCTTAAACCCTTACCCCAACGCAAAGTTGTGAGCTCTTGGAGTGTGTCTTTCATACACTCCCTATATATTTAAAATCTAATTTGATCTTCCAAGCTCCATCAAAGTATCCCTCTTTGGACACCACTCCATTTTTCACCTTTTTGTGTGCACCGAGCTGTTTCACTTGTTTGTCCTGCAATCATCTCAATAGATTCATTAGGATCTCATAAGTTTGTCATCAATTAGCCAAAACCCACAAGGGATATCCTAGATGCACTTACAGGTAGGTGTGCCTTTACCAGTACATGAGGGTAGACTACATGGGAGATGCAAAGTGGGCAAGAAAACTTTTATAATTCAAGATTACAAGAATGTACACAGTGCACATTATGGTGTACTTCTGCAGTTCGCGTTAGCTGAGTCGTACATCGAGGAACACCAGATTAAGCTTCGCGAAAAAAACCAAGACCGCACAGAGGACTGGATGATGAAAGAGCACAGAAGACGTTTCAATGAATGGTTAATGGACAAAAATATACTATATGGAAACATTGTAGAAGAGGCAACAATGAAGAAGTTAGCTTCTGGCCCATCTGCTTTGGTGACATCATGACAAGCATTAACATCAATGGTTACACATTTTACACTAAGGAAAAAGAAGGTAAGAGTGTTGCACAAAATAGTGGTGTTATAGAGGCTTATGATCCACAAGAGCAGAAGACCACATACTTCAGGTTCATAGAGGAAATATGGGAACTTGATTATGGCGAAAGAATGGTAATGCCTGTATTTAAGTGCCAATGGGTCAAACATCCTGATGGTGTGAAAGTGGAAAACTACGGGCTGACACTGGTAGACTTGAACAAAGTGAGTTATAAAGTTGACCCGTGGGTTCTCGCCGATCGTCTTGCACAAGTTTTTTATGTACAAGATCCAGAAACTGAGAAGATGCATGTAGTTGTTTCTGGAAAGCAAAATACTGTTGGGATAGAGAATGTGGGAGATAATGAAGAGGAATATAATCAGTATGAAGAGATGTACCTTTTCGCCGAACATGAAAACATCAAGCGCGTAGAGAAGCATTAAAAAGGATTTGAAACCCTATATGTGAGAAGATGTAAATGCTATAAAAAATGTATGATATATATTGTATATATTTATATCCTCTGAAATCAACTTAGAACTATGCTCCATTTTAGCTTTAGATAGCATGTTTCGAACATTATTAAATTTATCTTATGTGGAGAAGACTAATTTGGACAAGTGATCTTTTTCGGCTTGTTGACAATCATATTTATCACCTTTACCTGTTCCATAAGTTATCAAATTATATGTGTATATAAATTTCTTCTGACCTATGATGATCAGGCTTGCCTTCCAACAGCTTGGTTCTAAATAATATCTAGAAGCACAACCCTTGAAGCTCTTGTCAAGCTAATCCCTTCACAACAAGCTCTTGTAGATGCAAGTAACACCTGAGACTCTTCATTTGGATTGTTAAAAGCTTCAATTGAAGTATGAAGATACTTCCCATCCATTTGAGGGCTTGTTTGGATAGGAGTGGATCCACTTCAATATAAGTGGATTGAGGAGAAAATTAGTTCATTTTCCACTCCAATCCACTTCAATCCAATTAGATTGAGTACACCCAAACAAGTCCTGAAGGATTTCTTTCTCTTCTCTCCATTTTAAAAACTTACAAAGATGCTACTTTATCAGTTGTAATGGTTGAATATATTGACTAAAAATTAGTACCATATCTCTTAGTGCTTCACACAAGCGGCGAAGCGAACAACTTCAATCACAAATATCTGTTTTACCCTTTTCATAGGAATTTGACCTTAATCTTTCAAGCATATATTTATCAATAAGTGAAGCTTCCTCATCAGACATGTTAATGGCAATTACAAGCGAAGGGTGTGTCGAATCTAACAAAATCTCAACAGGACTGAAGACAAAGAGATGCTACATAGAGTTGCAATGTCCAGGTTAGACAACATGAAGCTATAATGGCAGCCTTCAACAACATGAAAAGTGATGCAAAAGTTATTTTTGCATCAACCAAGGCATGTTGTGAGGGCATAACACTTGTTGGGGCATCACGGTTATGTTTGTCCCAACAAGTGTTATGCCCTCACAACATGCCTTGATTGATGCAAGCATAACCTTAGCATCACTTTTCATGTTGTTGAAGGTTGCCATCATAGCTTCACACTGTCTAACTTGGACATTGCCACTCATATGCAGGATCTCTTTATCTTCAGTCCAATTCAGATTTTGTTAGCTTCGGCACACCCTTTGCTTATAACTGTCATTAACATATGCGATAAGGAAGCTTCACTTATTGATAAATCTATGCTTGAAAGATTAAGGTCAATTCCTATGAAAGGGTAAAAACAAGATTTGTGATTGAAGTTGTTCGCTTCCTTGCTTGTGTGAAGCACTAAGAGAGAAGGTACTAATTTTTAGTCAATATACTCAGGCATTAAAACTGATAAAGAAGCATCTTCCTAGGTTTTCAAATGGACGGGAGGGAAAGAAATCCTTCAAATAGATGGGAAAATCCGTCCAAGAGATCATCAGGCTTCAATAGAGGATTTCAACAATCCAAATGATGAGTCACGGGTGTTACTTGCATCTACAAGAGCTTGTTGTGCAGGGATTAGCTTGACAAGAGCAATCAGCATCACATGCGGTTCTTAATTAACAAGCAGCCTATGAAAACAATGACTTTGCCTAGTCGGTTCTTCAAAAAAAACCGATTGTGATGTTTGAACCAGCACATACGATTCTTAAACAATGAGCGCCTGTGAAAATTATGTATTTACCCAGGCGGTGGTTAATTAAAAACCGCCTATGAAGTTTGTTAGAGTATAGGCGGTTCTTAATTAATAGCTGCCTAAGAAAATCATTTATTTACCTAGACATATGTTTTTTAAAATCCGCTTGTGATGTTCGGTCATTACAGGCGGTTATTGTATCATTCGTCATCATAGTCTTATTTTTGTAAGGAACACCTGTGTTTGAAAAATCGAGATGCCTGTGAAAATGCTTTTTGTACTAGTGTTCACTTGTGAAGGCTGTCCACCCGGTTCGATTCTTACCAAACCCAGTGTGCCTCACTGGTTTTTAGTATCCAGATGGTCTGTCGGGTGTTCAAAAAATGAGAATCCTAACCCTCAGGTGCCTGAGGGCACTGTAGATTTCAATCGATGATGCGCGCGCACAACACAGACCAGGGTGGAAGAGGACTTTTTAATTTGTTAATTGTTAATTGTAAGTTTGTAAGGATCATGTTATTGTGAAATTATAAAACAAATAATTTTGTGATTGATTAACCTATAGAATAAAAAATAACGATTATTATAGTGATTAATAGTTAATGATATTAATTAGCAGCTAATTACTCGGTGCCTAAAATTTTCTCAAATTTCTGGCACTTGAAATATAAATAGCTCTAAAAACACGTCTAGTTAAATGGAAACAAATACGGATATATACCCCGTTGTCCTTTTACCCCTGTCAGAACGTAGGACTCCTTATCCACTGGTGTTATATTAACCGGTACATGTGCACTACAGGAATATCGATCAATGGCCGACGTAATTAAGGCTTAAACCGACGTAAGTTACTTAATTATGTCAGTTTTACCTTAATTACATCGATGGCCGGCCGACGAAGCGAATTGGACGTAATTAAGGTAAATTACGTCGGCCGCCGACGTAAGTTACTTAATTACGTCGGTCTGCGGCAACCGACATAAGTTACAAATCGGGATGGGCCGCGGGCTGGGCTAGAGTACATATGTCGGTTAGGTTCAACCGACGTAAGTTAAGTGATTTAACTTATGTCGGTCAGGACACACCAACGTAAGTTAAACTGGGCTAACTTACATCAGCACGACCATAGCCGACGTAAGTTAAGTTTTTGAATTTTTTTTTAAAACAGAAACTGACTACCTCGCTCGATGGCGAGAACGCAGAATAGATACACAGATAATATACAGAACATATACACAACAAAACAGTTGCAAATTAAGTTCCAAAACATCAACAACAACAAAACATCTACTAGACTACACGCTAGCCCCTCCAGTGCCTCCAGGATCTTCTCGGCGCGTTCCCGAACCATGCAAAAGAAACATAATCACTAGTAAGTATCAATGTCAACTCAGTGATAACATCAGAGTTCAAGAACATCAGTGATAATTGTTAGAGTTGGATTGCTTCACATTAAGTGGTCTTTGGTATTGCAGACAAAAGAAGGAAGCATGTTGTAGTTTAAAATGAAGTAATGTTGCATATATAAATAGCAAACTAGCAGGTATCGGAGTTGGAGACTTTAGGTAACAGGTCAAGCTTATGAACCACTAGCCCTTTGTTAACTAGAAGCACTGACAACTTATTAACTATATACTAATCATTTCTGCCATGGTCAAAAACTAGTAAAGCTTGATTACACCTAACTTCCTCACCACTATAGGAATCAATATCTCACAAGTCATCAAGATCTACCTCTATGTTCTACCTCCTTATCTCTCAATGTAAAATACTAAAATGGATACAACAATATTTAAGAGAGAGTTTATCACCTGCTCCGGTGTCTGCTGCGGCGGAAGCGTAGGAATCTTGATATCTTGATCGTTGTGTCGAGCAAGAGCCTGCCATTGCAAAATATTAGAAGATATATGTTATTGAAGTGCTGTAAAATTTAACTACGGTACTTTAAATTACTTACCGCCACTGCTGCTTGCATCTGGGCCATGATTAAGGCCGTCCTCTACTTCTCCTCCCTTGCCTCCGCTCTCGTCCTCTCCAGCTCTGCCTGGGTTTGCGTCAGCGTCTCCTTCATGGTCTGAAGCTCCAGCTGGGTCTGCGAGAGACAACCACTGGTCCCAACGGACGAAGCCTGCGATGATGAAGCACCTCTCAAAGGTTGCGTCGACCTCGAGTCGACAACTCCATCAAAAATGGCAAACCTGCAAAAGAATGAAAACACTAAGTAGAAGAAGATTAATTGAAAAAGAAATGAAACATATGAACAACTCACCGTCTGTGGGCCTTCCCGCCTCCGCTTGCGTACGCGGTTTGGGGGTCGATCGACGCGCTTTCCCAATCGTAATCCGCACCGTGTATCTTTGCGACCTCCTATGCGTACTTTGCCTACAAAACAAATAAATCTTGTAAGCATGTCAATAATACTATTAGTTATAATGAAATTGATGAATTTCGAAAACTTACCAGTCGGTCGGCTGCGACTTGACTACACTGCCCTGGCTGAGAAGGGTAACTTCCCTTGTGACCTCTCTTCCAAACCTGGGTCGGGGTCGGCTCCTGACCCATCTCTCGCTCCTGTACAGCCGTGTTAGTGAGGTAAATATATTAGGAACACATAAATAAATTGAAAAGGTACTTACCATGCGTTTAGCCAAACGCAAGTAGCCGTCGCCGCCATAGTTGTGCTTGCCCTCGGATCCCATGCGGCACTGTCTAGCCTTTGTGGACTTATTGATGAAAGCATTGCTAGCTCAGTACCGACAGAGAGCTAAGTACACCTCGATGTTATCTTGTAACCAGGAAATACTAACCTGCACATATTTCATTTTTCATCAACGCAGTTAACATACGTAGATACTGTAAATATTTAACAATATTAAAAACTTACCTTCGCGTACTGCTCCTCTGTCAAGTACGAGTCGGAGTCCTTCCTAAATAGACCCCTTTGCTGCTCCTGCTCCTACTCCCGGGGGTGTCGCTTGTAGTACGCGTTGACGGCCTGAATCCGGGCATACGACAATGCTGCCGTCGTGAGCTTCCGAGCGTTGTAATGGAACACGCGTCTCGCGTGGTCCTCCATGCCTGGTTCCTCTATCTGGTACCTCAGCTTTAAGCAAACAAATATTTAAGTGATATTCATTAACAATCCAAACAAGTTGAAAAAATGAAACAGTTAAACTTACCATAAAATCGTGCCACACGGCTCCCTGAACCGTGTCGTGGACCGAATGAGAGACACGAGCGTAGTCATCCCACAACAGGGCAGGGAGACCATCAATGACATCGTGGTAGTGCAACTTCACGATAGCACCCAGGACACTGTTAACCTGCCTGTGGTGCTTCTCGGCCCTCGTGAACGAAAAGTCGTACCAACATCTACAAAATATATTAAATCATTAAGTAAAGGAAAACAACATCTAACATTTAATATACTATATACAATTTTTACCTGTCTCCAACAGGACGGATTGTGGTCCGTTGAGTAGTGACCGGGGGAGGAGCCGCAAAGTGGGTCCTCCTTGTCCGTCGCCTCTGATGCGACGCTGCCGTGTCCTGTGACCCTGAAGGCTCTGCGGAACCACCGGAGTCCAAAAGAATGCTAGTGGTAGCCGGCCGCAGAGGGAGGCTAGCGCTACCCGGCTCCGAAGGGAGGCTAGCGCTACAATGCTCCTGTAGTGGCCCCCTAGCCTCTGACTCGGGCTCCTGTAGCAGCCCCCTGGCCTCTGGCTCTGACTCGGACTCAGAAGTCTCTGAGTCAGACTGCACAAAAGGAAAAGATTGCCAATAAATAATTATTAACAACTGCAATTTATAAAATAACTTTATTGTAAACTAAAATTTACCTCCGTCTGCTAAAAGCACACGACAGCTGAGGGTGGAGCGTGCGCCTGAAAGAGGGAACGTCGGCTCGAAGGTAACGAGGTCCCTGAGCAAGGGTCTCGTGGCGGCTCAAACCCTCTCACTGGCTTCCCCTTCCCCTTCCCCTTTGACGACATCCTGTTGCAAGGAATAAATGATTAATATGCAAAGATAATATACAAAATATGTGAGTCCAATTGTGTTTGTCTCCTTAAGCTTCAAAATATCCAGGACGACCTTCATCTGGCACCAATTTGTCAACCATATCAGATATTTCTGACCCGTTAAGACATTTCGGTGGTCCTTTAGTGACAACGGTGTTCTTTCTGAAGACATTCCTCTGTTGTCTAAACAAGTGATTCAGAGGCAGCCAACGTCTATGACAAGCGAAGTAAGATATCTTGCCTCCATGCGTAAGTCGAAAGCAATCGGTATCCGAGCCACATATTGGACACGTCAACCGACCATGAGTGCTCCATCCAGAAAATATGCCGTATGCCGGAAAATCATGAATGGACCACAAATAAGCAGCTCAGAGGTTGAATTTCTGCTTCTTGTAACAGTCGTATGCTTCGACTTCTGTCCACAACATTTTCAACTCTTCGATCAATGGTTTCAAAATCACGTTGAGACGTGACCTAGGATGATCTGGCCCAGGTACAATGAGGCTAAGAAACATAAACTCATTCTTCATGCAAAAAGCTGGTGGAAGATTGTACGGAATGACAAAGTCGGGCCAATAGGAGTATGGTGCGGCATTTCTGCTGAACAGCGTGAACCCATCTGTCGCCAACCCGATGCGAACATTTCTCGCTTCACGAGTGAATTCTGGGTCGAACCGGTCCAGCGCCTTCCATGCCTCACCATCGGACGGGTGCGTCATGACTCCATTGTTCTCACGCTCACCTTCTTTGTGCCATCTCATGTGTCTGACTGTTTTTTTTTTTGAAAGGAACAACCGCTTCAACCTTGGTGTCACAGGTAAGTAATGAAGCTGCTTACGTGCGACTTCCATCATCACAGTATTACCATCGTTATTAACAACTTCGACAAATGTCGGTTGACCACATTTCACACATTTGTTCTCATTGGCATGCCCTCTCCAGAAAAGCTTGCAGTTGTCCGGACACACATCAATCTTCTCGTGCTTCATACCGAGACCGGAAAGAATTTTCTTCGAGTTATACATATCTTTTGGCACTATGTTGGGATGTGGAAGGGCATCTTTGACCAAATCGATGAGCATGTTGTAACAATTGTTAGAAAAGAAGAACTTAGACTTAATTGCCATAAGTCTAGTCACAAAATTGAGGATTGACATTTTAGTGTGTCCATGCAGCGCCTCTTCTAAATCTTTGATACGTTTGAAGAACTCTTTAACCTCGGCTGTTTGAGGATCTTTTGTAAGCTCTGGTCGTATAGCTTCCAGCATCTCATCCATCATGTCAACCTCTGTGGCATCATCATTGTCCGCTTCCACTTCTTGTACAGCTTGAGAAGCTGTCTCTCCATGGAAGTTCCACAACTCATAATGTGACACGTAACCGTTTCGACACAAGTGCATCGTAAGTTCCACTTTGTCCAAAAATGTTCCGTTTTGGCATTTTGTACATTGGCAACGCGCCTTATCGCTATTTGACAACGAAAAAGCTCATTCCACAAAAGCTTCTGTCTTGGCGTACCACTCATCTGAGTGACCACTAGTTCTGCTCTTCCAACCATTGTACATCCAACTACGATTTTTGCTCATGTTTGACTTTGGAATTAATAGTCAGACAAATTACCGTTAGTTTCTCATTAATTTATGCATGATAGAGGAAATAATGAGAGAGACAGTGAACTGGGTCCGTGCCAGTTCGAAGCCCGACACGGGCCATGCTTGGGCTTGACCTTAGACCCCGCTCGGCCTCCCTCGGCTCCCTCGCCTCGTATTGAGTCGCCGGCCGCCGCCCGCCATCTGCGATGCCCAACCCGAATCTATGAGGATGCGAGGTGAGCCCAACGAGCGACGACTCCTAGACTCTCGTCCAGAGGAGGCGAGGCAAGGACCACGACGAGACGATGAAACCATTGGCAAAGAAGCTGTGGAGGAGGCCACGACTACAATGGTCTACACGGCACGATCACACTTATTGCATGTCGTGCCCATCTGGGTTGGTCACTTAGCCCTAACGATTCATCAATGTTAGATTATCATCCGTCTCAGAAATCACGAAATTTCGGCAGCATAACACCGCATATTTAACACTATACACCACTATGCGGTGCAATTCTTAAAGTACAAGGGGGGCAACTGGTTAGCTCGGAAACCTGTTGCCTTACGGATATTACGAGTCAAGGACAAATACTCGCAACATATGTTTTCGGAGTTTTTATGGACTTATACGTACTCACAAACACACACGATGTGAACGGGGGGTCTTGCGGCGAAGAGATACCTAGCTACAGACTTTTAGGGTTAGTAATGGGCTGCCCAGCCCATATACAGTTAACCCTAACGATTCACCTCATGTCACCAGTCACGGGTCACGTTCGTGACCCAAACTACCTATATACGCTACGGTTGGGCCCGATGGGCCGTATATATGCTACATATATACCACGGCTCGGCCAGGCTTCGAGCTAGCACGACACGCTCGGCCCGTGAACGGGCCCAACATGGCCTGACAGGAGAAAATGGGATCCGTCGTTCTTGGCCATCGCTTATGGCCCGTCGTGCCGGCCCCACCTGGCACGGCAAATTTGCGGGCCATGCCGAGCCTAATGTTTTCATGCACGCGACCGGCTGGGCTCAGGCCGGGCTGGCCCGACAAAGCCCATTGGCCATCTATAGCCACGACAGAACCTAAGTGCCCCGACAGCCGGCCGCCCCCGACGCCGCCCTCGACATAAACCAATTAAGCATAATGTACACTACACTAATTAAGTGTAATCTACACTAAGCAAATTAAGCACAATTAAGCAACTTAACACTTAAGAATGATTAAATAAACATAATCTCAAGTAAGCAAATTAACTAATTAAGCATAATTAAATAAAAAATTAAGCAATTTAAGCATAATTTAAACAGTTCAATTCAATTCAACTTCAAATTTGAATAATTCAATTCAATTCAAATCAAATTTAAACAATGCAATTCAATTAAATTCAAATCTCAATGGAGGGGAAGGGGGGTTTGTGGAGGGGAAGGGGGGGCTCGGGGAGGGGGGGTGGGGGTGGGGGTGTTTGGGGGGGAGGTGGGGGGTCTGTGGAGGGGAGGGGGCCTCGAGGAGGGAGGGTGGGGGGGTCTGTGGAGGGGAGGGGGGCGGAGAGGGTAGTGGGAGGGGGCCCGGGGAGGGGAGGTGGAGGGGGGCAGGGGGCTGGGGAGGGGAGGGGGAGGGGGGTGGCGCTCGGTCGGGGAGGGGTGGGGGAGGGGAGGTGGAGGGGGAGGGAGGGCCAGACGGAGGTGGTCGGCCGGGGAGGGCGGGACGGCGCTCGGGGAGGGGGCAGGGGGGGAGGGGAGGGGAGGGGAGGAGGAGAGGAGTATACATGGCGGCAGTGGCGTTGGACGGCAGCGGGCGCGGCTGTGGTGAGCGACTGCGTCGGGCGCGGCGGCGGGGAGAAGAAAGCGGCGCAAGGCGGGTAAGGAAGGGAAGAGAAGGCGTGTGCGCGGGGATAGGTTAAAATACGTAACTTACGTCGGCTAAATAGTAAACTTACGTCGGCCTATTTAACTTACGTCGGCCATCCTCCCAGTCGACGTAAGTTAAGCCAAACTTACGTCGTCCATTTTATTCACGTCGGCTTGTTGTCCAGGACGACGTAAGTTTACATTTATTGCTGTCGGTCTACTAACTTACGTCGGCGGCCAACGTAAGTTAGTTAACTTACGTTGGTTTTTTCTGGCCGACGTAAGTTAGTTTATTTACGTCAGCCAGCCGACATAAATTAAGTTGGCCTACGTAAGTGTTAGCATTTTCTGTAGTGGTGGGACAGTCAATGTCGACCCCTGCATATGTCCCATTCCACATGGTAATGGTAATGCCAACAACACGTCCTTTAGTGAATCATTTACCATACATGTGCTCATTTATGGCCACACACTACAAGAAACGGGGAATAGGCCGTCGGGTTCTATAGCATATTACTGTTGGGCTTCGTGCGACCCGACGGCTATAACCAATTAAATGTGACGGGCCCGCGGCCAAGAGTCATACTGGTGAAAATAGGTTACGGCCGACGGAGTGCCCGGATCGACAGTTTTACGAATTAGAACTGTCGGGCCGAAGGCTCTAATTGATAAATACGTCGAATAAAAGCCGTCGGATAAAACCGTAGGGTCCCCGACGCTTTAAAGTACATGCGTTGGCTACAGTAGACAACCGACAGTTATATGGCCGTGACGTTGGATGTAGAGGTCAGGGCGTGCACAGGCATGGGACTTTGGGAGCGCGCAGCCACCAGCAGTCTCACGCACGTCCAAAGCTGACCATCAAAGTGTATCTTTTTTGCGAGTGAAAGTGTAATGTTTTTGCATTGAGCATGTTCGCTGGGGGTTAATTTCACGCGCACATGCAAGACAATATTGCATCCGCCAAATCCACGCATAGTTAGTTCCTTGTCTTAATTAGGCCCTGTTTGGAACCTCTAAAGCTAATAGTTAGCTGCTAAAAATTAGCTATAGAGGTTCCAAACAATCCAGCTAATAACATAGCTAATTATTAGCTAACCCTCCAACTAACAATAATCTCATTAGCTGCTCCAACCCAGCTAATTTCAGCTAATTGTTGGCGAAAGTCCATTTTACCCTTGCCCTCTCTCATCGCTCCCTCTCCTTGAGGGGTACTACAGTCAATTAGTGTATAGAAACAAAATTAGTTCTAGAGGTTCCAAACAAGCACAAACTAATAATTAGCTAGCTAATAATTAGTTGGTACAAGCCAACTAATAGATTATTAGCTAGCTAACAATTAGCCCTAGGGGTTCCAAACAGGACCTTATTCCACATGGGTGTGAGTGGCGTGACTGAAAACGGGGTTGGTTAGAATGGTGGGAGAGGTCTACAAGACTTGGGAAGATGGTAGTTTTAATCTTAATGCTCATATTGAGTTCGAGAAATTATTCTTGAAAGGGAAATTCTTTACTCCTGACTTTATTTTGATGTACACTACAGAAACAGTGCAACCAATGACAGCCAAAGGCCATTGTTAATGGACATAAAGTATTTACTGCGGTAATGACTTATTTACGATGGCTTCTGGTCAGAAGCTGTCATTAATAAATTTGATCATCGTTTTTGAAGCTTTTTTCTGTAGTAGTAAAATTGGATGTAATTGATATCTTCTTGACATTAATATGTCCTCTTATAAAAAAAAGTTAGTTCCTGATATGATTCCGAGGTTAATAAGTTTTTTATTTGAGATTACTTACCCTGACGGTTAGTTAGCATGTGATCATGCTGGCCATCAGTCGGGAATATTTTTTCGTTTTAGCGTATTATTTTATGAATTTAAGAGAAATAGCGTGTGGTTAATTTTTTTACTACTATAGCATCCAAATCGCACTTTAGGCAGGCGAGTGGCACGGTAGGAGTGCGAGAAGGACGGCACAACGACACGTGTCCAAGCAAACGGTTAAAGATGCTTGTCGCAGAACAGATGTGCAAATTGAGCAACAGCCGAGCGACTCGCCTTGCAGCTGGGCGATTCGCCCTGCTAGTGAGCGACAGGGCCCACACCCTCACGGGCTGCTGGCCGCGAGCGGCTCCACAGGCGGAGCGAGCAGCGCTCGCTCTCTGTTTTAATTACAGTTTGACTGTTAATTAAAGATACTTAGAGGTTTAATTTGTAGAATTGTTTATGAGAATTTATGAAAAACACAACGTGAAGATTGAGAATAAGGAGTTTCATAATAATTTAATACACAGAAATGAATTTTATTGAGATGATAAGGATGGATGACAATAATACAACTATTTCAACTATGTTTTGTACGATTTTCAAATAAATTTTAAAATAGTTAGAGTTATAATTCGTAGAAATAGTAAAAATAAAAATGGATTATAGATTATGATGATATTATGAAATAAATTATATGAATATATTATTACATATATTAAGATGTATGTAGTCGTGAATATGCAATACGATCATATTAAAAAAGCTCGATGACGGATTACAAAAATAGAATTACATAGTTCCAAAAATGTGTGCAAGTTGTTTGTCTGTCTACTACTAGGGTATATTAGGCAAAACACAGTTACATATGCTTATAAAAGAAAACATAAATTTCACAATATGACTGGTGTGTGTACGATGCACTTAACATGTAACCTATGTGCATCGTCGTACTCATAACACACCTTAATTGAATTTAATGTTGAGCATGGTCGTTGTAGAACCTTACTTGTGGTGTGGGCAGTTACAAGACATGTTATTGCACACCATGTTATCTTCGTTTCATCTGCGTGACTTGTACTAGGATAACACTCCATTTGTTGAAGTTCCATTTCAGCTATTTCGGCTACCAAATCTTGATTGCGATGTTGTAGATGTTTAATATACTCTTGTGTTGATTTAATAGGTGGTGGATCAACCCAAAGTGTATATCCGCAGTTTTCATCATCGTAGTAGCACTAAAAATAGAAATTGTTATTAGAACTTCATATATCAAAAATTTGTGTCAAAATAAGATTTTATACTTACTCCACCAAAAGGACAACGAAAGAAATGACGTCCGCTGTCGTCTCCTCCATCCATCATTAGCACAAGCAATCAAGAATTCAAAGACACTTAGGCTACTCTTGTCTACTGTTATCATATGGACGAAGAGGATGATACAGAATAAAATAAATCTTGGAAAAAAATAATTGATCTAGTGTTGGTTCGTACCAAGCTAGACCTTAGATCAAGTAATTTTTGGTACTGCCCTCGAGTTTCCACCTCCTCGCGTACCACGACCTCTATTCGCCATCCTATTTTTTTGTGACTTTGGTGCAGAAGACGAGTACTCACGTGTAGACCTATTTATAGAGGGTGAATGCTGAAAAAATAATTTTCTGTTGATGGGGACAACACACTTATTGCTTTTAAATTGATAAGGATTGATGTTCTGACACTGTCGGTACCCTGCGTGTCGGGTACCCCACGATGCCGCAAGAAGTGCAAGAGAGTTCTACCTGTCAAAGTTGAAGGTCTCCTCAGGCCCCACATGTCACACTACACCGGACCCGCACCCTTCATATGGGAAGCTCCGGGGTTGACACGTGCAATAGGGGAGCTCTTGTGTCAACACATGTATAGCTGTTCCGGAGCTACCTCCCCGCAAAGGGAAGCTCCGAAGCTGCCACGGGCGAAGCCTTCAGCCCTTCGTCACCAACGAATACATTGGCGGATTTCCTCCAGCGCGGACATTCAAGGGACAGTTAAAGCGGCAGTTACAAGACCTGATTACGTGTCATTAATGTTGTATTAATGACACAAGATCAGAGCACTATTAATAGAGGTAACACAGCCATTAAGGCACGTTATCAGTCCATTAACCATGCTTAATGCTCATAGACAGTGTATTAGGCTATTAAATACGCCAGGGCCACATGTCGGGCCATGCAAATGATGTAACGATCAGTCCTTGGACTATAAAAGGATTGAGCTGCACGACACATAGACAGATCCAAGCTGAGACATACACTACGCATACTAGCAACACTCAATACAACAACACAAACCCCATGGAGTAGGGTATTACGCTTAGGCGGCCCGAACCACATAAACCTCTCGTGTCACTGTCTTTCTCCTGATCTCTGTGTGCCCCAACCGAAACAAGAACCTCTGCGGGATACTTTTGGTAGTACCGGGGGAAGTGTTGTTGCTACACTTCGACATTTTGGCGCACTAGTAAGGGGGACCCGAGATCTCAAGATGGTGAATTCTGTCGCAGGATCTTCCAACGGCAATCGCGCTGAAACAACCTGCTGGAGGCAATCCCTCCAACGTACAGCAGCCAGCAGGTGCCATTGTTCTGGCAGGCAATATGACACCATAGCCGCCATCGGTTCCAGCAAACAATGCTGGGCGACAAGATGGGGCATCTGCGTCGATCACTGCATCGACAAACAACAACCCTGAGCACACGCTCATTGTCGCGCGAGCTCTCCTTCAGCATCCACCACCTCCACGGGCACCCCAGGGTGCTATGGCACAGTGGAGAGCTGATGTTGACCATCTGGTTGCAGCTGCAGCCACTGGCATCAACAATCAAGGTCCTCCCCCTTTGGAGCGAGCACCATCACAACGACGGACCCTGTCGGGCCGACTTGGTCCACAAGTCTCGCAGCATAGGAGATGTGCTGCATCCCAACAGGTGACTTCGCTGCCTCCTGGGGCACGACACACCCACACCATCACCAAGACTCCGACTCACAACTTGTGGTCGGAACTTGATCGCCGTTACCGGCAGCAGGACGATCGTGTCCATATCGAGCGTGCTCGCGAGAGGCGAGAAGCTCGAGACAACCCTACTCCTCAGGGAGTAGGAGGAGGCTGTTCTGCCCTGGCCATGCATCTATGCATGGTCAGATGGCCACAGAATTTCTGGCCTCACTTGCAGAAAAATTCGACGGGACTGTCAACCCCGCCGAGTTCCTTCAAATTTACTCGACTGCTATACTGGCAGCAGGGGGTGATGAGGCCGTGATGGACAACTACTTCCCAGTGGCTCTAACTGGGACTGCAAGGTCCTGGTTCATGAGTCTTCCACCCGACTCCATTAATAGTTGGGCGGAGCTATGCTAACAATTCACTGCCAACTTCGGGAGTCCTTACACCCAGCCTGGCACTGAACTGGATCTGTTTGCTGTAAAGCAAACAACGGGGGAATTGCTGCGATCCTTCATCCAGCGGTTTTCTCAGGTACGGAATACTATCCCTTCAATATCGAGCTCTTCTGTTATCGTTGCATTCAGACAGGGTGTTCGAGATAAGAAGATGTTGGAGAAATTGGCGACCAAAGAAGTCACCATTGTCACGGAACTCTTCAACTTGGCAGACAAATGAGCTAAAGCTGCGGAGGGCCGTCAGATGCACTCCAAGCCAGCTCCAGAGGCCAACAAGAAGTCCTCCAAAACTGAAGCCACTAAATCCAGAGGTGGCAAAAAGAAGAAGAAATCTAACGGCAAGAAGAAGCCATCAGCCGGCGCACCTACTGTTGCGGTTGGTGCAGCTCCGGGTGGCCGGGGGCCACGCCTAGAAAAACGACCTCGTCCTTCGTCAAAAGATGGCAACAGCTCCAAAGTGTTGTGTCCGATCCACAAGACAGATAGACACAGTCTAGAAGAATGTCGGGAGGTCCAGAACCTTGCCGAGCGCTATAACAAGCGTCGGGAAGAAGCTCCTTTCTGTCAGCGGGAAGGAAAACAAAAAGTCGACGAAGCTCCGGTTGAAGAGGAGCTAGGTTTTCAGGACCCCAAGAAGGTCCTGCAAGCTGTCTACAACACCATCGACGACGACTCCGACGTCTCTAAAGACCCTGAACACCATTTCTGGTGGTTCTTGGGACATCACCTCTCGCCGCATCCTCATGACAATGCGGTGGGACATGGCCGTTGCCACTCCCACCTCTAGGGTTGAGCCTCATCGGAAGTGGATCGATACTCCCATCATCTTTGATGCTTTAGATTGCCCCCGCAACATGATCAGAGCTGGCCAACTCCCGTTGATGGTTTCACCAACCATTAACAATATCCAACTTCACCATGTAATGGTGGACGGAGGTGCAGTGCTGAACCTCATTAGCTTCGAAGCCTTTGTCAAGCTTCAGCTCCAACCTTTGGATCTTTGCCCCTCTCGACCTTTCTACGGGGTAGGTCCGGGGTCCATTACCCCTCTCGGCTCCATCACACTCCCAGTGACCTTCGGGACTCTGGAGAATTATACAGCCAAGAAGTTTGTCTTCAACGTTGAGCAGACCAGTCTGCCGTTCAACACCATTTTGGGCAGGCCAGCCTTGTACAAGTTCATGGTCGCCGCCCATTATGGTTACTTAGTGTTGAATATGCCAACACCTGCAGGTGTTCTCCGAATCCGCGGAGATCACACTGCAGGAATCACTACCTTGGAAGAACTCTATGCGCTTACTACAATGCAGGAGGAAGCATCCGGTAAGCAGCCAACTCTAAACCCTCCGAGCATTCGTCATCCAAGCTCTACCTCCGCACCATGTGTGAAACCAAGCGGCGACACTGATGTTCCCGTCAAAGTCGTCCAAATTGGTTCCGATGCTGCTCAGACTACCCGTATATCGGGAGGTCTGAACAACAAATAGGAACTCATGCTCATTATTTTTCTCTGGGCTAACGCCGACGTGTTTTCCTGGAAACTGTCACAAATGACTGGGATCCCTAGGGAGGTGATTGAGCACAATCTGAAGATTTACCCTGATGCACGACCTGTACACCAGAAGCCCCCAAAGCAATCAATCGAGCGGCAAAACTTCATCCGACAGGAGATCATAAAGTTGCTCGAAGCTGGTTTCATCCGGGAGGTGTTTTATCCTAAATGGCTGGCAAACCCAGTTGTGGTGCCCAAGGCTGGCGGGAAGCTTCGGATGTGTATCGACTACACCACCTTAAATAAGGCATGTCCAAAGGATCCATTTCCACTACCTAGAATAGATCAGATAGTGGACTCCACCTTTGGGTGTGAGCTATTGTGTTTCTTAGATGCATATTCTGGATATCATCAAATCCAGATGTCTAAGGAAGGTGAAGAGCATATTGCCTTAATAATAGTAGATGGATTGTACTGTTATACTGCCATGCCCTTTGGTCTCAAAAATGCTGCTTCAACATTTGTGCGAGCTATGTACAAAACATTTGGAGAGCTAATTAGAGACTTGGTGGTGGCGTACGTCGATGACATCGTTGTGAAGATCAAGAAAAAGGAGTCACTCCTTGACAATTTACAAGCTGTCTTCGACAAGTTGCGCATCACGCGCACCAAGCTGAACCCGGACAAACGTGTCTTCAGGGTTAGCTCCGGAAAGCTTATAGGCTTCTTGGGGACTCACTGAGGAATTGAAGCAAATCCGGCAAAGATCAAGGCTATAGAAGATATGCGTCCCCCAACCCGCATCAAGGACGTCTAGAAGTTGATTGGATGTTTAGCTGCGCTCAGCCGGTTGATCTCAAGACTGGCAGAGTGGGCACTACCCTTCTTCAAACTCTTGAGGAAGTCCAAACCGTTTCATTGGTATAAAGAAGCAAAAAAGGCGTTTCAGGAGCTGAAACAACTCCTCACCACACTACCAATATTGGTAGCTCCGAATCCCAGTGAGCCTTTACTGCTTTATATTTCGGCAACCACATAAGTTGTCAGTATGGTCCTGGTCGCGGAAACACCGGAGCCACGTTTAGTCCAGGAGCCTGGGCCCCTCTAGGAGGGTCTGGAGTTTTCTGAAGGCGTGCCTGGGTCCAAGCCCCCAGAGAAAGAACCTCAAGACAAAATGCTAGGAGATCAACCTCATTCACCTAAGGGGTTCACCTAGTTGATCAAGATGATCCAAACCCTTCTAACGAGGTCCGGGTCGAACAAGAAGAAGTTATGGACCCTT
Organism: Tuctoria greenei; assembly: GCA_036927565.1. NCBI lineage: Eukaryota > Viridiplantae > Streptophyta > Magnoliopsida > Poales > Poaceae > Tuctoria > Tuctoria greenei. The sequence goes on along the minus strand of JAYESD010000008.1, from coordinate 168,652,223 downwards.
CCGGGAGGGTCCAAGAAGCCCAGCAAAAAGGTCCGAACCTCTCCAGGAGGATCCAAGTTGATGGAGAAGAAGCTTCGGGCCCCTCTGAGAGGGTCTGGACTGTTCAGCGCCCAGTGTACTTCATCACCGAAGTACTCCATGACGCCAAGACAAGATACATTGAGGTGCATAAGCTGCTTTATGTAGTTCTTACTGCCTCAAGGAAGCTTCGCCAGTACTTCCATGTCCACAAAATATCAGTGGTAACTTCTTTTCCACTATTTGCTATTTTGCATAACCCTAACTCTACTGGGAACATTGCAAAGTGGGCAGCATAATTGGCCGAGTTTGATCTCGAATTTGTGTCATGACAAGCAATCAAAAGTCAAGCTTCCGCTGACTTCGTGGCAGAATGGACTCATTCTCCTTCAAATCCTGGGGGCCACAGTGAGCAGAAACTGGAACCCAAGGTTCTGGTATTCACCAAGCCTCATTGGACTCTCTACTTCAAAAGCTCCGTGCAGAAGCAGGGGGCCGGAGCTGGAATCCTTCTCCATGCTCCGACTGGGGAGAAGGTCAAGTACATGGTTCACCTTGATTTCAAGGCGACTAACAATATGGCGGAGTATGAAGCTCTCATCTATGGACTCAAGGTGGCACTATCTTATGGTGTCAAACAGCTGTTGGTGAAGGGTGATTCACAACTCATCATCAAACAAGTCAAAGGTGAATGCTCCTATAACAATCCCCAACTAGCTGCCTATCTCTTTGAAGTCCAGAGGCTCCAGAAGGACTTTGAAGTCCTAGATCTCCACCATGTTCAGCGTCAACATAACGCTGAAGCTGACAGAACTCTTGACGAAGGCTTCAACCAGAGCTCTAGCTCCCGATGGAACTTTCATCCTGAGGTTGTCAATACCAACACCTCAGCCTGCCGAACTGAGCGAAGGGGGCGAGACCAGCACCTTGAAGCTAGCAGTCCCGATGGCCCTGTTACCATGGTGTCCACCAAGGGCCGTAGGTGTTGTCGGAAGCTCCGAGCAACCCAACATGCAAGACTTAGAAGCTCAAGTTAGCTCTAATGTATTGATCTCGGAGATCCGGAGCTACTTGAAAGACAATATCCTTCTTGAAGACAGTGTATCTGCTGACCGGATTGTCAGATTGGCTAAAAGATACACGTTGGAAGAAGGGGATCTCTACTGGCGCGGTGCCAATGGCATCTAATGTGGTGTATTGCAAGGGAAAAAGGCCGCGAGCTCCTCGCGGAAATCCATGGAGGCGAGTGTGGGAACCATGCTTATTCCCGCATGTTGGTTGATAAAGCCTTCCAGCACGGTTTTTACTGGCCTACAACCCTCCAGGATGCGTTTGAGCTAGTGAAAAAAATGTGAAGCGTGCCAGTTCCACGCAAAACAGATTCACGCACCGGTTCAATCACTACAAATGATACCTCCTACATGGCCATTCGCTGTGTGGGGTATGGACAACTTGGGACCATTCCCAAAAGCAGTCGAAGGTTACAGGTTCCTGTATGTCGCCATCGACAAGTTCACCAAGTGGCCGAAAGCAACTCCAGTGGTGACAATCAACAAGCAATCAACAATCAAGTTCTTGAAGTCCATTATATGCAGATTTGGAGTTCCAAACAAAGTCATAACTGACAATGAAACCCAATTCACAAGTGCTGCATTTCAAGAATATTGCAAAGACATCGGCATTCAACTCAGTTACGCCTCAGTAGCTCACCCAGCAAGTAATAGCCAAGCCGAGAGAGCAAATGCAGAAATATTAAAAGGACTCAAGACGTGCACATACGAGCGCTTGAAAAAGCACGAAGCCAACTAGATTGAAGAGCTTCCGTCCACATTGTGGGCGAACAGGACAACACCTAACCGGTCAACTGGAGAAACACCCTTCTTCCTGGTGTACGGAGCTGAAGCAGTCCTTCCTCCGTAGATCACCTTGGGGTCCCTCTGGATCCGGACCTTCGACGAAGCCGCGCAGGACCATCTCCAGCGTGAAGACCTTGACCTCTTCGACGAGGGAAGGTGCCAAGCAGCTGCTCAGAATGCACGTTATCGCCAAGCGCTCCAGCATTATCATCAAAGGCATGTGCGCACCGACAGCTTGAAGAAGGTGATATTTTGCTTTGGAAGATACTAACTCGTGAAGGGATGAACAAACTTTCCCCCAGCTGGGAAGGTCCTTTTCAAGTGATCAAAGTATCCTGACCCGGATGCGTTCTCTTGGCAACTAAGGATTAGGAAGGTCCGGGAAGTTCAAGTAACACTGCATATAGTCACAGTACTAAAAGTGTAACTACCTGCCCTGGGTTAGTACAAGATGTATAGCGCACTTAGCTTGGTCCTGGACCTTAAGTGTGTCCTTGTCTCCCCTATAATTCGAACCTATAATGAAAGATATTTTATGTGAAAACAGACTCCTTGTGCATTTATTTCTGTACAAGCCTTGATATATCAAATTATTGTTTTAACCTTCTTGTCTATAATGAAGTTGTGCAATTCTTTTTTAGTTTTTGTCCAAGTTATTCATATGAGTTACAAGTTATATTGTTGATCTCTTTGGATCTTAACATGTTGTATAGTCTACTTGCCTGAACGCCAAGCCAACATAGGTCCAGAGTGTGCAATCGACTTAGCCTGGTCCTACACCCTAAGTACGCCACTCTACCTACACCCCGGCAGGCCTCAGTCGGGTGAGTACTAAAAAAGCATATGGGTCCGGAAAGATTATATCAATATGCTTGTTACCATATCGAGTTTCTTCGGATTTAAAACTCAAATGAGAATAATAAGTCACAAATGATTTATAGACAAGAGAATGAATTTTACTCTTTTCTTGCCTTTAATGTGCGGGAAAAACAGTTTAATAGCGATGGTGGACGACGTAGGAGCTACTAAGCTCCGACATCCTCCAAGGGGCCCGCCATCAACATTTAATATGTTGACAGTGGGTGACGTCGGAGCTACAAAGCTCCGACAACCCCTGGGGTTCCTACCTTCAACGATTCATGTGTTGACATTGGGCGCTATCAGACCTATCAGGCACCGATAAATCTTAGGGGGCCTACCGTCGATGTTTTTTATGTTGATGGTGGGTACCGTCGGAGCTACCAAGCTCCACCAATCCCAGGGGGCCTGCCATCGACGTGTCGGAAATAAAGACTTCAGACCTAAAATCTACAAGTTTGAAGCATTCAAGTAATCAACATGCTGTCAAATCCTTTTGGTACACGTAAACACTTGAATTGTGCACATATACCAGTGGGCCAACAAGACAGAGTACAATATATTGAAGACAAAATAACAATAAAGTGCAGTTCATGGCAAAATGGATTTCATTAATTTGAAGCACTGCATTACAAAATTGGGATTACAACAGAAGGCAAAAGGAAAAAGTCCTAGATACTGGAGGATCTAATTCCTGCGGAAGAATGAGGCGACTTCCTTGACAACTCCTTGGATGCTGGCCCTAGCGGCTTCCTTCTCTTCAGCAACGGGACCTTGGAGTACCGGGTCCAAAGAGAATTGGGGGTCTCAGCTCACATAACATACCAACACATACTCTACGACGTTTGTAGCCAGAGATTTCCTCTCTGTCTCCAGCTAGTCAGCAATGACGTCACCCACCGCGTCGAGTTTGCGGCCAGCAGCATTGAGGGCCACTAGTGCTCGGTCCAAGTCCAGCTCCGGATTGTCCAAACCTACAGGACTGAAGCCTAATGGTGTCAACGCGTCGTTGGCTCGTCCCAAGAAGTCCCATACTTGGATGGACTCAGTCTCCTTCAAGCTCCGCAGCTGTTCCAGTGACTTCCGGGCGGCCGCAAGCTTTGAACCCTCCCGAGCGAGGCGCTCGACCAATTTGGCATGCTGCTGCATATTCTCAGCAACTTGCTTATCACGATCAGTTAGCTCCGTCTCCTGGAGGTGGATGCGGTTCCGCCCGCCACGTCTTTTTCCCTGCCTTTCACTTTTCCTCCCCTAGTGGCAACATCAGCTTCTCTTTTGGAGACCTCCTACCCCAGTTTCCAATACCTCTCCTTCTCCTCTTTGCTCCATAGATCCAGCTTTTTGCTGTGATCTGCTAAATTCTATTCACCCAGAGTCAACTTCTGGGTGACCTCCGCCTCCCTCTTCAAAACATCCTCCTGCTTCTACAGGAGCATCTCTTCCCTAGCATCGAGGTCCGCTCAGCGCTTCAGTAGAACCTCGTTCAATTCATTGAGGTTTTCATGATGATCATCGGCAACATCACGCCTCTCCTTGGCTTGCTCAAGGATCTCCCAAGAGTTAGCATCGAGTGCCCTGATGGTAGCTTCCTTCTCCTCCAACAGCTTGTCCCAGTATTCCAACCGGGTCTTTTCCCTCTTGATCCAGTCCTTCTGGTCAGCCAACCTTGTCTGTGCAAGCCTGGTCTCCAAGTGGAGTCTGTTGCACAAACGCCTCAAGGTGTTGTGCTCCTCCTCCAGGGCTTTGCTCTCATGATCAAAGGCGAACTGGACTTGCGTGAGACTTGAGCAGGCATTGTCTATGGACAGCGCTAAGGGGATAGGCTCCGGACCCACTAGGATCAACTCTGCTAGTTCCAAAGGATTTTCCATCACCAAAATTGGGTCCCAATCTACAAGGGTGGTCACCTCAGCCTCTATGGTACTGGCTCCGCTCGCTGGGAGCTCTTCGGCTGCTGTTGAAGAAGATCCTACTAGGGGAACTTCCACCGTCGGAGCAGAAGTTGAAGGCCCTACTTTTGGGCCTTCAGTTGTTAGCCCCGCAAGTGGAGCACCAGTCGCCACCTCTTCATGCTGCTCCGGCTCTTGTCCAAACACCTCTGGGGAAGCTACCTCCGGGGCAACGGCTAGGGCTTCATTCGGTTCCCCTACCACCTGTGACACCCGGTTCCGAATATGAACCAAGCGTAACGCATATGTGTGCCCAGGAAGTTCATCACACATATACGGTTGCATCACAGACGATATACAGAATTTAACCACGTCTTAACTAATAAATAAGTACTTTATTACAATAATCCAATAGTTCACGAATGATGAAACTCTAAATAATTGCAGCGGAAAATAAACTAAACAGCACGACTCCAACCCACAAGCAATTGACGGCGGTACGCAACCTAGTACTCCACGTGATCCTCAGTGTACTCCCAATTGTCTCCAGTAGCTGTTGGGGGGATTGCAAGGGTGAGTACATGTCGTACTCAGCAAGTGTGGAAAGTATGACATGTGGCTTATTCAAATGACGAATGTAATAATGGCTAAGTGCTGAAAAGTACAGTAAAACATTTGAAAAGCATTATACTATGTCTATGTGAAACGATCCCATCATATTAACAAAATATAACCATATCTAATTATTGCCAACATCACCATTATCCATGTCCAATTACCGTAACTCAATTTCATATCCATGACCATAATCCATAAACCATAACCATTACCAAACCATAACCATAACCATAAACCAACAGTAACCATTACCAGACCATAACCATCCCAAATCCCAATTCCAACTCTAATCATGTAGGTCATCCAGGCGCTCATAACCGGGAGCACGGCTATCATGATAGTTTTTAAACACTCTGCAGAGGTTGTACCACTTTACCCACATGTTTGTGATTTCGTCACCTTTCGATGACTAAGAAACCTCCATTATGCCATCTCACACTTCCGTAGGTGTGTGGCCAAGAGATCGCAAAATAGCCTTTCAAAAGGGACTACTAGTATGTACGGGCCCACTAAGATTTCACCAGCAGGCTTGAATCTCCATTCTCCCACCCACGGGCCCCCTCGTGTGCCATGCGGATCCCAGGGCAGTCCTCCTCGACTCCCATTCCCCGCGCCATCCAATGGTCCATACAATACTAGCAGCGCTCCTAATTATTCAGCTACGCCGCACCCATACTTGGCCTTGTGGTGGCACTGTTGACCTGGCATATTCTCGCATGAACCGGTCCTTAGATCTAAGGCAAACAAACCACCATAACAACCAACCCATCCACATAACCATGCTTGCTTAGATCACCCATCATATTGACCAGTTCACATTGACCAGAATATCATTGATGCATAATTAAATGTGTAGTGTTGTTTGCCATCCCAACTAATTAAGCAGAGCAAAAGGTAAAAACCCTTCCCGACTCTCTACCATAAATTCCAGGTGACAAGGGTGGTCAAACAAAACTAGTAAACTTCCTACCATAGGATTCCCATCAATTTGACACAAGCATGCAAGTTCGCAAACAAAACATTTATTTTAAAACAGGATCAATATGCTTCAAGGACACTTGCCTTGCTCCGGCGGATGGGGTTGCTCAAGCGCTTCAAGGTCTTGGTTTTGGAAATCCTCGTATGTGGCCTCTTGAGCACGATCCTCTACGCGTGATCATACATACAAGAAAACATATACAATCAACATGATGCACACAAAATAATCAACATGCAATGACATGTATGCATGCACAATTCAATAATTAATTTACTACAGTTGTTTATTAATTAGATGCGAGTAGTTCATACGTGTTCATATGAGTTTACGGGGTTTTAGGGTGGATTAATGCTGCTGAAAATAAAATTATGGTGCAACTAAAATCAATTTACGCCTATTAGATTCAATATGATCGCTAAAATTCGCATCGGGAACATGGCCTACCGTAGATGCGATGGCTTCGATGATCGCGGGATGGGGACAATACGTAGACGAAGTAGATGCGTCCTCCGGCGGCACGGCGACGGCGGCGCGATGTCGACGTCGATCTCCGGCGAACGGTGGGGCCCTCCTCTTTTTCTTCCTCTTCTTCCCCTTCTTTTCCTCCTTTTTCTTCCCTGGACGCAGCTCTCTGGACTCCCTGGTATTTTCCCGGCGGCTAGGTTCTTCCTGGAGCGCTTCTGGCGTCGGGGTCGTGGGGCTTCGGTTCCTATTTATAGGGGCGGCGGAACGGTACCGACTCAGTACGGGGGCGGTCGCGGGATTCGCGACATTGGAGGCGGGGCGCGTTACGGGATCGGGGGGGCGTCGGGGCCAGCGGGGAGGCCGAGTCGGGCACGTACGGCGTCGGGGCGCGTGGCCAGCGGGGCTGGCGCGAGGCCGCTCGGTCGGCTGGGCCGCTTGGCCTGGCCGCCGGGTTGGCCTTTTTTTTCTTTTTCTTTTTCTTTTTCTTTTTTTCTTCTTCTTTTTTTATTTATTATTATTATTTTATTTATCTTATTTATTATTATTTTTTTATACTTTCTTTTATTATATAATTTATTATATATATTTATATATATATATATATTATTTATACTATATGTATACTATTTATTATTTATTATTATAATATATATTATTAATATTAATATTTTATTTATTCTTATATATTGTTATATATTTATTTATATTTTTATTATTATTTTTATACTTATTCCCTATTACAAGTTTTAGGCTATAATTATTATTTTCTATTTCTTCTTTTGCTACATACATTTGTATATATATGTTTTGTTATTTTTCTTTTATTCTACTAGTGTTTAATGCATGACCATGTATGCAATGCATGATGCGAAAATTTAGGGTGTTACAAACCTACCCCCCTTAAAGTGAATCTCGCCCTCGAGATTCGATAGCGTGGAGAAAAGGTGAGGGAATTCTGCCTTCAGGTCTTCCTCACGTTCCCATGTAGCTTCGGCTTCCGTATGGTGTTTCCATTGCACTTTGCACCAACGGATCCTCTTATTTCTCGTGACCCTTTCCTTTATGTCCAAAATTTTGATAGGTTGCTCGACATAGGACAAATCCTCCTGAAGTTCTAACTCGTCCATCGGCACTTGTTCTTCCGGTACCCTGAGACACTTCTTGAGTTGAGAGACGTGAAATACGTCGTGTACATTTGAGAGATACGGTGGCAGCTCAAGTCGATATGCCACTTCTCCTCGTTTGTCCAAAATCTTAAATGGTCCGATGTAACGTGGTGCCAGTTTTCCTTTGACGTTAAACCGTCGCTGACCTCTGATAGGTGACACTTTGAGGTATACAAAATCTCCAACTTCAAAAGTCAGACTCCTTCGCCTATTATCAGCATAACCTTTCTGTCGAGACTGGGCAGCCTTTAAGTTTTCCCGTATTATTTGGACTTGCCTTTCGGCTTCTTGTAACACGTTGGGACCAAACACTTGATTCTCTCCGGTTTCATTCCAAAACAAGGGAGTCCTACACTTCCTTCCGTATAATGCTTCGTAGGGTGACATTTTCAGACTTGCTTGGTAGCTATTGTTGTACGAGAATTCCGCGTACGGCAAACTTTTATCCCAACTTTTCCCATGCTTTAATGCACAAGCTCTTAACATGTCTTCCAAAATTTGGTTGGTCCTCTCGGTTTGTCCATCTGTTTGAGGGTGATACGCCGAACTGAAGTTCAACCTTGTTCCCATTGCTTCATGCAATTTCTACCAAAATCTGGAGGTAAATTGAGAACCTCTATCCGAGACTATCTTCTTCGGTACTCCGTGTCGACACACAATATGTTCCATATACAATTCTGCTAGCTTTGCGGTGGTATATGTGGTCTTGACAGGGATGAAGTGAGCTGATTTTGTCAATCGATCCACAATAACCCATATTGAATCATAGCCAGACTGAGTTCGCGGTAATCCAACTATAAAGTCCATACCAATCTCTTCCCACTTCCACTCTGGGATTTTCAATGGTTGTAGCAATATGTCTGGCCTTTGATGTTCAGCTTTAACTCGCTGGCACACATCACAAAGTGCAACATATTCGGCTATGTCCTTTTTCATGCTGGCCCACCAATAACATGTCTTTAAGTCCTTGTACATTTTCGTACAGCCAGGATGAATTGAGTAAGGCGAGTCATGTGCCTCCTTCAATATTGTTTCTCGAATATGCCTGACATTAGGTACCACAATCCTCTTTCCAAGCCATAAGGTACCCTGTTCGTCCTCATCAAATCTGAATTCTTTTCCTTCTTGGGTCCTTTCCTTGATTTCTTGTATTTCCTTGTCCTTTGTCTGTCCTTCCCGTATTTCCTGCTCTAATGTTGGTTTGACTTCCATCGTTCCCATCTCATTTATGAATCCAAGGTTCAACCGTTCAAACTCCTTGTATAGCTCGGATGGCAGCTCTCGTACTGTGAGTTGATGACTTACTCCTTTTCGGCTCAAAGCATCGACCACTACATTGGCCTTCCCTGGGTGATAGTTGATTCCCACATCATAATCCTTAATGAGCTCCAACCATCAGCGTTGCCTCAGATTCAGATCCGTTTGCGTAAATATGTACTTGAGACTCTTGTGATCCGTATAAATCTCACATCGGTGACCAAAAACATAGTGTCTCCATATCTTCAAGGCGTGTACCACGGCTGCGAGTTCAAGGTCGTGTGTAGGATAATTCAACTCATGTTTCTTTAGTTGCCTCTATGCATAAGCTACCACTTGGCCTTCTTGCATGAGCACACATCCTAATCCTTGTCTTGATGCATCACAGTATATATCAAAACTCTTGCTCACGTCTGGTAATACTAACACCGGCGCGGTTGTCAACCTTTTCTTTAACTCCTCAATGCTATCCTGACAAGCTCGAGTCCATCGGAATGCCTTTCCCTTCATGAGTAATTCGGTCATAGGCTTGGCTATTTTGGAGAAATCCTTAATGAATCGGCGGTAATATCCAGCCATTCCAAGGAAACTCCGAATTTCCTTGACATTCTGTGGCGGTTCCCACTTAAGCACATCTCTCACCTTCCTTGGGTCAACTGATACTCCTCCTCTAGAGATAATATGGCCTAAGAAAGAAACTTCCCGTAACCAAAATTGACATTTACTGAACTTGGCATACAATTGATGCTCCCTCAATTTCTGCAGCGTAAGCCTCAAGTGTTCCTCATGTTCCTTCTCATCCTTCGAGTAGATCATAATATCATCGATGAACACTACAACGAACTTATCCAGATATTCCATGAAGACCTTATTCATGAGATACATAAAGTACGCAGGCGCGTTCGTCAATCCAAATGACATGATGGTGTACTCATAAGATCCATATCGTGTGCGAAATGCTGTCTTGGGTATATCCGATGGTCTAATCTTCATATGGAAGTATCCTGACCGCAAGTCGATTTTGGAGAAGATACAGGCACCCTTCATTTGGTCGAACAAATCCTCAATACGGGGCAGTGAGTACTTGTTCTTAATTGTCACTTCATTGAGAGACCTATAGTCCACACACATCCTCTGGATTCCATCCTTCTTATCTACGAAGAGCACTGGGGCTCCCCACGGGGATGAACTTGGGCGTATAAAACCCTTCTCTAGCTGCTCTTGAATTTGCTTCTTGAGCTCTGCTAATTCCTTAGGAGGCATCCTATACGGCCTCTTAGCTATAGGTGCAGTTCCGGGTATCAACTCAATGGCGAATACTATGTCACGATCAGGTGGCATACCTGGCAACTCATCTGGAAACACGTCCGGGTACTCGCAAACGATCAGAATGCTTTCCAATGTCACTTCTTCCACGTGATTCAGCATCGCTTTCCCTCTTGCAGGTTGGGCTGCCTCAACTTCGATGCGTGTACCATGTTCACTTGTCAACTGCACAATCCTCTCGGCACATTGAATGACTCCATTATACTTGCTCAGCCAGTCCATTCCAAGTATTATGTCTATTCCTTGGGAGTCCAATACTATGAGGTTTGCGAGAAAGTCTACCTCCCTTATTTTAATGCTTACTTTCGGACATACTATATTTGTCCTCATCTCTCTGCCAGGAGAACTTACTAGCATAGTTTGCTTCATATGAGATATAGGCAAATTGTATTTGGCAACATACTTTGACGAGATGAATGAATGAGATGCTCCCGAATCAAATAAAACAGTCGCGGGGTTGGAGTTGGCGAGAAACATACCAATCACGACATCATCAGCTTGCTGGGCTTCCTCAGTAGAGACATGATTCACATTGCCACGAGCAAAATTCTGCTGTCCACGGTTGCCTTGTGGTTCTCCTCCATTTGGTCGCGGGTGATTTAGCCTTGGTGCATTGTTCATAGGTCCATAGTTTCTCTTGGGGCATTGTCTTGCGAAGTGTCTGGGTTCTCCACGCACATAGCATGTCTTACCACCCGTAGCATTAGGGAAGTTTGGGCGCAACTGGTTTTGAGCATTTGCCGCCATGTTAGGACGCTGCACAGGTGGCACAGGATAGCGAGGCGCTTGCATGGCGGGGCGTTGCTGCGGTGGCTGATTTGGGCGGGGTGGATAAGCAGTGCGGTATGCAGGAGCAGATGGGTTGTAGTGTGGTGCAGTAGGTGGTGCATAGCGGGGGCGAACATTGCTTCCTTGTTGCGGTCCATGATGTGGCATCTTCCTCTTATTGTCCTGCTCCATCTCACGAATCTTGTTCTCAACCACAATAGCCTTGTCAACCAGCTTTTGGAAGTTTGGATAATCAGTATTGAGCAACTGGACTTGAATTTCATTGTTGAGACCCCTCATAAATAGATACTGCTTCCTACTATCAGTTTTGATGTCTTCTGGAGCATATCTTGATAATTGAGTGAATTTGTTGAGATACTCACTCACGCTCATCCTTCCTTGCCTAAGATTTTCAAAATCTTGTCTTCTCAGTATCATAACTCCTTCAGGTACATAGTGGGAACGGAAACTTTGCTTAAACTCAGCCCAAGTGATTGTCTCCTGATTATCATGAGCGTTGCAAAGAGCTTCCCACCAGTCAGCGGCTGCTCCAACTAGTTGATGTGATGCAAAGAGAACCTTCTCCCTATCAGTGCACTGGACAATAGCAAGTTTCTTTTCAACGGACTTCAGCCAATCATCAGCTTCCATTGGGTCTGTGGCTTGTGCAAAGGTAGGCGGTCTGGTCCTCATGAACTCTCCCAAACGGTTGTGATGTGGCGGGGGTGGTGGCGGGGGCGGTATATGAGGCTGATTGTTGTTGCCAGCTTGCAGCTGTCCTATGGTCTGTATCATGGTCTGCATGAGCTGGTTCTGCATAGCTAACAATTGTTCAATATTGATAGCTCCATGAGCATGTCCCTGGTTGTTCCGAGGTACTTCGTTGCGCTCCTCCTCATCGTTGGCATCCCTCTGGTTACGAGTTCTCACCATCTGTTGGCGAAAGAAGAGTGGGGACAGAAGGATTTAGAATTTGGAAAGAAACGTCCCAACTATATGCATCAAGGTATGTGACACTAAATAATCCTTTATTAATATAGACCTATATTATGAGGATGTGGACAATTGCCGAAGCATTCCACAACTCTCTACTAAGCAAACAAGCACTCAAACAAGCACCAAACAGAATTGACAAAAATCCTAAAAGAAGTAACACAACTCAAGGTCACACAAGTATGTCTACGTCGCTCTTATTTAACTAATGGGGTGTGCCTATCCTTGAGTCGTGGCATAGGTCGAGGACTACTCGTCGTTGAGCGGGAACTCATCTGGGTCCTCGTCGTCGTCGTCGGGGTCCTCGGGGTTCTGTGGTGGTGAGGCAGCAGGCGGTGGTGGTGCGGTAGACGCCACACTGGAAGGCTCCTCGTCAGAGGACTCCTCAGAAGACGACTCACGCTGACCGTTGCGACGGTCTGGAGAGTCTGGGGTCCACGTCGGGGTGTCGGACGTGTAGTCGTCTGGGTCCTCGTCGGTGATCCGACGATACCTCCTGATTATCGCCTCGTGGCGCTGGCTGAGGTCACGTCCATCCTGAATCTCCTGATGCGCCCTCTGAAGTCGGGCACTGAGCTGGGCCACGTCGTCAACAGTCTGACGAGACTGTGGGAGGTCCAGGGGTCCCTCCACGTGCCTGGAGACGAAGCGCGCAGTGCCACTGGGACGCTGCGGAATGAAGGCGTGCACCGTGTCCTCCAGACGGAAACGGCGGGCGTGGCTCCAAAAGGTGGCTGCTTCCCAGCTAGCATCCTGCTCTGCAGATTGGCGGGAGCTCCTCCAAGCAGGACTGCTATGGGTCTTCAGCAACTCATCACCATAGTAGATATAGATCTTGCAGCTCCACTCCTTCCTGCCAGGGCGCTGCACTCCAGTGGTGTGGTAGGAGAGCGAGAGGCTGTGGTGACGGTAGCCAGCCTCACGGAGTAGGGCACGGAGACGGTGTCGCAGTTGTCCTGCGGCCCTGCCGTCAGAACGGATCACCACGGTGTGACGGGGGTCGACGGCCGGAGAGCGACTGGCCAACCTACGCGGGGGCACAAGTCCACCGGTCGACTTATGGGGGGTTGTCTTGGTGCGGGCCATCTACAGAAAACAAAAATACATTAGAGGAAAAGAAATAACAAAATACAAATCTGAAAATTTCAGCAGCTAAAACGGCGGAAAAAGAGCGGTGCAATGGTTCCAAAAGAACGAAAAATAAAGAGAAAAATACAGCAACCAACACAATGATTTTACCCACACATAACAGCAGCAAAACACACTTTTTCCGCGAAAATTTACGCAGCAAAACAGCAGCACTTAATATTGCTCACTTCTGAAAATTTTTATCAAAAACGCAACAGTGATCAATACTTTTTGCAGCTGAAAATAAGGGAAACAAAACAGCAGCAAAAATTTCGAAAATAGCAGATTAGAAGAGTGTTCCTAAGTGCTCTAGAGTGTCCATTCTACCTAGGCTTGCGTCCTCCGGTCAACGCGGCTCTGATACCAATTTGTGACACCCGGTTCCGAATATGAACCAAGCGTAACGCATATGTGTGCCCAGGAAGTTCATCACACATATACGGTTGCATCACAAACAATATACAGAATTTAACCACGTCTTAACTAATAAATAAGTACTTTATTACAATAATCCAATAGTTCATGAATGATGAAACTCTAAATAATTGCAGCGGAAAATAAACTAAACAGCACGACTCCAATCCACAGGCAATTGACGGCGGTACGCAACCTAGTACTCCACGTGATCCACAGTGTACTCCCAATTGTCTCCAGTAGCTGTTGGGGGGGATTGCAAGGGTGAGTACATGTCGTACTCAGCAAGTGTGGAAAGTATGACATGTGGCTTATTCAAATGACGAATGTAATAATGGCTAAGTGCTGAAAAGTACAGTAAAACATTTGAAAAGCATTATACTATGTCTATGTGAAACGATCCCATCATATTAACAAAATATAACCATATCTAATTATTGCCAACATCACCATTATCCATGTCCAATTACCATAACTCAATTTCATATCCATGACCATAATCCATAAACCATAACCATTACCAAACCATAACCATAAACCAACCGTAACCATTACCAGACCATAACCATCCCAAATCCCAATTCCAACTCTAATCATGTAGGTCATCCAGGCGCTCATAACCGGGAGCACGGCTATCATGATAGTTTTTAAACACTCTGCAGAGGTTGTACCACTTTACCCACATGTTTGTGATTTCGTCACCTTTCGATGACTAAGAAACCTCCATTATGCCATCTCACACTTCCGTAGGTGTGTGGCCAAGAGATCGCAAAATAGCCTTTCAAAAGGGACTACTAGTATGTACGGGCCCACTAAGATTTCACCAGCAGGCTTGAATCTCCATTCTCCCACCCACGGGCCCCCTCGTGTGCCATGCGGATCCCAGGGCAGTCCTCCTCGACTCCCATTCCCCGCGCCATCCAATGGTCCATACAATACTAGCAGCGCTCCTAATTATTCAGCTACGCCGCACCCATACTTGGCCTTGTGGTGGCACTGTTGACCTGGCATATTCTCGCATGAACCGGTCCTTAGATCTAAGGCAAACAAACCACCATAACAACCAACCCATCCACATAACCATGCTTGCTTAGATCACCCATCATATTGACCAGTTCACATTGACCAGAATATCATTGATGCATAATTAAATGTGTAGTGTTGTTTGCCATCCCAATTAATTAAGCAGAGCAAAAGGTAAAAACCCTTCCCGACTCTCTACCATAAATTCCAGGTGACAAGGGTGGTCAAACAAAACTAGTAAATTTCCTACCATAGGATTCCAATCAGTTTGACACAAGCATGCAAGTTTGCAAACAAAACATTTATTTTAAAACAGGATCAATATGCTTCAAGGACACTTGCCTTGCTCCGGCGGATGGGGTTGCTCAAGCGCTTCAAGGTCTTGGTTTTGAAAATCCTCGTATGCGGCCTCTTGAGCACGATCCTCTACGCGTGATCATACATACAAGAAAACATATACAATCAACATGATGCACACAAAATAATCAACATGCAATGACATGTATGCATGCACAATTCAATAATTAATTTACTACAGTTGTTTATTAATTAGATGCGAGTAGTTCATACGTGTTCATATGAGTTTACGGGGTTTTATGGTGGATTAATGCTGCTGAAAATAAAATTATGGTGCAACTAAAATCAATTTACGCCTATTAGATTCAATATGATCGCTAAAATTCGCATCGGAAACATGGCCTACCGTAGATGCGATGGCTTCGATGATCGCGGGATGGGGACAATACGTAGACGAAGTAGATGCGTCCTCCGGCGGCACAATGACGGCGGCGCGATGTCGACGTCGATCTCCGGCGAACGGTGGGGCCCTCCTCTTTTTCTTCCTCTTCTTCCCCTTCTTTTCCTCCTTTTTCTTCCCTGGGCGCAGCTCTCTGGACTCCCTGGTATTTTCCCGGCGGCTAGGTTCTTCCTGGAGCGCTTCTGGCGTCGGTGTCGTGGGGCTTCGGTTCCTATTTATAGGGGCGGCGGAACGGTACCGACTCGGTACGGGGGCGGTCGCGGGATTCGCGGCATTGGAGGCGGGGCGCGTTACGGGATCGGGGGGCGTCAGGGCCAGCGGGGAGGCCGAGCCGGGCGCGTACGATGGCGGGGCCTAGTGCGGGACTCGGGGCGGCCGAGGCGGGTCGCGCGCGGAATCGCGGGCGCGGGCGCGCGTCGGCGTCGGAGCGCGTGGCCAGCGGGGCTGGCGCGAGGCCGCTCGGTCGGCTGGGCCGCTTGGCCTGGCCGCCAGGTTGGCCTTTTTTTTCTTTTTCTTTTTTTTCTTTTTTTTCTTCTTCTTTTTTATTTAGTATTATTATTATTTTATTTATCTTATTTATTATTATTATTTTTTATACTTTCTTTTATTATATAATTTATTATATATATTTATATATATATATATTATTATTTATACTATATGTATATTATTTATTATTTATTATTATAATATATATTATTAATTTTAATATTTATTTATTCTTATATATTGTTATATATTATTTATATATATATTTATATATATTTTTATTATTATTTTTATACTTATTCCCTATTACAAGTTTTAGGCTATAATTCTATTTCTTCTTTTGCTACATACATTTGTATATATATGTTTTGTTATTTTTCTTTTATTCTACTAGTGTTTAATGCATGACCATGTATGCAATGCATGATGCGAAAATTTAGGGTGTTACACCACCGCTGGCTCAGACGTCGACGCGTTAGTCACTTCTGGCTCAACGACCGGAGCTTCAAGCGTTTCCGGCTCAGTCGCTGGACCTTCAACAACTTCTGGCCCAACGGTCGGAGCTTCAACCATCTCCGGCTCGATGGCCGGGACTTCAATTGGCTCTGGCTCAGGAGCCAGGGCTTCTACAACTTCCGGTTCGAAGGTCGGAGCTTCTGACATCTCCGGCTTCGGTACTGGAGCATCAGCCTCTGACACCGTTGCCAGAGGTACATCTTCAACTTCTCCCCCGTGATCCAGCGCTACCACGGGAGCTTTAGGCGTCTCTTCTGGATCCAAGACCACGACAGCTAGCGTCGGAGCTGCCATGACCTCGACCACCACTGGAGGAGGAGGCTTGGTGGTCAAAGCTGGAGCTTCAGCCTACGCAGCCACAGTCGCTGCAACAGATGCCGAAGTCCCTGACCCTTTTCTCGACACCCTGGAAATAAAGGGATGAGAAGATTAAAGACATAACAAAAACAAGATTATCATTTTAAGGCAAGTACACAATGCTTACCTAGGGATGCTACCGCCCCAGTCACCTCAGAACCTCTTCTTTTGAGGCCCGGAGCCAGAGCCCACCAAGTCTGGTGAGACAATGACTTCGGAACTCAGGTGAGGACCACTTGCGGTAGTCGGAGTCCTCTCGGCCGGAGCTTGTCTTGGTTGGGAAGAACTCCCAGGCCTGGAGCTCTTAGCCGGCACTAAGGCCGATGTTGATTGTCCGAAGCTATCACCTCTCGAAGACGCCTGCGCCGGAGAAGGTGCAACCGCAGAAGACCTCCCTCGTTGGGGATAAGGAGCCGCTGTAGAGGGAGCAGGCCTGACGGACCTCCCATCAGCATGCTTCAGCTTCCTCTTCCTGCTGGAGGGTTCGACTGACTCTTTGATCTTGCCCTTGCCCTTGCCAATGTCTTCAACCCTCTGGCTCGAGGATGAGGCAGGCCTTCCTTCAGAAGCTCTGGGGATTACAACCCTGGAGGTCCGGCATTGTTCCACCTCACCAAGGACATCAAGCGCCGACATCTTCCTCCGGAGCTCTCTGCTGAACTCTGGCTCCATGTTCAAAGGAAGGAAATCAGCCTGTAGAACCAAGTCGTCGCCTTCGACGTTTATCCAATGCTGAAATTTCTTGAGATGAAGCTTCAGAGCTTCATCATCCAAATTGGATTTCAGAACGGTTTCAATCCGGTCATCATCCATCACAATGTTGAGAGCCCAAGCGAGTTTCTCCCTCATCCTCAGCGGAGCCCATCTATTGACCAGGAAATTGTAGAAGACAATCTGAGGGATCACTCCACCCTCCACGCATTCTCAGATCCTAGTCAGGACGGGGTTAAAGGCATCTGACAGCTCTCGAACTACACTCCAAGTGTCGGTATCAACGTTGGGAAGTCCTTGGGGCAGCTCCAACCTCTCATGCTCCTCCACTGCAATGATGACCCAGTCCTTCTTCTAGTCATCTCATTTGCCAGAAGGGAATTGACTTCAAGTACTTGAAGGGGCAATTCTTGCACTTCACGAAATAGTAGAAGCCAAGAAGCTCAGTCCCCTTATCGGTGGTGTGGACCGTGAAGAAGGTACAGAACAGCTTGATGCAGGGGGGAACGCCCACCCACATCTCGCAGAAGTGGATGAAGGTTGCCACTAGCAGAAGAGAATGGGGGCCAAGGTGATACAGCTGGAGACCGTAGAAGTCCAGCAGCATTAAGAGAAAGCTTGAAAAGGGTGGGATCAACCCCATCATGGCGTACGCAGAGAAGTACATCATGTTGCCATTATGCTCCTTCTTGAACGGGAGCTTGCCGGCGCGGATCAGGTGGCTGAAGGAGTCATTGGACCACCCCATATAGGTCCGGACCTTCATCAGATCATCCTTGCTCTTGAGGCGGCTCTTGGGAAGACCCAACTCTATCGCAGCAAAGTGGAGCAGAGGAAAGGATAGTTAGGCGGAGTTTGGGAGGGTCTGAGTGCAAGTTTGATCGAAAGCGTAAAGAGTCCTCAAACCACACATATTTTCCTTCTTAAGTAAGCCTCCACGACGCTTGGATGGAAACCACAATGAGAGCAGTGTCACATTTCAAAAATCTACATTGTCCATGATGAATGGGCCTGGGGCCACCCGACGAAGAGATCGAGGTTATTACCCCAGGCGAACTGTTGTCGTGATGGGCGGCGGGAAACCCAAAGGAGACACCCTGACAAGGCGCTCGGAACCGATACGGTTTTTGTATTGGGAACTGGAGACCTTCAATTGCATGAGATCTGCACTCAAAGATCTCATCTGCTGCATTCATAACAAGCCACGCGGCAATGGTTTAATTCCGACCATCGCCCCAGTAGCACATCAAAAGACCTTTTGAAGTCTAAGCGCGCAAATCAAGGATGGCCCCACCTCTAGTAGAGTAACTTAACCCAAAGGGTCTCTTCCAGAGGTGGACCTGGGGGCCACTGTTGGTACCCTGCGTAACGGGTACCCCACGATGCCGCAAGAAGTGCAAGAGAGTTCTATCTGTCAAAGTTGAAGGTCTCCTCAGACCCCACATGTCACACTACACCAGACCCGCACCCTTCATATGGGAAGCTCCAGGGTTGACACGTGCAATAGGGGAGCTCAAGTGCCAACACGTGTATAGCGGTTCCAGAGCTACCTCCCCACAAAGGGAAGCTTCGAAGCTGCCACGTGTGAAGCCTCTGGACCTTCATCACCAACGAATACATTGGCGGATCTCCTCCAGCGCGGACATTCAAGGGGCAGTTAAAGCGGCAGTTACAAGACCTGATTACGTGTCATTAATGTTGTATTAATAACACAAGATCAAAGCACTGCTAATAGAGGTAACGCATCCATTAAGGCATGTTATCAGGCTATTAACCATGCTTAATGCTCATAGACAGTGTATTAGGCTATTAAATACGCCAGGGCCACATGTCGGACCAAGCAAATGATGTAACAGTCAGTCCTTGGACTATAAAATGATTGAGCTGCACGACACGGAGACAGATCCAAGCTGAGCCATACACTACACATACTAGAGACACTCAATACAACAATACAAACCCTGTGGAGTAGGGTATTATGCTCAGGCGGCCCGAACCACGTAAACCTCTCGTGTCACTGTCTTGCTCCTGATCTTTGCGTGCCCCAACCGAAACAAGAACCTCCGTGGGATACTTTTGGCAGTACTGGGGGAAGTGTCATTGCTACACTTTGATAGACACCATTACAGTTGATGTGGACAACACACTGATTGCATTGATGTTGTATATTAATCTTCTTAGGTGATGTTGACAACTCATACGTCAGAAGTATATTGTACTGTACTCTTATTATATCACATAATTTGTAAAGACGTTAAAATCCACAACTTAAATAGAGAGTAATAGTGAGAAAATTCCAGTAGAAATACCTAAAAATAAACATAAAGATCATCATTCAAAAATTCCACATAATATAAAAGTACATAGCAGTAATACATAAATATATAACAATACTACCTACTCGTGCCTACCATGTTTACTGAGCCTAGGTGCCCGTCGATGCATAACCTGGTTCTCACCGGGGCTATAGTAAATAGGTGGACGAGTCTGCCTACAACCTGCAGGGGCAGGCGTGCTATATTGATCCTGCGTGGTACCCTCATCCTGAGAGGGTTGCGTCGGCGGTGGTGGAGCATATCTTCTATATGCGACCCATCTACAAAGTATGAGTCCCAATCGTGCTCATCAGCGGGTGATGCCTCTCGTACTTGGTCATGAATCCATAGTCACTCGAGGCCATACCTATAATATTTGAGTAAGTACAAATGAACAATACACTTAATGGAAATTAATGACATGTTATACCTTGATACCAAGCTGACGGTGCAGCGTTTGGAACTGCAGCGGGTGGAGGACAAGAGTAGGTCATGGACGGTCCAACGTAATCAAAATGCGAGGGATGAGAATACGACGTAGAGAGTCCTACAGTGACAAAATTTCTTGTATTAAATATGAATGTACGAAAAATATCATACCAAGAAAATGAAACATTATAAATATATAAAAAAAATATGTTTTCAATAGGGTGCAATGGTCAAAATGGTGGTGCTGAAGTCGAAGGACGTTGTGGAGGAGGTCCAGCATACCTGGGCTGCTGCACTGTGGTGCCCCGACGACAATATTGTGTTAAAGAAAAACTTTTCAGCGCATTTTTGATCATACGGTTCACCTTCTTAAGGGTTTGAACCATGTCGGTGTAACACCCTAAATTTTCGCATCATGCATTGCATACATGATCATGCATTAAACACTAGTAGAATAAAAGAAAAATAATAAAACATGCATATACAAATGTATGTAGCAAAAGAAGAAATAGAAAATAATAATTATAGCCTAAAACTTGTAATAGGGAATAAGTATAAAAATAATAATAAAAATATATATAAATATATATATAAATAATATATATAACAATATATAAAAATAGAAAAAAATATTAATAATATATGTTATAAAAATAATAAATAATAAATAATAAATATATAATACTAATAATATATATAAAAAATATATATATAATAAATTATATAATAAAAGAAAAGTAAAAAAAAGAAAAAGAAAAAAAAACAAAACAAAAAAAAAGAAAAAGGGCCAACCCAGCGGCCAGGCCAGCGGCCCAGCCGACCGAGCGCCCCGCGCCAAGGCCGTGCCCCGCAGCCGACCGGCCGCCAGCGCGCGAGCGAGCGCCCCCCCCCCCCCCCCCCCCCCGCTGGGCCCCGCTCCGCGCCAGCCCCGCTGGCCCCGACGCCCGCCCGTCGTACGCTTCCGCCAGCGCGCCCGCGCCCGATGCGACCGACGCGACCGGTCCAACCCCGACGCGCGATCCCGCCCGATCCCGATATTCCCGTCGTGTCCCCAGCGCTCCGGTACCGAGTCGGTACCGAGCAGATCTCCAGCGTCCCACGCGCCTATAAATACGACGGTAACCTCGTAGCGTTTTTCCCAACCGCCAGACGCCGCCGCCTTCGACGAAAAACCGCCGGGAAAAGCACCAGGGACCAGAAAGCTGCGCCCAGGGAAGAAAAAAAGAGAAAAAGAAGGGGAAGAAGAGGAAGAAAAAGAGGAGGGCGCCACCGTTCGCCGGAGATCGTCGTCGACATCGCGTCGCCGTCGTCGTGCCGCCAGAGGACGCATCTACTTCGTCTACGCATTGTCCCCATCCCGCGATCGTCGAAGCCATCACATCTACGGTAGGCCATGTTCCCGATGCGAATTTTAGCAACCATATTGAACCTAATAGGCGTACATTGATCGTAGTTGTGTCATAATTTTATTTTCAGCAGCATTAATCCACCCTAAAACCCCCGTAAACTCATATGAACACGTATGAACTACTCGCATCTAATTAATAAACAACCGTAGTTAATTAATTATTGAATTGTGCATGCATACATATCATTGCATGTTGATTAATTTGTGTGCATTATGTTGATTGTATATGTTCTCTTGTATGTATGATCACGCGTAGAGGAACGCGCTCAAGAGGCCGCATACGAGGATTTCCAAAATCAAGACTTTGAAGCGCTTGAGCAACCCCATCCACCGGAGCAAGGCAAGTGTCCTTGAAGCATATTGATCCTGTTTTAAATTAAATATTTTGTTTGCGAACTTGCATGCTTGTGTCAAATTGATGGGAATCCTATGATAGGAAGTTTACTAGTTTTGTTTGACCACCCTTGTCACCTGGAATTTATGGTAGAGAGTTGGGAAGGGTTTTTACCTTTTTGCTTCGCTTAATTAATTGGGATGGCAAACAACACTACGCACTTAATTATGCATCAATGATATTCTGGTTAATGTGAACTGGTCAATACGATGGGTGATCTAAGCAAGCCTGGTATGTGGATGGGTTGGATGTTATGGTGGTTTGCTTGCCTTAGATCTAAGGACCGGTTCATGCGAGAATATGCCAGGTCAACAGTGCCACCACAAGGCCAAGTATGGGTGCGGCGTAGCTGAATAATTAGGAGCGCTGCTAGTATTGTATGGACCATTGGATGGCGCAGGGAATGGGAGTCGAGGAGGACTGCCCTGGGATCCGCATGGCACACGAGGGGGCCCGTGGGTGGGAGAATGGAGATTCAAGCCTGCCGGTGAAACCTTAGTGGGCCTGTACATACTAGTAGTCCCTTTTGAAAGGCTATTTTGTGATCTCTTGGCCACACACCTACGGAAGTGTGAGATGGCATAATGGAGGTTTCTTAGTCATCGAAAGGTGATAAAATCACAAACATGTGGGTAAAGTGGTACAACCTCTGTAGAGTGTTAAAAACTATCATGATAGCCGTGCTCCCGGTTATGAGCGCCTGGATGACCTACATGATTAGAGTTGGAAATTGGGGTTTGGGATGGTTATGGTTGGTTTATGGTTATGGGTTGGTAATGATTATGGTCTGGTAATGGTTATGGTTGGTTTATGGTTATGGGTTGGTAATGGTTATGGTTTATGGATTATGGTCATGGATATACATTTGAGTTATGGTAATTGGACATGGATAATGGTGATGTTGGCAATAATTGGATATGGTTTATATTTTGTTAATATGATGGTTATGATGGGATTATTTCACATAGACATAGTATAATGCTTTTCAAATGTTTTACTGTACTTTTCAGCACTTAGCCATTATTACATTCGTCATTTGAATTAGCCACATGTCATACTTTCCACGCTTGCTGAGTACGACATGTACTCACCCTTGCAATCCCCCCAACAGCTACTGGAGACAATTGGGAGTACCCTGAGGATCACGTGGAGTACTAGGTTGCGTACCGCCGTCAATTGCCTGTGGATTGGAGTCGTGTTGTTTAGTTTATTTTCCGCTGCAATTATTTAGAGTTTTATTATTCGTGAACTATTGGATTATTGTAATAAAGTACTTATTTATTAGTTAAGACGTGGTTAAATTCTGTATATCGTTTGTGATGCAACCGTATATGTGTGATGAACTTCCTGGGCACACATATGCGTTACGCTTGGTTCATATTCAGAACCGGGTGTCACAAATTGGTATCAGAGCCGCGTTGACCGTAGGACGCAAGCCTAGGTAGAATGGACACTCTAGAGCACATAGGAACACTCTTCTAATCTGCTATTTTCGAAAATTTTTGCTGCTGTTTTGTTCCTTTATTTTCAGCCGCAAAAAGTACTGATCGCTGCTGCGTTTTTGATAAAAAAAATTTCAGAAGTGAGCAATATTAAGTGCTGCTGTTTTGCTGCGTAAATTTTCGCGTAAAAAGTATGTTTTGCCGCTGTTATGTGTGGGTAAAATTATTGTGTTGGTTGCTGTATTTTTTCTCTTTATTTTTCGTTCTTTTGGAACCGCTGCACCGCTCTTTTTCCGCTGTTTTAGCTGCTGAAATTTTTAGATTTGTATTTGGTTATTTCCTTTTTTTCCTCTAATGTATTCTTGTTTTCTGTAGATGGCCCGCACCAAGACAACCCCCCGTAAGTCGACCGGTGGACTTGTGCCCCCGCGTAGGTTGGCCAGTCGCTCTCCGGCCGTCGACCCCCGTCACCCCGTGGTGATCCGTTCTGACAGCAGAGCTGAAGGCAACTGCGTCACCGTCTCCGTGCCCTACTCTGCGAGGCTGGCTACCGTCACCACAGCCTCTCGCTCTCCTACCACACCACTGGAGTGCAGCGCCCCGACAGGAAGGAGTGGAGCTGCAAGATCTATATCTACTATGGTGATGAGTTGGTGAAGACCCACAGCAGTCCTGCTTGGAGGAGCTCCCGCCGATCTGCGGAGCAGGATGCTAGCTGGGAAGCAGCCACCTTTTGGAGCCACGCCCGCCGTTTCCGTCTGGAGGACACAGTGCACGCCTTCGTTCCGCAGCGTCCCAGTGGCACTGCGCGCTTCGTCTCCAGGCACGTGGAGGGACCACTGGACCTCCCGCAGTCTCGTCAGACTGTTGACGACGTGGCCCAGCTCAGTGCCCGACTTCAGAGGGCGCAGCAGGAGATTCAGGATGGACGTGACCTCGCCCAGCGCCATGAGGCGATAATCAGGAGGTATCGTCGGATCACCGACGAGGACCCGGACGACTACGCGTCCGACACCCCGACGTGGACCCCAGACTCTCCAGACCATCGCAACGGCCAGTGTGAGTCATCTTCTGAGGAGTCCTCTGACGAGGAGCCTTCCAGTGTGGCGTCTACCGCACCACTGCCGCCTGCTGCCTCACCACCCCAGGACCCACAGGACCCCGAGGACCCCAACGACGACGACGACGACGAGGACCCGGATGAGCTCCCGCTCGATGACGAGTAGCCCTCGACCTATGCCACGACTCAAGGATAGGCACCCCCCATTAGTTAAATAAGAGCGACGTAGACGTACTTGTGTGACCTTGAGTTGTGTTACTTCTTTTAGGATTTTTGTCAATTTTGTTTGGTGCTTGTTTGAGTGCTTGTGTGCTTAGTAGAGAGTTGTGGGATGGTTCGGCAATTGTCCACATCCTCATAATATAGGTCTATATTAATAAAGGATTATTTAGTGTCACATACCTTGATGCATATAGTTGGGACGTTTCTTTCCAAATTCTAAATCCTTCTGTCCCCACCCTTCTTTCGCCAATAGATAGTGAGAACTCGTAACCAGAGGGATGCCAATGATGAGGAGGAGCGCAATGAAGTACCTCAGAACAACCAAGGACATGCTCATGGAGCTATCAATATTGAACAACTGTTAGCTATGCAGAACCAGCTCATGCAGACCATGATACAGACCATGGGACAGCTGCAAGCTGGCAACAACAATCAGCCCCACCTGCCTCCACCGCCACCCCCGCCACATCACAACTGTTTGGGAGAGTTCATGAGGACCAGACCGCCTACCTTTGCACAAGCCACAGACCTAATGGAAGCTGATGATTGGCTGAAGTCCGTTGAGAAGAAACTTGCTATTGTCCAGTGCACTGATAGGGAGAAGGTTCTCCTTGCATCACATCAACTAGTTGGAGCAGCCGCTGACTGGTGGGAAGCTCTTTGCAATGCTCATAATAATCAGGAGGCAATCACATGGGATGAGTTCAAGCAGAGTTTCCGTTCCCACTATGTACCTGAAGGAGTTATGATACTGAGAAGACAAGATTTTGAAAATCTCAGGCAAGGAAGGATGAGCGTGAGTGAGTATCTCAACAAATTCACTCAATTATCAAGATATGCTCCAGAAGACATCAAAACTGATAGTAGGAAGTAGTATCTGTTTATGAGGGGTCTCAACAATGAAATTCAAGTCCAGTTACTCAATACTGATTATCCGAACTTCTAAAAGCTTGTTGACAAGTCTATTGTGGTTGAGAGATTCGTGAGATGGAGCAGGACAATAAGAGGAAGATGCCACATCATGGACCGCAACAAGGAAGCAATGTTCGCCCCCGCTATGCACCACCTACTGCACCACACTACAACCCATCTGCTCCTGCATACCGCACTGCTTATCCACCCCGCCCAAATCAGCCACCGCAGCAACGCCCCGCCATGCAAGCGCCTCGCTATCCTGTGCCACCTGCGCCGCGTCCTAACATGGCGGCAAATGCTCAAAACCAGTTGCGCCCAAACTTCCCTAATGCTACGGGTGGTAAGACATGCTATGTGTGTGGAGAACCCGGAAACTTCGCAAGCCAATGCCCCAGGAGAAACAATGGATCTATGCACAATGCACCAAGGCCAAATCATCCGCGACCAAATGGAGGAGCACCACAAGGCAACCGTGGACAGCAGAATTTTGCTCGTGGCAATGTGAATCATGTCTCTACTGAGGAAGCCCAGCAAGCTGATGACATCGTGATTGGTATGTTTCTCGCCAACTCCAACCCCGCGACTATTTTATTTGATTCGGGAGCATCTCATTCATTCATCTCGTCAAAGTATGTTGCCAAATACAATTTGCCTATATCTCATATGAAGCAAACTATGCTAGTAAGTTCTCCTGGCGGAGAGATGAGGACAAATATAGTATGTCCGAAAGTAAGCATTAAAATAAGGGGGGTAGACTTTCTCGCAAACCTCATAGTATTGGACTCCCAAGGAATAGACATAATACTTGGAATGGACTGGCTGAGCAAGTATAATGGAGTCATTCAATGTGCCGAGAGGATTGTGCAGTTGACAAGTGAACATGGTACACGCATCGAAGTTGTGGCAGCCCAACCTGCAAGAGGGAAAGCGATGCTGAATCACGTGGAAGAAGTGACATTGGAAAGCATTCCGATCATTTGCGAGTACCCGGACGTGTTTCCAGATGAGTTGCCAGGTATGCCACCTAATCGTGACATATAATTCGCTATTGAGTTGATACCCGGAACTGCACCTATAGCTAAGAGGCTGTATAGGATGCCTCCTAAGGAATTAGCAGAGCTCAAGAAGCAAATTCAAGAGCAGCTAGAGAAGGGTTTTATACGCCCAAGTTCATCCCCGTGGGGAGCCCCAGTGCTCTTCGTAGATAAGAAGGATGGAACCCAGAGGATGTGTGTGGACTATAGGTCTCTCAACGAAGTGACAATTAAGAACAAGTACTCACTGCCCCGTATAGAGGATTTGTTCGACCAAATGAAGGGTGCTTGTATATTCTCCAACATTGACTTGCGGTCAGGATACTTCCAAATGAAGATTAGACCATCAGATATACCCAAGACAGCATTTCAGACACGATATGGATCTTATGAGTACACCGTCATGTCATTTGGATTGACGAATGCGCCTGCGTACTTTATGTATCTCATGAATAAGGTCTTCATGGAATATTTGGATAAGTTCATTGTAGTGTTCATCGATGATATTATGATCTACTCGAAGGATGAGAAGGAACACGAGGAACACTTGAGGCTTACGCTGCAGAAATTGAGGGAGCATCAATTGTATGCCAAGTTCAGTAAATGTCAATTTTGGTTACGGGAAATTTCTTTCTTAGGCCATATTATCTCTGGAGGAGGAGTATCAGTTGACCCAGGGAAGGTGATAGATGTGCTTAAGTGGGAACCGCCACAGAATGTTAAGGAAATTAGGAGTTTCCTTGGAATGGCTGGATATTACCGTTGGTTTATCAAGGACTTTTCCAAGATAGCCAAGCCTATGACCGAATTACTCATGAAAGGGAAGGCATTCCAATGGACTCAAGCTTGTCAGGATAGCTTTGAGGAGTTAAAGAAAAGGTTGACAACCGCGCCGGTGTTAGTATTACCGGACGTGAGCAAGAGTTTTGATATATATTGTGATGCATCAAGACAAGGATTAGGATGTGTGCTCATGCAAGAAGGCCAAGTGGTAGCTTATGCATCGAGGCAACTAAAGAAACATGAGTTGAATTATCCTACGCATGACCTTGAACTCGCAGCCGTGGTACACGCCTTGAAGATATGGAGACACTATGTTTTTGGTCACCGATGTGAGATTTATACGGATCACAAGAGTCTCAAGTACATATTTACGCAAACGGATCTGAATCTGAGGCAACGCCGATGGTTGGAGCTCATCAAGGATTATGACGTGGGAATCAACTATCACCCGGGGAAGGCCAACGTAGTGGCCGATGCCTTGAGCTGAAAAGGAGTAAGTCATCAACTCACAGTTCAAGAACTGCCGTCCGAGTTATGCAAGGAGTTTGAACGGTTGAACCTTGGATTCGTAAATGAGATGGGAATGATGGAAGTCAACCCAACATTAGAGCAGGAAATACGGGAAGGACGGACAAAGGACAAGGAAATACAGGAAATCAAGGAAAGGACCCAAGAAGGAAAGGAATTCAGATTTGATGAGGACGAACAGGGTACCTTATGGCTTGGAAAGAGGATTGTGGTACCTAATGTCAGGCATATTCGTGAAACAATATTGAAGGAGGCACATGACTCGCCTTACTCAATTCATCCTGGCTGTACGAAGATGTACAAGGACTTAAAGACATGCTACTGGTGGGCCAGCATGAAAAAGGACATAGCCGAATATGTTGCACTTTGTGATGTGTGCCAACGAGTTAAAGCTGAACATCAAAAGCCAACCGGATTGTTACAACCATTAAAGGTCCCGGAATGGAAGTGGGAAGAGATTGGTATGGACTTTATAGTTGGATTACCGCGAACTCAGGCTGGCTATGATTCAATATGGGTTATTGTGGATCGATTGACAAAATCAGCTCACTTCATCCCTGTCAAGACCACATATACCACCGCGAAGCTAGCAGAATTGTATATGGAACATATTGTGTGTCGACATGGAGTACCGAAGAAGATAGTCTCGGATAGAGGTTCTCAATTTACCTCCAGATTTTGGCAGAAATTGCATGAAGCAATGGGAACAAGGTTGAACTTCAGTTCGGCGTATCACCCTCAAACAGATGGACAAACCGAGAGGACCAACCAAATTTTGGAAGACATGTTAAGAGCTTGTGCATTAAAGCATGGGAAAGGTTGGGATAAAAGTTTGCCGTATGCTGAATTCTCGTACAACAATAGTTACCAAGCAAGTTTGAAAATGTCACCCTATGAAGCATTATACGGAAGGAAATGTAGGACTCCCTTGTTTTGGAATGAAACCGGAGAGAATCAAGTGTTTGGTCCCGACGTGTTACAAGAAGCTGAAAGGCAAGTCCAAATAATACGGGAAAACTTAAAGGCTGCCCAGTCTCGACAGAAAGGTTATGCTGATAATAGGCGAAGGAGTTTGACTTTTGAAGTTGGAGATTTTGTATACCTCAAAGTGTCACCTATCAGAGGTCAGCGACGGTTTAACGTCAAAGGAAAACTGGCACCACGTTACATCGGACCATTCAAGATTCTGGACAAGCGAGGAGAGGTAGCTTATCGACTTGAGCTGCCGATGTATCTCTCCGATGTACACAACGTGTTTCACGTCTCTCAACTCAAGAAGTGTCTCAGGGTACCAGAAGAACAAGTGCCGATGGACGAGTTAGAACTTCAAGAGGATTTGTCCTATGTCGAACAACCTATCAAGATTTTGGATATGAAGGAAAGGGTCACGAGAAATAAGAGGATCCGTTGGTGCAAAGTGCAATGGAAACACCATACAGAAGCCGAAGCTATATGGGAACGTGAAGAAGACCTGAAGGCAGAATTCCCTCATCTTTTCTCCACGCTATCGAATCTCGAGGGCGAGATTCACTTTAAGGGGGGTAGGTTTGTAACACCCTAAATTTTCGCATCATGCATTGCATACATGATCATGCATTAAACACTAGTAGAATAAAAGAAAAATAATAAAACATGCATATACAAATGTATGTAGCAAAAGAAGAAATAGAAAATAATAATTATAGCCTAAAACTTGTAATAGGGAATAAGTATAAAAATAATAATAAATATATATATAAATATATATATAAATAATATATATAACAATATATAAAAATAGAAAAAAATATTAATAATATATGTTATAAAAATAATAAATAATAAATAATAAATATATAATATTAATAATATATATAAAAAATATATATAATAAATTATATAATAAAAGAAAAGTAAAAAAAGAAAAAGAAAAAAACAAAAAAAAGAAAAAGGGCCAACCCGGCGGCCAGGCCAGCGGCCCAGCCGACCGAGCGCCCCGCGCCAAGGCCGCACCCCGCAGCCGACCGGCCGCCCGTGCGCGAGCGAGCGCGCGCCCCCCCGCTGGGCCCCGCTCCGCGCCAGCCCCGCTGGCCCAGACGCCCGCCCGTCGTACGCTTCCGCCAGCGCGCCCGCGCCCGATGCGACCGTCGCGACCGGTCCAACCCCGACGCGCGATCCCGCCCGATCCCGATATTCCCGCCGTGTCCCCAGCGCTCCCGTACCGAGTCGGCGCCGAGCCGATCTCCAGCGTCCCACGCGCCTATAAATACGACGGTAACCTCGTAGCGTTTTTCCCAGTCGCCAGACGCCGCCGCCTTCGACGAAAAACCACCGGGAAAAGCACCAGGGACCAGAAAGCCGCGCCCAGGGAAGAAAAAAAGAGAAAAAGAAGGGGAAGAAGAGGAAGAAAAAGAGGAGGGCGCCACCATTCGCCGGAGATCGTCGTCGACATCGCGTCGCCGTCGTCGTGCCGCCGGAGGACGCATCTACTTCGTCTACGCATTGTCCCCATCCCGCGATCGTTGAAGCCATCGCATCTACGGTAGGCCATGTTCCCGATGCGAATTTTAGCAACCATATTGAACCTAATAGGCGTAACTTGATCGTAGTTGTGTCATAATTTTATTTTCAGCAGCATTAATCCACCCTAAAACCCCCGTAAACTCATATGAACACGTATGAACTACTCGCATCTAATTAATAAACAACCGTAGTTAATTAATTATTGAATTGTGCATGCATACATGTCATTGCATGTTGATTAATTTGTGTGCATTATGTTGATTGTATATGTTCTCTTGTATGTATGATCACGCGTAGAGGAACGCGTTCAAGAGGCCGCATACGAGGATTTCCAAAATCAAGACTTTGAAGCGCTTGAGCAACCCCATCCGCCGGAGCAAGGCAAGTGTCCTTGAAGCATATTGATCCTGTTTTAAATTAAATATTTTGTTTGCGAACTTGCATGCTTGTGTCAAATTGATGTGAATCCTATGATAGGAAGTTTACTAGTTTTGTTTGACCACCCTTGTCACCTGGAATTTATGGTAGAGAGTCGGGAAGGGTTTTTACCTTTTTGCTTCGCTTAATTAATTGGGATGGCAAATAACACTACACACTTAATTATGCATCAATGATATTCTGGTTAATGTGAACTGGTCAATACGATGGGTGATCTAAGCAAGCCTGGTATGTGGATGGGTTGGATGTTATGGTGGTTTGCTTGCCTTAGATCTAAGGACCGGTTCATGCGAGAATATGCCAGGTCAACAGTGCCACCACAAGGCCAAGTATGGGTGCGGCGTAGCTGAATAATTAGGAGCGCTGCTAGTATTGTATGGACCATTGGATGGCGCGGGGAATGGGAGTCGAGGAGGACTGCCCTGGGATCCGCATGGCACACGAGGGGGCCCGTGGGTGGGAGAATGGAGATTCAAGCCTGCCGGTGAAACCTTAGTGGGCCCGTACATACTAGTAGTCCCTTTTGAAAGGCTATTTTGTGATCTCTTGGCCACACACCTACGGAAGTGTGAGATGGCATAATGGAGGTTTCTTAGTCATCGAAAGGTGATAAAATCACAAACATGTGGGTAAAGTGGTACAACCTCTGCAGAATGTTAAAAACTATCATGATAGCCGTGCTCCCGGTTATGAGCGCCTGGATGACCTACATGATTAGAGTTGGAAATTGGGGTTTGGGATGGTTATGGTTGGTTTATGGTTATGGGTTGGTAATGGTTATGGTCTGGTAATGGTTATGGTTGGTTTATGGTTATGGGTTGGTAATGGTTATGGTTTATGGATTATGGTCATGGATATACATTTGAGTTATGGTAACTGGACATGGATAATGGTGATGTTGGCAATAATTGGATATGATTTATATTTTGTTAATATGATGGTTATGATGGGATTATTTCACATAGACATAGTATAATGCTTTTCAAATGTTTTACTGTACTTTTCAGCACTTAGCCATTATTACATTCGTCATTTGAATTAGCCACATGTCATACTTTCCACGCTTGCTGAGTACGACATGTACTCACCCTTGCAATCCCCCGCCCCCAACAGCTACTGGAGACAATTGGGAGTACCCTGAGGATCACGTGGAGTACTAGGTTGCGTACCGCCGTCAATTGCCTGTGGATTGGAGTCGTGTTGTTTAGTTTATTTTCCGCTGCAATTATTTAGAGTTTTATTATTCGTGAACTATTGGATTATTGTAATAAAGTACTTATTTATTAGTTAAGACGTGGTTAAATTCTGTATATCGTTTGTGATGCAACCGTATATGTGTGATGAACTTCCTGGGCACACATATGCGTTACGCTTGGTTCATATTCAGAACCGGGTGTCACAGTCAGTCAGGGTCACGTGCACGCCCCTCTCGACTCTAACTAACACTGTAGAAGACTCGTAATCTGCATGTTGCAAGACGTCATACTAGAAAAACAAATAACATATTATTCAATAATGGATTCATAAGTCAAATAATATGATGCATAATATGAAATTCTTTGTTACTGCTATGAAGGTGGCACGGTCTCGATGGATCGGATACGTGTCCCACGTAGAAGGAATGTGTGGCTCTGGTTCATGAGGTGCATATGTGACTCTGGTACGTGTACGAGGAACATACCACTGTAGGTACTCGCATACGCCTCAATCGTGAACAACGGTGTCTCATAAATTGTGTTCTCCGGAGCCTCTGTCCACTGCTGCACCCATGCCACCATACGAGGCATGTAAACCGTGTTGGCA
This sequence comes from Tuctoria greenei, assembly GCA_036927565.1. Taxonomy (NCBI): domain Eukaryota; kingdom Viridiplantae; phylum Streptophyta; class Magnoliopsida; order Poales; family Poaceae; genus Tuctoria; species Tuctoria greenei. The sequence goes on along the minus strand of JAYESD010000008.1, from coordinate 168,619,362 downwards.
TGACCCTTACGTGAGTATCTGCTTGCGGCATACAAATCATAAACAAATAGTTGTATAGTATTTTGTATTATGTAAAAATGTATTGACTCGTGAAATTCCTTATGATCTGGTAGACCTCTAAGCACAGGGACCGGCTGCTGTCGACCAAACTGACGCATCACATGGTGTGTTGAGTACTCCTCCATGTAGACGTCAAACACGAGACTTTTGCGTGTCCACCAGTAGTCTGCGTCTCGCGAGCACAACGACGACAACCCACGTGGGGCACAGTGTACAAAGCTTCAAGGGAGTAAGGCTGTCAAATGACATATTCGTCGCCGCATAGGCGATCAAAGTTAGTGACTGTGAGACCTATGTGTGCTGAATACATTGGCTTGTAAGTGAATACACTTGGCTTTGATGATAAAAGTTTCGAATATCACCAAAACACCTTTTTATCAAGGTCCGACTCTAGCTCTAAGCTACAGCAAGGTCCGAAGGTAGGTCCGGCTTGGTTTGGGTAGCTCCGGTTACGTTCGATGCTAGGTCCGACTAGCTTTGGTCAGCTCCGGTGAGATTTATCTTTAGCTCCGGCATGTCTTTGTTAGCTCCGGCATGCCTTTGATAGCTCCGGTATATATTTGATAGCTCCGGCATGCTTTTGCTAAGCTCCGACGTACTTTGTCTAGCTCCAGCTTTGGGTTGACTAGTTTTGCTAGTTTTGTAAGCTCCGGCGGGAGCTTAGTTGTACTAGTTTTGGTAAGCTCCGGTGCTAGGTTCTACTAGCTTTTGTTAGCTCCAGCTCAAAGTCCGGTTTGCTCTGGCAAGGTCCGGAACTTGACCGCGGTGTTTCTGCTTATCATTTGCAATGTTTCGTACTTGCTTTACATTGTTGGAAAGATTTCTTAGTATTCATTTGCTAAGTTTTTGGTGCGTTTTGGTTGATATGGATGATATCGTGTTACTATGGTTTTGCAACATGCTTATGTGAGGTTCTCACGTAAGGTGTTGTGTTCGGAACTAACTTGAGTCAAGTTGAGGACTTGGGCTCGTATGGATTAGTTGTTTATTCATGTGCAGGTGTTGCTTGAGTTCAAGACATGGCTGGTGACGGGATCCATTGGACTAGTCTCAGGGAGGAGATGAGGTTCCAACTACCAAGTTCGGGAGGAATTGTGGTTGATCTGATCAGGAGGTTGCGCAGCATGTTTGGATCAAGAACAATGCATATGAAGGTATCATGGACGTCATTGGAAAATATTTGCACGTGTGCAAGGAGTGCATGGACGTGGCTACATGGTTCCGAGACATGATGAAGAGATGTGGACGTAAAGAATTTGTCGGAAAGGTCCAACCGACTAGGTTATGGACTCAGGCTGCGGCTGAGTCGGGTTTGACTCAAATATGGAAAGATTTGAGTTGGTTATGATAGGATTTCGTGTGGGTCACGAATTTGAGTTTTTTAGGAATGTGGGATACGTTCCTATGGTGTTTGGAAGTCTTAATATTGCTTCTATCTGCGTATAGAAGAATCTTGAGCAGTTATGGAAAGTTACAGTTCATGATCTGAGTAGGATTGGAGTCCTAGTTGATATTGGGTTGGACTAAGGGCTGGTTATATAAGCAAGGGAGCCCAGAGCTCGTGGTGCATGACTTTGGGGTTGTTCCTCTTGTGTTTTATTGAATGAAATTCATAGTTTGAAGGAACTTTTGTTCCTTGTTCGTCCGACTTGTTCTAGACAAGTTTTACTCGTCGAGTTTCTGGACAGCACTACCTTTGGTCGGTGGTTTTATCATAACTCGAGTTTTACTGATCCAATTGACATGATTCTTTTTGGGTTGTCTTCACAACTTGATTTTCTATCATCTATCAAAATTTCACGGTCATTGGATTTGTGGTATATGATATACACGAGTTTCATTGCAGCATTCCAGAAATGTTTTTTTTCTCAGATAGGGCAGATTGACCATTGTTTGATCTTTCGATCATAACTTGAGTTTTTCTCGACGGATTTGAGTGATTCTTTTTGTGTTGTCTTCGTGACTTGATTCTCTCTGATATATATCACCTTTGTCATGGTTAAATACGTTTAGATTTGTCTCATACATGATTTATTTAACAGATCGTTTTTCTGCCGAAAGGGTTTGGGGTTTAATTGTTTCCGCTGCGTAAGATTTTTAAATCTACCATTCACCCCCCCTCTGGCAGCTTTTCACGTGCTCCTCGATCCTACAATTGGTATCAGAGCCACGGTGCTCTAATCTTTGTGATTTGCGCGTGTTTTTTGACTAATCATCATGGAAAAGTACACCGCCAAACTGTGTGTGTTTGCTGGTATTGATTTTCAGGTTTGGAAGGCACGCGTGGAGGCTTTTATCCAGGAACAAGGCTTTGCAATATGGGAGAAGGTATACAAGCCTTACGAAGTGCCATCAAACGATCAAGTTACAGCTACAAATCTGAGAGATGTCGACAACAACAATAAGGCTCGAAACTTGATCATACAAGGATTAACACAAAGCGACTTCGACTGTGTTGCACACCTCCGATCTGCATACGATGTGTGGAAAGCACTTTGTGACTATGACGAAGGATCCAACACGATCAAAGAGGTAAGGCAAGACATGTTCAAGAAAGAATACATGCGCTTCGAGATGCAACCCGGTGAGTCAATTGATGATCTCTTTGCTCGCTTTAATAAGATTCTCAGCAACTTGCGTAGTGTCAATGTTAATTTTTCAGATGCTGAAAATGCTAGGCAATTGCTAAGTGCATTAGATATGTCAATTTGGGAGATGAAAGTCACATCTATTTGTGAATCTACTGTCATGAGTACACTTACTTTAGATGTGCTATATTCCAAGCTAAAAACTCATGAAATTGATATAATATCACGTAAGAACCCCAACAAGTCTATTGCTTTTGTTTCTTAACGTGATATGCCTAGCTCCGGCCAATCTTCATCTTGTAGTACACTTGCTTTGTTGTCCTCTCTAGCCCTTGAACAGATTGAGGAGTTTCCAGAGGAGGAGCTAGCACTTCTCTCTACGAGGTTCTCAAAAGCATTGCAAAATGTGAGAACTAGAAGGAGAGGAAGCTCCGAACCTCAATGATGCTTCGAATGTGGTAAGACAGGACATTTCTGTTCAGATTGCCCTAACCTTTCAGGTCCTACTTCCCGGGATGAATAGAAAACAAGAACGAAACACTCCTCTGCAAAAGATACGAAGGAAAAGAAGGGTACCATAGGACGCAAGATTATTAACAGCTTCATCACCGCACCTCAAGAACTTAGTTCAAGTGATGTAGACTTTGAAAGTGATGAAGATGATGACGATATGGCCAACTTATGCTTCATGGCGGGCAAAACAAGATCAAGATCAAATCAGGAGGATGCAGAACACAACAGTGAAGACGATGAGGTATGTTCTACCTGCAATGAAATGTGTGATGCTATTTCTCGTGCAACTATTATCGTAAAGAAAAAGGACAAAAAGCTTAGGGATAATGCTGCTAAAATTAAATCACTAGAATCTGAAATTAAACATTTAAAAACTTTGATTCCTAGTGATGATGCATGTCCCTCATGTGACTTAATCTATGAACAATTGTCCACATTAAGAAGTGCACACTCCTCCACTCTAGATAGACTTGATGAAGAAATTGAAAAGAACAGAGAGCTTGCTGCACTTAATGATAAAAACTTGAAAGATGCTAGCTGTTCTACAATTGATTTGCATTGTTCTACTTGTGATGATCTTGATAAGAAACTACAGGATGCTATGAATGAAATTTCTATATTGAACAATGCTTTACGTTCTCATGAAGTTAAATTTTGTTCCAATTGCAAACTAAAAGGAAAAACTTCATGTGAAAATTGCCTTGATCTGTCCAACAAACTTGATGACATGCATAGGACATTAGATCGGTTTTGTAATGGGAATAAGAACCTAAACTTACTGCTGAATTCTTCCAAGTCTTGCAATGATAAAACTGGTTTAGGTTTTGATTCTCATGCTCATGCTAAGGCACATCCACCTAAAATTGTAAAGTTATTAGGAAGTGGTTTGATTCAAACAATTCCTAAACAAAAAGGAGTGGTTTTCAAATCTGCAGGAGTGTTGCCTCATTCGGTTTCAAATAAAAATATTGCTTGCTCATCTAGACATGAACACAAAGTTAAATTTCATTGTACCTTCTGTGGTAGATATGGTCATGTCATAGATTTTTGTTATAGACTAGCTAAACAACAGAAAAGGGAAAGAATGGTTGCTAGATCTCATAACTTTCATGCAAAATTTGCTGCACACATTGAACCGAATGTACAACCTGCTGTTTTGAGTCAAAAACATTCAAAGTTTACCTCCGGACCATATGTTTTTCCTCCGGAGCTACTGATTTTTGTGCTACACAAGTTACACCTTATAGGTCAGTAGTCAAGAATAAAAAATCTCAAACTTTGACTCATAAACCTGCTGTTTTGTCTCAGCTTTCGCGTGTTTTTCCAGCTGCACTTCGCGTGACTCAGTACTGGATTCCTAAATGCCTTTTGACTAACCCCAGTATTGAGTCATCGACGTATTGTGCTTTTATGTAGATTACACGTTTGAGGAAGGAGAACATTTGGATTGTGGATTCAGGTTGCTCACGCCACATGACCGGTAACAAAGATTGGTTCTCCTCCCTCTCTTTTGTGTCACGTGTAGAGAATGTTACTTTTGCCGATAATTCTTCAACTCCTATAATTGCTAAGGGTTCGGTTAGATTAAATGATCACTACACCTTGAAGGATGTGGCACTTGTCAAAAATTTGAAATATGACTTGCTTTCTGTTGCACAATTGCTAGATGAAAATCTAGAAATTATTTTCAATAAAAACTGCTGCAAAGTTGTAGGTTCAAATAGTGAGCTTATTTTTAACATGTCTCGGTTTGGAAGAGTTTTTAAAGCTGATTTTGATATGTCTTCCTCTAAGCATAGGTGTCTAGTTGCTAATGATTCGAAGGACTTATATTTTTGGCAACGTAGACTTGGTCACGTAGGCTTTGATCACCTAACGCGTGTTAGTGCTCTTGATCGTATACGTGGGCTGCCTAAGCCTAAAGGGGACAAAGAAATTGTGTGCTCTTCTTGTAGACATGCTAAGATGGTTGCAGGTTCACATACTCCTATCACAATGATCATGACAACTGAACCATGTCAACTTTTGCATCTTGACACCGTAGGACCTTCACATGTTCAATCCTTCGGAGGTAAATGGTATGTTCTTGTTATCATTGATGATTATTCTAGATACTCTTGGGTTTACTTTATGGCGTCTAAGAATGAAGTTTTTAGTCACTTTAGAACTTTATTTCTTAGATTATCAATTGATCGCCCAGGATCATTAAAAGCAATTAGAAGTGATAATGGAACTGAATTTTAAAATCGATCTTTTGATCACTTTTGTGCTGAAAATAGAGTAGATCATCAATTCTCTTCACCATATGTACCTCAAGAAAACGGTGTTGTAGAGAGAAAGAACAGAACCTTAGTTGAGATGGCTAGGACTATGCTTGATGAATATCAAACTCCTAGGAAATTTTGGGCTGATGCGTTAGCAACCGCTTGTTATGTCTCAAATCGTGTTTTCTTGCGTGCTAAGCTAGGTAAAACACCATATGAGCTTCGGTTTGGACATAGGCCTAGTGTTACACACTTTCGGGTTTTTGGTTGCAAATGCTTTGTTAAGAAACATGGTAATCTTGATAAATTTGAACCTAGATCCATTGATGGCATGTTTCTTGGTTATCCATCTCATACTAGAGGCTACCGTGTGCTTTTACTTGACACTAACAAAATTGTGGAGATGTGTGAAGTGTCTTTTGATGAAGCTAGCCCAGGTACTAGCTCCGGTGTTGCAGGACCAGATCCGTATCCTCAGGGGGAGGGTATTTTTGAAGATGAAGAAGAGCCGGTGATACTGCTTGGTAGTTCCGAAGTTGACACGTGTCCAGCTCCGGACACTGATCAAGCTCCGGCTATCACCTATGCTGGTCCTGATCATCCACAAGTCACAAGCTCATCAATCTACGATGAACCTAATGAAGAAGAAGCTTGTGAGACATCTGTTCCCCTACGTTTTTACAAAGATCACCCCCCACAACAGATGATTGTAAGCTTGCACGAACGAGTCACACAGTCCAGGTTTTTCGATCCAAACTCCCATGCTCATTCTGCTTTTGTTGCTTCTTTTGAACCCAAAGAATATCACACACACTCACTAATGAATCTTGGATTATTGCCATGCAAGAAGAGTTAGAAAATTTTGAAAGAAATAATGTTTGGAAACTTGTACCTCCACCTCAAGATCACACTTTAATTGGAACTAAATGGGTATTTAAAAATAAACAAAGTGAGGATGGGGTTGTGGTTAGGAATAAGGCTAGGTTGGTTGCTCAAGGTTTCACTCAAGTTGAAGGTCTAGATTTTGATGAAACTTTTGCTCCTGTCGCTAGATTAGAAGCCATAAGAATTTTGTTGTCTTTTGCAGCATCTAAAGGTTTTAAGCTATATCAAATGGATGTTAAATGTGCTTTTCTTAATGGCTACATAGATGAGGAGGTTTATGTCAAACAACCACCGGTTTTTGAAAATCCAGATTTTCCTAATCATGTTTACAAAATGTCCAAATCCTTATACGGTCTCAAACAAGCCCCTAGAGCATGGTATGATAGGTTGAAAACATTCTTACTTGAAAAGGGGTTTACCATGGGCAAGGTTGATAAAACTCTTTTTGTGCTTAAGCATGGCAATGACTCATTATTCGTTCAAGTGTATGTGGATGATATTATCTTTGGTTGTGCTTCTCATGATCTTGTGTCCAAGTTTTCAGCAATGATGAGTTCCGAATTTGAAATGAGTATGATGGGTGAACTCACTTACTTTTTGGGGCTGCAAATCAAGCAAACCAAGGAGGGTACCTTTGTGCATCAAACGAAGTATACCAAAGACCTCCTAAGGCGCTTCAACATGGACAAAAGCAAGCCTCTTCAGACACCAATGGAAACAGCAACAACTCTTGAACTTGATGAAGATGGTGAATCCGTGGATCAAAAAGAATATAGAATTATGATCGGATCACTTTTGTACCTCACAGCATCAAGACCGGACATACAATTCAGCGTATGTCTTTGTGCACGGTTTCAAGCCTCCCCACGTGTTTCACGTCGTCAGGCCGTCAAAAGGATTTTCAGGTACTTACATAGAACTCTAGAATTTGGCATTTTTATTCCTTCTTCCTCAACCGTTACTTTGAATGTTTTTTGGATGCTGATTTTGGGGGTTGTAGGATTGATAGGAAAAGTACTTCTGGTGCTTGTCATTTTCATGGTAATTCTCTTGTTGCTTGGTCCTCTAGAAAACAAAATTCAGTTGCACAATCCACAGCCGAATCTGAATATGTAGCTGCTGCTAGTGCTTGCTCACAAATTCTTTGGATTGTTCAAACACTTAAGGACTATGGGGTTGATGTAGATAGTGTTCCACTGTTTTGTGATAACACTAGTGCCATTTGCATTGCTAAAAACCCCGTGCAACATTCTAGAACTAAGCACATTGACATTAGGTCTCACTTTCTTCGAGATAATGTTGAAAAAGGAAACATTGTGCTTCACCATGTAGATACCGAACAACAATTGGCTGACATTTTTACAAAACCTTTGGATTTCACTCGTTTTTGTTACATTCGTAGTGAAATAGGGGTTATGCATCCTCATGGCTTAAATCGAGGGGGGGGTTTGAAACTTGGGAAGTCTTTGTGTGAATCTAAAATTAAAATAATATGAGCATAGTATTTCATACATATATGACTCTGTGATTCCTTTTACATGCTGAAAGTTTTTGCCATGTCTAGTAATTGGAATAATTACTTACACTAAAACTGGTCATGGTCAAACTTTCTTGCTGTTTTGAACTTGTTACATGTTCACAAGTGCTTTTAATCATTAAGAATTAATCAAGTAATCAACTCACATGTTGAGTTTTTATGAACAAATATAAATTGAGAAAAGATCAAGAGAATATGCATGCATCGCACTTCTTCTTTTGAGATGGCTTATCATTGCACTTAGATATGAACTTGGAAGAAGTTGTGTATGACTAAAACCATGTCCTTAAGCTTCTGATTGTCAAATGACATAGGCTTGGCTTGGTTGGTTAGAATAAGGCAGATGCACATATAATCTCTTGTAAATATCATATGATCCAAATTTATTCTTTGAAAAATAATAAAATGCAACAACTAGTGTCATGTTTTCAGGTTTTGAAATAGTTAAGTTTGTGAGATCATGACTTGCTTAAACTGAAAATTATATATGATCTCTAGCATGGCTTACACTACTTTATGTATCTCATTGATGTGATAGTGTAAGTTACTTGATAGTATGACTTGGATGAGCTTTGTTTATATGTATATGTTATAATATGCTCATAACAACTAAAGGAGGAGAGATAATTTGTTTATATCTCATGACTTGCTGAATACATTGTCAAAGGGGGAGAGATAAGCATGAAGAGAGAGAGAATATGTGCATAAGGAGAGATAATAAAGGGGGAGAGATAATATGGGATAATTTTTCTTCTCATTTACTTTTGATTTACAAAGGGGGAGAAATTGTCTTCAAAACTTTTATGTGAATAAGCCAATGTTCGGATTTTAAGTGGTGTTGCCAATGCATTCGTCAAGGGGGAGATTGTGAGACCTATGTTTGCTGAATACATTGGCTTGTAAGTGAATACACTTGGCTTTGATGATAAAAGTTTCGAATATCACCAAAACACCTTTTTATCAAGGTCTGACTCTAGCTCTGAGCTACAGCAAGGTCCGACGGTAGGTCCGGCTTGGTTTGGGTAGCTCCGGTTACGTTCGATGCTAGGTCCGACTTGCTTTGGTCAGCTCCGGTGAGCTTTATCTTTAGCTCCAGCATGTCTTTGTTAGCTCCGGCATGTCTTTGATAGCTCTGATATATATTTGATAGCTCCGGCATGCTTTTGCTAAGCTCCGACGTACTTTGTCTAGCTCCGTCTTTGGTTTGACTAGTTTTGCTAGTTTTGTAAGCTCCGACGGGAGCTTAGTTGTACTAGTTTTGGTAAGCTCCGGTGCTAGGTTCTACTAGCTTTTGTTAGCTCCGGCTCAAGGTCTCTGGCAAGGTCCGGAACTTGACCGCAGTGCTTTTGCTTTTCATCTGCAATGTTTCATACTTGCTTTACTTTGTTGGAAAGATTGCTTAGTATTCATTTGCTAAGTTTTTGGTGCGTTTTGGTTGATATGGATGATATCGTGTTACTATGGTTTTGCAACATGCTTATGTGAGGTTCTCACGTAAAGTGTTGTGTTCGGAACTAACTTGAGTCAAGTTGAGGACTTGGGCTCGTATGGATTGGTTGTTTATTCATGTGCAGGTGTTGCTTGAGTTCAAGACATGGCTGGTGACGGGATCCATTGGACTAGTCTCAGGGAGGATATGAGGTTCCAACAACCAAGTTCGGGAGGAATTGTGGTTGAGCTGATCAAGAGGTTGTGCAGCATGTTTGGATCAAGAACAATGCATACGAAGGTATCATGGATGTCATTGGAAGATGTTTGCACGTGTGCAAGGAGTGCATGGACGTGGCTACATGGTTCCGAGACGTGATGAAGAGATGTGGACGAAAAGAATTTGTCGGAAAGGTTCAACCGACTAGGTTCTGGACTCAGGTTGCGGCTGAGTCGGGTTTGACTCAAATATGGAAAGATTTGAGTTGGTTATGATAGGATTTCATGTGGGTCACGAATTTGAGTTGTTTAGGAATGTGGGATGCGTTTCTAAGGTGTTTGGAAGTCTTAAGATTGCTTCTATCTGCGTATAGAAGAATCTTGAGCAGTTATGGAAAGTTACGATTCATGATCTGAGTAGGATTGGAGTCCTAGTTGATATTGGGTTGGCCTAAGGGCTGGTTATATAAGCAAGGGAGCCTAGAGCTCGTGGTGCACGACTTTGGGGCTGTTCCTCTTGTGTTTTATTAAATAAAATTCGTAGTTTGAAGGAACTTTTGTGCCTTGTTCGTCCGACTTGTTCCAGACAAGTTTTACTCGTCGAGTTTCTGGACAGCAATACCTTTCGTTGGTGGTTTTATCATAACTTGAGTTTTACTGATCCAATTGACGTGATTCTTTTTGGGTTGTCTTCAAAAATTGATTTTATATCATCTGTCAAAATTTCATGGTCATTGGATTTGTGGTCTATGATCTACACGAGTTTCTTTGCAGCATTCCAGAACTGTTTTTTTTTCTCGGGTAGGGCAGATTGACCATTGTTTGATCTTTCGATCATAACTTGAGTTTTTCTCGACGGATTCGAGTGATTCTTTTTGTTTTGTCTTCGTGACTTGATTCTCTCTGATATATATCACTTTTGTCACGGTGAAACACGTTTAGATTAGTCTCACACATGATTTCTTTAATAGATCGTTTTTCTGCCGAAAGGGTTTGGGGTTTAATTGTTTCCGCTGCGTAAGACTTTTAAATCTACCATTCACCCCCCTCTGGTAGCTTTTCACGTGCTCCTCGATCCTACAGTAACAAATGTTGGATACACCCCTTTTGTCTGATTGGGCCCCCAAATACGTTGCATAAGACAAATTTAATGTTATTTATCAAAAACATAAATATAGAAGTGTGGAAACGATTATAAACTTGAACAACACATACCGTGCGTCGAAGCCAAACTGTCCCAATCGCCGGAGCATCGACTTCATTGTCCTCAGACGCTTAGTAAGACAACTTGTATGGACTTAAGTCCACACGTGGGTGACCAATCGAGAAATGCTCATACGACCACAAAATCAGGAGTAACGAACATTCTGTCAAAACACCATCCTCGTTTATCTGCATGAAATGGTAATACAAATGAAATCGTTAGTACAATGGACATAGTGATACAATAATTGAAATTAAACGAGTACCTTTGTGCAAGAATCACAAAGGTCTCGAAACGTGGCTGCGAGCACAGCAAGCCCCCAAGAGTACTGAGGAACCTCGCCGGATGTAGCATCTGCTATCTCCCTAGCAAAGTAGATTAGGCGTTTGTCCACTGAGTCTCCGTGAGTACTCGTGAACATAATCCAGCCGAACAACCACAACATCTAGGCCTCCAAATGCATACTCACTGAGTACTCATCCGCATCAGGGTGTATGTTAGTCGCCTACAACAATTGTTCACTTACATAAAAGTGGAAATACTTGCACAACAAAATTATGATAATTTAGTAATTTATTACACACATTCCACTGCAACAACCACTTCTTAGATGGGCCGTGATCCTGGGTCAAGGCGAGTGTAGGTCTATCGGCATCCCTCACGGGGGTGAAGGGCTATACTGTTGAAACGATGGAAAAGGTTGTCATGCCAATTATGACAAGAATCAGGTTGACATATTGCATTGCCAGTGATCGGTAGACCTAAGTGGTAAGACACGTCCTGTAGTATGGGTGCCATCTCTCCACACGATAAGTGAAAAGTGTGAGTCTTAGGTCTCTATCGATTCACCAAAGCTGACAAGAGAGCACGATCAAAGGCCAACCTCTTCAACAAATTGTTCTCCTCCCCTGTTGTCCTAGCCTGCACCATCCTACAAAGAGGAAGGGGTCTAGCTGCACGTAACCTATGCGTTGTCATGAGCAGTAAGTAACTAAAATTCCGTGTGCACTAACTGAATGAAATGCTTTAATATATATGCCATTTGAAATAAAAGCATACTGTGTAATCCATCGAGAGTCTATCACCATAAGCTCGTTAGGAGGCCTAGGGCAAAGTACACCAACTGGTTGAACTCACTCCGCACTATGGTGTGAGCGGTGACGAAAGTCCAACTGAGGGTCTAGCAACTCTGGACATCTGCTCCCTCGTGCAGCCATAATCTGCAAAAAATTTGAACATTGTTGAAAGTCACATAGAGTGGGGTGAATAGGCAATATGACCTGAAATCACTTAATTAAACGAGATTAAATTCCCCAGGCCGGACATGTCTGGTCAGGGTCGGACTAGTCTGCTCAGCACAGAATGAAAACCTAAAAACTTGATTACTACAAGTTATTTGCAGAATTTAGGTTCACAAAAGATGGAAGCAAGTCTAGGAACCTAGTATTACTTAGATTGACAAATGTAATCAATTAGGTTGCAATATTTCAACGATGAACAATATGAAAAATGATATGAAATCTAATAGCAATTCTAGTGAATATCAAAATGTAAAGCGACAAGCGAGACATGATTTATCCCCTGCTTCATCTCTACAAAGAAGCCTACATCCACGTTGAGAAGTTCACACAAGGACCAGGTCTCACTTGACCCTCTTCTCACCAAGCCACCACAATTTCCGGCTTCGTTTCCACTATATCAAAGGGGTAATCACCAAGTTTCTTGGGACTCCTCGCAAGTTGAGGCTCCCACAAATCAATACAGCAAGGAGCACACGAAGATCAACTCACACAAGCTACAAAACACAACACCAAGTGCGAGAGATCAAATTGAGAGCCAAAGCACGATGATCTTACTTCACTCTCCTTCCCAAACCCTAATCTCTTCAAGATTTGGTCTTAGAGGGCAAGTAGGATGACTATAAGGCTTTGGAAGGCTCAAGGACTGTTGTGGCGGCGCTAGGGTTCAAGTCCTTTTAAATAGGAGTCGGGTTCCCCTTTTTATAGGGGTCCCATCAACTAACCGTTGCCATCAATAGAATCGCGGACTAGTTCGGCCCTGTACCATGAACTAGTCCAGCCTTTTTAGACCTTCGACAATTTGACATTACCAATCGACAAAACAGGTGATGTCCCCGCCAAACATTTGAATTTCAAACGGACACTAGCAACAAGGACTAGTCCGGTCCAAAAGGGACTAATCCAAAGTCGGACAAAACACTTTAGTCCGACTGAAAACGGACTACTCAGCGAGAGCCCGGACTAGTCTGGCCCCTTGGGCGGACAAGTCCGGCCTCCCAGGACTTGGCTTTGGGATCTCACACTAAGGCTAAAATAGACTAGTTCGTACCAAAACGGACAAGTCCGAACTTGGACCGAATGTTTGGTCCGTCCCAAAACGGACTACTCTGGGATGTTTGGACTAGTCCGGCCACTAGGGCAGACAAGTCTGGTGTCCCAGGACTTAGCTCCACAGACGCTTACCAAGGACGAATGGACTAGTCTGTACCCATATGGACAAGTCCGAACTCCAATAGAAACATTTAGTTCGTCCCAAAACAGACTACTCTGGCCATCGGGACTAGTCCGGCGTGACGCCCAGACAAGTCCAGTCCTTGGGATTTTTCTCTCTCTAAGGCTTCTCACTTAGGCATTTCTCTCAACCACCACTTTGAGCCCTTTTTGATGATCTCAATGAACATGATACACACACCCTCACACTTGATACAGCTAGTCTAAACTCAATACAATAGAAACCCTGAGTTCTATGCTTGAGTCTTCGATGCCTGTTTTAACCTTTTCCTTTTTGAGAGATTTTGTCTCATTTCAATCATCATACATGTGCTTAAGATCAACTTAGCTCATTGGTCTCTTAATTGTCATCATCAATCATCCAAAACCAACGGGGATGCCTAGATGCACTTTCAATCTCCCCCTTTTTGGTGATTGATGAGAACACATTAAGCTTCAACAAGAAGGATGATAATTGGTTTCATAACATGTATGTGTATAAGTAACTCCCCCTCAATGTATGCATGTGGAATCAAGAAATTGAGAGAGTTATCATACATATACATGTCATGGTCGCGTGCCTAAGTGATGTGTTCATAATTTGTGATAAGTAAATGAATATAAGTGAATTCAAGCATCACATCACAATTAAGCATAGCAAACATTGTAAAGTGCATAAAAGTCATAATAGATTGAGTCTTACACAAATTGAAATGTGAGAGTTTTTAAAATATAATACATGTCCATAGAGGATTCAAAGAGACAACAACCATTAAAACTCTAAGTACCCCCTTCCAATCCCTCCCCCTTTGGCATCAAGACACCAAAAAGGAAAAGAGAGGTGGAGAGCCCTAAGATCTACTCTTTATCGTCGTCGTTGTCGCCTTGTTGCCACTCACTATAGCTCTTTGTAGCCTCCGGATCTTCGACATCTTCATCATCACCTTCTTCTTTGGAGGGTGCCGCTGTGGAGGTGCTAACATCACCAAATTGAGCGAGTTCTTCGGCGGTGAACTCGGGGAATGGAGTCACATCTCCATCACTTTCCATGGCGGGAGACATGGGAACTTCGAGCTTGTCGCACATCGCCTTGAGATACTTCTCTTGGCAACGCTCCATGCGATGTTGCCGAACTTCCACCTTCCGGCAAGAGGCGAAAATGGCCTTGAAGCACTTGAAGAAGCCACTTCCAGGTTGTGATGGAGGAGGAGGAGTTGGAGATGCCACAAGATCAGAGGATAAGGCAGGAGGATTCACATTCTTCCTTCTTGGTGCAACAGGCTCAGGATAAGGAATTTGAGGACGAAGTCTCCTATGAGTGATGTCCTTCTTGAAATTCAGCCCAAACACCTTCTCGATCAAGAACATAATGTAAGGTGCATAGCCACATGATCGATTGGGTGTGTGAGAGATGTTAATGATTTCATCAAAGATGTAGTCCACCACATTGAATCGGACATCTCCATTAATAAGCACCATCAAATATCTCAAATTTCCTTGAATGATTCTTGCATCTCCATCTTTGGGGGAAATTGTCTTCCTGAGCACACAGTTGAGGACACTATAAAAGGCTTGATGTTCCGAATGTGTCCCGCCTCATAAATTGCATGACTTGGATACATGTAATCCAAGACATCTCTATCAACTGCCTTGAGGTTGGAGATGATGATCTCATTCTCAAGTTGATCTTCCAAGTCAAGAATCTGAGCAAACTTCCAATAAGAGATAGTGTATTGCTCTCCATGAGTCATCCCAGTGATCCTCTGATCTCCATCGGTGTGAAAGTAGACAGTTGAGTAGAATTGCACAATGACTTCAACATTCCAGTCATAGTTGAATGCCATGAGTTTCTTCAGTCCATGGTGCTCTATGGCTTCAATCACGACATTGAATGCAGCATGATTCTTCTGTGCCATGTAGTCCCAATCAATCCATTGGGCATCCGTTACTTGAGTCTATTTTGCAATGTAGAGGGTCCGATAATAGTCACAGTGGAAGTCACACCGAAAGTGAGGGTCGGCGGTGCTCTTCTCATGTTGATATACATTGACCGTTCTGAGCCTTCTAGCCTTCTCAGCCCCTTTGCCTCTGAATATGTTTGTTTTAACAGTAGCTTGGCGGTTGGGGTTTCTAGCAGGTGAAGACATCCTCAAGGGACATATGGGTTGAGAGGGTCCCTTCTTAGCTTTGCTTGCAGGCTTCTTAACACTAGGAGCCTTCTTCTTGGGTCCCTCCTCAATAGGTGATTTGCCCTTGTCCTTTGATCTCCTAGCTTCTTGAGTTCTTGATTTCTCCCCCATTGTTACAAGTCTCTTCTTTCTGGGGACTGTCTCGGCTGCAGCTGAGTTATGTGCCTCTCTTTGCTTTTTCTTCGCATTCCTTGCTTAAGTCATCAAGTCGAGGTAAGCTATAGCAAGCTCTCGCTCCTCACGATCACGGCGACGAAATTCTTGCCTTGCTGCTTCACACTCGGGATCAGATGGAGGCGAATAGTCAGGGTCCGACATCATCCTTGAGAAGAGATGCAAAAGAGAATATATGAGTCCAAGGAAGTGGAATATTGCATTATAATTCATAGAAACAATCAAGGTTAAGGTCTTTACTATGTATTCTGGACTTGTCCGCCCAAGGGTCGGACTAGTTCACATGTGCCGAACTTGTTGGGTTCACACAGTAAGAACCCTAATCTTGAGGATTTTTGCAAAATCTATAGATCTGGCCACAATATTCCAAGGATAGAATCACTATGACATAGAGAACAACTTTTGTGAAGAATATTCTATGAAAAGACCTAAAAGAATTGAATTTTGAAGGATTTAGGGCTAGGTCAAGAATACCTCTTCAAATCGACTAAATGTGAATGAAGAATTGGCCTACGATGCTTGGGGACGAGCTCCCACGCATATTTGGGCATTGATCAACGGATCGGAATCGATTTTTGGTGGATGGAATCGAAAAACACAGATTTTGGGTGCGGTTTTTGCATTTTGAGGAGAGAGAGCACTTGAGTGGAAGTGAGGAGGTCGGGGGTCCCCAGGGGATGTTATGTCCCCAAGGGACGGACTAGTATGGTTGGGGACCCG
Organism: Tuctoria greenei; assembly: GCA_036927565.1. NCBI lineage: Eukaryota > Viridiplantae > Streptophyta > Magnoliopsida > Poales > Poaceae > Tuctoria > Tuctoria greenei. Next base: position 168,603,071 of record JAYESD010000008.1, on the reverse strand, counting down.
GACTTGTCCGGCCTACGGACTGGGTCGAACTATTCTGATGTGCCAGACTTGTCCGGCCTGTGGGTTGGACCAGTCCGGTCCAAAGGCTGAAAACACATATATATTTGGTTTTCACCAGAGATTTGATCCTTTTGGACTAGATTTTCACAAAAGATCTTTGCAAACATGGTCATTAAGAAATCAACAACCAAACTATGACCATAATTCTCAAAGATTCAATAATTTCAAATAGTTTTGAAGAAAATTGAGGGGGAAGAGTTTTTCGCAAGCATGCATGAATTTTGAAGCAAATACAAGTAAAAATTAGATGTGCAAGACTCATGACACATTTCGAGAATCTAAGATATTGAGCTCACTCCTATGTTCACAAAATCTTTTCTCATCTAGGGGCTTGGTGAAGATATCGGCCAATTGGTTATTGGTTCTCACATGGGAAATTGCTATGTCTCCTTTGATGGAGTGATCTCACAAGAAAAGGTGACGGATAACGATGTGTTTTGTTCTTGAGTGTCCAACTGTATTGTGGGCTATTTTGATGGCACTCTCATTGTCACATAGGAGAGGGATATGGTGCAAGTTTATGCCATAGTCCCTAAGAGTTTGTCGCATCCAAAGAAGTTGTGCACAACAACTTCCGGCGGCAACATACTCTGCTTCGGCTGTGCAAAGAGCAATGGAGTTTTGTTTCTTTGAGGACCAAGACACTTGGGATCTACCAAGGAATTGACAAGTTCTATAGGTGCTCTTTATATTATCTTTGCACCCCGCATAATCTGCATCGGAATATCCAATGAGATTAAACTTAGAGCCCATGGGGTACCAAAGTCCTAGGCTTGGTGTGTGAACCAAATATCTAAGAATTCCCTTAACGGCAGTCAAATGACACACCTTAGGAGCAGCCTGAAATCGAGCACATATACAAACACTTAGCATGATATCGAGCCTAGATGCACATAAGTAAAGCAATGAACCTATCATGGAATGATATACCTTTTGGTCCGAGCTTGGACCATCTTCATTAAGGTAAAGGTGACCATTGGTTCCCATTGGAGTCTTGATGGGTTTGGCTTTGTCCATGTCAAACTTTTTTAGTATCTCTAGTGTTTACTTTGTTTGACTAATGAACATGCCTTACTTGAGTTGCTTCACTTGAAAACCTAGGAAGAACTTCAACTCCCCCATCATGGACATCTAAAACCTTTCAGACATAATCTTTGAAAACTCATCACAAAAAGCTTTGTTAGTAGAACCAAATATAATGTCATCGACATATATTTGGCAAACAAACAAATCATCATTAAAATGCTTAGTGAATAAAGTGTAATCGGCCTTCCCAATTTTAAAACCATTTTGAGTTAAGAAGTCTCTAAGGCACTCATACCAAGCTCTAGGAGCTTGTTTGAGGCCATAGAGAGCCTTACGCAATTTGTAGACATGGTTTGGGAAGTTCTGATCTTCAAAGCCGGGGGGGGGGGGGGGGTTGCTCTACATAAATCTTATCTTTGATTTCACCATTAAGGAATGCACTCTTGACGTCCATTTGGTATAGCTTAAAATCATGGTGAGTAGCAAAGGCAAGTAATATGCAAATTGATTCAAGCCTAGCTACGGGAGCAAATGTTTCATCGAAATCCAAACCTTCAACTTGTGAGTACCCCTTGGCCACAAGTCCTGCCTTGTTCCTTGTAACCACCCTGTGCTCATCTTGTTTGTTCCGGAACACCCACTTGGTGCCCACAACATTGGTGTTAGGCCTCTTCACTAGCTCCCATACTTGATCTCTTTCAAAGTTGTTGAGCTCTTCTTGCATGGCCATCACCCAATCTGGATCTTGTAATGCTTCTTCAAATTTGTGAGGCTCCAAAGAAGAAACAAAAGAGTACTGCTCACAAAAGTTTGCAACACGAGATCGAGTAGTTACCCCCTTGGAGATGTCTCCAAGGATTTTGTCAATGGGATGGTCCCGTTGAACACTTTGATGCACTCTTGGGTGAGGTGCTTGAGGTCTTGGATCTTCATCTTCATCATTTTCTTCGTCTCCCCCTTAATTGATGCCTCCATTTTCATCTTCTTTGTGAAGCCTATGTGTGCTGAATACATTTGCTATGACGATAAAAGTTTTGAATACTACCAAAATATCTTTGTCATCAAGGTCCGACGATAGGTACGACTTATTTTGGTTAGCTCCCTCATAGTCCGATGTAAAGTCCGACTTGCTTTGGCTTGGTCCAACTTCTTTGCCTAGGTCCAACTAGCTTTGGTTAGCTCCAGTGCTAGGTCCGGCTAGCTTTGGTAAGCTCCGGTTAGCTTTGGCAAGGTTCGGAGCTTGATCACAATGTTCCTGCTTTTACTGTGAATTATTTCAAACTTGCTTTACATTATTGGAAATATTTCTTAGTATTTATTTGCTAAGTTTTTAGTGTGTTTTGGTGGTTATGATTAATATCATTTTTCTATGTTTTGCAACATGCTTATGTGAGGTGCTCACGTAAGATGTTGTAGTTTCAGAACTAACGTGAGTCCAGTCGAGGACTTGTGCTCAGAAGTATTGGTTGATTATTCATGTGCTGGTGTTGCTTGAGTTCAAGACATGGCTGGTGACGGGATCCATTGAACTAGTCTTAGGGAGAAGATGAGGTTCAACAACCAAGTTTGGGAGGAATTGTGGTTGAGTTTATCGCGAGGTTGCGCAAAATGTTTGAATCAAGAACAATGCATATGAAGGTATCATGGGCATCGTTGGAAGATGTTTGCACGTGTGCAAGGAGTGCATGTACGTGGCTACATGGTTCTGAGGCGTGATGAAGATATGTGGATGTATAGAATTGGTCGGAAAGGTCCAACCGACTAGGTTATGGACTCAGGCTGCGGCTGAGTCGTGTTTGACTCAAATATGGAAAGATTTGAGTTGGTTATGATAGAATTTCGTGTGGGTCACGAATTTGAGTTGTTTTAAGAGTGTGGGATACGTTTCTAAGGTGTTTGGAAGTCTTAAGATTGCTTCTATCTGCGTATAGAAGAGTCCTAAGCAGTTATTGAAAGTTTCAATTCATGTTTTGAGTAGGATTAGAGTCCTAGTTGAGATTGGGTTGGCCTAAGGGCTGGTTATATAAGCAAGGGAGGACAGAACTCGTGTAAGATGACTTTGGGACTGTTCCTTTGTTGTTCTATTGAACGAAATTTGTAGTTGAAAGGAACTTTTGTGCCTTGTTTGTCCGCCTTGTTCCAGACAAGTTTTTCTCATCGAGTTTTCTGTACAGCACTATCTTTCTTTGGTGGTTTTATCATAACTCGAGTTTTACTGATCCAATTGACGTGAATCTTTTTGGGTTGTCTTCACAACTTGATTATTTATCATATGTAAAAATTTCACGGTCATTGGATTTGTGGTTTTTGATCTACACGAGTTGCTCGGCAGTATTACATATCTGTTTTTGTACTCAGTAGAACAGATTGACCTTTGTTCGATCTTCTGATCGTAACTTGAGTTTCTCTCGACGGATTTGAGTGATTCTTGTTGTGTCATCTTTGTGACTTGATTCTCTCTGATATATATCACTTTTATCACGGTGAAACATGTTTAAATTAGTCTCACACACGATTTCTTTAACAGATCATTTTTCTGCCGAAGGGGCTGGGATTTAATTGTTTCCGCCGCATAAGATTTTTTAATCTACCATTCACCCCCCCTCTGGTATCTTTTCACGTTCTCTTTGATCATACATTCTCGGAGTGCATCTTGGGGGTCTTGAGCTTTATTATTTGAGGAAGATCTTGCTTGATGTGTGGGATGATCACTTGAGTCTTGATGTTCTTCTTGTGGTCGAATATCTCCAAGTGCCATCCTTCTTATCACCACCCGTGGAGCTTCTTCTTGATCTATCACATGAAGATCAACTTGCTCCACTTAGGAGCCATTAGTTTCATCAAACACTATGTCATGTGCTATTTCAAAAATTCTGAAGGATTTGTTGAAGACACCATAGGTGTAAGTGTTGGAGTCATAACCAAGCAAGAAACCCTCATCGGACTTAGAAGCGAACTTCGAAGTCCTAGGCTTCATGTTGAGGATATAGCATTTGCTCCCAAAAACACGAAAGTAAGAGATGTTGGGTTTGTTAACAGTTAGGACATCATAAGAGGTCTTCTTCAATATGCGATGAAGGTACAACCAGTTCATGGCATGGCAAGAGGTGTTAACAGCTTCTGCCCAAAACTAGTCCCACGTCTTATATTCATCAAGCATGGTCCTTGACATCTTGATGGGATTCCTACTTTTCCTCTCGGCCAACCCATTTTCTTGAGGGGAGTAGGGGGCCGAGAACTCATGTTTGATGCCTTCTTCATCCAAAAATTCTTCAACTTGAGTGTTCTTGAATTCGGTGCCATTGTCACTTCTTATGGTCTTGATACTCAAAGAGAACTCATTTTGAGCTCTCCTCAAGTATTTTTTGAGGACACCTTGAGTCTCACTCTTATCATGCAAAAAGAACACCCAAGTGAAACGTGAAAAATCATCGACAATGACAAGGCCATATTTATTACCACCAATACTTATGTAGGCGATTGGACCGAAGAGGTCCATGTGTAGAAGCTCCAATGGTCTTGTTGTCGTCATGATGTTCTTGGATGGATGCTGTGCTCCAACTTGCTTTCCGGCTTGGCATGCGCTACATGGCCTATCCTTTTCAAACACAACATTCTTTAAACCATGGATGTGCTCCCCTATAAAAAGTTTTTGCAAGTTCCTAGGTATTCTATGCTAAAGTCATCCCATGTTGGTTTTTGCAATTAAGCATGTATCAAGTTGGGCTTTATCTGCTGAGAAATCCACAAGATAGAGCTTTCCCTTGAGTAGACCCTTTAAACGCAATTGAGTCATTGCTTCTTCTTGTGACGGTCACACCATCATTAGTGAAAAGACAATTATAACATTTGTCACATAATTTTGATATGGACAAGAGGTTATAATCAAGTGAATCAACATGTAAAACATTTGAAAAAGTATGATTATGGGATATAGCAATTTTACCTGCGCCAAGTATTTTCCCTTGGCTATTGTCCCCAAAGTAGATCCCCTCACTTGGATCTTCATTTTGCTCGTACTCCAGAAACATCTTCCTCTCTACAGTCATGTAATTTGTGCATCCACTATCAAGAACCCACATGGTTCCACTATAGGAGTATGCATACAAAATAGAATTAAGCCTTGGCTTTAGGTACCCAAGCGGTGTTGGGTCTTTGGATGTTAGTCAAGAGGCACCTGGGAACCCACAAACAAGTTTTTGGACTCTTGTGGTGTGGCCCAACATACCTAGCATAAGGCTTTCCAAACTAGTTCCTTAACAAAACATATGAAGCATCAAAATCGTGGAACAATGGATGAGGTTCCTTGTTAGGCATGTTGAGAGATGTTGCAATGTTCTTTCCTTTATCATTGTTGTATGAACCTTCTTTGACAAAAACAATCAAGTCTTTGCCATTCTTGGGAGTTTTGGCGTTTTGCCACTTCCCCCTAGAAAAGCCAAGACCATCCTTGACAAGGGGATGTCTTGTGTTGGTATATGCACTACGTGCATATGCCATCTTCTCCTTGTCAAAGATGCCAACTTTCGGTGCTTGGTTGTTTTGTGCCACCTTAAGCTCATCTTTAAGTTTTAGGATCAAGTTAGAGCACTTACAAGCTTGAGATGTTTCGAATTTGACATTTGTGGAAGATGAGCTTTTATAGGAAGAAGGTGCATTGACCTTGAGAGACTCCACTTGTGTTTCAAGGATCTTGTTAGCTTTTGTCAAGATAACAAGCTCATCCTTTAGCACAATTGTAGTGTTCTTAAGGTTTGAGCAAGTTTCCTTGCTCAAAGTAAGTTCACGCTCAAGTGCATTGCTTCTTTCTCTTTCAAGCTCCAAGAGCTCCTCAAACTCTTGACATCTCTCATTTTGTTGGATGAACATGTCTTATTGACGGTTGATGAGCTCTTCCTTCTCAAATATCTCATCCGTTAACAACTTTTACCTTTTCAAAGTACTCTTATTCAAATCTTTAAGCATTTATTCATCTTCACTACTACTACTAAAATCATTATGTGAAGAAATTGAAGAGGATGATTTAGATTTAACCTTCTTTCTTCCCTCCTTGGCCATGAGGCAAGTTGGCCTTGAGTTCTCCAAGTTTGGAAAGATCTTGTTCTCCATGGTTGACCTCTTCATAGCAATAGTTCCTATCTTCTCTTCTTCATCGGAGGAGGATTCTTCCTTTGAATCCTACTCCTTCCCAAGGTGGGCGTGTCCCGATTGCTTCTTCTTCATGAAGTTTTTTTCTTGAGACTTGTCCTCCTTCTTCTTCTTGTTCTCTTCATGTGGGGAATCCACAATGAAGTGGTCATATTCCCCACAATTGTAGCAACCCCTCTTTGATCTTGTCTTGGGCTTGTCTTTGCTGTTGCATTCATGATGGTAGCTCCCCCTCCTTCTTCTCAACATCCTCCTGATGTTGTTGATGAAGAGTGCCTCTTCCTCATCAGTGTCGGGGCTCTCTTCATCACTCTCTCCTTTTTCTTGGGATCTTGAGGATGTTGCCTTGAATGCAACATCTCTCTTCTTGGAGGAGGAGAGCTTTTGAAGGTCATTGTAGAACATGGCCTCTTGCTCCATCATTTCATGGTTGATGATCCTTCCTAGCACTTCTTTGAGACTCATCTTGTGGAATCCCGAACTTTCAAGAATTAGTGAGCAAAGAGTGACATTTTGTGGCATGAATGCCTGAATTATCCTCTTCACCACTTCGTGGTCCGTCCACCGGGTGCTTTTATAAGATCGACTCTTGTTGATGAGGGTCTTGAGGCAGTTGTACATATCTTGCGGAGACTCACCATCCATGATAGTGAACCTCTCAAGTTCTCCTTCAATCATCTCAATCGTAGACTCCCTAATGACACGGTTGCCCTCATATGCCGTCTTGAGCGTGTCCCATATTTCTTTGGCCACCTCCAACCCTTCAATCCGGTTGAACTCCTCTCGAGTCAATGAAGAGGTGATCACTCCAACCGCTTGAGCATTGCAATGGAATAGGACTTCTTGCTCCGGGGTAACGTCTTCCTCATTTTTTGGAAGACGAACACCCGTCAAGACAATTTGCCACAAGCTAGGGTTTAAGGAAATGAGATGCATCTTCATGTTATGCTTCCTTATAGAATAGTCATTCCCATCAAATTGGGGAGGTTTCCCAATCAGAATAGATAAATAGTGATTGCTAGTAGTTAAATGCTCATAGTTGTAAGGATATCGGGAGTAGTCTTGTGAACTACTCTCATTGTTGTTGTTGATTGGATTGATCGCCTTGGTATCCTTCTTGGGAAGACCTAGCTTCTCACGAAGTGTCGCCTTGAGTAGACGCACTTCCTCGTCATCATTGGGATCATCCTGAAGCACGTAGACGCTCTTCATCTTGTCGTCGTCAACGATCACTGGAACCTCGTTGTCACCCCTTCCGGCCATCTCCTCTCCGAGTTGTTAGACTCTTGGTGGATAGTCCTGCTTTGATACCAATTGAAAGTCGCCTAGAGGGGGTGAATAGGAAATATGAACTGAAATTACTTAATTAAACGAGATTAAATTCTTGAGGCCGAACTTGTCTCGTAAGGGCTGGACTAGTCCACTCAGCACAAGGTGAAAACCTAAAAACTTGATTTCTACAAGTTATTTGCAAAATTTAGTTCATGAAAGATGGAAGCAATGTCTAGCAACCTAGTATTACTTAGATTTACAAATGTAATCAATTAGGTTGCAAGATTTCAACGATGAACAATATGAAGAATGATATGAACCCTAAAAGCAATATAGTGAATATCGAAATGTAAAGCGCTAAGCGAGACACGATTTATCTTGTGGTTCAGCTCCACAAAGAAGCCTACATCCATGTTGAGAAGTACACACAAGGATCGAGTCTCACTTGACCCTCTTCTCACCAAGCCACCACAATGGCCAGCTTGGTTTCCACTATATCAAAGGGGTAATCACCAAGTTTCTTGGGGCTGCTCACAAGTTGAGGCTCCCACGAATCAATACAGCAAGGAGCACACAAATATCAACTCACACAAGCCACAAAACACAACACCAAGTGCAAGAGATCAAACCGAGATCCAAAGCACGATGATCTTCCTTCACTCTTCTTCCCAAACCCTAATATCTTCAAGATTTGGTCTTGGAGGGCAATTAGGACGAGTAGGATCTTTGGAAAGCTCAACGACTGTTGTGGCGGCACTAGGGTCCAAGTCCTTTCGAATAGGAGTCATGGTCCTCTTTTTATAGGGGTCCCGACAACTAACTGTTGCCATCAACACAACCCCGGACTAGTCCGGACCTGTACCACGGACTAGTCCGACCTTTTGGGACCACCAATAATTTGACGTTACCGATCGACAAAAAAGGTGACATCCCTGCCAAACATTTGAATTTCAAACGGTCACTGGCAACACAACTAGCCCTGCCCGAAATGGACTAGTCTAAAGTCGAACAGAACACTTTAGTCTAGTTGAAAACGGACTACTCTGGGAGAGCCCACCCCTTGGGCGGACAGGTCCGGCCTCCCAAGACATGGCTTCGGGATCTCACACTAAGGCTAAATAGGACTAGTCCTTACCAAAATGGACAAGTCCGGACTCAGACAGAAATGTTTGGTCCGTCCCAAAACGGACTACTCTGGGAAGTCCGGACTAGTCCGACCCCTGGGGCGGACAAGTCTGACCTCCCAGGACTTAGCTACACATACGCTTACCAAGTATGAATGGACTAGTCCGTACCCATACGGACAAGACCGAACTCTAACAGAGACATTTAGTCCGTCCCAAAATGGACTACTCTTGCCATCCGGACTAGTCCGGCCTGACAACCGGACAAGTCCGACCCCTGAAGATTTTTCTCTCTCTAAGGCTTCTCACTTAGGTATTTCTCTCAACCACCACGTTGATCCCTCTTTGATGATCTCAATGCACATGATACACACACCCTCACACTTGATACAGCTAGTCTAAACTCAACACAATAGAAACCCTAATTTCTATGCTTCAGTCTTCGACGCCTGTTTCAACCTTTTCCTTTTTGACGGATTTTGTCTCATTTAAATCATCACACCTGTGCTTAAGATCAACTCAAATTATTAGTCTCTTAATTGTCATCATCAATCATCCAAAACCCACGGGGATGCCTAGATGCACTTTCAATTGCCTAACAAGAAATTATAGGTTCTTATAATATACCATAATTTATTACAACATAGTAAGAGTTCTTAAAATAGGACATAGTGCATTACAACATATTACAACATAATACGAGTTATATTACAACATATTACAACTTATTCAAGAACTCGTAACATCTCAAGCCCTATGTGGTCGATGAGAACGAGGACGTCGACCACGACCTCTGGCTTCCCTTGCTTATATAACCAGCCCTTAGGCCAACCCAAACTCAACTACGATTCTAATCATACTCAAATCACGAATACAAACTTTCCATAACTGCTTAGTACTCTTCTATACGCAGATAGAAGCAATCTCAAGACTTCCAAACACCTTGGGAACATATCCCACATTCCTAAAACAACTCAAATTCGTGAACCACACAAAATCCTATCATAACCAACTCAAATTTTTCCATATTTGAGTCAAACCCGACTCTGTCGCAACCTGAGCTCATAACCTAGTCGGTTGGACCTTTCCGGCCAATTCTTTATGTCTAAATCTCTTCATCACGCCTCAGAACCATGTAGCCATGTCCATGCACTCCTTGCACACGTGCAAACATCTTTCAACGACGTCCACAATACATTCATATGCATTGTTCTTGATTCATACATGTTGCGCGACCTCCCGATCAACTCAACCACAATTCCTCCCGAACTTGGTTGTTGAACCTCATCATCTCCCTAAGACTAGTTCAATGGATCCCGTCACCAACCATGTCTTGAACTCAAGCAACACCTGCACATGAATAAACAACCAATACTTTCGAGCACAAGTCCTCGACTTGACTCTCGTTAGTTCCGAAACTACAACATCTTACGTGAGCACCTCACATAAGCATGTTGCAAACCATAGCAAAATGATATCAGCCTTAACCACCAAAACATACCAAAAACTTAGTAGAAGAATACTAATCAAACTTTCTATAAGTGTAAAGCAAGTTTGAAACATTGCAAGATAAAAGCAGAAACACTGCGATCAAGCACCGGACCTTGCCAAAGCTAACCGGACCTTGAACCGGATCTTACCAAAGCTAGCAGGACCTAGCGCTGTAGCTTACCAAAGCTAGTACAACCTAGCGCCGGATCTTACCAAAGCTAGTCGAAACTAATAAACTCAAAAGCCGGAGCTAGAAAAACATGTCGGAGCTAACCAACATAAGTCGGACCTAGCAAAATATATCGGAGCTTAACAAAGACATGCCGGAGCTATCAAAGACATGCCGGAGCTAAAGACAAAGCTCACCGGAGCTTCCTAAAAACATGTCGAACCTTGACAAAGCAACTCAGACCTATTGTCAGACCTTGCAGAAGCTCGGAGCTAGAGTCGGACTTTGCTAAAAAGGTGTTGTAGCAAAATTTCAGAACTTTTATCATCAAAGTCAATGTATTCAGTACAAGCCAATGTATTCAGCACACATAGGTCTCACAATCTCCCCCTTGATGAATGCATTGGCAACACCACTTAATATCAAACATTGGCTTATTCACATTAAAAGTTCTGAAAACAATTTCTCTCCCTTTGTAAAATAGAAATAAAATGAGAAAAAGAAATTCTCCTCTTGAGAAGAATTGTGCCAAAAATAATTGTGAATATGTGCAATGTGTAATAAATTTCTCCCCCTTGCATACTTATCTTTAAAAATTCACATATTTATCTCTCCCCTTTGACAATGTATTCAGCAAGGTTGAAAAGAGAAATTTTAATTGTTATGAGCATATTATAACATATACATATAAAACAAAGCTCATCCAAGTCATACTATCAAGTAACTTACACTATCACATCAATGAAATACATAAAATAGTGTAAGCCATGCTAGAGATCAAATGTAATTTCCAATTTAGCAAGTCATGATCTCACAAACTTAACTATTTCAAAACCTGAAAGCATGACACTTGTTGCTGCATTTGATTATTTTTCAAAGCACATATTTAGATCATATGATATTTGCAAGAGATTATATGCACATCTGCCTTATTCTAACCAACCAAGCCAAGCCTATGTCATTTGACAATCAGAAGCTTAAGGACATGGTTTTAGTCATACACAACTTCTTCCAAGGTCATATCTAAGAGCAATGATAAGCCATCTCAAAAGAAGAAGTGCGATGCATGCATATTCTCTTGATCTTTTCTCCACTTATATTTGTTCATAAAAACTCAACATGTGAGTTGATTACTTGATTAATTCTTTATGATTAAAAGCACTTGTGAGCATGAAACAAGTTCAAAAAAGCAAGAAAGTTTGACCATGACCAGATTTAGTGTAAGTAATTATTCCAATTACTAGACATGGCAAAAACTACAAAATGTATAACACGAGTATTGTAGTGAGAACTTTCAGCATGTAAAAGGAATCACAAAGTCATATATGTATGAAATACTATGCTCATATTATTTTAATTTCAAATTCACACATAGACTTCTCAAGTTTGAAAACTCCCCCTAAATTTAAGCCATGAGGATGCATAATCCATATTTCACTACGAAAGTAACAAAAACGAGTGAAATTCGAAGGTTTTGTAAAAATGTCAGCCAATTGTTGTTCGATATCTACATGGTGAAGCAGAATGTTTTCTTTTTCAACATTATCACGGAGAAAGTGATACCTAATGTCAATGTGATTAGTTCTAGAATGTTGCACGGGGTTTTTAGCATTGCAAATGGCACTGGTGTTATCACAAAACAGTGGAACACTATGTAGATCACCCCCATAGTCCTTAAGTGTTTGAACAATCCAAAGAATTTGTGAGCAACCACTAGCAGCAGCTACATATTCAGATTCAGCCATGAATTGTACAACTGAGTTTTGTTTTCTAGAGGACCAAGCAACAAGTGAATTACCAAAAAAATGACAAGCACCGGAAGTACTTTTCCTATCAATCCTACAACCCCCAAAATCAGCATCCGAAAAAGCTTTCAAAGTAACGGTTGAGGAAGAAGGAAGAAAAATACCAAATTCTTGAGTTCCATGTAAGTACCTGAGAATCCTTTTGACGGCTTGACGATGTGAAGCACGTGGGGAGGCTTGAAACCGCACACAAAGACATATGCTGAATTGTATGTATGGTCTTGATGTTGTGAGGTACAAAAGTGATCCGATCATGCTTCTATATTCTTTTTGATCCACGGGTTCACCATCTTCATCAAGTTCAAGTGTCATTGCTGTTCCCATTGGTGTCCGAAGAGGCTTGCTTTTGTCCATATTTAAGCACCTTAGAAGGTCTTTTGTATACTTCGTTTGATGCACAAAGGTACCCTCCTTGGTTTGCTTGATTTGCAGCCCCAAAAAGTACATGAGTTCTCCCATCATACGCATGTCAAATTCTGAACTCATCATAGTTGAAAGCATGGACACAAGATCATCAGAAGCACAACCAAAGATAATATCATCCACATACACTTGAACGAATAATGAGTCATTGCCATGCTTAAGCACACAAAGAGTTTTATCAACATTTCCCATGGTAAACCCCTTTTCAAGTAAGAATGTTTTTAACCTATCATACCATGCTCTAGGGGCTTGTTTGAGACCGTACAAGGCTTTGGACAGTTTGTAAACATGATTAGGAAAATCTGGATTTTCAAAACCCGATAGTTGTTTGACATAAACCTCCTCATCTATGTAGCCATTAAGAAAAGCACTTTTAACATCCATTTGATATAGCTTAAAACCTTTAGATGCAGCAAAATATAACAAAATTCTATGGCTTCTAATCTAGCAACAGGAGCAAAAGTTTCATCAAAATCTAGACCTTCAACTTGAGTGAAACCTTGAGCAACCAACCTAGCTTTATTCCTAACCACAACCCCATCCTCACTTTGTTTATTTTTAAACACCCATTTAGTTCCAATTAAAGTGTGACCTTGAAGTGGAGGTACAACTTTGCTAACATTATTTCTTTCAAAATTTTCTAACTCTTCTTGCATGGCAATAATCCAAGATTTATTAGTGAGTGTGTGTGATATATATTTGGGTTCAAAAGAAGCAACAAAAGCAGAATGAGCATGATATTTTGGATCGCAAAACCTGGACCGCGTGACTCGTTCGTGCAAGCTTCCAATAATTTGTTGTGGAGGATGAATTTTGAGAACACGAAGGGGAGTGGACACTTCACAAGCTTCTTGTTCTTCATGTTCATCACAAATCGATGAGCTTGTGACTTGAGGAGGATCAGGACCAGCAATGGTGGTCGTCGGTGCTGGCTGTGAATCAAAATCAGGAGCTGAAACAATGTCATTAGCTCCTGAATTTTCGGGCAGCAGCACCACTTCTTCCTCATCTTCAATGAAAATGCTCTCCTCCTGAGGATATGGATCCGTACCTGCAATGTTTGAGCTAGTACCTGTGCTAGCTTCATCAAAAAACACTTCACAAGTCTCCACAATTTTGTTAGTGTCAAGTAAAAGCACACGGTAGCCTCTGTATGAGATGGATAACATGGAAACATGTCATCAATGGATCTAGATTCAAATTTATCAAGATTACCATGTTTCTTAACAAAGCATTTGCAAACAAAGACCCGAAAGTGTGTAACACTAGGCCTATGTCCAAAGTGGAGCTCATATGGTGTTTTACCTAGCTTAGCGCGCAAGAAAATACGTTTTGAGACATAACAAGCAGTTGCAATCGCATCAGCCAAAATTACCTAGGATTTTGATATTCATCAAGCATAGTCCTAGCCATCTCAAATAAGGTTCTATTCTTTCTTTCTACAACACCGTTTTGTTGAGGTACATATGTTGAAGAAAATTGATGATCTATACCATTTTCAACACAAAAGTGATCAAAAGATTGATTTTTGAACTCGGTTCCATTATCACTTCTATTTGCTTTTAAAGATCCTGGGTGATCAATTGATAATATAAGAAATAAAGTTCTAAAGTGACTAAAAGCTTCATTCTTAGATGCTTTAAAGTAAACCCAAGAGTATCTAGAATAATCAGCAACAACCATAAGAACATACCATTTACCTCCGAATGATGGAACACGTGAAGGTCCTACGGTGTCAAGGTGCGAAAGTTGACTCGGTTTAGTTGCCATGATCATTGTGAAAGGAGTATGTGAACCTGCAACCATCTTAGCATGTCTACAAGAAGAGCACACAATTTCTTTGTCCCCTTTAAGCTTAGGCAGTCCACGTATACGATCAAGAGCACTAACACGCGCGAGATGATCAAAGCCTACATGACCAAGTCTACGATGCCAAAAATATAAATCTTTGGAATCATTAGCAACGGGACACCTATTCTTAGAGGAAGACATATCAAAATCAGCTTTAAAAACTCTTCCAAACCGTGACATGTTAAAAATAAGCTCACTGTTTGAATTTACAACTTTGCAACAATTTTTAGTGAAAATAATTTCCAGATTTTCATCTAGCAGTTGTGAAACAGAAAGCAAGTTGTATTTCAAATTTTTAACAAGTACCACATCCTTCAAAGTGTAGTGATTATTTACTCTAATCGAACCCTTAGCAATTATAGGAGTTGAAGAATTATCGGCAAAAGTAACATTCTCTACATGTGACACAAACGAGAGGGAGGAGAATCATTCTTTGTTACCGGTCATGTGGCGTGAGCAACCTGAATCCACAATCCAGATATTCTCCTTCCTGTAGCGTGTAACCTACATAGAAAAACAATATGTCGATGACTCAATATTGTGGTTAGTCAAAAGGCATTTAGGAATCCAGTACTGAGTCACATGGCGTTTAGCAGGAATAACACGCGAAAGTTGAGACAAAACAGCAGGTTTATAAGACAAATCTTGAGGATTTTTGTACCCAACTACTGACCTACGAGGTGTTACATGCGTAGCACGAAAAACAGTAGGTTTGTGAGCAAAATTTGCATGTTTTCGACTCATTACAGCAGATTGCATGTTCCTATCATTCGGTTTAGCAAGTGCAGCAAATTTTGCATAAAAGTTATGAGATCTAGCAATCATTCTTTCCTTTTTCTGTTGTTTAGCTAGTCGATAACAAAAATCTATGACATTACCATCTCTAACACAATAGGTACAATGAATTTAACTTTGTGTTCATGTCTAAATGAGCAAGCAACATTTTCATTTGAAACCGAATGAGACAACACTCCTGCAGATTTGAAAACCACTTCTTTTTGTTTAGGAACTATTTGAATCAAACCACTTCCTAATGACTTTACAATTTTAGGTGGATGTGCCTTAGCATGAGCATGAGAATTAAAACCTAAACCAGTTTTATCATTGCAAGACTTGGAAGAATTCAGCAGCAAGTTTATGTTCTTATTCCCATTATAAAACTGATCTAATGTCCTATGCATGTTATCAAGTTTATTGGACAGATCAAGGCAATTTTCACATGGAGTTTTTCCTTTCAATTTGCAATTGGAACAATATTTAACTTCATCAGAACGTAAAGCATTGTTCAATATAGAAATTTCATTCATAGCATCTTGTAGTTTCTTATCAAGATCATCACAAGTAGAACAATGCAAATCAATTGTAGAACAGCTAGCATCTTTCAAGTTTTTATCATTAAGTGCAGCAAGCTCTTTGTTCTTTTAAATTTCTAACTCAAGTTTATCAAGCGTGGAGGTGTGCGCACTTTTTAATGAGGAAAATTGTTCATATATTAATTCACATGAGAAACAAGAATCATCACTAGATTTCAAATGATTAATTTCAGATTCTAGTGACTCAATTTTAACAGCATTGTCCCTAAGCTTTTTGTCCTTTTTCTTAACAATAACAATAGCACGAGAAATAGCATCACACATTTCTTTACAAGTAGGACATACCTCTTCATTGTCGCTGTTGTGTTCTGCATCCTCCATACTTGATCTTGATTTGCCCGACATGAAGCACAAGTTTGCCAAATCATCTTCATATTCGTCACTTCCAATGTCAACATCGCTTGAGCCAAGTTCTTGAAGTGCGGTGATGAAGTTGTTAATCATCTTGCATCCTATAGTACCCTTCTTTTTCTTGTTGGAGTTTCCAGAGGTGGTGGTCTTGACCTTGTTCTGCTTTTCCTCACGGGTAGAAGGATCTGAAAGATTAGGGTATTCTGTACGAAAGTGTCCTGTCTTACCACATTTAAAACAGCGTTGAGGTCCGGAGCTTACTCTCCTTCTAGTTCTCACATTTTGCAATGATTTTGAGAATCTAGAAGAGATGAGTGCTAACTCCTCTTCTGAAAATTCCTCGATCTGCTCCATGGTTAGTGAGGACAACAAAGCAAGAGTATTGCAAGATGATGATTGGCTGGAGTTGAGCATATCACGTTGAGAAACAAATGCAAGAGACTTGTTGGGGTTCTTATGTGATATTATGTCAATTTCATGAGTTTTTAACTTGGAATATAGCACATCTAAAGTAAGTGTACTCATGACAGTAGATTCACGAATAGATGTGACTTTCATCTCCCAAATTGACACATCTAATGCACTTAATGATTGCCTAGCATTTTCAGCATCTAAAAAATCAACATTGACACTATATAAGTTGGTGAGAATTTTATTAAAGCGAGCAAAAAGGTCATCAATAGACTCACCAGGTTGCATCTCAAAGCGCATGTATTCTTTCTTGAACATGTATCGCCTTACCTCCTTGATTGTGTTGGATCCTTCGTGGTAGTCACAAAGTGCTTTCCACACATCGTATGCAGATCGGAGGTGTGCAACATGGTCGAAGTCGCTTTGAGTTAATCCTTGTATGATCAAGTTCCTTGACTTGTTGTTGTTGTCGACATCTCTCAGATTTGGAGTTGTAACTTGATCATTTTACGGCACTTCATAAGGCTTGTATACCTTCTCCCATATTGCGAAGCCTTGAGCCTGGATGAAGGCTTCCATACGTGCCTTCTAAACCTGAAAATCAATACCACTAAAGACATAAGGTTTTGTGGAGTATTTTTCCATGATGATTAGTCAAAAACATGTGCAAATCACAAAGATGAGGGTATCGTGGCTCTATTACCAATTTTAGGATCGAAGAGCACGTGAAAAGCTACCAGAGGGGGGTGAATGGTAGATTTAAAAATCTTACGCAGCGGAAAAATTAAATCCCAACCCCTTCGGCAGAAAAACAATCTGTTAAAGAAATCATGTGTGAGACTAATCTAAACGTGTTTCACCGTGACAAAAGCAATAGATATCATAGAGAATCAAGTCACGAATACGACACAACAAGAATCACTCGAATCCATCAAGAGAAACTCAAGGTACGATTGAAAGATCGAACAAAGGTCAATTTGTCCTACCCGAGAAAAACAGTTCTAGAATGCTGCAAAGAAACTCATGTAGATAAGAAACCACAAATACAATGACTGTGAAATTTTGACAGATGATAGATAATCAAGTTTTGAAGACAAGCCAAAAAGAATCACATCAATTGGATCTGTAAAACTCGAGTTATGATAAATCTACCAAAGTAAGGTAGCACTGTGCAGAAACTCGACGAGAAAGACTTGACCGAAACAAGTCGGACAAAAAAAGCACAAAAGTTCCTTTCAACTACGAGTTTTATTCAATAGAACACAAGAGGAACAGCCCCAAGGTCATGCACCACGAGCTCTGGCTTCCTTTGCTTATATAACCAGCCCTTAGGCCAACCCAAACTCAACTAAGATTCTAATCCTACTCAAATCAAGAATAGAAACTTTCCATAACTGCTTAGGACTCTTCTATACGCAGATAGAAGCAATCTCAAGACTTCCAAGCACCTTAGGAACATATCTCACATTCCTAAAACAACTCAAATTTGTGACCCACACGAAATCCTATCATAACCGACTCAAATCTTTCCATATTTGAGTCAAACCCGACTCAGTCGCAGCCTGAGCCCATAACCTATCGGTTGGACCTTTCTGACCAATTCTTTAAGTCCATATCTCTTCATCACGCCTCGAAACCATGTAGCCACGTCCATGCACTCCTTGCACGCGGACAAATATCTTCCAACGACGTCCACGATACCTTCATATGAATTGTTCTTGATTCATACATGTTGCGAGACCTCCCGATCAACTCAACCACAATACCTCCCGAACTTGGTTGTTAAACCTCATCTTCTCCCTAAGACTAGTTCAATGGATCCCGTCACTAGCCATGTCTTGAACTCAAGCAACACATGCACATGAATAAACAACCAATACTTCCAAGCACAAGTCCTCAACTTGACTCTCGTTAGTTCCAAAACTACAACATCTTACATGAGCACCTCACATAAGCATGTTGCAAACCATAGCAAAATGATATCAGCCTTAACCACCAAAACACACACAAAACTTAGTAGAAGAATACTAAGCAAAGTGTAAAGCAAGTTTGAAACATTGCAAGATAAAAGCAGAAACACTGCAATCAAGCACCGGACCTTGCCAAAGCTAATCGGACCTTGAACCGGAGCTTACCAAAGCTAGCAGGACCTAGCGCAGGAGCTTACCAAAGCTAGTACAACCTAGCGCTGGAGCTTACCAAAGCTAGTCGGAACTAGTCAACTCAAAAGACGGAGCTAGAAAAACATGTCAGAGCTAACCAACATAAGTCGGACCTAGCAAAACATATCGGAGCTTAACAAAGACATGCCAAAGCTATCAAAGACATGTTGAAGCTAAAGACAAAGCTCACCGGAGCTTCTCAAAAACATGTCGAACCTTGACCAAGCAAGTCGGACCTTGCAGAAGCTCAGAGCTAGAGTCGAACTTTGCTAAAAAGGTGTTTTAGCAGAATTTTAGAACTTTTATCATCAAAGCCAATATATTCAGTACAAGCCAATGTATTCAGCACACATAGGTCTCACAATGTGCATATGCAATATGTATCATAGAGAATACACTCTTGGATTTTCCTATCACTATTGCCAGAATGTCTGCCTCTGTCTCTGCACAACACTTCATATCGGTGTTGCGTTGTTCCAATACACTTCAAATCGTCTTTTTCAATCTTCTCATCCATGTAATCCGAAATATACTTGGTGTAAAGTTGGTTTGAGTCAGCAATAAGATGGCATGCGATAGCATAATGATCACAAAAGTAGTTCATAGTTCCATTCATGGTCCCTTCTACGATTGCAACAAGTGGTAATCCTCTCAAACCATGTATGATCCAATTATACACCTATGTTGAAACAATTATAATTGAGTACAACAATGTTAAACAGGTATTATTGATATTACATAATAATACATCCATACCTCTACTAGATTTGATGTCATAATTCCATGACGGGCCCCATCTTTGTCTTATAACAAAGCCCATTTCTATTTTGGCTCATTGTGAATCCAATGCGAGAAAGATCGGATAGATGATCCAGCTCTACGGACTGTATCATGATCATCAGACGAAAGACTGCTAAGGGGTGCCGGAACTGGAATCGCTTCAGAATTTGAAGCTTTTCCACTCTTTCCTCTATTTGTTTGCTTGTTAACTGATTGAGACGCTCCCACGAAGCTTCAAACTTTCTATGTTGGTTTTGACAACATAACCGTTTGAACAAGTTCATAACTTGCTTGTTCTTAAAGTGACTATAAAAATTGGCACCCAAATGCCTCATACACCATATGTATTCTATATCTGGCCAAATAATAGGAATGCCACGGTTAGTACATCCGTACTTCAAATTCATTATAGCTTTCAGAAGTACAACATGACGGTCATGTATGATACAAATATTTTCACGCCCCTTAATCACGCTAAAAATAACTCGATACAGAAACCAATACCAACTATAAGTATTTTCACCTTCCACAAAGGCAAAGGCTATAGGTAACAATTGATTGTTACCATCTACTGCAATAGCGGTCAAAATCTGTCCTTTGTACTTTCCCGTAAAAAATGTTCCATCAATGCAAAGAATTGGTCTACAATAATTAAATGCATTTATCGTTTGACCAAGAGCAAAGAAGGCACATTGAAGAATCAACTTCCTAGGAATTCGTGGATTCAAAACATCTATAATGTCAACAAATGTCCCAACATTTCTCATCCGTATGATATCTTACAATCTAGGCAAATTATCATAAGATGCTTCAAAGGTACCAAATCTCTTCTATACAATCTTAACTTTGGCATTCCAAGCCTTGGAGTAGCTTATTGTGTATTTGAAATCTTGCTCAATAGTGTTAATAATAGTGATGAGTAGGTTTAGGCCCGATCTTCCGAAAGGTATGTCGATTGGGGTGGAGAACTCGACGTTGATGATCTGCGGCACTCGAGCGGTACGAGTACCCCTGCAATCACTACACCACGACTCCGTTGGTTATAAATCATGCTTCCCACGCTTGACCTCGCCAAGAAGGCTAATCCCTGCAAGTGCAACCGAGAACACGAGCAAGAACGTAGAAGACATGATCTGAAATCGCGAAATTGGGGTCTCACAAACCGTAGAACGGTGATATTATTGATCTAAGCAAAACCCACCGAATGTGACCAGCAGATGCAGTATTTATAGGCTAGGGTTCGACCAAAACATGATTAGACGCGTCCCTAATGGACTCTTACGGGATACAAGGCCCAAAGGCCCGATTCGGTGGTGTAGCACCGGACAGCGACTCGACTTGTTTCGACGATTCCCAATGACTCCGGAGGAATTTTGAGGTGGGACTAGAACCATTGGAAATTTTATCTTCTCCTCTTTCCGTGCATATGTAGAACGTCAAAAATGGTGTCCGTATGCCTCCTGGGCGTCTGTTTTAAGGTGGACTGCTCCTAGACTCCGAGTTGAACTCGAGTCCGAGTTGTAAACTGTTTCCATCAACTTGTGGACGTCCCAGCTGGTTCTCCATGCTCCCAAGGCCTCCTTCCTTCACTTGTTGATCTTCTCCATTATTCCTATAACAATTAAATCATCACATAGAAATCTATTCTCAAACTCACATGCAAAAGAAGTTAGGAATGAATTCACCTGCTGATTTAATAACCGTGCTCATGCTCTTGTGATTGGTCCTTGCAGTTCAATGTGCGTCTCCGCTGTTGTGATGTCCTCATCATCCTCCCCCTCTTGAATTGGAGTCGTCCTCGACTCAAGTTCATCTTCTCTCATATGTGAGTCCATATGTGCAACGCCATCAAATCCTCTTGTGTGCATCAAAGGAGGAGGCCAAGGTGGTGGATGACATAGTGCACCGTCTCCATGTTCTTCATCAAATACGCATGCACATTGACTCGAGCCAGGATCCCAAACAAATAAACATTGTGCCATGCTTGTATGTGCAACGACAATGTGCTTGATCTCATCAAATAGATTTTGGCTCAAAACCAACATTATCTACGGCTCGAGAATACATGTAATTTGCAATAAACTGTGACTTAAGAGCAGTATTGCACTTGTCAAGTTTCTGTAGCTCACAAGTATGATCAATAAATATTGAACATTTCCAAAGACCGCTCCACTTTGGGCATATCCATGCACACAAAACGGACACGTTGAATCAACACATATGACATCATAAATTTGTTTATTAGACCTTGGGGTTATGAATGATCTTTTAATTAAAGAAGACCAATATTTAACTGCATCCTTCAATGATTCTTTATGTTTGAATAAAGATCTCACGACTATATTATTCTCGTGATATTCCCAGAGAACATGAGACTCTTCATAAACTTTTAGATTATCAAACTGTTGTTTATTACATTCTACAGGTCTTGGAACATCTTTATCATCATCTGAGGAATTATTTTCAGAAATATTCTCATAATCCCTATCTCCCTGAATAATTTGATCAACTAAATGATTCAATTATTCTCCTTCATCTGCTGCACCTGTAGGATCAATGTAGACATTATTAGG
Source organism: Tuctoria greenei (assembly GCA_036927565.1). Classification (NCBI taxonomy): domain Eukaryota; kingdom Viridiplantae; phylum Streptophyta; class Magnoliopsida; order Poales; family Poaceae; genus Tuctoria; species Tuctoria greenei. The sequence goes on along the minus strand of JAYESD010000008.1, from coordinate 168,581,052 downwards.
TGCATCACTCTCCTCCTCATTCTCAGAATCTTCACCTTCTCTACGATCACATTCTTCATTCCCATCTACTACGGTATGAGGTGTTTCATCAACTACTCTAGCTGTTAATTCAATAAAGAGAATTAAAGGCCATCCGTATTGAATGGCCCTTTGAGTATAATTCTTCCGAACTGTTGTTCCTTTCATTTTAAGTAACTCTCCATAAAAATTCACATTTCCATGACCAATAATTGTGTAATACTTCAGTTCATATTGTTCTTCGTTCAGTTTAAATATCCACATCAACCAATTATGAATACCCAAATATGTTCTCTCTGTTGGATTTGGTATTCATTTTCTGATTGATGTAAATACAAATAAATCCACTCCATTTGGACCATATATTATCTCTCCTTCTCCAAAATATATTTGAAATGGTACTTTATCTCTCATACCTACTAAATATTTGAAATAGTACATAAATTCTTTATATTTCATATTTTTATATATATTCATATTTATTATATTGTATTTAAAACTTCTTATTTATATTTCATTTATTATATTACGATTCATATTTTTTAATATAAATATATTAACACGCCTCATATAAGTATTATATATAATTCTACAAAATGATATAATACTATTATAGTACACTATTATATGATGCTTAAATATAATATACACTATTATAATATCATACACTATATAAATACACTAACTACTCCTATGATTCTAATATAATACACTAAAATTTATTTATAATGCTAATAATAGTTATATAAATATGTAACTAATAACATTAAGCTTAATTAAAAATACATTTAATACTATTATGCCGTGCCTAAAATATTATTTTCAATACTATAAATATGTGACACCCGGTTCCGCAAATGAATCAAGTGAACGCATATGTGTGTCCAGGATGTTCAACACACATACACGAGTGCAACCACAAAAAAGATATACAGAAAATTACCACAGAAAAAAATTACTTAACCACTTTTGTTACACAATCCATCGTATCCTCGAATACAAGCTCTAATGAATATTAATGACAAGTTCAACTAATGCAACGGAAATAAGCTAATAAGCAACTAAGCAAAAGGGATAGCGCAACTCCAACACTCCACAGACAAAATTGATGGTAGACACAGCCTAGAACCCCGCATTATCATCGTAATGCTCCCAATCCTGACCTGCAACTGTTGGTAGGGGAATTGCAAGGGTGAGTACATGTCATACTCAGCAAGTGTGGAAAGTATGACATGTAGCTGATTCAAATGACGACAATAATAATGGTTGAGTGCTGAAAAGTACGTTAAAATATTTGAAAAGCAATATATTGTTTGTATGTGAAATAAACCCATCAAAAACCATGTAATCATCATAATACCAGTCTATATTCATTACCATCATCCATATTCCAAATTTCTCATTACCAATAACCATAATCAATATCAGAATTTAATCCATAACCAGCCATTACCATTACCAAACCATAACCATGATCATAACCATTACCATACCGTAACCAAATCATAACCAAATCTCAAGTACCCTCTAATCATGGAAGTTGTCCAGGTGCTCAAAACTAGGAGCACGGCTATCATGATAATTTTATTAGACTCTGCAGAGTTTGTACCACTTTACCCATGTGTTTGTGATTTCATCACCCGTCGGCGACTAAAGAAAACCTCCATAATGCCAAAAAACTACCATAGGTGTATGGCCAAGAGATCACAAAATAGCCTTTACAAAGGGATACTAGCCTATTTAGACCCCACTGAGGTTTCACTGGTGGCGATGTCTCCTACAGAGCACATATTCAACCAAGGGCCCCCTCTTGAGCCATTCGGATCCCAGGGTAGTCCCACCAATCATCAACAAACCCAACCCGACTACCCCTTCCCCAAGCATCCCTAATGGTACAAATAGCACTGGCAAAGCCCTAATTAATCAGCTACGTCGCACCCATACTTGGCCTGGCACTATAGTCCTGGCTTATTCTCACATGAACCGGTCCTTAGATCTAAGGCAAGCAAACCAACATATCAACCAACTCATCCACATAACAGGCTTGCTTAGATCACCCATTACCATATCATATTAAGCAGTTCATATTCACCATAATTTCAGTAATGCATAATTAAATAGTATAGTTGTTTTCTCATCCCAAGTAGTTAAGCGAAGACAAGGTAAAAATCCCTTCCCGACTCTCTACCACGTATTCCAGGTGACAAGGGTGGTTAAACAAATCTAGTAAACTTCCTATCATAGGTTTCCTATTAAATTGACACAAGCATGCAGTTTGCAAACAAAACATTTATTTTAAAAATAGCATCAATATGCTTCAAGGACACTTGCTTTGCTCTTGGGATTGGTTCGGGTCAAGGACTTCAAACTCTTGGTGCTGGAGATTCTTCGCGGCACTCTCTAGTGCAAATCCCTCTAATCCGCACAATGAACATACAAGACAACACAATAAAAAATGCACATATATTACTCAATATGACATGATATTCATGATTGATGCAAATGCAAGGTGGAACTTGTTAATGAGTTGCTTTTAATGATTACTAACTAGTTCTAATAGCTTTCAACAAGTTTATACAGGTTTGGAGTTGATTCGATTAAATTTTAGATTGAATTCAACACAATTTAACCAGGAAGATCAGACTAGTTCGCTAGGGACCGGACAAGTCCGCACTTCGCAGAACTAGCGAACTAGGGTTTTCTAGATCGACGTGAATTTGGAGATTTGGGGTTGAATTCACATAAGGAAGAGGAAGTAGAAGGTATACTAGGTGTTTAAACTCCAATGAATAAGGATTTTAGAGGCAACACTTGGATCTGGACAATCTAGGGTTGATGAGGAACTTGATGGTGACTTGTTGATGAAGAACATGAAGTTGATGGAGATCTTGATCCTCTTTCGTTTCCTCCTCTTATTCTTCTTCTTGCTCTAGATCTCCTTCGCCCTCCTTGGTGGCGGCTACTCACGAGCTAGGGTATGGGTGTGGTGAAAAAGTGGCAAATAGATGTCAAGCAAAGGGTGGGGTTGTTTATATAGAGGTGGAGCCTGGGGTTAGATGGATTTCGAGTTTGAGATGAGTAGAGGCCGGTTTGGAGTCCCACATGGGCTCTAAAAGAGTTAGGCATGACGTCTCAAGGCCCACTTAATGTAAAACACAAGAAACAAGTCATGCAACAAAAGATCAACTCGAAGTCGCGATTTATCGGACAAGTCCGAAAAAGGCCGGACTAGTCCGAAGTTGGACAAAGAGAAATCGAACAAGTCCGGACTAGATATCGGACATGTCTGAACTTAACCAGAGGGGAAAAATAGACAAGTCTGGAAAAAAATCAGACAAGTCCGACTTTAGTCAGAGGGAAAAACAGACAAGTCCGCTGGAATACTGGACTAGTCCGGACACGTCCAGGGACTTAGCAAAATTTTCAAGGAATTGGAACACCAGAATAGTTTGCACATGACCAGACAAGTCCGAAAGTGTCCAGAGAGAAAAACAGGCTAGTCCGTAGCAAAACGGACAAGTCCGTTTAAAGTCAGAGAGAAAGCAGACTAGTTCGCACCAAAAATGGACTAGTCTACACTTACCAGAATTCCTAAGTGCGGTTTTGTTTCTATTTCATTTTAAACTTGTTCCTTTTTATGTGGAGTAATATTAGACATGTATTAGAATGTATGCAATGCATGATGGATGAAAATGAGGGTGTTACAAACCTAACCCCTTAAAATGAATCTCGCCCTCGAGATTCGACGCGAAAGAGAAAAGATAGGGAAATTCCGTCTTGAGATCTTCTTCTAGCTCCCATGTTGCCTCTGATTCTGTGTGTTGCTTCCATTGTACTTTACACCATCTGATGACCTTGTTCCTTGTGACTCCCTCCTTGGTTTCCAAGATTTTGACCGGTTGCTCGGCATAAGTCAAATCTTCCTCTAGTTCCAATTCTTCCATTGGCACTTGTTCTTCCGACACCCTTAAACACTTCTTGAGCTGGGAAACATGAAACACATCGTGGACATCTGAAAGATGTGCTGGCATCTCCAACTTATACGCTACTTCTCCTCTTTTGTCCAAAATCTTGAACGGTCCAATATAGCGAGGTGCTAGCTTGCCTCTTATGTTAACCCTCTTATGACCTCTCATTGGTGACACCTTGAGGTAAACAAAATCTCCTATTTCAAAGGATAGTTTCCTTCTCCTATTGTCTGCATAGCCTTTTTGTCTTTATTGAGTAGCCCTCAAGTTCCCCCGAATAATCTAAACTTGTTTCTCAGCTTCTTGCAACACATCAGGTCCAAATACTTGATTCTCCCCTGTCTCACTCCAAAACAAGGGCGTCCTACACTTCCTTCCATATAGTGCTTCATAAGGCGACATCTTAAAGCTTGCTTGGTAACTATTGTTGTATGAAAATTCTGCATATGGCAAGCTCTTGTCCCAACTCTTCCCATGCTTTAAAGCACAAGCTCTTAACATGTTTTCCAAAATCTGATTGGTCCTCTCAGTTTGTCCATCCGTTTGAGGATGATATGCTGAACTAAAATTCAATCTGGTTCCCAATGCTTCATGCAATTTTTGCCAAAACCTGGAGGTAAATTGAGAACCCCTATCCGATACTATCTTCTTTGAAACTCCATGTCAGCATACAATATGCTCTATGTATATTTCGGCCAATTGTGCAGCGGTGTACTTGGTCTTGACAGGGATAAAATGAGCTGACTTGGTCAATCGATCCACAATTACCCAAATCGAGTCATAACCGGACTGAGTACGCGGTAAACCAACTATAAAGTCCATACCGATTTCTTCCCACTTCTATTCTGGAATCTTCAATGGTTGCAATAATCTAGCTAGTCTTTGATGTACCATCTTGACTCGTTGGCACACATCACACAATGCTACATATTCAGCTATGTCCTTCTTCATGCTAGCCCACCAATAACATGTCTTCAAGTCCTTGTACATCTTCGTACAACCGGGTTGGATTGAGTATGGCGAGTCATAGTATTGTCCCCCGAATATGCTTCACGTTGGGCACGACAATCCTTTTTCCGAGCCATAAGGTACCATGCTCATCCTCATCAAACCTGAATTCCCTTCCTTCTTGGGTTCTTTCCTTGATCTCTTGGATTTCCTCATCCTTCGCTTGACCCTCTTGAATTTCTTGCTCCAAGGTCAGATTTAACTCCATCATCCCCATCTCATTCACAAATCCAAGGTTCAACCATTCAAACTCCTTACATAACTCGGATGGTAATTCTCAAACTGTGAGTTGATGACTTCTTTCCAACTCAATGCATCAACCACTACATTAGCCTTCCCTGGATGGTAGTTGATTCCTAAATCATAACCCTTGATGAGCTCCAACCATCTCCATTGCCTCAAATTCAGATCCGTTTGTGTGAAAATATACTTAAGACTCTTGTGATCCGTATAAATTACACACCTATGTCCAACGATGTAGTGTCTCCAAATCTTCAATGCGTGTACCACGGCTGCAAGCTCCAAATCATGCGTTGGATAATTCTGCTCATGTTTCTTCAAATGTCTTGATGCATAGGCGACCACTTGACCTTCTTGCATCAATACACATCCAAGTCCTTGTCTTGGTGCATCACAATAAATGTCAAAACTCTTGCTCACGTCCGGCAATATCAAAATTGGGGCTATAGTTAACCTCTTCTTTATCTCCTCAAAACTGTTTTGACAAGCTTCAGTCCATCGGAAAGCCTTTCCCTTCATTAGCAATTTTGTCATTGGCTTGGCTATCTTGGAAAAGTCCTTGATGAATCGACGGTAATATCCAGCCATTCCAAGAAAACTCCTTATATCCTTTATGTTTTGCAGTGGCTCCCATTTTAACACATCTCTCACTTTTCCGGGGTCGACCGATACTCCTCCTCCAGAGATGATGTGACCCAAAAACGACACCTCTTTCAACCAAAACTAACACTTGCTAAATTTGACGTACAATTGATGCTCCCTCAATTTCTGCTACGTAAGCCTCAAGTGTTCCTCATGTTCCTTCTCATCCTTTGTGTAGATCATAATGTCATCAATGAACACTACTACAAACTTATCCATGTACTCCATGAAGACCTTATTCATGAGGTACATAAAATAGGCAGGTGCATTGGTCAATCCAAAGGACATCACAGTGTACTCATAGGATCCATACTGTGTCCTAAAAGTTGTCTTAGGTATGTCCGGCGGTCTAATCTTTATTTGAAAGTATCCCGACCTCAAATCAATCTTAGAGAAGACACAAGCACCCTCCATCTGATCAAACAAGTCTTCTATACGGGGCAAGGTGTACTGGTTCTTGATGGTCACCTCATTGAGAGCTCAATAATCCACAAACATCCTTTGCGATCCATCCTTCTTATCCACAAATAGAACGGTCGCTCCCCAAGGTGAAGAACTGGGGCAAAACAAACCTTTCTCTTGTTGCTCTTGAATCTGCTTCTTGAGCTCCACTAATTCCTTAGTAGGCATCTTATACGGCCTCTTAGCTATAGGTGATGTTCTAGGTATTAAATAAATAGCAAATTCTATGTATCATTCAGGTGGCATACCTGGAAACTCATCCGGAAACACATCCAAAAATTCACACACCACTGGAATCTCCTCAATTGTGGCACCGTCCATATGGTTCAGCTCCAATTGTTTCTGTGCATGTTGAGATGCTTCAAACTCTATGGTGATCCCTTTCTTATTAGTCAACTTCACCATCTTCATGGCACATTCGATGACTCCATTGTGCTTTCTCAACCAGTCCATACCAAGTATAATGTCCAATCCTTGAGAATCCAAGACAATGATGTTGGCAAAGAAGTCTACCCCCCTTCTTCTAAGGCTTACTTTTGGACATACTATGTTTGTCCTCATCTCTCTAGGAGACTTAACCACTAGAGTAAACTTCATATGAGAGATAGGCAAACTATACTTGGCAACATATTTTGATGCAATGAATGAATGTGATGCTCCAGAATCAAATAACATAGTCGTCGGGTTGGAGTTTGCGAGAAACATACCAATGACCACCTCATCCGCTTGTTGAGCATCCTCTGTAGAGACATGGTCCACGTTGCCATGAGCAAAATTATGCTGTCCACGATTCCCTTGCGGTTGTCCTCCATTGGGTCTTGGGTTTTGCCTCGGCGCATTGCTTCCTTGACCATGGCCTGACTTAGGACATTGATGTGCAAAATGTCCAGCTTCTCCACAAGTATAGCACTTCTTACCTCCACCAGAATTATTGGGACGATCTTGGTTTTGCACATTGGCAGCAGGAAAGTTGGCAAGAGGTGCATAAGGCATTGGAGGCCCAGGTGCTTGCATGATAGGGCGTTGCTGCACAAACTGAGTTGGGCGCGGTGCATATCCAGGGCGACGAGCAGGCGTAGAGGAGCTGAAATAAGGCGCATTTGGCGGTGCAAAGCGAGGGCACACATTACTTCCTTGTTGCTATCCTTGATATGGCGCCTTCCTCTTGTTGTCTTGCTCCATCTCACAGACCTTGTTCGCCACAAAAATTGCTTTGTCCACAAGATTCTAGAAGTTGGCATAGTCACAATTAAGCAATTTCACTTGGATTTCATTGTTCAAGCCCCTCATGAACAAGTATTGCTTTTGGCTGTCCCGACTAACATCTTCAGGGGCGTACCTTGAAAGTTGAGTGAATTTATTGAGATATTCACTCACGCTTGACCTTCTATGTCTCAAGTTCTCAAATTCTTGCCTCATCAAAATCATAAATCCTTCCGGCACATAATGAGAACGGAAGCTCTCCTTGAATTCGGCCTAGATGATCCTCTCTTGGTTTTCATTATCATTGCAATAAGCATCCCACCAATCCGCAACTGCTCCAACAAGTTGAAGAGACGCAAATAGGACCTTCTCCCGATCACTGCATTGAACAATAGCAAGCTTCTTCTCCATGGACTTGAGCCAATCATTAGCATCCATAGGGTCAGCGGCTTGAGCAAAGGTCGGCGGCCTAGTCCTCATAAAATCTCCCAACCAGTTATGAGGAGGTGGGGGTGGCGGTGGAGGCATGTGGGGCTAATTATTGACGTTACCAGCTTGTAGGTATCCCATAGTTTGTATTATGGTCTGTATGAGCTGGTTCTGCATAGCCAAAAGCTGCTCAATGTTGATAGTTCCCTGAGCAAGTCCTTGTCCATTATTGTTCTGAGGCACTCCATTGTTCTCCTCCTCATCATTTCCATCCCTTTGGTTGCGAGTACTCAGCATCTAAATAAAAGTAAGGGATAAGAATTTAGAAGACGTCCCCAACTATATGCATCAAGGGATATGAAACTAAACAACTAGCTATACTAGCCTACATTGATATAGCAATGCTAAAGCATCCCAAAATCCTCTATTAAGCACACAAGCAAACAATATATATCAAACATCACACCAAGCAAAAACACTTTGCTTCTTGAGTGCTCCTATGTGCTCTAAAGTGTCCATTCTATCTAGGTTGCGTCCTACGGTCAACCTGTAGCTCTGATACCAATTTGTGACACCCGGTTCCGAAAATGAACCAAGTGAACTATAACAACCTCATTTTCATGCATCATGCCCTACTTACATTCATATACATGTTTAACATTAATCCACACCAAGAGGAATGAGTTTAAAATTGATTTGGAACAAAACCGCACTTAAAATACTGGAAAGTGCGGACTAGTCCGATTTTGGTGAGGACTAGTCCGATTTCACTCTGACTAAAATTAGACTTGTCCATTTTTTCTGCGGACTAGTCTGATTTTTCCTCTAGACACTTTCAGACTTGTCCGATTTTATGCGAACTAGTTCCATATTCCAAGAATCCTTGAAAATTTGCTAAGTCCCTGGACTTGTCCGGACTAGTCCGGTGTTCCAGTGGACTTGTCCGTTTTCCTCTCTGACTAAAAGTCAGAATTGTCCGATTTTTGGCCAGACTTGTCCGATTTCTTTCTGACTAACTTTGGACTAGTCCGGTCCTTTTCGGACTTGTTCGATATTTTGCGACTCCGAGTTGATCTTTTGTTTCACGACTTGTTTCTTGGGTTTTACGTTAAGTGGTCCTAGGAACGTCGTGCCTAACTCTTTTAGAACCCATGCGGGACTCTAAAACGGCCTCTACCCCTCTCAAACTCAAAATACATCTAACCCTAGCCTCCACCTCTATATAAACAATCCCACCCCTTGGCTTGACACTTATTAGCCAGTTTTCCACCCCACCCAAACCCTAGTTCGTGGAGAGACGCCATCAAGGAGGGACAAGGAGATCCCAAGCAAGAAGAAGAGGAGGAGGAAACGAAAGAGGATCAAGATCTCCATCAAGTTTCGTTCTTCATCACCAAATCATCTCCAAGTTCATCACCAAACCTAGATCATCAAGATCCAAATGTTGCCTCCAAGTTTCTTGACTCATTGGAGTCCTAAACACCTGGTATACCTTCTATTTCCTTTTCCTTACATGAATTCAACCTTGTCGGTACCCTGCGTACCGTATACCCTTTGGGACTACAAAAAGACCAAAGGAACTTCACCTGTCTGAGTTGAAGACCTGCGAAGGCCCCACGTGTCATACAGGACCAGACCTGCTTCTCATTTATGGTTAGTCCTGGTGCTGCCGCGTGTGTACAGCAATCGGACCTACATCCCACACATGGGATAGCTCCGGGCTAAACACCTGTGCAACACCCCCGGACCTAACCGTCCCAGACGGAAAGCTCTGAAGCTGCCACGTGTCCAACCGCCGGACCTTCAGCCTCAACAATCAGACTGGTGGACCCCCCAATGGTTCGGACCTTCAAGGGGCAATCAAAGACTTCAAGACCCGATTAAGTGTCATTAATACCATATTAATGACACACAATCGTAAGACGCTTAATACCAGTAACGGCACTGTCAAGGCCCGTTACCATGCTACTAAGGGTAATTAACCTCATTAATTGTGTATTAAGCATCAGTAACCGCTAGGGCCACATGTCGGGCTAGGATAACGGTGTAACGACCAGTCCTTGTACTATAAAAGGACTGGTTGACAATACACAAGGGGGCTCTGGGAACTCTGAGACCTCTCCCATACTCAGCTCAGACACTCAATACAACAACTACACACACCGTGGAGTAGGGTATTACGCTCAGGCGGCCCGAACCACGTAAATCCTTGTGTCTATTTGCCATCGTGTTCTGAATCTCTGCGCGCCCAATATTGAACTACAAACTCCGTGGGTTGCCAACGGTAGTACCGGCAGAATTGTCGGAACAACTCGTCGACAGTTGGCGCGCCAGGTAGGGGCGCTCGAGATTCAAACATGGTGAACTCCGCTGCTGGATCTTCAAACGGCAACCCTGCTGCGCAACCTGCTGGAGGCAATCCCTCCAACATGCAGCTGCCAGCAGGTGTTGTGGCTCCAGTGGGAGCCATGCCACCGCCGCCTCCGTCCGCACCAGCGAAGCAAGCTGGACAGTGGGATGGAGCATCTGCGTCAGTCACGGCATCAGCTAACAACAACCCTGAACACGCGCTCCATGCCTCGCGTGCTCTTCTCCAATGCCCACCACCTCCAGGTGCATCCCAGGGTGCAATGGAGCAGTGGAGGGCTGATGTGGAACATTTGGTTGCAGCAGCAGCCGATCGCATCAGCAACCAAGGTCCTCCCCCCTTGGGGCGGGCCCCATTGCAGCATCGGACCGTGTCTAGCAGACTTGGTTTGCACGCTTCCCAACATAGGAGGCGTGCTTCTTCTCAACAAGTGACGTTGCTGCCTCCCGGGGCGCGATGCACCCATACGGTAACCAGGCTTTCAACTCACGACCTCCGGGTGGAGCTTGATCGCCGTTACTGTCAACAGGATGGCCGCGTCCATATCGAGCGCGCTTGCGAAAGGCGAGAGGATCGAGACAGTCCTGCTCCCGAGGGAGTAGGAGGGGGCTATTCTGCCCTGGCCATGCACCTACGCATGGTCAGATGTCCACAAAAGTTCCGGCCTCACCTGTCGGAGAAATTTGATGGGTTTGTAAATCCCGCTGAGTTTCTCCAAATCTACTCCACCGCAATCCTTGTGGCCAGAGGCAACGAGGCCGTAATGGCTAACTAGTTCCATGTGGCTTTAACTTGGACTACCAGGTCCTGGTTCATGAGCCTTCCGCCCGACTCCATCAACAGTTGGGCGGTACTGTGCCAACAGTTCACCGCCAATTTCGGGAGTTCATACACCCGACCAGGAACTGAACTGGACCTTTTTGCTGTCAAGCAGAAGGGTGGAGAGTCCCTGCGATCCTTCATCCATAGGTTCTCCCAGGTACGAAACACTATTCCTTCTATCTCCAACGCCTCTGTTATTGTGGTATTTAGACAGGGCGTACGAGACAAGAAGATGCTTGAGAAGCTAGCGACCAAGGAGATCACCAGCGTCATGGAACTCTTCAGCTTGGCAGATAAATGCACTCCCATCCACCTCCGGAGGACAACAAAAAATCCTCCAAGGGTGAAGCCACTACCTCCGGGAGTGATAAAAAAGAAGAAAAAATCCAACGGCAAGAAAAAGCCGTCAGCCGGCACACTAACTGCTGCAGCTGCTGCAGCTTTGGGTGGTTGGGGGCCGCGCCCCAAAAAACGACCTCAGTCGTCGTCTGAAGACGGAGGCAGCTCCAAGATGTGGTGTCCTATACACAAGTCGAACGGACACAACTTGGAAGGCTGCCGGGAGGTCCAGAACCTTGCCGAGCGCTACAACAAGCGCCGGGAAGAAGTTCCTTTCCGTCAAAGGGAAGGGAAACAGAAAGTCGATGAAGATCCAACAAACGTTAGGCTATTGAAGGCTTTCAGGACCCTAAAAAGGTCTTGAAGGCTATTTACACCTCCGTCGACGATGACTCCGACGTCTCTAACAACAAACGTCGGAAAACCATGAACACCATCTTTGGTGGTTCGTGGGACATCACCTCCCGTCGTGTCCTCAAGACCATGCGATGGGACATGGCCTCAGTAGCTCCTACTGCCAGGACAGAGCCGCACCGGAAGTGGATGGACACTACCATCACTTTCAATGCTTCAGACTGCCCTCGGAATATGATCGGAGCTGGCCAACTCCAATTGATGGTATCTCCAACCATCAACAACATCCAACTCCACCATGTAATGGTGGACAGAGGTTCGGGGCTCAACCTCATAAGCTTTGAAGCTTTCGTCAAGCTTCAGCTCTGACCTTCGGACCTTCTCCCCTCTCGACCTTTCTTTCTTCGGAGTAGGTACGGAGGCCATAACCCCACTCGGTGGAATTACTCTTCCTATGACCTTTGGGACCCGGGAGAACACTGAGAAGTTGGTATCGACGTGGCGCAGATCAACTTACCCTTCAATGCCATTTTGGGCAGGCCAGCCTTATACAAGTTCATGGCTGCTGCACATTATGGCTACTTGGTGTTGAAGATGCCAACACCAGTCGGTGTTCTCCGAATTCGTGGAGATCGCACTGCCGGAGTGACAGCTCTGGAAGAAATCCACGCGCTTGCTACAGCGTAGGAGGAAGAATCCGAAAAGGACCAAGCTCCGAAACCCCCGAGCATTCGTCATCGAGGCTCAACCTCCGCACCTCGTGTGCAACCAAGCGGTGACACCGACATTCCCGTCAAAGTCATCCAAATTGTTTCCGACGCTGCTCAGACCACCCGTATATCGGGAGGTCTGAATGACAAATAGCAACTCGCGCTCATCACTTTCCTTCGGGCTAATGTCGATGTGTTTGTCTAGCAACCATCACAAATGCCTGGAATCCCTAGGGAAGTGATCGAGCACAATCTGAATATTTATCTTGATGCTCGGCTTGTACATCAGAAGCCTTGAAAGCAATCAGTAGAGTGACAGAACTTCATACGTCAAGAAGTGAAGAAGTTGCTCGAAGCTAGATTCATCCGAGAAGTCTTCCACCCAAAATGGCTGGCAAACCCAGTCGTTGTACCCAAGGCCGGCGGGAAGCTTCGAATGTGTATCGACTACACTACATTAAATAAGGCATGTCACAAAGATCCATTCCCACTACCTAGAATAGATCAGATAGTGAATGCCACCTCCAGGTCTAAATTACTGTGTTTCCTAGACAAATATTCTAGGTACCATCAAATCAGAATGTCTGTGGAAGATGAAGAGCATACCTCCTTCATCACAGTAAATGGATTATATTGTTACACTTCCATGCCATTGGGTCTCAAAAATGCTGCTTCAACATTTGTACGAGCTATGTACAAAACTTTTGGAGAGCTTATTAGAGACGTAGTGTAAGTGTATGTCGATGACATCGTCGTCAAGATCAAGAACTAGGAGTCATTCCTTGACACCTTGCAAGTTGTCTTCGACAAGTTGTGAGATACTCGCACAAAGCTGAACCCGGACAAGTGTGTCTTTGGGGTTGGCTCTGGAAAACTTATTGGTTTCTTGGTAAACCACTGATGAATAGAAGCAAACCCGGTGAAGATAAAAGCTATTGAAGACATGCGGCCACCAGCCCGCATCAAGGATGTCCAGAAGCTAACTGGATATCTAGCTGCCCTCAGCCAGTTCATCTCAAGACTAGCAGAACGAGCGCTACCCTTTTTCAAGCTATTGAGGAAGTCTGGACCATTCCAATGGTCTGAAGAAGCAGAGAAGGCATTCCAGGAGCTAAAGCAGCTCCTCACCACACTACAAACCTTGGTAACTCCGAACCCTGGTGAGCCACTCCTGCTTTACATTTCGGCAACTGACAAAGTTGTCAGCATGGTCCTGGTTGCGGAAAGACCAAAACCATCTCTAGTTCAGGAATCCTGACATCTTTGGGAGGGTCCGGAGCTAACTGAAGTCGAGTCTGGGTCCCAACTCCCAGACCCGCATCCTCAAGGCGAGACGCCGGAGGATCCATCTCTTACAAATGGAGGAATCACTGCTACTGAGCAACAAGATCTGGACCCCACCGGGAAGGTCCGGATCCCTTCAGAAGAAGCTCCGGGTTCCTCCAACCGGAACCTAGAGGTCCCCGAACAAGGTCCGGACACCTCCGAGAGGGTTCGGGTAGATGAGGAGGAAGCTCTGGGCCCCTTCGGGAGGGTCTGGACGGTCCAACGTCCAATGTACTTCATCAGCGAAGTACTCCATGATGCGAAGACTCGGTACCTGGAGGTGCATAAGCTGCTCTATGCAGTTCTTATTGCCTCTAGGAAGCTCCGACATTACTTCCAAGCTCACAAGATTTCAGTGGTAACCTCTTATCCACTGCGTGCAATCTTGCATAACCCCAATTCCACTGGGAACATTGCAAAGTGGGCAGCGGAATTAGCCGAGTTCGACCTTGAATTCGTTCCAAGACAAGCAATCAAGAGTCAAGCATTGGCGGACTTCGTGGTGAAATGGACCCCGTCTCCATCAAATCCTGGGGGGCCCAATGAGCATAAGTTAGAACCCAAGGTTCCGGTCTTCACTGAGCCTCACTGGACTCTCTACTTCGACGACTCCGTGCAGAAGCAGGGGGCCGAAGCTGGAGTCCTTCTTCTCGCTCCGACCGGGGAGATGGTTAAATACAAGGTGCACCTTGACTTCAAGGCGACCAAAAACATGGCGGAGTATGAAGCACTAATTTATGGACTCAAGGTGGCACTATCGTATGGTGTCAAGCAGCTGCTGGTAAAGGGTGATTCACAGCTTGTTGTAAAACAAGTCAAAGGTGAATGTTGCTACAACAACCCTCAACTAGATGCATACCTACTTGAAGTCCAGAAGCTTCAGAAGGACTTCGACGTCTTGGATCTTTGCCATGTCCAGCGTCTCAACAATGCTGAAGCCGACAAACTCTCGATGAAAGCTTCAACCGGGGCTCCGGCTCCCGACGGAACCTTCGCCTGGAGGTTGTCTAAACCTACAGCTCAGCCTGCCGAACTAAGCGAAGGGGCGAGACCAGCACCTCGAAGTTGGCGGTCCTGATGGCCCTGTTACCATGGCGTCCATCAAGGGTCGTAGGTGCTGCAGGAAGCTCCGAGCAACCCAGCACGCAAGACTCAAATCCTCAAGTTAGTTCCGATGCATGGATCTCAGAGATCCGAAGCTACTTGAAAGATAATTTCCTTCCTGAAGATAATGTATCCGCTGATCAGATAGTCAGATTGGCTAAAAGATACACACTAGTAGAAGGGGATCTCTACTGGTGTGTGCCAACGTCATCCTAATGCGGTGCATTACAAGGAAAGAAGGTTGCGAGATCCTCGCGGAAATCCATCGAGGCGGGTGTGGGAACCACGCGTCTTCCCGCACGCTGGTCGGTAAAGCCTTCCAGCATGACTTTTACTGGCCTGCAGCGCTCTAGGATGCAACTGAGCTAGTGAAGAAATACAAAGCAAGCAAGTACCATGCAAAGCAAATTCACACACTAGCTCAGCCTCTACAAATGATACCTCCTACATGGCCTTTTGCTACGTGGGGGATGGATATCTTGGGACCTTTCCCAAGAGCCGTCGGAGGTTACAAGTTCTTGTACGTTGCCATTGTCAAATTCACCAAATGGCCGGAAGCAACTCCAGTTGTGACAATAAACAAGCAATCAGCTATCAACTTTTTGCAGTCCATTGTATGCAGATTTGGAGTCCCGAACAAGATCATAACTGATAATGGGACCCAGTTCACAAGCTCTGCATTCCAGGGATATTGTGAAGACCTCAGCATTCAGGTCAGCTACGCTTTTGTAGCTCACCCGGCAAGCAATGGCCAAGCCGAGAGAGCACATGCAGAAATATTAATAGGACTCAAGACGCACACATATGAGCGCCTGAAAAAACATGGAGCCAACTGGATCGAAGAGCTTCCGCCCACACTGTGGGCCAATAGGACAACTCCAAACCGGTCAACTGGAGAGACACCCTTCTTCCTGGTGTACAGAACTGAAGCAGTCCTTCCTCCGGAAATCACCTTGGGGTCGCTCCGGGTCCGGACCTTCGATGATGCCACGCAGGACCAGCTCGGCGTGAAGACCTTGACCTCCTTGAAGAGGGAAGGTGTCGAGCAGCTGTTCGGAATGCCTGATACCGCCAAGCTCTTCGGCGCTATCACCAACGGCATGTTCACAGCCGACAGCTCGAGGAAGGCGATCTGGTGCTACGGAGAATACAATCCAGAGAAGGGTTAAGCAAACTTTCCCCCAGCTGGGAAGGACCCTTCCGAGTGATCAAAGTATCTCATCCCGGATGCATTCGCTTAGAAACCGAGGTTGGGACACCACTCCCTAATTCTTGGAACATTGAGCACCTTCATAAGTTCTACGCTTAATATCACAGAGGTGAGTCTGTAGTTACACATGATGTATGTTATAGAGTCATTGTATAGAGTCGGGTAACTCCTCCGGGAGAACAGCCTGACCTTCCCTGGAAGGTCCGCAAAGTTCAGGCAACACTTGTCACAGTCTCAGAACTAAAAGTGTGGCTAGCTACCTTGGGTCAAATGAGAAACGAAACACACTTAGCCTGGTTACGTACCCTAAGAGTGTACTTGTTTCCCCTGTACCCCGGGCCTATAATGAAAGACATCATTGTGTGAAAACAGACTCCACGTGCATTTATTTTGTACAGGCTCAATATTTTTTATTTTTCTCTTTCTTGTCTACAATAAAGTTGTGCAACTCTTAAGAAACTTTAGCTCGACCAATTCATGTATAATTCGAGTTACATTGTCTATTCTTCCGGGTCTAAACATTGTCAATGGTCTACTCGTCTGAATGTCGCCAAGCCAATCTAAGGCCGGAGTGTGCTATCGACTTAGCCTGGTCATGCACCCTAAGTACGCCACTCTACCTACACCCCGGCAGGCCAAAGAAAGGCAAGTCCAGAAACGATTGGACCTGGAGGAAACAAGCCAGTGCACTTGATTGTATTTAGAATTGTGTTCGACCTAAAACTTTCTCAGGAATAGTAAGTCGCAGTTGAGTTATAGATAGGAAATGGATTTTACTGTTTTCCTTGACTTCAGTGTGCAAGGAAAATAAAGATCCCGTGATGATGGTGAATGACCGGAGCTACCAAAGCTCTGACATCCTCTAAGGTGGCTTGTTGTCAATGTTCCAAACATTCATAGCGAGCGTCGCTGGAGCTACTCAACTCCGATAAAGCCAGGGGGCCAGCCGTCAATGTGAAGAAAAGATGGTGGAAAGACTCCACAGTGGGGTCTGATGTCGATACACTGCATGTTGATAAAGGTCACCAATGGAGCTACCAAGTTCCGACACTCCAGAGGACTTGCTATCAACACTCTACCTGTTGATGGGGACTGCTGCCAGAGCTACTAAGCTTCGACGATGTTCAATGTCGGAGCTACTAGCTCTGACAACCTCAGGGGGCCTCTACTATCGAATACTTCGGACCAACGTTCTACAAGTTCGAAGCACGCAAGTCTTCAACAACTGTTACATCCTCTTGGTACATGTTCACAATCAAATTGTGTACATCTACCGGGGGGCCAAGTGAGACAAAGGTGTTGAAGACAAAAAATGAAATTCATAAAAACTTAGATTTCATTTATCTAGAGATAAGAGATTACAAAATTGGAGAAAAAGAAGAGAGAATACAAGCGGGAGCTACAAAGAGAGAGTCCTAGACCCTGTGGAAGATCGAGGCGACCTTTTGGGCAACCTCCGACACGCTGGCTTGAGCGGCTTCTCCCTCCCCGTCGATGGGGCCTTCAAGCACCGGGTCCAGTGGGAACTAAGGGTCCCGGCTTGTGCAGCACGTCAGCACATATTCTGCGATGTTCTTTACCAAGGATTATCCCTCGGTTTCCAGCTGGTCCGCGATGACATCGCCCATCTTGGTGAGCTTGTTGCCTGCCAAGATCAACGCCTGCAACGCTTGGACCAGCTTTGGCTATGGATCATCTGGACGCACGGGGCTAAAACCCATTGGCGTCAGCGCGTTGTTGGCTTTGCCCAAGAAGTACCAAACTTGTTGAGACTCCGCAGCCCTCGAACCTCGCATCTCCTCCAAGGACCTTCTGGTCGCCGCAAGCTCCGAATTCTCACGGGTAAGGCGCTCAACCTCTTTGGCGTTCTGCTGAATCTTTTCAGCATCCTGCCTTTCGAGTTTACTGAGATCCTCCTCCCGGAGGTGGATCTTGTTCTGACGGTCGACCAAGTCTTTCTCCCGGCCCCGCACCTTCTTCTCCCTGGCAGCAATTTCATCCTCCCTCTTGCGGAGGTCCTGTCCTCGCTGCCAGGCCTTCTTCTCCTCTTTCTCGCAATGCTCATCCAACTTCTTGGTGCGCTCCGCGAGACTCTTGTCACCCAGAGTTAGCCTCTGAGTAAGATCTTCCTCCCTCTTACTAGGTCATCCCGCAACTACAGGAGTTTTTACTCTTCATCTTCGATCTTTTTCCCCCGCACCTCAAGGGCCACCCGGCGCTTGACGAGGCTGTCGTGGATGGCGCTGAGCTTCTCCCAGCGATCATTTGCTGCGTTATTAGCAGCTATGGCCTGTTCGTGGATGGCCTTGGACTGGTTGTCGAGAAATCACACCATGCTTTCCCTCTCGTCCAGTAGCTTACCCCAGTACTCCAACCAGACCTTCTCGTTCTTCACCTACTCCTTGTTCTCAGCTAGTATCGATTGCGCCAGCTTGGTCTTGAAGTGGAGCCAGTTGCGCCATCTCCTAAGAGTTTGGCGCTCCTACTCGAGGGCCTTGCCATCGTGGTAAAAAAGCCAACTGGACCTGACGAAGACTGGAGCAGGCATTGTCAATAGACAACTACAGTGGGATCAGGTCCGGACCTGCTGGGGTCCTCTACGCTGGCTCCAGCGGGTTCTCCGTGACAAAAATCGGGTCCCACTCTACAAGAGCGGCCCCCTGGGCTTCCACGGCACAAGGGTCGTCCTCCAAGATAGCCTCGGCCGCCGCCGAGGAAGGTCCTGCAACAGAAGTTTCGACCTCTGCAGTTGGCTCCGAAGGGCCCGTCGCCTGGTCATCAACAACTGGCCCCTCAGGCGAGGGGTCGGCACCTTCATCTAGGCACCCTGGCTCAGGCGCGAGCACCTCCGGAACCATCGCCTCTAGGGCAGGCGCTAAAGGTTCGGCCGGAGCTGAAGCCAATTCTGGCTCCAACGTTGGCGCCTCCTCCATCATCGGCTTAGCCGCTGATGCTTCGACCATCAGGGGCTTGGGCGGTGGCACTTCTACAGCAATCGGCTCAGGTGCCGAAACCTCTGCAGCAATCGGCTCAGGCGCCGGAACTTCTTCAACGACCGGCTCTATCACCGGAACTTCATCAACACCCATATCTATTGTCGGGGCTTCATCAACCAACGGCTCCGCTGCTGGGGCTTCAACAACATCCGGATCTAGGGCTGAAACTGCAGCTACCTCCGGCTCTGAGGCCGGAGCGTCCGACATCTCAACATCCAAACCTAGAGCTTCAACCTCCAGGGCTGGTTCCGCTGGTATATCTTCATTCCCGTGGTCTGGAGCTATCACGGGAGCTTCTGGGGATGAGTCGAGGTCCAAGACCACGACAGTCGGCACCGGAGCTGTCGCAGCCTCAGCCACCTCTTGGGGCGGCGTTGGGATTTGAGACGGAGCTTCCGACTGCACAGCCTCAACTGCTGCTGCAGGAACCGGAGCTTCAGCCCCTTTCTTGGGCACTCTGTGGATGAAGGACGAAGAAACTCAAAACACAATTACAATGAAAAACAATCAACTGAGGTAAAAAAACAAAATTTACCTCAGAAGGCTTCTGCTCCAGCTAGCTCGGAACCTCTTCCCCGGACACTTGGGGCTGGACCCTGTCGCCCCTGGCGTGTCAGCTCCGGAAGGTTCCTCGGAGCTCGCTGCTGCTGCCGGCATCACTTTGGTTGAGGCCCCCCTCGACCGGGAAGGATCTCCGGACCCAGAGCCTTCAGTTGGCCCTGGTACTGGAGCCGCATGGCTGGAGCTAGCACCCCAGGGAGATGCTGATGCTGGAGTGGTTGCCGCCGTTGAAGACCTTCCCCTCCGGGGAGAAGGAGCTGCTGCGGAAGGAGCAGGTCTAACGGACCTCCCGTCAGAGTGCTTCAGCTGCCTTTTACGGCTCGGGGGTTTGGCCAACTCTTTGCCCTTGCCTACGACTTCAACTCTTGGTCTCGAGGCAGAAGGGGGACCACCCTCGGAAGCTCCGGGGATCGCCAACCTGGTGGTCGGACGCCTCTCAATTTCACCAAGGTCGTCGAGCACCGACATCTTCCACTAGAGCTCCCTGCTGAACTCCACCTCCATGTTCAGAGGGAGGAAAGCCGCCAGCGGAGTCAAGTCATCACCCTCGACGTCGATGCTGTGCTGGAACTTCTTGGGGTGAAACTCCAAAGTTGCGCCTTCCATGTTGGACTTCAAATCGGTCTCGATCCGGTCGTCGTCCATCACACTATTGAGGGCCCATGCAAGCTTCTCCCTCTTCTTCAGCGGAGCACACCTGTTGACCAGGATGTTGCAGAATACTGCCTGAGGAGTCACCTGCCCTTCCACGCATTGGCGGATCCTAGTCAGAGCATGGTTGAAGGCATCTGATAACACTGGAACTTCGCTCCAAGCTTCAGTGTGAATGTTGGGGAGGCCTTCGGGCAGCTCCAGCTTCTCATGCTCCCCCACCCTGATGACAATCCAATCCTTCTTCCAGTCGTCCCACTTCCCAGAAGGGAACAACCGCAAGTACTTGTACGAGCACTTTTTGCGCTTCACCAAATAATAGAAGCCAAGGTACTCGTCACTCTTGCCGGTGGTGTGGATGGTGAAGAAGGTGCGGAAGAGCTCGATGCAGGGGGGAATGCCCACCCACATCTCGCAGAAGTGAACGAAGATCGACACCAGAAGAATGGAGTGAGGGCCAAGGTGGTACAGCTGCCGACCATAGAAGTCTAGCAGCATCAAGATAAAAGTGGAGAAGGGTGGGATCAGTCCCACCATGGCGTACGCGGAGAAGTACACCATGTTGCCAGCGTGCTCCTTCTCGAACGGAAGCTTGCCGGCGCGGACCTGATGATTGAAGAAGTCATTGGACCACCCCATGATGGCCCGAACCTTCTTCAAATCACTGTCGGTCTTGAGTCGACTCCTGCGGAGACCCAACTCCATCGCAGCACAGCGTGGCGAGAGATGAAAAGCAGGCTAAAGTTTGGAGGATTTGAGCACAAGTTCGAATGAAGGCGTAAATAATCCCCAAACGGTGCGCGCTTTCCTTCTTAAGAAAGCCCCCGCAACACTTGGATGGAAACCGCAGAGGAGCCGACGATACAATTCAAAAACTTCACCTTGCCAATGACAAGGGGGCCCGGGCCACCCCGACGATCAAGTCGAGGTTCTTACCCCAGGCGAACGGTTGTCATCATGAAAGGTGGGAAGCCCGAGGGCAGCGGCCTGACAAGGCACGCAGAACCGATATGGTTTTTGTATCGGGAACCGGCGACCTTCAATTGCGTGAGATCCGCACGCTCAGATCTCACCTGCCGCATCCTGGATATGCCATGAGGCGTTGGTTTAACTGTGGACTACCGCCAACGACACATCCGAAGACCCTTGAGGACACGGCTCAAAAACAGAAGGATGGACCCACCTCCGACAGAACGACTTCATCCAAAAGGTCTCTCCTAGAGGTGGGCCCAGGGGGCCACTGTCAGTACCCTGCATAGCGTATACCCTTTGGGACTACAAAAAGACCAAAGGAACTTCATCTGTCTGAGTTGATGACCTGTAAAGGCACCACGTGTCATACGGGACTGGACCTGCTTCCCATCTATGGTTAGTACTGGTGATGCCGCGTGTATACAGCAACCGGACCTACATCCCACACATGGGATAGCTCTGGGCTAAACACCTGTGCAACACCCCCGGACCTAAGCCCCGACAGAATGAAGCTCCAGTACCGACACGTGTACATCTACACCGGACCTACCCGTCCCAGACGGAAAGCTCAGAAGCTGCCACGTGTCCAACCGCTGGACCTTCAGCCTCAACAATCAGACTGGTGGACCCCCCAGCGGCTTAGACCTTCAAGGGGCAATCAAAGACTTCAAGACCCGATTAAGTGTCATTAATACCATATTAATGACACACGACCGGAACACCCTTAATACCAGTGATGGCACTGTCAAGGCCCGTTACCATGCTATTAAGGGTAATTAACCTCATTAATTGTGTATTAAGCATCAGTAACCGCCAGGGCCACATGTCCGGCCAGGCTAACGGTGTAACGACCAGTCCTTGTACCATAAAAGGACTGGTCGACGATACACAAGGGGGCTCTTGGAACTCTGAGACCTCTCCCATACCCATCTCAGACACTCAAAAACAACAACTACACACCCTGTGGAGTAGGAAATTACGCTCAGGCGGTCCGAACCATGTAAATCCTTGTGTCTATTTGCCATCGTGTTCTGAATCTCTGCGCACCCAATACCGAACTACGAACTCCGCGGGCTGCCAACGGTAGTATTGGGAGAATTGTCGCAGCAACTCGCCGACAAACCCCAAATCTCAAAATTCACATCGATCTAGAAAACCCTAGTTTGCTAGTTTTGCGAAGTGCGGACTAGTCCGGGCTTCTGCAGAATAGTCTGATTTTCCTAGCTAAATTGTGTTGAATTAATTCTAAAAGTAGATCTAATCAAATGCAAACATGTATAAACTTTTTAAAATCTATTAGAACTAGTTAGTGATCTTTGAAAGCAATCTATTAACAAGTTCTACCTTACATTTGCATTAATCATGCATGTCATGCCATATTGAGTAATATATGTGCACTCCTTGATTGTGTCTCTTGTCTTGTATGTTTATTGTGTAGATTAGGCGAATTTGCGCTAGAGATGGTCGCGGAGGATCTTCAGCACCAAGAGTTTGAAGAAGTTGACCCGAACCAACCACAAGAGCAAAGCAAGTGTCCTTGAAGCATATTGATCCAGTTTTGAAATAAATGTTGTGTTTGCAAAACTGTATGCTTGTGTCAATTTGATGGGAAATCCTATGGTAGGAAGTTTACTAGTTTTGTTGACCACCCTTATCACCTGGAATATATGGTAGAGAGTCGGGAAGGGCTTTTTACCTTTTTGCTTCACTTAATCAACTGGGATGGTAAAACAAATATACCACTCAACTTAATTATGCATGGATGAGATTATGGTTAACATGAATTGGTTAATATGATATGGTAATGGGTGATCTAAGCAAGCCTGGTATGTGGATGGGTTGGATGTTATGGTGGTTATGCTTGCTTTAGATCTAAGGACCAGTTCGTGGAGCGACCATCCAGGATTTACAGTGCCACCACGAGGCCAAGTATGGTGCAGCGTATCTGATTAATTAGGGTTTTGCCAGTGCTATTTGGACCATTAAGGATGCTTGGGGAAGGGATAGTCGGATTGGGTTTGTTGATGATTGGTGGGACTACCTTGGGATCCGAATGGCTCAAGAGGGGGCCCTTGGTTGAAGATGTGCTCAGTTGGAGGTATCGCCACCAGTGAAACCTCAATGGGGTCTAAATAGGCTAGTACTCCCTTTGTAAAGGCTATTTTATGATATCTTGGCCACACACCTACGGAAGTGTGAGACGGCATAATTGAGATTCTATAGTCATCGAAAGGTGATGAAATCACAAACAAGTGGTTAAAGCGGTACAACCTCTGCAGAGTGTATCTAAAACTATCATGATAGTCGTGCTCCCTGTTATGAGCAACCTGGACCCTCACATGATTAGAGGAAAGATGGGATTTGGGATGGTTATGGTTGGTATTATGGTAATAGATAGTTATGAATTGAATTCTGGTATTGAATATGATTATTGGCAATGGTGAAATCTTGTATATGGATTATGGTAATGAATTATGGAATGGTAATATGATGACTATATGGTTTGTGATGGGCTTACTTCACATACATATAATATATTGCTTTTCAAATATTTTATGTACTTTTCAGCACTTATCTATTATTATATTCGTCATTTGAATCAGCCACATGTCATACTTTCCACACATACTGAGTACGACATGTAATCACTCTTGCAACCCCCCCCCCCAACAGTTGCAGGTCAGGTTTGGGAGTTTAATGGCGATAATGCGGAGTTCTAGGCCGTGTCTACCGTCAGTTTGCCTGTGGTGTTGCATGGAGCTGCGTTATACCCTATCGCTTATGCTGCCTAGCTGTTTAGTTGCTTATTTAGTTTTTTTTCTGCTGCATTAGTTGAACTTGTCATTAATATTCATTAGAACTTGTATTCGGGGATAATATGGTTTGTGCAATAAAATTTGGTTAATTAATCTTGTCTTGTGGTAATTTTCTGTATACTATTTTTGTGAATGCACTTGTGTATGTGTGTTGAACGTCCTGAGCAGACATATGCGTTCACTTGGTTCATTTTCGGAATTGGGTGTCATAGATTGGTATCAGAGCTAGGTTGACCGTAGGATGCAGCCTAGATAGAATGGACACTTTAGAGCACATAGGAACACTCATGAATTAATGTGTTTTTGTTTGGTGTGCTGTTTGCTATATATATTGTTTGCTTGTGTGCTTAATAGAGGATTTTGGGATGCTTTAGCATTGCCATGTCCACATAGGCTAGTTAGTTGTCTAGTTTCATATCCCTTGATGCATATAGTTGGGGACGTTTTCTGATTCTTACCTATTGCTTTTCTTCAAATGGTGAGGACTCGCAACCAGAGGGATGCTAATGATGAGGAGGAGAACCATGGAGCATCTGAGAACAACAATGGCCAAGGACCTACTCATGGAGCTATCAACATTGAGCAGCTCTTGGCGATGCAAAACCAACTCATGCAGACCATGATACAAACTATGGGATAGCTGTAGGCTAGTAACATCAACAATCAACCCCACATGCCTCCACCGCCACCCCGACTTCCTCATAACCGGTTGGGAGAGTTTATGAGGACTAGGCCGCCAACCTTTGCTCAAGCCGCTAACCCTATGGATGCGGATGATTGGCTCAAGTCCATGGAGAAGAAGCTTGCTATTGTCCAATGTAGTGACCGGGAGAAGGTCTTATTTGCTTCTCATCAACTAGTTGGAGCAGCTGCGGATTGGTGGGATTCTTATTGCAATGCTCATGGGAACCAAGAGAGGATCACTTGGGCCGAATTCAATGAGAGTTTCCGTTCCCATTATGTGCTCGAGGGTGTTATGATTTTGAAGAGGCAAGAATTTGAGAACTTAAGGCAAGGAAGATCAAGCGTGAGTGAATATCTCAATAAGTTCACTCAACTCTCAAGGTATGCGCCTGAGGATGTGAGCTGGGACAGCCAGAAGCAATATTTGTTCATGAGAGGCTTGAACAATGAGATCCAAGTTCAATTGCTCAAATGTGATTATGCCAATTTTCTGAAGCTTGTGGACAAAGCAATTGTGGTAGAGAACAAGGTCCGTGAGATGGAGCAAGATAACAAGAGGAAGGCGCCCTATCAAGGACAGCAACAAGGAAGTAATGTGCACCCTCGCTTTGCACCTCCTAATGCGCCATATTACAGCTCCTCTACTCCTATACAGCGCCCTTGTTATGCACCGCGTCCAACTTAGTTCATGCTGCAGTGCCCTATTATGCAAGCACCTAGGCCTCCAATGCCCTATGCACCTCGAGCCAACTTTCCTGGTGCAAATTCTCAAAACCAAGCTCGTCCCAATAATTCTAGTGGAGTTAAGAAGTTCTATACTTGTCGAGAAGCTGGACACTTTGCGCATCAATGTCCTAAGTCAGGACTTGATCAAGGAGGCAATGCGCCGAGGCAAAACCCAAGACCCAATGGAGGACAACCACAAGGGAACTGTGGACAGCAGAATTTTGCTCGTGGCAACGTGAACCATGTCTCTACGGAGGATGATCAAAAAGCAGATGACGTGGTCATTGGTATGTTTCTCGCGAACTCCAACCCCGCGACTATGTTATTTGATTCTGGAGCATCGCATTCATTCATTGTATCAAAGTATGTTGCCAAGTATAGTTTGCCTATCTCTCATATGAAGTTTACTCTATTGGGTAAGTCTCCTAGAGGAGAGATGAGGACAAATATAGTATGTCCAAAAGTAAGCCTTAGAATAAGGGGGGTAGACTTCTCCGCCAACCTCATTGTTTTGGATTCTCAAGGATTGCACATTATACTTGGTATGGACTAGTTGAGGAAGCACAATGGAGTTATTGAGTGTTCCACGAAGACGGTGAAGTTGACCAATGAGGAAGGGATCACCGTAGAATTTGAAGCATCTCAAACCGCACCGAAGCAATTGGAGCTGAATCATATGGACAGTGCCGCAATTGATGAGATTCCTGTGATGTGTGAATTTTTGGATGTTTTTTTTGGACGAGTTGTCAGGTATTCCACCTGATCGAGACATTGAGTTTATTATTGATTTAATACCTGGAACTGCACCTATAGCTAAGAGGTCGTATAGGATGCCTCCTATGGAACTAGCGGAGCTCAAGAAGCAAATTCAAGAGCAACTAGAGAAAGGTTTTATTCGCCCTAGTTCTTCACCTTGGGGAGCGCCCGTGCTGTTTGTGGACAAGAAGGATGGAACCCAAAGGATGTGTGTGGATTACCGAGCTCTCAACGAGGTAACAATCAAGAACAAGTACACCTTGCCACGCATAGAAGACTTGTTTGATGAGATGAAGGGTGCTTGTATCTTCTCTATGATGGATTTGAGGTCGGGATAATTTCAAATGAAGATTAGACCATCAGACATACCCAAGATAGCTTTTAGGACGCGGTGTGGATCTTATGAGTACACCGTGATGTCTTTTGGATTGACAAATGTGCCTACCTAATTTATGTACCTCATGAATAAGGTCTTCATGGAGTACTTGGATAAGTTTGTTGTGGTGTTTATTGATGACATTATGATCTACTCGAAGGATGATAAGGAACATGAGGAACACTTGAGGCTTACGTTGCAGAAATTGAGGGAACATCAATTGTGTGCCAAGTTCAACAAGTGTCAGTTTTGGTTGAAAGAGGTGTCGTTCTTGGGTCATATAATCTCAGGAGGAGGAGTATCGGTTGACCCAGGAAAGGTGAGGGACGTGTTGAAATGGGAACCCCCGCAAAACGTAAAGGAAATAAGGAGTTTTCTTGGAATGGCTGGATATTACCGTCAATTCATCAAGGACCTTTCCAAGATAGCCAAGCCAATGACGGAATTGCTAATGAAGGGAAAGGCTTTCCAATGGACTCAAGCTTGTCAAAACAGTTTTGAGGAGTTGAATAAGAGGTTGACAACAGCCCCAATTTTGATATTTCCAAATGTAAGCAAGAGTTTTGACATATATTGCGATGCCTCGAGACAAGGACTTGGATGTGTGCTCATGCAAGAAGGTCAAGTGGTCGCCTATGCGTCAAGACAATTGAAGAAACATGAGCAGAATTATCCAACACATGATTTGGAATTTGCAGCCGTGATACACGCACTGAAAATTTGGAGACACTATATCCTTGGACATAGATGTGAAATTTATACGGATCATAAGAGTTTGAAGTATATTTTCACACAAACGGATCTGAATTTGGGGCAAAAAAGATGGTTGGAGCTCATCAAGGATTATGATTTGGGGATCAACTATCATCCGAGAAAAGCCAATGTAGTGGCTGATGCTTTGAGTAAAAAAGGAGTAAGTCATCAACTCACAGTTCGAGAGTTACCATCCGAGATATGTAAGGAATTTGAATGGTTGAACCTTGGATTTTTAAATGAGATGGGGATGATGGAGTTAAACCCAACCTTAGAGCAAGAAATTCGAGAGGCACATACCAAGGATGAGGAAATTCAGAAAATCAAGGAGAGGACCCAAGAGGGCAGAGAATTCAGATTTGATGAGGATGAACATGGTACCTTATGGCTTGGAAAAAGGATTGTCATGCCCAATGTAAAGCATATTCGGGAGACAATACTAAAGGAGGCACATGACCCACCTTACTCAATTCACCCCGGTTGTACGAAGATGTACAAAGACTTGAAGACTTGCTATTGGTGGGATAGCATGAAAAAGGACATAGCTGAATATGTAGCATTGTGTGATGTGTGTCAACGAGTCTAGGCAGAACATCAAAGGTCAGCTGGATTATTGCACCCATTGAAGATTTCGGAGTGGAAGTGGGAAGAGATCGGTATGGACTTCATAGTTGGTTTACCTCGTACTCAGTCTGGTTACAACTCAATTTGGGTAATTGTGATCGGTTAACTAAGTCAGCCCACTTTATTCCCGTCAAGACCACCTATAATGGAGAGAAATTGGCAGAACTGTATATGGGAAGAATAGTATGTTTGCATGGAGTTTCGAAGAAGATAGTCTCGGATAGAGGTTCACAATTTACTTCTAGGTTTTGGCAGAAATTGCATGAAGCTTTGGGAACGAGGTTGAATTTTAGTTCATCATATCACCCTCAAACGGATGGACAAA
The DNA here is from genome assembly GCA_036927565.1 of Tuctoria greenei. NCBI lineage: Eukaryota > Viridiplantae > Streptophyta > Magnoliopsida > Poales > Poaceae > Tuctoria > Tuctoria greenei. The sequence goes on along the minus strand of JAYESD010000008.1, from coordinate 168,552,609 downwards.
CCGAGAGGACCAATCAAATTTTAGAGGACATGTTAAGAGCTTGTGCTTCAAAGCATGGGAAAAGTTGGGACAAGAGCTTGCCATATGCAGAAATTTCATACAACAATAGTTACCAAGCAAGCTTGAAAATGTCACCATATGAAGCGCTTTATGGAAGGAAGTGTAGGACACTTTTATTCTGGAATGAGACAGGGGAGAATCAAGTATTTGGACCCGATGTGTTGCAAGAAGCTGAAAAGCAAGTTCAAATAATTCGTGAAAACTTGAGGGTTGCCCAACCAAGACAAAAAGGCTATGCGAACAATAGGAGAAGGAAATTAACCTTTGAAATGGGAGACTACATTTACCTTAAGGTGTCACCGATGAGGGGTCATATGAGGTTTAACATAAGAGGCAAGCTAGCGCCTCGCTACATTGGACCATTCAAGATTTTGGACAAAAGAGGAGGAGTAGCATATAAGTTGGAGATGCCAACTCATCATTCAGATGTACATGATGTCTTTCATGTTTCCCAGCTCAAAAAGTGTTTGAGAGTACCGGAAGAACAAGTGCTAGTGGAAGAGTTGGAATTAGAGGCAGATTTGACTTATGCTGAACAACCGGTCAAAATTTTGGAAACCAAGGAGAGAGTCACAAGGAACAAGGTTATTAGATGGTGTAGAGTTCAATGGAAGCACCACACAGAAAAAGAAGCAACGTGGGAATTGGAGGATGATCTCAAGAAGGAATTTCCCTATATCTTCTCTTCCGCGTCGAATCTCAAGGGCGAGATTCATTTCAAGGGGGGTAGGTTTGTAACACCCTCATTTTCATGCATCATGCCCTACTTACATTCATATACATGTTTAACATTGATCCACATCAAGAGGAATGAGTTTAAAATTGATTTGGAATGAAACCGCACTTAAAATGCTGAAAAGTGCGGACTAGTCCGATTTTGGTGAGGACTAGTCCGATTTCTCTCTGACTAAAATCAGACTTGTCCGTTTTTGCTGCGGACTAGTCCGATTCTGCCTCTGGACACTTTTGGACTTGTCTGATTTTATGCGGATTAGTCTGATATTCCAAGAATCCTTGAAAATTTGCTAAGACCCTGGACTTGTCCGGACTAGTCCGGTGTTCCAGCGGACTTGTCCGGACTAGTCCGGTGTTCCAGCGGACTTGTCCATTTTCCTCTCTGACTAAAAGTCGGACGTGTCCGATTTTTGGCCAGACTTGTCCAATTTTTTCTTAATAACTTTGGACTAGTCCGATCCTTTTCGGACTTGTCTGATATTTCGCGACTCCGAGTTGATCTTTTGTTTCACGACTTGTTTCTTGGGTTTTACATTAAGTGGGCCTAGGGATGTCGTGCCTAACTCTTTTAGAGCCCATGTGGGACTCTAAATCGGCATCTACTCCTCTCAAACTCGAAATCCATCTAACCTTAGCCTCCACCTCTATATAAACAATCCCACCCCTTGGCTTGACATTTATTTGACACTTTTCCACCCCACCCAAACCCTAGTTCGTGGAGAGACGCCATCAAGGAGGGAGAAGGAGATCCCAAGCAAGAAGAAGAAGAGGCGGAAACGAAAGAGGATCAAGATCTCCATCAAGTTTTGTTCTTCATCATCAAATCATCTCCAAGTTCATCACCAACCCTAGATCATCAAGATCCAAGTGTTGCCTCCAAGTTTCTTGATTCATTGGAGTCCTAAACACCTGGTATACCTTCTATTTCCTTTTTCTTACATGAATTCAACCCCAAATCTCCAAATTCACGTCGATCTAGAAAACCCTAGTTCGCTAGTTTTGCAAAGTGCGGACTAGTCCGACCTTCTGCAGACTAGTCTGATTTTCCTAGCTAAATTGTGTTGAATTAATTCTAAAAGTAGATCTAATCAAATCCAAACCTGTATAAACTTGTTAAAATCTATTAGAACTATTTTGTGATCATTGAAAGCAATCTATTAACAAGTTCTACCTTACATTTGCATCAATCATGCATATCATGTTATATTGAGTAATATATGTGCACTCTTTGATTGTGTCTCTTGTATTGTATGTTTACTGTGTGGATTAGGCTGATTTACGCTAGAGAGTGTCGCGGAGGATCTTCAGCACCAAGAGTTTGAAGAAGTTGACCCGAAACAACCGCAAGAGCAAGGCAAGTGTCCTTGAAGCATATTGATCCAGTTTTGAAATAAATGTTTTGTTTGCAAAACTGCATGCTTGTGTCAATTTGATGGGAAATCCTATGGTAGGAAGTTTACTAGTTTTGTTGACCACCCTTGTCACCTGGAATATATGGTAGAGAGTCGGGAAGGGCTTTTTACCTTTTTGCTTCGCTTAATCAACTGAGATGGGAAAACAACTATACCACTCAACTTAATTATGCATGGATGAGATTATGGTTAACATGAACTGGTTAATATGATATGGTAATGGGTGATCTAAGCAAGCCTCGTATGTGGATGGGTTGTATGTTATGGTGGTTTTGCTTGCTTTAGATCTAAGGACCGGTTCGTGGAGCGACCGTCCAGGATTTTTAGTGCCACAATGAGGCCAAGTATGGGTGCGACGTAGCTGATTAATTAGGGTTTTGCCAGTGCTATTCGAACCATTAAGGATGCTCGGGGAAGGGGTAGTCGGATTGGGTTTGTTGATGATTGGTGGGACTACCCTGGGATCCGAACGGCTCAAGAGGGGGCCCTTGGTTGAAAATGTTCTCAGACCTCAGTTGGAGGCATCGCCACCAGTGAAACCTCAGTGGGGTTTAAATAGGCTAGTAATCCCTTTGTAAAGGCTATTTTGTGATCTCTTGGCCACACACACCTACGGAAGTGTGAGACGGCATAATTGAGATTCTATAGTCATCGAAAAGTGATGAAATCACAAACACGTGGGTAAAGCGGTACAACCTCTGCAGAGTGTGTCTAAAACTATCATGATAGCCGTGCTCCCAGTTATGAGCAACCTGAACCCTCACATGATTAGAGGAAAGTTGGGATTTGGGATGGTTATGGTTGGTATTATGGTAATGGATGGTTATGAATTGAATTCTGGTATTGAATATGATTATTGGCAATGGTGAAATCTGGTATATAGATTATGGTAATGAATTATGGACTGGTAATATGATGGGTTTACTTCAAATATATATATAATATATTGCTTTTCAAATTTTTTAATGTACTTTTCAGCTTTTAGCCATTATTATATTCGTCATTTGAATCAGCCACATGTCATACTTTCCACACTTGCTGAGTACGACATGTACTCACTCTTGCAATCCCCCCCCCCAACAGTTGCAGGTCAGGTTTGGGAGTTTAATGGCGATAATGCGGAGTTCTAGGCCGTGTCTATCGTCAGCTTTGCCTGTGGTGTTGCATGGAGCTGCGCTATACCCTATCGCTTATGCTGCCTAGCTGTTTAGTTGCTTATTTAGTTTATTTTCACTGCATTAGTTGAACTTGTCATTAATATTCATTTGAACTTGTATTCGAGGATAATATGGTTTGTGCAATAAAATTTGGTTAATTAATCTTGGCTTGTGGTAATTTTCTGTATACTCTTTTGCGAATGCACTTGTGTATGTGTGTTGAATGTCCTGGGCACACATATGCGTTCACTAGGTTCATTTTCGAAACCGGGTGTCACATGAACGCATATGTGTGCCCAAGATGTTCAACACACATACAGGAGTGCAATCACAAAAAGATATATAGAAAATTACAATAGAACAAAATTAATTAACCACTTTTGTTACACAATCCATAATATCCTCGAATACAAGCTCTAATGGATATTAATGACAAGTTCAACTAATGCAGCGGAAATAAACTAATAAGCAACTAAGCAAAAGGGATAGCACAGCTCCAACACTCCACAGGCAAAGCTGACGGTAGACAAGGCCTAGAACTCCGCATTATTATCGTAATGCTCCCAATCCTGACCTACAACTGTTGGTGGGGGAATTGCAAGGGTGAGTACATGTCGTACTCAGTAAGTGTGGAAAGTATGACATGAGGCTAATTCAAATGACGACAATAATAATGGTTGAGTGCTGAAAAGTACATTAAAATATTTGAAAAGCAATATATTATCTGTATGTGAAATAAACCCATCATAAACCATGTAATCATCATAATACCAGTCCATATTCATTACCATCATCCATTTTCCAGATTTCTCATTACCAATAACCATAATCAATATCAGAATTTAATCCATAACCAGCCATAACCATTACCAAACCATAACCATGCCCATAACCATTACCAAACCATAACCAAATCATAACCAAATCCCAAGTACCCTCTAATCATGGAAGTTGTCCAGGTGCTCATAACTGGGAACACGGCTATCATGATACTTTTATTAGACTGTGCAGAGTTTGTACCACTTTACCCACTAGTTTGTGATTTCATCACCCGTCGGCGATTAAAGAAAACCTCCATTATGCCAAAACACTACCATAGGTGTATGGCCAAGAGATCAATAAATAGCATTTACAAAGGGATTACTATCCTATTTAGACCCCACTGAGGTTTCACCGATGGTGATGTCTCCTATAGAGCACATCTTCAACCAAGGGCCCTCTCTTGATCCATTCGGATCCCAGGGTAGTCTCACCAATCATCAACAAACCCAATCCGACTACCCCTTCCCCAAGCATCCCTAATGGTCCAAATAGCACTGGCAAAGCCCTAATTAATCAGCTACGCTGCACCCATACTTGGCCTCGTGGTGGCACTGTAGTCCTGGCTTATTCTCGCATGAACCGATCCTTAGATCTAAGGCAAGCAAACCACCATATCAACCAACCTATCCACATACCAGACTTGCTTTACCATATCATATTAACCAATTCATATTAACCATAATCTCAGTAATGCATAATTAAATAGTATAGTTGTTTTCTCATCCCAAGTAGTTAAGCGAAGCAAAGGTAAAAAGCCCTTCCCAACTCTCTACCATGTATTCCAGGTGACAAGGGTGGTTAAACAAATCTACTAAACTTCCAATCATAGGATTCCCATCAAATTGACACAAGCATGCAGTTTGCAAACAAAACATTTATTTTAAAAATAGGATCAATATGCTTCAAGGACGCTTGCCTTGCTCTTGGGATTGGTTCGGGTCAAAGACTTCAAACTCTTAGTGTTGGAGATCCTTCGCAGCACTCTCTAGTGCAAATTCGTCGAATCCACATAATGAACATATAAGACAGGAAACACAATAAAAAGTGCACATATATTACTCAATATGACATGATATGCATGATTGATGCAAATGCAAGGTGGAACTTGTTAATGAGTTGCTTTTAATGATTACTAACTAGTTCTAATAGTTTTTAACAAGTTTATACAGGTTTGGAGTTGATTCGATCAAATTTTAGATTTAATTCAACACAATTTAACCAGAAAGATCGGACTAGTCCGCTAGGGACAGGACAAGTCCGCACTTCGCAGAACTAGCGAACTAGGGTTTTCTAGATCGACGTGAATTTGGAGATTTGGGGTTGAATTCACGTAAGGAAGAGGAAGTAGAAGGTATACCAGGTGTTTAGCACTCCAATGAATCAAGGATCATAGAGGCAACACTTGGATCTTGACAATTAGGGGTAATAAAGAACTTGATGTTGTTGACGAAGAACGCGAAGTTGATGGAGATCTTGATCCTCTTTCGTTTCCTCCTCTTCTTCTTCTTGCTCTAGATCTCCTTCTCCCTTCTTGGTGGCGGCTACTCACGGGCTAGGGTTTGGGTGTAGTGAAAAAGTGGCAAATAGATGTCAAGCCAAGGGTGGGGTTGTTTATATAGAGGTGGAGGCTAGGGTTAGATGGATTTTGAGTTTGAGATGAGAAGAGGCCGGTTTGGAGTCCCACATGGGCTGTAAAAGAGTTAGACACGACGTCCCTAGGCCCACTTAACGTAAAACCAAAGAAACAAGTCGCGCAATAAAAGATTAACTCGGAGTCGTGATTTATTGAACAAGTCCGAAAAGGGTCGGACTAGTCTGAAGTTGGGTAGAGAGAAACTAGACAAGTCTGGACTAGATATCGGACATGTCCGAACTTATCCAGAGGGGAAAAACAGACAAGTTTGACCAAAAATCGGACAAGTCCGACTTTAGTCAGAGGGAAAAACGGACAAGTCCGCTGGAATACCGGACTATTCCAGACAAGTCTAGGGACTTAGCAAAATTTTCAAGGAATTGGAACACCGGACTAGTCCGCACATGATCGGACAAGTCCAAAAGTTTCCAGAGAGAAAAACAGACTAGTCCGCAGCAAAATGGACAAGTCTGTTTGAAGTCAGAGAGAAATCGGACTAGTCCACACCAAAACCGTACTAGTCCGCACTTCCTAGAATTCCTAAGTGCGGTTTTGTTTCTATTTCATTTTAAACTTGTTCCTTTTTATGTGGAGTAATATAAGACATGTATTAGAATGTATGCAATGCATGATGGATGAAAATGAGGGTGTTACAAAATACTAACAAATAATAATAACAATACCAAAAACAACTAACTCATTTACCTCTTCTTTCTCTTATTTTTCTTTTCTTTTGTCTCCTCTCCTCTCCTTTCCTCCTCTCGGCTGCCCTCTGGCTCGAATGCAAACTGAGGTCAGCGCTGGTTTTATAGTCGGTGGGCATCACTCCCGACATGCGCCCGTGAGGCGTCCAGCATCTGTAACGCCGCTCGCGGCCGGCTGCCCGTGAGACGTGTGGGGCCCCTCGCCGAGCAGCAGGGCGACTTGCCCACCAGCAAAGCGACACAGAAGACATTTGATTCACCCTTCAGACATGCACAGGGAATCTTTGAGTGCTCCAGCGCAAGGACCACGACTTGCGTCGTCGTGGTGTGCGAGTCTACAGTACGATTTGGGTCCTATAGCTGCAAAAAAAATTAACCGTGTGCTATTTCTCTTAAACTCATAAAAGAATACGCTAAAACGAAAAAAATTCCATCAGTCAGTCTCTTGGGAGCAAAGTTAAGTGTCCTCTACAATGCTAGCAAGCTACACTCTCCATTTCTGAAAGACATGTCGTTCTGGCCATTTACTGTAAATATTATCCAAATACTTTGTTGGAAAATTGCATGTTATCTAAATCCAAATTCTAAATTGAGGCAAGTTTCACAGATACTCAAAACTGTGATGCACACTTTACAGAGCAGTAGATAGATCAACACAATAAACACCAGGGGAAGCATTTGGACCCACTTTGGGTTAGCACAAAATGTAGTTGAAACAGACCATTGTGTAGATTTTGCAGCTCGTCCGTGAGGCAGTGTAGATCGATGTCAAACAGCTTAGAGTGATCACGTAGATGCGCTGCCCAAAAACCTTATTGTTGTCCCTCGTGTAGGCTTGACGACGGCAACGGTTCAGATATACCGCTCATCCTCCTTCTCGGTGCACGCCAAGGAAAGGGATTGGTGAAGTTTGGCAACTCAAACACTACACCACAGCTTTCCAAAGGATGGAAGCATAATAGTTCATAGAAATTTGTGTGTTCGGGAATCCTTGAAGTCTCCAGTGCCTAATATAGGCACGGCTGCCCTCTAGGAGTCATTTCCTCTCTAATAATGTCCACTAATTGCAGCTAGCCAATTATTGGTGTTTATGGCAATAAATCATGCACTGATTCTCTATTAGTACAGGGAGTTTCAAATTTTGTAAAGAATACAAGTAGCAAAAATACACGCAATGCAGTCACGCCACGGTCACGCGTTGCAATTCACAATTCACGCAAAAGAGCACGTTAAAAATTGTAGACACGCGTGCGCGTGCGTGTGTGTGAGTATATATAGTCAAGCCCCTCATTATTGCTTTCTCCATTCAGCCATGGGTATGAGGGTTACTATATAAGTTAGTTTGCACCACCTTGAACTGGCAGTATGAGACTAAAACCAACAGCCACATTGCTTTGGAATTTTAGCTGAATGGGCCACCTAAATGGGCCAAATTCTGACAACCCCCCACCAATTTCAGAACAAGGAATGGGAACAAAAGATCATTGTGTTGCAGCATTGTTTTATATACCCGTATTTTGGTATGACTCATGTACGGATTGAATACCTAGAATAACAAGATTAATCTTTTCATGGCTGAATAATGGACTAGACCTTGAATTCTCAGTCTTGTGTCTAAAGATTTTACTTGAAATCATAACTGATACTAGGCTGCCAGACAACCTCACCTATCTAGAGCATTAATGGTCTGCTCCCGTATCTACTCATGAGCCTTTATGAGAACGTTCTATTCTCACGAGCCGCAACCTACAGTTGAGCTCAAGTAGGTGTTTTCCTTCAAGATATCCTGTAGACTAATATCTTTACAACGGAAAATATTAAAGCTTAATTTATGCTAACCTTCCATATAGTAAAGAGTACTTGGTGTCGATTGAACATGGGTACATTTATCTATTTACAATGTACTCTTTTGTTACATCAATCAACTTGTTTTTCTAGTATCTAAATCACGTAATCTCCGATCAAAAGGAGAGGTTATAGTTGTGATGTAGCATCAAGTGGGCCTCATACCCTTATTTTTAGACATTCCGGAAATCACATTTAGTGATAATCCCTTTGTGAACGAGTTTGCCAAATTATTTGCACTTCTCACATAGCTCACACCTATAACTCTGGAGTTTTTCATCTTCCTGACATATTTCAGTCTACGCTTGATGTGCTTGTTGGACTTTGAATTATCCTTTGTATTCATAACATGAGCTAGCATTGATTGGTTATCATCATACATTAGGATAAGCGGTACCGTCTTTTCGACAAAAGATAAGTCCATCAATAGATCACTTAGCCATCATGCCCCGTTGGTAGTTGTTTCTAGTGCTACAAGTTTTGCCTCTGTGGTGAACTTTGTTAATACAGTCCATTTACAAGTCCTCTATAAAACTGCAGCACCAGCAAGCGTAAACACAAAGCCACTTGTAGCTTTCATCTCATATGCATCTAAGATCCAATTGGAATCACTATAGCCCTCCAACGCTAGTGAATATCCCGTGTAGTGAATTCGAAGTGTGGTTGTGTCTCTCAAATAGCGCAATACTCGTTCAAGTGTCTTTCGATGATCATCTCATGGGTTTGATGTAAACTGTCTGAGTTGATATTTTCCCTCTCTATTGAATTTTTGAAGTTTGATGCTTGCATCATAGGGAGTTGGAGAGATTTTGCAGTCCTCAAAGCCAAAGCGAGAAAGAATTTTCTCTGCGTAGTGAGATTGATTTAGAGTGATTCCATCCTCACTTTTAATCAACTTTTTATTTAGAATTACATATGTCGGTCCCAAGTCTTTCAGGTCAAAACATCAAGACAAGAAAGATTTGACCTCATCGTTCATGCTTGTGCTTGTTCCAAAAATTAATATGTCATCGACATACAAGCACACAATATTACTCCTCGACCCCCACAATAATTATAGTACACACACTTGCCTGCCTTATTCACGCTGAATCCGGCTGATGTCCGAGTGTTGTCGAATTTTTCATGTCATGGTTTGGGTGCTTGCTTAAGACCATACAGGGATTTTATTAATTTACACTTTTTTCTCTTGCCCAAGAATTTTATAACCATCTAGTTGCTCCATATATATTTCTTCCTCTAACTCTCCATAAAGGAAAGTTGTTTTTACAACCATTTGATGGAAAGTAAACCACAGGAAGAAGCTATCGTTAGCAATACTCTAATGGTGGTAATTTGGGCAACAGGAGAGTACGTGTCAAAGAAATCATCCCCTTCATTTTTTGTAAATCTCTTGGCCACAAGCCTAGCATTATACTTCTCAATAGTACCATGCAACTTTAATTTCTTTATGAAGATCCACTTAATGCCAATTGGTTTACACCCACTTGAACAATTAGTGATGTCCCAAGTCTCATTTGACATGATAGAGTCCATCTCACTATGGACTGCCTCTTTCCAGTACTCTGCATCAGGAGAAGCATATGCCTCTACAAGAGTATTGGGCACATCATCTACAAGATAAACAATAAAGCCATCACCAAAAGATTTTGCAATCTTTTGTCTCTTACTCCTCAAGGAGATTCGGGATCAACTAAATTTTTATCTTCTCCGAATGGTGTGTGTGTTTTGTCATTTGGTTGAGGTGGTGTGTATTCCCCAGGAGCAGTTGTATGAGTATGATTATTCTCATTATGAGATGTGCTACCTACTGCTCTCATTGGAAATATATTCTCAAAGAATGAAACATCACTTGACTCCATGATAGTACTCACATTTTGCTCTGGAGTATCCGATTTAACTACTAAAAATCTATATATCGTACTGTTATGTGCATATCCCAAGAATGCTCAATCTACTATTTTGGGTCCAAGATTTCTCTTTTTTGGCTCAGGTAGATTGACCTTTGCCAAACAGCCCCAAGTCCTCAAAAATTTGACGTTGGGTTTCCTTTTATTCACCCCTCATATAGAGTGACTTCTCTATTTTTAGTCAGTACTCTATTTAGGACAAAATTTTCTGTCAAAATAGCTTCCTCCCACCATTCATAAGTTATACCGGCACTCTCTAACATAGTATTTACTAAATCTGTTGGCATTCGTTTTCCTTTTGGCTACCCCATTGGATTGAGGTTAATATGGTGGTGTCATTTTATGGATAATACCATGTTAAGTACAAAACTGAGAGAAGTATTTTTAGGTATACTCTCCTCCACGGTAATCACAACCGTTTAATTTTTCTCTCAAGTTGGTTCTCAACCTCGGCCTTATAAATTTTAAAGTAATATAAAGCTTCATCTTTAGTTTTTAGCAAATAAATATAACAAAACGAGTAGCATCATCTATAAAAGTCATGAAATATCTTTTGCTTCCTCTAGTCAATAATCAATTCATCTCACACAAATCAGAATGAATAAGATCTAATGGTGCCAAGTCTCTTTTTTCCTCTAAACATTTGAATGGTTTTCGAGGTTGTTTTGCATGCACACAAGATTGACACTTTGATCCTTTGACAATATTAAACGTAGGAATTAAATATAATCTAGACATTAGCAATGGTGTCAAAACCAATATGACAAAAACATGAGTGTCATACATCAGCTTCACAAGCTTTATTAATGACGGATGCAGAATTCAAATGATAATTCGTATCAAAAGTACTTAGGCGGAACAAGCCTCCGCTCACATAGCTTTTGCTTATGAAGTTTCCAAACTTGGATATTAAAACTTTATTTGACTCAAATACTAATTTAGAACCATCTTGACAAAACAAGGAAAGACTAATCAGGTTCATGTTTATTATTGAACATGTTATACGTTCTTCAAAAGGACAGTATTTTCTGAATTGAGCTTCAGTTCGACCGTACCAACACCAAGAACAAAAGCAGTTGATCCTTTTCCCATCAAGATGGTGAAAGTCCATGTTTCCTGGTAAGAAGAAAATAAAGACAAATCAAAACACACATGAACATTGGCACCTTTATCGACCCACCAATCTGAAGATTGTATAGCTAAAAAAACAAATGGTAAATTTACATACCTAGAAGGATCGATCCATTGTCGTTGTTTTTGCCAATGGTCACATTCACAACCTTCTTTTGTTGTCCATCATCTTTGTTTTTTGCGGTAAAGGCAGTGTTTTGCAAGATGCCCTTCTTTGCTACATAGAAAACATGCCCTGTTGTCTTTTTGATTATTCTTCTTTTTGAAGTTAGTGGTTTGCTTGGCTTTACCACAAGTTTGCATCTTACCCTTGTAGTTATTTTTGTGGTAGGCCTTTTTCTGCACCATGTTTGCACTAGCACCATTCTCTGCAGCAGAAAATATGTGAGGAGCATCCTTTGCCCTTGCTTTTTCCTTCACATTGAGGGCTATAATTAGATTCTCATTAGAGATATCTTCCCTCTTGTGTTTCAAGTTTGTAGCAAAATCCCTTCAAGAAGCATGGAGTTTTGCAATAATGTCAGCTGTCACAAACCTATCAGGCAAGGCACATCCCAAACTTGCAATCTCTCTGACCAGCTGTATCTCGTGAGCTTGGGAAACAATAGACTTGGCAACATCAATGTTGAAATCAAAGAGTTGCTCACAAGTATACAGCATGTGACCGGCTTCAGAGATGGCATATTTGTGCTCCAGTGCTTCCCATAGCTCTGTGGGGTCTATGTAATTCATATACACATCATAGAGATTATCATTGAAAAGGGTTAAGATGCAGCCAAGTGCGGAGTCACACGCTGTTGGGTAGGAGGCGGTCTAGTCAACCGTCAATGGCATTGTTGGGTGGATCACCCACCATAGCCCCATCGACATAAGCCAAAATTTGACTTTTGTCTGCCATCTACGAAAATTTTCGCCACCTCCAAACCTCTCAAATTTCATTGCATCTGAAGCACTAGCCATTGTGAATAATAGAATAAATGCAGCAATAAGGTTTCTGGAATTGCTGAAAATTGCATATTATTCTAGATTGGGGCAAGTTTTACAGATATCCAAAACTGTGATGCACACTTTACAGAGTAGTAAATAGATCAATACAATAAACACAAGGGGAAGCATTTGGACTCACGTTGGGTTAGCACAAATTGTAGTTGAAACAAACCATCGATGTAGATGTCGCAGCTTGTCCGTGAGGATGAGTAGATCGATGCAAAACAGCTTAGAGCGGTCATGCAGATGCGCTACCTAGAAACCTTATTGTCGTCCCTCGTGCAGGCTTCACAATGGCAACAGTTCGGAGATACCCCTCACCCTCCTCCTCGGTGCATGCCAAGGAAAGGGGTCGGTGAAGTCTGGCAACTCAAACACTACAGCACAACTTTCCAAAGGATGGAAGCAGAGTAGTTGGAAGGAAATTTGTGTGTCTGGGAAACCTGAAAGTCTCCAGTTTCCAATATATGCATTGCTTCTGTCTAGGAGTTGTTTCCTTAGTAATAACATCCACTAATTGCATTTGGCCAATTAATGGTGTTTATGGCAATAAATCATGCACTAATTCTCTATTAGTGAAGAACATTTCAAATTTTGTAAAGAATACAAGTGAAAAAAATGCACTCAATGTAACCACAACATGATCGCGCGTCGCAAGTCACAAGTCACGCAGAAGAACACGCAAAAAATTGTGGCTACATGCGTGTGTGCGTGTGTGTGAGTATATATAGCCAAAGCCCTTATTATTTCTTCCTCTATTCGGCCATGGGTATAAGAGCTACTATATAAGTTAGTTTGCACTACCTTCAACTAGCAGTATAGGACTAAAAATCAACAGCCACATTGATTTGGAATTTCAGCTGAATGGGCCATTTTAATGGGCCAAATTCCAACATACTTGTAGTTCCGGGTGTTCACGTGAGGGCACACACCACCTTTGTAGACACAATCAACTAGTTATCCTCAAAATATTAAGCTGATGAGAGAGGTGAGTAATTCACTTATATTTCAGCACTTCCCCTCACATGCAGACTCATTTGAGCTGGAAACGTGGAATAGAAGTCAGCTGCAATTTTATTTTATTTTTAATATTACGTTTATTAGGATTCAATCTGGAGACTTCTATATCTGATATTATGTTAAGCTACAAGCGTCAATCAGTTGCCCTCCAAAGCTCAAACTGATGAGGGAAAGTGAGTAATTGACTTATATATTAACACAAATACACAATACAGTGGCTGGTGGACATGTGAAGCCAGATACAACTTCCCTGGCACACGCTAAGAAAATTTATCTCTTAATACATGTTTTGCTCAATATTACTCGAAAAATCATGCATAGGCGAAGAGAGGCACGGGGTATTTTGTAAGCTATAGCTTGACCACGGGCACAGGTGGATGACAGTGAGGGAACGCGAGCCTACTATTAAACAAACAACGAGAGTAGGATCGCCTCATTGTGGCCCCGCCTCGTGGTACTCGACAGGACACGAATGAACACGTACGGCTCGATCAAGGACCAGAAGGCAGCTGATTATTATGATAATGTCATCATTGTGTCGGGTGCAAGTCTTCACATGACTAATTAAGAACAGTAGTGCAAAACTTCTCCGATCACAAGAATCACCACGGAACGAAAGGCTGTCGATCTCTTTCCTTGCCGATCGTCACTTTCCCAATGTATATTGCAATGAAATTGTGTCCTTCACGATCGTATGGTGCATGTTCTATGATGAATATAATAATATTACTTTATATCTGATCGGACATTATAAATTTTCTTCTATTAACACTGTTAAATTTAAATAGCTTGACTTTAACCAAATCCAAAAATGATTAAATTACAGAAAAAGAGGAACGCGAGCCCACTATTCACCAAGCCACGAGAGTAGGGGATCACCTCGGTGTGGCCTTGCCTCGTCGTACTCGACAGGACACGAATGAACACGTACGGCTCGATCAAGTACGAGAAGGCAGCGGATTCTTATGATAATGTCATCAGCAAGTCTTTACAGGACTAATTAAGAACAGTAGTGCAAAACTTCTTTGATCACGAGAATCACCACGGAACGAAAGGCCATCGATCTCTTTCATTGCCGATCGTCACTTTCCCAATGTATATTGCAATGAAATTGTATCCTTCACGATCGTACGGTGGATGTTCTATGATGAATCTAATAATATTACTTTATATCTGTCGAAGCGTACGAACGACACTTCCCCGGTATTACTAAAAGTAGCCCGCAGAGGTTCTTGTACCGGTTTGGGCGCGCGGAGATTCTAAACAAGATGATGGCACACAGGATTTACGTAGTTCGGGCCGACTGAGCATAATACCCTACTCCACGGGGTGTGTGTTGTTGTATTCGGGATTCACTGCTGCTTGCGAGCGTCTGAGCTTGGTTGTCATGTACCGTGCGGCGCAGCCCTTTTATACTGTAAGGACTGGCCGTTATATCACTTGCCTGGCCAGACATGTGGTCCTGACGTAGTTAACTGTCTAATACACGATCGATGAGTATTAAATGCGGTTAATAGAGTGATAACGCATCTTAATGATGGTGTTATCCCTATTAACAGTCCACTGATTATGTGTCATTAATATAACATTAATGACACGTAATTAAGTCTTGTAACTGTCGCTTTAACTATCCCTTAAAGGTCTGAGCCGTTGGAGATCTCTCTGTCTTCCGTTGAAGTCCTAGCTTCGGAGGTTCGACACGTGGCGGCTTCGGAGGTTCCCATCGTGGGGAGCCAGGTCCGGAGCCACTATACACGTGGTAGCACCAGAGCTTCCCTCTACTGGGGTTAGGAGCGAGGTCACTAGACACGTGGCAGGGTCGGAGCTTCCCTATGACGGGTGTTAGGTCCAGCCTTGTGATACACATGTCAGTGTCAGAGCTACCCAAACGAGGGATGCGGATCCAGTACTGTGTAACATGTGTGGCCTTCAGAGGTCTTCAACTTGAATGGGGGGAACTCCTTAACTTTTCTTGTGGTATCATGGGATATCCGGTACGCAGGGTACCGACAGTGGCCCCAGAGCCCACCTCCGGGAGAAATCCTTTGGGTTAATTTATTCTACCGAAGGTGGGGCCAACTTCGATTCCCGCGCCGCAGCTTCAAAGGTGCAGTTGGGGTGATGGTTCGCTATTGAACCATCGCCGCGTGGCATTCCTAGAATGCGGCAGATGATAACTGCGTGACAGATCTCACGAAATTGAAGGTCGTTGGTTCCCAATACGAAAATCGTATCAGTTCCGAGCATCTTGTTAGGCTGCCGCGCTCGGGCTTCCCGCCGCCCATCATGACAACGGTTTGTCTGGGGTAATAACCTTGACTTCCTCGTCGGGTGGGCCTGGGCTCCTTCGTCATTGAGGGCGTAGATTTTTGAAATTTGGCCTTGCTCTTATTGCGATTTCCATCCAAGCGTTGCGGAGGCTTATTTAAGAAGGAAAGATCGCATGGTTTGAGGACTCTTTACGCTTTCGATTGAACTCACGCTCAGAGCCTTCCAACCGTTGCATAGCTTTCTCTTCTTTCGCTCCACTTTGCCATGATGGAGTTAGGTCTTCCCAAAAGCCGCATCAAGAGCAAGGATGATCTGATGAAGGTCCGAACCTTCATGGGGTGGTCCAGCGACTCCTTCAACCACACGATTCGCGTCAGCAAGCTCCCCTTCAAGAAGGAGCACCGTGGCAAGATGGTGTACTTCTCAGCGTACGCCATCGTGAGACTGATCCCACCTTTTTCAAGTTTTGTTTTGATCCTGCTGGACTTCTACGGCCTCAGGTTGTATCACTGCAGCCCCCACTCCCTCCTGCTGGTGGTGACTTTTGTCCACTTCTACGAGATGTGGGTGGGCGTGCCTCCCTGCATTGAGTTGTTTCGGACCTTCTTTACGGAATACCACCGACAAGGGAACTGAGCTGCTTGGCTTCTACTACTTCGTGAAGCGCAAGAACTGCCCCTTCAAGTACTTCAAGTCGTTCCCCTCCAGCAAACGGGATGACTGGAAGAAGGATTGGGTCATCATTGCAGTGGAGGAGCACGATAGGTTGGAGCTGCCCTAGGGACTCCCCAACGTCGACACCGATGCGTGGAATGTAGTTCTGAAGCTGTCGGATGCGTTCAAGCCTGTCCTGGCCAGAATCCAAAAATGTGTGGAGGGTGGAGTGACCCCCCAGATGGTCTTTGGAAATTTCTTGGTAAACAGGTGGGCTCCACTGAAGAGAAGGGAGAGGCTTGCATGGGCCTTCAATAGCGTGATGGACGACGACCGGATTGAAACCGGTTTGAACTCCAACTTGGATAACGAGGCTGTGAGGCTCCATCTCAAGAAACTTCAGCACAAGTCCATCGCCGATGACGCCTTGACTACGCCGGTTGCTTTCCTTCCTCTGAACATGGTTCCGGAGGTCAGCAAGGAGATCTAGAGGAGAATGTCGGCATTGGATGACCTGGGCGTAGTAGAGAGGCGCCTTGTCTCTGGGGTTGCAATCCCAAGAGCTTCTGAGAGGGTGATTGCCCCTGCCGTGAGCCAGAGATTCAATGACATCGGCAAGGGCAAGGGTAAAGTCAAGGAACCAGCTGGATCTTCCAGCCGCAAGAGGAAGTTAAGGCCTGTTGACGGGAGCCCCATCGGGTCTACTCCAACTCCAACAGCCCCTTCTCTCTGGCGAAGGAGACCTTCAGTGACCACACCTGCTTTGGTGCTAGCACCCTCGAGGGACTCAAGCTCCAACAGGTCAACTCTGGCTCTGGTGTCAGTTGTGAGCTCCGAGTCCGGAGGTCCTTCCCAGCCAAGGGAGGTTCTGGCTGAGAAGACTCCAACTGCTGCAGATGGCCCCCGACCAAGATCCAAAGTTACTGTCTCACCAGATTTGGTGGGCTCTGACTCTGGGCCTCAGAAGAAGAGATTCTGCAGTGACTGGGGCGGTAGCATCCCCAGGTAAGCATCGTCAACTTACCTTGAAATGCTAATCTTGTTTATATTATGTTTTTAATCTTCTCGAACTTTTGTTTCCAGGGTGTTGAGAAAAAAGTCCGAGGCTTTGGCATCTGCTACAGCGACTGGAGTTGTGCATGCTGAAGCTCAGGCTTCAACCACTGAGCCTCCCCAGGTGGTGGCAGAAGACACAGCAGCTCCGGCGCTAGCTGTCGTGGACTGGGATCCAAAAGAGACGCTATAAGCTCCCGTGGTAGCGCCAGACCATGGGGGAGAAGTTGTTGAAGATGCTCCACCAGCAACAGCGCCAGAGACTGAGGCTCCGGTTCTTGACTCGGAGGTGTTGGAAGCTCCAGTACTTGAGCAAAAGGTACCTGAAGCTCCGCCGCCCTTACCAGAAGTGGCAGAAAATCCGGCGATTGAGCTGGAGGTGCCCGAAGCTTCGGCCTTTGTGCCGGAGATAGTTGAAGCTCCAGATGCTGAGCTGGAAGTGCTTGAAGCTCCGGTAGCTGAGGCGGAGGTGGTTGATGTACCGGCGCCTGAGCCGGTAGTGGATGTGGCTTCGGACGAAGCTCCAATGACTGCTCTGGAAGTAATTGCTCCGGAGGTGACCATACCCGAGCTGGAACATCCTGAAGAAGCAGCGGCAGGCTCTCCACCCACGGAGCCAGCAACTGAAGACCCTGCGGTAGGACCTTCGGCGTCAGCCCCGGAGGTAGAAGTTCCCATGATGGGATCTTCCTCAACAGCGGTCGAGGAGCTCCCGGAGCGTGGCCCTAGTGCCGTAGAAGCTCAGGGAACCACGCTTATGGTGTGGGACCCTATTTTCATTCTTGAAGACCCTCTGGAGCCGGCAAAGATGACCCTAGCAGGTCCGGAGCCTATTCCTTTGGCATTGTCTATTGACAATGCCTGCTCGAGCCTCCGACGGGTCCAGGTCGCCTTTGACCATGACAGCATGGTCCTTGAAGAAGAGCGCCACACTTTGAGGCATTGGCGTAATAGGCTCCACTACGAGACCAAGCTTGCACAAATGAGGCTTGCTCATCAGAAGGAGTGGGTCGAGAAGGAGATGGCCCAAACGGAATATTGGGGCAAGTTGCTGGAGGAAAAGGAGGCCGCTATCAGGGCCCTCGATGCTAATTCTCAGGCGATTGTCGAGAAAGCCAAGATAAGGAATGATGCTGCTGACAAACGTCACGATAGTCTCAATGCATTAAACGAGATTCTCCTGAAGCGCCCAGCAGACCTCGATGCGAGGGAAGAAAAACTCTTGGAACGGCAGGAGGATATTTTGAAAAGAGAGGAAGAGCTCGTCCAGAAGCTAACTCTGGCAGAGCAAAATTTGGCAGATCGCACTAAGAATCTTGATTTGAGGAGCAAGGAGGATGAGGAGAAGTACTGGAAACTGGGGCAGGAGCTCTCAAAAAGACAAGCTGTTGTTGCCACCAGAGAAGGGAATGTAAGAGGCAGGGAGAAGGACCTGGCCGAACAGCAGAATTGCATCAACCACCGAGAGACGGAGCTAGTCGACTGCCAAAAGCAAGTAGCTGAGAGTATGCAGTAACATGCTAAAGTGGTTGAGCGCCTCGCTCGGGAAGGTTCAGAGCTTGCAGCGGCCAGAAGGTCATTGGAGGAGCTGCGGAGCTCGAGAGCGATTGAGTCCCAGTAGGTGTGGGATTTTCTGGGTCGTGCAGACAGAGCTTTGGTGACGCTTGGCTTCAGCACAGTACGCCCGGAGAACCCACCCCCGGAGCTGGACCAGACACTGATGG
This sequence comes from Tuctoria greenei, assembly GCA_036927565.1. NCBI lineage: Eukaryota > Viridiplantae > Streptophyta > Magnoliopsida > Poales > Poaceae > Tuctoria > Tuctoria greenei. The sequence continues at coordinate 168,533,491 of JAYESD010000008.1, read as the reverse complement.
CACTTGGCTCTCCTGGCAGCAAACTTGACATGATGGGTGATGTCATTGCTGACCAGTTGGAGACTGGGGGGAAATCTCTGGCCAAGAACGTCACCGAATATGTCCTGGCATGTTACAAGAGCCGAGACCCCCAACTTTCCCTAGATCCGGTCTTTGAAAGACTCATTGCCGAAGAGGAGGATGCTGCCAGGACTAGCGTCCAAGAAGCTACTGAGAAGGTTGCATCATTTTTCCACAGGACTTAGATCCTCCAGTAACTAGGACCTTTTCCTTTTGCCTTTTATTGTAATCCACATTTTGTAATCTAGTACTTCATACATGTGAAATCCACTTTTTCTGCAATGAATTCCATTTTGTCTTTGTCTTCAATACACTGTCCTTTATCTTGTTTGCCCCCTGGTAGATGTACACAATTTGATTGCGAACATGTACCAAAAGGATTTGACAATGTGTTGATCACTTGGACGCTTCGAACTTGTAGCTTTTAGGTCCGAAGTTTATTTCTGATTTCTCCAGGGAGCTTTTGTTGCGTCGACAGCGGGGCCCCTCGGAGTTATCGGAGCTTGATATATCCGGTGGTGCCCAATGTTAATGCACGAAACGTCAACGACGGGCACCCTGGGAGTTATCAGAGCTTGATAGATCCAATGGCACCCAATGTTAATGCACAAAACGTCCACGGCGGGCCCCCTGGGGCTGTCGGAGTTTGGTAGGTCTGATGGCACCCACTGTCAACGCTTAGAACATTGACGGCAGGCCCCGTGGGGTTGTCGGAGCTTGGTAGGTCTGACGACACCCACTGTCAACTCGTAGAACGTCGACGGCAGGCCCCCTGGGTTGTCGGAGCTTGGTAGGTCCGATGACACCCACTGTCAACGCATAGAACGTCGACGGTGGGCCCTCTGGGGTTGTTGGAGGTTGGTAGATCCGATGACACCCACTGTCAACGCGTAGAACGTCGACAGCGGGCCCCCTGTGGTTGTCGGAGCTTCTTGGCCTCGATGATATCCACCATCAATCGTAGAATACGTTGACGGCGAACCCTTTGGTTGGTTTCGCCATCTTCACTTGAATTGGCATTATGCTTCACGTCGATGGCGGGCCCCCATGAAAGTTGTCGAAGCTGGTTAGCTCCTGCAGCGCCCACTTTCAACGTCCGAAAAATCAACAGCAGGCCCCCTTGGAGGTTGTCGGAGCTTAGTAGCTCTGGCATCGTCCACCATCGTCATGAGTTTTCATTTTTCCTACGCATCAAAGACAAGAAAAAACTGTAAAATTCATCCTCTCACCTATAACTATTTTGCGACTTACTGTTCTTATTTGAATTTTAGATCCGAAGAAACTCAATATGTTAACGAGCACATTGATATAATTTTTCCAGATCTGAATGCTTTTAGGACCCGCCCTATTGAGTCATGTTGGAATGTAGGTAGAGTGGCGTACTCAGGATGCAGGACCAGGCTAAGTTGATAGCACACTCCGAACCTATGTTGGCTTGGTGTTCAGGCAAGTAGACCATGCAGCAATGCTAAGATCCGAAGAGATCACCAATATAACTTGTACAACATATGAATAACTTGGACTAAAACTCAAAAAGAATTGAACAACTCGTTATAGAAAAGAAGGAGAAGTATAAATAAAAGAGAATAAGCCTGCACAAAATTAATGCACGTGGAGTCTGCTTTTATACAACAATGCCTTTCATTATAGGTCAGGATTACAGGGGAGACAAGGACACACTTAGGGTATGGAACCAAGCTAAGCATGCTATACATCTTGTACTAACCCAGAGCAGATAGCTACACTTTTAGTGTTGCGATTGTGCCAAGTGTTGCTGGAACTTCTCGGACCCTCCCGGAGGGGTCTGGATGTTCTCCCGGAGGACCTACCCAACTCTGTGTATGGACTCCATAACTTACATTGTGTGTGTGGAAGTGTAGCAACGACACTTCCCCCGATACTACTAAGGTGTAGCCCACAGAGGTTCTTGTTTCGGTTGGGGCGCTCAGTTTAAGATGGCCACACCAGAGATTTATGTGGTTCGGGCCGCCTGAGCATAATACCCTACTCCACGGAGTGTGTGTGTGTTGTTGTTGTATTATGAATTGCTAGAAAGCTTAGTTTGTGGCTCAGCTTGGAGTTCTCCCGAATCGTACAGCTCAATCCTTTTATAGTCCAAGGACATACCGTTACATCCTTAGTCTGGCCCAACATGTGACCTTGGCGTATTAAATGGCCTAATATATTGCCTATGTGTATTAAGCATGGTTAATAGTGTGATAACGTGCCTTAATGGCTGCGTTACCTCTATTAACACTGCTCTGATCGTGTGTCGTTAATACAATATTAACGACACGTAATCAAGTCTTGTAACTACCGCTTTAACTGTCCCTTGAATGTCTGTGGTGAAGGAAATCCACCAATGTATTCATTAATGAAGATATGGAGGCTCCACACGTGGCAGCTTCAGAGCTTCCCTTTGCGAGGAGGTAGCTCCGGCCCGCTATACATGTGTCAACACTGGAACTTCCCACTACTGGGCGTTTGGTCCGGGGTCATTATACACGTGTTGATCGCGGAGCTTCCCTGTGTCAAGAGTTTAGCTCCAGATTTACATTACACGCGTCAATCTCCGGAGCTACCCATATGAGGAATGTGGGTCCGGTGTAATATGACATGTGGGGCCTGAGGAGGCCTTCAATTTTGACAGGTAGAACTCTTTTGCACTTCTTGCGGTATCATGGGGTACCCGGTACGCAGGGTACCGACAGTGGCCCCCGGGCCCACCTTTGGGAGAGACTCTTTGGGTTAAGTTATTCTACCAAAGGTGGGGCCATCCTTGATTCCCGCACTTCGACTTCAAAAGTCTAATAATGTGCTGTTGGGGCGATGGTCCGGGGTTAAACCATCGCCGCGTGGCTTGTTATGAATGCGGCAGATGAGATCTTTGAGTGCAGATCTCACGCAATTGAAGGTCGCCAGTTCCCAATACAAAAATCGTATCGGTTCGAGTGCCTTGTCATGGTGCCGCCTTTGGGTCTCCCGCCGCCCATCATGACAATGGTTCGCCTGGGGTAATAACCTCGATCTCTTCGTCAGGGTAGCCTCAGACCCATTTGTCATGGACGGGGTAGAATTTTTGAAATGTGATCCCACTTTTGTTGTGGTTTACATACAAGCGTCGCGGAGGCTTACTTAAGAAGGAAAGTGTGCACAGTTTAAGGACTCTTTATGTTTTCGATCAAACTTGCGCTTAGAGCCTCCCAAACTTCACCTATATTTCTCTTCCTTTCCTCCACTTTGCCGCGATCGAGTTGGGTCTTCCCAACAGCCGCCTCAAGAGCAAGGACGATTTGATGAAGGTCTGGACCTATATGGGGTGGTCCAGTGACTCCTTCAGCCACCTGATCCGCGCCGGCGAGCTCCCGTTCAAGAAGGAGCGTAATGGCGACATGGTGTACTTCTCTGCGTACGCCATGGTGCGATTGATCCCACCTTTCTCAACTTTTCTTTTAATTTTGTTGGACTTTTATGGTCTCCAGCTGTATCACCTTGGCCCCCATTCTCTTCTGCTAGTGGCGACCTTTGTCCACTTTTGCGAGATGTGGGTGGGTATTCCACCCTGCATCGAGTTGTTTCGTACCTTCTTCACCGTCCACACCACTGGCAAGGGTACTGAGCTTCTTGGCTTCTACTATTTTGTGAAGCACAAGAACTGCCCCTTCAAGTACTTGAAGTCATTTCCTTCAGGCAAATGGGGTGACTGGAAGAAGGACTAGGTCATCATTGCAGTGGAGGAGCACGAGAGATTGGGTCTGCCCCAAGGACTCCCCAACATTGAGGGTAGTTCCGGTGCTGTCGGATGCCTTTAACCCCGTCCTAAACAGGATCCGCGAATGCGTGGAGGGTGGAGGGACCCCTCATATTGTCTTATGTAACTTCCTGGTCAACAGATGGGCTCCGCTAAGGAAGAGGGAGAAGCTCGCCTGGGCTCTCCACAGCGTGATGGATGACGACCGGATTGAAACTGGTCTAAAATCCAACTTGGATGACGAAGCTTTAAAGCTTCATCTCAAGAAATTCCATCATGGGATAAACGTTAACGGCGATGACTTGGTTCCGCCGGCAGCTTTCCTTCCTCTGAATATGGAGGCGTAGTTCAGTAGAGAGCACCGGAGGAAGATACCGGCGCTTGATGACCTTGGTGAGGTGGAAAGGCGTCTGGCCTCCAGGGTGGTAATCCCCGAAGCTTCCGAAGGAGGGCCTTCCTCTGCCCCGAGCCGGAGGGTTGAAGACATAGGCAAGGGCAAGGGCAAGGAGCCAGCCGAACCCTCCAGTCGGAAGAGGAAGCTGAAGCATGTTGATGGGAGGTTCATCAAGGCTGCTCCCTGTACAACAGCTCCTTCTCCTGGGCAGAGGCAGTCTTCTGTGACCACACCTTCTCCGGTGCAGGCGTCTTCCAGAGGCGCTAGCTCCGGGCAGTCAACCCCGACCTCAGTGCCGGCTAAAAGCTCCAGGCCTGGGAGTTCTTCCCGACCAAGAGAAGCTCCGGCTGAGAGGACATAGGCTGCCACAAGTAGTCCTCAGCTACGGTCCGAAGTCGTTATCTCACCAGATTTGGTGGGCTCTGGCTCCGGACCTCAGAATAAGAGGTTCCGAGGCGACTAGGATGGTAGCATCCCTAGGTAAGCATTGATTGCTCACCTTGAAACGTTGATCTTTTTTTTTGTTATTGTATCTTTAATCTTCCCCTCCCTTTATATCGAAGGTGTCAAAGAAGGGGTCAGAAACTTCGGCATCTGTTGCAGCGACCGGGGCTGCGCATACCGAAGCTTCGGCTTCAAGCACCGAGCCTCCTCCTCAAGTGGTGGCAGACGTCACGGTAGCTCCGGAGCCAGCTGTCGTGGATTTAGATTCGGAGTCCTCGCCTGAAGCTCCCGTGGTAGCGTCGAACCACGAGGGAGAAGTTGGAGATGTACCTCTGGCATCAGTGCTGGAGGCTGATGCTCCGGTACCTGAACCAGATATATCAGAAGCTCTAGCCTTTGAGCCGGAGGTCGTGGAAGCCCTGGCCACTGAGCCAGAGGCAATCGAAGTCCTGGCCACTGAGCTGGAAATCATTGAAGCTCCAGCCCATGTGCCAGAAGTTGTCGAAGGTCTGGCAGCTGAGTTGGAGATGCCTGAAGCTCCGGTCGCTGAACCGAAAGGAGCTGACGTACCGGCGTCTAAGCCAGCGGCGGTAGAAGCCCCAAATGAAGCCCCTGCCATTGCCCTGGAGGTAGCTGAACCAGAGCCAGAGCTACACGAAGAGGTGTCGACAGGTCCTCCGCCCTCGGAGCCGGCGATCGAAGACCCAGAAGCAGCACCTTCAACTTCTGCTCTAGAGGTGGGAGTTCCCTATTGACGGCTCCTAAGATATACTAACAAATCATCCCCGGCAACGGTGCCAAAAATGCTTGTTGGTATTACTTACGCACCATTAACTAAACATCTCCAACTGATGTGTCAGAAATGCTTGTTAATGGTTCTATTGGATCACAGAGTGAATTCCGCAACACAGAGATATCATTGTAGCATTTCCCCTTAAGAGTATTTCCAAGGGTGTCATTTATTGGATCCCAAAGGAAGGCAGGGAAGAGATATAACAATCATCAAGTGGAAAGGGTAGAAAGGTCTAGGTAAGAATCTAGTAAGGATGGATAAAATAATAGTGGAGGTAGTGCGACACACACAAGAGCTTTCAAGTCTAAGGGGGTAAGAGGATCCTAGAGGTCAGTTAAGGTTGAGAGTTATGGAGGTACTCCTACTATGCTCTATTGTACACATACATAGTCTAATCTAATTATCCATAAGCTAGATCAATAGTGAATACTTATGCTATGTGGTTCAACACATCGGGCACGGGCTTACCCCTAGCAATACTAGGGCGACTCCCCCCAAGAGCCTGTGGCATAGCTGAACGTGGAGGATTACAAAGGACAGATAGGGCTGTCACCACCTACTGTCTACCTCTTCAATCCATAGGTCTACGAGACATCCAATGCTACTTAGCCATCCTAGCACCACGCTAGCATATTAAGTAATTACCTTAAGATCCTAGGCACAATCCATCCTAAGGCAATGAATTGAATCATCATTGAACCAATGTTGATACACAATATAATTATCCATACTAACCTAGTTATCTTATAATTAACTAGACTATAGTGGGGGTCTATAGGTTCTATGCTAATGAGATATGTTCATGATGAAACAGTCATAGAAGCTATACCTTCCACATACATGGACTCCACAATCAAACAAGAAACGCTTTGCCCAAGTATATGTATAAGTAGAGACTAAAGATACTATCTTTATTATGCATAAAGTCATAATTACAAGAAAGAATACATGAGCCATAGCTTTCCCAATGTAGGATTGGGAAGAGAGAGACTCCTTACTCCTTTCCCAATTTGGACTTGGGACTAGAGACTCTCCTCTCTACAACCTAACTCCCTTAAGACTATAGATGATAGTGTATACAATAGAGATGAAGCTCAAGTGGTGTGTGTTGAAGTGAGGGGTAGGGGGTCCTATTTATACTAGTGTTGAGGTTGGTTCCTGCCACCAAAAGCGCGCGAATCAGTCACCATTGACTCTAGGGAGCCGGGAAGAGCCAACACGTGGAGGTTGACCGAGTTTGGTGCAAAGACCAGGTCGGCCGACCCCCTGGTTCGGCTGACCTGGTCATTGCACCGTTTCTCGTGTTATTTCTCCAGGTGGCTGCCAGGTGGGTCCCATTGATGTATATGGGTGATACACCGTTGGATCTCCTCGGATACTTCTGCTTGTGGGCCATTTGATCCATGGGATGCCACGTGTCATCGCCTGATTGGCTGGGATGATATTTTATAAGATTGGTCCCTCTACATTTCCTCATTTTCTGCATAAAATACTGCATACACATATTTCTCCAAGTCCAAGTGGAATTGGGTTAGGTAGAAAGGTGATGTGTGCAAGAAATGACAAATCCTTCACATAATTGAGTTAAATTGACGGATGAAATTGGTATATAACAGCCGTAAACAAACTCTCCCAAGCTTATCCTTTGCTCGTCCCAAGCAACATCAAGACTTTAGGTTGATGATCAGGAGTTGCTACAATGTCTTATTTTCAAAAGTATCTAATGCACAACAAGATACTCTACCTAGTATTGCAGAAATCGGCTATGATACTCTACCTTTCTTAAGTTATCATGGGGCTTATGCTTTTTCATATTAATGAGTAGTTGAAAGGTAGAATAGCAAATGGAGCAAACATAGCCTAGACATCAGGTTCCACTTAAATCCTGGAGAATTCAATTTAGATATTAAGTACCTCAATTTGATTCTCTCAATCACTCCTTTGTGGATAGTGGAAATATTTCCTCACCAAAGCATTGTGTCTCTACTACTCCTACTCATTGAATATGGCTTGTATGTGGAGCTTGGTAAGGAAAGTAAGTAGGCATATTTGCATCACATATATTGTTAAGTCAAAAGAGTAAGCCTTAGGACAATTCAAATCAAAACTTTTTGATTCAAGACTAGTGCATGTGTGATGGAGTGGAAGTGGATGTGGATACTTGAGATAACTCCTTTTTGGTATAATCTCTCTTTCTTTTGCATGGATGAAACATGGCTACTTTTCTTTTCTTTTTTCTCTTTTTTCCATGCTTATGATGTAAGCATTTTTTCATTTTGTAGCCATGTCTTCTACTCCCTTTCTTTGCAATGAATTTTAAAGAGAGTGCTAAACATGAATAACATGGAGTTTCTCTTTTTATTGTGGTATGGTGGATATGATAGACATTTTGCTTACTTTTAGTGTAGAAGTATAGAATGTGCAAGTGAAGTCTTGAATTCAAAAAGAGTTGAATGATTTCTCACATAGGTCTATACTAGTTTAACTAGGCTCAATGTGAAAGCAAATAGCATATGCATAAGGTTTTGTCCATGTATGAACATCATATGGCTTTGGTAGGTATTTCCAATCAAATGAGGGAAACTTAAATCTTTTTAGAATTTTTCCAGAAATCTAAGTTTTACTTTCAAACTAGGACTAGCAGCCCTATTACCAATTCTAGTCTTGCAACAACCTAGAATTAGATCAAGCTTTTGTTACCCACAACTTCCAAATTAAGGTAAAAGTATTTCAAACCAATGAAAGCAATATTCGGAGAGTAGCAAGTTGTAAACTAGAGACTTAGGAAAATAAAACAGAGCAACTATTCATCATTTCATCTATGTGAATTCTAAATCATTCTTACCGCATATCTTTATTTGATGAAAACAAATCTAACCTATTATGTTTATTTTTATTTTTTTAAAATGCAAGGTGGATGATGGATGGATGGAAAACAAATATGCATGGAATGTGATACATGTTACCTCAAGTGGGGGTCCTCCCCCAAGCTTGTTCTTCAACTACCTCCGTGATAAGGGTTGAACCCTTGATGACGGAAGTACGCTGCAAGATCGGCTTGTTGTTGTTGTTGCGCCGTGTTAAAGTTGGTGAATTGAGCATCCATGTGTTGTTGCCAATCCTGGGTACCTTGAACATGCTCCTAGAGTGTGCTGTAGATGTCACCCATTCTCACTTCAAGTTCTCCCATACGTGATAGGAAGATTGGTCCCGATCTTCTGAAAGGTAATGGATAGGTCGATAGAAGTGGAGATCTCGACGTTGATGATCCGAGGCTCTCGAGTAGAACACGAACAGCCCCTGCAATCACTACACCACCGCTCTGTTGGTTATCAACCGTGCTTCACACGATTGACCTCGCCAAGAAGGATAATCCCTGCAAGTGCAACCGAGAACACAAGCAAGAACAAGGTAGACACGATCTGAAATCGCGAAGTTGGGGTCTCACAAACCGAAGAACGGCGATATTATTGATCTAAGCAAAACCCAATTGTTCATGGCGGCTACTATGGAGTATATATAGGTGGTAGGACGTCCAAGGGGGTGTTGGGGTCGTGACCTAACACTAACACACGAAAATAATGGGCTTAGACTTGATACAAGGCCCAATGGCCCAATACAGTGGCGCAGCACCCTAACAGATTATGTACTTGATTTTGTTTCGACGATTGCCGTCGACTCCGAACGTATTTTGATATGAGACCGGCGCCATTGGAAATTTTATCCTCTCCCCTTTCCGTGCATATGTAGAACGTCCAAAACGGAGTTCGTATGCATCTTGGGCGTCCGTTTTAGTGCGTACTGCTCCTGGACTCCGAGTTGGATACGATTTGGAGTTTGGTTCGGTTTCCATCTTCTTTGAACGAATTCTCTGGTCTTCCACGTCCCTAATACTCCCTCCAAGTACTCCTTGAACCTCTCCATGGATCCTAATCACAAATAAATCATAAAGTAGCAATCTATACTCAAAAACATATAAGGAAATATATAAGAACAAGTTCACCTCTGAAATTAATTGTTGTATATGAACTCTATTGATTGCATCTTGTATATTCAATGGAGTGTTGTTTGTATCCATATAAGTGATGTCCTCATCATCCTCCCCTTCTTGAATTGGAGTCGTCCTCGACTCAAGTTCGTCTCCTCTCATGTGTTGGTCCAAATGTACAACGCTATCAAATCTTCTTGTATGCATGAATGGAGGAGGCCAAGGTGGTGGACGACATAGTGCACCATCTTGATCTTGTCCATCAAATAAGAGTGCACATTCACTTGAGCCAGGATCCCAAACAAATAAATATTGTGTCATGTTTGTAGGTTCAATAATAATGTGCATGATCTCATCATTCTCCCCTTCTTTATGGCAAGCCGTTCTCGGCTTGCTTGTATGTACAGCAAAGAGGCTTTTGGGGATAGAGTGAGCACTGTCCATATTGCACAACCGCAGTGAGTAATGCTTTTGTTGTCCCTGCTGCAAGGAAAAAATACTAGAAAAACTTGACAAGATATTATTAGCGTTAGTACATTCATTTACTTGACCATGTTGTTGCAGCACAAAAGGAGCTTCCTTATTTGAACATATGTAAACTTTATGCACCATAAACATACCACTATTTTCATATTTGCCTATAGCATGAAAAATATTTCTACTTAACAAAGGTAATTCAGATTGAGAAAATATTATCTTCTCTACGATATCTAGATCACACAGAGTGTCAAATTCAATATAGCCCAAAGTATTTAGAGAAGATAACAATTTCAGCTCATCCCTTTCACAAGTAATTGGAATCGAATTCTTAATTTCAGCACATGTGGGTGATAAAGTATCAAATTCATTCAGTTATTCTAGCATAGGTACAATATAATTATTAGCACACAACTCATTTTTAATAGAAGGATCAGCAGGAAAATCAACATGTGGCAATGGTGTATCAATAAAAGATTCCACTAGTCGCTCCTCGACAATAGCATGATTGGTGAAAAAATTTAGAACATCCAAAAACTTCTCACCTTCAACAAGTGTGTTGTGATATTCGTTACCTTTATTCTCATTTTCAGCAGTAATTGTGGGTGAAATATGAATTGATAGATCTGAATTTTCACAGGAGTTGTTGAACACCTCATTCGCTTTTGGATTTTCTACAATTATTGGTTCTTGTTCCTGCAAAAGGTTAGGCATAGGAGGAGGTACAACAAGAAAATTCTTCTCAAGCTCATGTATTTCATCTTTGCAATTGGATACACTAGTAAATGTTTCTCGCATAAGAATTTTCATATCTTTCCATGTTCAAGGTTTTTCTAAATCATTTAAATTGTTCCACCAAGTTAATGCACAACCTACTAATGCACTTGCAATATTTCTAATCTTCCTCCTCTCACACATATGACATTTTCCAAAAAAATTATCCAACTCTATTTCGCAAGCAATATATTCATCATAACCAAGACCATCAAAAGAAGGAAAAGATGGGAGAATGTAATTACTTATTGTTGAAGGAGCTGTAAAGGTGGTCTGAACGTCATGTGAATCCTTGGTTGATGTTTGATTTTTAGTGAGCAACTCCATCGCCGTCTTCATCATGTCCATCATCTCAGCATATAATGCATGATTCTTGCTTTTACCTGACATTGTTAGTAGCAAACAGAAGACAACAAAAAAAATATGTTATCCCTATCAACTACAAAGGATAATGGTAAAGTGGAAGTGGAATCACACACTCTCAAGCATCTTACCACGCTCTTACAAGTGTTCTTACCGACACTGCAGGTGGCAAACGGTGGCCGGTATGAAGAAACCAATGAAGCGTGGGATGATTGCAAAGGTGTATCGATTCTGCTCAAGAGTAAGGTGTAGCTTGGATGGCACTTTCTATGTAGCAAGGATTAGCAACAATGAAATCAGATAGTAAAGTTGAATAAGTGTCCAAAGTATGTGTCAAAGTTGCTGGCCTAAATGTGTTCCTAGTAGTTCAAGCTAGCAAGACATGAGACAAAACTAGATGACACAAAGAATGCAAGCACTTCTGTTTTTTTTTTATTTTTTTTCTCTTTTTTTTGCGGCTTTTGTTTCTTGTTTTGCACTTTCCTTTTTCTTTTTTCTTCCTTTTTTTCAGAATGTGCTGCAAGGGAAGAACACAATGAAAATCAATCCAAGATATCTCGTGTGTCTGTTGCAGATTTTCTGCTCAATCTTCCAATGACAAATAGGCACACTTATAGGCTCTAAATTGGAAAACTTAGAACAGCAAGATTGTAGATATATCTCTCCTCTTTAATTTCAATATATGGAAGACCTATTTTGGAAAAGAACAATAGGAGATATTGCCCTCGAAATACAGACTGTTCAGAATTTTTAGGTCAATAACAGATTTGGATCCAATGCAATTTAGACAACGATAACTACATTTTCTGGGAAAATGATGAATACGAAAGTTATAGAGCACTTCTTAAGATTTCCAGAAAGTACAAGAACACGAAAATCCGAGTTTGTATGAGCTAGATATGATGAAAATAGTGAACTAGATAGAGATGAATCTAATCTGGACGTGATGACGTGATTCAAAAGGATAAATCAACACAATGCAAAACTCAAACTAAGACTAAAAACACTTCTAAACCAGCAATATGACTCAACCACGGACACAAACTCAACAAAACCAAACTGAATAACAAAGTTGCAAAGGCTCAATGTGGTTTGGACAAAGTAATGGACAGATCTACAAAACTGCAAGTTTTTTTGTGGCTTTTTTGTGGACTCTAGGTATGACAAACAAAACCAATATTATGGATAGATGAATTACCTAACGGGCAACCTGGCTCTGATACCAATTGATAGGAAGATTGGTCTCGATCTTCCGAAAGGTAATGGATAGGTCGATTGAAGTGGAGATCTCGACGTTGATGATCCGAGGCTCTCGAGTAGAATACGAACAGCCCCTGCAATCACTACACCACCGCTCCGTTGGTTATCAACCGTGCTTCACACGATTGACCTCGCCAAGAAGGCTAACCCCTGCAAGTGCAACCGAGAACACAAGCAAGAACAAGGTAGACACGATCTGAAATCGCGAAGTTGGGGTCTCACAAACCGAAGAACGGCGATATTATTGATCTAAGCAAAACCCAATTGTTCATGGCAGCTACTATGGAGTATATATAGGTGGGAGGACGTCCAAGGGGGTGTTGGGGTCGTGACCTAACCCTAACACACGAAAATAATGGGCTTAGACTTGATACAAGGCCCAATGGCCCAATACGGTGGCGCACCACCCTGACAGATTCTGTACTTGATTTTGTTTCGATAATTGCCATCGACTCCGAACGTATTTTGACATGGCGCCATTGGAAAGTTTATCCTCTCCCCTTTCCGTGCATATGTATAACGTCTAAAACGGAGTTCGTATGCATCCTGGGCATCCGTTTTAGTGCGTACTGCTCCTGGACTCCGAGTTGGATACGATTTGGAGTTTGGTTTGGTTTCCATCTTCTTTGAACGAATTCTCTGGTCTTCCACGTCCCTAATACTCCCTCCAAGTACTCCTTGAACGTCTCCATGGATCCTAATCACAAATAAATCATAAAGTAGCAATCTATACTCAAAAACATATAAGCAAATATATAAGAACGAGTTCACCTCTGAAATTAATTGTTGTGTATGAACTCTATTGATTGCATCTTGTATATTCAATGGAGTGTTGTTTGTATCCATATAAATGATGTCCTCATCAATACGTCTAGTGAGGTCCGTCATTCCTTGGCTATAGTCATGATGACTTCTAGCCGAAAAGGAACGACGTCCTCTCATGGACGTTGGGGGCAAGCTGCTAGAGCTTGAAGTGGATAAGGGTGGATCCCTTTTCCATTCTTGCCAAGATGATCCCCCAGTCTCATACGTCGGAGGTTGAGTCCATCCGGGTGCATAACCCGTTTGGTTCTCTTCCTCTTGGTATTCATGGACCGGAGAGATTACCGGTGGCATGCCTGTGGCTGCAGCCCTTGCACGATTCCTTGGTACCCTACCAGAGACATTACTTCTTCTTACTTCCTCAAGGGGAAGAAGATTAATGGTTAGCCTCTGGCATTTGTACAAATGAAAATCCGGGTTAGGTAACCGAATTTCATTGACAAAGCCGGGATAGAAAAATATCAAGGACCCATATTGATCATGCTTAAGGGTATGTCCTTGCACTAAATAGTCTTCATCAATTAATTCTCTTTCAGTTTCAATGTATTCAAATGAAGAGTATTTAAGTTCTCCTACCCTATCAGCAATATGAGTAATCAATGAAGTGCATTCAATTGGTCCTGATTTTGAAATGTAATCTAACCATTGTGTCATCATGGCTTTGACTGGAGCAACTTTTATCTTTTTAGTCATGGCAAACAAAATTTTCAATTCATCATCTCGCACAACCCTAACATATCCCCTAGGGAACATAGTCATAGCCACCCATCTATACATGAAGCGTAAGGTAGGGTTTTGGATGTGGCTATTCCTAGGAGCCCTACGTGTGACCTCACTAGTTAGCTCATGCCAAAAACTTTGTTTGTTAAACTTAGGCAAATTGTCTAAATCTAGCAAACACCGTTTATGGAAGCCTAGGATGCTACCTAATTCTTTCCATAGGATGTTGTATTCTTTTTGAAATAATCTAAAAGAAATACCATCAAATCCTATTCTTAGCGTGCAAAGGAATTGGATAGTAAGAAGGCGTGAACCTTTCTCCTCTATGTGAGCAAAGTCATCAAATCCAATTGCATGCCAAATGGAAAGAAATTCGGAGTCCATACCTATCTTGGAGATAAAATGTGGATCGTAAGCCTTGGTGTGGTGGAACTCACGATCTTGGAGAAGTCTGCGTGCTTGATATTCAACTTTGCTTCGTATGTCGAGGTCGTTGTCATGAAGAAGTTGGTGTGGGTTGCTTCTCTCTTCCATGGGAGTGTCCTCGCACACACTTCTCCTCCTTGGGCTTGTACCCATGGAAGAGAGGCGTGCACTAGAACCTGCACCATGGCTTGAGCTTGCAGCCTCCTTCCTCTTTCCAAACAACCCCTTCATGTCTTTTTGAGTTCAACAAGCAAGAACAAAACAAGGCAAGAAAAATCCAAAAAGAAGCGATGTTTGGAAAACAAAACTCTCAACGAATTTTCACCTCTTGAAAGCTTGAGTGTAAAATGCAAATGCAAACAAAAGAAAATATTTTTGGGGATGGATTTGAGCAAGAGTGTTGCAATGAAGAGCATGAAAAACAAGGTGAGCTACAGAGTGACTTGGGGAGGTGTAAAATGATGTGGTGTGTGAAGAGAGGTGCTCCTCACGGCCACAATTTATAGGGTGCACCCTCCTAAGGTCACATGGGGTTCAAAATATAGTCGTTGGAGGAAGGGGAGCCAATTTGGCTCCACTACCTGTTCAGCCGACCAAGGGGTTCGCCCAACCTGACAGGTGGCCCCCCTGGTTCCCCTTTTGGCAAGTGGCTCCCCAACGGCTACAAAGTTAGCACATTGGTGAAATGCCACATGTGCAGCTCAAAAAAATTGTTTTTCAAATAAAAACCGTTTTTCAAATCCAATAAAAATTTTCTTTTGAAAAGAAAGAAAGAAAAATGATAGCTGAGAATATAAGATTCTCAACAAGCTAGGAAAAATCAAATATGCAATGGGAAAAATCCAAATGGGGTGGAAAAAAGAAAGAAAAATAAAGTGGGATAACTACCAATTTAACCTATTGGCGTAGGTCTCACCACCGTCCGATGAGATGGACATTCCTCCGTCTTCATTTCACATCCGGGCCCGGAGGGATGGGCTCGGACGGCTTGTCTTGCTTCTTCCGCTATTCCTTCTTTGGTGGCTTGGTGGATCTGGGCCTTCGGGAAGGTCCAGATGATTCTGTCGCCTTTGGATATCGGCGTGGTCGAAATGACGGATTCTCCTTGTAGATTAATTTTCTCATGAATGCAATGAGTGAGTCCACCTTTGGAGGTGTGACTTCGACCTCTCTGATGTGTTTATCATTCGGCCCATACTTGATTCGAATCATGGAGCATTGTTCTGATTTTGGCCGAAAGTTAAACCTTTTCTCCTTGCCATTGATATGGAAGTGGATTTCTCCAGCTCCCACATCTATGCGAGCTTTTGCAGTGCTGAGGAATGGGCACCCAAGAATGAGTGGTGTATCCTTCTCGGTGTCCATGTCTAGCACCAAAAAATCCACGGGTATGAAGCAGTTCCGGATCTTCACCGGGATGTCTTCAACAATACCTGCTGCATAATGGACTGAAGAGTCAGCCAGTTGTAGCTGCATTGGTGTTGGAGTCAGCTCTGTGAAGTTCAGCTGGTCGAACACAACCTTGGGCATCACACTAACACTTGCTCCCAAATCACAAAGTGCCTTGTCAAAGTGGTGAGCCCCAATTGAGCATGAAATGGTAGGACACCCAGGGTCCTTCTGCCAGTTGCTCTCTCGTACAAAAATCATGTTGACATTTTCCGTCGGAGGTTCTGGCTGGCCTGGCATCTTTCCATTCTCCATCGAAGGAATAGCAGCTGCCAGCTGAGCCAACAGAGTCTCGAGCAACTTGTTGAAGCTTAGTTGATTCTTGAAGGCTGAGGATAGTCCTTCAATCTTTGCATTGATATTCTCTAGGGTCTTGTCATTAGCTGACAGCTTCTTGGATAGGGCATCGTTGATCTTGAGCTGGCTAATGGCAAGTTCTCTCAAGTTGGGCTGATTTCCGAGGTTGCCATTGTTGTTGTACCCTCCTTGTAAGAATGGGCATTGTTGACCCCACCCTTGACCTCCTGGACGATAGCCATTGTTGTTGAAATTTCCGTTGTTGGCGAGGTATAGGGCATCCTCACGAGTTTCTGGGCAATCATTGCTCATATGACCCGTGTTGCCACATACTTTACACGTGATGTGAGAGTCTAGGGAATAGGCATTGCCAGACACTTCACCACTGGCTTGTCCATCAATTTTCTTCATTAGGAGGTCCAATTTTGCAGCGATCATGTCCACCTCCTTCAAGGTGTGCATGCCTCGCTATCGGGTATGGAGACGCTCTTCGTTCCATCCCATGTTAGACACCATCTTCTCAATAAGATCTTTAGCTTTTGGCACCGTCAATGAGAAGAAGGCTCCTCCAGCAGCAGCATCCAAATGGTCACAAGCTGATGGGATCAACCAGTTATAGAAATTCTGAATAAGGAGCCAGTCATCCATCCCATGGTAGGGACAGGCTAGGATGTACTCCTGAAGCCTTTCCCATGCCTCGGGAATAGATTCCTTGGGCTCTTGCTGAAAGCTGGAAATCCTTCCACGTAGGGCATTGGTTTTGCCCAACGGGAAGAATTTGGCGAGGAATGTCGTAGAACACTTCTCCCAAGTGTCTACAGCACTTCGGTTTGCATAGAACCACTGTTTCGCCCTCCCAAGGAGAGAGAACGGGAACAGTCTCAGACGGACCGCATCCGAGACATGTCCTTGATCTTAAAAGTGCTACAGATCTCGAGGAATTGTTGCAGGTGAGCACTTGCATCCTCGTTAGCCTTCCCACAGAATGGGTTGGCTTGCACCATAGTGATAAGGCCAGTTTTGATCTCGAAGTTCACATCTCCCGTGTTAACAGTGGGCCCAGTAGGCACATTGTTAGCAGAGGGAGCTGAGAACTCACGAAGGGTCTTCTGAGCCATTGGCGTTTGGATTGTTGGTGCAAAAATGTTGGCTTGCTTTGCCGCTGGAATCTTCTGAGGAGTAACAACACGGGGTCGGTCTCTTAGAAGAGATTCGGGATCTTCAACAAAGTTTTCCGGCAAGCGGAAACCATACATACACTACCTTGTTTTCACATTTAAAATAAATGCGAAAACAAAGAATGGTTATCCTACTAAAATCCTACCCAGGGTTCTATCCTATTCACTTAGTCATGTTATATATCTATTTGCCTTCCCCGACAAGGCGCCAAAAATGCTTGTTGATGGCTCCTAAGATATACTAATAAATCATCCCCGGCAACGGTGCCAGAAATGCTTGTTGGTATTACTTACACACCATTAACTAAACATATCCAATTGATGTGTCAGAAATGCTTGTTAATGGTTCTATTGGATCACAGAGTGACTTCTGCAAGCACACGAAGATATCATTGTAGCATTTCCCCTTAAGAGTATTCCCAAGGGTGCCATTTATTTGATCCCAAAGGAAGGCAGGGAAGAGATATAACAATCATCAAGTGGAAAGGGTAGAAAGGTCTAGGTAAGAATCTAGTAAGGATGGATAAAATAATAGCGGAGGTAGTGCGACACACACAAAAGCTTTCAAGTCTAAGGGGGGTAAGAGGATCCTAGAGGTCAGTTAAGGTTGAGAGTTATGGAGGTACTCCTACTATTCTCTATTGTACATATGCATAGTCTAATCTAATTATCCATAAGCTAGATCAATAGTGAAAACTAATGCTATGTGGTTCAACACATCGGGCACGGGCTTACCCCTAGCAATACTAGGGCGACTCCCCCCAAGAGCTTGTGGCATAGCCGAACGTGGAGGATTACAAAGGACAGATAGGGTTGTCACCACCTACTGTCTACCTCTTCAATCCGTGGGTCTACGAGACATCCAATGCTACTTAGCTACCCTAGCACCATGCTAGCATATTAAGTAATTATCTTAAGATCCTAGGCACAATCCATCCTAAGGCAATGAATTGAATCATCATTGAACCAATGTTGATACACAATATAATTATCCATACTAACCTAGTTATGTTATAATTAACTAGACTATAGTGGGGGTCTCTAGGTTCTATGATAATGAGATATGTTCATGATGAAACAGTCATAGAAGCTATACCTTCCACATATATGGACTCCACAATCAAACAAGAAACGTTTTGCCCAAGTATATGTATAAGTAGAGACTAAAGATACTATCTTTATTATGCATAAAGTCACAGTTACAAGAAAGAATACATGAGCCATACCTTTCCCAATGTAGGATTGGGAAGAGAGAGACTCCTTACTCCTTTCCCAATTTGGACTTGGGACTAGAGACTCTCCTCTCTACAACCTGACTCCTCTAAGACTATGGATGATAGTGTATACAATAGAGATGAAGCTCAAGTGGTGTGTGTTGAAGTGAGGGGTAGGGGTCCTATTTATACTAGTGTTGAGGTCGGTTCCCGCCACCAAAAGTGTGTGAATCAGTAACCATTGACTCCAGGGAGCCGAGACGAGCCAACATGTGGAGGTTGACCGAGTTTGGTGCAAAGACGAGGTCGGCCGACCCCCTGGTTTGGCCGACCTGGTCATTGCACCGTTTCTCGTGTGCTTTCTCCAGGTGGCTGCCAAGTGGGTCCTATTGATGTATATGGGTGATACACCGTTGGATCTCCTCGGATACTTCTTCTTGTGGGCCATTCGATCCATGGGATGCCACGTGTCGTCGCCTGATTGGCTGGGATGATATTTTATAGGATTGGTCCCTCTACATTTCCTCATTTCCTGCATAAAATGTTGCATACACATATTTCTCCAAGTCCAAGTGGAATTGGGTTAGGTAGAAAGGTGATGTGTGCAAGAAATGACAAATCCTTCACATAATTGAGTTAAATTGATGGATGAAATTGGTATATAACAGCCGTCAATGTTCCCCCAGTGGGTTCCTCCTCTGCCGCTGCTAAAGGGCATCCGGAGAGCGGCCCCAATGCTGCAGGAGCTCAGGGGACCACTCTTGTAGAGTGGGACCCAATTTTAGTGTTGGAAAATCCTCTGGAGCTTGCGGAGTTAGTTCTAACAGGTCCAGAGCCTATATCTTTGGCGTTGTCTATAGACAATGCCTGCTCGAGCCTCCGACAAGTCCAACTCGCCTTCGATCATGAGAGCAAAGCCCTGGAGGAGGAGCGCAGCACCTTGAGGCTTTGACGCAACAGACTCCACTTCAAGACCAGGCTTGCCCAGACGAGGCTGGCTGACCAGGAGTGGATTAAGACGAAAAAGACTCGGTTGGAATACTGGGACAAGCTGCTGGAGGAGAAGGAAGCCGCCATCCGGGCACTCGACGCTAATTCCAAGGAGATCCTTGAGCATGCCAAGGAGAGGCATGATGTTGATGATGAGCGTCACGAAAACCTCAATGAATTGAACGAGGTTCTCCTAAAGCGTCAAGAGGACCTTGTGTAAGACCTATGTGTGCTGAATACATTGGCTCGTAGTGAATACACTTGATTTGACGATAAAAGTTTTGAATATCACCAAAAAACCTTTTTATTAAGGTCCGACTAGTTTTGGTTAGCTCTGATGAGTTTTGTCTTTAGCTCCGACATGTCTTTGATAGCTCCGGCGGGAGCTTGGTTATATTAGTTTTGGTAAGTTCCGGCGCTAGGTTCTACTAGCTTTTGTTAGCTCTGGCTCAAGGTCCGGGTTGCTCTGGTAAGGTCCAGAACTTGACCACAATGCTTCTATTTTTTATTTGCAATGTTTCGTACTTGCTTTACATCTCTAGAAAGATTGCTTAGTATTCATTTGCTAAGTCTTTGGTGCGTTTTTGGTTGACATGGATGATATCATGTTACTCTGTTTTTGCAACATGCTTATGTGAGGTTCTCACGTAAGGTGTTGTGTTCGGAACTAACTTGAGTCAAGTCGAGGACTTGGGATCCATTGGTTGTTTATTCATGTGCAAGTGTTGCTTGAGTTCAAGACATAGCTGGTGATGGAATTCATTGGACTAGTCTCAGGGAGGAGATGAGGTTCCAACAACCAAATTCAGGAGGAATTGTGGATGAGCTGATCCGGAGGTTGCGCAGCATGATTGAATCAAGAACAATGCATGTGAAGGTATCGTGGACGTCATTGGAAGATGTTTGCACGTGTGCAAGGAGTGCATGGATGTGGCTACATGGTTCCGAGACGTGATAAAGAGATGTGGACGTAAAGAATTGGTCAGAAAGGTCCAACTGACTAGGTTATGGACTCAGGCTGTGGCTGAGTCGAGTTTGACTCAAATATGGAAAGATTTGAGTTGGTTATGATAGGATTTCGTATGGGTCACAAATTTGAGTTGTTTAGGAATGTGGGATACGTTCCTAAGGTGTTTGGAAGTCTTAAGATTGCTTCTATCTGCGTATAGAAGAATCTTAAGCAGTTATGGAAAGTTACGAATCGTGAACAGAGTAGGATTAGGTTCCTGATTTGAGTAGAGTTGGCTTTCGAGCTGGTTATATAAGCAAGGAAGCCCAGAGCTCATGGTGCACGACTTTGGGGCTGTTCCTCTTGTGTTCTATTGAATAAAATTCGTAGTTTGAAGGAACTTTTGTGCCTTGTTCATCAGACTTGTTCCAGACAAGTTTTACTCGTCGAGTTTCTGGACAGCACTACCTTTTATCGGTGGTTTTATCATAACTCGAGTTTTACAGATCCAATTGACGTGATTATTTTTGGGTTGTCTTCAAAACTTGATTATCTATCATCTGTAAAAATTTCACGGTCATTGGATTTGTGGTCTATTATCTACACGAGTTTCCAGAACTGTTTTTTTTTTGTCTCGGGTAGGGCAGATTGACCTTTGTTTGATCTTTTGATCATAACTTGAGTTTTTCTCGACGGATTTGAGTGATTCTTGTTGTGCTGTCTTCGTGACTTGATTATCTCTGATATCTATCACTTTTGTCATGGTGAAACACGTTTAGATTAGTCTCACACACGATTTCTTTAACAGATCGTTTTTCTGCCAAAGGGGTTGGGGTTTAATTGTTTCCGCTGCGTAAGATTTTTTAAATCTACCATTCACCCCCCTCTGGTAGCTTTTCACGTGCTCTTCGATCCTACAATTGGTATCAGAGCCACAGTGCTCTAATCTTTGTGATTTGTGCGTGTTTTTGACTAATCATCATGGAGAAGTACTATGCCAAACCTTGTATGTTCGCTGGTATTGATTTTCTGGTTTGGAAGGCACGCATGGAGGCTTTCATCCAGACACAAGGCTTTGCAATATGGGAGAAGGTATACAAGCCTTACGAAGTGCCATCAAACGATCAAGTTACAGCTACAAATCTGAGAGATGTCGACAACAACAACAAGGCTCGGAACTTGATCATACAAGGATTAACACAAAGCGACTTCGACCTTGTTGCACACCTCCGATCTGCATACGATGTGTGGAAAGCACTTTGTGACTACCACGAAGGATCCAACACGATCAAAGAGGTAAGGCAAGACATGTTCAATAAAGAATACATGCGCTTCGAGATGCAACCTGGTGAGTCTATTGAGGACCTTTTTGCTCGCTTTAATAAGATTCTCAGCAACTTGCGTCGTGTCAATGTTAATTTTTCAGATGCTGAAAATGCTAGGTAATTGCTAAGTGCATTAAACATGTCAATTTGGAAGATGAGAGTTACATCCATTCGTTAATCTACTGTCATGAGTTCACTTACTCTAGATGTGCTATATTCCAAGTTAAAAACTCATGAAATTGATATAATCTCACGTAAGAACCCCAACAAGTCTATTGCTTTTGTTTCTCAACGTGACATGCCTAGCTCCGGCCAAACTTCATCTTGTGGTACACTTGCTTTGTTGTCCTCTCTAACCCTTGAACAGATTGAGGAGTTTCCAGAGGAGGAGCTAGCACTTCTCTCTACGAAGTTCTCAAAAGCATTGCAAAATGTGAGAACTAGAAGGAGAGGAAGCTCTGGACCTCAATGATTCTTTGAATGTGGTAAGACAGGACATTTTCGTTCAGATTGCCCTAACCTATCAGATCCTACTTCCCAGGATGAAAAGAAAACAAGCACGAAGCACTCCTCTGCAAAAGATACGAAGAAAAAGAAGGGTTTTACAGGACGTCAATTGGTGAGCAGTTTTATCTCAGCACTCCAGGAACTTGGCTCAAGCGACGTGGACATTGAAGGTGATGAAGATGAAGATGATTTGGCAAACTTGTGCTTCATGGCGGGCAAATCAAGATCAAGTATGGAGGAGGCAGAACACAATAGCAACAATGAAGAGGTATGTTCTACTTGCGAAGAAATGTGTGATGCTATTTCTCGTGCCACTGTTATTGTTAAGAAAAAGGACAAAAAGCTTAGGGACAATGCTGTTAAAATTGAGTCACTAGAATCTGAAATTAATCGTTTGAAATCCTTGATTCCTAGTATGATTCTTGTTCCTCATGTGACTTAATATATGAACAATTGTCCTCCCTAATAAGTGCACATACCTCCACACTTGATAAACTTGAACTTGAAATTGAAAAGAACAAAAAGCTTGCTGCACTTAATATTGGAAACTTAAAAGATGATTCTTGTTTTACAATTGATTTGCATTGTTCTAGTTGTGATGATCTTGATAAGAAACTGCAAGATGCTATGAATGAAATCTCTATATTGAACAATGTTTTACGTTGTCATGAAATTAAATTTTGTTCCAATTGCAAACTAAAAGGAAAAACTTCATGTGAAAATTGCCTTGATCTGTACAATAAACTTGATGACATGCATAGGACATTAGATCGGTTTTGTAATGGGAATAAGAACCTAAACTTGCTGCTGAATTCTTCCAAGTCTTGCAATGATAAAACTGGTTTAGGTTTTGATTCTCATGCTCATGCTAAGGCACATCCACCTAAAATTATAAATTCATTAGGAAGTGGTTTGATTCAAACAGTTCTAAACAAAAAGAAGTGGTTTTCAAATCTGCAGGAGTATTGTCTCATTCGGTTTCAAATAAAAATGTTGTTTGCTCATCTAGACATGAACACAAAGTTAAATTTCATTGTACCTACTGTTGTAGAGATGGTCATGTCATAGATTTTTGTTATAGACTAGCTAAACAACAGAAAAGGGAAAGAATGGTTGCTAGACCTCATAACTTTCATGCAAAATTTGCTGCACATATTGAACCAAATGTACAACCTGCTGTTTTGAGTCAAAACATTCAAAGTTTACCTCCGGACCTTCTGTTTTTGCCTCCGGAGCTACTGATTTTTGTGCTACACAAGTAACACCTTATAGGTCAGTATTTAAGAATAAAAAATCTCAAACTTCGACTCATAAACCTGTTGTTTTGTCTCAGCTTTCGCGTGTTTTTCCTGCTGCACGTTGCGTGACTCAGTACTGGATTCCTAAATGCCTTTTGACTAACCCCAGTATTGAGTCAGCGACGTATTGTGCTTCTATGTAGGTTACACGTTTGAGGAAGGAGAACATTTGGATTGTGGATTCAGGTTGCTCACGCCACATGAATGGTAACAAAGATTGGTTCTCCTCCCTCTCTTTTGTGTCATGTGTAGAGAATGTTAATTTTGCCGATAATTCTTCAACTCTTATAATTGCTAAGGGTTCGGTTAGAGTAAATGATCACTACACTCTGAAGGATGTGGCACTTGTCAAAAATTTGAAATACAACTTGCTTTCTGTTTCACAATTGCTAGATGAAAATCTGGAAATTATTTTCAATAAAAACTGCTGCAAAGTTGTAAGTTCAAATAGTGAGCTTACTTTTAACATGTCTCGGTTTGGAAGAGTTTTTAATGCTGATTTTGATATGTCTTCCTCTAAGCATAGGTGTCTAGTTGCTAACGATTCAAAGTACCTATATTTTTGGCATCGTAGACTTGGTCACGTAGGCTTTGATCACCTAACGCGTGTTAGTGCTCTTGATCTCATACGTGGGCTGCCTAAGCTTAAAGGGGACAAAGAAATTGTGTTCTCTTCTTGTAGACATGCTAAGATGGTTGCAGGTTCACATACTCCTCTCACAATGATCATGACAACTGAACCATGTCAACTTTTGCACCTTGACACCATAGGACCTTCACGTGTTCAATCCTTCAGAGGTAAATGGTATGTACTTGTGATTGTTGATGATTATTCTAGATACTCTTGGGTTTACTTTATGGCGTCTAAGAATGAAGTTTTTAGTGACTTTAGAACTTTATTTCTTAGATTATCAATAGATTACCCATGATCTTTAAAGGCAATTAGAAGTGATAATGGAACTGAATTTAAAAATCAATCTTTTGGTCACTTTTGTGCTGAAAATAGAATAGATCATAAATTTTCTTCACCATATGTACCTCAACAAAACGGTGTTGTAGAAAGAAAGAATAGAACCTTAGTTGAGATGGCTAGGACTATGCTTGATGAATATCAAACTCCTAGGAAATTTTGGGCTGATGCGTTAGCAACCGCTTGTTATGTCTCAAATCGTGTTTTCTTGCGTGCTAAGCTAGGTAAAACACCATATGAGCTCCGGTTTGGACATAGGCCTAGTGTTACACACTTTTGGGTCTTTGGTTGCAAATGCTTTGTTAAGAAACATGGCAATCTTGATAAATTTGAACCTATATCCATTGATGGCATGTTTCTTTGTTATCCATCTCATACTAGTGGCTATCGTGTGCTTTTACTTGACACTAATAAAATTATGGAGACTTGTGAAGTGTCTTTTGATGAAGCTAGCCCAAGTACTAGCTCAAACATTGCAGGTCCAGATCCATATCCGCAGGGGGGAGCATTTTTGTTGAAGATGAGGAAGAATTGGAGCTGCTGCCCGAAAATTCAGCAGCTAAAGACTTTGGTTCAGCTCCAGATGTTAATTCTCAACCACCACCGACAACCATCAATGCTGATTCAAATCATCCTCAAGCCACAAGCTCATCGATTTGTGATGAACATGAAGAAGAAGAAGCTTGTGAGACATATGTTCCCCTACGGTTTTACAAAGATCATCCCCCACAACAGATGATTGGAAGCTTGCACGAACGAGTCACACAGTCCAGGTTTTGCGATCCAAACTCTTATGCTCATTCTGCTTTTGTTGCTTCTTTTGAACTCAAAGATATATCACACACACTCACTAATGAATCTTGGATTATTGCCATGCAAGAAGAGTTAGAAAACTTTGAAAGAAATAATGTTTGGAAACTTGTACCTCCACCTTAAGGTCACACTTTAATTGGAACTAAATGGGTATTTAAAAATAAACAAAGTGAGGATGGGGGTTGTTGGATTGACAGGAAAAGTACTTCCAGTGCTTGTCATTTTTTTGGTAATTCTCTTGTTGCTTGGTCCTCTAGAAAACAAAATTCAGTTGCACAATCCACAGCCGAATCTGAATATGCAGCTGCTGCTAGTGCTTGCTCACAAATTCTTTGGATTGTTCAAACACTTAAGTACTATGGGGTTGATCTAGATAGTGTTCCATTGTTCTGTGATAACACTAGTACCATTTGCATTGCTAAAAACCCGTGCAACATTCTAGAACTAAGCACATTGACATTAGGTATCACTTTTTCCGAGATAATGTTGAAAAAGGAAACATTGTGCTTCACCATGTAGATACCGAACAACAATTGGCTGACATTTTTACAAAACCTTTGGATTTCACTCGTTTTTGTTACATTTGTAGTGAAATAGGGGTTATGCATCCTCATGGCTTAAATTGAGGGGGAGTTCTGAAATTTGGGAAGTCTATGTGTGAATCTGAAATTAAAATAATATGAGCATAGTATTTCATACATATATGACTTTGTGATTCTTTTTACATGCTGAAAGTTCTTACTACGTTACTCGTGTTATACATTTTGTAGTTTTTGCCATGTCTAGTAATTGGAATAATTACTTACACTAAAACTGGTCATGGTCAAACTTTCTTGCTGTTTTAAACTTGTTACATGTCCACAAATGCTTTTAATCATTAAGAATTAATCAAGTAATCAACTCACATGTTGAGTTTTTATGAACAAATATAAATTGAGAAAAGATCAAGAGAATATGCATGCATCGCACTTCTTTTTTTGAGATGGCTTATCATTGCACTTAGATATGAACTTGGAAGAAGTTGTGTATGACTAAAACCATGTCCTTAAGCTTCTTATTGTCAAATGACATAGGCTTGGCTTGGTTGGTTAGAATAAGGCAGATGCACATATAATCTCTTGCAAATATCATATGATCTAAATTTATGCTTTGAAAAATAATAAAATGCAGCAACTAGTGTCATGCTTTCAGGTTTTGAAATAGTTAAGTTTGTGAGATCATGACCTGCTTAAATTGAAAATTACATTTGATCTCTAGCATGGCTTACACTACTTTATGTATCTCATTGATGTGATAATGTAAGGTACCTCATAGTATGACTTGGATGAGCTTTGTTTATATGTATATGTTATAATATGCTCATAACAACTAAAGGGGGAGAGATAATTTGTTTATATGCTCATGACTTGCTGAATACATTGTCAAAGGGGGAGAGATAAGCATGAAGAGAAAGAGAATATGTGCATAAGGAGAGATAATAAAGGGGGAGAGATAATATGGGATAATTTTTGGATTTTCTTCTCATTTTACTTTTGATTTACAAAGGGGGAGAAATTGCCTTCAAAACTTTTATGTGAATAAGCTAATGTTCGGATTTTAAATGGTGTTGCTAATGCATTCATCAAGGGGGAGATTGTAAGACCTATGTGTGTTGAATACATTGGCTCTTAGTGAATACACTTGCTTTGACGATAAAAGTTTTGAATATCACCAAAACACCTTTTTATTAAGATCCGACTAGTTTTGGTTAGCTCCGGTGAGTTTTGTCTTTAGCTCCGACATGTCTTTGATAGCTCCGGTGGGAGATTGGTTATACTAGTTTTGGTAAGTTCCAGCGCTAGGTTCTACTAGCTTTTGTTAGCTCCGGCTCAAGGTCCGGGTTGCTCTGGCAAGGTCCAGAACTTGACTGCAATGCTTCTGTTTTTCATTTGCAACGTTTTGTACTTGCTTTACATCTCTAGAAAGATTGCTTAGTATTCATTTGCTAAGTATTTGGTATGTTTTTGGTTGACATGGATGATATCATGTTACTGTGTTTTTGCAACATGCTTATGTGAGGTTCTCATGTAAGGTGTGTGTTTGGAACTAACTTGAGTCAAGTCGAGGACTTGGGCTCGTATGGATTGGTTGTTTATTCATGTGCAAGTGTTGCTTGAGTTCAAGACAT
Source organism: Tuctoria greenei (assembly GCA_036927565.1). Lineage (NCBI taxonomy): Eukaryota > Viridiplantae > Streptophyta > Magnoliopsida > Poales > Poaceae > Tuctoria > Tuctoria greenei. The sequence goes on along the minus strand of JAYESD010000008.1, from coordinate 168,506,062 downwards.
GGCTGGTGATGGGATTCATTGGACTAGTCTCAAAGAGGAGATGAGGTTCTAACAACCAAAATCAGAAGGAATTGTGGTTAAGTTGATCCGGAGGTTGCGCAACATGATTGAATCAAGAACAATACATGTGAAGGTATCATGGACGTCATTGGAAGATGTTTGCACGTGTGCAAGGAGTGCATGGACGTGGCTACATGGTTCCGAGACGTGATAAAGAGATGTGGACGTAAAGAATTGGTCGGAAAGGTCCAACCGACTAGGTTATGGACTCAGGCTGCGGCTGAGTCGAGTTTGACTCAAATATGGAAAGATTTGAGTTGGTTATGATAGGATTTCGTGTGGGTAACGAATTTGAGTTCTTTGGGAATGTGGGATACGTTCCTAAGGTGTTTGGAAGTCTTAAGATTGCTTCTATCTGCGTATAGAAGAATCCTAAGCAGTTATGGAAAGTTACGATTCGTGAACAAAGTAGGATTAGGTTCCTGATTTGAGTAGAGTTGGCTTTCGAGCTGGTTATATAAGCAAGGGAGCCCAGATCTCGTGGTTCACGACTTTGGGGCTGTTCCTCTTGTGTTCTATTGAATAAAATTCGTAGTTTGAAGGAACTTTTGTGCCTTGTTCATCAGACTTGTTCCAGACAAGTTTTACTCGTCGAGTTTCTGGACAGCACTACCTTTCGTCGGTGGTTTTATCATAACTCGAGTTTTACAGATGCAATTGACATGATTCTTTTTGGGTTGTTTTCAAAACTTGATTATATATCATCTGTCAAAATTTCACTGTCAGTGGATTTGTGGTCTATTATCTACACGAGTTTCTTTGCAGCGTTCCAGAACTGTTTTTTTTTGTCTCAGGTAGGGCAGATTGACCTTTGTTTGATCTTTTGATCATAACTTGAGTTTTTCTCGACGGATTTGAGTGATTCTTGTTGTGTTGTCTTTGTAACTTGATTCTCTCTGATATCTTTCACTTTTGTCATGGTGAAACACGTTTAGATTAGTCTCACACACGATTTCTTTAACAGATCGTTTTTCTGCGGAAGGGGTTGGGGTTTAATTGTTTCCGCTGCATAAGATTTTTTAAATCTACCATTCACCTCCCCCCCCTCTGGTAGCTTTTTACGTGATCTTCGATCCTACACCTTGAGGCAAGAGAAGAAAAGCTCTTGGAGCAGCAGGAGGATATTGTGAAGAGTGAGGCAGAGGTCACCCAGAAGTTGACTCTGGGTGAATAGAATTTGGCAGATCGCAGCAAGAAGCTGGATCTATGGAGTAAAGAGGAGAAAGAGAAGTACTGGAAACTGGGGCAGGAGCTCTCGAAAAGAGAAGCTGACGTTGCCACCAGTGAAGGGAGGTGAAAGGAAGGGAAAAGGACTTGGCGGAAAGGCGGAACTGCATCCACCTCCGGGAGACGGAGTTGACCGATCGTGAGAAGCAAGTTGCTGAGAGTATGCAGCAGCATGCTAAATTGGTCGAGTGCCTCGCTCGGGAAGGTTCGGAGCTTGCGACCGCCCGGAAGTCGCTGGAGGAGTTGCGGAGCTTGAAGTAGACGGAGTCCATTCAAGTGTGAGACTTCTTGGGGCAGGCCAACAACGCGCTGACACCACTAGGCTTCAGTCCCGTACGTCCGGACAACCCGAAGATGGACTTGGACCGAGTGCTGGTGGCCCTCAATGGTGCTGGCGCCAAACTCGACGTGATGGGTGACGTTATTGTGGACCGGCTCGAGACAGAGGTGAAGTCTTTGGCTACAAACGTCGCGGAGTATGTGCTAACGTGCTATGTAAGACGAGACCCCCAATTCTCCCTGGACCTGGTGCTTCAAGGTCCCATTGCTGAAGAGGAAGACGCCGCCAAGGCAAGCGTCCAAGAGGTTGCCAAGAAAGTAGCTTCATTCTTCCGCAGGTCTTAGACCCTCTAGTAGCTATGACTTTTTCCTTCTGTCTTCTGCTGTAATCCCAATTTTATAATCCAGTGCTTCAAATTAAAGAAATCCATTTTGCCATGAACTTCACTTTATTTTTGTCTTCAATATAGTGTTCTCTGTCTTGTTGGCCCCCTGGTATATGTGTACAATTGAAGTGTGTACATGTACCAAAGGATTTGACAGTATATTGATGACTTGAACGCTTTGCACTTGTAGATTTTAGGTCCGAAGTCTTCATTTCTGATATGTTGACGGTAGGCCCCCTGGGATTGGTGGAGCTTGGTAGCTCTGACAATACCCACTATCAACATATAAAACGTTGATGATGGGTCCCCTAGGATTTATCGGAGCATGGTAGCTCCTGATGTCGCTGCACGAATAGTTGAAGGTAGGCCCCCCAGGGGTTTTCGGAGCTTAGTAGCTCCGACGTGACCACCTTTCCTGCACATTAAATACAAGAAAAAAGTAAAATTCATCCTCTTGTCTATAAATCGTTTGTGGCTTATTGTTCTTACTTGAGTTTTATTCTGAAGTAACTCAATATGGTAACATGTATATTAATATAACCCTTCCGGACTCATATGCTTTTTTAGAACTCACCCTACTGAGGTCTGCCGAAGTGTAGGTAGAATGGCGTACTTAGGGTGCAGAACCAGGCTAAGTTGATAGCACACTCCGGACCTATGTTGGCTTGGCATTCAAGCAAGTAGGCTAAGTCTGTTTTCACACAACACTGTCTTTCATTATAGGTCCAGATTACAGGGGAGACAAGGACACACTTAGGGTGCGGGACCAAGCTAAGTGCGCTATACATCTTGTACTAACCCAAGGTAGGTAGTTACACTTTTTAGTGCGGTGACTGTATGAAGTGTACTTGAACCTCCCAGACCGTCCCAGAGGGGTCTGGATGTTCTCCCGGAGGACCTACTCCTGTCTGTTTAACGACTCTATAACATACATCATGTGTAATTACAGAGTCACCTCCGTGATTCTAAGCATAAACCTTACGGAGGTGCCCGATGTTCCAAGGATTAGGAAGCGGAGTCCCAACCTCAGTTGCCAAGCGAACACATTCGGGTCGGGATATTTTGATCACTCGGAATGGACCTTCCCAGCTGGGGGAAAGTTTATTCATTCCTTCACGAGTTAGTATCTTCCGAAGCACCAGATTGCCTTCCTCGAGTTGTTGGTTGCGCACATACCTTTGATGATAGCACCAGGGCACTTGGCGATAATGTGCATTCCGAACAGCTGCTTGGCACCTTCCCTCGTCGACGAGGTCAAGGTCTTCACGCCGGAGCTGGTCCTGCATGGCTTCATCGAAGGTCCAGACCCAGAGTGACCACAAGGTGATCTCCGGAGGAAGGACTGCTTCAGCTACGTACACCAAGAAGAATGGAGTTTCCCTGGTTGACCGATTTGGAGTTGTCCTATTCGCCCACAATGTGGACAGAAGCTCCATAATCCAGTTGGCTCCGTGCTTTTGCAGGCGCTCATATGTGCGCGTCTTGAGTCCTTTTAAAATTTCTACATTTGCTCTCTCGGCTTGGCCATTACTTGCTGGGTGAGCTACTGATGCGTAGCTGAGTTGAATGTCGAGGTCTTCGTAATATTCTAGAAATGCAGCACTTGTGAATTGGGTTCCATTGTCAGTTATGACTTTGTTTGGAACTCCAAATCTGCATAAAATGGACTTCAAGAACTTGATTTTTGATTGCTTGTTGATTGTCACAACTGGAGTTGCTTCCGGCCACTTAGTAAACTTATCGATGGTGACATACAGGAACCTGTAACCTCCGACGGCTTTTGAGAAAGGTCCCAAGATGTTCATGCCCCACACAGCGAATGGCCATGTAGGAGGTATCATTTGTAGTGATTGAGCCGGTGTGTGAATTTGTTTTGAGTGGAATTGGCATGCTTCACATTTTTTCACTAGCTCAACTGCATGATGGAGTGCTGTAGGCCAGTAAAAGTCGTGCCGAAAGGCTTTACCAACCAGTGTGCGAGAAGAAGCATGATTCCCGAACTCGCCTCCATAAATCTCCGCGAGGAGCTCGCGGCCTTCTTCCCTTGCAATGCACCGCATTAGGATGCCATTGGCACCGCACCGGTAGAGATCCCCTTCTACCAACATGTATCTTTTAGCCAATCTGGCAATCTGGTCAGCGGATACACTGTCTTCAGGAAGGATATTGTCTTTCAAGTAACTCCGGATCTCTGAGATCCATGCATCGAAGCTTACTTGAGCTTCTGAGTCTTGCGTGTTGGGTTGCTCAGAGCTTCCGACAGCACCTACAACCCTTGGTGGACACCATGGTAACAGAGCCACCGGGACTACCAACTTCGTGGTGCTGGTCTCGCCCCCTTCGCTCAGTTCGACAGGATGAGTTGTTGGTTTTGACAACCTCTGGACAAAGATTCCGTCAGGCGCCAGAGCTCCAGTTGAGACTTTCGTCGAGAGTTCGTCAGCTTCAGCGTTGTGAAGACGCTGAACATGGTGGAGATCTAGGACTTCGAAGTCCTTCTGAAGCCTCTAGACTTCAAGGAGATAAGCAGCTAGTTGGGGAATGTGACAGGAGTATTAACCTTTGACTTGTTTGATGATAAGTTGTGAATCTCCCTTCACCAATAGCTGTTTGACACCATAAGATAGTGCCACCTTGAGTCCGTAGATGAGAGCTTCATACTCCGCCATGTTGTTGGTCGCCTTGAAATCAAGGTGAACCATGTACTTGACCTTCTCCCCAGTTGGAGCAAGGAGAAGTATTCCAGCTCCGGCCCCCTGCTTCTGCACAGAGCCATCAAAGTAGAGAGTCCTTTGAGGCTTGGTGAATATCGGAACCTTGGGTTCTGGTTTCTGCTCACTTTGGGCCCCAGGGTTTGATGGAGAAGGAGTCCAGTCCACCACGAAGTCAGCCAAAGCTTGAGTTTTGATTGCTTGTCGTGACACAAATTCTAGATCGAACTCGACCAGTTCCGCTGCCCACTTTGCAATTTTCCCAATAGAGATAGGGTTATGCAAAATAGCACGCAGTGGAAAAGAAGTTACCACTGATATTTTGTGGGCTTGGAAGTAGTGATGAAGCTTCCTTGAGGCAATAAGAACTGCGTAAAGCAGCTTATGCACCTCAATGTATCTGGTCTTGGCATCGTGGAGCACTTCATTGACGAAGTACACAAGGCGTTGGACGGTCCGGACCCTTTCGAAAGGACCCAAAGCTTCTTCTCCATCGACACGGACCCTTCTAGAAGGGTCCGGATCTCCATATTGTGCTTCTTGGGCCCTCCCGGAGGGGTCCAAAACTTCTTCTTGTTCGACCCGGACCTTGCTAGAAGAGTCCATATCGTTTTGGTCGGCCAGATGAACTCCCTCAAGTAAATGAGGTTGATCCCCTAGCATTTCGTCTTGAGGTTCCGTGTTTGGGGAATGGGACTCAAACATGCCTTCAGGTGATTCCGGACCCTCCCGGAGGGGTCTGGGCTCCTGGACTGGATGTGGCTCTGGTCTTTCCGCAACCAGGACCATACTGACAACTTCGGTGGTTTCCGAAATGTAAAGCAGTAAAGGCTCACCAGGATTCGGAGCTACCAATATCGGTAGTGTGGTGAGGAGTTGGTTTAGCTCTTGAAACACCTTTTCTGCTTCTTCAGACCAATGAAATGGTCCGGACTTTCTCAGGAGTTTGAAGAAGGGTAGCGCCTGTTCTGCCAGTATTGAGATAAATCGGCTGAGCGCAGCTAGACATCCAGTTAACTTCTGAACATCCTTAATGCAGACTGGGGGCCGCATATCTTCTATGGTATTGATCTTCGCCGGATTTGCCTCAATTCCTCGGTGAGTCACCATAAAACCTAGAAGCTTTCCACAGCTAACCTAGAAGACACATTTGTTCGAGTTCAGCTTGGTGCACGTAGTACGCAACTTATCGAAGACAGCTTGTAAATTATCAAGGAGTGACTCCTTATTCTTGATCTTCACTACAATGTCATCGACGTACACCTCCACCAAGTCTCTAATTAGCTCTCCAAATGTTTTGTACATAGCTCGCACAAATGTTGAAGCAGCATTTTTAAGACCAAACGGCATGGCAGTATAACAGTACAATCCATCTACTGTTATGAAGGCAGTATGCTCTTCATCTTCCTTAGACATTTGGATTTGATGATATTCAGAATATGCATCTAAGAAACACAATAGCTCACACCCGGAGGTGGAGTCCACTATCTGATCTATTCTAGGTAGTGGAAATGGATCCTCTGGACATGCCTTATTTAAGGTGGTGTAGTCGATACACACCCGAAGCTTCCCACCGGCCTTAGGTACAACAACTGGGTTTGCCAGCCATTTTGGATGGAAGACTTCCCGGATGAATCCAGCTTCGAGCAACTTCTTGATTTCCTGTCAGATGAAGTTTTGTCAGACGATTGATTGCTTCCGGTGCTTTTGGTGTACAGGTCGTGCATCAGGGTAAATCTTCAGATTGTGCTCAAGCACCTCCCTAGGGATCCAAGGCATTTATGATGGTTGCCAAGCAAACACGTCGACATTAGCCCGGAGGAAAGTGATGAGTGCGAGTTTGAGCAGCATCGAAACCAATTTGGATGACTTTGACGGGAACGTCGGTGTCACCGCTTGGTTGCACACGGGGTGCGGAGGTAGAGCCTTTATGGCGAATGCTCAGAGGGTTCGGAGTTGGCTCCTTACCATATGCTTCCTCTTGCGCTGTGGTAAGCACATAGAGTTCTTCTAGAGCAGTTACTCCTGCAGTGCAATCTCCGCGGATCCAGAGAATGCCCGCGTGTGTTGGCATCTTCAACACTAAGTAACCATAATGAGCGGCGGCCATGAACTTGTACAAGGCTGGCCTGCCCAGAATGGCATTGAACGACAGACTGATCTACACGATGTCGAAGACCAATTTCTCAGTTCTGTAGTTCTCCCGAGTCCCGAAGATCAGTGGGAGTGTGATGGAACAGAGAGGAGTGATGGTCCCCGGACCTACCCCAGAGAAGGGTCGGGATGGGCGAAGGTCCGAAGGCTGGAGCTGAAGTTTAACAAAAGCTTCAAAACTTATGAGTTTCAGCCCTGAACATCCGTCCAACATTACATGGTGGAGTTGAATATTGTTAATGGTGGGTGACACCATCAACGGGAGTTGGCCAGCTCTGATCATGTTTTGAGGGCAGTCCGAAGCATCGAAAATGATGGGAGTGTCCATCCACTTCCGATGAGGCTCCGCCTTGGCAGTGGGAGCTGCCACGGCCATGTCTTGCCACATTGTTTTGAGGATGCGGTGAGAGGTGATGTCCCAAGAACCACCATAGATGGTGTTTAGGGTCTTCCAGCGCTCGTTGTCAGAGACATCGGAATCATCGTCGACAGTGTTGTAGACAGCTTTCAGGACCTTCTTGGGATCCTGGAAACCTAGCTCCTCCTCAGACGGAGCTTCATTGATGTAGGATTGAAGAGCACATGAAAATCTACCAGAGGGGGTTGAATGGTAGGTTTAAAAATCTTACACAGCAGAAACAATTAAATCCCAACCCCTTCGGCAGAAAAATGATCTGTTAGAGCAATCGTGTGTGAAACTAATCTAAAAGTGTTTCACCGTGACAAAAGTGATATATATCACAGAGAATCAATTCACGAAGAAATCACAAAAATAATGACTCAAATCCGTCGAGGGAAACTCAAGTTATGATCGAAAGATCGAACAAAGGTCAATCTGTCCTACCGGACAAAAACAGTTCTAGAACGCTGCAAAGAAACTCGTGTAGATCAGAAACCACAAATCTAATGACCGTGAAACTTTGACAGATAATAGATAATCAAGTTGTGAAGACAACCCAAAAAGAATCACGTCAATTGGATCTGTAAAACTCGAGTTATGATAAAACCACCGATGAAAGGTAGTGCTGTCCAGAAACTCGACGAGTAAAACTTGTCTAGAACATGTCGGACGAACAAGGCACAAAAGTTCCTTCAAACTACAAATTTTATTCAATAGAACACAAGAGGAACAGCCCCAAAGTCATGCACCACGAACTCTGGCCTTCCTTGCTTATATAACCAGCTTTTAACCCAATCTCAACTAGGACTCCAATCCTACTCCGATCACGAATCGAAACTTTGCATAACTGCTTAGGACTCTTCTATACGCAGATAGAAACAATCTTAAGACTTCCAAACACCTTAGGAACATATCCCACATTCCTAAAACAACTCAAATTCGTGATCCACACAAAATCATATCATAACCAACTCGATACTTTCCATACCGAGCCATAACCGACTCCGCCGCAACCAAAGTCATCAACCGATACGATCTGATCCTTCCAACCAGATCTTCCCATCCATAAACCATCTTCGGAACCATGTTGCCACATCATGCACCTCATGCATACGTCCAAACACCTTCCTTCGACGTCCAGTAACCTTCATATGCACTGCCCTTGATTCAATCATCCTGCGCGACCTTCTGACCCGCTCAACCACAATTCCTCCCGAACTTGGTTGTTGGAACCTCATCTCCTCCGTGAGACTAGTCCAATGGATCCCGTCACCAGCCATGACTTGAACTCAAGCAACACCTGCACATGAACAAACAACCAATCCGTACGAGCCAAGTTCGCGACTTGACTCAAGTCAGTTCCGAATACAACACCTTACGTGAGCACCTCACATAAGCATGTTGCAAAGCATATCAAAACGATATCAGCCATATCAACCAAAACACACCAAAAACATAGAAAATGAATACTAAGCAATATTTCCATAAGTGTAAAGCAAGTTCGAAACATTTCACATGAAAATTTGGAACATTACGATCAAGCTCCGAACCTTGCCAAAGCTAACCGGAGCTTGAGCCGGAGCTTACCAAAGCTAGTACAACCTAGCGCCGGAGCTTACCAAAGCTAGTACAACCTAGCGCCAGAGCTTACTAAAGCTAGTACATCCTAGTGCTGGAGCTTACCAAAGCTAGTTGGACCTAGCTCCGGAGCTAACCAAAACTAGTCGGAACTAGTCATCCCAAAAAGTCAGAGCTAGAAAAACATGTCGGAGCTAACCAACATAAGTCGGACCTAGCAAAACATATTGGAGCTTAACAAATACATGTCGGGGCTAAAGACAAAGCTCATCGGAGCTTCCCAAAAACATGTCGGATCTAGATAAAGAAAGTCGGTCCTATTTTTGGACCCAGAAGCTCGGAGCTAGAGTCGGACCTTGCTAAAAAGATGTTATGGCAGCATTCAAAACTTTTATTGTCAAAGCCAATGTATTCAGCATACATAGGTCTCACAATCTCCCCATTGATGAATGAATTGGCAACACCATTTAAAATTCGAACATTGGCATAAAAAGTTTTGAGAACAATTTTCCCTTTTTGAAAATCAAATGAGATAGAAATAAATTTCTCTCTCCCCCTATACATATTTCTCCCCCTTGCATAACTCACCATATTATCTCTCCCCCTTTGACAATGTATTCAGCGAGGTTCAAAAGAGAAATTTTAATTGTTATGAGCATATTATAACATATACATATAAAAGAAAGCTCATCCAAGTCATACTATCAAGTAACTTGCACTATCACAACAATGAGATACATAAAGTAGTGTAAGCCATGCTAGAGATCAAATGTAATTTTCAATTTAATCAAGTCATGATCTCACAAACTTAACTATTTCAATACCTGAAAGCATGATACTTGTTGATGCATTTTATTATTTTTTAAAGCACAAATTTAGATCATATGATATTTGCAAGAGATTATATGCACATATGCCTTATTCTAGCCAATCAAGTCAAGCCTATGTCATTTGACAATCAGAAGCTTAAGCACATTGTTTTAGTCATACACAACTCCTTCCAAGTTCATATCTAAGTGCAATGACAAGCCATCTCAAAAGAAGAAGTGCGATGCATGCATATACTCTTGATCTTTTCTCAACTTATATTTGTTCATAAAAAAAAAACTCAACAAGTGAGTTGGTTACTTGATTAATTCTTTATGATTAAAAGCACTTGTGAGCATGCAACAAGTTCAAAACAGCAAGAAAGTTCAACCATGACCAGATTTAGTGTAGGTAATTATTCCAATTACTAGACATGGCAAAAACTACAAAATGTATAACACGAGTAATGTAGTAAGAACTTTCAGCATGTAAAAGGAATCACAGAGTCATATATGTATGAAATACTATGCTCATATTATTTTAAGTTCAGATTCTCACATAGACTTCCCAAGTTTCAAAACTCCCCCTCAATTTAAGCCATGAGGATGCATAAGCCCTATTTCACTACGAATGTAACAAAAACGAGTGAAATCTAAAGGTTTTGTAAAAATGTCAGCCAATTGTTGTTCGGTATCTACATGGTGAAGCACAATGTTTCCTTTTTCAACATTATCACGAAGAAAGTGATACCAAATATCAATAGGCTTAGTTCTAGAATGTTGCACAGGGTTTTTAGCAATGCAAATGGCACTAGTGTTATCACAAAATAGTGGAACACTATCTAGATGAACCCCATAGTCCTTAAGTGTTTGAACAATCCAAAGAATTTGTGAGCAAGCACTAGCAGTAGCTACATATTCAGATTCGGTTGTGGATTGTGCAACTAAATTTTGTTTTCTAGAGGACCAAGCAACAAGTGAATTACCAAGAAAATGACAAGCACCGGAAGTACTATTCTTATCAATCCTACAACCTCCAAAATCAGCATCGGAAAAAGCTTTCAAAGTCACGGTTGAGGAAGAAGGAAGAAACAAATTCTTGAGTTCCATGTAAGTACCTGAGAATCCTTTTGACGGCTTGACGATGTAAAGCACGTGGGGAGGCTTGAAACCGTGCAGAAAGACATACGCTGAATTGTATATCCGGTCTTGATGTCGTGAGGTACAAAAGTGATCTGATCATGCTTCTATATTCTTTTTGATCCATGGGTTCACCATCTTCATCAAGTTCAAGTGTTGTTGCTGTTCCCATTGGTGTCCGAAGAGGCTTGCTTTTGTCCATGTTGAAGCGCCTTAGGAGGTCTTTTGTATACTTAGTTTGATGCACAAAGGTACCCTCCTTGGTTTGCTTGATTTGCAGCCCCAAAAAGTATGTGAGTTCTCCCATCATACTCATCTCAAATTCTGAACTCATCATAGCTGAAAACTTGGACACAACATCATGAGAAGCACAACCAAAGATAATATCATCCACATACACTTGAACGAATAATGAGTCATTGCCATGCTTAAGCACAAGAAGAGTTTTATCAACCTTGCCCTTGGTAAACCCCTTCTCAAGTAAGAATGTTTTTAACCTATCATACCATGCTCTAGGGACTTGTTTGAAACCGTACAAGGCTTTGGACAGTTTGTAAACATGATTAGGAAAATCTGAATTTTCAAAACCCGGTGGTTGTTTGACATAAACCTCCTCATCTATGTAGCCATTAAGAAAAGCAATTTTAACATCCATTTGATATAGCATAAAACCTTTAGATGCAGCAAAAGCTAACAAAATTCTTATGGCTTCTAATCTAGCAATAGGAGCAAAAGTTTCATCAAAATCTAGACCTTCAACTTGAGTGAAACCTTGAGCAACCAACCTAGCCTTATTCCTAACCACAACCCCATCCTCACTTTGTTTATTTTAAACACCCACTTAGTTCCAATTAAAGTGTGACCTTGAGGTGGAGGTACAAGTTTCCAAACATTATTTATTTCAAAATTTTCTAACTCTTCTAGCATGGCAATAATCCAAGATTCATTAGTGAGTGCGTGTGATATATCCTTGGGTTCAAAAGAAGCAACAAAAGCAGAATGAGCATGAGAGTTTGGATCGCAAAACCTGGACCGTGTGACTCGTTCGTGCAAGCTTCCAATTATCTGTTGCGGGAGATGATCTTTGTAAAACTGTAGGGGAACAGATGTCTCACAAGCTTCTTCTTCTTCATGTTCATCACAAATCGATGAGCTTGTGACTTGTGGAAGATCTGAATCAGCATTGATGGTTGTCGGTGCTGGTTGAGAATTAACATCCAGAGTTGAACCAAAGTCTTTAGCTGCTGAATTATCTGGCAGCAGCTCCAATTCTTCCTCATCTTCAACGAAAATGCTCTCCCTCTGCGGATATGGATCTAGACCTGCAATGTTTGATCTAGCACCTGGGCTAGCTTCATCAAAACACACTTCACAAGTCTCCACAATTTTGTTAGTGTCAAGTAAAAGCACACGGTAGCCTCTAGTATGAGATGGATAACCAAGAAACATGCCATCAATGGATCTAGGTTCAAATTTATCAAGATTACTATGTTTATTAACAAAGCATTTGCAACCAAAGACCCGAAAGTGTGTAACACTAGGCCTATGTCCAAACCGGAGCTCATATGGTGTTTTACCTAGCTTAGCGCGCAAGAAAACACGATTTGAGACATAACAAGCGGTTGCAATCGCATCAGCCCAAAATTTCCTAGGAGTTCGATATTCATCAAGCATAGTCCTAGCCATCTCAACTAAGGTTATGTTCTTTATTTCTACAACACCATTTTGTTGAGGTACATATGGTGAAGAAAATTGATGATCTATTCCATTTCAGCACAAAAGTGATCAAAAGATTGATTTTTAAATTCCGTTCCGTTATCACTTCTAATTGCTTTTAAAGATCCTGGGTGATCAATTGATAATCTAAGAAATAAAGTTCTAAAGTGACTAAAAGCTTCATTCTTAGATTCCATAAAGTAAACCCAAGAGTATCTAGAATAATTATCAACAATCACAAGAACATATCATTTACCTCTGAAGGATTGAACACGTGAAGGTCCTACGGTGTCAAGGTGCAAAAGTTGACCCGGTTCAGTTGTCATGATCATTGTGAGAGGAGTATGTGAACCTGCAACCATCTTAGCATGTCTACAAGAAGAGAACACAATTTATTTGTCCCCTTAAAGCTTAGGCAGCCCACGTATGCGATCAACAGCACTAACACGCATGAGATGATCAAAGCCTACGTGACCAAGTCTACGATGCCAAAAATATAAATCTTTGGAATCATTAGTAACTAGACACCTATGCTTAGAGGAAGACATATCAAAATCAGCTTTAAAAACTCTTCCGAATCTAGACATGTTTAAAATAAGCTCAGGATTTGAACCTATAACTTTGCAGCAGTTTTTATTGAAAATAATTCTAGATTTTCATTTCGCAATTGTGAAACAGAAAGCAAGTTGTATTTCAAATTTTTGACAAGTGTCACATCCTTCAAAGTGTAGTGATCATTTACTCTAACCGAACCTGTAGCAATTATAGGAGTTGAAGAATTATCGGCAAAAGTAACATTCTCTACACGTGACACAAGAGAGAGGGAGGAGAACCATTCTTTGTTACCGGTCATGTGGCGTGAGCAACCTGAATCCACAATCCAAATGTTCTCCTTCCTCAAGCATGTAACCTACATAGAAGCACAATACATTAATGACTCAATACTGGAGTTAGTTAAAAGGCATTTAGTTATTCAGTACTGAGTCACATGATGTGCAGCAGGAAAAACACGCGAAAGCTGAGATAAAACAGCAGGTTTATGAGTCAAAGTTTGAGGTTTTTTATTCTTAACTACTGACCTATAAGGTGTTACTTGTGTAGCACAAAAATCAGTAGCTCCGGAGGCAAAAAAAGAAGGTTCGGGGTTAATCTTTAAATGTTTTTGACTCATAACACCAGGTTGCATGTTCCTGGCATTCGGTTTAATATGTGCAGCAAATTTTGTATGAAAGTTATGAGATCTAGCAATCATTCTTTCCCTTTTCTGTTGTTTAGCTAGTCTATAACAAAAATCTATAACATGACCATCTCTACCACAGTAGGTACAATGAAATTTTACTTTGTGTTCATGTCTAGATGAGCAAGCAATATTTTTATTTGAAACCGAATGAGACAACACTCCTGCAGATTTGAAAATCACTTCTTTTTGTTTAGGAACTGTTTGAATCGAACCACTTCCTAATGACTTTACAATTTTAGGTGGATGTGCCTTAGCATGAGCATGAGAATCAAAACCTAAACCAGTTTTATCATTGCAAGACTTGGAAGAATTCAGGGCAAGTTTAGGTTCTTATTCCCATTACAAAACCGATCTAATGTCCTATGCATGTTATCAAGTTTATTAGACAGATCAAGGCAATTTTCACATGAAGTTTTTTCTTTTAATTTGCAATTGGAACAATATTTAACTTCATGAGAACGTAAAACATTGTTCAATATAGAAATTTGATTCATAGCATCTTGTAGTTTCTTATCAAGATCATCACAACTAGAACAATGCAAATCAATTGTAGAACAAGAAGCATCTTTTAAGTTTCCAATGTCAAGTGCAGCAAGCTTTTTGTTCTTTTCAATTTCAAGTTCAAGTCTATCTAGAGTAGAGGAATGTGCAGTTCTTAATGTGGACAATTGTTTATAGATTAAATCACACGAGGGACAAGAATCATCATTAGGAATCAAGGTTTTCAAATGGTTGATTTCAGATTCTAGTGATTCAATTTTAGTAGCATTATCCCTAAGCTTTTTGTCCTTTTTCTTAACAATAATAGTTGCACGAGAAATTGCATCACACATTTCATTACAGGTAGAACATACCTCATCGTCGTCACTGTTGTGTTCTGCATCCTCCTGACTTGATCTTGATTTTGTTTTGCCCACGATGAAGCATAAGTTGTCCAAATCATCTTCATCTTCGTCACTTCCATTGTCCACGTCGCTTGAGCCAAGTTCCTGGAGTGTGGAGATAAAACTGTTCACCAGTTGGCGACCTGTAAAGCCCTTCTTCTTCTTATCATTTATTGAGGAGTGATTTGTCCTTGATTGTTTTTCTTCTCGGGAAGTAAAACCTGAAAGGTTAGGGCATTTTGTACAAAAGTGTCCTGTCTTACCACATTCAAAGCACTGTTGAGGTCCGGAGCTTCCTCTCCTTCTAGTTCTCACATTTTGCAATGCTTTTGAGAACCTAGTAGAGAGAAGTGCTATCTCCTCCTCTGGAAATTCCTCGATCTGCTCCAGGGTTAGTTAGGACAACAAAGCAAGAGTATTGCAAGATGATGATTGGCCGGAGCTAGGCATATCACGTTGTGAGACAAAAGCAATAGACTTATTTGGGTTCTTACGTGATAATATGTCAATTTCAAGAGTTTTAAGTTTCGAGTAAAGCACATCTAAAGTAAGTGTACTCATGACAGTAGATTCACGAATAGATGTAACTTTCATCTCCCAGATTGACATGTCTAATGCACTAAGAAGTTGCCTAGCATTTTCAGCATCAGAAAAATTAACGTTGACACTACGCAAGTTACTGAGAATTTTGTTAAAGTGAGCAAAGAGATCATTGATGGACTCACCGGGTTGCATCTTGAAGCGCATGTATTCTTTCTTAAACATGTATTGCCTTACCTCCTTGATCGTGTTGGATCCTTCGTGATAGTCACAAAGTGCTTTCCACACGTCGTATGCAGATCGGAGGTGTGTAACACGGTCGAAGACGCTTTGAGTTAATCCTTGTATGATCAAGTTTCAAGCCTTGTTGTTATTGTCGACATCTCTCAAATTTGTAGCTGTAACTTGATCATTTGACGGCACTTCGTAAGGCTTGTACACCTTCTCCCATATTGCAAAGCCTTGCGCCTGGATGAAATCCTCCATGCGTGCCTTCCAAACCTGAAAATCAATACCAGCAAACACATAAGGTTTGGCGGAGTATTTCTCCATGATGATTAGTCAAAAACACGTGCAAATCACAATGATTAGAGCAATGTGGCTCTGATACCAATTATAGGATCGAAGAGCGCATGAAAAGCTACCAGAGGGGGGTGAATAGTCGGTTTAACAATCTTACGCAGCGGAAACAATTAAATCCCAACCCCTTCTGCAGAAAAACGATCTGTTCGAGAAATCATGTGTGAAACTAATATAAACATGTTTCACCATGACAAAAGTGATACATATCAGAGAGAATAAAGTCATGAAGAATGTACAAAAAGAATCACTCAAATCCGTCGAGGGAAACTCAAGTTATGATTGAAAGATCGAACAAAGGTCAATCTGTCCTACCCGAGAAAAACAGTTCTAGAACGCTGCAAAGAAACTCGTGTAGATCAGAAACCACAAATCCAATGACCGTGCAATTTTGACAGATAATAGATAATCAAGTTTTGAAGACAACCCAAAAATAATCACATCAATTGGATCTGTAAAACTTGAGTTATGATAAAACCACCGACAAAAGGTAGTGCTGTCCAGAAACTCGACGAGTAAAACTTGTCTGGAACAAGTCGAATGAACAAGGTACAAAAATTCTTTCAAACTACAAATTTTATTCAATGGAACACAAGAGAAACAGCCCCAAAGTCGTGCACCATGAACTCTGGCCTTCCTTGCTTATATAACCAGCCCTTAGGCCAAACCAATCTCAACTAGGACTCCAATCCTACTCCGATCACAAATCGAAACTTTCCATAACTGCTTAGGATTCTTCTATACACAGATAGAAGCAATCTTAAGACTTCCAAACACCTTAGGAACGTATCCCACATTCCTAAAAAAACTCAAATTCGTGACCCACACGAAATCCTATCATAACCAACTCGATACTTTCCCTACTGAGCCATAACCGACTCCGCCGCAGCCGAAGTCATCAACCGATACGATCCAATCCTTCCAACCAGATATTCCCATCCATAAACCATCTTCGGAACCATGTTGCCATGTCATGCACCGCATGCATACGTGCAAACACCTTCCTTTGATGTCCAGTAACTTTCATATGCACTGCCCTTGATTCAATCATCCTGTGCGACCTCCTGACCCGCTCAACCACAAATCCTCCTGAACTTGGTTGTTGGAACCTCATCTCCTCCCTGAGACTAGTCCAATGGATCCCGTCACCAGTCATGACTTGAACTCAAGAAACACCTGCACATGAACAAGCAACCAATCCGTACGAGCCCAAGTCCGCGACTTGACTCAAGTCAGTTCCGAACACAACACCTTACGTGAGCACCTCACATAAGCATGTTGCAAAGCATATCAAAACGATATCAGCCATATCAACCAAAACGCACTAAAAAATTAGCAACTGAATACTAAGCAATCTTTCCATAAGTGTAAAGCAAGTTCGAAACATTTCACATGAAAATGTGGAGCACTACGATCAAGCTCTGAACCTTGCCAAAGCTAACCGGAGCTTACCAAAGCTAGAACAACCCAGCGACGGAGCTTACCAGAGCTAGTACAACCTAGCGCCGGAGCTTACCAAAGTTAGTACATCCTAGCGCCGGAGCTTACCAAAGCTAGTCGGACCTAGCGCCGGAGCTAACCAAAACTAGTCGGAACTAGTCATCCCAAAAGTCGGAGCTAGAAAAACATGTCGGAGCTAACCAACATAAGTCGGACCTAGCAAAACATATGGGAGCTTAACAAAGACATGCCGGAGCTAAAGACAAAGCTCACCGGAGCTTCCCAAAAACATGTCGGGTCTAGATAAAGAAAGTCGGACCTATTGTCAGACCTTGCAGAAGCTCGGAGCTAGAGTTGGACCTTGCTAAAAAGATGTTATGGCATCATTCAAAACTTTTATTCGCAAAGCCAATGTATTCAGCACACATAGGTCTCACAGTTGACTTTTTGTTTTCCTTCCCGCTGACAGAAAGGAGCTTCTTCCTAGCGCTTGTTATAACGCTCGGCAAGGTTCTAGACCTCCCGGCATTCTTCCAAGCTGTGTTTGTCCGTCTTGTGGATCGGACACCATGCTTTGGAATTGTTGTTGTCTTCTGGTGAAGGACGAGGTCGTTTCTCAGGGCGTGGCCCCCGGCCACCCGGAGCTGGAGCAGCTGTAGCGGCTGGTGCATCGACCGATGGCTTCTTCTTACCGTTGGACTTCTTTTTCTTTTTGCTACTACTGGAGGTAGTGGCTTCAGTTTTGGAGGATTTCTTGTTGGCCTTCGGAGCTGGCTTGGAGTGCATTTCACGGCCCTCCGCAACTCTAGCACATTTGTCTGCTAGGCTAAAGAGTTTTGTGACGCTGGTGACTTCTTTGATGGCCAGCTTCTCCAACATCTTTTTATCTCGAACACTCTATCTGAATGCAATGATAACAGAAGAGCTCGAGATTGAAGGAATAGTATTCCGTACCTGAGAAAACCATTGGATGAAGGATCGTAGCAATTCTCCCGATGTTTGCTTTACAGCAAATAGATCCAATTCAGTGTCAGGCCGGGTGTTAGAACTCCCGAAGTTGGCAGTGAATTGTTGGCATAGCTCCGCCCAACTATTAATGGAGTTGGGTGAAGACTCATAAACCAGGACCTTGCAGTCCCAGTTATAGCCACCGAAAGTAATTGGCCATCACAGCCTCATCACCCCCCGCTGCCAGTATAGCAATGGAGTAGATTGTAGGAACTCGACAGGGTTGACAGTCCCGTCGAATTTTTCCGGCAAGTGAGGCCAGAACTTTTGTGGCCATCTGACCATGCATAAATGCATGGCCAGGGCAGAACAACCTCCTCCTACTCCCTAAGGAGTAAGGTTGTCCTGAGCTTCTCGCCTCTCTCGAGCACGCTCGATATGGACGCGGTCGTCCTGCTGCTGGTAACGGCGATCCAGTTCTGACCGTAGGTCATGAGTCGGAATCCTAGTGATGGTGTGGGTGCGTTGTGCCCCGGGAGGCAGCGAAGTGACCTGCTGGGATGCAGCACGTGTTCTCTGCTAAGAGACTTGTGGACCAAGTCGGCCAGACAAGGTTCGTCTTTGTGATGGTGCTCGCCCCGAGGGGGGAGGACCTTGATTGCTGATGCCAACGGCCGCAGCTGCAACCAGGTGGTCTACATCAGCTCTCCACCATTCCATAGCATCCTAAGGTGCCCCTGGAGGTGGTGGATGTTGTAGAAGAGCTCGCGCAGCAATGAGCACCTGCTCAGGGTTGTTGTTCGTCGATGCAGTGATCGACGCAGATGCCCCATCCTATCATCCAACATTGTTTGCCAGAGCAGATGGCGGCTGTGGTGCCATAGTGCCTGCTGAAACAATGGCATCTGCTGGCTGTTGTGCATTGGAGGGATTGCCTCCAGCAGGTTGTTCAGCACGATTGTCGTTGGAAGATCCTGCGGCAGAATTTACCATCTTAAGATCTCGGGAAGCATCCCTACCTAACGCGCCAAATGTCAAAGTGTAGCAACGACACTTCCCCCGGTACTACTAAGGTGTAGCCCGCGGAGGTTCTTGTTTCAGTTGGGGCACTCAAAGACTAGGGTTAAGATGGTGACACTAGAGGTTTACGTGGTTCGGGCCGCCTGAGAGTAATACCCTACTCCATGGAGTGTGTGTGTGTGTGTGTGTGTGTGTGTGTGTGTGTGTGTGTGTGTGTATGTGTGTGTTGTTGTTGTTGTTGTATTGTGAATTGCTAGAAAGCTTAGTCTCTAGCTCAGCTTGGAGTTCTCCTGAATCATACGGCTCAGTCCTTTTATAGTCCAAGGACTGACCGTTACATCCTTAGCCTGGCCCGACATGTGACCCTGGCATATTAAATAGCCTAATATAATGTCTAAGGGCATTAAGCATGGTTAATAGTGTGATTATGTGCCTTAATGGTTGTGTTACCTCTATTAACAGTGCTCTGATCGTGTGTCGTTTATACAATGGCCTAATACACGTAATCAAGTCTTGTAACTGCCGCTTTAACTGTCCCTTGAATGTCCGTGCTGAAGGAGATCCACCAATGTATTCGTTGATGAAGATCCGGAGGCTCCACACGTGGCAGCTTCGGAGCTTCCCTTTGCAAGGAGGTAGCTCCAGCACCGCTGTACACGTGTCAACACCGGAACTTCCCTCTGCTGGGGGTTAGGTTCGGGGTCATTATACACGTGTTGATCGCGGAGCTTCCCTGTGTCGAGAGTTTAGCTCCAGATTTACATTACGCGCGTCAATCTCCAGAGCTACCCATATGAGGGATGTTGGTCCGGTGTAATATGACATGTGGGGCCTAAGGAGGCCTTCAATTTTGACAGGTAGAACTCTTTTGCACTTCTTGCAGTATCATAGGGTACCCGGTACGCAGGGTACCGACAGTGTGTAATTACAGACTCACCTCTGTGACCTAAGTATAGAACTTACGGAGGTGCTCGATGTTCCAAGGATTAGGAAGCGGGGTCCCATCCTCAGTTGCCAAGCGAACGCATCCGGGATGGGATACTTTGATCACTCGGAAATGACCTTCCCAGCTGCGGGAAAGATTGTTCATCCCTTCACGAGTTAGTATTCTCCGCAGCACCAGATCGCCTTCCTCGAGCTGTCGGTTACGCACATGCCTTTGATGATAGCGCTGGAGCGCCTGGCGATAACGTGCATTCTGAACCGCTGCTTGGCTCCTTCCCTTGTCGACGAGGTCAAGGTCTTCACACCGGAGCTGGTCCAGCACGGCTTTGTCGAAGGTCCAGACCCGGAGTGACCCCATGGTAATTTCTGGAGGAAGGACTGTTTCATCTTCGTACACCAGGAAGAAGGGTGTCTCTCTAGTTGACTTGTTAGGTGTAGTCCTGCTTGCCCACAGTGTGGATGGAAGCTCCTCGATCCAGTTGGCTACATGTTTCTTCAAGCGCTCATAAGTGTGTGTCTTGAGTTCTTTTAATATTTCTATATTTGCTCTCTCAGCTTGGCCATTACTTGTCGGGTGAGCTACTGACGAGTAGCTGACCTGAATGTCGAGGTCTTTGCAATACTCTTGAAATGTTGCACTTGTAAATTGGGTTCCATTGTCAGTGATGACTCCGTTCGGAACTCCAAATCTGCAGACTATGGACTTTAAGAACTTGATTGTTGATTGCTTATTGATAGTCACGACTCGAGTAGCTTCCGGCCACTTGGTGAACTTGTCGATGGTGACATACAGGAATATGTAACCTCCGACAGCTTTTGGGAAAGGTCCCAAGATGTCCATGCCCCACATAGCCAATGGCCATGTGGGAGGAATCATTTGTAGTGACTGAGCCGGTGTGTGAATTTGTTTTGCGTGGAACTGGCACGCTTCAAACTTTTTCACCAACTCTACAGCATCCTGGAGTGTTGTAGGCTAGTAGAAGCCATGACGAAAGGCTTTGTCGACCAACATTTGAGAATATGTGTTGTTCCCACAATCGCTTCCATGGATCTCCGTGAGGAGCTCGCGACCTTCTTCCCTTGCAATGCCCCGCATTAGGATGCTATTGGCACCATGCCGGTATAGATCCCCTTCTACCAACGTGTATCTTTTAGCCAATCTGACGATCCGGTCAGCGGATACACTGTCTTTAGGAAGGATGTTGTCTTTCAAGTTGCTCCAGATCTCCGAGATCCATGCATCATAGCTAGCTTGAGTTTCTGAGTCTTGCGTGTTGGGTTGCTCGGACCTTCCTGTAGCACCTACGACCCTTGGTGGACGCCATGGTAACAGGGCCACCGGGACCACCAAATTCGAGGTGCTGGTCTCGCCCCCTTCGCTCAGTTCGGCAGATTGAGCTGTTGGTCTTGACAACCTGTGGACAAAGATTCCGTCGGGAGCCGGGGCTCCAGTTGAGGCCTTCGTAGAGATTTCGTCAGCCTCAGCGTTGTGAAGACGCTGGACATGGTGGAGATCCAAGACTTTGAAGTCCTTCTGGAGCTTCTGGACTTCAAGAAGATAAGCGGGTAGTTGGGGGTTGTTGCAGCAGCATTCACCTTTAACTTGTTTTATGATGAGCTGTGAATCACCCTTTACCAACAACTGCATGATACCATAGGATAGTGCCACCTTGAGCCCGTAGACGAGAGCTTCATACTCCGCCATGTTGTTGGTCGCCTTGAAGTCAAGGTGAACCATGTATTTGACCTTCTCCCTTGTCGGAGCGAGGAGAAGTATTCCAGCTCCAGCCCCCTGCTTCTGCACGGAGCTGTCAAAGTAGAGGGTCCAATGAGGCTTAATGAAGACCGGGACCTTGAGTTCCGGCTTCTACTCACTGGGGCCCCCAGGATTTGATGGGGAAGGAGTCCACTCCGCCACAAAATCAGCCAAGGCTTGACTCTTGATAGCTTGTCAGGGTAGGAATTCTAGATCAAATTCCGCTAGCTCTGCTGCCCACTTGGCGATGTTCCCAGTAGAATTAGGATTATGTAGAATAGCACGCAGTGGATAAGAGGTTACCACTAATATCTTGTGGGCTTGGAAGTAATGATGAAACTTTCTTGAGGCAATAAAAATTGTGTAAAGCAGCTTATGCACCTCAATATATATGGTCTTGGCATCATGGAGTACTTCGCTAATGAAGTACACTGGGCGCTGGACGGTCCAGACCCTCTCGGAGGGACCCGGAGCTTCTTCTCTATCGACCAGGACCCTGCGAGTGGGTTCCAGACCTTCTTGTTCATCTTCTTGGACCTTCCCGGAGGGGCCTAGAACTTCTTCTTGATCAGCCGTGTGAACTCCCTCAGATGAGAGAGGTTTATCTTCTAGCATTTCGCTTTGAAGATCTGTGCCTGGGTGTTGGGACACAGACTCGTCTTTAGGTAGCTCCGGACCCTCCCGGAGGGATCTGGGCTCCTGGACTGGATGTGGTTCAGGTCTTTCCGCAACCAGGACCATGCTGACAACCTTCGTAGTTGCAGAAATGTAAAGTAGTAAAGGCTTACTAAGGTTCGGAGCTACCAGGATTGGTAGTGTGGTGAGGAGACGCTTGAGCTCTTGGAACGCCTTTTCTGCTTCTTCAGACCAATGAAAAGGGCCAGTCTTCCTCAATAGCTTGAAGAAGGGCAGTGCCCGCTCTGCTAGTCTTGAGATGAACTGGCTGAGCGCAGCTAGACATCCAGTTAGCTTCTGGACCTCCTTGATGCGGGCTAGGGGCCGCATATCTTCAATAGCCTTGATCTTCGCCTGGTTCGCCTCAACTCCTCGATGAGTCCCCAAGAAACCAAGGAGCTTCCTAGAGCTAACCCCGAAGACGCACTTGTCTGGGTTCAGCTTGGTGCGCATCATGCACTGCTTGTCGAAGACGGCTTGCAAGTTTTCATGGAGTGACTCCTTGTTCTTGACCTTCACGATGATGTCATCGACATACACCTCCACCAGGTCCCTAATGAGTTCTCCGAAAGTTTTGTGCATAGCTTGCACAAAGGTTGAAGAAGCATTTTTGAGACCAAAGGGCATGGCAGTATAACAGTACAACCCATCTACTGTAATGAAGGTAATATGCTCTTCATCTTCCTTAGACATTTGGATTTGATGATATCCGGAGTATGCATCTAGGAAACACAATAGCTCACACCCGGAGGTGGAGTCCACTATCTGATCTATTCTAGATAGTGGAAATGGATCTTTTGGGTATACCTTATTTAGTGTGGTGTAGTCGATACACATTCGAAGCTTCCCGCCGGCCTTGGGTACAACAACTGGATTTCCCAGCCATTTTGGATGATGAACCTCCAGGATGAAACCAGCTTCGAGCAGCTTCTTGATCTCCTATCGTATGAAGTTTTGTCGCTCGAATGATTGCTTCTGGGGCTTCTGGTGTACAGGTCGAGCGTTGAGATAAATCTTCAGATTGTGCTTAATCACCTCCCTAGGGATCCCAGACATTTGTGATGGTTGCAGGCAAACACGTCAACATTCGCCCAGAGGAAAGCGATGAGCGCGAGTTCCTATTTATTGTTCAGACCTCCCAATATTCCGGTGGTCTGAGCAGCATCGGAACTAATTTGGACGACTTTGATGGGTATGTCGTTGTCGCTGCTTGGCTGCACATGTGGTGCAGAGGTTGAGCCTCGGTGACGAGTGCTCAGAGGTTGAGCAGTTTGCTCTTTGTCGGATGCCTCCTCCTGCGCTGTTGCAAGCGCATGGAGTTCTTCCAGTGCGGTGATTCCTACAGTACGGTCCCCGCGGATGCAAACAGAAGGTGTCGGCATCTTCAACACCAAATAGCCGTAGTGGGCTGCAGCCATGAACCTATACAGGGCAGGCCTACCTAGGATGGCATTGAAGGGTAAGCTGATCTACGCGACGTCAAAGACCAGCTTCTCAGTCATGTATTTCTCCCGAGTTCCAAAGGTCACCGGGAGTGTGATGGATCCGAGAGGGCTAATGGCCCTCGGACCTACCCCAGTGAAAGGTCATGAGGGATGAAGGTCCGAGGGTCGGAGCTGGAGCTTGACGTAGGCTTCATAGCTCAGGAGGTTCAGCCCCGCACCTCCGTCCACAAAAACATGGTAGAGATGGACATTGTTGATGGTATGAGACACCATAAATGGTAATTGACCAACTCCGATCATGTTTCGCGGGCAGTCCATAGCATCAAAGGTGATGGGAGTGTCCATCCATTTCCGATGAGGTTCTGCCTTGGCGGTAGGAGCTGCAGCAGCCATGTCCCGTTGCATTGTCTTGAGGACGCGGCGAGAAGTGATGTCCCAGGAACCACCATAGATGGTGTTCAGGGTCTTCCAACGCTCATTGTCAGATACGTCAGAATCATCGTCAACCGTGTTGTACAAAGCCTACAGGACCTTTTCCGGATCCTAAAAGCCTAGCTTCATCGACTTTTTGTTTTCCTTCCCGTTGGCGGAAAGGAGCTTCCCCTCGGCGCTTCTTGTAGTGCTCGACAAGGTTCTGGACCTCCCGGCAATCCTCAGACTATGCTTGTCCATCTTATGGATCGGACACCACATTTTGGAGTTGCCGCCATCTTCTGACGAAGGTCGAGGTTGTTTTTCGGGGCGTCGCCCCCGTCCACCCGGAGCTGCAGCAACCGCTGCAGAAGGTGCGCCGGCCGACGGCTTTTTCTTGCTGTTGGTCTTCTTCTTCTTCTTGACACCACCGGATGTAGTTGCTTTAATGTTTGGAGGGATTTTTATTAGCCTCCGGAGCTGGTTTGGAGTGCACTTCACGGCCCTCCGCAGCCCTGGCGCACTTGTCAGCCAAGTTGAACAACTTTGTGACACTGGTGACTTCTTTTGTCGCCAACTTCTCCATCATCTTCTTGTCCCGAACGCCCTGTCTGAGTGCGACAATAACAGAAGCGTTCGAGATAGAAGGGATGGTATTGCGTACCTGGGAGAATTGTTGGATAAAGGATCGCAACGACTCTCCCGATTTTTGCTGAACAGCAAAAAGGTCCAGTTCAGTACCGGGTCGGGTGTAGGAGCTCCTGAAATTGGCGGTGAACTGTTGGCATAGCTCCGCCCAAATGTTAATGGAGTCAAGCGGGGGGCTCATGAACAAGGACCAGGCTGTCCCAATCAAAGCAGAAGAAAATAATTGGCCATCACGGTCTCATTGCTGCCCGCCGCAAGTATAGAGGGTGGAGTAGATTTGGAGGAATTCGGCAGGGTTGACAATCCCATCGAATTTTTTCGGCAGATGAGATCGAAACTTCTGGGGCCAGCGGACCATGCGTAGGTGCATGGTCAAGGCTGAACAGTTGCCTCCTACTACCAAAGGAGCAGGGTTGTCCCGAGCTTCTCGCCTCTCCCGAGCACTCGATGTTGACACAGTCGTCCTGCTGTTGGTAACAGCGATTGAGCTCCGACCGCAGGTCATGCGTCGAAAGCCTCGACGCAGTGTGGGCGTGACGTGCCCCAGAGAGTAGTGAAGTCACCTATTGGGACACAGCACGTCTCCTATGCTATGAAGCTTGCGGACCATGTCTTCCTGACAAGATCTGATGTTGTGAAGGTGCCTACCCTGAAGGAGCGGGACCTTGGTTGTTGATGCCAACAGCTGCAGCTGCAACCAGATCTTCAACATAAGCTCTCCACTACTCCATTGCACCCTGGGGTGCTCCTGGAGGTGGTGGACGTTGGAGTAGAGTACGCGCAACAACAAGTGCATGCTCAGGGTTGTTGTTCGTCGATGCCGTGATCGATGCGATTACTCCATCCTGTTGTCTAGCATTATTTGTCGGAATAGATGGTGGTGGTGGTGGTGGTGCGACGCTCGCTGGGACAATGACGCCCATTGGTTGTTGCATGTTGGAAGGATTCCCTCCAGCAAGTTGCACAACGTTGTTGCCGTTGGATGATCCTGCAGCGGAATTCACCATGTTGTGATCTCAGGCGCCTCTACCTGGCGCGCCAAATGTCAAAGCGTACGAACGACACTTCCCCCAGTACTGCTAAATTGTAGCCCGCGGAGGTTCTTGTATCGTTTTGGACGCGTGGAGATTCTAGAAAAGATGATGACACAGAAGATTTACCTGGTTCGGGCCGCCTGAGCATAATACCCTACTCCACGGCGTGTGTTGTTGTTGTATTCAGGATTCACTGCTTCGTGTGAGTGTCTGAGCTTGGTTTTCATGTACCGTGCGGAACAACTCTTTTATAGTCTAAGGACTGGCCGTTACATCACTTGCCTGGCCCGACATGTGGCCCTAGCATAGTTAATTGTCTAATACACGATCGACAAGTAATAAATGTGGTTAATAGAGTGATAACGCGCCTTAATGATGGTGTTACCCCTATTAATAGTCCACTGATCGTGTGTCATTAATATAGCATTAATGACACATAATCAGGTCTTATAATTGTCGCTTTAACTGTCCCTTAAAGGGTCGAGCCGTTGGAGATCTCTTTGTCTTCCGTTGAAGTCCTAGCTTTGGAGGTTCGACACATGGCGGCTTTGGAGGTTCCCATCATGGGGAGGCAGGTCCGGAGCCGCTATACACGTGGTAGCACTAGAGCTCCCCTCTACTGGAGTTAGGTCCCAGGTCACTGGACACGTGGCAGGGCAGGAGCTTCCCTATGACGGGTGTTAGGTCTGGCCTTGTGATACACGTGTCAGTGTCGGAGCTACCCAAACAAGGGATGTGGGTCCAGTATTGTGTAACACGCATGACCTTCAGAGGTCTTCAACTTGAATGGGGGGGACTCCTTAGCTTTTCTTGCGGTATCATGGGGTACCCGGTACGCAGGGTACCAACAATATCTGATCAGACATTATAAATTCTTCTATTAACACTATTAAGTTTAAACAGTTCGACTTTAACCAAATCCAAAAATGATTATATTACTGAAAAGAGGAACACAAGCCTACTATTCAGCAATCCACGAGAGTAGGGGATCGCCTCAGTGTGGCCTCGCCTCGTCGTACTCGATAGGACACGAATGAACACATACGACTCGATCAAGGACGAGCAGGCAACAGATTCTTATGATAATGTCATCATTGTATCAGGTGCAAGTCTTCACAGGACAAATTAAGAACAGTAGTGCAAAACTTCTCCGATCACGAGAATCACCACGAAACGAAAGGTTGTCGATCTATTTCATTGCCAATCATCACTTTCGCAATGTATATTGCAATGAAATTGTGTCCTTCACGATCGTATGGTGCATGTTCTATGATGAATCTAATAATATTACTTTATATCTGATCAGACATTATAAATTTTCTTCTATTAACACTACTACAAAAAGCATTTTCACAGGCGCCTTGATTTTTCAAACACAGGCGGTCTGTAAAAAAATGTGACTATGATGATGAATGAAATAATAACCGCCTGTGATGACATAACATCACAGGTGGATTTTAAAAAATAACCGCCTGGGTAAATACAAGATCTTCTCAGGCGGCTCTTAATTAATAACCGCATGTGATGTAACAAACTTCACAGGCGGTTCTTAATTAACCAACGCCTGGGTAAGTACATGATTTTCACGGGCAGTCATTGTTTAAGAATTGTATGTACTAGTTCAATCATCACAAGCGGTTTTTATTCAAGAACTGCCTGGGGAAAGTAATTGTTTTCACAAGATGCTTGTTAATTAAAAACTGCTTGTGATGGTGATAAGCTCCTATCAAGCTAATCCCTGCACGGCAAGGTCTTGTAGATGCAAGTAACACCCCGTAGCTCATCATTTGGATTGTTGAAAACATCAATTGAAGCCTGACGATCCTTGGAAGGATTTTCCCATCCATTTGAATGATTTCTTTCTCTCATGTCCATTTGAAACTTAGGAAGATGCTCCTTTCTTAGTTTTAATGCCTAAATATATTGACTAAAAATCAATACCTACCCTCTTAGAGCTTCACACAAGGAAGTGAATAACTTCAATCACAAATCTTGTTTTCACCCTTTCATAGGGATTTCACCTTAATGTTTCAAGCATAGATTTATCAATAAGTGAAGCTTTCTTATCACACATGTTAATGACAGTTATAAGCGAAGGATGTGCCGAATCTAACGAAATCAGAATTGGAATGAAGATAAAGAGATCCTGCATATGGGGGCAATGTCCAGGTTAGCGTGAAGCTATGATGGCAACCTTCAACAACATGAAAAGTAATGTTAAGGTTATGCTTGCATCAACCAAGGCATGTTGTGAGGGTATGACACTTGTTGGGGCAAGCATAATTGTGATGCTCTAACAAGTGTTATGCCCTCGACCCGGAATATGATCCTGCCGATGATGTATGGATCGCGAATCTTAACTTCAGCAGTTCAAGTTAATGTTGGTTGTCAAGTATATGAAGTCTTATAATTCTTTTCTACCTAGATTAATCGCGAAGAG
Organism: Tuctoria greenei; assembly: GCA_036927565.1. Classification (NCBI taxonomy): domain Eukaryota; kingdom Viridiplantae; phylum Streptophyta; class Magnoliopsida; order Poales; family Poaceae; genus Tuctoria; species Tuctoria greenei. Next base: position 168,477,600 of record JAYESD010000008.1, on the reverse strand, counting down.
AACAAGGTGACTTCGGCTCTCAAAACCGCATAAGGTTCTCCAATGGATGAATCCTCAGCTTCACTCAAGCGGAAACGAGGGAAATGAGGTCCCAATAGGGTCCATTGGACCGTATCATGTACATAACAAGGGTCGGTCCAGGAGGGCTTCCCCAAGAACTACTAGATTCAGTTACCAAGTATCGAAATGCATGCGGTTTTCTTGTTAGAGAGCTCGTGTCGATCACAATCGAGAATTGGAGAAAATTACCTGAGGAGACCAAGAATGAGTTGTGAGAAAGGATAAAGAAACAATTGAAGTTCCCGAAAGGCACGGAAGAAGCTATAAAGAAAGCAACATTGGTCTCTTGTGGCAAGAAGTTTCGTGGCTGGAAGAGTGAAATGAATGCTTATGTTAAGGCCGATAAGGTCCTTAGCCCGACGAAGATGGGAAAAATCACACAAGCTCAGTGGCAAGAGTTTGTTCGTCAAAAAACCACACCTAATGCTAAAGACCTAAGTGCAACTAGGTTAGAGCTTGCCAAAAAGAACAAATACCATCATCGCTTGGGGCCTGCCGGATATGCCCCCAAAGTCCAGAAATGGAATAAGATATTAGACAAAATTACCAGTAAGGGCAATCCTCACCCGTTAGAAGGCTACGATGAGAGAACTCAGCGGTGGGTCTTTGCTCGGTCAGGTTTGGCCAGCGAGGGCAAACTTGAAAAGCCTGACTCTATGAATGAAGTAGAGGAAAAAATGAAAGAAGTAATTGAAAAGCAACAGAAGGGTCTCTTCAATCCGAAGAGGGAGAATGATCAACTTACCGCTATCCTAGGAAACCCTACACACAGTGGACGAGTTAGAGCAGTCTCTTCTCAAATGTCTTGGCTAGATGGTTTTCGTAAAGATAAAGACATATAGAAGATGTGAGAAGTTCAAGAAATCACTTAATGAAACGATTGCTCAAAAGTTCAAAGAAAATGTGCAAGAAAAAATGGAACAACTAGGACAATATGGACAATTAGTGGCACCGAATACAGTGATGGTTTTGTACCAAAGGAGCAATTGGTATCTCCAACTGTCTACCCTAGCAGCGTAGGTTCTGTGCTAGGCTCAGGGTCAACCCATAAGTTCGTTGTCGATAATATTGCTAAGGACAAATCTTGTCGTCTTCTTGTCCCGATCGGCAGAGCGGGGAACAAAACCAAAAAGGTTGCCACTGCTATGGTAAAGCCTGATCGTGACTTCAACGGCAATCCACTTCCGTTGTATTATGTTGTGGTGCAAGTTCTTCAGATCATTGATAATGATTATGAAGATTATGAAATAGACCACATCACACATGAGGGGATCGCGACTCTGGAGCAGGCTGTCAACCAATTAATCCTTTGGCATCGACGCAATATTGTGTTGGACAACGAGCCCATTTCTAGCTCCATCGCATCTGAAAATATTGCAACCCCGTCTTCTAAGGCGAAAGTCCAAGAAGATCCACTCCCAGTCCAGGAAGATCCACTCCCCTATATCTCAGCAAGGATGATAGTTACCTTGCTAGTAAAGATAACCAAGAGCAACAAGTTGGACAACAGCTTCAAGCAGTACCAGAGCAAGTCGTTGCTAGTAAAGAGCAACCAGTTGAGCAACGCTATTCGACATCAGGGCGGATCGAGACTCAGCACAGTTCAAGCACATGAAAAAAAAAGAATTTGAAAAATCAATCGTAAAACTTAAGAATGATAGAAGAACAGAAGTTGCAGCTTATATAGGACATGCAATATTTAACTTTGTCAGAGATGACAAGGACCTCGAAAGGCTCCGCACCACTTCGAGTGAGTTCGAGACATGACATTGAAATAGTAATTATTGCTAATTTTTAACACGTGTGTTTGTATGTGTGCAGTAATCACTACATAATGATCTTCATCAAGCCAACACAGGGTTTGGCAATAGTCTTGGACTCAGCCGATTACCCACCAGATCGTTACAATCATTTCCTTTCCATTTTGAAATTGTACGTTCATTCAATAATTTTAATTTACACACATTTAGAATGTGTTTACAAGTTTTATATGACATTTCTTGTATTACAGCGCTGGCGGTTTTACGCGGAACAGCTTGACGGTCAGAGACCTCCTAATACGAATGCATTGAACATTAAAACATATTATGCTTGTCCAAAGCAGCTTGCTGTGAGTGTCTTATGCTTGTATTATGTATGCGAGCATCTTCGGACTGCCAGCGGATATAAAGTGAATCGTGAGGATGTAAGTTATCCTTAATGTCGATATCTTATTTTCTTACTTTTGAGTTTTATTTTCACTTTAACTAGAATAGTTTAATACTTATATTCTCTGTTGTTCAATATTACCAGAAACATTATTTTCATATTTTGATTCCAACTTAAAAATTCAATTGCTCATAGTACAACTGCTCCAAAAATTCCAAATAAATTCCTTTATACTCTCACTTTGATCTATACTTTGAGATTGTTCAAATCAACACATTCTAAACCTTGTTATGTGTTTCATTGCAGCACACAAAGAATGTGAATGAAGAATGGCCGGTTTGTAGAAGTATTCCTGGTAAAAGAGCCGACAAGATTGCTGTTGAACTGTGTCAATTCGTGCGTCGCAAAATTTTTCACAAAAGAGAAGAGTTCTTTGATGAGAATGGTGCAATAGCTGATGTGTCAGAACTTTGCGACTATGCCAATAGAAACAGTTTTTTAGTGAAAACTTGTAAACTATGAGATGAATTGTATGTGTAACTTGTACATATGTATATTATTTTAGTGAAATTGACTTCTGTGAGATGACTTCTGTGATGATATTGTTGACTTCTGTGATTATATTGTTGACTTCTGTGATTATATTGAATTGACCTGGAAATTAGAAATAACAGCAGGTAGTACTGCATAGGGTATACCTTATCACAGGCGGTTATTTACCTACGGCTAGAACTGTCTGTGAAATATCATTATCACAGGCGGCTAGATATAGATAAAGAACTATCTGTGATAACCTAATTATCACAGGCGGTTACTCTTATGGTACAAACCGACTGCGATAAAATGTCTTCATAGGCGACTTGTCGTAGGTAAAGATTTGCCTGTAATAACACAATTATCACAGACGTGCGGTTATATATGCTGCACGACCCGCCTGTGATAATGTGTCTTCACATGCCGCTAGCCTAAGTGAAGAACCGTCTGTGATAATATGTCTTCACAAGCAGATTCACTTCTCCGCCTGTGAAATTACATATTATCACAGACTCTTCGTTTCAGGTGGTTTTAGAAATCGGGTGTGATAATACGTTTGGAGCCGTCTGCGATGGGGCTTATTGTAGCAGTGTAACACTGTTAAATTTAAACAGTTCGACTTTAACCAAATCTGAAAATGATTAAATTACCGAAAAAGAGGGGAACGCGAGCCTACTATTCAACAAGCCTCGAGTAGGGGATCGCCTCAGTGTGGCCTCGCCTAGTCGTACTCGACAGGACGCGAATGAACACGTACGGCTCGATTAAGGACGAGCAGGCAGCGGATTCTTATGATAATGTCATCATTGCATCGGGTGCAAGTCTTCACAGGACTAATTAAGAATAGTAGTGCAAAACTTCTGCGATCACGAGAATCACCACGGAACAAAAGGCCGTCGATCTCTTTCATTGCCGATCGTCACTTTCCAAATGTATATATTGCAATGAAATTGTGTCCTTCACGATAGTATGGTGCTTGTTCTATGAGAATCTAATAATATTACTTTATATCTGATCAAACGTTATAAATTTTCTTCTACTAACACAGTCAAATTTAAAACAGTCTGACTCTAACCAACTCCGAAAATGATTATATTACTGAAAAAGAGGAAGTACTTGCATAGCGAATCACAAGCAGTACACTGTTGAGCGATATAAATAGAACACGCACCATTAAACCGCAAGACTGACAGCACAAATCGATGAGTCCACATGCATCGCTCGTACTACTACAATACACGCGCCTAGAGGTGGCGATAAATGAAGGACACATCACATGCGCCATTTAATGTCGAGCGCGGATCGACGTCGAGGCAGCAGTGCGCACGGTGCGCGATGCAATTATTTAGGGCTTAGTTATTTCTTGGGTACGTCGACGGGTGGGCGGCGGGCTACGCGGCCGTGGCCACCGGCATCGGGATGGACTTGGGCACGCCGTTGCTGAGCTCGCCCGCGGCGAGCTGCGCGTCCTTCTTCGGGACGCCGTTGAACTCGGAGAACCACGTGGCCGACTTCTTCATGTGGCGCTTCAAGTTGTTGTTGTGGTCGACGTAGATGAGGCCGAAGCGTTGCGTGAACCCGTTCTGCCACTCGAAGTTGTCGACGAGAGACCACGTGAAGTGCCCGCACACCTTGGAGCCCATGCTGCAGACGTATTCATATATACATGCAGCAGAACGGTCAGGGACGTTGTAAATGATGATCCTTGGATATATATCAATCATGCATACTAGAAATACTGAACTCCTGATAAAGCAAATAAAATACTAGATAATATAATTCAGTTTCTTGACAAGTAATTACTCTATGGATTCTTTGACAATTGCGATGTGCTCCTTGAGATAGTTCAGCCGGACGTCGTCGTCCATCGCCTTCTCCATGGTTAGGTTGCCATCGTCATGGTCACCAACTCCTATAATGGGAGAAAGGCATGCGTGAATATATATATATATATATATATATATATATATATATATATATTGTTCGTAATATGATGCATTTGATTTAGTACTTGTACGCAACACTGCGTACCGTTCTCAGTGATGTAGATGGGTGGATTGCCGTATCTGTCCCTGATGACCATCAGGAGGTTCTTCAGGCCTTCCGGGTACTGAAGCAGCCAACCAGTCCCGGTCTGCAAAGCCATTACAAAAATACAGCTCGTACGTTATTATGCCATACACGCATGCTTCATACCTTGGAAAATATTTGTCGGCTATAAATTTATTACGTACGTCTTGACCAATGACCTGTCCATCCGCTCCTGTTTCTGATATAAATAAACGGGAAAAATTTGCAATGCATGATTGTTAGTATCGATCTCTTTAAAAGACGACGAGTCCAAACTCATCTTCGAGTTCCCCAGCAGATCTTACCCTTAAATGCAGCGTATGCGTCGTCCTTGTTAATCGCCGGGACGACCGTCGAGAACTCGAGGTGTTCTGCGAACCTGGCGGTGTAGTAGTTGAGCCCCAACATGTCGTAGCTTCCCTTGAGCTTTGCCTTCTCTTCGGGCGTGAACTGGGGCAGCCGATCCCGAACCAGGGACCTCATCGAGAATGGGTATTCACCGCGATACAAAGGCTCCAGGAACCTGGCACATGTGTTTATGAAACTTGAACGACGTCTGTGGAGCTAGTTTAATTGTTCACCAAAAAAGCCACTGCTCTAATCGTGACAGTCGATTGAGAATAATAGCGACTTTTTTATATTTACCATCCAAGGTTATGATCGATACATCGGTCTCGTGCCTGAGAATGAACATACTGGTTCTTGTCGTAGGGTTCGTAGCCCATGGACACCAGTGCTATCCCTATCTGTCCCTCTTGATGTTCCTGCATGCAGCATTAAACCATATATACAGACTAAAGTTAAAACTCGACTCGATCTATACAACTTTTTTTGCGAACGACGTACGACCATAAACGTAATACCTGGTACTTTTGCTTGTAGAGTCTGGCAGCCTCAGCGTGCGCTAGGAGGAGGTTATGACCAGCTTTGTACGGCTCAACGATGGAATCGCCGGTCGGAATAGCGCACGGCCTGCCCGGTGAGCACCTCCCTGGGGCATGCTTGCCGACGCCGTAGGCGTTGCAGCAGAAGACGTATGGCTCGTTGAAGGTGAACCAGTGCTTAACCCGGTCACCAAAGTTCTTGAAGCACACCTCCGCAAAGTCCTTGAAATCATTCCTGACGAACAATTGGTGGCAAATCAAAACAAAAGTAATATATATTTGGCATAGTTTAAGTTTATGTTTATATATGTGCTTAATTACACGATCCTGGGGCTTAAGAAGCTGCGGTACTCATCCTCCAGAACTTGAGGTGTTTCCCAGTGGAAAAGGGTCACGTATGGCTTTATGCCTATCTTGGAACAAACGAATTTTCAGTTACGTATTTTTTCCCCGAAGAGTTCGACTTATTTTATGAAGACTTGCAGAACAAAACGAATCACCATTTTCAATCAGCTTGTTGATAAGGTTGTTGTAGTAATCTATGCCTGCCTGATTTACTCCACCTTGGAGCGTTCCCTCTGCCGGAGAAATATAAGTGTCAACAGATGATGTACTGTTCTTTTTTATTAAAGAAATTTTACGGTAAATGGTTCGAAAATTATGATACTTTTTTTTTGAAAAAACTTACTTGGCAGTATTCTGGGCCAAGAAATTGAGAACCGGTAAGCATCCATCCCCATCGCCTTGAGCATTTTCACGTCGTCCTGTTAAGGAATACGTACGTTCAAAATATGTACTATTAGTCGAAAAAGCAGATAATTATCTCAACATGTCAATCAAGTAGCACTATTTAAAGCTTCAGTTTCAGTTCGATAATGCAATTACTAACGAGATTGTGGGTTTCCTGTTCCTGTACATGACTCTCGGAAATTAACATCTACGTACGTTTCAGTACGTCAAGGGTCAAGCAAACTGAATATCCAATGTTTTATTTGTTTTGAGAAAACCCATTTTGTTGCTTGATTGTTTTTATGCTAACCAGTAGGATACCATATGGATGTACTATCTAGCTTGTGGCATTAATTAGTTACCTCATACATGTGGTACGAGTTCACCGCAACGTCTCCATTGTCGTGCCTGGAATTTATCTTATCTGCACGTAATAATACCATAAAGAAACAATGAGCACAGTTACTCAGCAGTAAGGCGCCACATATACATAGATAACTTTTATGCGAATTCAATTTCTTTTTATTTAAAACAAAAAAATACACAAAGATACTATGGTACGCGCGTATGTAGACTACGACATATATAAACTGAAATCATGATGGGTGTGCGTTACCTGGGAAGGTGTGGCAGTAGTGGTCCCAGATGCTTGGCCCCTTGCCATCTTCATTCCACGCACCTTCAATCTACATGCACATAACATACATATACATTCCAGTTTATGTATACGTAACAAAATTCGTCCGTGCTTGGTCATGTGTATACGCATTTTTGCTTCTACGATAACTTCGTAACATCATTACTATATACACATTTCGGCTTTTACGGTATGCGGCATGAGCTGTGTCTGTGTCATGTATATATACATAAGAGTTTCTATATATATGCTCTGTATATTTGTACTTGGTATGACGAAGTTCCAGCCCCGAAGACGAAGCCGGAAGGGAAGCTCTTCTTGGTGATAACTTGCTTTGCGGGCTTCACCGCCTCGAGTCCGAGGTCACTGCTTATCCTACTAGCTGCCCTTGATCTAAGGCTAAGGGTATGGCCTCTCGCAGGTGAGAGGCGCAAGGAGACACTGTTGGGGCGCCTTATTTCCCTGCTGCCAAGGCTAGGATGGGCAGTGTGGGTGGAGGTGAGGGCAGAGGTGGCTAGGAGGGCCATGGTGATCGACGACTGAGAATGATGGCGTGAGCTCCTTGTGTGCTTTGGCGAGATGGCTTGGGGCACCTACTTATAGGCGAGAGAAGAAAACGGCACGTGATTTGGTGCAGCCATGTGTGCATGCGATGCACCCATGGTTACGGACTGGTGGAGTTAATGTGGCAACTTGCGATTGGGAGATATCCTTGTTTAGCATTAGACATGTGGCCATTGATGCTGTCTGCAGACGGACATTAAAGGCGTCAGGGACCGTTTTCCGAGACCAGCAGTTTACTGAAAATTCGTCACTTGCATGCACTCTTGCCGGGTATGGCACTGTCCTCTCCGCGTGAATAATTGAGACGTAGGATGATTGCTAATCTTATGATTCACCAACACACTTGTAACATAATTGCTCGAATGACCGGAGAGATCTATTTTCTCGAAAGTAAAGGCACTCGGTCGAGTTATTATTATGCTACTTTTCAGCTTCAAGGTGGTTTTCCTTGGTATCTGAAGAATAAATTTTAAAATATTTGATTAACCATGATCCCAAGAGTATAGTACTGTGATTTCATTGTTCTCAACCTCAAACAAAATGAACTGGAAGGGGTAAAGTTGTTTTATGCCATGTAATAGGGTTTTTATAAACATTGCAAAATAGAGGGGATAAGGATATGATAATTATCAGTTAGACTTAAATTATAAGAGAGAAATACTTCACATACACAAATCAATATGTACACTACAAACTGATATCTAGATCCATTGTTGTATTACATTCAGGCTAAGCCATTTGGTACTTCTGAAGGGAAAAAACAAGCCATCCACCCAATTACTATATCATTATATGTTGTCATATATCATGTGTTAACGCTATTGCTATTGTAATAATCAACTTATAGGATGTATCCTCAATCAATCAATCCCCAATATTATTCTTTCTTATTTATTTTTTATATCTACTATTTTTGGCCTAACAAATATTCACTAAGGGTCCATTTGGAACAAAGAGTTTGCATAGGAATTTTACAGGAATGTTTTCCCGATTGAAAGGATTGGAGTTTATGTGTTTGGAACATAGGAATGCACATTTCACTTCCAGAGGAAAGGGGACCATTCCTGCACATTTCACAGGAAATGGAAAATCCACCATGGAGCTAAGGGAAATAGTTTTTGCTTGCTCTCCCTCTTGCTATATTCACTATTTTTTCCTCTCTCCTCTCTCACACCATAGCATAAGCTCTGAAGAAACTTTGAAATGAATCAGAAGAAAAAAAACTCTGATCCTTAGTCACTTGCACAAGTGGAAAAAAGTCTCAACTGGTCATTTAATTCCCTAACTTCCCACCATCCTGCAAATGACTCTTGCGTTGGTAATAAAATCGCGTCTATATTCTTCATTATTGTTAATTACCTCAAAATTTTGGATTAGCATGCAGTAATTTTCTTTCAACCAAAACACCATAAAATTTTCATTCACCTGTTTCGGATCCCTACGGTTTTCTTGTTTTCTCAATTCCTATATTTTCTCATTTCTACATTTTTTTCATATTCCTCTGTTTTTTATTTGTTCATTCCAAAGAGGGACTAAAAGTAGTAGTTCAGAGAAAAAATATGGATTTCTTTCAATACATGGGCCTTATTATATCATGTATTTCCATTTATAGTTCCTGTCAATGATCATAACCTAGACATCCTTCAGATTGGCCGTGCCATTAGATTTATGGATCTGACAAAAAATATGATCTCGCTTTCCACGACGAGCTTGACTTTTGCAGAAAATTACTACTAGTAGTTGGGTGGATGAAGAAGTTAATACTTATTAGATGTCTCTTAAAGTGAAGAATGGGCCACGTGAAGAATGGGCCACGTATACCTCCATCAATTGAATTCACCAACGACTCCGGGGACTAAATGACCCCACTGAGTTAACTACAACCCGTCTTGCAATATACTGTAAAATAAAATTTGATTATACTAAATCAATACTCCCTCCGTTTCAATTTATTTGTCGTTAGGACAATTTTTATTAGTTTATTTCTAATTCACAATTATTTCGAAACGGAGGTAATACATTTAAAATGACCCACTATCACTGCAGATCTGCAGTTCACGCGGTGGTGCGTTGATGCTTCACGTGGCTAAGCAATTCATTGCCAGTGGTTGGGAGGAACTCAATGTTCTTGCAGAGAGGTAAATGACAACTGAGTTACGTTCGTACCTATTTCAACCTAAGTTGAACGCAGTGGTAAAAGGATAAAACGGCAAGGTTGCCTCCTTGACTTCTAAAATATACTCTAATTGCCTATATATGCCCTTTGTTCTTTAAAAAATATTTGGAGTCTGTTTGGTTCTACGCCTAAGTTGTCTAAGCCTAACGTTAGGCATGCCATCATGTTTTAGGTGGGTGTTTGGTTGTTGACTAGAGTTAGGCGTACCATAAAAATTAGGCAACTTTTGCATCCATTGCCTAACAAAAAATTGCCTTAATTGAGACGCTCGAATCGACCGCCTAAACTGCCACACTTTCTTAGGTGCGCCTAAGCTTAGGCTACGGTAACAAACCAAACAACAGCTAACATTAGGTAGTTTAGGCATACCACAAGTGTGCCAAGTGATTAAAGTTAGACTTTGATAACTTAGGCATACAACCAAACATGCCCTTGATTTTTTTTTTACTTTTCAAAATCACGCCGCCTGTTACCTTTGATATATAAACCAAACAACAGTTCTCCATCATCGACGTGTCAGAACGAAGCGGATTGTCGGTAAGCATAGACGCATAGTGTAGAGTTGAAGCCTGTAATTAAGAACAGGAGAGAGATGAAAACACCGAAGAATCTACGCATGGCTCGCCAGGCTCGCGATTTCATATACCGAGGCTGAAGAACTCCGCTTGGTTTATGTGACCTCACACAAAGAAATTGAAGACACATTGCTGCGGCATTATCATCAGCAGCTTGCTGGAACAAACGAGCCCCGCACGGCCACCATAAACCGGGAGCATGCAGGCCGATCTCACCTTCAACAGGCCGAGCTTGATGCACCTTTTACGAAAGATGAAATATGGCGTGACATCAAGGAACTGCCTTAAGAGAAGATGCCTGGGCCGGATGGCTTCACTAGAGAGTTCTACCGCCTATGCTGTTAAAGAAGATGTGATGGCAGCTTTTTGGAGTTTCCATGAGTTGAAGGTGGGACCTCTCGCTAAGCTTAATGGAGCTATGCTCACATTGATCTCAAAAGGTGAAGTGGCTCAAACGGCAAGTGAATTTCATCCCATAAGCCTAATACACTCCTTTACAAAGTTTGTCTTCAAGCTCTTGCTCTTCGGCCGCAACATCAAATCGATCAATTGGTCTCGCCGGCACAAAGCGCGTTTGTTAGGGGCAGGTATATTCACAATAATTTCCTCTATGTCAGAAACTTAGACCACCCACACCGGTGATACTGTAAAAGATGCTGAGTAGTGTAAATTTAGAGTAAATACTGTAAAAGTAGAAGTAAAATAGTGTATAGAGTAATATAGAGTACCGAGTGCGCATAGCACTACTACAAAAAGCATTTTTACAGGCGCTTCAATTTTTCAAACACAGGCGGTCCTTAAAAATATGCGACTGTGATGACGAATGATATAATAACCGTCTGTGATGAAAGAACAACACAGGCGGATTTTAAAGAACAACCGTCTGGGTAAATACATGATCTTCAGAATCGGTTCTTAATTAAGAACCGCCAGTAATGCAACGAACTTCACAGACGGATTTTAAGAAACAACCGTCTGGGTAAATACATGATCTTCACAGACGGTTATTAATTATTAACCGCCTGCAATGCCATGAACTTCACAGACGGATTTTAAGAAACAACCGTCTGGGTAAATACATGATCTTCGTTGGCGGTTCTTGATTAATAACCGTCTGTAATGCAATGAACTTCACAGATGGATTTTAAGGAACAACCGTCTGAGTAAATACATGATCTTCGTTGGCGGTTCTTAATTAATAACCGTCTGTAATGCAATGAACTTCATAGCCGGTTCTTGATTAACAACGGCCTGAGAAGATCATGTATTTTCAGTGGCGGTCATTGTTTAATTATCATAAGCGGTTTTCATTGAAATTACAGGGATGTAGTTGCAATTATATATCACAGCCGCATGTAGTCGTGCAGGCAAAATTGTATCAGGAAAAAAACACAGATGAGCTAGCGGATACTAGTACAGTAATGCATTATAGGAAACGCTCGATCACTAGTGAGGCTGGCTTAATTGTGATAATACACCATTAGAGGCTTTACAATTGTTCAAAGATAATTTCTTTACACACTGAACAAAAATCATGCTACATTCATTGTAGATCGACGATGAAGCTCCCATCGATCAATCTAAATTGTACCGTCCTGCTTGCTCCCGAACACGTCTCTTATATTCCGCTGGATCCTGAAAATATTGACATTATTTAAATTAACAAATGTCGAAGGAGGAATGAATAACCTACATTGGTCACTAAGTCAAAGTGTCATCTAACCTTGATAAGTAGATTATAGCAATCATTTTCAACATCAGGCACATTTGGCTGATGCAGCAAACGCTGAACTTCAAGTAGTATAGTTTTGATTGTAAAAGCACTGCACCACCCCTACGAAATATAATTTAAGCAATATAAGAAACCAGTTCAAATAAGTTCGACAAAAATTATAAGTAATAATTACATGAACAAAATAGGTCTATCTTACAGTCTCTTGATCAAGAATCCCGATGCAGAGTGCTCCCGAACGATGGACATTTGGGTGGAAGAACCCAATTGGAAAGGAGCATCTTGGAGGCACCAAGGGATAGTCCTCAGAGAAGGAGATTGTCAGGGGGTAGTAACCATCTTCCCATTCAGTCTGCAAAAGAAATTTATTAATAGGAGGACGACAGTTAAACTCATATTGTGCTTGTTCTTCATGACTTACCCCTTCTTTACCGGGGACGATGCACTGCCACTTCAATAAATCTCCCGATTCAGGCTTCGCAGAGAAACCCTACGCGGAGAAATTGAAAATACCAAAAACAAACAACACGGAAAAACAAACTACAGTTAAGTTCATCAGTCCATTACAGATACATATGTATATACAACCATGTGACCGGTGTGCCATATGTACATACATGGTGATGGTTCTTGCGCCACGCCAAGCGCTCCTCCTTCAATCAGCTACACGCCCGAGACATCATTATCTGAAGAAAGACCAAACTTCCAAACTTCCAAATCATTGAGTCCAAACGCATATGTACACAAATGCAAAAGGACACAATCCATATACCAACATTGTTCTAAGTTGATTTCAGAAGATACAAATATATACAATATATATCATCTCGCATTGCTATATACATTTTTTCCAGCATTGACATCTTCTCGCATATAGGGTTTCAAATTCTTTTTAATGCTTCTCTCTACGCGCTTGATGTTTTCTGGTTCGGTGAAAAGGTACATCTCTTCATACTGATTATATTCCTCTTCATTATCTCCCACATTGTCAACCCCAACAATATTTTGCTTTCCAGAAACAACTACGTGCAACTTCTCAGTTTCTGGATCTTGAACATAAAAAACTTGTGCAACATTATCGGCGAGAACCCACAGGTCATCTTTGTAACCCACTTTATTCAAGTCTACCAGTGTCAGTCCGTAATTGTCCACTTTCAAACCATCAGGATGTTTGACCCATTGGCACTTAAATACGGGCATTACCATTCTTTCGCCATAATCGAGTTCCCATATTTCCTCTATGAACCCGAAGTATGTGGTCTTCTGCCCTTGTGAATCATAAGCCTCAATACGAACACCACTATTTTGTGCAACACTCTTACCGTCTTTTTCTTTAGTGTAAAATGTGTAACCATTGATGTCATATGCTTGCCATGATGTTACCAAAGAAGATGGGCCACAAGCTAACTTTTTCATTGTTGCCTCTTCTATAGTGTTTCCGTATGATATATTTTTGTCCATTAACCATTCAGTGAAACATCTTCTGTGCTCTTTTATGATCCAGTCCTCTTTGCGGTCTTGGTTTTTATCACGAAGCTCAATTTGGTGTTCCTCGATGTACGGCTCAGCTATTGTGAGCTGTTGTAGTACACCAAAATGTGCACGATGTACATTCTTGTAATCTTGAACAATAAAAGTTTTCTTACCCACTTTGCCTCTCCCACGTAGTCTACCCTCATGTACCGGTATAGGCACACCTATCGATTTTCCATCTTTGATGTAATCAGCGCAACCCTCAATCACTTCTTCAGTGGTGTATCCTTCCATAATTGAACCCTCTGGGTGAGCACGGTTCCGCACATAACCTTTTAATACTCCTAAATATCTCTCCAACGAAAACATATGATGTAAATATAGTGGCCCCAATGCTTTTATCTGATCAACAAGATGTATGATTAGGTGTACTTGCATATCAAAAAAGGATGGTGGGAAACACATCTCAAGCTTGCACATTGTCTCGACGATGTATGTTTTCAGATAGTCTAAATCTTCACGTGCTATCACCTTTTGCGATACTGCATTGAAGAAGTAACACAAACGTGTGATGACAACTTTTATATGCTCAGGTTTGATTACTCTTATTGCAATGGCAAGGAAAACTGTCATCATCATGTGACAGTCGTGAGAATTATAACCGAATAAAGACAAGTCTTTCATCGAGACTAGTTTGCGGATATTGGATGAGAAACTTGTGGGCACTTTGATCCCACGCAAGCATTCGCAAATTGCTTTTTTCTCTTCTAGCGTCAAGTTGTAGCTGGCTGGGGGAAGGTAATGCTTCCCGTTCGCCTTTTCTACTGGATGAAGCTCTGGTCTCAAATCAAGATTTACTAGGTCCATACGTGAATTTAATCCATCCTTTGTCTTCCTCGGCATGTCCAGCAAGGTCCCAATGATGCTGTCAAATACATTCTTTGTAACGTGCATCAAATCAATACTATGGCAACATTCCAGATTCTTCCAATACGGAAGATACTTGAAAAAAATTGATTGTTTCTTGAAAGCCATGTCAGTTGTATCATCCGAAGATGTACTTTTCTTTCTCTTAATTCCTTTACTCTTTTTTCCCTTACCGAAAGCAATATGAATGTTCTTGACCATTTCAAACACAAGTTTTCCACTGTAAGGTTTCGGTGCAGTATCTTTTTCGATTTTGTTATCAAATTGTTCTTTCATCTTCCTATACTTGTGTGTATCTGTCAAGAACCGTCGATGTCTCATGTACACCGTCTTTCTGGATGAAGTGAGGTATAGATATCCAGTTCTATCCACGCACCTAACGCAACCTTTCTTCCCTTTCATTTGTCCCGATAATGTAAACAGTCCGGGATAATCATGCACGGTAACGAATATCATTGCTCTTAGCATGAAATACTCCCGCTTGTACTCATCCCATGTACGTACCCCTTCATTCCACAATTTCGCCATATCTTCCATTAAAGGTTCCAAGAACACATCAATTTCGATGTCGGGTTGTTTCGGACCTTGGATAAGAACAGATAATAAGATATATTTCCTTTTGTGACACAACCACGTCGGTAGGTTGTACATAGTTAAGACCACGGGCCATGTGCTGTGTATGCTCCTTTTTTCACCAAACGGATTCATTCCATCTGTACCCAAGGCAAACCTCACATTTCTGATTTCCTTCGCAAATTCTGGATACTGAATATCAAAATTTTTCCACTGCGTTGCATCACCAGGGTGTCGTATATGTTTTTCATTCTTCTTGCGTTCCTCGGAATGCCAACGCATAAGTTCAGCCTCCCTAGGGTTTGAGAACAAACGCTTCAAGCGATCAATTACCGGAAGGTACCACATCACCAATGCAAGAATTTTTCTCTTATTCTTCCCGTCTGCATCGCCAGAAGTATCGTCATCGTCACCTTCAGGACCAATAATAAACTTCTTATTCTTCTGAGTCTTTTTCATGTTGGTAACATACTGGTGATTGTAGTCCTTCTTATATCTACTGACACCACAAATGGGGCATCTAGTTACGAGCTCATGCTCTTTGCGATACAGAATACAATGGTTCACACAAGCGTGTATTTTTGTCACACCTAGTGCCATCGGGCAAAGAAGTTTCTTCGCTTTATAAGTGCTTCTAGGCAGTT
Source organism: Tuctoria greenei (assembly GCA_036927565.1). Lineage (NCBI taxonomy): Eukaryota > Viridiplantae > Streptophyta > Magnoliopsida > Poales > Poaceae > Tuctoria > Tuctoria greenei. The sequence goes on along the minus strand of JAYESD010000008.1, from coordinate 168,461,874 downwards.
TATTTGGATTTGGAAGAATTTCTGCCAGAAGATTCAAAAGATCAGAGAAACTACAATCGGACCATCCGTGCGTAGCTTTCAACTTTAGTAGTTCTAAGACTGCACGCAATGTAGTAAACTCTTTATCACAACCGTTTGATTCATCATATAAAAGCTCTGTGGCCGCATTCTGCAATGTCTCCATTTTACTTAAACCTTTGCTTGCTCCCATAGAAGTCAGTACATATGGTTCAATGTGACGCAACATCTCCTCACAATCGAACTCATCATCATCATCACCAGCTTGATTGTCACTACCATCATCGATATGAACATTATCATCATCTGAGCCTCTTTCATCATCTTTATCCACATCATGTGTATCTAACTCACCATGCTCTGTCCATATTGTGTAGTTATTTTTGAAACCTCTTTTCACCAAATGAGATTGGATTACTATAGTATCCGTCCAAGCAATCTTATTTTCGCAGTCGATACATGGACATAATATGTCATCTATCTTTTGCAACTTCGCATGTCTCTTGGATGCTTCAATAAAATTTGCAACATTACGAATGTACATAGGATCGGGTCTTGGCATGTTATACATCCACGCTCGACGGTCCATGCTTCAATAATAGAATTTTTTGTCAGATTTACAAAATTTGGCCACAAATATTCTCTAAAGGTCTTCTATAAAATGAATTTACAGAGACATAACAAGTATGATTAGGGCGACTAATGTAGGAGACGAGCGACGTCTTGAGGCGGACGGAGTCAAAGGGGGAAACAGGCCCAGCAGCATGGGCTAGGTCTGGGTGGGATCCAGTCCGTTATATCGAGAAACAAGGCCCAGATGCATCTTACATATATTATAATAGCATCTGTTAATTAAACATCATATTCATGTCACATAATAGGTACAAAAAGGAAACAATCCATATAGTCCATACATCAATATACCAGAACACAATCCATACAGTCCTTACACATGCAAAAGGACAGAATCCATATACCAGAACACACAAAACTAACAGCTTATCAGCTAATGAAAATATACAAAGAAAAAGTAAGGAAACTACATTTACCTTGCAGAGGCGTCAGCACGGTGGGCCGGCTGGGTGGAGAAGTGGCGGTGCGGGGTTGAGCGGCGGCGCGGCAGTATGGGCTGGGCGGCGGAGCGGCGGCGCGACGCAGGGGAAATTTCAACAGCCTGGCGGCATCGATATAAATTCTTCAGGGTTGCGTTTTGACTGCGGTAAGGGGTCCTTATATAGACGTAGGTTTTTCACAGGCGGTTTTTAACTTTATCGCAGACGGGTTTTACTTACCAACCGCCTGAGATGATGTTTATTAATTAAGAAGTAAATATCTTCACAGGTTGTTGGTACTTAATAACCGCCAGGAAAGATTTTTATCTCAGGCGGGTATTACTTAACAACCGTCTAAGATAATGCCAACTGAACAAAATATTTTTAAAACTTGTATAGCTGACGTTGAAATGTTTTGGTAAATATCAAATTAATTTCTACTCACATATTATTCACATTTGTGTATCTCATAAAAAAAGATCTTTCACTCAAAATTGTTGGTACGACCATATTTGCATAATTTATACATGTATGAATTTTTTTAATTTTTTTAAAAGCACTCCAACATGTCAAACTTCAAATTATCCACCAGTATTCATTGACACTTGATTGAAATATGTACAAAACACAAGAAAAATGTACAAGAACACTTGATTGAAATCCTAAAACTACACTACGGCCCCGCCTCCTCCATCCTCTCCGCTAGCTTCTCAAACCAAGCCAAGCGGTCCTCCTCTGACTCGTCGTCGTCGTCGTCGTAGTCGTCACCATGGTGGTGGTCGCCGTCGTCGTCGTCGCCGTCGTCAGTGGACGACTCGTCGTCGCCGTCGTCGGTGGACGACTCGTCGTCGTCGGAGGACGACTCGTCGTCGCCGTCGTCGGAGGACGACTCGTCGTCATCATCGTCATCATCGTCGTCGTCGTCGTCGAAGTCGTCCTCCTCCTCCTCCTCCGGCGATGATGCAGCAGGAGAGAGGGTCAGCTTCTCCGGCTGAGCCGATTGCTCCGGCTGTACCGGTGGCTCCGGCTGCACCGGCGGTGGAACGCGCTGGTCGTCATTCACCCTCTCGGGAGAGCTGCAGCGTATCCGCTTGCAGGGTGGCTGCCTCGGCGGGCTAGGTGGCGGAAGGTTGGCCATGGCTGTGGTGGTTAATCGGCGGCGGGCTAGGAGAGGTGGAACGATGGAAGAAGAAGAAAGGAGTGGAGAAAAGTTTTGTGGTTGTCCATAACCGACGACGCGCCTTATATAGGTCTGTGAGGAGTAGACGAGGGAGCGGTTCGTTTCCCGCACATTGAACTCTTTGCAGACCTCGTGCGGCGCACAATTAAACCACTGTGGAAGACGATCTTGAGAGATCCTTGCACGCGTCCCTGCACCACGGCTTCTCAACTTCTCCACAGACCTCGTGCGGCGCGTCAGTTAATTAACACTTCTCAGGCCATTAATTAACATATTGTAGTTTCAAAAATGATTATCTCAGGCGGTTATTACTTATAAACCGCCTGAGAAAAAAGAAGTAAAAATCTTCACAGACGGTTGGTACTTAACAACCGTCTACAAATATGTTTATCTAAGGCGGGTATAACTTAACAACCGCCTGGGATAATGCCCGATACTGTTCTGCAGTTTCCTTATCCCTTGCTTCTTTTTTATTTAGATTCCAATATAAATACTCAAACATGTTTACATTCTGCAAATTGTGTTCAAATTCGATGATTCTTTCTTCTACATTTGTATTAAATTAACATCTACCAACTGAACAAAATATTTTGTTCATTGCGCATTGAACTCTTTGCAGACCTCGTGCGGCGCACAATTAAACCACTGTGGAAGACGATCTTGAGAGATCCTTGCACGCGTCCCTGCACCACGGCTTCTCAACTTCTCCGCAGACCTCGTGCGGCGCGTCAGTTAATTAACACTTCTCAGGCCGTTAATTAACATATTGTAGTTTAAAAATGATTATCTCAGGCGGGTATTACTTATAAACCGCCTGAGAAAAAAGAAGTAAATATCTTCACAGGCGGTTATTGCTTAACAACCGCCTGAGATAATGCCCGATACTGTTCTTCAGTTTCCTTATCCCTTGCTTCTTTTTTATTTAGATTCCAATATAAATACTCAAACATGTTTAGATTCTGCAAATTGTGTCCAAATTCGATGATTCTTTCTTCTACATTTGTATAAAATTAACATCTACCGTCTGAACAAAATATTTTTAAAACTTGTATAGCTGACATTGTAATGTTTTGGTAAATATCAAATTAATTTCTACTCACATATTATTCACATTTGTGTATCTCATAAAAAAAAGTTCCTTCACTCAAAATTGTTGGTATGAACATATTTGTATAATTTATACATGTATGAATTTTTTTAATTTTTTTAAAAGCATTCCAACATGTCAAACTTCAAATTATCCACCATTCTAACTAAAAGCTCATATTCATATGAGGCATTCATCAAATTATGAACACACATTGATTCCAAAAAATTTAAAAAAATATGAAAAAATTCGTAGATGTTGGTATGATGATTAAAAATGTCCACTGAAAAAATAAATGAAAAAAGCATTATATTCATCAAGATAGAAAAATGAAAAATAGCATTTGTTGTATGTTTTTTATGTTCTGACAAATTTAAAAGGATTTATGAAGTGAAATTTAATGGTAACCTTTACTTATCAATAATATTACAAGAAAGTGGATTTTTGCCTTTTTAAAGGACCACATTTAATCAAGAATATTAAATAAGAAGAAGTAAATATCTTCACAGGCGGTTATTGCTTAACAACCGCCTGAGATAACGCCCGATACTGTTCTTCAGTTTCCTTATCCCTTGCTTCTTTTTTATTTAGATTCCAATATAAATACTCAAACATGTTTAGATTCTGCAAATTGTGTCCAAATTCGATGATTCTTTCTTCTACATTTGTATAAAATTAACATCTACCACCTGAACAAAATATTTTTAAAACTTGTATAGCTGACATTGTAATGTTTTGGTAAATATCAAATTAATTTCTACTCACATATTATTCACATTTGTGTATCTCATAAAAAAAAAAGTTCCTTCACTCAAAATTGTTGGTATGAACATATTTGTATAATTTATACATGTATGAATTTTTTTAATTTTTTTAAAAGCATTCCAACATGTCAAACTTCAAATTATCCACCATTCTAACTAAATGCTCATATTCATATGAGGCATTCATCAAATTATGAACACACATTGATTCCAAAAAATTTAAAAAAATATGAAAAAATTCGTAGATGTTGGTATGATGATTAAAAATGTCCACTGAAAAAATAAATGAAAAAAGCATTATATTCATCAAGATAGAAAAATGAAAAATAGCATTTGTTGTATGTTTTTTATGTTCTGACAAATTTAAAAGGATTTATGAAGTGAAATTTAATGGTAACCTTTACTTATCAATAATATTACAAGAAAGTGGATTTTTGCCTTTTTAAAGGACCACATTTAATCAAGAATATTAAATAAGAAGAAGTAAATATCTTCACAGGCGGTTATTGCTTAACAACCGCCTGAGATAATGCTCGATACTGTTCTTCAGTTTCCTTATCCCTTGCTTCTTTTTTATTTAGATTCCAATATAAATACTCAAACATGTTTAGATTCTGCAAATTGTGTCCAAATTCGATGATTCTTTCTTCTACATTTGTATAAAATTAACATCTACCACCTGAACAAAATATTTTTAAAACTTGTATAGCTGACATTGTAATGTTTTGGTAAATATCAAATTAATTTCTTCTCAGACGTGAAATTTTAATTAACGATGAACACACTACATTCATTAACAATATTCAATCATTCACACAGTTGAAGAACACACAAGATACTCATTCATTAACAATATGCACATCTCACAAAAGAACACACAAGATGCACAATATTTACACAAGAACACACAAGAACACAAAAGATACACAAGTAATATTCAATCACATAGATGAAAAAAGATAGATTTCATTCATTAACAATATTTACAAAACAGAAGCAACTAAAAACAACAAAAAGAAAAACTAATTAAATCCTACTCCTACTCCTCTTCCTTCTCCTCCTCCTCGTCCTCCGGCGGCGACTCCTGCACCGGTGCAACAGGAGACAGGGCCGGCTGCACCGGCTGCACCGGCGGTGCAACCCCGAGGTTGCTAGCCGTCGCCTCCACCAGCGTTCTACGGCCCTCGGGGCCAAGAACCTGGGCCATCGTCGCGAACAGAATGTCGAGACGATCAGCCACCCCCACGAGGGCGTAGAGGTAGTGGCCCAAGGTACCCATTCCAGTATACTCTGGAAGGGTACCCAGCCCCAAGGCACTCATGGCACGAGACGTATTGTTGTACGCCTCTCGCGCCATGAGGAGGCGCTGCTCGGCGTTGATCTTCTCGGGGGAGCTGCAACATTGTTTCTTGCAAGGTGGCTCCCTCGGAGGGCTTGGCGGCGGAAGGTCGGCCATAGTGGTGTTGGGTCGTCGGAGCGGAGGAAGACGAAGAAAACAAGAGGATTCAAAGTGAGCGATGCGCTTGTGAGCGATAGCGCGTCTTTAAGGCCGCGCGGAGTGGAAAAGAAAGGTCGCGCACGCGTGACATGGTCACTGACGTGTGGGACCGGGTCCACATGTCAGTGAACGCTGATTAAGTCAGGGGATCCTCATCCAGGTTGGTGAGGGGTCTTTATGTAGGCATTCATCAAATTAAGAAGAAGTAAATATCTTCACAGGCCCATGTTTAACTCAGGCGGGTGTTACTAACCAACCGCCTGAGATAATTGTATCTTCTCAGGCGGTTGGTAAGTAAAATCCGACTGAGGTAACAGTCTTCCCTGACGGTCGGTACTTAAAATCCGCCTGAGAAAATATGAGTCTATATATACCCCTCGGCAGCATTGGAAAAACCTAACCCGGGCGAAACACTTAGACGCCGTTAGGCTGCCAAAATTTCGTTTGCCGCCAAGTGTTCCCCCTCGTCACTTCCAGGTACGCCGCCGAGCTTCGCCGTCGCCGAGATTCGCCGTCGTCGCCGAGCTTCGCCGTCGCCGCCGAGCTTCGCCCTCCTCACTTCTAGGTACGCCGAGCGAAGCCATTTCCGTCGCCGCCGAGCTTCAAGGTAAACCCTAAACCCTTCGACCTTCCATCCTCCTTCGCCGTGCCGCCTCCCTCCCCGCCCTCGCTGCCGCCTTGCATATCCTTGGTTAGGGTTCGGGAATTAGATAATGGTAGGCATCCTTGGTTAGGGTTCGGTGGAATTCGAAAAACTGTCAAGTTCGGTGGCATCTTTGGTTAGGGTTCGGTGGGGCAAGATTTATGTGGATGGTTATATCACGATAAATTGGTAGTTGGTTCTGTGTGTCTGAAACTGTTCTGACACATTAGTGGTAAACATGATTCTAGACTCTAGTAACAGCAGTATATTCCCTATTTCTGTCATCGGCCTTGCATATGCCACATAATTCTCTATTAGGGGCAAGATTTAGCTATATTTGGTTAAGTTGACCAAATTTGGCTCATTTTGGCTAAGTTACATTAGATATAGTTATACTTGACTAATTTTGACTAAGTTATGCTATATTTAGCTATATTTGGCTACTTTTGCTTAGAGTTAGCTATGCTAGACTAAGTTTGGCTAAGTTTGCTTTTATTTCTCTAAGTTTCATTTGAGCAATTGTAGCTAATCTATGCTACCAAAGATGTCTGCACTTGTGGCTCCATCAGCTTCATTTGAGCAATTGTACCTAATCTGAGCTACCAAAGTTATGCTATATTTAGCTCTGAAGCCAAACAAAAGTTGCTGGCCAACTCATTTGTGATGTCAGGAGCATCCTCACGCCCATATCTAGGTAACACTAGGTGTGGCGATGGAGTCTGAGCATATGATGCCGATCTCTATGATACAATAATTTAGTTAGACCTATATAACTTCAAAAATGTGTTTTGGCTAAATTTACTTAATTGAGCCAAAATTGAGAAAATTTGTTTTAAATATGACCAAATTTAGTTATGCCATTTATTAGATTTTTTGTCTTATTAGATCTAGCATGGAAAGCCCTAAGAAGACTGGTCCTGATTGTAACAACAAAGAAGACAATATGGAGTTTACTGACTCCAGCAGTTCAGGCTCCTATCACAGTCCTTCGGATCCTTTTCCGAATATAAAAATTAAAAAGACTTCAGTGGATCTAGACCGGGAATATGATCCTGCCGACGAGGTATGGATCACGAATCTTAACTTCAGCAGTTCAAGTTAATGTTGGTTGTCAAGTATACGAAGTCTTATAATTTTTTTCTACCTAGATTAATCTCGAAGACAATGAGGTGACATCGGCTCCTAAAACCGCAGAAGGTTCACCAATGGATGAATCCTCAGCTTCACTCAAGCGGAAACGAGGGCAACGAGGTCCCAATAATGGTCTATTGGACCGCATCATGTACATAACAAGGGTCGGTCCAAGTGGGCTTCCCCAAGAACCACTAGATTCAGTTACCAAGTACCGTAATGCATGCGGTTTTCTTGTTAGGGAGGTTGTGCCGATCACAACCGAGAATTGGAGGAAATTACCCGAGCAGACCAAGAATGAGTTGTGGGAAAAGATAAAGAAACAATTCAAGTTCCCGAAAGGCACAGAAGAAGCTGTAAAGAAAGCAACATTGGTCTCTTGCGGCAAGAAGTTTCGATGCTGGAAGAGTGAAATGAATGCTTATGTTAAGGCCAATAAGGTCCCTAGCCCGAGGAAGATGGGAAAAATCACACAAGCTCAGTGGCAAGAGTTTGTTCGTCAAAAGAGCACACCTGATGCTAAAGCTCTAAGTGCAACTAGGTCAGAGCTTGCAAAAAAGAACAAATACCATCATCGCTTGGGGTCTGCCGGATATGGCCCCAAAGTCCAGAAATGGAATAAGATAATAGACGAAATTCTTAGTAAGGGCAATCCTCACCCATTAGAAGGGTGCGATGAGCGAACTCAATGCTGGGTCTTTGCTCGGTCAGGTTTGACCAGCGAGGGCAAACTTGAAAAGCCCGACTCTCTGAATGAAGTAGAGGATAAAATGAAAGAAGTAATTGAAAAGCAACAGAAGGGTCTCTTCAAGCCGAAGAGGGAGAATGACCAACTTACCGCTATCTTGGGAAACCCTGAACACAGCGGACGGGTTTGAGCGGTCTCTTCTCAAATGTTTTGGCTAGATGGTTTCCCTAAAGATAAAGACACATATAGAAGACTGAGAAGTTTAAGAAAACACTTGATGAAACAATTGCTCAAAAGGTCAAAGAAAATATGCAAGAAATAATGGAACAACTTAGACAATCAGGACAATTAGTGGCACCGAGTACAATGATGGTTCCGGTGCAAAAGGAGCAATTAGTATCTCCAACTGCCTACCCTAGCAGCGTTGGTTCCGTGCCAGGCTCAGGGTCAGCCCATAAGTTCCCTGTCGATGATATTGCTAACGACAAATCTTGTCGTCTTCTTGTCCCGATAGGCAGAGCAGGGAACAAAACCAAACAGGTTGCCACTGCTATGGCAAAGCCTGATCGTGACTTCAACGGGAGTCCACTTCCGTTGTATTATTCTGTGGTGCAAGTTCTTCAGATCATTGATAATGATTATGAAGATTATGAAATAGACCACGTCACACCTGAGGGGATCGCGACTCTGGGGCAGGCTGTCAACCAATTAATCCTTTGGCACCGACGCGATATCGTGTTGGACGATGAGCCAATTTCTAGCCCCGTCGCATCTCCAAATACTGCAACCCATCTTCTAAGGCGAAAGTGCATGAAGATCCACTCCCAGTCCGGGAAGATCCACTCCCCCTATGTCTGAGCAAGGATGATGATATCCAAGAGCAAGAAGTTGGACAACAACTTCAAGCAGTACCAGAGCAAGCTGTTGCTAGTAAAGAGCAACTAGTTGAGCAACAGCTTGAAGTAGTACTAGAGCGAGCTGCTGGGAGTAAAGAGCAATCAGTTGAACAACAGGTTCAACAACAAGCCAGTGTCCAACTTCCGACGACTACTCCTCGATCATCAGTGCCTGTCAAAGTTAGCTCATACGAAAATAAGAAACCTTCATCAGAAGTGACAAAGTATTTGGAAGCTATGAAGGAAAATATTAGAAAATCGAGTGCATCTCGTTCTTCTCATGAGCCAGCATTAGAAGATATCGAGGAGTGGGAAGAAGACGGTGTCATGTATAATCGGCGGACGGCTTTAGTTAAACCAGGAGTTCCAATATACAAGCTTGAGGATGTTCCTCCTAAATTTGAGAATGGGAAGCCGTTAATGACATCCGTACAACTTAGCAAACAACCCGTCGCGCTCAGAAGAATGCATGAGTGGTACATCACTGCTAGCACAAAATATGGTCTTGATTGCGTCACATTTCGTATTCCAAAAGAAGCATTCTGGAGCACTGGAGTAGATAAACGAGTCATTTTATTTGACGAGCTGCTTTCCCTTTTCCATCGGGGCATGCTCGAAATCAACCTGCTGCTCGTCTGGTGCTTGTAAGTGCTCTAATATTTTGTATTTGCTTTTCTTACTACACGCATACGCATTTCATGAGATTATAACAATTTTGGACTTCTTCAATAGGATGCAATACATGGATAATGAAAAGTTGGCGCACAAGACAGGTATCCTTGACCCTACTAGGATTGCAAAGTCGCTATTCGACGTCCAGGCGAATCGAAAATCAAGCCAGTACAAACACATGAAAAAAAAGATTTTGAAAGAGCAATTGCAAAACTTAAGAAGGATAGAAAGGCAGAAGTTGCAGCTTACATAGGACATGCGATGTTTAACTTTGTCAGAGACGGCCAGGACCTCGTAAAGGCTCCGTACCACTTCGAGTAAGTTCGACACATGGCATTGAAATAGCAATTATTGGTAATTGTTAACACGTGTGTTTGTATGTTTGCAGTAATCACTACATAATGATCTTCATCAAGCCAACGCAGGGAATGGCAATAGTCTTGGACTCGGCCGATTACCCACCAGATCGTTACAAAGATTTCCTTTCCATTTTGAAAAAGTACGTTTATTCAATAATTTTAATTTACGCACATTTAGAATGTGTTGACAAGTTTTATATGACATTTCTTGTATTACAGCGCTTGGCGGTTTTACGCGGAACAGCTTGGCGGTCAGAGACCTCCTAATACGAATGCATTGGACATTAAAACGTATTATGCTTGTCCGAAGCAGCCTGCTGGGAGTGTCTTATGCGAGTATTATGTATGCGAGCATCTTCGGACCGCCGCCGTATATAGAGTCAATCGTGAGGATGTAAGTTATCCTTAATGTCGATACCTTATTTTCTTACTTTTGTGTTTCATTTTCATTGTAACTAGCATAGTTTAATGCTTATATTCTCTGCTGTTCAATATTACCAGAAACATTATTTTCATATTTTGATTCCAACTTCAAAATTCAATTGCTCATAGTACAACTGCTCCAAAAATACCTACTAAATTCTTGTATACTCTCACTTTGATCTATACTTTGAGATTGTTCAAACCAACACATTCTAAACCTTGTTATGTGTTATATTGCAGCACAAGAAGAATCTGAACGAAGAATGGCCGGTTTGTAGAAGTATTCCTGATGGAGGAGCCGACAGGATTGCTTCTGAACTCTGTCAGTTCATTCGTCGCGAAATTTTGCACAAAACGGGGAAGTTCTTTGATAAGAGAGGTTCAGCAGCTGATGTGCCAGAAGTTTGCGACTATACCAATCTAAACAGTTTTTAGTGAAAACTTGTAAACTTTGAGATGAAATTGTATCTGTAACTTGTGTGTATGTATATTGTTTTAGTGAAATTGACTTCTGTGATGATAATATTGTTGTCTTTTGTTCTGTGATGATTGTTGTTTTTTGTTCTGTGATTATATTGAATTGACCTGGAAATTAGAAATAACAGCAGTAGTACTGCATGACTGTGAAAAACAATTATCACAGGCGGCTAGATACAAGTAAAGAAACATCTGTGATAACCTAATTTTCACAGGCGGTGTCTGTTATGGTAGAAACCGGTTGCGTTAAAGGGTCTTCACAGACGGCTGATATAGGTAAACTCCGTCTGTGATAACACCATTATCATTGACGGGTTAGTTATGCTTCAATAACCGTCTGTAAAGACACATTATCATTGACGGTTAGTTATGCTTCAAAACCCGCCTGTGAAGACATATTATCATAGGCGGTTAGTTATGCTTCAAAATCCGCCTGTGAATACAAATTATCATAGGCGGTTAGTTATGCTTCAATACCCGACTGTGAAGACTCATTATCATAGGCGGTTAGTTATGCTTCAAAATCCGCATGTGAAGACAAATTATCATTGGCGGTTAGTAATGCTTCAATACCCGTCTGTGAAGACTTCTTATCATAGACGGTTAGTTATTCTTCAATAACCGTCTGTGATAAGACGTTTATCACAGACGGTTATATATGCTGCACGACCCGTCTGTGATAAAGTATTTTCACAGACGGCTAGCCTAAGTAAAGAACCGCCTATGATAATCGGTCTTCACAGGCGGCTATCCTTAGTGAAGAACCGCCTATGATAATTAGTCTTCACAGGCGGTTTCACTTCTCCGCCTGTGAAATTGCGGATTATCACAGACTCTTCGTTTCAGGCGGTTTTAAAAGCCGTCTGTGATAATAGGTTTGGAGCCGCCTGTGATGAGGCTTATTGTAGCAGTGTAGCCTTAGTCCCCCTCTATCAAAGGAAGAATAAACCCATCCTTTTGTTTAAGCTTATGTCTCTAAAGCTTTTGATAGTGTCTCATGGGAATACATGCTGGAGCTAATGGTTATTCTTAAGGAAACGCACAAACTGGATATGGGCATTATGGGCATCCTCAACTTCAGCTGTTCGTTTCAATGGTGAGCTAGGACCCTGGTTCTCACATGCGAGGGGGCTCTGTCAGGAAAACCCCCTCTCTCTATACCTTTTCATCCTTGCTTTGGATGTCCTGCAATGGGTGTTTGATAAGGTCACGCAGACGGGCCTCCTTAGTGAATTCTCTAAAGTGGCTGCTAGTGATGCCTCTCATTTTATGTTGATAATCTAGTCCTATTCGTTAACCCAACACAACAAGATGTTAGTGCAACTATGAATCTCACTGCGATGTTTCGTGATGCAAGTGGTCTGAGGATAAATGTACATAAAAGCTCGGTGACGCCGATCCGTATTGTAAATATTGACCTGCATGAGGTCCTCGCACCTTTCAATGGCCAACAAGTCCAGCTCCTAGCTAATCCTGTACTTGGGTCTGCCTCTACGGACGTCAAGGCTGACTATGACACATGTCCAGCCAGTGCTTGATCATGCGAGGCTCACGGGGTGGCAAGGGAAGCTGCTGACCTTCATGAGAAGAAGAAAATTGTTACACTTTCTCCTGTCAGCTCTTCCGGTATATACCCTTGCAGTTCTACAACCACCAAAGCAATTCATCAAAGGATTTGACAAAGTGCGACCTCGTCTCCTGTGAGCCGGTGCTTAGGATGTATTGGGTCGGAAGTGCAAGGTTGCGTGGTCGGTCGTCTGCAGACCATTGGACAGAGGCAGGTTTGGCATAATGGACTTTGAACGGTTGGGATTGGCCCTGCAGCTACGCTGGCAATGACTACCGTTGGCACTCGCCTAACCGGCTTGTGGGTTCCATAGACATGGAAATGGATGGTATCAAAGCACAACTTTTTGCTGTGTCCACCAGGGTCACAACAGGCAATGGGGAGCTTGCACATTTTTGGACATCAACCAGGCTAAATGGCAAGACTCTAGCGGCAAAATACCCTCACCTTTTTTACTGCACAAGAATAAAATGTCGCTCAGTTACTCAGGCATTGGATGTAAACCAGTGGATCCGGGATGTGGCCCGACAACTCACTATGGATGCCCTGCATGAGTTTGTCTACCTATGGAAAGAGCTATAGGAGGTCATGTTGTATACTGACCATCCACAATGAAATAACTTGGGCCCTGACAGGTAATGGGGACTATAGTGTGAAATCTGCATATCGGATGCAATTTGAAGGTGGACCTATATAATGGATCCTTAGGAATATTTGGAATGTATAGGCGCCTCTGAAGTGCAAAACTTTTGCATTGTTGCTTGCTCAAGATCGCCTCAGAACTTCGGCATGCCTGTAGAACAGAGAGTGGCTGAATTCTTACTTCTGCACCCTCTGTTACAACATTTTTGAAACTGCTGAGCATTTGTTCACGGAATGCCTGGTCTCCGTGCAGGTATGGAAACATGTCATACATGAGTATGGAGTGTGAATCAAGACCCCCACCTGTTGTACCCATGGCCAACGGGTTGATCCATGGTTCCATAGTTTGACCCTCTCCAATGCATCGACACAAGGAAAGAGCAGTCGCATCCTAGCGATACTCATGTGTTGGGTGCTATGGTGTGAATGTGGCCTAGAGAGGGGGTGAATAGGCATTGAAACTTTTTTATGCGGCACTTAATAAAATTGTCAAATAACAGGAATGTCGGACTAGTCCAGTGTAGGGTGTGGACTAGTCCGGTCTGCTCGTTACACCTACAAAAAGATTAATTGTTTTTGTGTTTTTCTTCGAATGTTATAGCAGCGGAATAGTAAATCAACTTTAGAATGATTAACTGGACAAGATACCAATTAGGTTCTTTGAGAAACACAAAATTAGAGTCGATTACAGGTATGATCAAGTTTAACCCTAGATGGTGATAGTTACGAAAAGTAAAGATCAAGAAAACACGAGACAAAAGATTTTTACTGAGGTGCGATCCCACGAAAGAGATATACGTCCTCGTTGAGGAGCTCACACAGACCCAGGCCTCAACCAACCCTTTACCTCATCATGTCACCACGAAGGCCAACTTGAGTTCCACTATCACGGGGTAATCACCGAGTCGATGGGGCCACCTCACAAGCTGAGGGCTCCCACAAGATTACAGAGATAAACAGATCAAATACGCTCAAAATATTTACAAGAAATGCGAGAGTGTAAGAGATATCAAACCCCAAGTGCTCAACAATGTGTAGACATCGCTCTCCCTTTCCCAAATCTTGATTCTCAAAAGATTGAACTTTCAAGGCTTTATATGTGTGGAGAGGAGTGTTTTTGTGCTCTTGGGACATGTGACGGTGCTAGGGTTGTTTTTTTTGTTTTGGGTCGAGGATCACCTATTTATAGCTATTCCAAAAAGTTATCGTCAGGGTTCCCAATGGTCAGACTAGTCTGCTCTGGGGACCAGACTAGTCCGGTGTGCTGTGTGATATGTGCACAGAATGTGCGGCACACTTTGAAACCCTAATTGAGGTGAGTGTACCGGACTAGTCTGTATTAGATCAGACTAGTCTGTTATGTTGCCAGTAAGCAAATCGGATTAGTCTGTATTAATCGAACTTGTCCGGTACAAGGTGGGGTTTGTATTGTGTTGGAAGACTAGTGTGAATTTTGAGACTTGTCCATACAAACAACAGAAAGGTTATCAGACTTGTTCGTATGGGATCAGAGAGAAAATCAGACTAATCCGCTAGTGAACGGACTTGTCTGGTGCTTCAGTGAATAGTTTAGTTTGTTGTTTTAGCCCATACTCTTTTCGACAAAGTCATGAGATCTTGGGATGTGTCTCTCTCACACATTCTATACATTAACAACTACTTTGCGCTTCTATTCTTCATTTGGGCTCCTCCCTTCTCATTTCTTATTTTTCACCTTTTTGTGCACCATTATTTTTATTCTCCGTAGACCTGCTTTCATCTTAACAAAAGTCATTAGGATCTTGCTTGTTTGTCATCAATCGTTCAAAACCCACAAGGGTGTGCCTAGATGCACTTTCAATCTCCCCCTTTTTCGTGATTGATGGCAATCATTTGAGATTTCACAATTAAGAGTAAAAAATTTATTTTCATAAAATTTGCATATATGAGAATAATAATATGTACAAGAAATACTTCTCACGTATATGAACTCTTTATGGTGGGGTGCCTATTGAGTTTGTGTGGGCAAATATCATGATGAGCATAATTGAAAATACAATAATCATAATGAACAACCATCACAAGAATATCATTAATGAGCATCACACATCATATTAAGGAAAAATGGGCATCATCAAAATAGAAATTATAATAGTTTGAAACTTAAAACATAAAAAGATACATGTCTATGATCAATAGTCCTTAAAGCTTGAAATATACTACTGCTCCCAATCTCTCTCCCGTTGGCATCAAGGCACCAAAAAGGGAAAATTGAGGAAAGCTACTCTTTGTCACTCCCTCTCACGCTCTCGATCCTGTCCCCGTCTTCATCTTCAGATTCATGATCATGATCATGTGGTGGAGGAGGAACGGAGGTTCCACTGAATCTAAAAGAAGCTAGCTCTTTTTCTGTGAGAGGCAGAAGCTTTGTGAAGTTTTCTGTCGAGTCTTCAGAGATCTGAGGAGATTTCATTGGTTCAATGTCTAACTTTTGATAGATATCCTTGATGTTGTCCTTCATGTACCTTTGGTGCCTCTTCCTGGCCAAGCTTTCTTTGTGTTGCTTCACTTCCACTTTACGACAAGATGCAAATATTGAAGAGAGCATCTTCAGTACACCACTTGAGGACTCTCTGAAGGGTGGAGGAGCAGAGGCATCAGCTGGAGCCCTTGTGCCTTCTTGTGCCTTCTTTGATCTCGTTTCCCTTGCGGATGAGGAAGCAGGAGTGCGAACAGTGTAGGCAGTAGGCTTTTGAGGCCTAAGACTGGCACACTCAACATCCTTGACAAACTCAAGGCCAGTCACCTTCTCAATCATAAACATTATGTATGGCGCATAACCACACAATCTGTTGGGAGTGCTTGAAATGTTCACTATATCATTTTAGATATATTCAAACACAATGAAGGTCCTTTTTTTGCTTATCACACTCATCAAGGACCTTAGTGATCCTTGAATTCTCCCTACATCTCTGTCTTTAGGAGCAATGGTCTTCCTTAGAATTCTATTCAAAACCACAAAGAAAGACTTCATGTACTTGGTGGTTGGTGACTTGTACGACATTCTTGTATCATAGAGGAATGTGAGCGCATCCCTCTCTAGAGCCTTCAAGTTGTGAATCACAAGCTCATTGATCAGTGTATCCTCAAGATGGAGTATTCTGGCGAACTCCTCATAAGTGACACTGTATTTAGATCCATGTGTAATCCAAGTGATTCCTTCCTCATCATCACCCGAGAAGTAGCAAGTCGAGTAAAGTTGGGTGATGACTTCATTGTTCCAGTTGCATCTGAAGGATAGGAGATCCTTCAGACCATATCCTTCCAGATTCTCCAAGACTTCCTGATAAGCGTGGAAAGTCTTGGACTCTATATATGGCACATCCACCCACTGACTCACAACAATTGGAGTCTTCATCTTCCTATACACATTCTCATATTAATCAGCATGGAAGTGACTCCAGAATCTTGGGTCTGCACCCTGCTTGGGTTGCTCATCGACATTGACTTTTTTGAGTTTCCAAGCCAAGTGATTGTGCATGCTAGTAAAGTCATTCTCAGAGGGTGCCTGTTTCTCTGCACAGGTGGCTTCATCTTTAGTGGACCAATTGGTCCACTAGCAAGGCAACTGCCCTTGCTAGCAGTTTTTCTTGGCGCCGTTGAGCTTGCACAAACACCATTTGTGCTTGACAGCTTCTTTGCAACCATTTTTCTCTTTCTAGGTGGCACAGAGGGAGGTGGCGAAGCAGAGGAGTCATGGTCGTGTCATTTCTTCTTTCTCATCTTCTTCGCCCTAACCACCCTCTCGTGATCACGTTCGGCTTCATAGTTGAACATGCTATCATCCGACGCATTCAACATCATGCCTAGCATAGAGGATACAAGGTATGGTAAGAAGAATGAGAATTAGAGTTTGTCGATGAATTTAGAGGTTCAGACTGTCAAGGTACATACTTGTCCGGTTTTAGAGTACGGACTTGTCCGCACCAGGGACCGGACTAGTCCGGTTTGGTCGTATGAACCCTAACTTCATATTTCTACAAATCTAAGCAAACTAGATGCAAAAAGGGTAGGAGGACAATAGGAATACATCTAGCAATGCAATGTGTACCCTAGGAACCAAAAAAGATGAACAAAACTTGAGAAAAGGTAAGAACTAGGGTTCGAAAGACTTTTACCAAAATTTGATGATTCGAAGAAGAAGGCACGAAGCTATGTCCGAATTAGTTCGAAGGAGGGGGCTTCACACCTAGGGGAATGATTCCCGTGAAGAAAAGCTCGACTTTGATGGGCAAACGAGGATTCCGCCTTTGGAGCACAAGCTTGAGGAGAGAGAGTGCAATGTGGAAGTGAGGAGGAGAAAGATGGGATTTTGGCAGCGAGCTAGGGTTAAGCCCGAAAGAAGCGGACTAGTACGCAACGGACCGGAATAGGGCCGGACTAGGCTGTAGCAACAGACTAGTCTCGTGCTGACCACAAACTAGTGTGGGTCAACTGGACCTAATTGTATTGAACACAAGAGATTTGGAAAATTGGTTTAATATTGATCATTAGAACATCATTTCACAAATAATCTTCATAAATATGGCTAGCAATCAACCAACAATCATACAATGGCCATAATTCACCAAGATTCAATAATTTAAATAGTTTTCGAGAGAAAATCGAGATAGGGGATAAATTTTTGCAAAATATGTAGTCTTTGAAGAAACAACCTAGTATGCAACCTTTCAAGCAACATTTCGGGCGTCAAGTATATTTAGTTCATTTCTAAGCTTGCAAAATCATTTTTCATTTAAAGGCTTGGTGAATATATGGGCTAATTGTTTCCCAGTTCTAACATGTGAAATAACTATGTCACCTTTTAAAGAATGGTCTCTTAGTAAATGATCACGTATGTTTGTCGAAGTGTAGCAACGACACTTCCCCTGGTACTACTAAGTCATAGTCCACGGAGGTTTGTATTCGGTTGGGGCACAAAGAGAAATCAAGCACAAGATGGTGACACGGGAGATTTACGTGGTTCGGGCCACCTGAGCGTAATACCCTACTCCATCGGATGTGTGTTGTTGATTGTATGAGTTTGGATAGCTTGAGATCGAGCTTGGATCAAATGACTTCTACGTGCAGCGCAACCCTTTTATATGCTAAGGATTGGCCGTTACAATTGAGCCTGGCTTGACAAGTGGCCCCGACTGTATTAACTACCATGTACACGATCTATAATGTAATGAGGGGTTAATTGTGTGATAATGTGCATTAACAGCAGTGTTACCAGTCTTAATATTCCTCTAATCGTGCGTCATTAATATGGCATTAATGACGCGTTTAACCAGGTCTTGTAACGGCTAATTGATAGCCCTTGAATGTCCGTGCCGTTGGAAATTCCATAGTCTTCCCGCTGCTGACATAGCTTCAGAGCATGACACGTGGTAGGTCTGAAGCTTCCCTCTACTGGGGGATAGGTCCGTTGCTAGTAGACACGTGGCAATGGTGGAGCTTCCCCGACGAGGGAGGTAGGTCCGGCACTGCGGGACATGTGGTAGCACCGGAGCTACCCAAACGAGGGAGGCATGTCTGACTCTCTTGGACACATGGCGATACCGGAGCTACCCTAAGGTATACAGTAGGTCCAATACAACAGGGCCCTTCTTTCCTTCGGATGTCAGCCACTTAGACGTTTGAACTCCTCGACTTTTCTTGCAGTACCCAAGGGTACCCAGTACGTAGGGTACCAACAGTGGCCCCCAGGTCCACCTCAGGGAGAGGTCCTCAGGTAGAGGTTATGCTACCGGAGGTAAGGCCATCATCGATTCCCGCGTTGAGGCTTCAAAGTCTTTTCTTGGGAAGTTGATATGGTGGCATGCAGTTATGGCATCGCCGCGTGACCCTTCTTGATATAGTGAGTGGGATCCTGGCGTGCGAATCTCACGCAATTGAAGGTCAACGGCTCCCAATATGAAATTCGTATTGGTTCCCAGCGTAATCTTTGTAGCCCTGTCAGGCTGTCGCCCTCGGGCTTCCAACTTCCCATCATGACAACGGTTCACCTGGTGTGAGGTTTTTAGCAAAGTGGACCCAAGCCCCCTTGTCATTGACAAGGTCATTTGTGATTCGAGTCTGGAGGTAGTTTCCATCCAAGCATTGCATAGGCTTACTAAAGAGAGAAAGTTCGCACGAGAAAAGAACTCTTTACGCTTTCATCTGATCTTGCGCTTAGAGCTCTCCGTCCTTGCAACCTTTCATTCACTTCTACTCCACTTTGCGGTGATGGAATTGGGTCTTCCTTGCAGCTAGATCAAGAAAGATGAAGAGTTGTTGATGGTCCACACCTACATGGAGTGGTCAAGCGACTCTTTCAACAACTAGATTCGCCTCGACAAGCTCCCCTTCAAGAAGGAAAGCCCTGGTGAGATCGTGTACTTCACAACATTTGCCATGGTGGGGCTCATCCAGCCGTTCTCCAGCTTCCTGCTGATGTTGCTGGACTTTTACGGCTTGCAACTCCACCATCTCGGCCCCCATTCCTTCTTGTTAGTGGTTACATTCATCCAATTTTGTGAGATGTGGGTGGGTGTGCCGCCTGACATTGAGCTTTTTCGGACCTTCTTCACGGTCCATGCTACCTGAAAGAGCAATGAGTTCCTTGGCTTCTACTACTTCGTGAAGCGCAAGAACTCGCCCTTAAAGTATCTGAATATGTTCCCTTATAGGAAGTGGGACGGCTGGAAGAAGGACTTGGTGGTCATCACAGTGGATCGCCACGACATGCTGGAGCTGCCTGACAGCCTTTCGGCCGTTGATACCAACACTTGGGAGGTGGTTTTGACACTGTCGAAGGATTACAACCTGATCTTCAAAAGGATCCGAGAGTGTGTTGAAGTAGGAGTGACTCTCCTGATGGTCATCGCCAACTTCCTCACCAACCGGTGGGCTCCGCTAAAGAAGAAGGAATGACATGTGTGGGCATTCAATGGAGAGATGGATCCATACCAGATTGATACTGGTATTGGGTCCAATTTGGATGAAAATGCTCTGAAGCTTCATTTCCAAAAACTACACCACAGAGCCATTCACCTTGATGATCTAACGCCTCCAGCGGAGTTCCTGCCCCTGTACATTGTTCTGGAGTTTAGGAGGGAGCTACGGAAGAAGATGCCAATGCTTGATGACTTGGGCTTGGTAGATAGGCGTCGAAGCACTCCTCCAATAGGGATTGTTATCCCTGGAGCTCCTTCCCTCATGAAGGCTCAGGGCCTACGCCAGTCAGTGGCAAAGGCAAAGGTCCCGTAGCTTCACCTCCCAAGAAATCAACCTCAAGCCGAGGCAAAGAGAAGGCTCCTATCGAAGTTCGGAGTCGCAAGAGGAAGCTGATAAGAAGTGAAGGAAGCAGCGTGAGGGAAGCTCCGAAAGAAGTGACCCCTCAGCTTTGACTAAGGTCTATGGTGGTCGTGCCCCAACTCCGTTTGATCCTTCGGCTCCAATGCTCACAGGGGGCGCTAGGTCCTGCAAGACGACTTCGACCCCGGTGCCAGCAAAGGGCTCTGGGTCCAGAGCAGTTCTTCTTACGACGGAGGTACTAGACGTGGCAACACCAGTGGCTACCTCAACACCTGGTTCGGGGCTTGGAGCATCTGCCACACCGACGACGGCGGGCTCTAGCTCCAAGTGCCAGAGGAAGAAGATACGTGTCAATTGGAGCGGCACTATCCCTAGGTAAGGGTCGGCTCTTTAGCTTTTGTCTTGATTTTATTTCTTGCTTTGTCTTGAATTCCCTACTATGTGCTTCTAGAGTGTCAAGAACAAGTACAGCAGTTTTGGTGCCTACTGCAGCCCTAGAGGCTGTATCGGCTGAAGGTCCCACCCATCCTCCTGTGATTTTGGCGGACGACATGACAGCTCCAGCATCAGCTGTCGTGGAGACTACTCCTATTCCGATGACCGAAGAGCCTGTGGTAGTGCCGGACCATGAGGAAGAAGTGCTCGAGCAAACTCTGGCTATCTCGGAGCCGACTGTGGAGGTTCCGGTATCAATGCTGGAAATTGATGAAGCTTCGGTGGAAGTCCCAATGCCAGCTCTGGAGCTGGCAACATCGGAGGTTTCCCCGCCCAATCCTGCACAAGGGGATCCGGTTGCGGCACCTTCGGCTTCTGCGCTAATGGATGAAGTTCCAGTTGCAGGACCCTCCTCATCCACTCCGGAGGCAGAAGATCTGACTACAGGACCTTCTGATGAGTAAAGGTTTAGGCCGGATCTTTCGAAAGGTAATGGATAAGTCGATTGATGTGGATATCTCGACGTTGATGATCCGAGGCTCTCGAGTAGAACTGGAACAACCCCTGCAATCACTAAACCACCACTCTGTTGGTTATCAACCGTGCTTCACACGATTAACCTCGCCAAGAAGTCTAATCCCTGCAAGTGCAACCGAGAACACAAACAAGAACAAGGTAGACACGATCTGAAATCGCGAAGTTGGGGTTTCACAAACCGTAGAACGGCGATATTATTAATCTAAGCAAAATCCAATTGTTCATGGCGGCTACTATGGAGTATATATAGGTGGGAGGACGTCCAAGGGGGTGTTGGGGTCGTGACCTGTAACACCCTAAATTTTCGCATCATGCATTGCATACATGATCATGCATTAAACACTAGTAGAATAAAAGAAAAATAATAAAACATACATATACAAATATGTGTAGCAAAAGAAGAAAAAGAAAATAATAGTTATAGCCTAAAACTTGTAATAAGGAATAAGTATAAAAATAATAATAAAAATATATATAACTATATATATAAATAATATATATAACAATATATAAAAATAGATAAAATATTAATATTAATAATATATATTATAATAATAAATAATAAATAGTATATATATATAATATAAATAATAATATATATATATAAAAATATAAATAATAGATCATATAATAAAAGAAAGTATAAAAAAAGAGAAAGAAAAAAAGAAAAAAAAACCTGCCGCTGGCCACGCCGACGGCCCAGCCAGCTGGCCCCGCCCGCCGTATCGCGCCCCCCCCCCCCCCCCCCCCCCCCGCGCTCCCTGTCCCACCCCGCCCCGGCCGACGCGGCTCGCGCCGCATGCGCCCCGCCGAAAACCCCACCTCCGCTCCCGCCTCCCGCCTCCCGATTCCCGCCTCCCGCCTGGACCCCGCACGCCCCGCACGCCGCCTCCCGCCTGGACCCCACACGCCACCCACCGCTCCGAGTCCGGCCCCGACCCAACCGCCCCGCGCGTTGACCCGGCTGCGACCGACGCGCACGCGCCGCCCGCCTGCTGGTCTCGCCCCGCGACGCGCCCGACTCCCGGACGAGCCCGTGACCGATCGGGAGTCAGCCGTACCCTAGCGCCACCTATATAAGCCCCAGAGGCTTCGTAGGTTTTCCCAACGCTGCCAGATCCCAGGAAACGCCGCCTCCATGATAAAAAAAGGGTCCCGCCGCCGGTACAGAGAAAGAAAGAGTCCAGAGGGCTGCGCCGCCAGGGAAAAAGAGGAGGGCCCCACCGTTCGCCGGAGTTCAACGTCGCCATCGCGCCGCTGTCGTGGTGCCGCCGGAGGATGCATCTACTTCGTCTACGCATTGTCCCCATCCCGCAATCATTGAAGCCATTGCATCTACGGTAGGCCATGTTCCCTATGCGGAATTTAGCGATCATATTGAATCTAATAGGCATAAATTGATTTTAGTTGCACCATAATTTTATTTTCAGCAGCATTAATCCACCCTAAAACCCCCATAAACTCATATGAACACGTATGAACTAGTTGCATCTAATTAATAAACGACCGTAGTAAATTAATTATTGAATTGTGCATGGATACATGTCATTGCATGTTGATTATTTTGTGTGCATTATATTGAATTGTATGTACTTTCTTGTATGTATGATCACGCGTAGAGGAACGTGCTCAAGAGGCCGCATACGAGGATTTCCAAAATCAAGACTTTGAAGCGCTTGAGCAACCCCATCCGTCGGAGCAAGGCAAGTGTCCTTGAAGCATATTGATCCTATTTTAAAATAAATGTTTTATTTGCAAACTGCATGCTTGTGTTAATTTGATGGGAATCCTATGGTAGGAAGTTTACTAGTTTTGTTTGACCACCCTTGTCACCTGGAATTTATGGTAAAGAGTCGGAAAGGGTTTTTACCTTTTTGCTTCGCTTAATTAATTGGGATGGCAAACAACACTACACATTTAATTATGCATCAATGATATTCTGGTTAATGTGAACTGGTCAATACGATGGGTGATCTAAGCGAGCCTGGTATGTGGATGGGTTGGATGTTATGGTGGTTTGCTTGCTTTAGATCTAAGGACCGGTTCATGCGAGAATATACCAGGTCAACAGTGCCACCACAAGGCCAAGTATGGGTGCGGCGTAGCTGAATAATTAGGAGCGCTGCTAGTATTGAATGGACCATTGGATGGCGCGGGGAATGGGAGTCGAGGAGGACTGCCCTGGGATCCGCATGGCACACGAGGGGGCCCGTGGGTGGGAGAATAGAGATTCAAGCCTGCCGGTGAAACCTTAGTGGGCCCGTACATACTAGTAGTCCCTTTTGAAAGGCTATTTTGTGATCTCTTGGCCACACACCTACGGAAGTGTGAGATGGCATAATGGAGGTTCCTTAGTCATCGAAAGATGATGAAATCACAAACATGTGGGTAAAGTGGTACAACCTCTGCAGAGTGTTTAAAACTATCATGATAGCCGTGCTCCTGGTTATGAGCGCCTGGATGACCTACATGATTAGAGTTGGAATTGGGATTTGGGATGGTTATGGATGGTTATGGTCTGGTAATGGTTATGGTTGGTGTATGGTTATGGGTTGGTAATGGTTATGGTTTATGGATTATGGCCATGGATATGAATTCGAGTTATGGTAATTGGACATGGATAATGATGATGTTGGCAATAATTGGATATGGTTATTATTTTGTTAATATGATGGTTATGATGGGATTTGTTTCACATAGACATAGTATAATGCTTTTCAAATGTTTTACTGTACTTTTCAGCACTTAGCCATTATTACATACGTCACTTGAATCAGCCACATGTCATACTTTCCACACTTGCTGAGTACGACATGTACTCACTCTTGCAATCCCCCCTCCAACAGTTGCAGGTCAGGATTGTGAGTTTAATGGTGATAATGCGGAGTTCTAGGCCGTGTCTACTGTCAGCTTTGCCTTTGCATGGAGCTGCGCTATCCCTTTTGCTTAGTTTGCTTAGTTGTTTAATTAGTCTATTTCTGCTGCATTAGTTGAACTTGTCGTTAATATTCATTAGAGCTTGTATTCGAGGATAATTTGGTTTGTGTAATAAAATTTGGTTAATTAATAATTTGAGCTGTGGTATTTATCTGTTTATCATTTGTGAATCACTCGTGTATGTGTGTTGAACATCCTGGGCACACATATGCGTTAGCTTGGTTCGTTTTCGGAACTGGGCGTCACATGACCTAACCCTAACACACGAAAATAATGGACTTAGACTTGATACAAGGCCCAATGGCCCAATACGGTGGCGCAGCACCCTGACAGATTCTGAACTCGATTTTGTTTTGATGATTTCTGTCGACTCCGAAGGAATTTTAACATGGGGCCAGTGCCATTTGAAAGTTTATCCTCTCCCCTTTCCGTGCATATGTAGAAAGTCTAAAACGGAGTTCGTATGCGTCCTGGGCTTCCGTTTTAGTGCGTACTGCTTCTGGACTCCGAGCTGGATACGATTTTGAGTTTGGCTCGGTTTCCATCTTATTTGAACGAATTCTCTGGTCCTCCACGTCCCTACTACTTCCTACAAGTACTCCTTGAACCTCTCCATGGATCCTAATCACAATTAAATCATTAGGTAGCAATCTATGCTCAAAACCATATAAGGAAACATATAAGAACGAGCTCACCTCTAAAATTAACTATTGCGTATGAACTCTATTGATTGCATCTTGTATGTTCAATGGAGTGTTATTTGTATCCATAGAAGTGATGTTCTCATCATCCTCCCCTTCTTGAATTGGAGTCGTCCTCGACTCAAGTTCATCTTCTCTTATGTGTTGGTCCAAATGTGCAACGCCATCAAATCTTTTTGTATGCATGAATGGAGGAGGCCAAGGTGGTGGACGACATAGTGCGCCATCTTGATCTTGTCCATCAAATAAGAGTGCACATTCACTTGAGCCAGGATCTCAAACAAATAAACATTGTGCCATGTTTATTTGTGTAATGATAATGTGCATGATCTCATCATTCTCCCCTTCTTTATAACAAGCCGTCCTCGGCTTGCTCGCTCGTATGTCCAGCAAAGAGGCTTGCTTTGGGGGTAGAATGAGCGTTGTCCATATTGCACAACCGCAACAAATAATGCTCCTCTTTTATATATTGTCCTCGCTGCAAGAAAAAAATGCTAGAAAAACTTGACAATACATTATTAGTGTTAGTGCATCCATTCATTTCACCATGTTGTTGCAGCACAAAAGGAGCTTGCACATTTGAACATATGTAAACTTTATGCACCATAAACATGCCACTACATTCATATTTCCCTATAGCATGAAAACTATTTTTTGACAA
This sequence comes from Tuctoria greenei, assembly GCA_036927565.1. Taxonomy (NCBI): domain Eukaryota; kingdom Viridiplantae; phylum Streptophyta; class Magnoliopsida; order Poales; family Poaceae; genus Tuctoria; species Tuctoria greenei. The sequence continues at coordinate 168,436,186 of JAYESD010000008.1, read as the reverse complement.
CAAAGGTAATTCAGTTTTAGAAAATATTCTTCTCTCTACAATATCTAGATCATAGAGAGTGTCAAATTCAATATAACCCAAAGTTTTTAGAGAAGACAACAATTTCAGCTCATCCCTTTCACATGTAATTAGAATCAAATGCTTAATTTCAACACATGTGGGTGATAAAGTATCAAATTCATTCAGTTGTTCTAGCATAGGTACAATATAATTATTAGCACACAACTCATTTTTAACAGAAGGATCAGCAGGAAAACCAACATGTGGCAATGGTGTATCAATAAAAGATTCCACTAGTCGCTCCTCGACAATAGCATGATTGGTGAAAAAATTCATAACATCCAAAAACTTCTCACCTTCAACAAGTGTGTTGTGATATTCGTTACCTTTATTCTCATTTTCAGCAGTAATTGTGGGTGAAATATAAATTGATAGATATGAATTTTCACAGGAGTTGTTGAACACCTCATTCGCTTTTGGATTTTCTACAATTATTGGTTCTTGTTCCTGCAAAAGGTTAGGCATAGGATGAGGTACAATAAGAAAATTCTTCTCAAGCTCATATATTTCATCTTTGCAATTGGATACACCAGTAAATGTTTCTCGCATAAGAATTTTCATATATTTCCATGTTCGAGGTTTTTCTAAATCACTTAAGTTTTTCCACCAAGTCAATGCTCAACCTACTAATGCACTTGCAACATTTCTAATCTTTCTTCTCTCACACATATGACATTGTCCAAAAATTCTATCCAACTCTATTTCCCAAGCAATATATTCATCATAACCAAGACCATCAAAAGAAGGAAAAGATGGGAGAATGTAATTACTTGTTGTTGAAGGAGTTGTAAAGGTGGTTTGAACATCATGTGCAACCTTGGATGATATTTGATTTTTAGTGAGCAACTTCATCGTCCTCTTCATCATGTCAATCATCTCAACATATAATGCATGATTCTTGCTTTTACCTGACATTGTTAGTAGCAAACAGAAGACAACAAAAAAATATGTTACCCCTATCAACTAAGAAGGATAATGGCAATGTGGAAATGGAATAACACACTCTCAAGCATCTTACACGCTCTTACAAGTGTTCTTACCGACACTGCAGGTGGCAAACGGTGGCCGGTATGAAGAAACCAATGAAGCGTGGGATGATTGCAAAGGTGTATCGATTCTGCTCAAGAGTAAGGTGTAGCTTGGATGGCACTTTATATGTATCAAGGATTAACAACAATGAAAATCAGATAGTAAAGTTGAATAAGTGTCCAAAGTACTTGTCAAAGTTGCTGGCCTAAATGTGTTCCTAGTAGTTCAAGCTAGCAAGACATGAGACAAAACTAGATGACACAAAGAATGCAAGCGCTTCTGTTTTTTTGTTATTTTTTCTCCTTTTTTTGTGTGGCTTTTTTATCTTGTTTTGCACTTGCCTTTTTCTTTTTTCTTCTTTTTTTTTCAGAATGTGCTGCAAAAGAAGAACACAATAAAAAGCAATCAAAGATATCTCGTGGGTCTGTCACAGATTTTCTGCTCAATCGTCCAAGGACAAATAGGCACACTTAGAGTATTCAAATATAAAAACTTTCAACAGCAATATTATATATCTATCTCTCCTCTTTAATTTCAGTATATGGAAGACCTATTTGGGATCGGAATAGTAGGAGATATTGCCCCCGAAATACAGACTGTTCAGAAATTCTAGGTCGAGAACAGATTCAGGTCTAATGCACTTTTGACCACGATAACTCCATTTTCTGGAAAACCTATGAATACGAAAGTTGTGGAGAACTTCTTAAGCTTTCTAGAAAGTACAAGAACATCAAATTTCGATCTTGTATGAGCGATATATGATGAAAATACTGAACTGGACAGAGATGAATCTAATCTGGACGTGATGACGTGGTTCAAAAGGATGAATCACACAATGCAAAACTCAAACTAAGACAAAAAACACTTTATAACCCAGCAATATGACTCAACAATGGACACAAACTCACCAAAACCAAACTGAATAACAAAATTGCAAAGGGCTCAATGGTGGTTTGGACAAAGTGATGAACAGATCTACTAAACTGTAATTTTTTTGTGGCTTTTTTGTGGACTCTAGGTATGAATAACAAAACTAATGTAATGGATAGATGAATTACCTAACGGGCAACCTGGAAATCTGATACCAATTGATGAGTAAAGGTTTAGGCTGGATCTTCCGAAAGGTAATGGATAAGTTAATTGATGTGGAGATCTCGACGTTGATGATCCGAGGCTCTCGAGTAGAACACGAACAACCCCTGCAATCACTACACCACCGCTCCGTTGGTTATAAACCGTGCTTCACACAATTAACCTTGCTAAGAATGCTAATCTCTGCAAGTGCAACCGAGAACACAAGCAAGAACAAGGTAGACACGATCTGAAATCGCAAAGTTGGGGTTTCACAAACCGTAGAACGGTGATATTATTAATCTAAGCAAAACCCAATTGTTCATGGTGGCTACTATGGAGTATATATATGTGGGAGGACGTACAAGGGGGTGTTGGGGTCGTGACCTAACCCTAACACACGAAAATAATGGACTTAGACTTGATACAAGGCCCAATGGCCCAATACGGTGGCGCAACACCCTGACAGATTCTGAACTCGATTTTGTTTCGCCGATTCCCGTCGACTCCGAAGGAATTTTAACGTGGGACCAGTTCCATTGGAAAGTTTATTCTCTCCCCTTTCCTTGCATATGTAGAACGTCCAAAACGGAGTTTGTATGGGTCCTGGACTTCCGTTTTAGTGCGTACTGCTTCTGGACTCTGAGCTGGACACAGTTTTGAGTTTGGCTCGGTTTCCATCTTCTTTGAACGAATTCTCTGGTCCTCCACGTCCCTACTACTTCCTCCAAGTACTCCTTGAACCTCTCCATGGATCCTAATCACAATTAAATCATTAGGTAGCAATCTATGCTCAAAACCATATAAGGAAACATATAAGAATGAGCTCGCCTCTAAAATTAATGTTGCGTATGAACTCTATTGATTGCATCTTGTATGTTCAATGGAGTGTTATTTGTATCCATAGAAGTGATGTTCCCATCACCTTCCTCACCCGCACCAGAGATGGATGAATTGCCAGAGACTGGCGCCGCCGACGTTGAGCTGCTAGAGTCCATGCTCGTGCCATGGGCTCCAATGTCTGTCCGAAAAGACTTGGAGGAATCGGAGGATGGCCCTCAAGCAGGCTTGGAGCCAATCCCCTTGGAGCTGTCAATTGACAATGCTTGCTCCAGCCTCTGACGGGTCCAGCTTGCCTTCGACTAAGAGCGGAGGTCTCTTGAAGAGGAGCGCACCATGATAGGGCATTGGCGCCAAAAGCTCTTCTTCGAGACGAAGGTGACGCAGTACAGGCTCCCCAACCAGAAGGAGTGAGTGGCTTCGGAGAAGGTCCGATAGTCGTGCCTGAACAAGGCGTTGGATGAATGAGGGGCCGCTATTAAGGCCCTCGACAAGAAGACTTAGAAGATCTATGAGCATGTGCAGAAGGCTCGTGAAATGGCCAACATCTGCACGGAGAGTCTCGAAGAGTTGAGGGAAACTCTCCTAAAGTGTTGGGACGAGCTCGATAATAAGGAGGTCAACCTCCAAGAGAAGGAAAATAAGATCCAGCAGAGTGAGGATGTGCTCTCCCAGAAGTTGGCACACGGTGAGTAAGACTTGGCTAACCGTGTGAAAGAATTTGAGGCTTGGTGTGAACAATATAAGCACCAGTTGTGGCAGGCAGGTCAAGATGTAAGCAGAAGAGAAATCGTTGTCTCTGCCCGGGAAGACAAGATGAAGGCAAAGGAGAAGGACCTTGCAGACAGGCGAGGCCACATTCACCTCCGCAAGAAGAATGTTGCTGACCAAGAAAAGCTGCTAGCTAAGCGGATTCAGCAGCACGCTAAAGAGGTTGAGCACTTCTCAAAGGAGGGGTCTGCGGAGCTATCTTCTGCTAGGAGGTCACTGGAGGAGCTCCGAAGTGCTAGAGCGATCGAGTCCTAGCAGATCTGGGACTTCCTCGGATGGGGAAATGATGCTCTGGTACCTTTCGGATTCAGCCCAGTTCGACTGGCTGATCCGAAGCCAGAGATGAACAAGGCCCTGGTGGTGCTCAACTCTGTCAACGCGAAGCTGGAAGCTATCAGAGATGTGGTCGTTGACGAGATCGAGACTGAAGGGAAGTCACTGGCTCGGAACATCGAAGAGTACGTGCTAACGTGCTTCCAGAGCTAGGACTCTTTGATGTCTCTAACTCCCGTGTTTGAGGGACCCATCACCGAAGAGGAGGGAGTTGCCAAGGCCAGCGTCCAAGAAGCCACCGAGAAGGTTGCTTCGTTCTTAGTGAGGAACTCCTGTAGCTAGGACCTTTCTCTTTGTACCCTCAACTTGTAATTCTCCACTTCTGAATGAATGAAATCCTTTTGAATTCCAGTGTTGTGTCTTTAGTGCATTGCCCTTTACCTTGTTGGCCTCCTTGTAGATGTGTTCAATGTAATGAGGACATCTACCATGAGGATTTAGACAATGCCTTGAAAACCTGATAGTTCCAAACTCCTAACTAGTATAATAGCTTTGAGATGCGGGTCTTGCCCCCGATATCTCCAGGACCCTTTGTTACATCGATGGCGGGCTTCCTGGAAGTTGTCGGGGCTTGGTAGCTTCGGCAGCGCCCACTATCAACACATACAACATCGACGACGGGCTCCGTGGGGGTTGTTGGAGCTTGGTAGCTTCAACAACGCCCACTGTCAACTCGTAGAACGTCAACGGCGGGCCTCCTCGGGGTTGTCGGAGCTTGGTAGCTTCGAGGGCGCCCATTGCCAATGCATAGAACGTCAATGGCGGGCCCCTGGGGGTTGTTGGAGCTTGATAGCTTCGACAGCGCCTACTGTCAACTGGTAGAATGTCGACGGCGAGCCCCCTGGAGGTTGTTAGAGCTTGATAGCTTTGATGGCGCCCAGTGCCAACGCGTAGAACATTGACGATGGGCCCCCTAGGGGTTGTTGGAGCTTGGTAGCCTCGATGGCGCCCACTGTCAACTCATAGAATGTCGATGGCGGGTTGTCGGAGCTTGGTAGCTTCAACGGTGCCCACTGTCAACGCGTAGAACGTCGGCGGCAAGCCCCTTGGGGGTTATCGGAGCTAGTTGCTTCGGCAGCATCCACCATCGCCCAAGTCGCTTACCGTCAATTGTTCATTTTTCCTGCACATAAGAGACAAGAAAAGCAGTAAAATTCGTCCTCTCGTCAATACTTTTATTGCGGTTTACTATCCTTGTTTGAACTTTAGGTTCCAACTAATTCTTTGAAAAATGTAAGTATTCTAATTAAATTTCCAAAAAATCGTATGTCTTTTGGACCTGCCTTACTGAGACCTGTCGGAAGAGGTAAAGTGGCATACTTAGGGTGCTTGACCAGGTTAAGTCGATAGGGCACTCCGGACCTGATTTTCAGGCGAGTGGACCATCTAACAATTACCAAGATCTAATGGAAAATTATCAAAAATACTTACATATTTCTCATGAATTATTAGGACCTTAATTCACTCGGATTGCACAACATCACTATTAACAAGAAGGTATAAAATGAAATAAGCTTGTACAAATGAAATGCACGTGAAGTCTGTATGTATAAAATGTTTCTCAAGGTCCAAATAACAGGGGTAGATAAGGACATACTTAAAGTACATGACCAAGTTAAGTGTGATATTCATCTCGATCTAACCCAGGGAAGGTAAATGCACACCTAAAGTACATGACCAAGTTAAGTGTGCTAGGACCCTCCTGACTCAATCCATAGACTCCAAGAGATACAACTTATACAAATACAGAGTCACCTCCTTATAACTACGTGTAGAACTTACGGAGGTGCTCGATATTCCAGAGGTTGGGAAGTGGTATCCCATCCTCTATCACCAAGCGAACGCATCCGGGCAGAAAACTTTGATAACCCAGAAAGGTCCTTCCCAGTTAGGGGAGAGTTTGTTCATCCCTTATCGACCAATGTGCGAGGAGACTCATGGTTCCCGCACTCGCCTCCATAGATCTTCGCGAGGAGCTCGCGACCTTCTTCTCGGGAAATGCACCGCATAAGAATGTCATTTGCACCACGTCGGTAGAGATCCCCTTCTACCAATGTGTATCTTTTAGCCAATCTGACAATTCGCGTAGCGGATACACCGTCTTCGGGAAGGATGTTGTCTTTCAAGTAGCTCCAGACCTCTGAGATCCATGCATCGGAGCTTACTTGATCTTCTAGATCTTGTGCGCTTGGTTGCTCGAAGCTTCCTGCAGCTCATACGATCCTTGGTGGGCACCATGGTAACAGGGCCATCGGGACCGCCAGCTTCTAGGTGCTGGTCTCACCCCCTTCACTCAGTTTGGCAGGCTGAGCGGCAGATGATGACAATCTCCTGACAAAAACTCTGTCGGGAGCTTGAGCTCCGGTCGAAGCCTTCATCGAGAGGTCATAGGCTTTAGCATTCCTGAGACATTGGACATGGCGGGGATCGAGGACATGGAAGTCCTTATATAGCTTCTGGACTTCAAGTAAGTAAGCAATAAGTTGGGGGTTGTTGCTACTGCATTCACCTTTGACTTGCTTGATGATGAGTTGTGAATCACCCCTCAACAGGAGCTGTCGGACACCATATGTTAGCGCCACCTTGAGTCCAAAGATGAGAGATTAGTATTCCACCATGTTGTTGGTAGCCTTAAAGTCGAGGCGCACCATGTATTTGACTTTCTCCCCGATTGGAGCGAGGAGAAGTATTCCAACTGCGGCCCCCTGCTTCTGCACGAAGCTGTCGAAGTAGAGAGTCCAGTGAGGCTCAGTGAAGACTGGGACCTTAGATTCTGTCTTCTGCTCATCTGGGCTCATCTGTGACTCTTGATCACATGTCGAGGTAGGAATTCGAGGTCAAATTTTGCCAACTCCACAGCCCACTTGGCGATATTTCCCGTAGAATTTGGATTATGTAATATAGCGCGCAGTGGATAAGAGGACCACTGGAATCTTGTGGGATTGGAAGTAGTGATGAAGCTTTCTTGAGGCAATAAGCACTGCGTACAGCATCTTATGTACCTCAATATACCGAGTCTTGGCATCGTGCAGTACTTCACTGATGAAGTACACCGGTCGTTGGACAGTTCAGACCCTCTTAGTGGGGTCCAGAGCTTCTTCTTCATCAACCGGGACCCTCCCGGAGGGGTCCGGACCTTCTCCTTCTTATTGAGTATAAACTCTCTCAAATGAGGGAGGTTGATCCACAGGCACCTTGCCTTTAGGATCTGTGCTTAGGGGTTGGGACTCAGACTTGCCTTCAGGTGGCTCCGGACCCTCCTGGAGGGGTCAAGGATCCTAAGTTGAAGATGTTTCTGGTCTCTCGGCAACCAGAACCATGCTGATAACCTCTGTAGTTTCAGCGATGTAAAGCAGGAGAGGCTCGCTAGGCTCTGGAGCTACCATGATTGGTAGTGTCCGGAGGAGTTGCTTGAGCTCCTGGAATGCCTTCTTTGCTTCTTCAGACCAATGGAATGGTCTGGACTTCCTGAACAACTTGAAGAAGGGTATCGCCCACTCTGCCAGCCTTGAAATGAATCGACTGAGCGATGCTAGCCACCTAGTTAGCTTCTGGACGTCCTTGATACAGGCTGGAGGCTGCATCTCTTCAATGCTTTGATTTTTTCCGAATTTGCCTCAATTTCTCAGTGAGTCACCAAGAAACCAAGGAGCTTCCCGGAGCTAACCCCAAAGACACACTTGTCCAAGTTGAGCTTCGTGCGCGTCAGGCGCAGCTTGTCGAAGACAGCTTGGAGATTGTCCATGAGTGAATCCTGATTCTTCACCTTGACGACAATGTCATTGAATTAGACTTCCACCAGGTCCCTAATGAGCTCCCCAAAGGTTTTATGCATGGCTCGCACAAAAGTTGAGGCAACATTTTTAAGACCAAAATGCATAGTTGTGTAACAGTACAACCCATATACTTTAATGAAGGCAGTATGCTCTTCATCTTCCTTAGACATTGGAATTTGGTGATAACTAGAATAGGCGTCTAGGAAACTCAGTAACTCAAACCCGGAGGTAGAATCCACTATCTGATCTATTCTAGGTAGTGGAAATGAGTCTTTTGAGCATGACTTATTTAAGGTGGTGTAGTCGATGCACATCTGAAGCTTCCCGCCGGCCTTGGGGACAACGACTGGGTTTGCCGGACATCATGGATGATGAACCTTCTGGATAAATTTAGCATCGAGCAACTTCTTGACTTCTTGTCTGATAATGTTCTGCCACTCAACTGATGCTTCTGAGGCTTCTGTTGTATTGGCCGCGCGTTGGGGTAGATCTTCAGACAGTGCTCGATCACCTCCCAAGAGATCCCAGGCATCTGTGTCGGTTGCCATGCAAACACGTCGACATTTGCCCGGGGGAAAGTGACGAGTGTGAGTTTCTATTTGTCACCCATGCCTCCCGATATACAGGTGGTCTGGTTGGCATTAGGACCAATTTGGACAACTTTGACGGGAACGTCGGTGTCGCTGCTTGGTTTCACACGGGGTGCAGAAGATGAGCCACGCTCACATGAGCTCGAAGGTTGAGCAGCTTGCTCCTTGTCGGAGCCTTCTTCTTGCGCTGTAGCAAGCGCATGAAGTTTTTCCAGCGCAGTACTCTAGCAGTGCGATCCCCCTCGGATCTGGAGGATGCTTGTCTGAGTTGGAATCTTCAACACCAGGTAGCCGTAATGAGCTATGACCATGATCCTGTATAGGGTTGGCCTGCCTAGAATGGCATTGAAGGGAATGCTGATGTGTGCCACATCAAACACCAGCTTCTCGGACCTATAATTGTCCTGAGTCCCAATGGTCATCGGAAGAGTAACTGATCTGAGAGGAGTGATGGCTCCCGAACCTACTCCGGAGAAGGGACATGGAGGGGCGGAGGTCCGAGATGTTGAGTTGTAGCTTCACGAAAGCTGCGAAGCTGAGGAGGTTGAGCGTCGCACCTTCGTCCACCAAGACATAGTAGAGCTGTATGTTATTGATAGTCAGAGATACCATCAAGGGTAACTGACCAGCTCCAGTCATGTTCTTCGGGCAGTCCGAAGCATCGAAAGTGATGGCAGTGTCCATCCACTTCTGATGAGGCTCTACCTTGGCAGTAGGGGCTGCAGCAGCCATCTCCCAACGCATAAACCTAGGATGCGCTGAGAGGTGATATCCCAGGACCCTCCATATATCATATCGAGAGTCTTCCAATGCTCATTGTTGGAGTTGTCACAGTCGTCGTCAACAGTGTTGTAGACCGCCTTTAATGACTTCTTGGCGTCTTAGAAGCCCAACTCCTGATCAGACGGAGCTTCACTGACTTTTTGCTTTCCTTCCCATTACCGGAAAGGAGGATCTTCTTAACGCCTAAGGCTGCATTCAACAAGCCTTTTGACCTCGTGGCAGTCTTCAAGATTGTGGGTTGTCGATTTGTGAATCGGACACCACATCTTTTCACTGTCGCTGTCTTTGAATGATGGCCGAGGTCATTTCTCGAGGCGTGGCCCCTGGCCACCAGGAGTTGCAGTTGCGAAAAAAGTAGGTGTACCGGCCAATGACTTGTTCTTGTCGTTGGACTTCTTCTTCTTCTTTCTACTGCTGAAGGCAGTAGCTTCAGCCTTGAAGGAAAATTTACTAGCCTCCGCAGCTGGTTTGGAGTGCATCTCTCGGCCCTACACTGCCCTAGCGCATTTGTCAGCTAGGCTGAAGAGCTCCTTGATGTTGCTGACATCCTTAGTTGTCAGCTTCTCCAGCATCTTCTTATCTCGAACCCCCTGTCAGAACACAACGACGACGGAAGCATTTGAGATTGAAGGAATGGTGTTTCATACTTGAGAGAACCGCTGGATAAATGATCGTAGTGACTCTCTTGCCTTCTGTTGTACGACAAATAATTATAGCTCAGTGTCAGGTTGGGTATAGGAGATCACAAAGTTGACGATGAACTAGCAACAGAGTTCCTCCCAACTGTAAATGGAGTTAGGAGGTAGACTCATGAACCAGGATCTTGCAGTCCCAGTAAGAGCCACGGGGAAATATTTAGCCATCACGCCCTCACTACCTCCATCTACGAGGATGGTAGTGGAGTAAATCTGAAGAAACTCGACAGGGTTGACTGTCCTGTCGTATTTCTTCGGCAGATGAGGACAAAACTTTGGTGGCCAATCATCCATGTGAAGATGCATAGCCAGAGCTGAACATCCTCCCCTCACTCCCTGGGGAAAAGGATTTTTGCGAGCAACTCAACGAGTGTGCTCGATGTGGACGTGAGTGTCCTACCTCATGTAGCGGTGGTCGAGCTCTGACCAAAGGTCCTGCATCGGAAGCCTCGATGCCGTATGAGTGCGGCGAGCATCGGAGGACAGTGATGTCACTTGCTAGGAGGGTGCACGTCCCCTGTGCCGCAACTCCTGAGGACCAAGTCTACCACACAAGGTCATGTTCCTTGAAAGTACCTGTCTAGCAAGGGGCAAACATTGGTTGCTGATAGCATTGGCTGCAGCTACAACCAAATGTTCCACATCAGCGCACCACTGTTCCAGTGTGACAGGAGGAGCTCCCTGCGCTGGTGGACGCTGGAGAAGAGTCTGCGCTGCATTCAGCGCATTCTCAGGGTTGTTCGTTGATGCAGAGACCAACGCAAATACACCATCCTGCTGAGAAGATGGTGGTGGTGGTGGAACGACACCCGCCAGAATCACAACATTGGTCGACTGCTGCACGTTGGAGGGATTTCCTCCAGTAGGCTGGACAGTCAGTCTGTTGGATGAAGCTGCAGCGGAGTTCACCATCTTGAATCTTGAAAGCTTAAAAGCTCCCCTACCTGGCACGCCAAATGTATAAGTGTAGCAGTGACACTTCCCTCGGTACTACTAAGTCGTATTACACAAATCTTTGTATTCAGTTGGGGCACAAAGCGAAATCAAGCACAAGATGGTGACACGAGATATTTACATAGTTCGGGCCGCCTGAGCGTAATACCCTACTCCACGGGATGTGTGTTTGTTGATTGTATGAGTTTGGGTGGCTTGAGATCAGTTGATCTTGGATCGAATGACTTCTACCGTGCAGCGCAACCCTTTTATATGCTAAAGACTGGCCATTACAATTGAGCCCGATCGGACAAGTGGCCCCGACTGTATTAACTACCCTGTACATGATCTATAGTGTAATGAGGGGTTAATTGTGTGATAACGTGCCTTAACAGCAGTGTTACAAGTCTTAATATTCCCTTGATTATGCATCATATATATGGAATTAATGATGCATTAACCAGGTCTTATAACGGCTTGATAACCCTTGAATGTCCACGCTGTTGGAGATTTCGTAGTCTTCCCGCTGCTGACATAGCTCCGGAGCATGACACGTGGTAGGCTGGAGCTTCCCTCTACTGGGGGATAGGTATGGTTCTAGTAGACACGTGGAAATGGCGGAGCTTCCCCGAGGAGGGAGGTAGGTCCGGCACTACGGGACACGTTAGCACTAGAGCTACTCAAACGAGGGAGGCAGGTCCGACTCTCTTGGACACGTGGTGATACCAGAGCTACCCTAAGGTATAGAGTAGGTCTGATACAACGAGACGCTTCTTTCCTTCGGGCGTTAGCCACTTAGACGTTTGAACTCCTCAACTTTTCTTGCAGTACCCAGGAGTACCCAGTACGCAGGGTACCGACAATATCTATGTGTTTAGTTCTTGAGTGCTCTATAGGATTGTGTGCAATTTTTATGGCACTTTTATTATCACATAGGAGTGGAATATGGTTCAGATTGTAAATTTAATCCCCTAGAGTCTATTGCATCCAAAAGAGTTGTGCGCAACAACTAGGAGTTGCGACATAATCCACTTCAGTTGTGGAAAGGGCAATGGAATTCTGTTTCTTTGGGGATCATGAAACTAAGGATCTACCTAGGAATTGGCAGGTTCCAAATGTGCTTTTTCTGTCGACTTTGCAGCCAGCATAGTCGGCACCAGAATATCCTATAAGGTTAAACTCTAATCCTTTAGGATACCAAAGGCCTAAGTTGGGTGTGTGGACAAGGTATCTTAAGATTCTTTTTTACAGCAATTAAATGACACTCTTTAGGTGCAGCTTGAAATCTTGCACACGTAGAAATACTTAGCATGATATCATGCCTATATGCACAAAAAATAAAGCAGTAAATCTATCATAGATTGATATACCTTTTGATCTACATTTGGACCATCTTTGTTGAGGTCGAGATGCCCATTAGTTGCCATGGGAGTCTTGATAGGCTTGACTTTGTCCATGTTGAACTTTTCAAGGATGTCCTGTGTATACTTAGTCTGGCAGATAAATGTGCCTTCTTTGAGTTGATTCACCTAGAATCCAAAAAGAACTTAAGTTCGTCCATCATAGACATCTCAAACCTATCTGTCATAATCTTACTGAATTATTCACAAACGTTTCACTAGTAGACCCAAAGATGATATCATCAACATAAATTTGACATATGAATACATGACCATCTAAATGCTTAGTAAACAATGTATAATCAGCCTTCCCTATTTTAAAACCATGTTGGGTGAGAAATTCCTTGAGGCACTCATATCAAACTCTAGGAGCTTGTTTGAGGCTATAGAGAGCCTTACACAGTTTGTACACATGGTTAAGGTACTCTTGGTGTTCAAAGCCTGGTGCACCTCCTCCTTGATTAGACCATTTAGGAATGCACTTTTGACGTCCATTTGATACAACTTAAAATTATAGAGAGTAGCATAGGCTAATAAAATTCGAATGGACTCAAGTCTAGCTACAGGAGTAAAGGTTTCATCGAAATACAAACCTTCGACTTGTGAGTAACATTCGACCACAAGTCCTGCTTTGTTTCTCGTTATCACTCTGTGTTCATCTTGCTTGTTCCGGAAGACTCATTTGGTGCCTACGATGTTCGTTTTTGGTCTTTCCAGAAGCTCTCACACTTCAATTCTTTTGAACTTGTTCAGCTCCTCTTGCATGGCCATCACCCAATCTAGATCTCGTAGTGCTTCATCAACCCTGTAAGGTTCCAAAGATGAAAAAAAATAGTGTTCACAAAAATTAGCAATACAAGATCTAGTTGTTACTCCCTTTGCAATATCTCCAATGATGTTGTTGACTGGATTATCTCATTGTACACTTTTGATGTACTCTTGGGTGAGGCACTTGTGAAGCTATTTCCTCTTCATTGTCTCCCCCTAGATCATTGCCTCCACGATTATATTGATCATCTTGATCTTGTTGAGGTTGATCTTGTGTAGAAGCTCCCCCTTGATCATTGCTCTTTGGTTGAGGTGCATCTTGAGCACTTGAGTCATGTAGTTGCTCTTGAGGTCGAATATCACCTGTAACACCCCAGCCACTACGGGCATGGTGATGGATACTTCTGGCATCTCTATAGGATCACAGACTAGCCCCACAGACCAACACTATTCTTTTCTGCATATTTTGTCCTCACTCGTGCGCACTCGAGAAAACTTCCCCATTGGTCACCCAACGCAAATTACTCCAGGCCAAGCACGCTTAACCTCAGAGTTCTTTGCAGGTGGACTTACAAAAAAGAAGGTAACCTTGGTGATATGAGTATTGAATCAATCCTATTAAGCCTTGAGCAAGGACATCACATCACCAAATGCCATTAACTTCAATGTTTGACATTGAGCTTCTTCTTGATATAGCACACACTTATCAACTTGCTCCACTTGGGAGCCATTAGTTTCATCAAATACTACGTCATGTGCCGCTTCAACAATGCCAGAGACTTTGTTGTAGACACGATATGCGTAGGCGTTCGAATCATAATCGAGCAAGAACCCTTCATCGAAATTTGAAGCACACTTCGAATTTCTAAGCTTCTTGTTCAAAGTGTAACATTTACTGCCAAATACTCTAAAATATGAAACATTTGGTTTGTTACTCGTTAGGATCTTATATGGCATCTTCTTCAAAAGTTGTTGAAGATATAGCCGATTTGTGGCGTGACAAGTGGTGTTCACCGCTTCTGCCCAAAACTGGTCTGAAGTCTTGTATTCATCTAACGTTGTTCTCGCCATCTCAATAATTGTCCTGTTCTTTCTCTCGGTCATCGCATTTTGTTGTGGGGAGTTTGGTTCCAAGAACTTATGCTTTATTCCTTCTTCATCTAGGTACTCCTCAAATTGAGTATTCTTGAACTTCATTCCGTTATCACTTCTTATGTTCTTGACTGTAGAGGGGAATCCATTTTGTGCTATCTTCAAGAACTTCTTGAGAATGTCTTGGGTTTCTGATTTATCATACAAGAAGAATACCCAAGTAAATATAGAAAAATCATCAACTATTACTAAACCATATTTGTTACCGCCGATGCTGATATAAGCAATTAGACCAAAAAGATCCATATGTAGAAGTTCCATCGGTCTTGATGTAGCCATCACGTTCGCAAGGTGTGGTGCTCCAACTTGTTTTTCAGCTTGGCAACTGCTACACTACCTATATTTATCTAACACAACATTTTTCAAGCCTCGGATGTGACCACCTTTTATAAGTTTTTGAAGATTTCTAATGCCAACATGGGTGTCGAAGCGTACAAATGACACTTCCCCCGGTACTACTAAATTTTAGCCCACGGAGGTTCTTGATTGGTTGGGGCGCGAGTGATATTATGAACAAGATGATGACGCAAGGGATTTTACGTGGTTTGCTCCGCCTGAGCGTAATACCCTACTCCACGGATTGTGTGTTTTTGTATTGAAGATTTTTTGTGCTTGTGTGTGTATATGAGCTTCCTCCCTTTGTACCATGCAACACATCCCTTTTATAGACCAAGGGATGGCTGTTACATGGGTTTCCTGGCCCGACATGTGGCCACAACGGTTATTCTTGCCTAATACGCAATTAAGTGTGTTTAAGCACCCTAATAACGTGATAACGCTCCTTAATGGTGATGTTACCAGTATTAAGGGTCTTCTGATCGTGCGCCATTAATAGTGTATTAATGGCACATAATCAGACCTTGTAATTGTAGCAATAAGAGTCCTTTGAATACTTATGCCGTTGGAGATCCGTCTGTATTCCTGTTGGTGGCATAGGTCTAGAGGCTTGACACGTGGCAGCTTCGAAGCTTTCCCTTGAGGGAAGGTAGGTTTGAAGCTGCTATACACGTGGTGGCACCGAGGCTTCCTTCTACTGAGGGTTAGGTCCGGGGTCACTGTACACGTGTCAAGTGTGGAGCTACCCTATGTCGAGGGTTTGGCTCCGATCTTGTGTTACACATGGCAGTGTTAGAGCTCCTCTAAGTAGGAGGTGGGTCTAGTGTCGTTTGACACGTGGGTCCTACGAAGATATTAGCACTAATTTGCGACGGCCCCCCTAATTGCGACAATCCTAACTTATTTTTGATGGTACTTTTTGGAGCCGTCGCAAATAAGGATTTATTTCAGACGGCTACTTTATTTGCGACGGCCCTAGGGTTGGCCGTCGCAAATAAACACTTATTTGCGATGGCTATCGACGAAGCCGTCGCAAATAAGATTTTATTTGCGATGGCTAGCTTATTTGCGATGGCCAGGGATAGGCCGTCGCAAATGATCGTGTTTCCTGTAGTGTTTGAATGTCTGAGCCGTTAGAGATACGCCAGTCTTCTTGTTGTCCTAGGTCCACAGGCTCGACACGTGGCAGCTCCGGAGCTTCCCATCAAGGGGAGGCAGGTCCGGAGCCACTATACATGTGGCAGTACTGGAGCTTCCCTCTATTGGAGGTTGGGTCCGGGGTCACTGTACATGTGGCAACGCCGGAGCTTCCCTATGAAGGGAGTTAGGTCCAGCCTCGTGTTACACGTGGCAGTGCCGGAGCTACCCCAACGTGGGAGACAGGTCCATTGTTGCGTAACACGTGTAGCCTTCGGAGGTCTTACTCTCAGACGGGTGGAACTCTTAAGCGTTTCTTGTAGTATCGTGGGGTACCCGGTACGCAGGGTACCAACAGTACGTATTACAGTCATTATTTATAGAATCTGCAGTTGACAGTTATTTCCAACCAAATAGATTTCAGTTTTTCTACAGCTTACAGCTCACAATAGCTTTTCCAAAACTCTCAGTTGAAATCAGATTTTTAATAATTGACAGTTGAACCAAACACACCCTTGGATGATTGAGTCTGTTATGGCCATAACCGAATCCTTACGGGAGCAATTCTAACACCGTGGTGTCTGAACTTACAATTAACATTATATTAGTGCACAGTTAGTGTAATTGATATATTATTGGTATTAATATACGTCCTTTATGAAAAAAGTCTTTTTTTTTGAAAACCAGCATGGTCAAGGTGCTATGAGCTATAATCCTTAAGAAAGAAGGTGGAAGGCCGGAAGAGCCAGCGCTCGAACTTGGGCTGGCACGGGCGGTCCCAACCGCGCTGGCCACCCGAGCCCCAGCTCGGTCCCTCCTTTATGAAAAAAGTCACAGACGTTTGCTGCTGCATGTTTGTACACATGTGATGGATGCTGTTCACGTTGGTGCAGCCTAGCTCTGTTGAATCTGCCGTGAACAGGATTAGAGTCCGGCAAGGACAATGGCGGACCAGCAAGCAGCAGCGCTTACCCGAGCGCACAACCGCACACATGCTAGGCTTTTAATTGTCGGAGAGTATTAGAGCGCGTGGTCCAGCTCCCCAGCGTCCTCGGTCCCCCATGAATTACACCGTTGCACACTAACTCGAGCGGTCAAAGTTCTGATAAAGAATAATAATTGGACAAAATGGTAAGCTCTGCAAAACACTAGAGTTCTCTCTGGTTCAACTAGTTCAATTTTAAATTAATTAACGTTAAATAAAATGAAATGGAGGAAGGGAGTTGAACAAAAAGTTTTGCTAGAACATTGAGTTCCTCCTTCCAACCATTGGCAACATGGTTTGCGACGGCCTTCCGTCGCACATAAGGTAACTTGCGACAGCTCGTACATAGCCATCGCAAGTTATTATGTCGTCGCCAATAGAAACTTAATTTGCGACGGCAAGCTTAAATGCCGTCACAAATTAGAGGGTGGTGGCAAATAGAGAGCTAACTTGCGAAGATTTTATACTTATTTGTTGTGACGGTTTTGACCATCGCAAATCGTCATGATCCTTGTATAGTGCAACGAATTGATCAGCCACGTGAAACATCAACGCACACTGCCTAGCTAATCCAGCTTGCTACTGGCCTCCATGAAGTGTTTGTTTTCTACAACATTTTAAAACGTGTATTAGTTTAATATAATTAAATTTTATTTTAGATTGTAAGATGCGTCGTAGTTAACTAACTGGCAAAATCCGGTAAGGATCTGTTCAGGATTCTGGATCTGTAGGATTGAAGAGCACGTGAAAGCTATCAGAGGGGGGTGAATGGTAGATTTAAAACTTTTTCAACGAAAACAACAAAAACCCTTTGGCGGAAAATAAATCTATTATGAAACCATGTGTGCAACTGATCTAAATGTGTTCAATCGTGACAAAAGTAATAGATCTTATTTAGAATCAAGTCATGAAGACACGACAACAATAATCACAGAAAACTGTTGAGAAAAACTCAAATTATGATCGAAAGATCGAACAAAAGTCAATCTGTTCTACGTGAGTAGAAATAGATCTGTAATACTGCAAAGAAACCATTGTAGATCAGAAACCAAAAATTCAATGACCATGACATTTTCACAGATGATAGATAATCATGTTGTGAAGACAACCCAAAAAGAATCATGTCAATTGGATCTGTAAAACTCTAGTTATGATAAAAACACCAACGGAACATAGTGCTGTGCAGAAACTCGACGAGAAAAACTTGTCTGAAACAAGTCGGACGAACAAGGCACAAAAGCTCCTCTAAACTAAGAATTTTTTAATCAAAACATAATAGGAACAGCCTAAAGTCGTTTTACCTCGAGCGCTGGCCTCTCTTGCTTTTATAACCAGTCCTAAGGCCAATCCAATCCAAACTAGGACTCTAATCCTACTCAGTTTCAATCAAACTTTTCATAACTGCTCAAGACTCTTCCATACGCAGATAGAAGCAACCTTAAGACTTTCAAACACCTTAGGAACATATATCACATTCTTAAAACAACTCAACTTTGTGATCCACACGAAATCTAATCAAAACAAATTCGAAACTTTCCATAAATGAACCATAACCACTCAACCGTAGCCTAAGGCATAATCCAGCTGGTTGGACCGTTCCTACTAATTCTTTATGCCCACTTCTCTTCAACATGCCTTGGAACCATGTTGCCACGTCCATGCACTCCTTGCACATGTGCAAACACCTTCCAACAACATCCAGAACACCTTCATATGCATTGTTCCTAACCCAAACATGTTGCGTGACCTCACAAAAAACTCAACCAAAATTCCTCCCGAACATTGTTGTTGAACCTCATCTTCTCCCTAAAACTAGTTCAATGGATCCCATCACCAGCCATGTCTTGACATCAAGCAACATATGCACATGAATAAACAACCAATTCTTCCGAGCACAAGTCCTCGACTTGACTCACATTAGTCCTATAATCACAACACCTTATATGAGCACCTCACATAAGCATGTTGCGAACATAGCAAGATGATATCAGCCATAACCACCAAAACATACCAAACACTTAGTAAGAGAATACTAAGCAAACTTCCCATAAATGTAAAGCAAGTTTGAAACATTGCAAGTTAAAAGCAGAACCACTGTGATCTTGCACCGGACCTTGCGCCATACCTAGCCAAAGCTAACCGGACCTTGCGCTGGAGCTATCCAAAGTTTGTCGGACCTCACGTCGGATCTTGCCGAAGCTACCCAAAACATGTCGGACTTATTGTCAGACCTTGCCGGAGCTACCCAAAGCATGTCAGACCTATTGTCGAACCTTGCCGGAGCTACCCAAAACATGTCAGACCTATTGTTGGACCTTGCCTGAGCTACCCAAAACATGTCAGACCTATTGTTGGACCTTGTCGCAGCTCGGACCTAGAGTCGGACCTCGATAAGAAGGGTGTTCTGGCAATATTCAAAACCTTTATCGTAATAGCCAATGTATTCTGCATACATAGATCTCATAGGATCATTCGCCACACCATGATTGAATTGCTTTTTTCTTGAGCTAATGATTTGTCCAACATGTGTGCGCCAACATGAATTGTTTTTTTTTTATCTGCCCAACACGTGTGCGCCATCACCACCTGAGCTAATGATTTCAATTGCCTTTTTCTTGGTGCAATGACAGGTCATTTCTTACAGAATCCACAACTTTCCACCCACGAATTGATAATGGTATGTGTCGAAGTGTGTGATCGACACTTTCCCCGGTACTACTAGATCGTAGCCCGTGGAGGTTCTTGATTCGTTGGGGCGCGCATGAGATTACGAATAAGATAGTGACTCGAGGAGTTTTACGTGGTTCAGGCCGCCTGAGCGTAACACCCTACTCCATGGGACGTGTGTTGTATGTATGAATGTACGGCGCTTGTGAGCGTGTGTGCTTAGTTGTCCTCTGTAGCGTGCGGCGTAACCATTTTATAGTCTAACGGTTGGCCGCTACATTGTGAGTCTGGCCCGACATATGGCCTTGGCGGTAGTTAATTGTCTAGTACACGATCTGTGAATATTAAGTGCAATTAACAGCATGATAACGCGCCTTAATAGATGCGTTACCGTTGTTAAGATTCCTCTGATCGTGTGTCATTAATATGACATTAATGACACGTAATCAGGTCTTGTAACTGTAGCTTTAACTGTCATTTGAATGTTTGAGCCGTTAGAGATACGTCAGTCTTCTTGTTGTCCTAGGTCCGGAGGCTCGACACGTGGTAGCTCCGGAGCTTCCTATCGAGGGGAGGCAGGTCCGGAGCCACTATACATGTGGCAGTACTGGAGCTTCTTTCTACTGGGGGTTGGGTCCGGGATCACTGTACACGTGGCAAGGCCGGAGCTTCCCTATGAAGGGAGTTAGGTCCGGCCTTGTGTTACACGTAGCAGTGCCAGAGCTACCCAAACGTGGGAGACAGGTCCAGTGTTGCGTAACACGTGTAGCCTTTGGAGGTCTTACCCTCAGACGGGTGGAACTCCTAAGCATTTCTTGTAGTATTGTGGGGTACCCGGTACGCAGGGTACCGACAGTATGTATTACAGTCACTATTTATAGAATCTGCAGCTAACAGTTATTTTCAACCAAACGGATTTCAGTTTCTCCACAGCTGACAACTCACAACAGCTTTTATAAAACTCACAGTTGAAATCAGATTTTTAATAATTAACAGCTGAACCAAACACACCCTTGAATGGTTGAGTCTGTTATGGTCATAACCGAATCTTTACGAGAGCAATTCTAACACCCTGGTGTCTCAACTTACACTTAACATTATATTAGTGCAGAGTTAGTGTAATTGATATATTATTGGTATTAATATACGTCCTTTATGAAAAAAGTCACAGATGTTTGCTGCTGCATGTTTGTACACATGTGATGGATGCTGTTCACGTTGGTGCAGCCTAGCTCTGTTGAATCTGCCGTGAACAGGATTAGAGTCCGGCAAGGACGACGGCGGACCAGCAAGCAGCAGCGCTTACCCGAGCGCACAGCCGCACACATACTAGGCTTTCAATTGTCGGAGAGTATTAGAGCGCGTGGTCCAGCTCCCCAGTGTCCTCGGTCCCCCATGAATTACACCGTTGCACACTAACTGGAGCGGTCAAAGTTCTGATAAACAATAATAATTGGACAAAATGGTAAGCTCTGCAAAACACTAGAGTTCTCTCTGGTTAAACTAGTTCAATTTTAAATTAATTAACATTAAATAAAATGAAATGAAATGGAGGAAGCGAGTTGAACAAAAAGTTTTGCTAAAACATTGAGTTACTCCTTCCAACCATTGGTAACATGGTTTGCGACAGCCTGTCGTCGCACATAAGGTAACTTGCGACGGCTCGTAGCCGTCGCAAGTTATTATGCCGTCGTCAATAGAAACTCAATTTGCGACGGCAAGCTTAAATGCCGTCCCAAATTAGAGGGCGGTCGCAAATAGAGGGTAACCTGCGATGATCTGATACTTACTTGTGACGATTTTGACCATTGCAAATCGTCAAGATCCTTGTATAGTGCAACGAATTGATCAGCCACGTGAAATATCAACGCACACTGCCTAGCTAATCCGGCTTGCTACTGGCCTCCATGAAGTGTTTGTTTTCTACAACATTTTAAAACGTATTAGTTTAATATAATTAAATTTTATTTTAGATTGTAAGATGGGTCGTAGTTAACTAACTGATAGTGGGGTTATTTAATCCCGTGAGTGACTGGAGATCTGGAGTCGTTGCAGAATTCAATTTATATGTATCCACGACTTCTTCGCCATTGATGGGTGCATACCTGGCCCATTCTTGTTCGCTCAAAGAGACATCGAAGTATGAACTTCTGGATCCATCCGACTACTAGTAATTTTCTGCAAAAGTCATGCTCCTCGTGAAAAACAAGATCATATTGTTTGTCAGATACAATAAATCCGGTGCTTCGTAGCACAGCCAATCAGAAGCATATTTAGATTATGATCATTTGAAAAGAACTACAAGTGGAAATATATATGAGAATAAAGGCCCATGTACTGAAAAAAATCCATATTTTTTCCTCTGAACTACTACTATTTCTAGTGACTCGCTTAATTGCCAGGCCCAAAAAAGAGTAGATATAAAAAATAAAGAACAATATTGGGCATTGATTTATTGATTATGGATACTACAATTCATTATTACAATAACCATATCGTTAACATATGATATATGAAAACATATAGAAAATGGGCGAACGCCTTCTCTTTTCCCTTCACAAGAGATACGGACTGGCTTATCCTGAATGCCATACTGAAGTGGGTCCAGATATATATATTTTTTAGTACATATTGATTTTGAACGTGAATTATTTTTTTATTATAATTGAAGTCTAACCAGCTATTATTATATCCTTGGTCTTGTTTGACATAGCTTTCTGGCACATTTTTCCAATGTCATCTTTAGTAAAACATGTTTCAGCAGAATTTCAATTTCAATAAGGTTTATGACGAAGGATTTCAAGACCAGTCCAAAGTTCTCAGAAACTCTAATAACTGGAAAATAGAGGAAAAAATAATTTTTTTATAGTGCTGCGTCGTTCCAGATGAGCTGGTAAACCTAGCTGTGCATGCCAAGTTTGGACTTCGGAGGGAAGCCAATGCAGGTTAGCTTTTTTATATCGCTTAAAAAGGTCAGATCCTCAGCATCACGAGACACAAACAACAGCACAAGTATACTTCTTACATGATTCCATCTGTAAGCTAAAGTATATAGCTAACAATAAAAAAGACATCACAGATTACGTACATGGCAAATATTCGTCCTAAAATTTTCAATTATAAGAGACCATCCGTTCTATTGGACAACGTAGACGGATTGCCGAGTTAGGAAGAGCTTGCCACAATGCAAGTTGCTCGTGAATATGAGGTCAAGGAAATCTCTCTCCTGGACATGAGTCATGGTCACGACCTATCATTTGAAAATGCTTCCTCTACTCAGAAATTTGAGGCTTCGAATAAAATTGGTTCAATGTTTTCAAATTCTAACTATCACTAACAATTTTATTAAGAAAAAGTCTATTTTTTATAGAATTGAAGAGCATGTAAAAAGCTACCAGAGGAGGTGAATAATAGATTAAAACTTTTTATATATGTGGAAGCTACAAAAATCCCTTGGTGGAAAATGAATTTGATAAAGAACACGTGTGTGACTGTATTCAACGTGTCTAATCGTAACAAAAACAGTATAGATTGTAGCGAATAACTCACGAAACTAATGCAACAAGAATCATATAAAAACATTGAGTAGAACTCAAGTTATGATCAAAAGATTGAGGAAAGATCAATCTATTCTATCCTAGCAAAAAAACTGATGTGTTATACTGCAAAGAAGCTTGTGCATATCAAACACCACTGAACCAATAACCGTGAAATTTTCACAGATGATGGAGCATCAAGTTGTGAAAATAACACAAAAAGAATCACGACAATTAGATCAATAAAATATGAGTTAAAATTAAAAAACCTAAGCAATGTCAGACTAAGCACAAACTGGCCGAGAAAAACATGTCAAAAACAAGTTGGACAAACAAAATACAAAATATTCAGTTAAACTAACAACTTTATTCAATAAAACATAAAAGGAACAACCACAAATCGTGCTCTCCATGAACTCTAACCCCCTTTCTTATATAACCAGCTCTAAGGCCAAACAATCCAAGACTCTTCCATACACAGATAGAAGCAATTTTAAGACTTTCAAATATCTTAGAAACATCTCACACATTTCTAAAACAACTCAAATTCGTGCCTCACACAAAATACTAACATAACCAACTCAAAACATTCCATAAACGAAGCATAACTGCCTCAACTTCAGCCAAAGCGCATAATCTAGCCAATTGAACATTTTCTGTCATATCTTCTCATCCATACACTACAGGAATACCGGTCACTTACGTCGGCCAAAGCCGACGTAAGTTAGGCTTAAACCGACGTAATTAACTTAATTACGTCGGTTTTTGCTTAATTACGTCGGCTTTCAGCCGACGTAGGGTTTTGGACGTAATTAAGGTAACTTACGTCGGCCACCGACGTAAGTCACCTTAATTACGTCGGTCTGCAAGAGCCGACGTAAGTTCACCCTCGAGATGGGCCTTGGGCTGGGCCGGATGACTTACGTCGG
The DNA here is from genome assembly GCA_036927565.1 of Tuctoria greenei. NCBI lineage: Eukaryota > Viridiplantae > Streptophyta > Magnoliopsida > Poales > Poaceae > Tuctoria > Tuctoria greenei. The sequence goes on along the minus strand of JAYESD010000008.1, from coordinate 168,412,395 downwards.
CTTGGGCAGGCCGACGTAAGTTAAGTGCTGTAACTTACGTCGGCCTGGGCAAACCGACGTAAGTTAAGTGGTTTAACTTACGTCGGTCTGGCCATACCGACGTAAGTTAACCTGGGCAAACTTACGTCGGCATGCTCATAGCCGACGTAAGTTAAGTTTTCGAAATTTTTTTAAAAACAGAAACTGTCTACCTCGCTCGATGGCGAGTCACAGAACAGTCAAAAAATATATACAGATATATACAGTCACAGAACAGTCAATATAAGTTCGCCCATGGTTCAAAACATCAACAAACACCACAATTTTCCAAATAAATTACACCGGGCTACACGCTAGCCCCTCCATTACCTCCAGGATCTTCCCGGCGCGTTCCGGATCCCTGCAAAACAAACATAATCACTAGTAAGCATCAATGTCAACTAAGTGATAACATAAGAGGCCAAGAACATCAGTGACAAAAGAAGGAAGCATGATGTAGTTTCAAATGAAGTAATGTACTATATCACTAGTTAAATGGAAGCACTAGCCCTTTGTTAACTCAATGAACATCAGTTTCGACATAAGAAGGTAACATCAGTGATAATCACTAGCTCTTTTGTTAAATGGAAGCACTAACAACTTATTCACTATATACTAATTATTTCTATCATGGTCAAAAACTACTAAAGCTTGATTAGATACACTTAAAGAGAGTTTCTCACCTGCTCCAGTGTCTACACGCTACCCCCTCCACTGCCTCCGGGATCTCGACGCGTTCCGGAACCCTGCAAAAGAATCATAATTAGGATTAAATGTGATGCAAATAACTTTTTAACATAATGAAAAGGGAATCAAACTCCTAGGTAGAGGGCTGCCCAGGGAGGCTAGCGCTAGCCGGCTCCGAAGGGAGGCTAGCGCTAGAGGGCCCCCTAGCCTCTGAGTCGGGCTCCTGTAGCGGCCCCCTAGCCTCAGACTCTGACTCAGACTCAGAAGTCTCTGAGTCAGACTGCACAAAAGGAATGACTTTATTAATAATTAATAACAATTGCAATTTCAAAAATAACTTTATAGTAACTAAAGTTTACCTCTGTCTGCTGAAAGCACACGACAGCTGAGGGTGGAGCGTGTGCCAGAAAGAGCTCACGTCGACTAGAACGGAACGAGCTCCCTGAGCAAGGGTCTGCTGGCGGCTCAAACCCTCTCACTGGCTTCCCCTTCCCCTTCCCCTTTGACGACATCCTATTGCAAGGAATAAATGATTAATATACAAAGATAATATACAAAATTAATGTTAAATTAGTGAATAAAACGTTACTTCAAAATTCATCAACATCACGATCATGCACCCTACTCCTTAAACCAGCCCATCGATCTTCTTGTTGCGCATATCGTTTTTGTTTGCGCAAATCAGCAGGTTCGACTATGTCATCGATATCTTCAGATTCTGATTCTGATTCTGTTTCCGCTTCCGTGCCAGCCTCGATATCTTGAGCGTCTCCAACTAAGTTATCGAGTCCTACACCGGGCTCGACTGAGAAGGAGTCTGGCAACTCTTCCTCTTGGTAGACACAATCAACCTCAGCTTCGTCGTGATAATCATCATCTCCTGGAGCGTATAACCGCTCACGAGGATTCACCTTATGTACCACCCACCAAGCTTTGAATTTATTGCATGGATAAGGTAGATAGTACACTTGCTCTACTTGGTGTGCAAGAACTAATGAATCGAATCCTTTCAACCGTTCCTTGTGTTTTACTTCGACCATGCCAAATTCGTTTACTCGAATTCCACGAATGGAATCAAACCATTCGCAGTCAAAGAATACCGCTCGAATTGGCTTGTTTGCGACAAAAGTGAATTCAAGGATTTTTTTAATAATCCCGTAGTACTGCATTTCATGATCTTGCGAATCGATTGCCCTCATCACAACTCCGGTATTACATGTTGCCGCGAGAGGACGAAGAGATTCAAATTGAGTTGTACGGAATCGATAGCCGTTGACGTCATATCGACCATAGCTTCTAACATTAACCACTCCACGGGATAGTTGTCACAAATCTTCATGGACGTTGGCATCTTTTTGGCACTGTCCAAGATATGGAATTATTAGAAAATGTAAGCATTCTTAAGTTATAAGAAAACATTGTTAACATTGATTAGTTATCGAGAAAACGTTACATGATCTCGAAACCAGGAGAGAAAATTAGATCCCCCGTTTATTCCTTCCCGTCGAATATGTTCTATTTGCTTGCTCGTGGGTTGATGTCTATGTCTCCAATTTTGCTTGTCGAACATACTACACGACAAAGAGAACCTTTTAGAATACATGTGTCGGAAAAGATGGTGAAAAGCATAAGTGTAGGAGAAACACTTAATTGAAATATTCATTCATTTCTTCCATATTAGCGTACATGTAGAAGAATGCAGCACGCCTTTCTTTTTCGCTAACATCATACGAAGTGGTACTACCAACAGTAGTGCCTCTTGTTGCAAAAATGGAGAGATCGCTACAAGGAGGTTGCTCATCTATATTGTATCGCATTACCGAAGTATTAACATTGTTTTCCTCTGCAAAGTAAACACTTGAGAAGTATCCTACTTCCTTAAGAGTAAAAGCTTCGGCGATGCAACCTTCAACCCTTGCCCTGTTACCAACCATTGGTTTCAGATATCTAAGTGATCTTTCAATATGATACATCCACCTATATTGCACGGGACCGCCCACTTTCGCTTCAAATGGAAGATGAATTAAGAGATGTTGTATTGGATTGAAAAATCCCGGAGGAAAAATTTTTTCCATCTTACACAAAAGTACCGGAACCTCCTTTTCCAATTTAGTCATCATCTCTGGCGTGATTTCTTTAGCACAAAGTTGCCTATAGAAGTGGCTAAGCTCGGCTAACACCTTCCACACTGCATCGTCAAAATAGCCTCGAAACATAACAGGCAGAAGTCTTTCCATGATTATGTGATAATCATGACTCTTCAACCCAATGAGCTTTCCCGTTTTCACATTCACGGCTCGTCTCAGACTAGCTGCGTAACCATCTGGGAATTTCAACCTTTGCAACCATTCGAGAACTTCTTTTTTCTCTTTAGGTCGAAGACAGAAAGGAGCGCGTGGTTTACCACCATTTTCGGAGAGCTCAAGAGTTTGACGGTTACAAAGCTCGGCAAGATCCTTTCGAGCCTTTAAATTGTCTTTTGTTTTGCCCGTCATGTCCATGCATGTGCTTATGATACATTCGGCCATGTTACGCTCTTGATGCATAACATCAATGTTGTGCCTTAGAATCAACGACTTCACATACGGTAACTCCCAAAGTCCACATATGTGAGTCCAATTGTGTTTGTCTCTGTAACCTTCGAAATATCCAGGACGACCTTCATCTGGCACCAATTTGTCCAACATATCAGATATTTCTGACCCGTCAAGACGTTTCGGTGGTCCTTTAGTGACAACGGTGTTCTTTCTGAAGACATTCCTCTGTTGTCTAAACAAGTGATTCGGAGGTAGCCAACGTCTATGACAATCGAAGTAAGATATCTTGCCTCCATGGGTAAGTCGAAAGCAATCGGTGTCCGAGGCACATATCGGACACGTCAACCGACCATGAGTGCTCCATCCAGAAAACATGCCGTATGCCGGAAAATCATGAACGGACCACAAATAAGCAACTCAGAGGTTGAATTTCTGTTTCTTGTAATAGTCGTACGCTTCGACTCCTGTCCACAACATTTTCAACTCTTCGATCAACGGTTTCAACATCACGTTGAGACGTGACCCAGGATGATCTGGCCCAGGTACAATGAGGCTAAGAAACATAAACTCATTCTTCATGCAAAAGGTCGGCGGAAGATTGTATGGAATGACAAAGACGGGCCAACAGGAGTATGGTGCGGCGTTTGTGCTGAACGGTGTGAACCCATCTGTCGCCAACCCGATGCGAACATTTCTCGCTTCACGAGCGAATTCTGGGTCGAACCGGTCCAGAGCCTTCCATGCCTCACCATCGGACGGGTGCGTCATGACTCCATTGTTCTCACGCTCACCTTCTTTGTGCCATCTCATGTGTCTGGCCGTTTTTTTTTGAAAGGAACAGCCGCTTCAACCTCGGTGTCACAGGTAAGTAACGAAGCTGCTTACGTGCGACTTCCGTCGTCACTGTATTACCATCGTTATTAACAACTTCGACAAACCTCGGTTGACCACATTTCAAACATTTGTTCTCATTGGCATGCTCTCTCCAGAAAAGCATGCAGTTGTCCGGACACACATCAATCTTTTCGTGCTTCATCCCGAGACCAGAAAGAATTTTCTTCGAGTTGTACATATCCTTAGGCACTTTGTTGGGTTGTGGAAGAGCATCTTTGAACAAATCGATGAGCATGTTGTAACAATTGTTAGAAAAGAAGAACTTAGACTTAATTGCCATAAGTCTAGTCACAAAATTGAGGATTGACATTTTAGTGTGTTCATGCAGAGCCTCTTCTGAATCTTTGAGACGTTTGAAGAACTCTTTAACCTCTGCTGTTTGAGTATCTTCTGTAAGCTCTGGTCGTATAGCTTCCAGCATCTCATCCATCATATCAACCTCTTGAGCATCATCATTGTCAGCTTCCACTTCTTGTACAGCTTGAGAAGCTGTCTCGCCGTGGAAGTTCCACAACTCATAATGTGACACGTAACCGTTTCGACACAAGTGCAACGTAAGTTCCACTTTGTCCAAAAACATTCCGTTTCGGCATTTCGTACATGGGCACCGCGCCTTATCGCTATTTGACAACGAAAAAGCTCGTTCCACAAAAGCTTCTGTCTTGGCGTACCACTCATCTGAGTGACCACCAGTTCTGCTCTTCCAACCAGTGTACATCCAACTACGGTCTTCGCCCATGTTTGACTCTGCAGTTTAACGCGAAAGAAATTGTCGTTAATGTATTGTTATGTTATGTGTCACGGCCCTACAACCTAGGCAGATAGATCCTAAACCCACCCAAGAGTGACCGAGCGGAGCGTGCTCATGACGAGACGCGTGATCCGGATTCGAACGAAATTTCGGCAGCATAACCCCGCTGTTCTCCACTGCACGCCCAAAAATGGTGCAGCAGAGAACAACAGGGTTACGCCACCGAAATCTCGTCCAAATCCGGACCCGCGTCTCGTCACAAGCCACGCCCCCTCGGTCACTCCGAGGCTGTCCAAAAAGGGACAATTCCAAACCTGCACGTCTCACATGCCAATGGCATGTGAGACGTGCCGATCCGAAACGGGTAACACATTGCTATAGGTTACGTTGCTCATTTTCATTTTGAGGTCATTTAAGAGAGAGGAAAGAACTAGAGAAAGACTGAGAGGAAAGTTGGTCTTAGATGACAATTCCATGACGGCTTTAGGGTTAGCTACTGTAAATAGATTGGAGATGAAACCACTTCGTCGGGGTACGCCATCCACGCGCAGGTGCTTGCCATTGTCACCGTCGTCGTTCGCCTTCGTGCCCGTCTACACGCATACTTTATCTTACCACTAAATGGGCCTTGTCGGGCCTTGTCAAGCCGGTTCGAAGCCCATTTTTGTATATATAGTTCTTAAACACTCAAGCAATCAAAATTAAAATTGTAACCATAATTCAAAAAACTAAGCAATTCAAATAAACCTAAACATAACAATTATCCATTGTAATTAATCAATTTATCAACTCAATTCTAACATAAGCAATTGAATTCAATTAAATTAAACCTAAACATAAGCAATTCAATTCTAACCATAATTCTAAGCATAACAAATAAGCATAAAAAATCATCAATTGTAATTCATCAATTTATTGATTTAATTCTAACATAAGCATAGTAAACATTATTTGTGTATCTATATAATTTCTAATCAATTTCTAACATAAGCATAGCAATTCATCAATTTCTAACGTAAGCATAGCAATTCACAATTTTCTATTAAGAGTAAACACTTGCAAATGCATGTGCAATCCACAATTCAGGCAAAATTTCAAGCAAATGCATGTGCAATAATTCAAAACAATGAGAGCAAGGGGAGAGGCGAGGAAATACTTGCAACGAGGATCGGCGGATGAGCCGGCGGTGGGGGCGCAGGGGCGGGGCCGGCGGCGGCGAGGTCTGGGGGCAGCGGTGAGGTCCGGGGGCGGTGGGCCGAAGGCAGGGCGGCGCGGCGGGGCCGGGGGAGGCCGAGGACGGTGAGGGCCGGGGGCGGCGCAGGGGGCCGGGGGAGACGGGGGCGCGGCGAGGCCGGCGGCGGTGTGGGCACCGCGGGTCAGCCGGAGCGGGAGCGGGGGCGGCGGGGCCGGGGCGCGGCGAGGCCGGCGGCGGTGTGGGTGCCTCAGGTCGGCGGGAGCGGGAGCGGGGGCGGTGGGGCCGGGGCGCGGTGAGGCCGGCGGCGGCGTGGGCACCGCGGGTCGGCGGGAGCGGGAGCGGGAGCGGGGGCGGCGGCGGCGGGGCCGGGGCGCGGTGGGGGCGTCGTGCGCAGGCGGCGGGGAAGAGAAGAGAAAGTGGCCGGTAAGGAAGAAAAGAGAAGGGCACGCAGGCTAGGTTAAAATACATAACTTACGTCGGCTAAATACTCAACTTACGTCGGTGGACATAACTTACGACGGACACCCTATTGGCCGACGTAAGTTAACACTAAGTTACGTCGGCTCTTTTATTTACGTCGGCCTGTTGCTCTAGCCGACGTAAGTTAGTGTTAAAAGTTGTCGGTCTCATTACTTACGTCGGCAGCCGACGTAGGTTAACTTACTTATGTCGGTTCCATGGTGCCGACGTAAGTTATTTAACTTACGTCGGCCAGCCGACGTAACTTAAACTGGCCGATGTAACTCTTCGATATTCCTGTAGTGATAACTCTTCTCCACGCTTTGTAACAATGTTGTCGCGTCCATGCACCACTTGCACATGTGCAATCACTTTCAAAAACGTTCACGATACCTTCATATACATTGTTCTTGACCCAATCATGTCTCATGACCTTCCGATCAACTCAACCACAATTTCTCTCGAATTGGTTGTTGAACCTCATCTTCTTCCTAGGACTAGTTCAATGTATCACCATCACCAACCATGTCTTGACCTCAAGCAACACGTGCACATGAATAAAAAATCTACTCTTCCGAGCAACAGTCCTCGACTTGACTAACATTAGTTTGAAAACCACAACACCTTATGTAAGCACCTCACATAAGCATGTTGCAAAGCGTAGCATGATATTGTCCACAATGATCAACCAAAATGCATAAAAAACATAGTCCAAAAGTACTAAGCAAACCTTCCTATAACTGTGAAGTAAGTTTAAAATATTGCAAAATAAAAAATAGAATAGCCAAACATAAAAGTTAAGATCGGACAATCTGGAGTGTGCGGAGCATTAACTATTACTCTCATTACGCATTGAGAAAGTTCGGACAATCTGAAGTCAAAACACGTGCACCTCATGTGCATCTGAGTTCGGACAGTCCGATCAAAAACACATCCCACTCATGTGTGCAACTAGTTTCCTCAACTTCGAACAGTCCAAAGTGGGCTTCTCAGGTATATTCAAAATTTTGCATTCAAACTCCCACTTTATACCTATTTTCCAATGTATTCACCACTTAAGTCTCACAATTTTACTACCTCAAGTATCAACGTTGTTCACTTAATCTCCTAAACAATATTTTTGGTCTAATTTACTCCATCGAACTTTTTAGATTGGTTCAATTAATCCCATAGTGATTTTTTTTATTTTTTGTTCCTCTGTGTAATCAACAAGTCTGAGGGTAAAATATTATAACTTAAATGTTACAACGTATAATATATTATAAATATATTTTAAGATTTTTATGTTTTTTTGTAATTTTGAAACATGCAAATAAATATCACCTGAGAGATGGAATAATGCAAGAGAATATTTATGAGAAATTATAGAAGTATTTTTCTAGCATAGTGTATGATGGAACCTACAATTTTACATAATTTTAACATAAAAAACATAGCACATAAAAAGAGAATAAAAAAAATAAAATTTTAGTAGAGATGAACTGAACTGATCTAAATAGATTAGAGGAATAAACTGGACCAAAATTTTGTTAGAGGTTAATTTACCAACAATTATACATGAGGATAGCACAATAGATTTTTTCCTTTTAATACAACCCCATAGTTTCAAAGGATATAAAAATCATTTGTAGGTTCCTTTGGAAACTACATTCACAATATAATATGTTTAGTACACACGTGTTATAACAAGATTATATATATATTAAAAATAAAAGGCAATATTGTTGTTTTATCCTTCTACAAAAGGTCTGAAGTTAGAGAACCGGCTAGAGAGCGTATGGCTAGCACCTTTCACTGCTACAATAAGCCTCATCTGAGGCGACTTCAAACGTATTATCACACGCGATTTCTAAAACCTCCTGAATCAAAGAGCCTGTGATAATCTGCAATATCACAGGCGGAAAGTGAAACCGCCTATGATAATAGTGTTATCACAGGTGGTTCTTTACTTACGACTAGCCGTCTGTGAAGAAACATTATCACAGGTGGGCCGTACAGTATAGGTAACTGCCTATGATAATCGTTTTATCACAAACGGATCTTTACCCATGACAAGCCGCCTGTGGAGACAATTTATCGCAACCGGTTTGTACCGTAATAGTAACCGCTTGTGATAAAGGAGTTATCACAGGTTGTTCTTTACCTATGTCTAGCCGCATGTGATAATATAATTTCATAGGCAGGTCTAGCCGTAGGTAAAGGACCGCATATGATAAAGTATACCCTATGCAGTAATATCTGATGTTATTTCTAATTTCCAGGTCAATTCAATATAATCACAGAAGTCAACAATATAATCACAGAAGTCAACAATATAATCACAGAAGTCAATTTCACTAAAACAATAGACATATGTATAAGTTACACATACAAGTCATCTCATAGTTTACAAGTTCCACTAAAAACTGTTTCTATTGTCATAGTTGCAAAGTTATGGCACATCAGCTATTACACCATCCTCATCAAAGAACACCCCTCTTTTGTGCAAAATCACGACACATGAATTGATACAGTTCACCGACAATCTTGTCGACTCCTCCACCAGACATACTTCTACAAACCGGCCATTCTTGGTAAACATTCTTCGTGTGCTGCAATGAAACATATAACAAGGTTTAGAATGTGTTGGTTTGAACAATCTCAAAGTATAGATCAAAGTGAGTATACAGGATATTATTTTGTATTTTTGGAGAAGTTGTACTATGAGCAATTGAATTTTGAATTTGGAATCAAAATATGAAAATAATGTTTCTGATAATATTGAAAAATAGAGAATATAAGTATTAAAATACACTAGTTACAATAAAAATGAAACTCAAAAGTAAGAAAAATAAGATATCGACATTAATGATAACTTACATCCTCACGATTCACTCTATATTCGATGGCGGTCCGAAGATGCTCGCATACATAATACCCGCATAAGACACTCCCAACAGGCCATTTCAGACAAGGATAATATGTTTTAATGTCCAATGCACTCATATTAGGAGGTCTCTGACCGCCAAGCTGTTCGGCGTAAAACCGCCAAGCGTTGTAATACAAGAAATGTCATATAAAACTTGTCAACACATTCTAAATGTGTGTAAATTAAAAGTATCAAATAAACATATAGTTTCAAAATGGAAAGGAAATCTTTGTAACGATCTGGTGGGTAATCGGCTGAGTCCAAGAGTGTTGCCAAACCCTACGTTGGCTTGATGATGATCATTATGTAGTGTTTACTGCACACATACAAACACATGTGTTAAGTTAACAATTAGAAATAATTTCTATTTCAACGTCATGTGTCGAACTTACCCGAAGTGGTATGGAGCCTTTACGAGCTCCTTGCTATCTCTAACAAAGTTAAACATGTCATGTCTTATGTAAGCTGCAACCTCAATACGTTTATCCTTCTTTGTTTTGCGATTGATTTATCAAATTCTTTTTTTTTCATGTGCTTGTACTGTTCTGAGTCTCGGTCCACCTTAACGTCGAATAGCCTCTTTGCAATATGTGTAGGATCAAAGATACCTGTCTTGCGTTTCATCTTTTTATTATTCATGTATTGCATCCTACTGCAGAAGTCCAGAATTATTATAATCTCATGAAATGTGTATGCGTGTAGTAAGAAAAGCAAATACAAAATATTAGAGACACTTACAAGCACCAGACGAGTAGTAGGTTGATTTCGAGCATTCCCAGATGGAAAAGAACATGTAGATCTTCAAAGAAAAGGGCTCATTTCTCTGCTCCAGTGCTCCAGAATGCTTCTTTTGGCACACGAAATGCAACGTAAGAAAGTTGATATTTTGTGCTGGCAGTAATGTACCACTTGTGCATTCTTTTTTGCGAGACAAGTTGTTTTCTAAGTTGTACAGATGTAATGAACGGTTTCCCATTCTCATACTTAGGACGAACATCCTCAAGCTTATATATTGGAACTCCTAGTTTAACTAAAGTAGTCCACCGATTATACATGACACTGTCTTCTTCCCACTCCTCAATATCTTCTAATGCTGGCTCATGTGAAGAAAAAGATGCACTTGATTTTCTAATATTTTCCTTTAGATTTTCGAAATATTTTAACACTTCTTTAGAAGGTTTCTTATTTTCGTATGAGCTAACTTTCATAGGCAATGATGACCGAGGAGTAGTCGTTAGAAGTTAGACATTGGCTTGTTGTTGAACCTATTGTTCAACTGATTTCTCTTTACTACCAGCAGCTTGCACTAATACTACTTCAAGCTGTTGCTCAACTGGTTGCTCTTTACTAACAATAGCTTGCTCTGGTACTGCTTCAAGTTATTGTTTAATAGGTTGCTCTTGGTTATCTTTACTAGCAAGGTTACTATCATCCTTGCTGAGACATAGCGGGAGTGGATCTTCCTAGACTGGGAGTGGATCTTCCTGGACTTTTGCCTTAGAAGACGGGGTTGCAGTATTTTGAGATGTGACGGGGCTAGAAATCGGCTCATCGTCCAACACAATATTGCGTCGGTGCCAAAGGATTAATTGGTTTATAGCTTGCCCCAGTGTCATGATCTTCTCATGTGTTATGTGGTCTATTTCATAATCTTCATAATCATTATCAATAATCTGAAGAACTTGCACCACAACATAAGACAACGGAAGTAAATTGCCGTTGAAGTCACAATCAGGCTTTGCCATAGCAGTGGCGACCTGTTTGGTTTTGTTCCCTGCTCTGCTGATCAGGACAAGAAGATGACAAGATCTATCCTTAACAATATCATCGACATCGAACTTATGGGTTGACCCTGAGCCTGGCACAGAACCTATGCTGCTAGGATAGGCAGTTGCAGATACCAAATGCTTCTTTGACACGGGAACCATCGCTGTACTCGGTACCACTAATTGTCCCGATTGTCTAAGTTCTTCCATTATTGTTTGCACATTTTCCTTGACCTTTTGAGCAATCATTTCATCAAGTGTTTTCATGAACTTCTCACGTCTTTTATATGTCTCTTTATCTTTTAGGAAACCATCTAGCCAAGACATCTGAGAAGAGATTGCTCGAACCCGTCCACATTGTTCATGGTTTCCTAGGATAGCAGTAAGTTGGTCATTCTCCCTCTTCGGCTTGAAGAGACCCTTCTGTTGCTTTTCAATTACTTCTTTCACTTTTGCTCTACTTCGTTCACACAGTTGGGCTTTTCAAGTTTGCCCTCGCTGGTCAAACCTGACCGAGCAAAGACCCACCACTGAGTTCTCTCATCGCAGCCTTCTAATGGGTGAGGATTGCCCTTACTGGTAATTTTACTCTAATATCTTATTCCATTTCTGAACTTTGGGGGCATATCCAGCAGACCCCAAGTGATGATGGTATTTGTTCTTTTTGGCAAGCTCTGACCTAGTTGCACTTAGGGCTTTTTGCATCAAATGTGGTCTTTTGACGAACAAATTCTTGCCACTGAGCTTGTGTTATTTTTCCCATCTTCGTCGGGCTAGGGACCTTGTCGGTCTTAACATAAGCATTCATTTCACTCTTCCATCCACGAAACTTCTTGCCGCAAGAGACCAATATTGCTTTCTTTACAACTTCTTTTGTGCCTTTCGGGAACTTGAATTGTTTCTTTATCCTCTCCCACAACTCATTCTTGTTCTCCTCAGGTAATTTTCTCTAGTTCTTGGTTGTGATTGGCATGAGCTCTCTAACAAGACAACCACATGCATTTCGGTACTTTGTAACTGAATCCAGTGGTTCTTGGGGAAGCCCACCTGGACCGACCTTTGTTATGTACATGATGCGGTCCAATGGACCCTTATTGGGACCTCGTTGCCCTCATTTTCTCTTGAGTGAACTTGAGGATTCATCCACTGGAGAACCTTTTGCGGTTTTAGGAGCCGAAGTCACCTTGTTGTCTTCGCGATTAATCTAGGTATAAAAGAATTATAAGACTTTGTATACTTGGCAAACAACATTAACTTGAACTGCTAAAGTTAAGATTCGTGATCCATACCTCGTCAGCAGGATCATATTTCGGGTTGAGATCCTCTGAAGTCTTTTTAATTTTTATATATGGAAAAGGATCTAATGGACTATGAAAGGAGCCTGAACTGCTATAGTCACTAAACTCCATATTGCCTTCTTCATTGTTACTACCATCAATAGTCTTCTTAGGGATTTCCATGCTAGAACTAATAAGACAAAAAATATGTCCCACTTAATGAAAGTTACAAAATAAATTCTCTAAAAATCCTTAATTTCACAAAAAGGTGGAAGAGATTTGGTCTGAGCCAACCAGAGATAGAGAGGCTTTGAGTAGATTCATGTTCAGATTAAGAAAAATTAAAAAATTCTTAAATGGTTTGGGTTAAAATCAAGCAGGTCATGATGTTTATGAAGGCAAGCTCGTCTGGCGTCCATGGAGGGGGCTCGGGTGAGGCCGGGTAAGAGGGTGGGGGCTCGAGTGAGGCCGGGTGGAGGCCGCTGTGGAGGAGTGTGAGAAGGAGATGAGCTTACATGGCGTGGAGGAGGGAGAGAGGGCGACAACGAGTGCGGGCGCGACGGCGGGCGAGGGGCAAAGCTCGGTGTACATGGACGGAAGGGAAGGAAGCGACGAGGGTGAAGCTCAGCGGCGAGATCGAAGCTCGGCAACGACGGAGAAGCTCGGTGATGACAGCGAGGAAGCTCGGCAACGAGGGAGACGAAGACTTGGCGGCAAACAAAATTTTGGCAGCCTGACGGCGTCTAAGTGATTTCGCCCAGGTTAAGTTTTTCCAACGAAGACGAGCGCTATATATAGACGCCTTATCTTCGTAGACGGTTTTTAAGGAACAACCACCTAAGAAGAGGACTTCTCTTAGGCAGTTATTAATTACCAACCGCCTGTGAAGATGTACTATTATCTCAGGCGGTTAGTAAGTAATACACGCTTGAGATAAAGACTTTTCTCAGACGGCTTTTCAAAACCAACCGCCTAAAAAAAGATCTTTATGTAGGCTTAATTAATATTCTTGATTAAAATGAGGGGCCTTTTAAAATCCCAAATTCCACTTTCTTGTAATATGCTTGAGTATTAAAGGTTACCATTAAATTTCACTTGGGAAAACCTTTGAAATTGGTCAGAATATAAAAAACAAATAACACCGGTCATTTGTCATTTTTCTATCTTGATGAATATAATGTTTTTTCATTTATTTTTTCAATGGAACTTTGTAGTCATCATACCAACCTCTATGAATTTTTTTAGATTTTTAAAATTTTTTTAATCAATGTGTGATCAAAATTTGATAATGCCTCATATGTATACGAGAATTTGATTAATGATGGATAATTTAAATTTTGACATGTTGGAATGCTTTAAACAATTAACAAAATTCATACATGTATAAATAGGACAAATATGTTCATACAAACAACTTTCATTAAAGGATCATTTTTTAGGAGATACAGAAATGTGAATAAATGTGAGTATAAATTAATTTCATATTGATCAAAACATTACAATGTTAGCTACAAAAGTTTTAAAATATTTGGTCCAGGTGGTAGATATTAATTTTTGGAAAATATAGAAGAAAGAATCTTGAAATTTGGACTCAATTTGCAGAATCTATACATGTTTGAGTATTTATATTGGAATCTAAATAAAAAAAGAAGCAAGGGAAAAAACTAAAGAACAGGCTCGGGCCATTATCGCAAGTGGTTGTTAAGGAACAACCGCCTGTGCAGCAGTTAAAAACCACCAGAAAAAACCGCCTGAACTTAATTAATTTTTTTCATAAGCGGTTTTTTCGGTAAAACCCGCCTGTGAAAACGGACGCCTATATAAAGGGCCCCAGGAGATTTTCCATCGACGCCACCAGGTTGCCAAAATTTTCCACTAAGCGCAAGCAGGTCCTGTATTCAATAGTTGATAAAGCTTCGAATAGAGAAAATGTTAGAAGAGATTTCTTCTTCACTGTCATATTTTCAATTTGTTGTCCTGTTTTCAGTTTCTTTTGTTGAGTTTGCATGCCTCCACCCCCCCCCCCCTCCACTTGAGATTTGTTGTAGATTTGAAGGATTAAAGGTTGAAAGATGTAGTTAAGTCTCCCCTTGAGCTCACCCTTGAATTTTGTAGAAAAAGAAGTAGATTTGAAAGATTAAAGGTTGAAGATGAATACAAGCACATCACGTGTTCGATGAATGTTTCAATGAATAAGCCTAACTTCAAAAATCCATTATGGTTACTAGGAAGCTGAGAAATTTATGAAACAAATTTTCTTATAAACCCTTATGAACAACCCTTACCAGTATTCATCATATGATACAGGCTGGTTATGTCTCTGTAAATTCATTTTAAAGAAGACCTTTAGGGAATATTTATGGCCAAATTTTGTAAATCTTACAAAAAATATTGTTATTGAAGCATGGACCGTCGAGTGTGGATGTATAACATGCCAAGACCTGACCTATGTACATTCATAATGTTGCAAATTTTATTGAAGCATCCAAGAGACATGCAAAGTTGCAAAAGATAGATGACATATTATGTCCATGTATCGACCGCGAAAATAAGATTGCTTGGATAGATACTATAGTAATCCAATCTCATTTGGTGAAAAGAGGTTTAAAAAATACTACACAATATGGAAAGAGCATGGCGAGTTAGATACACATGCAGTGGATAAAGATGATGAGAGAGATTCAGATGACGATAATATTCATATCGATGATGGTAGTGACAATCAAGATGGTGATTGTGATGATGAGTTCGATTGTGAGGAGATGTTGCGTCACATTGAACCATATGTATTGACTTCTATAGGAGCAAGTAAAGGTTTAAGTAAAACAGAGGCATTGCAGAATGCGGCGATGAAGCTTTTATATGATGAATCAAACGGTTGTGATAAAGAGTTTACTACATTACGTGTAGTCCTAGAACTACTAAAGTTGAAAGCCACACACGGATGGTCCGATTGTAGTTTCTCTGATCTTTTGAATCTTTTGGCAGAAATTCATCCAAATCCAAATAAACTGCATAGAAGCACTTATAAAGCAAAGAAACTTCTTTGCCCGATGGCACTAGGTGTGACAAAAATACACGCTTGTGTGAACCATTGTATTTTGTATCGCAAAGAGCATGAGCTCACAACTAGATGCCCTAGAGATATTTAGGAGTATTAAAAGTTTATGTGCGGAACCGTGTCACCTAGAGGGTTCAATTATGGAAATATACACTATTGAAGAAGTGATTGAGGGTTGCGCTGATTACATCAAAGATGGAAAACCGGTAGTGAATGTGGCCTAGAGGGGGGGGTGAATAGGCCTTTTGAATTTCCTGCACACTTAATAAATTCGTCAAAAACTTGATGGACCGGACTAGTCCGGTTATGTGGACGGACTAGTCCGATGTGCTGAAACTTGTAAGTTGATTAAGTGTTATTTGGGAAACTGGGTTCTTCTAGCAGTGGAAAGGAGAACAACAAATTCTTTGATTTAAGATTATTGTATGAATGCACATGGAAACTTATAAGCAACTTAATTGATGTTTAGTAATCAAGTGATCTAGTGAACGAAAATTAAAGTAAATGAGGCAAAAGAGACAAGCGAATTTTTACCGAGGTTCGATCTCACCACGAGATCTATGTCCTCGTTGAGGAAGCTCACACAGAGCCGGGTCTCCAACCCTTTCCCTCTTCAAGTCACCACGAAGGCCGACTTGATTCCACTATCACGTGTAATCACCAAGTTTGTGGGGCAACCTCACACGTTGAGGGCTCCCACGAGAATTACAAAGAAGAGGCGATCAAATACACTTGAAAGTATTACAATGCAGAGTAAAAGTGTAGAAAGATCAAACCCCAAGAGCTCGCAACCAAGGAACGACAATCTCCCAATCCCGAATCCATGTGTTCTAATGATTTGATTCCTTTTTGCACTTTAGATGTGTGGGGAGATGTGTTTTAGGCTCTTGGGACGAAGTGGCGGCACTAGGGTTTGTATTTGCAGCAATATTCGACGTGTATGTTGTTTGGAAGGTCGTGGATTCTCTATTCATATGGTTTCCAAAAAGTTACCATTGAAAAACCCTAACGCCAGACTAGTCCGGTGCAAGTCCGGACTTGTCTGGTCACAGTGTACTTTGAAGTCCAAAAAGTCTGCCGGACTAGTCCATTCCAAGCTCGTACTACTCCGATGCTGTGTGAAGGTGGACTCCAGAAGGTTCAACGGACTAGTGCGCGGACTAGTCCGATCTCCATAGATGGGAGACTCCAGAAAGTTCAACGGACTAGTCTGGTGGACACACGAACTAGTCCGGTCTCCCAATATGAGATACTCCAGAAAGTTCAACGGACTAGTCTGGTGGACACACGGACTACACCAGACTAGTCCGGTCTCCCAATATGAGAGACTCCAGAAAGTGAAACGGACTAGTCCGGTCCATGATCGGACTAGTCCGGTGCATTGTGAAAGTTAGGTTAATCTTAAACCCTTACCCCAGCGCAAAGTTGTGAGCTCTTGGAGTGTGTCTTTCATACACTCCCTATACATTTAAAATCTAATTTGATATTCCAAGCTCCATCAAAGTATCCCTCTTTGGACACCACTCCATTTTTCACCTTTTTGTGTGCACCGAGCTGTTTCACTTGTTTGTCTTGCAATCATCTCAATAGATCCATTAGGATCTCATATGTTTGTCATCAATTAGCTAGAACCCACAAGGGATATCCTAAATGCACTTACAATCTTCCCCTTTTTGGTGATTGATGACAACCATTTGAGATATCACAATTGAGAATAAAATCATGATTTTCATAAGTTGTGCACATATGAGAATAACGATAAATCCACAAAAAGCTTCTCACATATGCACACACCTTATGGTGGGGTGCCTAACAGGTGTGTGATCAACAAGGTGTGATGAAATAAAGATAATCAATAATGAGCATAGAGATAATCATTCAAGCAAAAATAAGAATCACACATAAAAGAAGAAATAGTGCATTACAAAGTTTGAAAAAAAAGTACATGTCCTCGATCACAAAAGCTTAAAGACACCAACTAGAGATAGTCTCAAACTACTAGTCTCAATATCTCCCCCTTTGGCATCAAGGCACCAAAAAGGGAAAAATTGAGGGGAATCACTCATGGCCGCTCTCTTCTTCAGTTTCGGTCCGGTCTTCATCTTCACCACTATCGTCATTCGCCAGAGCAGGCTCTTCCTCATAGTCCTCGAAGGCGGGCGGGGAGCCAGCCGGCTCAATATCCAACTTGTCACAGATAGCTTTGATGTTGGCATTGACATATTGTTGATGTTTCTTATGCCTGACTTCAATCTTGCAGCAGCAGGCAAAGATAGAGGTGAGCATTTTTAGAACACCACCGGAGGATTCATGGGCAGGTGCAGAGCCATGAGGAGCAGCTGCATATATTGTGGCATTCACATCGCGAGTTTGTTTAGTCCTCCTCTCAGCTTCAGGGGAGGAAGGTGCATTAGGAGCTGAGGGTAGAGTGTACTCGGTGGGCTTTTGCAGCTTCAACCCCGTATGAGCGACATCCTTGACAAACTCAAGTCCCGTCACTTTCTCAATCATGAACATGATGTACGGGGCATACCCGCAAGATATATTGGGAGTGATTGAGATGTTCACAATGTAATTGTAGATGTACTCAAAGACATTGAATGGTCTCCTTCCACTAATGACCTTCATTAGGGTCCTCAAGGTTCTTTGTATAGTCCCCGCATCTCCATCTTTCGGGGCTATCGTCTTCCTCAAGATTCTGTTGAGGACCACAAAGAAGGGCTTCAAATATTTGCTGTTGGGAGGCACATAGGGCATCCTTGTGTCATAGAGGAACTTGAGCTCATCCTTCTCCAAGGGTTGCAAATTGTGGATGACAAGATCATGATCCAGAGTATGTTCAAGGTGAAGAATCCTTACAAACTCATCATAAGTAACACTATACTTGGAACCATGGGTCTTCCAAGTAAGACTGTCTCCATCACCCCGAGCAAAGTAGAGCGTAGAGTAGAATTGGGTGATGATCTCATTGTTCCAGCCATTCTCAAAAGAAAACAGTTCCTTCAGTCTGTGCCTCTCCAGGGCCTTAACCACCTCACGGAAGGCAGGATATTTCTTCGACTGCATGTACCCAATGTTCACCCATTAACTCTTCACAACGGGATTCTTCATCTTCATGTACACATGCTCGTAGTAGTCGGCATGGAAGTTGCTCCAAAATCTTGGGTCAGAGCATTGTCGAGGTTGATTATACACATTAATCTTCCCGAAGCTATCGGCAAGCTCACCCCCTTTTCCGGTGAAATCCTCACCCGAGCGTTGCCTGTTGCGGTGACTTGGGTTTTTCGTTTTCAGGGGCCCAATGGGTCTGCTAGCAAGCCCCTTCCCTTTGTTGAGAGTCCTCTTTGGCCCTGAGGAGCTCTCGCCGGCTTTTCCTTGGGCCTTCTTAATAACTACCCTTCTCTTCTTGGGCAAATTGTCATTGGAGGGTGGAGAGTGCACATTGACATCATGTCTTTTCTTCATGTACCTCTCCTTGGCTCTCCTCACTTTTTCTCACGTTCAACTTCTCCATCAACATGGAAAGAGCTGTCATCTGAGCTTGAAGACATCGCGCCTAATAATGAGTTCATGGATTAGATAAGAATGAACCAAGGATCGAGGTCAAATTAGGGTTCAGATGTCAGAGATCGGACTTGTCTGGGTTCAGAGTGCGGACTTGTTCGGCGTACCGGACTTGTCCGTCTCTGAGCACCGGACTAGTTTGGCCTGGCAACAACCCTAATGATTTCCTTAAATTCCGAAATTTCTATCTAAGGATACAAAATGACATGGAGGAGGTAGGAATACATCTATGAAGCCAATGCATAACCTTGGAATCAAAGGAAACGAGCTAGAATGAGAAAAGTTGAGATTTTGGTTTTAGGGTGAAATTTACCGAGATTCGAAGATGCGCGGTGAAGGAGCAAGAGTTTGTTCGGATGATTCTGGAGGGGAGATTCCACTCGACAAGGAGAGGATTTCCCACGGAGAAAGCTTCGATTTTGAGGGCTCAACTCGAAGGTCTCTTTGGGGGCTAGGGTTTAGGAGGGAAGAGGAGAGGTGAGGGCTCAACTCGAAGTGGAGGGAGGTTTGAAATTTTTATTTGGGCCGGCCAGCTGCTTATATACGCGGCCGACCGGACTAGTCCGGTCAGAGGATGGACTAGTCCGGTGCCCCTGGAAAACCTAAGTATTTAGAGATAATTAATAGTGATCCAAGGACAAGTTTTGCAAATAATCTTGGTACTTATGACCAGAAGGCAATCAACAATGAAAAGTGGTCATAAACTCCAAGATTTCTTCATTAAAATTAGTTTTCTTAGAAGAAGAAGAGGTGAGGAGCAGTTTTGAACAATAAAATGCGATATTTGAAGTTTCAATTAGGTATGCAACGTTTCAAGCCACATTTCGAGAGTTAAGAATATTAAGTTCATTTCTAAGCTCACAAATCCTTTTCTCATCTAATGGTTTGGTGAAAATATCTGCAAGTTGTTTTTCAGTCCCAACATGTGAAATAGTAATGTCACCTTTTAATGAATGATCTCTAAGAAAATGATGATGGATATCTATGTGCTTAGTTCTTGAGTGCTCTACAGGGTTGTGTGCAATTTTTATAGCACTTTCATTATCACATAGAAGCGGGACATGGCTGAGATTGTAGCCGTAGTCCCTAAGAGTCTGTCGCATCCAAAGTAGTTGTGCGCAACAACTACCGGCTGCAACATACTCTGCTTCCGCTGTGGAAAGAGCAATGGAGTTTTGCTTTTTTAGATGACCAAGAAACTAGGGACCTACCAAGAAACTGACAAGTCCCTGATGTGCTCTTTCTATCGACTTTGCATCCTGCATAGTCGGCGTCAGAATACCCTATCAAGTTAAACTTGGATCCTTTGGAATACCAAAGTCCCAAGTTGGGTGTGTGCACAATATACCTTAGGATTCTTTTTACAGCAATTAAGTGACACTCTTTAGGTGCGGCTTGAAACCTTGCACAAAAGCAAACACTAAGCATAATATCTGGCCTAGATGCACATAAATAAAGTAGGGAACCAATCATGGACCGATATACCTTCTGGTCCACATTTGGACCGTCTTAATTGAGGTCGAGATGTCCATTAATGGCCATGGGTGTCTTTATGGGCTTGGCTTTGTCCATATTGAATCTCTTGAGAATGTCCTGTGTATATTTGGTTTGGCTTATAAATGTACCCTCTCTTAGTTGCTTCACTAGGAATCCCAGGAAGAACTTCAATTCGCCCATCATTGACATCTCGAACCTATCTGTCATAATTTTGCTAAATTCTTCACAAAAAGATTTGTTAGTGGATCCAAAGATAATGTCATCAACATAAATTTGACATATGAATAGATGATCATCGCAGTGTTTAGTGAAAAGTGTATAGTCAGCTTTGCCAATTTTGAATCCATTTTGAGTCAGAAAATCTCTAAGGCACTTGTACCAAGCTCGAGGAGCTTGTTTGAGGCCATAGAGAGCCTTACGCAGTTTGTAGACATGATCGGGATACTCTTGGTCTTCGAATCCTGGTGGCTGCTCCACACAAACTTCCTCCTTGATTGGACCGTTTAAGAAAGTGCTTTTGACGTCCATTTGATACAGCTTAAAATTATGGTGAGTAGCATATGCTAGTAAGATACGAATGGACTCAAGTCTAGCTACAGGAGCGAAAGTTTCATCGAAGTCCAAACCTTCAATCTGAGAGTAACCTTTGGCTACCAATCTCGCTTTAGTTCCATTTACTACTCCATGTTCATCTTGCTTGTTCTGAAAAACCCATTTGGTTCCAACGATGTTCACCTTTGATCTCTCCACCAGCTCCCACACTTCATTTCTCTTGAAGTTGTTCAACTCCTCTTGCATCGCCATCACCCAGTCTGGATCCCTTAAGGCTTCTTATACCTTGTATGGTTCCAGAAAAGACACAAAAGAATAGTATTCACATAAATTTGCAACTCGAGATCTAGTAGTTACTCCCTTAGCAATATCTCCAATGATATTATTGACAGGATGGTCTCTTTGCACAGTCTGATGCACTCTTGGGTGTGGAATTTGTGTTATTGCTTGTTCTTCATTATCTTCGTGTTCATTGTCTCTCCCTAGATCATTGCTCCCATGATTATCTTTATATTCTTGATTTTCCTCATCTTGATCTTGTGAAAGAGCTCCCCCTTGATCATTGCCTCCGTGTTGATGTTCATCTTGTGCTTTGAGTCGAATGTTCGCTCTTGTGGTAAGATATCACCAAGTCCCATTTTCTTCAGTGCTTCATATGGAGCTTCCTCTTTATCTAGCACACACTTATCAACTTGCTCCACTTGTGAGCTGTTAGATTCATTGAACACTACGCCACATGCTACTTCAACAAGTCCGGACACCTTGTTGAAGACACGATAGGCGTAGGCGTTCGATTCATAACCGAGCAAGAACCCTTCATCGGACTTTGAAGCGAACTTCGAGGCCCTCGGTTTCTTGTTCAGAATAAAACATTTACAACCAAATACTTTGAAATAAGAAACATTAGGATTTTTACCGGTAAGGAGCTCATATGGAGTTTTCTTCAGTAGTCGGTGGAGATATAGCCGATTCGTAGCATGACAAGTGTGTTCACCGCTTCTGCCCCAAATTGATCTGATGTCTTGTATTCATCCAACATAGTTCTAGCCATTTCGATCAATTTTCTGTTCTTCCTTTCGGCCACTCCATTTTGTTGAGGGGAGTAGGGTGCCGAGAACTCATGCTTTATCCCTTCTTCATCGAGAAACTCTTCAACTTGGAGGTTCTTGAATTCTGTCTCGTTTTCACTCCTGATGTTCTTTATGGTTGATGAGAATTCGTTCTAAGCTCTCTTTAAGAACTTCTTAAGGATCCCCTGAGTTTCTGATTTATCATACAAGAAAAATACTCAGGTAAATCTTGAAAAATCATCAACAATTACTAAACTGTATTTGTTACCGCCAATGCTGATGTACGAAATTGGACCAAAGAGATCCATGTGGAGGAGTTCCAGCGGTCTTTTGGTAGTCATCACATTCTTGGCGGGGTGTGGTGCTCCGACTTGTTTTCCTGCTTGACAAGCGCTACACGACCTGTCTTTTTCAAAAACCACATCCTTAAGACCACGGATATGACCACCTTTTAGAAGTTTTTGCAGATTTCTCATCCCAACATGGGCTAGCCGTCTATGCCACATCCATCCCATGTTGGTCTTAGCAACCAAGCAAGTGTTGAGTTCGGCTTTATCTTTGTTGAAGTCAACAAGATAAAGCTTGCCCTTCAACATTCCCTTGAATGCAATCGAGCCATCGCTTCTTCTAAAAACGGTCACACCCTCATTAGTGAATAAACAGTTGTAACCTTTGTCGCATAGTTGAGATATTGACAAAAGGTTATAATCTAGAGAATCTACATGTAAAACATTAGATAAGGTATGTTGAGAGGATATTTCAATGTTACCGCTACCAAGCACCTTTCCTTGGCTGTTGTCTCCGAAGTATATGCCTTCACTTGGATCCTTGTTATACTCATACTCCACAAACATACCTCTCTCTCCGGTCATGTGATTTGTGCATCCGCTATCTAGCACCCATTTAGATCCACCGGAGGAGTAAGCCTACAAAAAAGAATTATTCTTTGGTTTTAGGTACCCAAGCTTGCTTGGGTCCTCTCAGGTTAGTCACAAGAGTTTTGGGCACCCACACACAAGTTTTCAAGTTCTTGTGGCGTGGCCCTATATATTTAGCAATGACTTTTCCATGTTTGGCTTTCATAAGAACATATGAAGCATCAAGTGTACGAAACAATATTTGTAAATCAGATTCATGGGATTTTTCTTTAACAAAGACAATTCTATTCTTAGCATGATTAGGAGTGGACATGTGTTTGTTTCTGTCAAAACCAAGGCCATCTTTGACATTAGGAGGTCTAGTGACCATATATGCGCTGCGTGCATATTTGATCTTCTCCTTATCAAAGATGCGGCTTGGAGAGGCATGCATATTGTGAGAAGTTGAAGTATTAGAAATAACATTCTTCTTACTAGAGCAAGTGCAAGTTCCGATTGTTGTCGAACTCATATCTTTGGAGGAAGAGCTCTTGGAGGAAGAGGAGTCACTTTGCTTGAGCGACTCAACTTGCACCTCAAGGATCTTGTTAACTTTTGACAAGTTAGCAAATTCTTTTTTGATTGCAATATGCGAGTCTTCTAGCTTTGAGTAAGTTTCTTTACTCAAGGCTAGCTCAACCTCAAGCGACTCGTTCTTCTCTCTTTCAAGCTCGAGAAGCTTTTCAACTTCTTGATATCTCTTCCTTTCACGGATGAGCATATCTTCTTGTCGGTTAAGAAGTTCCTCCTTTTCAAAGATTTCGTTCGACAACATTTCCATTTTCTTTAGAGCAATTTTAGTTAGTCCTCTAAACATTTCTTCATTATCACTAGAGCTATCAAAGTCATCAATAGAGGAATTTAGCATAGGAGGAGTGAGTCGTACCTTTTTCTTGCCTTCCTTAGCCATAAGGCAAGTGTGGTTGTTCATATCTCGTCCTCCCATGTTTGGGAAGAGTGTGGCTTTCATAGTAGGTTTCTTGACTACGATAGTGGCTATCTCTTCTTCTTCATCGGAGGAGGACTCGTCGTTTGAGTCCCACTCCTTGCCAATATGAGCTTGATGGGCTTGTCTTCTTTTTTCTGAAAATTTTCTTTTCTTGAGGTCTTGTTTCCCCCTTCTTTTTATTTTCTTCATAGGGGCAGTCTACCATGAAGTGACCATACTCTCTGCAGTTGTAGCAAGTGTGTCGAGCTTTGGATTTTCCTTTATCCTTGCTTTTGCCTTCATTTGAATTGTTGCCATGTCTTCTTTTCATCATGCGTTTGAACTTCTTGATAAATAGTACCATTTCTTCATCATCAAGATCAGTTCTCTTGTCGCTTGTATGCCCATCGTCTTGGTCTTCACGAGTTTCCTTAAGTTTGGGTCTGCATGTTGCTTTGAGAGCAACTTCTTTCTTCTTGGAAGAGGTGAGTTCGGCTAATTCTTTGACGTATTGAGCCTCTTTCTCCATCATTTCATGATTTATGATCTTCCCCAATAACTCATCTGGAGTCATTTTGTGAAATTCGGGGCTTTCTCTAATCATCGAGCAAAGTGTAACATTTCTTGGCATGAAGGCTCTAATCATTCTCTTGACCACCTCGTGATCCGTCCATTTCTTACTTCCATAGGCACGAATTTTGTTGATGAGTGCCTTCATCCGGTTGTACATGTCTTAAGGTGATTCGCCTTCTTCAATAGCAAATCTCCCCAACTCTCCTTCAAGCATCTCGATTTTGGCTTCACGAACCGACCTATTTCCTTCGTGAGCTGTCTTGAGTGTATCCCAGATTTCTTTTGCACTTTCTAAGCCATTGATCTTGGTGAATTCCTCTCTGCTTAGTGATGACGTGATCACGACGACTTCTTGTGCATTTCTGTGAATCTCTTGTTCTTGTTCTGGGGTGAGTTCCTCATGCGTGTCCGTGATATCTATGCCAGTGCAAACAATGTGCCACTGACTGGGATTTAGGGATATTAGATGCATCTTCATGTTGTACTTCCACATGGTATAGTCACTTCCGTCAAACTGTGGAGGCTTTCCCATAGGAATGGAGAGATAGTGATTGTTTGAATTGAGACGGTTGTAGTTGTAAGGATGTCGGGAGTAGTCGTGATGACCACTCCCCGTCGTCTTCTCTTCTTCTTTTCCTTTTTGTCCTAGCAGTTTCTTTCTCAGAAGTGCCTTTAGTTGTCGCACTTCTTCATCATCATGTGGGCTTTCTTTCAGCACATCGAAGGCTTTAGCTTCTTGTTCCTCCTCATTGATGTTCATCTTCAAGATATCGTTGTTCTTCTCAGAGGCCATTGATCTCTCCGAGATGTGAGTCTCGTTGGCGGAGAACCTTGCTCTGATACCAATTGAATGTGTCCTAGAGGGGGGGTGAATAGGCCTTTTGAATTTCCTGCACACTTAATAAATTCGTTAAAAACTTGATGGACTGGACTAGTCCAGTTATGTGGACGGACTAGTACGGTGTGCTGAAACTTATGAGTTGATTAAGTGTTATTTCGGAAACTAGGTTCTTCTAGCAGCGGAAAGGAGAACAACGGATTCTTTGATTTAAGATTATTGTATGAATGCACGTGGAAACTTATAAGCAACTTAATTGATGTTTAGTAATCAAGTGATCTAGTGAACGAAAAGTAAAGTAAATTAGGCACAAGAGACAAGCGAATTTTTACCGAGGTTCGATCTCACCATGAGATCTACGTCCTCGTTGAAGAAGCTCACACAG
Organism: Tuctoria greenei; assembly: GCA_036927565.1. Lineage (NCBI taxonomy): Eukaryota > Viridiplantae > Streptophyta > Magnoliopsida > Poales > Poaceae > Tuctoria > Tuctoria greenei. The sequence goes on along the minus strand of JAYESD010000008.1, from coordinate 168,386,518 downwards.
AGCCGGGTCTCCAACCCTTTCCCTCTTCAAGTCACCATGAAGGCCGACTTGATTCCACTATCACGGTAATCACCAAGTTTGTGGGGCAACCTCACACGTTGAGGGCTCCCACGAGAATTACAATGAAGAGGCGATCAAATACACTTGAAAGTATTACAATGCAGAGTAAAAGTGTCGAAAGATCAAACCCCAAGAGCTCACAACGAAGGAACGACGATCTCCCAATCCCGAATCCAAGTGTTCTAATGATTTGATTCCTTTTTGCACTTTAGATGTGTGGGGAGATGTGTTTTAGGCTCTTGGGATGAAGTGGCGGCACTAGGGTTTGTGTTTGCAGCAATATTCGACGTGTATGTTGTTTGGAAGGCCGTGGATTCTCTATTTATATGGTTTCCAAAAAGTTACCGTTGAAAAACCCTAACACCGGACTAGTCTGGTGCAAGTCCAAACTTGTCCGGTCACAATGTACTTTGAAGTCCAGAAAGTCTGCCGGACTAGTCCGGTCCAAGCTCGGACTAGTCCGATGCTGTGTGAAGGTGGACTCCAGAAAGTTCAACAGACTAGTCCGATCTCCACAGATGGGAGACTCCAGAAAGTTCAATAGACTAGTTCGGTGGACACACGGACTAGTCCGGTCTCCCAATATGAGAGACTCCAGAAAGTTCAACAGACTAGTCCGGTGGACACACGGACTAGTCCGGTCTCCCAATATGAGAGACTCCAGAAAGTGAAACGGACTAGTCCGGTCCATGATCGGACTAGTCCGGTGCATTGTGAAAGTTAGGTTAATCTTAAACCCTTACCCCAACGCAAAGTTGTGAGCTCTTGGAGTGTGTCTTTCATACACTCCCTATATATTTAAAATCTAATTTGATCTTCCAAGCTCCATCAAAGTATCCCTCTTTGGACACCACTCCATTTTTCACCTTTTTGTGTGCACCGAGCTGTTTCACTTGTTTGTCCTGCAATCATCTCAATAGATTCATTAGGATCTCATAAGTTTGTCATCAATTAGCCAAAACCCACAAGGGATATCCTAGATGCACTTACAGGTAGGTGTGCCTTTACCAGTACATGAGGGTAGACTACATGGGAGATGCAAAGTGGGCAAGAAAACTTTTATAATTCAAGATTACAAGAATGTACACAGTGCACATTATGGTGTACTTCTGCAGTTCGCGTTAGCTGAGTCGTACATCGAGGAACACCAGATTAAGCTTCGCGAAAAAAACCAAGACCGCACAGAGGACTGGATGATGAAAGAGCACAGAAGACGTTTCAATGAATGGTTAATGGACAAAAATATACTATATGGAAACATTGTAGAAGAGGCAACAATGAAGAAGTTAGCTTCTGGCCCATCTGCTTTGGTGACATCATGACAAGCATTAACATCAATGGTTACACATTTTACACTAAGGAAAAAGAAGGTAAGAGTGTTGCACAAAATAGTGGTGTTATAGAGGCTTATGATCCACAAGAGCAGAAGACCACATACTTCAGGTTCATAGAGGAAATATGGGAACTTGATTATGGCGAAAGAATGGTAATGCCTGTATTTAAGTGCCAATGGGTCAAACATCCTGATGGTGTGAAAGTGGAAAACTACGGGCTGACACTGGTAGACTTGAACAAAGTGAGTTATAAAGTTGACCCGTGGGTTCTCGCCGATCGTCTTGCACAAGTTTTTTATGTACAAGATCCAGAAACTGAGAAGATGCATGTAGTTGTTTCTGGAAAGCAAAATACTGTTGGGATAGAGAATGTGGGAGATAATGAAGAGGAATATAATCAGTATGAAGAGATGTACCTTTTCGCCGAACATGAAAACATCAAGCGCGTAGAGAAGCATTAAAAAGGATTTGAAACCCTATATGTGAGAAGATGTAAATGCTATAAAAAATGTATGATATATATTGTATATATTTATATCCTCTGAAATCAACTTAGAACTATGCTCCATTTTAGCTTTAGATAGCATGTTTCGAACATTATTAAATTTATCTTATGTGGAGAAGACTAATTTGGACAAGTGATCTTTTTCGGCTTGTTGACAATCATATTTATCACCTTTACCCGTTCCATAAGTTATCAAATTATATGTGTATATAAATTTCTTCTGACCTATGATGATCAGGCTTGCCTTCCAACAGCTTGGTTCTAAATAATATCTAGAAGCACAACCCTTGAAGCTCTTGTCAAGCTAATCCCTTCACAACAAGCTCTTGTAGATGCAAGTAACACCTGAGACTCTTCATTTGGATTGTTAAAAGCTTCAATTGAAGTATGAAGATACTTCCCATCCATTTGAGGGCTTGTTTGGATAGGAGTGGATCCACTTCAATATAAGTGGATTGAGGAGAAAATTAGTTCATTTTCCACTCCAATCCACTTCAATCCAATTAGATTGAGTACACCCAAACAAGTCCTGAAGGATTTCTTTCTCTTCTCTCCATTTTAAAAACTTACAAAGATGCTACTTTATCAGTTGTAATGGTTGAATATATTGACTAAAAATTAGTACCATATCTCTTAGTGCTTCACACAAGCGGCGAAGCGAACAACTTCAATCACAAATATCTGTTTTACCCTTTTCATAGGAATTTGACCTTAATCTTTCAAGCATATATTTATCAATAAGTGAAGCTTCCTCATCAGACATGTTAATGGCAATTACAAGCGAAGGGTGTGTCGAATCTAACAAAATCTCAACAGGACTGAAGACAAAGAGATGCTACATAGAGTTGCAATGTCCAGGTTAGACAACATGAAGCTATAATGGCAGCCTTCAACAACATGAAAAGTGATGCAAAAGTTATTTTTGCATCAACCAAGGCATGTTGTGAGGGCATAACACTTGTTGGGGCATCACGGTTATGTTTGTCCCAACAAGTGTTATGCCCTCACAACATGCCTTGATTGATGCAAGCATAACCTTAGCATCACTTTTCATGTTGTTGAAGGTTGCCATCATAGCTTCACACTGTCTAACTTGGACATTGCCACTCATATGCAGGATCTCTTTATCTTCAGTCCAATTCAGATTTTGTTAGCTTCGGCACACCCTTTGCTTATAACTGTCATTAACATATGCGATAAGGAAGCTTCACTTATTGATAAATCTATGCTTGAAAGATTAAGGTCAATTCCTATGAAAGGGTAAAAACAAGATTTGTGATTGAAGTTGTTCGCTTCCTTGCTTGTGTGAAGCACTAAGAGAGAAGGTACTAATTTTTAGTCAATATACTCAGGCATTAAAACTGATAAAGAAGCATCTTCCTAGGTTTTCAAATGGACGGGAGGGAAAGAAATCCTTCAAATAGATGGGAAAATCCGTCCAAGAGATCATCAGGCTTCAATAGAGGATTTCAACAATCCAAATGATGAGTCACGGGTGTTACTTGCATCTACAAGAGCTTGTTGTGCAGGGATTAGCTTGACAAGAGCAATCAGCATCACATGCGGTTCTTAATTAACAAGCAGCCTATGAAAACAATGACTTTGCCTAGTCGGTTCTTCAAAAAAAACCGATTGTGATGTTTGAACCAGCACATACGATTCTTAAACAATGAGCGCCTGTGAAAATTATGTATTTACCCAGGCGGTGGTTAATTAAAAACCGCCTATGAAGTTTGTTAGAGTATAGGCGGTTCTTAATTAATAGCTGCCTAAGAAAATCATTTATTTACCTAGACATATGTTTTTTAAAATCCGCTTGTGATGTTCGGTCATTACAGGCGGTTATTGTATCATTCGTCATCATAGTCTTATTTTTGTAAGGAACACCTGTGTTTGAAAAATCGAGATGCCTGTGAAAATGCTTTTTGTACTAGTGTTCACTTGTGAAGGCTGTCCACCCGGTTCGATTCTTACCAAACCCAGTGTGCCTCACTGGTTTTTAGTATCCAGATGGTCTGTCGGGTGTTCAAAAAATGAGAATCCTAACCCTCAGGTGCCTGAGGGCACTGTAGATTTCAATCGATGATGCGCGCGCACAACACAGACCAGGGTGGAAGAGGACTTTTTAATTTGTTAATTGTTAATTGTAAGTTTGTAAGGATCATGTTATTGTGAAATTATAAAACAAATAATTTTGTGATTGATTAACCTATAGAATAAAAAATAACGATTATTATAGTGATTAATAGTTAATGATATTAATTAGCAGCTAATTACTCGGTGCCTAAAATTTTCTCAAATTTCTGGCACTTGAAATATAAATAGCTCTAAAAACACGTCTAGTTAAATGGAAACAAATACGGATATATACCCCGTTGTCCTTTTACCCCTGTCAGAACGTAGGACTCCTTATCCACTGGTGTTATATTAACCGGTACATGTGCACTACAGGAATATCGATCAATGGCCGACGTAATTAAGGCTTAAACCGACGTAAGTTACTTAATTATGTCAGTTTTACCTTAATTACATCGATGGCCGGCCGACGAAGCGAATTGGACGTAATTAAGGTAAATTACGTCGGCCGCCGACGTAAGTTACTTAATTACGTCGGTCTGCGGCAACCGACATAAGTTACAAATCGGGATGGGCCGCGGGCTGGGCTAGAGTACATATGTCGGTTAGGTTCAACCGACGTAAGTTAAGTGATTTAACTTATGTCGGTCAGGACACACCAACGTAAGTTAAACTGGGCTAACTTACATCAGCACGACCATAGCCGACGTAAGTTAAGTTTTTGAATTTTTTTTTAAAACAGAAACTGACTACCTCGCTCGATGGCGAGAACGCAGAATAGATACACAGATAATATACAGAACATATACACAACAAAACAGTTGCAAATTAAGTTCCAAAACATCAACAACAACAAAACATCTACTAGACTACACGCTAGCCCCTCCAGTGCCTCCAGGATCTTCTCGGCGCGTTCCCGAACCATGCAAAAGAAACATAATCACTAGTAAGTATCAATGTCAACTCAGTGATAACATCAGAGTTCAAGAACATCAGTGATAATTGTTAGAGTTGGATTGCTTCACATTAAGTGGTCTTTGGTATTGCAGACAAAAGAAGGAAGCATGTTGTAGTTTAAAATGAAGTAATGTTGCATATATAAATAGCAAACTAGCAGGTATCGGAGTTGGAGACTTTAGGTAACAGGTCAAGCTTATGAACCACTAGCCCTTTGTTAACTAGAAGCACTGACAACTTATTAACTATATACTAATCATTTCTGCCATGGTCAAAAACTAGTAAAGCTTGATTACACCTAACTTCCTCACCACTATAGGAATCAATATCTCACAAGTCATCAAGATCTACCTCTATGTTCTACCTCCTTATCTCTCAATGTAAAATACTAAAATGGATACAACAATATTTAAGAGAGAGTTTATCACCTGCTCCGGTGTCTGCTGCGGCGGAAGCGTAGGAATCTTGATATCTTGATCGTTGTGTCGAGCAAGAGCCTGCCATTGCAAAATATTAGAAGATATATGTTATTGAAGTGCTGTAAAATTTAACTACGGTACTTTAAATTACTTACCGCCACTGCTGCTTGCATCTGGGCCATGATTAAGGCCGTCCTCTACTTCTCCTCCCTTGCCTCCGCTCTCGTCCTCTCCAGCTCTGCCTGGGTTTGCGTCAGCGTCTCCTTCATGGTCTGAAGCTCCAGCTGGGTCTGCGAGAGACAACCACTGGTCCCAACGGACGAAGCCTGCGATGATGAAGCACCTCTCAAAGGTTGCGTCGACCTCGAGTCGACAACTCCATCAAAAATGGCAAACCTGCAAAAGAATGAAAACACTAAGTAGAAGAAGATTAATTGAAAAAGAAATGAAACATATGAACAACTCACCGTCTGTGGGCCTTCCCGCCTCCGCTTGCGTACGCGGTTTGGGGGTCGATCGACGCGCTTTCCCAATCGTAATCCGCACCGTGTATCTTTGCGACCTCCTATGCGTACTTTGCCTACAAAACAAATAAATCTTGTAAGCATGTCAATAATACTATTAGTTATAATGAAATTGATGAATTTCGAAAACTTACCAGTCGGTCGGCTGCGACTTGACTACACTGCCCTGGCTGAGAAGGGTAACTTCCCTTGTGACCTCTCTTCCAAACCTGGGTCGGGGTCGGCTCCTGACCCATCTCTCGCTCCTGTACAGCCGTGTTAGTGAGGTAAATATATTAGGAACACATAAATAAATTGAAAAGGTACTTACCATGCGTTTAGCCAAACGCAAGTAGCCGTCGCCGCCATAGTTGTGCTTGCCCTCGGATCCCATGCGGCACTGTCTAGCCTTTGTGGACTTATTGATGAAAGCATTGCTAGCTCAGTACCGACAGAGAGCTAAGTACACCTCGATGTTATCTTGTAACCAGGAAATACTAACCTGCACATATTTCATTTTTCATCAACGCAGTTAACATACGTAGATACTGTAAATATTTAACAATATTAAAAACTTACCTTCGCGTACTGCTCCTCTGTCAAGTACGAGTCGGAGTCCTTCCTAAATAGACCCCTTTGCTGCTCCTGCTCCTACTCCCGGGGGTGTCGCTTGTAGTACGCGTTGACGGCCTGAATCCGGGCATACGACAATGCTGCCGTCGTGAGCTTCCGAGCGTTGTAATGGAACACGCGTCTTGCGTGGTCCTCCATGCCTGGTTCCTCTATCTGGTACCTCAGCTTTAAGCAAACAAATATTTAAGTGATATTCATTAACAATCCAAACAAGTTGAAAAAATGAAACAGTTAAACTTACCATAAAATCGTGCCACACGGCTCCCTGAACCGTGTCGTGGACCGAATGAGAGACACGAGCGTAGTCATCCCACAACAGGGCAGGGAGACCATCAATGACATCGTGGTAGTGCAACTTCACGATAGCACCCAGGACACTGTTAACCTGCCTGTGGTGCTTCTCGGCCCTCGTGAACGAAAAGTCGTACCAACATCTACAAAATATATTAAATCATTAAGTAAAGGAAAACAACATCTAACATTTAATATACTATATACAATTTTTACCTGTCTCCAACAGGACGGATTGTGGTCCGTTGAGTAGTGACCGGGGGAGGAGCCGCAAAGTGGGTCCTCCTTGTCCGTCGCCTCTGATGCGACGCTGCCGTGTCCTGTGACCCTGAAGGCTCTGCGGAACCACCGGAGTCCAAAAGAATGCTAGTGGTAGCCGGCCGCAGAGGGAGGCTAGCGCTACCCGGCTCCGAAGGGAGGCTAGCGCTACAATGCTCCTGTAGTGGCCCCCTAGCCTCTGACTCGGGCTCCTGTAGCAGCCCCCTGGCCTCTGGCTCTGACTCGGACTCAGAAGTCTCTGAGTCAGACTGCACAAAAGGAAAAGATTGCCAATAAATAATTATTAACAACTGCAATTTATAAAATAACTTTATTGTAAACTAAAATTTACCTCCGTCTGCTAAAAGCACACGACAGCTGAGGGTGGAGCGTGCGCCTGAAAGAGGGAACGTCGGCTCGAAGGTAACGAGGTCCCTGAGCAAGGGTCTCGTGGCGGCTCAAACCCTCTCACTGGCTTCCCCTTCCCCTTCCCCTTTGACGACATCCTGTTGCAAGGAATAAATGATTAATATGCAAAGATAATATACAAAATATGTGAGTCCAATTGTGTTTGTCTCCTTAAGCTTCAAAATATCCAGGACGACCTTCATCTGGCACCAATTTGTCAACCATATCAGATATTTCTGACCCGTTAAGACATTTCGGTGGTCCTTTAGTGACAACGGTGTTCTTTCTGAAGACATTCCTCTGTTGTCTAAACAAGTGATTCAGAGGCAGCCAACGTCTATGACAAGCGAAGTAAGATATCTTGCCTCCATGCGTAAGTCGAAAGCAATCGGTATCCGAGCCACATATTGGACACGTCAACCGACCATGAGTGCTCCATCCAGAAAATATGCCGTATGCCGGAAAATCATGAATGGACCACAAATAAGCAGCTCAGAGGTTGAATTTCTGCTTCTTGTAACAGTCGTATGCTTCGACTTCTGTCCACAACATTTTCAACTCTTCGATCAATGGTTTCAAAATCACGTTGAGACGTGACCTAGGATGATCTGGCCCAGGTACAATGAGGCTAAGAAACATAAACTCATTCTTCATGCAAAAAGCTGGTGGAAGATTGTACGGAATGACAAAGTCGGGCCAATAGGAGTATGGTGCGGCATTTCTGCTGAACAGCGTGAACCCATCTGTCGCCAACCCGATGCGAACATTTCTCGCTTCACGAGTGAATTCTGGGTCGAACCGGTCCAGCGCCTTCCATGCCTCACCATCGGACGGGTGCGTCATGACTCCATTGTTCTCACGCTCACCTTCTTTGTGCCATCTCATGTGTCTGACTGTTTTTTTTTTGAAAGGAACAACCGCTTCAACCTTGGTGTCACAGGTAAGTAATGAAGCTGCTTACGTGCGACTTCCATCATCACAGTATTACCATCGTTATTAACAACTTCGACAAATGTCGGTTGACCACATTTCACACATTTGTTCTCATTGGCATGCCCTCTCCAGAAAAGCTTGCAGTTGTCCGGACACACATCAATCTTCTCGTGCTTCATACCGAGACCGGAAAGAATTTTCTTCGAGTTATACATATCTTTTGGCACTATGTTGGGATGTGGAAGGGCATCTTTGACCAAATCGATGAGCATGTTGTAACAATTGTTAGAAAAGAAGAACTTAGACTTAATTGCCATAAGTCTAGTCACAAAATTGAGGATTGACATTTTAGTGTGTCCATGCAGCGCCTCTTCTAAATCTTTGATACGTTTGAAGAACTCTTTAACCTCGGCTGTTTGAGGATCTTTTGTAAGCTCTGGTCGTATAGCTTCCAGCATCTCATCCATCATGTCAACCTCTGTGGCATCATCATTGTCCGCTTCCACTTCTTGTACAGCTTGAGAAGCTGTCTCTCCATGGAAGTTCCACAACTCATAATGTGACACGTAACCGTTTCGACACAAGTGCATCGTAAGTTCCACTTTGTCCAAAAATGTTCCGTTTTGGCATTTTGTACATTGGCAACGCGCCTTATCGCTATTTGACAACGAAAAAGCTCATTCCACAAAAGCTTCTGTCTTGGCGTACCACTCATCTGAGTGACCACTAGTTCTGCTCTTCCAACCATTGTACATCCAACTACGATTTTTGCTCATGTTTGACTTTGGAATTAATAGTCAGACAAATTACCGTTAGTTTCTCATTAATTTATGCATGATAGAGGAAATAATGAGAGAGACAGTGAACTGGGTCCGTGCCAGTTCGAAGCCCGACACGGGCCATGCTTGGGCTTGACCTTAGACCCCGCTCGGCCTCCCTCGGCTCCCTCGCCTCGTATTGAGTCGCCGGCCGCCGCCCGCCATCTGCGATGCCCAACCCGAATCTATGAGGATGCGAGGTGAGCCCAACGAGCGACGACTCCTAGACTCTCGTCCAGAGGAGGCGAGGCAAGGACCACGACGAGACGATGAAACCATTGGCAAAGAAGCTGTGGAGGAGGCCACGACTACAATGGTCTACACGGCACGATCACACTTATTGCATGTCGTGCCCATCTGGGTTGGTCACTTAGCCCTAACGATTCATCAATGTTAGATTATCATCCGTCTCAGAAATCACGAAATTTCGGCAGCATAACACCGCATATTTAACACTATACACCACTATGCGGTGCAATTCTTAAAGTACAAGGGGGGCAACTGGTTAGCTCGGAAACCTGTTGCCTTACGGATATTACGAGTCAAGGACAAATACTCGCAACATATGTTTTCGGAGTTTTTATGGACTTATACGTACTCACAAACACACACGATGTGAACGGGGGGTCTTGCGGCGAAGAGATACCTAGCTACAGACTTTTAGGGTTAGTAATGGGCTGCCCAGCCCATATACAGTTAACCCTAACGATTCACCTCATGTCACCAGTCACGGGTCACGTTCGTGACCCAAACTACCTATATACGCTACGGTTGGGCCCGATGGGCCGTATATATGCTACATATATACCACGGCTCGGCCAGGCTTCGAGCTAGCACGACACGCTCGGCCCGTGAACGGGCCCAACATGGCCTGACAGGAGAAAATGGGATCCGTCGTTCTTGGCCATCGCTTATGGCCCGTCGTGCCGGCCCCACCTGGCACGGCAAATTTGCGGGCCATGCCGAGCCTAATGTTTTCATGCACGCGACCGGCTGGGCTCAGGCCGGGCTGGCCCGACAAAGCCCATTGGCCATCTATAGCCACGACAGAACCTAAGTGCCCCGACAGCCGGCCGCCCCCGACGCCGCCCTCGACATAAACCAATTAAGCATAATGTACACTACACTAATTAAGTGTAATCTACACTAAGCAAATTAAGCACAATTAAGCAACTTAACACTTAAGAATGATTAAATAAACATAATCTCAAGTAAGCAAATTAACTAATTAAGCATAATTAAATAAAAAATTAAGCAATTTAAGCATAATTTAAACAGTTCAATTCAATTCAACTTCAAATTTGAATAATTCAATTCAATTCAAATCAAATTTAAACAATGCAATTCAATTAAATTCAAATCTCAATGGAGGGGAAGGGGGGTTTGTGGAGGGGAAGGGGGGGCTCGGGGAGGGGGGGTGGGGGTGGGGGTGTTTGGGGGGGAGGTGGGGGGTCTGTGGAGGGGAGGGGGCCTCGAGGAGGGAGGGTGGGGGGGTCTGTGGAGGGGAGGGGGGCGGAGAGGGTAGTGGGAGGGGGCCCGGGGAGGGGAGGTGGAGGGGGGCAGGGGGCTGGGGAGGGGAGGGGGAGGGGGGTGGCGCTCGGTCGGGGAGGGGTGGGGGAGGGGAGGTGGAGGGGGAGGGAGGGCCAGACGGAGGTGGTCGGCCGGGGAGGGCGGGACGGCGCTCGGGGAGGGGGCAGGGGGGGAGGGGAGGGGAGGGGAGGAGGAGAGGAGTATACATGGCGGCAGTGGCGTTGGACGGCAGCGGGCGCGGCTGTGGTGAGCGACTGCGTCGGGCGCGGCGGCGGGGAGAAGAAAGCGGCGCAAGGCGGGTAAGGAAGGGAAGAGAAGGCGTGTGCGCGGGGATAGGTTAAAATACGTAACTTACGTCGGCTAAATAGTAAACTTACGTCGGCCTATTTAACTTACGTCGGCCATCCTCCCAGTCGACGTAAGTTAAGCCAAACTTACGTCGTCCATTTTATTCACGTCGGCTTGTTGTCCAGGACGACGTAAGTTTACATTTATTGCTGTCGGTCTACTAACTTACGTCGGCGGCCAACGTAAGTTAGTTAACTTACGTTGGTTTTTTCTGGCCGACGTAAGTTAGTTTATTTACGTCAGCCAGCCGACATAAATTAAGTTGGCCTACGTAAGTGTTAGCATTTTCTGTAGTGGTGGGACAGTCAATGTCGACCCCTGCATATGTCCCATTCCACATGGTAATGGTAATGCCAACAACACGTCCTTTAGTGAATCATTTACCATACATGTGCTCATTTATGGCCACACACTACAAGAAACGGGGAATAGGCCGTCGGGTTCTATAGCATATTACTGTTGGGCTTCGTGCGACCCGACGGCTATAACCAATTAAATGTGACGGGCCCGCGGCCAAGAGTCATACTGGCGAAAATAGGTTACGGCCGACGGAGTGCCCGGATCGACGGTTTTACGAATTAGAACTGTCGGGCCGAAGGCTCTAATTGATAAATACGTCGAATAAAAGCCGTCGGATAAAACCGTAGGGTCCCCGACGCTTTAAAGTACATGCGTTGGCTACAGTAGACAACCGACAGTTATATGGCCGTGACGTTGGATGTAGAGGTCAGGGCGTGCACAGGCATGGGACTTTGGGAGCGCGCAGCCACCAGCAGTCTCACGCACGTCCAAAGCTGACCATCAAAGTGTATCTTTTTTGCGAGTGAAAGTGTAATGTTTTTGCATTGAGCATGTTCGCTGGGGGTTAATTTCACGCGCACATGCAAGACAATATTGCATCCGCCAAATCCACGCATAGTTAGTTCCTTGTCTTAATTAGGCCCTGTTTGGAACCTCTAAAGCTAATAGTTAGCTGCTAAAAATTAGCTATAGAGGTTCCAAACAATCCAGCTAATAACATAGCTAATTATTAGCTAACCCTCCAACTAACAATAATCTCATTAGCTGCTCCAACCCAGCTAATTTCAGCTAATTGTTGGCGAAAGTCCATTTTACCCTTGCCCTCTCTCATCGCTCCCTCTCCTTGAGGGGTACTACAGTCAATTAGTGTATAGAAACAAAATTAGTTCTAGAGGTTCCAAACAAGCACAAACTAATAATTAGCTAGCTAATAATTAGTTGGTACAAGCCAACTAATAGATTATTAGCTAGCTAACAATTAGCCCTAGGGGTTCCAAACAGGACCTTATTCCACATGGGTGTGAGTGGCGTGACTGAAAACGGGGTTGGTTAGAATGGTGGGAGAGGTCTACAAGACTTGGGAAGATGGTAGTTTTAATCTTAATGCTCATATTGAGTTCGAGAAATTATTCTTGAAAGGGAAATTCTTTACTCCTGACTTTATTTTGATGTACACTACAGAAACAGTGCAACCAATGACAGCCAAAGGCCATTGTTAATGGACATAAAGTATTTACTGCGGTAATGACTTATTTACGATGGCTTCTGGTCAGAAGCTGTCATTAATAAATTTGATCATCGTTTTTGAAGCTTTTTTCTGTAGTAGTAAAATTGGATGTAATTGATATCTTCTTGACATTAATATGTCCTCTTATAAAAAAAAGTTAGTTCCTGATATGATTCCGAGGTTAATAAGTTTTTTATTTGAGATTACTTACCCTGACGGTTAGTTAGCATGTGATCATGCTGGCCATCAGTCGGGAATATTTTTTCGTTTTAGCGTATTATTTTATGAATTTAAGAGAAATAGCGTGTGTTTAATTTTTTTACTACTATAGCATCCAAATCGCACTTTAGGCAGGCGAGTGGCACGGTAGGAGTGCGAGAAGGACGGCACAACGACACGTGTCCAAGCAAACGGTTAAAGATGCTTGTCGCAGAACAGATGTGCAAATTGAGCAACAGCCGAGCGACTCGCCTTGCAGCTGGGCGATTCGCCCTGCTAGTGAGCGACAGGGCCCACACCCTCACGGGCTGCTGGCCGCGAGCGGCTCCACAGGCGGAGCGAGCAGCGCTCGCTCTCTGTTTTCATTACAGTTTGACTGTTAATTAAAGATACTTAGAGGTTTAATTTGTAGAATTGTTTATGAGAATTTATGAAAAACACAACGTGAAGATTGAGAATAAGGAGTTTCATAATAATTTAATACACAGAAATGAATTTTATTGAGATGATAAGGATGGATGACAATAATACAACTATTTCAACTATGTTTTGTACGATTTTCAAATAAATTTTAAAATAGTTAGAGTTATAATTCGTAGAAATAGTAAAAATAAAAATGGATTATAGATTATGATGATATTATGAAATAAATTATATGAATATATTATTACATATATTAAGATGTATGTAGTCGTGAATATGCAATACGATCATATTAAAAAAGCTCGATGACGGATTACAAAAATAGAATTACATAGTTCCAAAAATGTGTGCAAGTTGTTTGTCTGTCTACTACTAGGGTATATTAGGCAAAACACAGTTACATATGCTTATAAAAGAAAACATAAATTTCACAATATGACTGGTGTGTGTACGATGCACTTAACATGTAACCTATGTGCATCGTCGTACTCATAACACACCTTAATTGAATTTAATGTTGAGCATGGTCGTTGTAGAACCTTACTTGTGGTGTGGGCAGTTACAAGACATGTTATTGCACACCATGTTATCTTCGTTTCATCTGCGTGACTTGTACTAGGATAACACTCCATTTGTTGAAGTTCCATTTCAGCTATTTCGGCTACCAAATCTTGATTGCGATGTTGTAGATGTTTAATATACTCTTGTGTTGATTTAATAGGTGGTGGATCAACCCAAAGTGTATATCCGCAGTTTTCATCATCGTAGTAGCACTAAAAATAGAAATTGTTATTAGAACTTCATATATCAAAAATTTGTGTCAAAATAAGATTTTATACTTACTCCACCAAAAGGACAACGAAAGAAATGACGTCCGCTGTCGTCTCCTCCATCCATCATTAGCACAAGCAATCAAGAATTCAAAGACACTTAGGCTACTCTTGTCTACTGTTATCATATGGACGAAGAGGATGATACAGAATAAAATAAATCTTGGAAAAAAATAATTGATCTAGTGTTGGTTCGTACCAAGCTAGACCTTAGATCAAGTAATTTTTGGTACTGCCCTCGAGTTTCCACCTCCTCGCGTACCACGACCTCTATTCGCCATCCTATTTTTTTGTGACTTTGGTGCAGAAGACGAGTACTCACGTGTAGACCTATTTATAGAGGGTGAATGCTGAAAAAATAATTTTCTGTTGATGGGGACAACACACTTATTGCTTTTAAATTGATAAGGATTGATGTTCTGACACTGTCGGTACCCTGCGTGTCGGGTACCCCACGATGCCGCAAGAAGTGCAAGAGAGTTCTACCTGTCAAAGTTGAAGGTCTCCTCAGGCCCCACATGTCACACTACACCGGACCCGCACCCTTCATATGGGAAGCTCCGGGGTTGACACGTGCAATAGGGGAGCTCTTGTGTCAACACATGTATAGCTGTTCCGGAGCTACCTCCCCGCAAAGGGAAGCTCCGAAGCTGCCACGGGCGAAGCCTTCAGCCCTTCGTCACCAACGAATACATTGGCGGATTTCCTCCAGCGCGGACATTCAAGGGACAGTTAAAGCGGCAGTTACAAGACCTGATTACGTGTCATTAATGTTGTATTAATGACACAAGATCAGAGCACTATTAATAGAGGTAACACAGCCATTAAGGCACGTTATCAGTCCATTAACCATGCTTAATGCTCATAGACAGTGTATTAGGCTATTAAATACGCCAGGGCCACATGTCGGGCCATGCAAATGATGTAACGATCAGTCCTTGGACTATAAAAGGATTGAGCTGCACGACACATAGACAGATCCAAGCTGAGACATACACTACGCATACTAGCAACACTCAATACAACAACACAAACCCCATGGAGTAGGGTATTACGCTTAGGCGGCCCGAACCACATAAACCTCTCGTGTCACTGTCTTTCTCCTGATCTCTGTGTGCCCCAACCGAAACAAGAACCTCTGCGGGATACTTTTGGTAGTACCGGGGGAAGTGTTGTTGCTACACTTCGACATTTTGGCGCACTAGTAAGGGGGACCCGAGATCTCAAGATGGTGAATTCTGTCGCAGGATCTTCCAACGGCAATCGCGCTGAAACAACCTGCTGGAGGCAATCCCTCCAACGTACAGCAGCCAGCAGGTGCCATTGTTCTGGCAGGCAATATGACACCATAGCTGCCATCGGTTCCAGCAAACAATGCTGGGCGACAAGATGGGGCATCTGCGTCGATCACTGCATCGACAAACAACAACCCTGAGCACACGCTCATTGTCGCGCGAGCTCTCCTTCAGCATCCACCACCTCCACGGGCACCCCAGGGTGCTATGGCACAGTGGAGAGCTGATGTTGACCATCTGGTTGCAGCTGCAGCCACTGGCATCAACAATCAAGGTCCTCCCCCTTTGGAGCGAGCACCATCACAACGACGGACCCTGTCGGGCCGACTTGGTCCACAAGTCTCGCAGCATAGGAGATGTGCTGCATCCCAACAGGTGACTTCGCTGCCTCCTGGGGCACGACACACCCACACCATCACCAAGACTCCGACTCACAACTTGTGGTCGGAACTTGATCGCCGTTACCGGCAGCAGGACGATCGTGTCCATATCGAGCGTGCTCGCGAGAGGCGAGAAGCTCGAGACAACCCTACTCCTCAGGGAGTAGGAGGAGGCTGTTCTGCCCTGGCCATGCATCTATGCATGGTCAGATGGCCACAGAATTTCTGGCCTCACTTGCAGAAAAATTCGACGGGACTGTCAACCCCGCCGAGTTCCTTCAAATTTACTCGACTGCTATACTGGCAGCAGGGGGTGATGAGGCCGTGATGGACAACTACTTCCCAGTGGCTCTAACTGGGACTGCAAGGTCCTGGTTCATGAGTCTTCCACCCGACTCCATTAATAGTTGGGCGGAGCTATGCTAACAATTCACTGCCAACTTCGGGAGTCCTTACACCCAGCCTGGCACTGAACTGGATCTGTTTGCTGTAAAGCAAACAACGGGGGAATTGCTGCGATCCTTCATCCAGCGGTTTTCTCAGGTACGGAATACTATCCCTTCAATATCGAGCTCTTCTGTTATCGTTGCATTCAGACAGGGTGTTCGAGATAAGAAGATGTTGGAGAAATTGGCGACCAAAGAAGTCACCATTGTCACGGAACTCTTCAACTTGGCAGACAAATGAGCTAAAGCTGCGGAGGGCCGTCAGATGCACTCCAAGCCAGCTCCAGAGGCCAACAAGAAGTCCTCCAAAACTGAAGCCACTAAATCCAGAGGTGGCAAAAAGAAGAAGAAATCTAACGGCAAGAAGAAGCCATCAGCCGGCGCACCTACTGTTGCGGTTGGTGCAGCTCCGGGTGGCCGGGGGCCACGCCTAGAAAAACGACCTCGTCCTTCGTCAAAAGATGGCAACAGCTCCAAAGTGTTGTGTCCGATCCACAAGACAGATAGACACAGTCTAGAAGAATGTCGGGAGGTCCAGAACCTTGCCGAGCGCTATAACAAGCGTCGGGAAGAAGCTCCTTTCTGTCAGCGGGAAGGAAAACAAAAAGTCGACGAAGCTCCGGTTGAAGAGGAGCTAGGTTTTCAGGACCCCAAGAAGGTCCTGCAAGCTGTCTACAACACCATCGACGACGACTCCGACGTCTCTAAAGACCCTGAACACCATTTCTGGTGGTTCTTGGGACATCACCTCTCGCCGCATCCTCATGACAATGCGGTGGGACATGGCCGTTGCCACTCCCACCTCTAGGGTTGAGCCTCATCGGAAGTGGATCGATACTCCCATCATCTTTGATGCTTTAGATTGCCCCCGCAACATGATCAGAGCTGGCCAACTCCCGTTGATGGTTTCACCAACCATTAACAATATCCAACTTCACCATGTAATGGTGGACGGAGGTGCAGTGCTGAACCTCATTAGCTTCGAAGCCTTTGTCAAGCTTCAGCTCCAACCTTTGGATCTTTGCCCCTCTCGACCTTTCTACGGGGTAGGTCCGGGGTCCATTACCCCTCTCGGCTCCATCACACTCCCAGTGACCTTCGGGACTCTGGAGAATTATACAGCCAAGAAGTTTGTCTTCAACGTTGAGCAGACCAGTCTGCCGTTCAACACCATTTTGGGCAGGCCAGCCTTGTACAAGTTCATGGTCGCCGCCCATTATGGTTACTTAGTGTTGAATATGCCAACACCTGCAGGTGTTCTCCGAATCCGCGGAGATCACACTGCAGGAATCACTACCTTGGAAGAACTCTATGCGCTTACTACAATGCAGGAGGAAGCATCCGGTAAGCAGCCAACTCTAAACCCTCCGAGCATTCGTCATCCAAGCTCTACCTCCGCACCATGTGTGAAACCAAGCGGCGACACTGATGTTCCCGTCAAAGTCGTCCAAATTGGTTCCGATGCTGCTCAGACTACCCGTATATCGGGAGGTCTGAACAACAAATAGGAACTCATGCTCATTATTTTTCTCTGGGCTAACGCCGACGTGTTTTCCTGGAAACTGTCACAAATGACTGGGATCCCTAGGGAGGTGATTGAGCACAATCTGAAGATTTACCCTGATGCACGACCTGTACACCAGAAGCCCCCAAAGCAATCAATCGAGCGGCAAAACTTCATCCGACAGGAGATCATAAAGTTGCTCGAAGCTGGTTTCATCCGGGAGGTGTTTTATCCTAAATGGCTGGCAAACCCAGTTGTGGTGCCCAAGGCTGGCGGGAAGCTTCGGATGTGTATCGACTACACCACCTTAAATAAGGCATGTCCAAAGGATCCATTTCCACTACCTAGAATAGATCAGATAGTGGACTCCACCTTTGGGTGTGAGCTATTGTGTTTCTTAGATGCATATTCTGGATATCATCAAATCCAGATGTCTAAGGAAGATGAAGAGCATATTGCCTTAATAATAGTAGATGGATTGTACTGTTATACTGCCATGCCCTTTGGTCTCAAAAATGCTGCTTCAACATTTGTGCGAGCTATGTACAAAACATTTGGAGAGCTAATTAGAGACTTGGTGGTGGCGTACGTCGATGACATCGTTGTGAAGATCAAGAAAAAGGAGTCACTCCTTGACAATTTACAAGCTGTCTTCGACAAGTTGCGCATCACGCGCACCAAGCTGAACCCGGACAAACGTGTCTTCAGGGTTAGCTCCGGAAAGCTTATAGGCTTCTTGGGGACTCACTGAGGAATTGAAGCAAATCCGGCAAAGATCAAGGCTATAGAAGATATGCGTCCCCCAACCCGCATCAAGGACGTCTAGAAGTTGATTGGATGTTTAGCTGCGCTCAGCCGGTTGATCTCAAGACTGGCAGAGTGGGCACTACCCTTCTTCAAACTCTTGAGGAAGTCCAAACCGTTTCATTGGTATAAAGAAGCAAAAAAGGCGTTTCAGGAGCTGAAACAACTCCTCACCACACTACCAATATTGGTAGCTCCGAATCCCAGTGAGCCTTTACTGCTTTATATTTCGGCAACCACATAAGTTGTCAGTATGGTCCTGGTCGCGGAAACACCGGAGCCACGTTTAGTCCAGGAGCCTGGGCCCCTCTAGGAGGGTCTGGAGTTTTCTGAAGGCGTGCCTGGGTCCAAGCCCCCAGAGAAAGAACCTCAAGACAAAATGCTAGGAGATCAACCTCATTCACCTAAGGGGTTCACCTAGTTGATCAAGATGATCCAAACCCTTCTAACGAGGTCCGGGTCGAACAAGAAGAAGTTATGGACCCTTTCGGGAGGGTCCAAGAAGCCCAGCAAAAAGGTCCGAACCTCTCCAGGAGGATCCAAGTTGATGGAGAAGAAGCTTCGGGCCCCTCTGAGAGGGTCTGGACTGTTCAGCGCCCAGTGTACTTCATCACCGAAGTACTCCATGACGCCAAGACAAGATACATTGAGGTGCATAAGCTGCTTTATGTAGTTCTTACTGCCTCAAGGAAGCTTCGCCAGTACTTCCATGTCCACAAAATATCAGTGGTAACTTCTTTTCCACTATTTGCTATTTTGCATAACCCTAACTCTACTGGGAACATTGCAAAGTGGGCAGCATAATTGGCCGAGTTTGATCTCGAATTTGTGTCATGACAAGCAATCAAAAGTCAAGCTTCCGCTGACTTCGTGGCAGAATGGACTCATTCTCCTTCAAATCCTGGGGGCCACAGTGAGCAGAAACTGGAACCCAAGGTTCTGGTATTCACCAAGCCTCATTGGACTCTCTACTTCAAAAGCTCCGTGCAGAAGCAGGGGGCCGGAGCTGGAATCCTTCTCCATGCTCCGACTGGGGAGAAGGTCAAGTACATGGTTCACCTTGATTTCAAGGCGACTAACAATATGGCGGAGTATGAAGCTCTCATCTATGGACTCAAGGTGGCACTATCTTATGGTGTCAAACAGCTGTTGGTGAAGGGTGATTCACAACTCATCATCAAACAAGTCAAAGGTGAATGCTCCTATAACAATCCCCAACTAGCTGCCTATCTCTTTGAAGTCCAGAGGCTCCAGAAGGACTTTGAAGTCCTAGATCTCCACCATGTTCAGCGTCAACATAACGCTGAAGCTGACAGAACTCTTGACGAAGGCTTCAACCAGAGCTCTAGCTCCCGATGGAACTTTCATCCTGAGGTTGTCAATACCAACACCTCAGCCTGCCGAACTGAGCGAAGGGGGCGAGACCAGCACCTTGAAGCTAGCAGTCCCGATGGCCCTGTTACCATGGTGTCCACCAAGGGCCGTAGGTGTTGTCGGAAGCTCCGAGCAACCCAACATGCAAGACTTAGAAGCTCAAGTTAGCTCTAATGTATTGATCTCGGAGATCCGGAGCTACTTGAAAGACAATATCCTTCTTGAAGACAGTGTATCTGCTGACCGGATTGTCAGATTGGCTAAAAGATACACGTTGGAAGAAGGGGATCTCTACTGGCGCGGTGCCAATGGCATCTAATGTGGTGTATTGCAAGGGAAAAAGGCCGCGAGCTCCTCGCGGAAATCCATGGAGGCGAGTGTGGGAACCATGCTTATTCCCGCATGTTGGTTGATAAAGCCTTCCAGCACGGTTTTTACTGGCCTACAACCCTCCAGGATGCGTTTGAGCTAGTGAAAAAAATGTGAAGCGTGCCAGTTCCACGCAAAACAGATTCACGCACCGGTTCAATCACTACAAATGATACCTCCTACATGGCCATTCGCTGTGTGGGGTATGGACAACTTGGGACCATTCCCAAAAGCAGTCGAAGGTTACAGGTTCCTGTATGTCGCCATCGACAAGTTCACCAAGTGGCCGAAAGCAACTCCAGTGGTGACAATCAACAAGCAATCAACAATCAAGTTCTTGAAGTCCATTATATGCAGATTTGGAGTTCCAAACAAAGTCATAACTGACAATGAAACCCAATTCACAAGTGCTGCATTTCAAGAATATTGCAAAGACATCGGCATTCAACTCAGTTACGCCTCAGTAGCTCACCCAGCAAGTAATAGCCAAGCCGAGAGAGCAAATGCAGAAATATTAAAAGGACTCAAGACGTGCACATACGAGCGCTTGAAAAAGCACGAAGCCAACTAGATTGAAGAGCTTCCGTCCACATTGTGGGCGAACAGGACAACACCTAACCGGTCAACTGGAGAAACACCCTTCTTCCTGGTGTACGGAGCTGAAGCAGTCCTTCCTCCGTAGATCACCTTGGGGTCCCTCTGGATCCGGACCTTCGACGAAGCCGCGCAGGACCATCTCCAGCGTGAAGACCTTGACCTCTTCGACGAGGGAAGGTGCCAAGCAGCTGCTCAGAATGCACGTTATCGCCAAGCGCTCCAGCATTATCATCAAAGGCATGTGCGCACCGACAGCTTGAAGAAGGTGATATTTTGCTTTGGAAGATACTAACTCGTGAAGGGATGAACAAACTTTCCCCCAGCTGGGAAGGTCCTTTTCAAGTGATCAAAGTATCCTGACCCGGATGCGTTCTCTTGGCAACTAAGGATTAGGAAGGTCCGGGAAGTTCAAGTAACACTGCATATAGTCACAGTACTAAAAGTGTAACTACCTGCCCTGGGTTAGTACAAGATGTATAGCGCACTTAGCTTGGTCCTGGACCTTAAGTGTGTCCTTGTCTCCCCTATAATTCGAACCTATAATGAAAGATATTTTATGTGAAAACAGACTCCTTGTGCATTTATTTCTGTACAAGCCTTGATATATCAAATTATTGTTTTAACCTTCTTGTCTATAATGAAGTTGTGCAATTCTTTTTTAGTTTTTGTCCAAGTTATTCATATGAGTTACAAGTTATATTGTTGATCTCTTTGGATCTTAACATGTTGTATAGTCTACTTGCCTGAACGCCAAGCCAACATAGGTCCAGAGTGTGCAATCGACTTAGCCTGGTCCTACACCCTAAGTACGCCACTCTACCTACACCCCGGCAGGCCTCAGTCGGGTGAGTACTAAAAAAGCATATGGGTCCGGAAAGATTATATCAATATGCTTGTTACCATATCGAGTTTCTTCGGATTTAAAACTCAAATGAGAATAATAAGTCACAAATGATTTATAGACAAGAGAATGAATTTTACTCTTTTCTTGCCTTTAATGTGCGGGAAAAACAGTTTAATAGCGATGGTGGACGACGTAGGAGCTACTAAGCTCCGACATCCTCCAAGGGGCCCGCCATCAACATTTAATATGTTGACAGTGGGTGACGTCGGAGCTACAAAGCTCCGACAACCCCTGGGGTTCCTACCTTCAACGATTCATGTGTTGACATTGGGCGCTATCAGACCTATCAGGCACCGATAAATCTTAGGGGGCCTACCGTCGATGTTTTTTATGTTGATGGTGGGTACCGTCGGAGCTACCAAGCTCCACCAATCCCAGGGGGCCTGCCATCGACGTGTCGGAAATAAAGACTTCAGACCTAAAATCTACAAGTTTGAAGCATTCAAGTAATCAACATGCTGTCAAATCCTTTTGGTACACGTAAACACTTGAATTGTGCACATATACCAGTGGGCCAACAAGACAGAGTACAATATATTGAAGACAAAATAACAATAAAGTGCAGTTCATGGCAAAATGGATTTCATTAATTTGAAGCACTGCATTACAAAATTGGGATTACAACAGAAGGCAAAAGGAAAAAGTCCTAGATACTGGAGGATCTAATTCCTGCGGAAGAATGAGGCGACTTCCTTGACAACTCCTTGGATGCTGGCCCTAGCGGCTTCCTTCTCTTCAGCAACGGGACCTTGGAGTACCGGGTCCAAAGAGAATTGGGGGTCTCAGCTCACATAACATACCAACACATACTCTACGACGTTTGTAGCCAGAGATTTCCTCTCTGTCTCCAGCTAGTCAGCAATGACGTCACCCACCGCGTCGAGTTTGCGGCCAGCAGCATTGAGGGCCACTAGTGCTCGGTCCAAGTCCAGCTCCGGATTGTCCAAACCTACAGGACTGAAGCCTAATGGTGTCAACGCGTCGTTGGCTCGTCCCAAGAAGTCCCATACTTGGATGGACTCAGTCTCCTTCAAGCTCCGCAGCTGTTCCAGTGACTTCCGGGCGGCCGCAAGCTTTGAACCCTCCCGAGCGAGGCGCTCGACCAATTTGGCATGCTGCTGCATATTCTCAGCAACTTGCTTATCACGATCAGTTAGCTCCGTCTCCTGGAGGTGGATGCGGTTCCGCCCGCCACGTCTTTTTCCCTGCCTTTCACTTTTCCTCCCCTAGTGGCAACATCAGCTTCTCTTTTGGAGACCTCCTACCCCAGTTTCCAATACCTCTCCTTCTCCTCTTTGCTCCATAGATCCAGCTTTTTGCTGTGATCTGCTAAATTCTATTCACCCAGAGTCAACTTCTGGGTGACCTCCGCCTCCCTCTTCAAAACATCCTCCTGCTTCTACAGGAGCATCTCTTCCCTAGCATCGAGGTCCGCTCGGCGCTTCAGTAGAACCTCGTTCAATTCATTGAGGTTTTCATGACGATCATCGGCAACATCACGCCTCTCCTTGGCTTGCTCAAGGATCTCCCAAGAGTTAGCATCGAGTGCCCTGATGGTAGCTTCCTTCTCCTCCAACAGCTTGTCCCAGTATTCCAACCGGGTCTTTTCCCTCTTGATCCAGTCCTTCTGGTCAGCCAACCTTGTCTGTGCAAGCCTGGTCTCCAAGTGGAGTCTGTTGCACAAACGCCTCAAGGTGTTGTGCTCCTCCTCCAGGGCTTTGCTCTCATGATCAAAGGCGAACTGGACTTGCGTGAGACTTGAGCAGGCATTGTCTATGGACAGCGCTAAGGGGATAGGCTCCGGACCCACTAGGATCAACTCTGCTAGTTCCAAAGGATTTTCCATCACCAAAATTGGGTCCCAATCTACAAGGGTGGTCACCTCAGCCTCTATGGTACTGGCTCCGCTCGCTGGGAGCTCTTCGGCTGCTGTTGAAGAAGATCCTACTAGGGGAACTTCCACCGTCGGAGCAGAAGTTGAAGGCCCTACTTTTGGGCCTTCAGTTGTTAGCCCCGCAAGTGGAGCACCAGTCGCCACCTCTTCATGCTGCTCCGGCTCTTGTCCAAACACCTCTGGGGAAGCTACCTCCGGGGCAACGGCTAGGGCTTCATTCGGTTCCCCTACCACCTGTGACACCCGGTTCCGAATATGAACCAAGCGTAACGCATATGTGTGCCCAGGAAGTTCATCACACATATACGGTTGCATCACAGACGATATACAGAATTTAACCACGTCTTAACTAATAAATAAGTACTTTATTACAATAATCCAATAGTTCACGAATGATGAAACTCTAAATAATTGCAGCGGAAAATAAACTAAACAGCACGACTCCAACCCACAAGCAATTGACGGCGGTACGCAACCTAGTACTCCACGTGATCCTCAGTGTACTCCCAATTGTCTCCAGTAGCTGTTGGGGGGATTGCAAGGGTGAGTACATGTCGTACTCAGCAAGTGTGGAAAGTATGACATGTGGCTTATTCAAATGACGAATGTAATAATGGCTAAGTGCTGAAAAGTACAGTAAAACATTTGAAAAGCATTATACTATGTCTATGTGAAACGATCCCATCATATTAACAAAATATAACCATATCTAATTATTGCCAACATCACCATTATCCATGTCCAATTACCGTAACTCAATTTCATATCCATGACCATAATCCATAAACCATAACCATTACCAAACCATAACCATAACCATAAACCAACAGTAACCATTACCAGACCATAACCATCCCAAATCCCAATTCCAACTCTAATCATGTAGGTCATCCAGGCGCTCATAACCGGGAGCAGGGCTATCATGATAGTTTTTAAACACTCTGCAGAGGTTGTACCACTTTACCCACATGTTTGTGATTTCGTCACCTTTCGATGACTAAGAAACCTCCATTATGCCATCTCACACTTCCGTAGGTGTGTGGACAAGATATCACAAAATAGCCTTTCAAAAGGGACTACTAGTATGTACGGGCCCACTAAGATTTCACCAGCAGGCTTGAATCTCCATTCTCCCACCCACGGGCCCCCTCGTGTGCCATGCGGATCCCAGGGCAGTCCTCCTCGACTCCCATTCCCCGCGCCATCCAATGGTCCATACAATACTAGCAGCGCTCCTAATTATTCAGCTACGCCGCACCCATACTTGGCCTTGTGGTGGCACTGTTGACCTGGCATATTCTCGCATGAACCGGTCCTTAGATCTAAGGCAAACAAACCACCATAACAACCAACCCATCCACATAACCATGCTTGCTTAGATCACCCATCATATTGACCAGTTCACATTGACCAGAATATCATTGATGCATAATTAAATGTGTAGTGTTGTTTGCCATCCCAACTAATTAAGCAGAGCAAAAGGTAAAAACCCTTCCCGACTCTCTACCATAAATTCCAGGTGACAAGGGTGGTCAAACAAAACTAGTAAACTTCCTACCATAGGATTCCCATCAATTTGACACAAGCATGCAAGTTCGCAAACAAAACATTTATTTTAAAACAGGATCAATATGCTTCAAGGACACTTGCCTTGCTCCGGCGGATGGGGTTGCTCAAGCGCTTCAAGGTCTTGGTTTTGGAAATCCTCGTATGTGGCCTCTTGAGCACGATCCTCTACGCGTGATCATACATACAAGAAAACATATACAATCAACATGATGCACACAAAATAATCAACATGCAATGACATGTATGCATGCACAATTCAATAATTAATTTACTACAGTTGTTTATTAATTAGATGCGAGTAGTTCATACGTGTTCATATGAGTTTACGGGGTTTTAGGGTGGATTAATGCTGCTGAAAATAAAATTATGGTGCAACTAAAATCAATTTACGCCTATTAGATTCAATATGATCGCTAAAATTCGCATCGGGAACATGGCCTACCGTAGATGCGATGGCTTCGATGATCGCGGGATGGGGACAATACGTAGACGAAGTAGATGCGTCCTCCGGCGGCACGGCGACGGCGGCGCGATGTCGACGTCGATCTCCGGCGAACGGTGGGGCCCTCCTCTTTTTCTTCCTCTTCTTCCCCTTCTTTTTCTCCTTTTTCTTCCCTGGACGCAGCTCTCTGGACTCCCTGGTATTTTCCCGGCGGCTAGGTTCTTCCTGGAGCGCTTCTGGCGTCGGGGTCGTGGGGCTTCGGTTCCTATTTATAGGGGCGGCGGAACGGTACCGACTCAGTACGGGGGCGGTCGCGGGATTCGCGACATTGGAGGCGGGGCGCGTTACGGGATCGGGGGGGCGTCGGGGCCAGCGGGGAGGCCGAGTCGGGCACGTACGGCGTCGGGGCGCGTGGCCAGCGGGGCTGGCGCGAGGCCGCTCGGTCGGCTGGGCCGCTTGGCCTGGCCGCCGGGTTGGCCTTTTTTTTCTTTTTCTTTTTCTTTTTCTTTTTTTCTTCTTCTTTTTTTATTTATTATTATTATTTTATTTATCTTATTTATTATTATTTTTTTATACTTTCTTTTATTATATAATTTATTATATATATTTATATATATATATATTATTTATACTATATGTATACTATTTATTATTTATTATTATAATATATATTATTAATATTAATATTTTATTTATTCTTATATATTGTTATATATTTATTTATATTTTTATTATTATTTTTATACTTATTCCCTATTACAAGTTTTAGGCTATAATTATTATTTTCTATTTCTTCTTTTGCTACATACATTTGTATATATATGTTTTGTTATTTTTCTTTTATTCTACTAGTGTTTAATGCATGACCATGTATGCAATGCATGATGCGAAAATTTAGGGTGTTACAAACCTACCCCCCTTAAAGTGAATCTCGCCCTCGAGATTCGATAGCGTGGAGAAAAGGTGAGGGAATTCTGCCTTCAGGTCTTCCTCACGTTCCCATGTAGCTTCGGCTTCCGTATGGTGTTTCCATTGCACTTTGCACCAACGGATCCTCTTATTTCTCGTGACCCTTTCCTTTATGTCCAAAATTTTGATAGGTTGCTCGACATAGGACAAATCCTCCTGAAGTTCTAACTCGTCCATCGGCACTTGTTCTTCCGGTACCCTGAGACACTTCTTGAGTTGAGAGACGTGAAATACGTCGTGTACATTTGAGAGATACGGTGGCAGCTCAAGTCGATATGCCACTTCTCCTCGTTTGTCCAAAATCTTAAATGGTCCGATGTAACGTGGTGCCAGTTTTCCTTTGACGTTAAACCGTCGCTGACCTCTGATAGGTGACACTTTGAGGTATACAAAATCTCCAACTTCAAAAGTCAGACTCCTTCGCCTATTATCAGCATAACCTTTCTGTCGAGACTGGGCAGCCTTTAAGTTTTCCCGTATTATTTGGACTTGCCTTTCGGCTTCTTGTAACACGTTGGGACCAAACACTTGATTCTCTCCGGTTTCATTCCAAAACAAGGGAGTCCTACACTTCCTTCCGTATAATGCTTCGTAGGGTGACATTTTCAGACTTGCTTGGTAGCTATTGTTGTACGAGAATTCCGCGTACGGCAAACTTTTATCCCAACTTTTCCCATGCTTTAATGCACAAGCTCTTAACATGTCTTCCAAAATTTGGTTGGTCCTCTCGGTTTGTCCATCTGTTTGAGGGTGATACGCCGAACTGAAGTTCAACCTTGTTCCCATTGCTTCATGCAATTTCTACCAAAATCTGGAGGTAAATTGAGAACCTCTATCCGAGACTATCTTCTTCGGTACTCCGTGTCGACACACAATATGTTCCATATACAATTCTGCTAGCTTTGCGGTGGTATATGTGGTCTTGACAGGGATGAAGTGAGCTGATTTTGTCAATCGATCCACAATAACCCATATTGAATCATAGCCAGACTGAGTTCGCGGTAATCCAACTATAAAGTCCATACCAATCTCTTCCCACTTCCACTCTGGGATTTTCAATGGTTGTAGCAATATGTCTGGCCTTTGATGTTCAGCTTTAACTCGCTGGCACACATCACAAAGTGCAACATATTCGGCTATGTCCTTTTTCATGCTGGCCCACCAATAACATGTCTTTAAGTCCTTGTACATTTTCGTACAGCCAGGATGAATTGAGTAAGGCGAGTCATGTGCCTCCTTCAATATTGTTTCTCGAATATGCCTGACATTAGGTACCACAATCCTCTTTCCAAGCCATAAGGTACCCTGTTCGTCCTCATCAAATCTGAATTCTTTTCCTTCTTGGGTCCTTTCCTTGATTTCTTGTATTTCCTTGTCCTTTGTCTGTCCTTCCCGTATTTCCTGCTCTAATGTTGGTTTGACTTCCATCGTTCCCATCTCATTTATGAATCCAAGGTTCAACCGTTCAAACTCCTTGTATAGCTCGGATGGCAGCTCTCGTACTGTGAGTTGATGACTTACTCCTTTTCGGCTCAAAGCATCGACCACTACATTGGCCTTCCCTGGGTGATAGTTGATTCCCACGTCATAATCCTTAATGAGCTCCAACCATCGGCGTTGCCTCAGATTCAGATCCGTTTGCGTAAATATGTACTTGAGACTCTTGTGATCCGTATAAATCTCACATCGGTGACCAAAAACATAGTGTCTCCATATCTTCAAGGCGTGTACCACGGCTGCGAGTTCAAGGTCGTGTGTAGGATAATTCAACTCATGTTTCTTTAGTTGCCTCTATGCATAAGCTACCACTTGGCCTTCTTGCATGAGCACACATCCTAATCCTTGTCTTGATGCATCACAGTATATATCAAAACTCTTGCTCACGTCTGGTAATACTAACACCGGCGCGGTTGTCAACCTTTTCTTTAACTCCTCAATGCTATCCTGACAAGCTCGAGTCCATCGGAATGCCTTTCCCTTCATGAGTAATTCGGTCATAGGCTTGGCTATTTTGGAGAAATCCTTAATGAATCGGCGGTAATATCCAGCCATTCCAAGGAAACTCCGAATTTCCTTGACATTCTGTGGCGGTTCCCACTTAAGCACATCTCTCACCTTCCTTGGGTCAACTGATACTCCTCCTCTAGAGATAATATGGCCTAAGAAAGAAACTTCCCGTAACCAAAATTGACATTTACTGAACTTGGCATACAATTGATGCTCCCTCAATTTCTGCAGCGTAAGCCTCAAGTGTTCCTCATGTTCCTTCTCATCCTTCGAGTAGATCATAATATCATCGATGAACACTACAACGAACTTATCCAGATATTCCATGAAGACCTTATTCATGAGATACATAAAGTACGCAGGCGCGTTCGTCAATCCAAATGACATGATGGTGTACTCATAAGATCCATATCGTGTGCGAAATGCTGTCTTGGGTATATCCGATGGTCTAATCTTCATATG
This sequence comes from Tuctoria greenei, assembly GCA_036927565.1. Lineage (NCBI taxonomy): Eukaryota > Viridiplantae > Streptophyta > Magnoliopsida > Poales > Poaceae > Tuctoria > Tuctoria greenei. The sequence goes on along the minus strand of JAYESD010000008.1, from coordinate 168,357,429 downwards.
GAAGTATCCTGACCGCAAGTCGATTTTGGAGAAGATACAGGCACCCTTCATTTGGTCGAACAAATCCTCAATACGGGGCAGTGAGTACTTGTTCTTAATTGTCACTTCATTGAGAGACCTATAGTCCACACACATCCTCTGGATTCCATCCTTCTTATCTACGAAGAGCACTGGGGCTCCCCACGGGGATGAACTTGGGCGTATAAAACCCTTCTCTAGCTGCTCTTGAATTTGCTTCTTGAGCTCTGCTAATTCCTTAGGAGGCATCCTATACGGCCTCTTAGCTATAGGTGCAGTTCCGGGTATCAACTCAATGGCGAATACTATGTCACGATCAGGTGGCATACCTGGCAACTCATCTGGAAACACGTCCGGGTACTCGCAAACGATCAGAATGCTTTCCAATGTCACTTCTTCCACGTGATTCAGCATCGCTTTCCCTCTTGCAGGTTGGGCTGCCTCAACTTCGATGTGTGTACCATGTTCACTTGTCAACTGCACAATCCTCTCGGCACATTGAATGACTCCATTATACTTGCTCAGCCAGTCCATTCCAAGTATTATGTCTATTCCTTGGGAGTCCAATACTATGAGGTTTGCGAGAAAGTCTACCTCCCTTATTTTAATGCTTACTTTCGGACATACTATATTTGTCCTCATCTCTCTGCCAGGAGAACTTACTAGCATAGTTTGCTTCATATGAGATATAGGCAAATTGTATTTGGCAACATACTTTGACGAGATGAATGAATGAGATGCTCCCGAATCAAATAAAACAGTCGCGGGGTTGGAGTTGGCGAGAAACATACCAATCACGACATCATCAGCTTGCTGGGCTTCCTCAGTAGAGACATGATTCACATTGCCACGAGCAAAATTCTGCTGTCCACGGTTGCCTTGTGGTTCTCCTCCATTTGGTCGCGGGTGATTTAGCCTTGGTGCATTGTTCATAGGTCCATAGTTTCTCTTGGGGCATTGTCTTGCGAAGTGTCTGGGTTCTCCACGCACATAGCATGTCTTACCACCCGTAGCATTAGGGAAGTTTGGGCGCAACTGGTTTTGAGCATTTGCCGCCATGTTAGGACGCTGCACAGGTGGCACAGGATAGCGAGGCGCTTGCATGGCGGGGCGTTGCTGCGGTGGCTGATTTGGGCGGGGTGGATAAGCAGTGCGGTATGCAGGAGCAGATGGGTTGTAGTGTGGTGCAGTAGGTGGTGCATAGCGGGGGCGAACATTGCTTCCTTGTTGCGGTCCATGATGTGGCATCTTCCTCTTATTGTCCTGCTCCATCTCACGAATCTTGTTCTCAACCACAATAGCCTTGTCAACCAGCTTTTGGAAGTTTGGATAATCAGTATTGAGCAACTGGACTTGAATTTCATTGTTGAGACCCCTCATAAATAGATACTGCTTCCTACTATCAGTTTTGATGTCTTCTGGAGCATATCTTGATAATTGAGTGAATTTGTTGAGATACTCACTCACGCTCATCCTTCCTTGCCTAAGATTTTCAAAATCTTGTCTTCTCAGTATCATAACTCCTTCAGGTACATAGTGGGAACGGAAACTTTGCTTAAACTCAGCCCAAGTGATTGTCTCCTGATTATCATGAGCGTTGCAAAGAGCTTCCCACCAGTCAGCGGCTGCTCCAACTAGTTGATGTGATGCAAAGAGAACCTTCTCCCTATCAGTGCACTGGACAATAGCAAGTTTCTTTTCAACGGACTTCAGCCAATCATCAGCTTCCATTGGGTCTGTGGCTTGTGCAAAGGTAGGGGGTCTGGTCCTCATGAACTCTCCCAAACGGTTGTGATGTGGCGGGGGTGGTGGCGGGGGCGGTATATGAGGCTGATTGTTGTTGCCAGCTTGCAGCTGTCCTATGGTCTGTATCATGGTCTGCATGAGCTGGTTCTGCATAGCTAACAATTGTTCAATATTGATAGCTCCATGAGCATGTCCCTGGTTGTTCCGAGGTACTTCGTTGCGCTCCTCCTCATCGTTGGCATCCCTCTGGTTACGAGTTCTCACCATCTGTTGGCGAAAGAAGAGTGGGGACAGAAGGATTTAGAATTTGGAAAGAAACGTCCCAACTATATGCATCAAGGTATGTGACACTAAATAATCCTTTATTAATATAGACCTATATTATGAGGATGTGGACAATTGCCGAAGCATTCCACAACTCTCTACTAAGCAAACAAGCACTCAAACAAGCACCAAACAGAATTGACAAAAATCCTAAAAGAAGTAACACAACTCAAGGTCACACAAGTATGTCTACGTCGCTCTTATTTAACTAATGGGGTGTGCCTATCCTTGAGTCGTGGCATAGGTCGAGGACTACTCGTCGTTGAGCGGGAACTCATCTGGGTCCTCGTCGTCGTCGTCGGGGTCCTCGGGGTTCTGTGGTGGTGAGGCAGCAGGCGGTGGTGGTGCGGTAGACGCCACACTGGAAGGCTCCTCGTCAGAGGACTCCTCAGAAGACGACTCACGCTGACCGTTGCGACGGTCTGGAGAGTCTGGGGTCCACGTCGGGGTGTCGGACGCGTAGTCGTCTGGGTCCTCGTCGGTGATCCGACGATACCTCCTGATTATCGCCTCGTGGCGCTGGCTGAGGTCACGTCCATCCTGAATCTCCTGATGCGCCCTCTGAAGTCGGGCACTGAGCTGGGCCACGTCGTCAACAGTCTGACGAGACTGTGGGAGGTCCAGGGGTCCCTCCACGTGCCTGGAGACGAAGCGCGCAGTGCCACTGGGACGCTGCGGAATGAAGGCGTGCACCGTGTCCTCCAGACGGAAACGGCGGGCGTGGCTCCAAAAGGTGGCTGCTTCCCAGCTAGCATCCTGCTCTGCAGATTGGCGGGAGCTCCTCCAAGCAGGACTGCTATGGGTCTTCAGCAACTCATCACCATAGTAGATATAGATCTTGCAGCTCCACTCCTTCCTGCCAGGGCGCTGCACTCCAGTGGTGTGGTAGGAGAGCGAGAGGCTGTGGTGACGGTAGCCAGCCTCACGGAGTAGGGCACGGAGACGGTGTCGCAGTTGTCCTGCGGCCCTGCCGTCAGAACGGATCACCACGGTGTGACGGGGGTCGACGGCCGGAGAGCGACTGGCCAACCTACGCGGGGGCACAAGTCCACCGGTCGACTTATGGGGGGTTGTCTTGGTGCGGGCCATCTACAGAAAACAAAAATACATTAGAGGAAAAGAAATAACAAAATACAAATCTGAAAATTTCAGCAGCTAAAACGGCGGAAAAAGAGCGGTGCAATGGTTCCAAAAGAACGAAAAATAAAGAGAAAAATACAGCAACCAACACAATGATTTTACCCACACATAACAGCAGCAAAACACACTTTTTCCGCGAAAATTTACGCAGCAAAACAGCAGCACTTAATATTGCTCACTTCTGAAAATTTTTATCAAAAACGCAACAGTGATCAATACTTTTTGCAGCTGAAAATAAGGGAAACAAAACAGCAGCAAAAATTTCGAAAATAGCAGATTAGAAGAGTGTTCCTAAGTGCTCTAGAGTGTCCATTCTACCTAGGCTTGCGTCCTCCGGTCAACGCGGCTCTGATACCAATTTGTGACACCCGGTTCCGAATATGAACCAAGCGTAACGCATATGTGTGCCCAGGAAGTTCATCACACATATACGGTTGCATCACAAACAATATACAGAATTTAACCACGTCTTAACTAATAAATAAGTACTTTATTACAATAATCCAATAGTTCATGAATGATGAAACTCTAAATAATTGCAGCGGAAAATAAACTAAACAGCACGACTCCAATCCACAGGCAATTGACGGCGGTACGCAACCTAGTACTCCACGTGATCCACAGTGTACTCCCAATTGTCTCCAGTAGCTGTTGGGGGGGATTGCAAGGGTGAGTACATGTCGTACTCAGCAAGTGTGGAAAGTATGACATGTGGCTTATTCAAATGACGAATGTAATAATGGCTAAGTGCTGAAAAGTACAGTAAAACATTTGAAAAGCATTATACTATGTCTATGTGAAACGATCCCATCATATTAACAAAATATAACCATATCTAATTATTGCCAACATCACCATTATCCATGTCTAATTACCATAACTCAATTTCATATCCATGACCATAATCCATAAACCATAACCATTACCAAACCATAACCATAAACCAACCGTAACCATTACCAGACCATAACCATCCCAAATCCCAATTCCAACTCTAATCATGTAGGTCATCCAGGCGCTCATAACCGGGAGCACGGCTATCATGATAGTTTTTAAACACTCTGCAGAGGTTGTACCACTTTACCCACATGTTTGTGATTTCGTCACCTTTCGATGACTAAGAAACCTCCATTATGCCATCTCACACTTCCGTAGGTGTGTGGCCAAGAGATCGCAAAATAGCCTTTCAAAAGGGACTACTAGTATGTACGGGCCCACTAAGATTTCACCAGCAGGCTTGAATCTCCATTCTCCCACCCACGGGCCCCCTCGTGTGCCATGCGGATCCCAGGGCAGTCCTCCTCGACTCCCATTCCCCGCGCCATCCAATGGTCCATACAATACTAGCAGCGCTCCTAATTATTCAGCTACGCCGCACCCATACTTGGCCTTGTGGTGGCACTGTTGACCTGGCATATTCTCGCATGAACCGGTCCTTAGATCTAAGGCAAACAAACCACCATAACAACCAACCCATCCACATAACCATGCTTGCTTAGATCACCCATCATATTGACCAGTTCACATTGACCAGAATATCATTGATGCATAATTAAATGTGTAGTGTTGTTTGCCATCCCAATTAATTAAGCAGAGCAAAAGGTAAAAACCCTTCCCGACTCTCTACCATAAATTCCAGGTGACAAGGGTGGTCAAACAAAACTAGTAAATTTCCTACCATAGGATTCCAATCAGTTTGACACAAGCATGCAAGTTTGCAAACAAAACATTTATTTTAAAACAGGATCAATATGCTTCAAGGACACTTGCCTTGCTCCGGCGGATGGGGTTGCTCAAGCGCTTCAAGGTCTTGGTTTTGAAAATCCTCGTATGCGGCCTCTTGAGCACGATCCTCTACGCGTGATCATACATACAAGAAAACATATACAATCAACATGATGCACACAAAATAATCAACATGCAATGACATGTATGCATGCACAATTCAATAATTAATTTACTACAGTTGTTTATTAATTAGATGCGAGTAGTTCATACGTGTTCATATGAGTTTACGGGGTTTTAGGGTGGATTAATGCTGCTGAAAATAAAATTATGGTGCAACTAAAATCAATTTACGCCTATTAGATTCAATATGATCGCTAAAATTCGCATCGGAAACATGGCCTACCGTAGATGCGATGGCTTCGATGATCGCGGGATGGGGACAATACGTAGACGAAGTAGATGCGTCCTCCGGCGGCACGATGACGGCGGCGCGATGTCGACGTCGATCTCCGGCGAACGGTGGGGCCCTCCTCTTTTTCTTCCTCTTCTTCCCCTTCTTTTCCTCCTTTTTCTTCCCTGGGCGCAGCTCTCTGGACTCCCTGGTATTTTCCCGGCGGCTAGGTTCTTCCTGGAGCGCTTCTGGCGTCGGTGTCGTGGGGCTTCGGTTCCTATTTATAGGGGCGGCGGAACGGTACCGACTCGGTACGGGGGCGGTCGCGGGATTCGCGGCATTGGAGGCGGGGCGCGTTACGGGATCGGGGGGCGTCAGGGCCAGCGGGGAGGCCGAGCCGGGCGCGTACGATGGCGGGGCCTAGTGCGGGACTCGGGGCGGCCGAGGCGGGTCGCGCGCGGAATCGCGGGCGCGGGCGCGCGTCGGCGTCGGAGCGCGTGGCCAGCGGGGCTGGCGCGAGGCCGCTCGGTCGGCTGGGCCGCTTGGCCTGGCCGCCAGGTTGGCCTTTTTTTTCTTTTTCTTTTTTTTTCTTTTTTTTCTTCTTCTTTTTTATTTAGTATTATTATTATTTTATTTATCTTATTTATTATTATTATTTTTTATACTTTCTTTTATTATATAATTTATTATATATATTTATATATATATATATATATTATTTATACTATATGTATATTATTTATTATTTATTATTATAATATATATTATTAATTTTAATATTTATTTATTCTTATATATTGTTATATATTATTTATATATATATTTATATATATTTTTATTATTATTTTTATACTTATTCCCTATTACAAGTTTTAGGCTATAATTCTATTTCTTCTTTTGCTACATACATTTGTATATATATGTTTTGTTATTTTTCTTTTATTCTACTAGTGTTTAATGCATGACCATGTATGCAATGCATGATGCGAAAATTTAGGGTGTTACACCACCGCTGGCTCAGACGTCGACGCGTTAGTCACTTCTGGCTCAACGACCGGAGCTTCAAGCGTTTCCGGCTCAGTCGCTGGACCTTCAACAACTTCTGGCCCAACGGTCGGAGCTTCAACCATCTCCGGCTCGATGGCCGGGACTTCAATTGGCTCTGGCTCAGGAGCCAGGGCTTCTACAACTTCCGGTTCGAAGGTCGGAGCTTCTGACATCTCCGGCTTCGGTACTGGAGCATCAGCCTCTGACACCGTTGCCAGAGGTACATCTTCAACTTCTCCCCCGTGATCCAGCGCTACCACGGGAGCTTTAGGCGTCTCTTCTGGATCCAAGACCACGACAGCTAGCGTCGGAGCTGCCATGACCTCGACCACCACTGGAGGAGGAGGCTTGGTGGTCAAAGCTGGAGCTTCAGCCTACGCAGCCACAGTCGCTGCAACAGATGCCGAAGTCCCTGACCCTTTTCTCGACACCCTGGAAATAAAGGGATGAGAAGATTAAAGACATAACAAAAACAAGATTATCATTTTAAGGCAAGTACACAATGCTTACCTAGGGATGCTACCGCCCCAGTCACCTCAGAACCTCTTCTTTTGAGGCCCGGAGCCAGAGCCCACCAAGTCTGGTGAGACAATGACTTCGGAACTCAGGTGAGGACCACTTGCGGTAGTCGGAGTCCTCTCGGCCGGAGCTTGTCTTGGTTGGGAAGAACTCCCAGGCCTGGAGCTCTTAGCCGGCACTAAGGCCGATGTTGATTGTCCGAAGCTATCACCTCTCGAAGACGCCTGCGCCGGAGAAGGTGCAACCGCAGAAGACCTCCCTCGTTGGGGAGAAGGAGCCGCTGTAGAGGGAGCAGGCCTGACGGACCTCCCATCAGCATGCTTCAGCTTCCTCTTCCTGCTGGAGGGTTCGACTGACTCTTTGATCTTGCCCTTGCCCTTGCCAATGTCTTCAACCCTCTGGCTCGAGGATGAGGCAGGCCTTCCTTCAGAAGCTCTGGGGATTACAACCCTGGAGGTCCGGCATTGTTCCACCTCACCAAGGACATCAAGCGCCGACATCTTCCTCCGGAGCTCTCTGCTGAACTCTGGCTCCATGTTCAAAGGAAGGAAATCAGCCTGTAGAACCAAGTCGTCGCCTTCGACGTTTATCCAATGCTGAAATTTCTTGAGATGAAGCTTCAGAGCTTCATCATCCAAATTGGATTTCAGAACGGTTTCAATCCGGTCATCATCCATCACAATGTTGAGAGCCCAAGCGAGTTTCTCCCTCATCCTCAGCGGAGCCCATCTATTGACCAGGAAATTGTAGAAGACAATCTGAGGGATCACTCCACCCTCCACGCATTCTCAGATCCTAGTCAGGACGGGGTTAAAGGCATCTGACAGCTCTCGAACTACACTCCAAGTGTCGGTATCAACGTTGGGAAGTCCTTGGGGCAGCTCCAACCTCTCATGCTCCTCCACTGCAATGATGACCCAGTCCTTCTTCTAGTCATCTCATTTGCCAGAAGGGAATTGACTTCAAGTACTTGAAGGGGCAATTCTTGCACTTCACGAAATAGTAGAAGCCAAGAAGCTCAGTCCCCTTATCGGTGGTGTGGACCGTGAAGAAGGTACAGAACAGCTTGATGCAGGGGGGAACGCCCACCCACATCTCGCAGAAGTGGATGAAGGTTGCCACTAGCAGAAGAGAATGGGGGCCAAGGTGATACAGCTGGAGACCGTAGAAGTCCAGCAGCATTAAGAGAAAGCTTGAAAAGGGTGGGATCAACCCCATCATGGCGTACGCAGAGAAGTACATCATGTTGCCATTATGCTCCTTCTTGAACGGGAGCTTGCCGGCGCGGATCAGGTGGCTGAAGGAGTCATTGGACCACCCCATATAGGTCCGGACCTTCATCAGATCATCCTTGCTCTTGAGGCGGCTCTTGGGAAGACCCAACTCTATCGCAGCAAAGTGGAGCAGAGGAAAGGATAGTTAGGCGGAGTTTGGGAGGGTCTGAGTGCAAGTTTGATCGAAAGCGTAAAGAGTCCTCAAACCACACATATTTTCCTTCTTAAGTAAGCCTCCACGACGCTTGGATGGAAACCACAATGAGAGCAGTGTCACATTTCAAAAATCTACATTGTCCATGATGAATGGGCCTGGGGCCACCCGACGAAGAGATCGAGGTTATTACCCCAGGCGAACTGTTGTCGTGATGGGCGGCGGGAAACCCAAAGGAGACACCCTGACAAGGCGCTCGGAACCGATACGGTTTTTGTATTGGGAACTGGAGACCTTCAATTGCATGAGATCTGCACTCAAAGATCTCATCTGCTGCATTCATAACAAGCCACGCGGCAATGGTTTAATTCCGACCATCGCCCCAGTAGCACATCAAAAGACCTTTTGAAGTCTAAGCGCGCAAATCAAGGATGGCCCCACCTCTAGTAGAGTAACTTAACCCAAAGGGTCTCTTCCAGAGGTGGACCTGGGGGCCACTGTTGGTACCCTGCGTAACGGGTACCCCACGATGCCGCAAGAAGTGCAAGAGAGTTCTATCTGTCAAAGTTGAAGGTCTCCTCAGACCCCACATGTCACACTACACCAGACCCGCACCCTTCATATGGAAAGCTCCAGGGTTGACACGTGCAATAGGGGAGCTCAAGTGCCAACACGTGTATAGCGGTTCCAGAGCTACCTCCCCACAAAGGGAAGCTTCGAAGCTGCCACGTGTGAAGCCTCTGGACCTTCATCACCAACGAATACATTGGCGGATCTCCTCCAGCGCGGACATTCAAGGGGCAGTTAAAGCGGCAGTTACAAGACCTGATTACGTGTCATTAATGTTGTATTAATAACACAAGATCAAAGCACTGCTAATAGAGGTAACGCATCCATTAAGGCATGTTATCAGGCTATTAACCATGCTTAATGCTCATAGACAGTGTATTAGGCTATTAAATACGCCAGGGCCACATGTCGGACCAAGCAAATGATGTAACAGTCAGTCCTTGGACTATAAAATGATTGAGCTGCACGACACGGAGACAGATCCAAGCTGAGCCATACACTACACATACTAGAGACACTCAATACAACAATACAAACCCTGTGGAGTAGGGTATTATGCTCAGGCGGCCCGAACCACGTAAACCTCTCGTGTCACTGTCTTGCTCCTGATCTTTGCGTGCCCCAACCGAAACAAGAACCTCCGTGGGATACTTTTGGCAGTACTGGGGGAAGTGTCATTGCTACACTTTGATAGACACCATTACAGTTGATGTGGACAACACACTGATTGCATTGATGTTGTATATTAATCTTCTTAGGTGATGTTGACAACTCATACGTCAGAAGTATATTGTACTGTACTCTTATTATATCACATAATTTGTAAAGACGTTAAAATCCACAACTTAAATAGAGAGTAATAGTGAGAAAATTCCAGTAGAAATACCTAAAAATAAACATAAAGATCATCATTCAAAAATTCCACATAATATAAAAGTACATAGCAGTAATACATAAATATATAACAATACTACCTACTCGTGCCTACCATGTTTACTGAGCCTAGGTGCCCGTCGATGCATAACCTGGTTCTCACCGGGGCTATAGTAAATAGGTGGACGAGTCTGCCTACAACCTGCAGGGGCAGGCGTGCTATATTGATCCTGCGTGGTACCCTCATCCTGAGAGGGTTGCGTCGGCGGTGGTGGAGCATATCTTCTATATGCGACCCATCTACAAAGTATGAGTCCCAATCGTGCTCATCAGCGGGTGATGCCTCTCGTACTTGGTCATGAATCCATAGTCACTCGAGGCCATACCTATAATATTTGAGTAAGTACAAATGAACAATACACTTAATGGAAATTAATGACATGTTATACCTTGATACCAAGCTGACGGTGCAGCGTTTGGAACTGCAGCGGGTGGAGGACAAGAGTAGGTCATGGACGGTCCAACGTAATCAAAATGCGAGGGATGAGAATACGACGTAGAGAGTCCTACAGTGACAAAATTTCTTGTATTAAATATGAATGTACGAAAAATATCATACCAAGAAAATGAAACATTATAAATATATAAAAAAAATATGTTTTCAATAGGGTGCAATGGTCAAAATGGTGGTGCTGAAGTCGAAGGACGTTGTGGAGGAGGTCCAGCATACCTGGGCTGCTGCACTGTGGTGCCCCGACGACAATATTGTGTTAAAGAAAAACTTTTCAGCGCATTTTTGATCATACGGTTCACCTTCTTAAGGGTTTGAACCATGTCGGTGTAACACCCTAAATTTTCGCATCATGCATTGCATACATGATCATGCATTAAACACTAGTAGAATAAAAGAAAAATAATAAAACATGCATATACAAATGTATGTAGCAAAAGAAGAAATAGAAAATAATAATTATAGCCTAAAACTTGTAATAGGGAATAAGTATAAAAATAATAATAAAAATATATATAAATATATATATAAATAATATATATAACAATATATAAAAATAGAAAAAAATATTAATAATATATGTTATAAAAATAATAAATAATAAATAATAAATAATAAATATATAATACTAATAATATATATAAAAAATATATATATAATAAATTATATAATAAAAGAAAAGTAAAAAAAAGAAAAAGAAAAAAAAACAAAACAAAAAAAAAGAAAAAGGGCCAACCCAGCGGCCAGGCCAGCGGCCCAGCCGACCGAGCGCCCCGCGCCAAGGCCGTGCCCCGCAGCCGACCGGCCGCCAGCGCGCGAGCGAGCGCCCCCCCCCCCCCCCCCCCCCCGCTGGGCCCCGCTCCGCGCCAGCCCCGCTGGCCCCGACGCCCGCCCGTCGTACGCTTCCGCCAGCGCGCCCGCGCCCGATGCGACCGACGCGACCGGTCCAACCCCGACGCGCGATCCCGCCCGATCCCGATATTCCCGTCGTGTCCCCAGCGCTCCGGTACCGAGTCGGTACCGAGCAGATCTCCAGCGTCCCACGCGCCTATAAATACGACGGTAACCTCGTAGCGTTTTTCCCAACCGCCAGACGCCGCCGCCTTCGACGAAAAACCGCCGGGAAAAGCACCAGGGACCAGAAAGCTGCGCCCAGGGAAGAAAAAAAGAGAAAAAGAAGGGGAAGAAGAGGAAGAAAAAGAGGAGGGCGCCACCGTTCGCCGGAGATCGTCGTCGACATCGCGTCGCCGTCGTCGTGCCGCCAGAGGACGCATCTACTTCGTCTACGCATTGTCCCCATCCCGCGATCGTCGAAGCCATCACATCTACGGTAGGCCATGTTCCCGATGCGAATTTTAGCAACCATATTGAACCTAATAGGCGTACATTGATCGTAGTTGTGTCATAATTTTATTTTCAGCAGCATTAATCCACCCTAAAACCCCCGTAAACTCATATGAACACGTATGAACTACTCGCATCTAATTAATAAACAACCGTAGTTAATTAATTATTGAATTGTGCATGCATACATATCATTGCATGTTGATTAATTTGTGTGCATTATGTTGATTGTATATGTTCTCTTGTATGTATGATCACGCGTAGAGGAACGCGCTCAAGAGGCCGCATACGAGGATTTCCAAAATCAAGACTTTGAAGCGCTTGAGCAACCCCATCCACCGGAGCAAGGCAAGTGTCCTTGAAGCATATTGATCCTGTTTTAAATTAAATATTTTGTTTGCGAACTTGCATGCTTGTGTCAAATTGATGGGAATCCTATGATAGGAAGTTTACTAGTTTTGTTTGACCACCCTTGTCACCTGGAATTTATGGTAGAGAGTTGGGAAGGGTTTTTACCTTTTTGCTTCGCTTAATTAATTGGGATGGCAAACAACACTACGCACTTAATTATGCATCAATGATATTCTGGTTAATGTGAACTGGTCAATACGATGGGTGATCTAAGCAAGCCTGGTATGTGGATGGGTTGGATGTTATGGTGGTTTGCTTGCCTTAGATCTAAGGACCGGTTCATGCGAGAATATGCCAGGTCAACAGTGCCACCACAAGGCCAAGTATGGGTGCGGCGTAGCTGAATAATTAGGAGCGCTGCTAGTATTGTATGGACCATTGGATGGCGCAGGGAATGGGAGTCGAGGAGGACTGCCCTGGGATCCGCATGGCACACGAGGGGGCCCGTGGGTGGGAGAATGGAGATTCAAGCCTGCCGGTGAAACCTTAGTGGGCCTGTACATACTAGTAGTCCCTTTTGAAAGGCTATTTTGTGATCTCTTGGCCACACACCTACGGAAGTGTGAGATGGCATAATGGAGGTTTCTTAGTCATCGAAAGGTGATAAAATCACAAACATGTGGGTAAAGTGGTACAACCTCTGTAGAGTGTTAAAAACTATCATGATAGCCGTGCTCCCGGTTATGAGCGCCTGGATGACCTACATGATTAGAGTTGGAAATTGGGGTTTGGGATGGTTATGGTTGGTTTATGGTTATGGGTTGGTAATGATTATGGTCTGGTAATGGTTATGGTTGGTTTATGGTTATGGGTTGGTAATGGTTATGGTTTATGGATTATGGTCATGGATATACATTTGAGTTATGGTAATTGGACATGGATAATGGTGATGTTGGCAATAATTGGATATGGTTTATATTTTGTTAATATGATGGTTATGATGGGATTATTTCACATAGACATAGTATAATGCTTTTCAAATGTTTTACTGTACTTTTCAGCACTTAGCCATTATTACATTCGTCATTTGAATTAGCCACATGTCATACTTTCCACGCTTGCTGAGTACGACATGTACTCACCCTTGCAATCCCCCCAACAGCTACTGGAGACAATTGGGAGTACCCTGAGGATCACGTGGAGTACTAGGTTGCGTACCGCCGTCAATTGCCTGTGGATTGGAGTCGTGTTGTTTAGTTTATTTTCCGCTGCAATTATTTAGAGTTTTATTATTCGTGAACTATTGGATTATTGTAATAAAGTACTTATTTATTAGTTAAGACGTGGTTAAATTCTGTATATCGTTTGTGATGCAACCGTATATGTGTGATGAACTTCCTGGGCACACATATGCGTTACGCTTGGTTCATATTCAGAACCGGGTGTCACAAATTGGTATCAGAGCCGCGTTGACCGTAGGACGCAAGCCTAGGTAGAATGGACACTCTAGAGCACATAGGAACACTCTTCTAATCTGCTATTTTCGAAAATTTTTGCTGCTGTTTTGTTCCTTTATTTTCAGCCGCAAAAAGTACTGATCGCTGCTGCGTTTTTGATAAAAAAAATTTCAGAAGTGAGCAATATTAAGTGCTGCTGTTTTGCTGCGTAAATTTTCGCGTAAAAAGTATGTTTTGCCGCTGTTATGTGTGGGTAAAATTATTGTGTTGGTTGCTGTATTTTTTCTCTTTATTTTTCGTTCTTTTGGAACCGCTGCACCGCTCTTTTTCCGCTGTTTTAGCTGCTGAAATTTTTAGATTTGTATTTGGTTATTTCCTTTTTTTCCTCTAATGTATTCTTGTTTTCTGTAGATGGCCCGCACCAAGACAACCCCCCGTAAGTCGACCGGTGGACTTGTGCCCCCGCGTAGGTTGGCCAGTCGCTCTCCGGCCGTCGACCCCCGTCACCCCGTGGTGATCCGTTCTGACAGCAGAGCTGAAGGCAACTGCGTCACCGTCTCCGTGCCCTACTCTGCGAGGCTGGCTACCGTCACCACAGCCTCTCGCTCTCCTACCACACCACTGGAGTGCAGCGCCCCGACAGGAAGGAGTGGAGCTGCAAGATCTATATCTACTATGGTGATGAGTTGGTGAAGACCCACAGCAGTCCTGCTTGGAGGAGCTCCCGCCGATCTGCGGAGCAGGATGCTAGCTGGGAAGCAGCCACCTTTTGGAGCCACACCCGCCGTTTCCGTCTGGAGGACACAGTGCACGCCTTCGTTCCGCAGCGTCCCAGTGGCACTGCGCGCTTCGTCTCCAGGCACGTGGAGGGACCACTGGACCTCCCGCAGTCTCGTCAGACTGTTGACGACGTGGCCCAGCTCAGTGCCCGACTTCAGAGGGCGCAGCAGGAGATTCAGGATGGACGTGACCTCGCCCAGCGCCATGAGGCGATAATCAGGAGGTATCGTCGGATCACCGACGAGGACCCGGACGACTACGCGTCCGACACCCCGACGTGGACCCCAGACTCTCCAGACCATCGCAACGGCCAGTGTGAGTCATCTTCTGAGGAGTCCTCTGACGAGGAGCCTTCCAGTGTGGCGTCTACCGCACCACTGCCGCCTGCTGCCTCACCACCCCAGGACCCACAGGACCCCGAGGACCCCAACGACGACGACGACGACGAGGACCCGGATGAGCTCCCGCTCGATGACGAGTAGCCCTCGACCTATGCCACGACTCAAGGATAGGCACCCCCCATTAGTTAAATAAGAGCGACGTAGATGTACTTGTGTGACCTTGAGTTGTGTTACTTCTTTTAGGATTTTTGTCAATTTTGTTTGGTGCTTGTTTGAGTGCTTGTGTGCTTAGTAGAGAGTTGTGGGATGGTTCGGCAATTGTCCACATCCTCATAATATAGGTCTATATTAATAAAGGATTATTTAGTGTCACATACCTTGATGCATATAGTTGGGACGTTTCTTTCCAAATTCTAAATCCTTCTGTCCCCACCCTTCTTTCGCCAATAGATAGTGAGAACTCGTAACCAGAGGGATGCCAATGATGAGGAGGAGCGCAATGAAGTACCTCAGAACAACCAAGGACATGCTCATGGAGCTATCAATATTGAACAACTGTTAGCTATGCAGAACCAGCTCATGCAGACCATGATACAGACCATGGGACAGCTGCAAGCTGGCAACAACAATCAGCCCCACCTGCCTCCACCGCCACCCCCGCCACATCACAACTGTTTGGGAGAGTTCATGAGGACCAGACCGCCTACCTTTGCACAAGCCACAGACCTAATGGAAGCTGATGATTGGCTGAAGTCCGTTGAGAAGAAACTTGCTATTGTCCAGTGCACTGATAGGGAGAAGGTTCTCCTTGCATCACATCAACTAGTTGGAGCAGCCGCTGACTGGTGGGAAGCTCTTTGCAATGCTCATAATAATCAGGAGGCAATCACATGGGATGAGTTCAAGCAGAGTTTCCGTTCCCACTATGTACCTGAAGGAGTTATGATACTGAGAAGACAAGATTTTGAAAATCTCAGGCAAGGAAGGATGAGCGTGAGTGAGTATCTCAACAAATTCACTCAATTATCAAGATATGCTCCAGAAGACATCAAAACTGATAGTAGGAAGTAGTATCTGTTTATGAGGGGTCTCAACAATGAAATTCAAGTCCAGTTACTCAATACTGATTATCCGAACTTCTAAAAGCTTGTTGACAAGTCTATTGTGGTTGAGAGATTCGTGAGATGGAGCAGGACAATAAGAGGAAGATGCCACATCATGGACCGCAACAAGGAAGCAATGTTCGCCCCCGCTATGCACCACCTACTGCACCACACTACAACCCATCTGCTCCTGCATACCGCACTGCTTATCCACCCCGCCCAAATCAGCCACCGCAGCAACGCCCCGCCATGCAAGCGCCTCGCTATCCTGTGCCACCTGCGCCGCGTCCTAACATGGCGGCAAATGCTCAAAACCAGTTGCGCCCAAACTTCCCTAATGCTACGGGTGGTAAGACATGCTATGTGTGTGGAGAACCCGGAAACTTCGCAAGCCAATGCCCCAGGAGAAACAATGGATCTATGCACAATGCACCAAGGCCAAATCATCCGCGACCAAATGGAGGAGCACCACAAGGCAACCGTGGACAGCAGAATTTTGCTCGTGGCAATGTGAATCATGTCTCTACTGAGGAAGCCCAGCAAGCTGATGACATCGTGATTGGTATGTTTCTCGCCAACTCCAACCCCGCGACTATTTTATTTGATTCGGGAGCATCTCATTCATTCATCTCGTCAAAGTATGTTGCCAAATACAATTTGCCTATATCTCATATGAAGCAAACTATGCTAGTAAGTTCTCCTGGCGGAGAGATGAGGACAAATATAGTATGTCCGAAAGTAAGCATTAAAATAAGGGGGGTAGACTTTCTCGCAAACCTCATAGTATTGGACTCCCAAGGAATAGACATAATACTTGGAATGGACTGGCTGAGCAAGTATAATGGAGTCATTCAATGTGCCGAGAGGATTGTGCAGTTGACAAGTGAACATGGTACACGCATCGAAGTTGTGGCAGCCCAACCTGCAAGAGGGAAAGCGATGCTGAATCACGTGGAAGAAGTGACATTGGAAAGCATTCCGATCATTTGCGAGTACCCGGACGTGTTTCCAGATGAGTTGCCAGGTATGCCACCTAATCGTGACATATAATTCGCTATTGAGTTGATACCCGGAACTGCACCTATAGCTAAGAGGCTGTATAGGATGCCTCCTAAGGAATTAGCAGAGCTCAAGAAGCAAATTCAAGAGCAGCTAGAGAAGGGTTTTATACGCCCAAGTTCATCCCCGTGGGGAGCCCCAGTGCTCTTCGTAGATAAGAAGGATGGAACCCAGAGGATGTGTGTGGACTATAGGTCTCTCAACGAAGTGACAATTAAGAACAAGTACTCACTGCCCCGTATAGAGGATTTGTTCGACCAAATGAAGGGTGCTTGTATATTCTCCAACATTGACTTGCGGTCAGGATACTTCCAAATGAAGATTAGACCATCAGATATACCCAAGACAGCATTTCAGACACGATATGGATCTTATGAGTACACCGTCATGTCATTTGGATTGACGAATGCGCCTGCGTACTTTATGTATCTCATGAATAAGGTCTTCATGGAATATTTGGATAAGTTCATTGTAGTGTTCATCGATGATATTATGATCTACTCGAAGGATGAGAAGGAACACGAGGAACACTTGAGGCTTACGCTGCAGAAATTGAGGGAGCATCAATTGTATGCCAAGTTCAGTAAATGTCAATTTTGGTTACGGGAAATTTCTTTCTTAGGCCATATTATCTCTGGAGGAGGAGTATCAGTTGACCCAGGGAAGGTGATAGATGTGCTTAAGTGGGAACCGCCACAGAATGTTAAGGAAATTAGGAGTTTCCTTGGAATGGCTGGATATTACCGTTGGTTTATCAAGGACTTTTCCAAGATAGCCAAGCCTATGACCGAATTACTCATGAAAGGGAAGGCATTCCAATGGACTCAAGCTTGTCAGGATAGCTTTGAGGAGTTAAAGAAAAGGTTGACAACCGCGCCGGTGTTAGTATTACCGGACGTGAGCAAGAGTTTTGATATATATTGTGATGCATCAAGACAAGGATTAGGATGTGTGCTCATGCAAGAAGGCCAAGTGGTAGCTTATGCATCGAGGCAACTAAAGAAACATGAGTTGAATTATCCTACGCATGACCTTGAACTCGCAGCCGTGGTACACGCCTTGAAGATATGGAGACACTATGTTTTTGGTCACCGATGTGAGATTTATACGGATCACAAGAGTCTCAAGTACATATTTACGCAAACGGATCTGAATCTGAGGCAACGCCGATGGTTGGAGCTCATCAAGGATTATGACGTGGGAATCAACTATCACCCGGGGAAGGCCAACGTAGTGGCCGATGCCTTGAGCTGAAAAGGAGTAAGTCATCAACTCACAGTTCAAGAACTGCCGTCCGAGTTATGCAAGGAGTTTGAACGGTTGAACCTTGGATTCGTAAATGAGATGGGAATGATGGAAGTCAACCCAACATTAGAGCAGGAAATACGGGAAGGACGGACAAAGGACAAGGAAATACAGGAAATCAAGGAAAGGACCCAAGAAGGAAAGGAATTCAGATTTGATGAGGACGAACAGGGTACCTTATGGCTTGGAAAGAGGATTGTGGTACCTAATGTCAGGCATATTCGTGAAACAATATTGAAGGAGGCACATGACTCGCCTTACTCAATTCATCCTGGCTGTACGAAGATGTACAAGGACTTAAAGACATGCTACTGGTGGGCCAGCATGAAAAAGGACATAGCCGAATATGTTGCACTTTGTGATGTGTGCCAACGAGTTAAAGCTGAACATCAAAAGCCAACCGGATTGTTACAACCATTAAAGGTCCCGGAATGGAAGTGGGAAGAGATTGGTATGGACTTTATAGTTGGATTACCGCGAACTCAGGCTGGCTATGATTCAATATGGGTTATTGTGGATCGATTGACAAAATCAGCTCACTTCATCCCTGTCAAGACCACATATACCACCGCGAAGCTAGCAGAATTGTACATGGAACATATTGTGTGTCGACATGGAGTACCGAAGAAGATAGTCTCGGATAGAGGTTCTCAATTTACCTCCAGATTTTGGCAGAAATTGCATGAAGCAATGGGAACAAGGTTGAACTTCAGTTCGGCGTATCACCCTCAAACAGATGGACAAACCGAGAGGACCAACCAAATTTTGGAAGACATGTTAAGAGCTTGTGCATTAAAGCATGGGAAAGGTTGGGATAAAAGTTTGCCGTATGCTGAATTCTCGTACAACAATAGTTACCAAGCAAGTTTGAAAATGTCACCCTATGAAGCATTATACGGAAGGAAATGTAGGACTCCCTTGTTTTGGAATGAAACCGGAGAGAATCAAGTGTTTGGTCCCGACGTGTTACAAGAAGCTGAAAGGCAAGTCCAAATAATACGGGAAAACTTAAAGGCTGCCCAGTCTCGACAGAAAGGTTATGCTGATAATAGGCGAAGGAGTTTGACTTTTGAAGTTGGAGATTTTGTATACCTCAAAGTGTCACCTATCAGAGGTCAGCGACGGTTTAACGTCAAAGGAAAACTGGCACCACGTTACATCGGACCATTCAAGATTCTGGACAAGCGAGGAGAGGTAGCTTATCGACTTGAGCTGCCGATGTATCTCTCCGATGTACACAACGTGTTTCACGTCTCTCAACTCAAGAAGTGTCTCAGGGTACCAGAAGAACAAGTGCCGATGGACGAGTTAGAACTTCAAGAGGATTTGTCCTATGTCGAACAACCTATCAAGATTTTGGATATGAAGGAAAGGGTCACGAGAAATAAGAGGATCCGTTGGTGCAAAGTGCAATGGAAACACCATACAGAAGCCGAAGCTATATGGGAACGTGAAGAAGACCTGAAGGCAGAATTCCCTCATCTTTTCTCCACGCTATCGAATCTCGAGGGCGAGATTCACTTTAAGGGGGGTAGGTTTGTAACACCCTAAATTTTCGCATCATGCATTGCATACATGATCATGCATTAAACACTAGTAGAATAAAAGAAAAATAATAAAACATGCATATACAAATGTATGTAGCAAAAGAAGAAATAGAAAATAATAATTATAGCCTAAAACTTGTAATAGGGAATAAGTATAAAAATAATAATAAATATATATATAAATATATATATAAATAATATATATAACAATATATAAAAATAGAAAAAAATATTAATAATATATGTTATAAAAATAATAAATAATAAATAATAAATATATAATATTAATAATATATATAAAAAATATATATAATAAATTATATAATAAAAGAAAAGTAAAAAAAGAAAAAGAAAAAAACAAAAAAAAGAAAAAGGGCCAACCCGGCGGCCAGGCCAGCGGCCCAGCCGACCGAGCGCCCCGCGCCAAGGCCGCACCCCGCAGCCGACCGGCCGCCCGTGCGCGAGCGAGCGCGCGCCCCCCCCGCTGGGCCCCGCTCCGCGCCAGCCCCGCTGGCCCAGACGCCCGCCCGTCGTACGCTTCCGCCAGCGCGCCCGCGCCCGATGCGACCGTCGCGACCGGTCCAACCCCGACGCGCGATCCCGCCCGATCCCGATATTCCCGCCGTGTCCCCAGCGCTCCCGTACCGAGTCGGCGCCGAGCCGATCTCCAGCGTCCCACGCGCCTATAAATACGACGGTAACCTCGTAGCGTTTTTCCCAGTCGCCAGACGCCGCCGCCTTCGACGAAAAACCACCGGGAAAAGCACCAGGGACCAGAAAGCCGCGCCCAGGGAAGAAAAAAAGAGAAAAAGAAGGGGAAGAAGAGGAAGAAAAAGAGGAGGGCGCCACCATTCGCCGGAGATCGTCGTCGACATCGCGTCGCCGTCGTCGTGCCGCCGGAGGACGCATCTACTTCGTCTACGCATTGTCCCCATCCCGCGATCGTTGAAGCCATCGCATCTACGGTAGGCCATGTTCCCGATGCGAATTTTAGCAACCATATTGAACCTAATAGGCGTAACTTGATCGTAGTTGTGTCATAATTTTATTTTCAGCAGCATTAATCCACCCTAAAACCCCCGTAAACTCATATGAACACGTATGAACTACTCGCATCTAATTAATAAACAACCGTAGTTAATTAATTATTGAATTGTGCATGCATACATGTCATTGCATGTTGATTAATTTGTGTGCATTATGTTGATTGTATATGTTCTCTTGTATGTATGATCACGCGTAGAGGAACGCGTTCAAGAGGCCGCATACGAGGATTTCCAAAATCAAGACTTTGAAGCGCTTGAGCAACCCCATCCGCCGGAGCAAGGCAAGTGTCCTTGAAGCATATTGATCCTGTTTTAAATTAAATATTTTGTTTGCGAACTTGCATGCTTGTGTCAAATTGATGTGAATCCTATGATAGGAAGTTTACTAGTTTTGTTTGACCACCCTTGTCACCTGGAATTTATGGTAGAGAGTCGGGAAGGGTTTTTACCTTTTTGCTTCGCTTAATTAATTGGGATGGCAAATAACACTACACACTTAATTATGCATCAATGATATTCTGGTTAATGTGAACTGGTCAATACGATGGGTGATCTAAGCAAGCCTGGTATGTGGATGGGTTGGATGTTATGGTGGTTTGCTTGCCTTAGATCTAAGGACCGGTTCATGCGAGAATATGCCAGGTCAACAGTGCCACCACAAGGCCAAGTATGGGTGCGGCGTAGCTGAATAATTAGGAGCGCTGCTAGTATTGTATGGACCATTGGATGGCGCGGGGAATGGGAGTCGAGGAGGACTGCCCTGGGATCCGCATGGCACACGAGGGGGCCCGTGGGTGGGAGAATGGAGATTCAAGCCTGCCGGTGAAACCTTAGTGGGCCCGTACATACTAGTAGTCCCTTTTGAAAGGCTATTTTGTGATCTCTTGGCCACACACCTACGGAAGTGTGAGATGGCATAATGGAGGTTTCTTAGTCATCGAAAGGTGATAAAATCACAAACATGTGGGTAAAGTGGTACAACCTCTGCAGAATGTTAAAAACTATCATGATAGCCGTGCTCCCGGTTATGAGCGCCTGGATGACCTACATGATTAGAGTTGGAAATTGGGGTTTGGGATGGTTATGGTTGGTTTATGGTTATGGGTTGGTAATGGTTATGGTCTGGTAATGGTTATGGTTGGTTTATGGTTATGGGTTGGTAATGGTTATGGTTTATGGATTATGGTCATGGATATACATTTGAGTTATGGTAACTGGACATGGATAATGGTGATGTTGGCAATAATTGGATATGATTTATATTTTGTTAATATGATGGTTATGATGGGATTATTTCACATAGACATAGTATAATGCTTTTCAAATGTTTTACTGTACTTTTCAGCACTTAGCCATTATTACATTCGTCATTTGAATTAGCCACATGTCATACTTTCCACGCTTGCTGAGTACGACATGTACTCACCCTTGCAATCCCCCCCCCCCCAACAGCTACTGGAGACAATTGGGAGTACCCTGAGGATCACGTGGAGTACTAGGTTGCGTACCGCCGTCAATTGCCTGTGGATTGGAGTCGTGTTGTTTAGTTTATTTTCCGCTGCAATTATTTAGAGTTTTATTATTCGTGAACTATTGGATTATTGTAATAAAGTACTTATTTATTAGTTAAGACGTGGTTAAATTCTGTATATCGTTTGTGATGCAACCGTATATGTGTGATGAACTTCCTGGGCACACATATGCGTTACGCTTGGTTCATATTCAGAACCGGGTGTCACAGTCAGTCAGGGTCACGTGCACGCCCCTCTCGACTCTAACTAACACTGTAGAAGACTCGTAATCTGCATGTTGCAAGACGTCATACTAGAAAAACAAATAACATATTATTCAATAATGGATTCATAAGTCAAATAATATGATGCATAATATGAAATTCTTTGTTACTGCTATGAAGGTGGCACGGTCTCGATGGATCGGATACGTGTCCCACGTAGAAGGAATGTGTGGCTCTGGTTCATGAGGTGCATATGTGACTCTGGTACGTGTACGAGGAACATACCACTGTAGGTACTCGCATACGCCTCAATCGTGAACAACGGTGTCTCATAAATTGTGTTCTCCGGAGCCTCTGTCCACTGCTGCACCCATGCCACCATACGAGGCATGTAAACCGTGTTGGCATGACCCTTACGTGAGTATCTGCTTGCGGCATACAAATCATAAACAAATAGTTGTATAGTATTTTGTATTATGTAAAAATGTATTGACTCGTGAAATTCCTTATGATCTGGTAGACCTCTAAGCACAGGGACCGGCTGCTGTCGACCAAACTGACGCATCACATGGTGTGTTGAGTACTCCTCCATGTAGACGTCAAACACGAGACTTTTGCGTGTCCACCAGTAGTCTGCGTCTCGCGAGCACAACGACGACAACCCACGTGGGGCACAGTGTACAAAGCTTCAAGGGAGTAAGGCTGTCAAATGACATATTCGTCGCCGCATAGGCGATCAAAGTTAGTGACTGTGAGACCTATGTGTGCTGAATACATTGGCTTGTAAGTGAATACACTTGGCTTTGATGATAAAAGTTTCGAATATCACCAAAACACCTTTTTATCAAGGTCCGACTCTAGCTCTAAGCTACAGCAAGGTCCGAAGGTAGGTCCGGCTTGGTTTGGGTAGCTCCGGTTACGTTCGATGCTAGGTCCGACTAGCTTTGGTCAGCTCCGGTGAGATTTATCTTTAGCTCCGGCATGTCTTTGTTAGCTCCGGCATGCCTTTGATAGCTCCGGTATATATTTGATAGCTCCGGCATGCTTTTGCTAAGCTCCGACGTACTTTGTCTAGCTCCAGCTTTGGGTTGACTAGTTTTGCTAGTTTTGTAAGCTCCGGCGGGAGCTTAGTTGTACTAGTTTTGGTAAGCTCCGGTGCTAGGTTCTACTAGCTTTTGTTAGCTCCAGCTCAAGGTCCGGTTTGCTCTGGCAAGGTCCGGAACTTGACCGCGGTGTTTCTGCTTCTCATTTGCAATGTTTCGTACTTGCTTTACATTGTTGGAAAGATTTCTTAGTATTCATTTGCTAAGTTTTTGGTGCGTTTTGGTTGATATGGATGATATCGTGTTACTATGGTTTTGCAACATGCTTATGTGAGGTTCTCACGTAAGGTGTTGTGTTCGGAACTAACTTGAGTCAAGTTGAGGACTTGGGCTCGTATGGATTAGTTGTTTATTCATGTGCAGGTGTTGCTTGAGTTCAAGACATGGCTGGTGACGGGATCCATTGGACTAGTCTCAGGGAGGAGATGAGGTTCCAACTACCAAGTTCGGGAGGAATTGTGGTTGATCTGATCAGGAGGTTGCGCAGCATGTTTGGATCAAGAACAATGCATATGAAGGTATCATGGACGTCATTGGAAAATATTTGCACGTGTGCAAGGAGTGCATGGACGTGGCTACATGGTTCCGAGACATGATGAAGAGATGTGGACGTAAAGAATTTGTCGGAAAGGTCCAACCGACTAGGTTATGGACTCAGGCTGCGGCTGAGTCGGGTTTGACTCAAATATGGAAAGATTTGAGTTGGTTATGATAGGATTTCGTGTGGGTCACGAATTTGAGTTTTTTAGGAATGTGGGATACGTTCCTATGGTGTTTGGAAGTCTTAATATTGCTTCTATCTGCGTATAGAAGAATCTTGAGCAGTTATGGAAAGTTACAGTTCATGATCTGAGTAGGATTGGAGTCCTAGTTGATATTGGGTTGGACTAAGGGCTGGTTATATAAGCAAGGGAGCCCAGAGCTCGTGGTGCATGACTTTGGGGTTGTTCCTCTTGTGTTTTATTGAATGAAATTCATAGTTTGAAGGAACTTTTGTTCCTTGTTCGTCCGACTTGTTCTAGACAAGTTTTACTCGTCGAGTTTCTGGACAGCACTACCTTTGGTCGGTGGTTTTATCATAACTCGAGTTTTACTGATCCAATTGACATGATTCTTTTTGGGTTGTCTTCACAACTTGATTTTCTATCATCTATCAAAATTTCACGGTCATTGGATTTGTGGTATATGATATACACGAGTTTCATTGCAGCATTCCAGAAATGTTTTTTTTCTCAGATAGGGCAGATTGACCATTGTTTGATCTTTCGATCATAACTTGAGTTTTTCTCGACGGATTTGAGTGATTCTTTTTGTGTTGTCTTCGTGACTTGATTCTCTCTGATATATATCACCTTTGTCATGGTTAAATACGTTTAGATTTGTCTCATACATGATTTATTTAACAGATCGTTTTTCTGCCGAAAGGGTTTGGGGTTTAATTGTTTCCGCTGCGTAAGATTTTTAAATCTACCATTCACCCCCCCTCTGGCAGCTTTTCACGTGCTCCTCGATCCTACAATTGGTATCAGAGCCACGGTGCTCTAATCTTTGTGATTTGCGCGTGTTTTTTGACTAATCATCATGGAAAAGTACACCGCCAAACTGTGTGTGTTTGCTGGTATTGATTTTCAGGTTTGGAAGGCACGCGTGGAGGCTTTTATCCAGGAACAAGGCTTTGCAATATGGGAGAAGGTATACAAGCCTTACGAAGTGCCATCAAACGATCAAGTTACAGCTACAAATCTGAGAGATGTCGACAACAACAATAAGGCTCGAAACTTGATCATACAAGGATTAACACAAAGCGACTTCGACTGTGTTGCACACCTCCGATCTGCATACGATGTGTGGAAAGCACTTTGTGACTATGACGAAGGATCCAACACGATCAAAGAGGTAAGGCAAGACATGTTCAAGAAATAATACATGCGCTTCGAGATGCAACCCGGTGAGTCAATTGATGATCTCTTTGCTCGCTTTAATAAGATTCTCAGCAACTTGCGTAGTGTCAATGTTAATTTTTCAGATGCTGAAAATGCTAGGCAATTGCTAAGTGCATTAGATATGTCAATTTGGGAGATGAAAGTCACATCTATTTGTGAATCTACTGTCATGAGTACACTTACTTTAGATGTGCTATATTCCAAGCTAAAAACTCATGAAATTGATATAATATCACGTAAGAACCCCAACAAGTCTATTGCTTTTGTTTCTTAACGTGATATGCCTAGCTCCGGCCAATCTTCATCTTGTAGTACACTTGCTTTGTTGTCCTCTCTAGCCCTTGAACAGATTGAGGAGTTTCCAGAGGAGGAGCTAGCACTTCTCTCTACGAGGTTCTCAAAAGCATTGCAAAATGTGAGAACTAGAAGGAGAGGAAGCTCCGAACCTCAATGATGCTTCGAATGTGGTAAGACAGGACATTTCTGTTCAGATTGCCCTAACCTTTCAGGTCCTACTTCCCGGGATGAATAGAAAACAAGAACGAAACACTCCTCTGCAAAAGATACGAAGGAAAAGAAGGGTACCATAGGACGCAAGATTATTAACAGCTTCATCACCGCACCTCAAGAACTTAGTTCAAGTGATGTAGACTTTGAAAGTGATGAAGATGATGACGATATGGCCAACTTATGCTTCATGGCGGGCAAAACAAGATCAAGATCAAATCAGGAGGATGCAGAACACAACAGTGAAGACGATGAGGTATGTTCTACCTGCAATGAAATGTGTGATGCTATTTCTCGTGCAACTATTATCGTAAAGAAAAAGGACAAAAAGCTTAGGGATAATGCTGCTAAAATTAAATCACTAGAATCTGAAATTAAACATTTAAAAACTTTGATTCCTAGTGATGATGCATGTCCCTCATGTGACTTAATCTATGAACAATTGTCCACATTAAGAAGTACACACTCCTCCACTCTAGATAGACTTGATGAAGAAATTGAAAAGAACAGAGAGCTTGCTGCACTTAATGATAAAAACTTGAAAGATGCTAGCTGTTCTACAATTGATTTGCATTGTTCTACTTGTGATGATCTTGATAAGAAACTACAGGATGCTATGAATGAAATTTCTATATTGAACAATGCTTTACGTTCTCATGAAGTTAAATTTTGTTCCAATTGCAAACTAAAAGGAAAAACTTCATGTGAAAATTGCCTTGATCTGTCCAACAAACTTGATGACATGCATAGGACATTAGATCGGTTTTGTAATGGGAATAAGAACCTAAACTTACTGCTGAATTCTTCCAAGTCTTGCAATGATAAAACTGGTTTAGGTTTTGATTCTCATGCTCATGCTAAGGCACATCCACCTAAAATTGTAAAGTTATTAGGAAGTGGTTTGATTCAAACAATTCCTAAACAAAAAGGAGTGGTTTTCAAATCTGCAGGAGTGTTGCCTCATTCGGTTTCAAATAAAAATATTGCTTGCTCATCTAGACATGAACACAAAGTTAAATTTCATTGTACCTTCTGTGGTAGATATGGTCATGTCATAGATTTTTGTTATAGACTAGCTAAACAACAGAAAAGGGAAAGAATGGTTGCTAGATCTCATAACTTTCATGCAAAATTTGCTGCACACATTGAACCGAATGTACAACCTGCTGTTTTGAGTCAAAAACATTCAAAGTTTACCTCCGGACCATATGTTTTTCCTCCGGAGCTACTGATTTTTGTGCTACACAAGTTACACCTTATAGGTCAGTAGTCAAGAATAAAAAATCTCAAACTTTGACTCATAAACCTGCTGTTTTGTCTCAGCTTTCGCGTGTTTTTCCAGCTGCACTTCGCGTGACTCAGTACTGGATTCCTAAATGCCTTTTGACTAACCCCAGTATTGAGTCATCGACGTATTGTGCTTTTATGTAGATTACACGTTTGAGGAAGGAGAACATTTGGATTGTGGATTCAGGTTGCTCACGCCACATGACCGGTAACAAAGATTGGTTCTCCTCCCTCTCTTTTGTGTCACGTGTAGAGAATGTTACTTTTGCCGATAATTCTTCAACTCCTATAATTGCTAAGGGTTCGGTTAGATTAAATGATCACTACACCTTGAAGGATGTGGCACTTGTCAAAAATTTGAAATATGACTTGCTTTCTGTTGCACAATTGCTAGATGAAAATCTAGAAATTATTTTCAATAAAAACTGCTGCAAAGTTGTAGGTTCAAATAGTGAGCTTATTTTTAACATGTCTCGGTTTGGAAGAGTTTTTAAAGCTGATTTTGATATGTCTTCCTCTAAGCATAGGTGTCTAGTTGCTAATGATTCGAAGGACTTATATTTTTGGCAACGTAGACTTGGTCACGTAGGCTTTGATCACCTAACGCGTGTTAGTGCTCTTGATCGTATACGTGGGCTGCCTAAGCCTAAAGGGGACAAAGAAATTGTGTGCTCTTCTTGTAGACATGCTAAGATGGTTGCAGGTTCACATACTCCTATCACAATGATCATGACAACTGAACCATGTCAACTTTTGCATCTTGACACCGTAGGACCTTCACATGTTCAATCCTTCGGAGGTAAATGGTATGTTCTTGTTATCATTGATGATTATTCTAGATACTCTTGGGTTTACTTTATGGCGTCTAAGAATGAAGTTTTTAGTCACTTTAGAACTTTATTTCTTAGATTATCAATTGATCGCCCAGGATCATTAAAAGCAATTAGAAGTGATAATGGAACTGAATTTTAAAATCGATCTTTTGATCACTTTTGTGCTGAAAATAGAGTAGATCATCAATTCTCTTCACCATATGTACCTCAAGAAAACGGTGTTGTAGAGAGAAAGAACAGAACCTTAGTTGAGATGGCTAGGACTATGCTTGATGAATATCAAACTCCTAGGAAATTTTGGGCTGATGCGTTAGCAACCGCTTGTTATGTCTCAAATCGTGTTTTCTTGCGTGCTAAGCTAGGTAAAACACCATATGAGCTTCGGTTTGGACATAGGCCTAGTGTTACACACTTTCGGGTTTTTGGTTGCAAATGCTTTGTTAAGAAACATGGTAATCTTGATAAATTTGAACCTAGATCCATTGATGGCATGTTTCTTGGTTATCCATCTCATACTAGAGGCTACCGTGTGCTTTTACTTGACACTAACAAAATTGTGGAGATGTGTGAAGTGTCTTTTGATGAAGCTAGCCCAGGTACTAGCTCCGGTGTTGCAGGACCAGATCCGTATCCTCAGGGGGAGGGTATTTTTGAAGATGAAGAAGAGCCGGTGATACTGCTTGGTAGTTCCGAAGTTGACACGTGTCCAGCTCCGGACACTGATCAAGCTCCGGCTATCACCTATGCTGGTCCTGATCATCCACAAGTCACAAGCTCATCAATCTACGATGAACCTAATGAAGAAGAAGCTTGTGAGACATCTGTTCCCCTACGTTTTTACAAAGATCACCCCCCACAACAGATGATTGTAAGCTTGCACGAACGAGTCACACAGTCCAGGTTTTTCGATCCAAACTCCCATGCTCATTCTGCTTTTGTTGCTTCTTTTGAACCCAAAGAATATCACACACACTCACTAATGAATCTTGGATTATTGCCATGCAAGAAGAGTTAGAAAATTTTGAAAGAAATAATGTTTGGAAACTTGTACCTCCACCTCAAGATCACACTTTAATTGGAACTAAATGGGTATTTAAAAATAAACAAAGTGAGGATGGGGTTGTGGTTAGGAATAAGGCTAGGTTGGTTGCTCAAGGTTTCACTCAAGTTGAAGGTCTAGATTTTGATGAAACTTTTGCTCCTGTCGCTAGATTAGAAGCCATAAGAATTTTGTTGTCTTTTGCAGCATCTAAAGGTTTTAAGCTATATCAAATGGATGTTAAATGTGCTTTTCTTAATGGCTACATAGATGAGGAGGTTTATGTCAAACAACCACCGGTTTTTGAAAATCCAGATTTTCCTAATCATGTTTACAAAATGTCCAAATCCTTATACGGTCTCAAACAAGCCCCTAGAGCATGGTATGATAGGTTGAAAACATTCTTACTTGAAAAGGGGTTTACCATGGGCAAGGTTGATAAAACTCTTTTTGTGCTTAAGCATGGCAATGACTCATTATTCGTTCAAGTGTATGTGGATGATATTATCTTTGGTTGTGCTTCTCATGATCTTGTGTCCAAGTTTTCAGCAATGATGAGTTCCGAATTTGAAATGAGTATGATGGGTGAACTCACTTACTTTTTGGGGCTGCAAATCAAGCAAACCAAGGAGGGTACCTTTGTGCATCAAACGAAGTATACCAAAGACCTCCTAAGGCGCTTCAACATGGACAAAAGCAAGCCTCTTCAGACACCAATGGAAACAGCAACAACTCTTGAACTTGATGAAGATGGTGAATCCGTGGATCAAAAAGAATATAGAATTATGATCGGATCACTTTTGTACCTCACAGCATCAAGACCGGACATACAATTCAGCGTATGTCTTTGTGCACGGTTTCAAGCCTCCCCACGTGTTTCACGTCGTCAGGCCGTCAAAAGGATTTTCAGGTACTTACATAGAACTCTAGAATTTGGCATTTTTATTCCTTCTTCCTCAACCGTTACTTTGAATGTTTTTTGGATGCTGATTTTGGGGGTTGTAGGATTGATAGGAAAAGTACTTCTGGTGCTTGTCATTTTCATGGTAATTCTCTTGTTGCTTGGTCCTCTAGAAAACAAAATTCAGTTGCACAATCCACAGCCGAATCTGAATATGTAGCTGCTGCTAGTGCTTGCTCACAAATTCTTTGGATTGTTCAAACACTTAAGGACTATGGGGTTGATGTAGATAGTGTTCCACTGTTTTGTGATAACACTAGTGCCATTTGCATTGCTAAAAACCCCGTGCAACATTCTAGAACTAAGCACATTGACATTAGGTCTCACTTTCTTCGAGATAATGTTGAAAAAGGAAACATTGTGC
This sequence comes from Tuctoria greenei, assembly GCA_036927565.1. Taxonomy (NCBI): domain Eukaryota; kingdom Viridiplantae; phylum Streptophyta; class Magnoliopsida; order Poales; family Poaceae; genus Tuctoria; species Tuctoria greenei. The sequence continues at coordinate 168,327,029 of JAYESD010000008.1, read as the reverse complement.
TTCACCATGTAGATACCGAACAACAATTGGCTGACATTTTTACAAAACCTTTGGATTTCACTCGTTTTTGTTACATTCGTAGTGAAATAGGGGTTATGCATCCTCATGGCTTAAATCGAGGGGGGGGTTTGAAACTTGGGAAGTCTTTGTGTGAATCTAAAATTAAAATAATATGAGCATAGTATTTCATACATATATGACTCTGTGATTCCTTTTACATGCTGAAAGTTTTTGCCATGTCTAGTAATTGGAATAATTACTTACACTAAAACTGGTCATGGTCAAACTTTCTTGCTGTTTTGAACTTGTTACATGTTCACAAGTGCTTTTAATCATTAAGAATTAATCAAGTAATCAACTCACATGTTGAGTTTTTATGAACAAATATAAATTGAGAAAAGATCAAGAGAATATGCATGCATCGCACTTCTTCTTTTGAGATGGCTTATCATTGCACTTAGATATGAACTTGGAAGAAGTTGTGTATGACTAAAACCATGTCCTTAAGCTTCTGATTGTCAAATGACATAGGCTTGGCTTGGTTGGTTAGAATAAGGCAGATGCACATATAATCTCTTGTAAATATCATATGATCCAAATTTATTCTTTGAAAAATAATAAAATGCAACAACTAGTGTCATGTTTTCAGGTTTTGAAATAGTTAAGTTTGTGAGATCATGACTTGCTTAAACTGAAAATTATATATGATCTCTAGCATGGCTTACACTACTTTATGTATCTCATTGATGTGATAGTGTAAGTTACTTGATAGTATGACTTGGATGAGCTTTGTTTATATGTATATGTTATAATATGCTCATAACAACTAAAGGAGGAGAGATAATTTGTTTATATCTCATGACTTGCTGAATACATTGTCAAAGGGGGAGAGATAAGCATGAAGAGAGAGAGAATATGTGCATAAGGAGAGATAATAAAGGGGGAGAGATAATATGGGATAATTTTTCTTCTCATTTACTTTTGATTTACAAAGGGGGAGAAATTGTCTTCAAAACTTTTATGTGAATAAGCCAATGTTCGGATTTTAAGTGGTGTTGCCAATGCATTCGTCAAGGGGGAGATTGTGAGACCTATGTTTGCTGAATACATTGGCTTGTAAGTGAATACACTTGGCTTTGATGATAAAAGTTTCGAATATCACCAAAACACCTTTTTATCAAGGTCTGACTCTAGCTCTGAGCTACAGCAAGGTCCGACGGTAGGTCCGGCTTGGTTTGGGTAGCTCCGGTTACGTTCGATGCTAGGTCCGACTTGCTTTGGTCAGCTCCGGTGAGCTTTATCTTTAGCTCCAGCATGTCTTTGTTAGCTCCGGCATGTCTTTGATAGCTCTGATATATATTTGATAGCTCCGGCATGCTTTTGCTAAGCTCCGACGTACTTTGTCTAGCTCCGTCTTTGGTTTGACTAGTTTTGCTAGTTTTGTAAGCTCCGACGGGAGCTTAGTTGTACTAGTTTTGGTAAGCTCCGGTGCTAGGTTCTACTAGCTTTTGTTAGCTCCGGCTCAAGGTCTCTGGCAAGGTCCGGAACATGACCGCAGTGCTTTTGCTTTTCATCTGCAATGTTTCATACTTGCTTTACTTTGTTGGAAAGATTGCTTAGTATTCATTTGCTAAGTTTTTGGTGCGTTTTGGTTGATATGGATGATATCGTGTTACTATGGTTTTGCAACATGCTTATGTGAGGTTCTCACGTAAAGTGTTGTGTTCGGAACTAACTTGAGTCAAGTTGAGGACTTGGGCTCGTATGGATTGGTTGTTTATTCATGTGCAGGTGTTGCTTGAGTTCAAGACATGGCTGGTGACGGGATCCATTGGACTAGTCTCAGGGAGGATATGAGGTTCCAACAACCAAGTTCGGGAGGAATTGTGGTTGAGCTGATCAAGAGGTTGTGCAGCATGTTTGGATCAAGAACAATGCATACGAAGGTATCATGGATGTCATTGGAAGATGTTTGCACGTGTGCAAGGAGTGCATGGACGTGGCTACATGGTTCCGAGACGTGATGAAGAGATGTGGACGAAAAGAATTTGTCGGAAAGGTTCAACCGACTAGGTTCTGGACTCAGGTTGCGGCTGAGTCGGGTTTGACTCAAATATGGAAAGATTTGAGTTGGTTATGATAGGATTTCATGTGGGTCACGAATTTGAGTTGTTTAGGAATGTGGGATGCGTTTCTAAGGTGTTTGGAAGTCTTAAGATTGCTTCTATCTGCGTATAGAAGAATCTTGAGCAGTTATGGAAAGTTACGATTCATGATCTGAGTAGGATTGGAGTCCTAGTTGATATTGGGTTGGCCTAAGGGCTGGTTATATAAGCAAGGGAGCCTAGAGCTCGTGGTGCACGACTTTGGGGCTGTTCCTCTTGTGTTTTATTAAATAAAATTCGTAGTTTGAAGGAACTTTTGTGCCTTGTTCGTCCGACTTGTTCCAGACAAGTTTTACTCGTCGAGTTTCTGGACAGCAATACCTTTCGTTGGTGGTTTTATCATAACTTGAGTTTTACTGATCCAATTGACGTGATTCTTTTTGGGTTGTCTTCACAAATTGATTTTATATCATCTGTCAAAATTTCATGGTCATTGGATTTGTGGTCTATGATCTACACGAGTTTCTTTGCAGCATTCCAGAACTGTTTTTTTTTCTCGGGTAGGGCAGATTGACCATTGTTTGATCTTTCGATCATAACTTGAGTTTTTCTCGACGGATTCGAGTGATTCTTTTTGTTTTGTCTTCGTGACTTGATTCTCTCTGATATATATCACTTTTGTCACGGTGAAACACGTTTAGATTAGTCTCACACATGATTTCTTTAATAGATCGTTTTTCTGCCGAAAGGGTTTGGGGTTTAATTGTTTCCGCTGCGTAAGACTTTTAAATCTACCATTCACCCCCCTCTGGTAGCTTTTCACGTGCTCCTCGATCCTACAGTAACAAATGTTGGATACACCCCTTTTGTCTGATTGGGCCCCCAAATACGTTGCATAAGACAAATTTAATGTTATTTATCAAAAACATAAATATAGAAGTGTGGAAACGATTATAAACTTGAACAACACATACCGTGCGTCGAAGCCAAACTGTCCCAATCGCCGGAGCATCGACTTCATTGTCCTCAGACGCTTAGTAAGACAACTTGTATGGACTTAAGTCCACACGTGGGTGACCAATCGAGAAATGCTCATACGACCACAAAATCAGGAGTAACGAACATTCTGTCAAAACACCATCCTCGTTTATCTGCATGAAATGGTAATACAAATGAAATCGTTAGTACAATGGACATAGTGATACAATAATTGAAATTAAACGAGTACCTTTGTGCAAGAATCACAAAGGTCTCGAAACGTGGCTGCGAGCACAGCAAGCCCCCAAGAGTACTGAGGAACCTCGCCGGATGTAGCATCTGCTATCTCCCTAGCAAAGTAGATTAGGCGTTTGTCCACTGAGTCTCCGTGAGTACTCGTGAACATAATCCAGCCGAACAACCACAACATCTAGGCCTCCAAATGCATACTCACTGAGTACTCATCCGCATCAGGGTGTATGTTAGTCGCCTACAACAATTGTTCACTTACATAAAAGTGGAAATACTTGCACAACAAAATTATGATAATTTAGTAATTTATTACACACATTCCACTGCAACAACCACTTCTTAGATGGGCCGTGATCCTGGGTCAAGGCGAGTGTAGGTCTATCGGCATCCCTCACGGGGGTGAAGGGCTATACTGTTGAAACGATGGAAAAGGTTGTCATGCCAATTATGACAAGAATCAGGTTGACATATTGCATTGCCAGTGATCGGTAGACCTAAGTGGTAAGACACGTCCTGTAGTATGGGTGCCATCTCTCCACACGATAAGTGAAAAGTGTGAGTCTTAGGTCTCTATCGATTCACCAAAGCTGACAAGAGAGCACGATCAAAGGCCAACCTCTTCAACAAATTGTTCTCCTCCCCTGTTGTCCTAGCCTGCACCATCCTACAAAGAGGAAGGGGTCTAGCTGCACGTAACCTATGCGTTGTCATGAGCAGTAAGTAACTAAAATTCCGTGTGCACTAACTGAATGAAATGCTTTAATATATATGCCATTTGAAATAAAAGCATACTGTGTAATCCATCGAGAGTCTATCACCATAAGCTCGTTAGGAGGCCTAGGGCAAAGTACACCAACTGGTTGAACTCACTCCGCACTATGGTGTGAGCGGTGACGAAAGTCCAACTGAGGGTCTAGCAACTCTGGACATCTGCTCCCTCGTGCAGCCATAATCTGCAAAAAATTTGAACATTGTTGAAAGTCACATAGAGTGGGGTGAATAGGCAATATGACCTGAAATCACTTAATTAAACGAGATTAAATTCCCCAGGCCGGACATGTCTGGTCAGGGTCGGACTAGTCTGCTCAGCACAGAATGAAAACCTAAAAACTTGATTACTACAAGTTATTTGCAGAATTTAGGTTCACAAAAGATGGAAGCAAGTCTAGGAACCTAGTATTACTTAGATTGACAAATGTAATCAATTAGGTTGCAATATTTCAACGATGAACAATATGAAAAATGATATGAAATCTAATAGCAATTCTAGTGAATATCAAAATGTAAAGCGACAAGCGAGACATGATTTATCCCCTGCTTCATCTCTACAAAGAAGCCTACATCCACGTTGAGAAGTTCACACAAGGACCAGGTCTCACTTGACCCTCTTCTCACCAAGCCACCACAATTTCCGGCTTCGTTTCCACTATATCAAAGGGGTAATCACCAAGTTTCTTGGGACTCCTCGCAAGTTGAGGCTCCCACAAATCAATACAGCAAGGAGCACACGAAGATCAACTCACACAAGCTACAAAACACAACACCAAGTGCGAGAGATCAAATTGAGAGCCAAAGCACGATGATCTTACTTCACTCTCCTTCCCAAACCCTAATCTCTTCAAGATTTGGTCTTAGAGGGCAAGTAGGATGACTATAAGGCTTTGGAAGGCTCAAGGACTGTTGTGGCGGCGCTAGGGTTCAAGTCCTTTTAAATAGGAGTCGGGTTCCCCTTTTTATAGGGGTCCCATCAACTAACCGTTGCCATCAATAGAATCGCGGACTAGTTCGGCCCTGTACCATGAACTAGTCCAGCCTTTTTAGACCTTCGACAATTTGACATTACCAATCGACAAAACAGGTGATGTCCCCGCCAAACATTTGAATTTCAAACGGACACTAGCAACAAGGACTAGTCCGGTCCAAAAGGGACTAATCCAAAGTCGGACAAAACACTTTAGTCCGACTGAAAACGGACTACTCAGCGAGAGCCCGGACTAGTCTGGCCCCTTGGGCGGACAAGTCCGGCCTCCCAGGACTTGGCTTTGGGATCTCACACTAAGGCTAAAATAGACTAGTTCGTACCAAAACGGACAAGTCCGAACTTGGACCGAATGTTTGGTCCGTCCCAAAACGGACTACTCTGGGATGTTTGGACTAGTCCGGCCACTAGGGCAGACAAGTCTGGTGTCCCAGGACTTAGCTCCACAGACGCTTACCAAGGACGAATGGACTAGTCTGTACCCATATGGACAAGTCCGAACTCCAATAGAAACATTTAGTTCGTCCCAAAACAGACTACTCTGGCCATCGGGACTAGTCCGGCGTGACGCCCAGACAAGTCCAGTCCTTGGGATTTTTCTCTCTCTAAGGCTTCTCACTTAGGCATTTCTCTCAACCACCACTTTGAGCCCTTTTTGATGATCTCAATGAACATGATACACACACCCTCACACTTGATACAGCTAGTCTAAACTCAATACAATAGAAACCCTGAGTTCTATGCTTGAGTCTTCGATGCCTGTTTTAACCTTTTCCTTTTTGAGAGATTTTGTCTCATTTCAATCATCATACATGTGCTTAAGATCAACTTAGCTCATTGGTCTCTTAATTGTCATCATCAATCATCCAAAACCAACGGGGATGCCTAGATGCACTTTCAATCTCCCCCTTTTTGGTGATTGATGAGAACACATTAAGCTTCAACAAGAAGGATGATAATTGGTTTCATAACATGTATGTGTATAAGTAACTCCCCCTCAATGTATGCATGTGGAATCAAGAAATTGAGAGAGTTATCATACATATACATGTCATGGTCGCGTGCCTAAGTGATGTGTTCATAATTTGTGATAAGTAAATGAATATAAGTGAATTCAAGCATCACATCACAATTAAGCATAGCAAACATTGTAAAGTGCATAAAAGTCATAATAGATTGAGTCTTACACAAATTGAAATGTGAGAGTTTTTAAAATATAATACATGTCCATAGAGGATTCAAAGAGACAACAACCATTAAAACTCTAAGTACCCCCTTCCAATCCCTCCCCCTTTGGCATCAAGACACCAAAAAGGAAAAGAGAGGTGGAGAGCCCTAAGATCTACTCTTTATCGTCGTCGTTGTCGCCTTGTTGCCACTCACTATAGCTCTTTGTAGCCTCCGGATCTTCGACATCTTCATCATCACCTTCTTCTTTGGAGGGTGCCGCTGTGGAGGTGCTAACATCACCAAATTGAGCGAGTTCTTCGGCGGTGAACTCGGGGAATGGAGTCACATCTCCATCACTTTCCATGGCGGGAGACATGGGAACTTCGAGCTTGTCGCACATCGCCTTGAGATACTTCTCTTGGCAACGCTCCATGCGATGTTGCCGAACTTCCACCTTCCGGCAAGAGGCGAAAATGGCCTTGAAGCACTTGAAGAAGCCACTTCCAGGTTGTGATGGAGGAGGAGGAGTTGGAGATGCCACAAGATCAGAGGATAAGGCAGGAGGATTCACATTCTTCCTTCTTGGTGCAACAGGCTCAGGATAAGGAATTTGAGGACGAAGTCTCCTATGAGTGATGTCCTTCTTGAAATTCAGCCCAAACACCTTCTCGATCAAGAACATAATGTAAGGTGCATAGCCACATGATCGATTGGGTGTGTGAGAGATGTTAATGATTTCATCAAAGATGTAGTCCACCACATTGAATCGGACATCTCCATTAATAAGCACCATCAAATATCTCAAATTTCCTTGAATGATTCTTGCATCTCCATCTTTGGGGGAAATTGTCTTCCTGAGCACACAGTTGAGGACACTATAAAAGGCTTGATGTTCCGAATGTGTCCCGCCTCATAAATTGCATGACTTGGATACATGTAATCCAAGACATCTCTATCAACTGCCTTGAGGTTGGAGATGATGATCTCATTCTCAAGTTGATCTTCCAAGTCAAGAATCTGAGCAAACTTCCAATAAGAGATAGTGTATTGCTCTCCATGAGTCATCCCAGTGATCCTCTGATCTCCATCGGTGTGAAAGTAGACAGTTGAGTAGAATTGCACAATGACTTCAACATTCCAGTCATAGTTGAATGCCATGAGTTTCTTCAGTCCATGGTGCTCTATGGCTTCAATCACGACATTGAATGCAGCATGATTCTTCTGTGCCATGTAGTCCCAATCAATCCATTGGGCATCCGTTACTTGAGTCTATTTTGCAATGTAGAGGGTCCGATAATAGTCACAGTGGAAGTCACACCGAAAGTGAGGGTCGGCGGTGCTCTTCTCATGTTGATATACATTGACCGTTCTGAGCCTTCTAGCCTTCTCAGCCCCTTTGCCTCTGAATATGTTTGTTTTAACAGTAGCTTGGCGGTTGGGGTTTCTAGCAGGTGAAGACATCCTCAAGGGACATATGGGTTGAGAGGGTCCCTTCTTAGCTTTGCTTGCAGGCTTCTTAACACTAGGAGCCTTCTTCTTGGGTCCCTCCTCAATAGGTGATTTGCCCTTGTCCTTTGATCTCCTAGCTTCTTGAGTTCTTGATTTCTCCCCCATTGTTACAAGTCTCTTCTTTCTGGGGACTGTCTCGGCTGCAGCTGAGTTATGTGCCTCTCTTTGCTTTTTCTTCGCATTCCTTGCTTAAGTCATCAAGTCGAGGTAAGCTATAGCAAGCTCTCGCTCCTCACGATCACGGCGACGAAATTCTTGCCTTGCTGCTTCACACTCGGGATCAGATGGAGGCGAATAGTCAGGGTCCGACATCATCCTTGAGAAGAGATGCAAAAGAGAATATATGAGTCCAAGGAAGTGGAATATTGCATTATAATTCATAGAAACAATCAAGGTTAAGGTCTTTACTATGTATTCTGGACTTGTCCGCCCAAGGGTCGGACTAGTTCACATGTGCCGAACTTGTTGGGTTCACACAGTAAGAACCCTAATCTTGAGGATTTTTGCAAAATCTATAGATCTGGCCACAATATTCCAAGGATAGAATCACTATGACATAGAGAACAACTTTTGTGAAGAATATTCTATGAAAAGACCTAAAAGAATTGAATTTTGAAGGATTTAGGGCTAGGTCAAGAATACCTCTTCAAATCGACTAAATGTGAATGAAGAATTGGCCTACGATGCTTGGGGACGAGCTCCCACGCATATTTGGGCATTGATCAACGGATCGGAATCGATTTTTGGTGGATGGAATCGAAAAACACAGATTTTGGGTGCGGTTTTTGCATTTTGAGGAGAGAGAGCACTTGAGTGGAAGTGAGGAGGTCGGGGGTCCCCAGGGGATGTTATGTCCCCAAGGGACGGACTAGTATGGTTGGGGACCCGGACTTGTCCGGCCTACGGACTGGGTCGAACTATTCTGATGTGCCAGACTTGTCCGGCCTGTGGGTTGGACCAGTCCGGTCCAAAGGCTGAAAACACATATATATTTGGTTTTCACCAGAGATTTGATCCTTTTGGACTAGATTTTCACAAAAGATCTTTGCAAACATGGTCATTAAGAAATCAACAACCAAACTATGACCATAATTCTCAAAGATTCAATAATTTCAAATAGTTTTGAAGAAAATTGAGGGGGAAGAGTTTTTCGCAAGCATGCATGAATTTTGAAGCAAATACAAGTAAAAATTAGATGTGCAAGACTCATGACACATTTCGAGAATCTAAGATATTGAGCTCACTCCTATGTTCACAAAATCTTTTCTCATCTAGGGGCTTGGTGAAGATATCGGCCAATTGGTTATTGGTTCTCACATGGGAAATTGCTATGTCTCCTTTGATGGAGTGATCTCACAAGAAAAGGTGACGGATAACGATGTGTTTTGTTCTTGAGTGTCCAACTGTATTGTGGGCTATTTTGATGGCACTCTCATTGTCACATAGGAGAGGGATATGGTGCAAGTTTATGCCATAGTCCCTAAGAGTTTGTCGCATCCAAAGAAGTTGTGCACAACAACTTCCGGCGGCAACATACTCTGCTTCGGCTGTGCAAAGAGCAATGGAGTTTTGTTTCTTTGAGGACCAAGACACTTGGGATCTACCAAGGAATTGACAAGTTCTATAGGTGCTCTTTATATTATCTTTGCACCCCGCATAATCTGCATCGGAATATCCAATGAGATTAAACTTAGAGCCCATGGGGTACCAAAGTCCTAGGCTTGGTGTGTGAACCAAATATCTAAGAATTCCCTTAACGGCAGTCAAATGACACACCTTAGGAGCAGCCTGAAATCGAGCACATATACAAACACTTAGCATGATATCGAGCCTAGATGCACATAAGTAAAGCAATGAACCTATCATGGAATGATATACCTTTTGGTCCGAGCTTGGACCATCTTCATTAAGGTAAAGGTGACCATTGGTTCCCATTGGAGTCTTGATGGGTTTGGCTTTGTCCATGTCAAACTTTTTTAGTATCTCTAGTGTTTACTTTGTTTGACTAATGAACATGCCTTACTTGAGTTGCTTCACTTGAAAACCTAGGAAGAACTTCAACTCCCCCATCATGGACATCTAAAACCTTTCAGACATAATCTTTGAAAACTCATCACAAAAAGCTTTGTTAGTAGAACCAAATATAATGTCATCGACATATATTTGGCAAACAAACAAATCATCATTAAAATGCTTAGTGAATAAAGTGTAATCGGCCTTCCCAATTTTAAAACCATTTTGAGTTAAGAAGTCTCTAAGGCACTCATACCAAGCTCTAGGAGCTTGTTTGAGGCCATAGAGAGCCTTACGCAATTTGTAGACATGGTTTGGGAAGTTCTGATCTTCAAAGCCGGGGGGGGGGGGGGGGGGTTGCTCTACATAAATCTTATCTTTGATTTCACCATTAAGGAATGCACTCTTGACGTCCATTTGGTATAGCTTAAAATCATGGTGAGTAGCAAAGGCAAGTAATATGCAAATTGATTCAAGCCTAGCTACGGGAGCAAATGTTTCATCGAAATCCAAACCTTCAACTTGTGAGTACCCCTTGGCCACAAGTCCTGCCTTGTTCCTTGTAACCACCCTGTGCTCATCTTGTTTGTTCCGGAACACCCACTTGGTGCCCACAACATTGGTGTTAGGCCTCTTCACTAGCTCCCATACTTGATCTCTTTCAAAGTTGTTGAGCTCTTCTTGCATGGCCATCACCCAATCTGGATCTTGTAATGCTTCTTCAAATTTGTGAGGCTCCAAAGAAGAAACAAAAGAGTACTGCTCACAAAAGTTTGCAACACGAGATCGAGTAGTTACCCCCTTGGAGATGTCTCCAAGGATTTTGTCAATGGGATGGTCCCGTTGAACACTTTGATGCACTCTTGGGTGAGGTGCTTGAGGTCTTGGATCTTCATCTTCATCATTTTCTTCGTCTCCCCCTTAATTGATGCCTCCATTTTCATCTTCTTTGTGAAGCCTATGTGTGCTGAATACATTTGCTATGACGATAAAAGTTTTGAATACTACCAAAACATCTTTGTCATCAAGGTCCGACGATAGGTACGACTTGTTTTGGTTAGCTCCCTCATAGTCCGATGTAAAGTCCGACTTGCTTTGGCTTGGTCCAACTTCTTTGCCTAGGTCCAACTAGCTTTGGTTAGCTCCAGTGCTAGGTCCGGCTAGCTTTGGTAAGCTCCGGTTAGCTTTGGCAAGGTTCGGAGCTTGATCACAATGTTCCTGCTTTTACTGTGAATTATTTCAAACTTGCTTTACATTATTGGAAATATTTCTTAGTATTTATTTGCTAAGTTTTTAGTGTGTTTTGGTGGTTATGATTAATATCATTTTTCTATGTTTTGCAACATGCTTATGTGAGGTGCTCACGTAAGATGTTGTAGTTTCAGAACTAACGTGAGTCCAGTCGAGGACTTGTGCTCAGAAGTATTGGTTGATTATTCATGTGCTGGTGTTGCTTGAGTTCAAGACATGGCTGGTGACGGGATCCATTGAACTAGTCTTAGGGAGAAGATGAGGTTCAACAACCAAGTTTGGGAGGAATTGTGGTTGAGTTTATCGCGAGGTTGCGCAAAATGTTTGAATCAAGAACAATGCATATGAAGGTATCATGGGCATCGTTGGAAGATGTTTGCACGTGTGCAAGGAGTGCATGTACGTGGCTACATGGTTCTGAGGCGTGATGAAGATATGTGGATGTATAGAATTGGTCGGAAAGGTCCAACCGACTAGGTTATGGACTCAGGCTGCGGCTGAGTCGTGTTTGACTCAAATATGGAAAGATTTGAGTTGGTTATGATAGAATTTCGTGTGGGTCACGAATTTGAGTTGTTTTAAGAGTGTGGGATACGTTTCTAAGGTGTTTGGAAGTCTTAAGATTGCTTCTATCTGCGTATAGAAGAGTCCTAAGCAGTTATTGAAAGTTTCAATTCATGTTTTGAGTAGGATTAGAGTCCTAGTTGAGATTGGGTTGGCCTAAGGGCTGGTTATATAAGCAAGGGAGGACAGAACTCGTGTAAGATGACTTTGGGACTGTTCCTTTGTTGTTCTATTGAACGAAATTTGTAGTTGAAAGGAACTTTTGTGCCTTGTTTGTCCGCCTTGTTCCAGACAAGTTTTTCTCATCGAGTTTTCTGTACAGCACTATCTTTCTTTGGTGGTTTTATCATAACTCGAGTTTTACTGATCCAATTGACGTGAATCTTTTTGGGTTGTCTTCACAACTTGATTATTTATCATATGTAAAAATTTCACGGTCATTGGATTTGTGGTTTTTGATCTACACGAGTTGCTCGGCAGTATTACATATCTGTTTTTGTACTCAGTAGAACAGATTGACCTTTGTTCGATCTTCTGATCGTAACTTGAGTTTCTCTCGACGGATTTGAGTGATTCTTGTTGTGTCATCTTTGTGACTTGATTCTCTCTGATATATATCACTTTTATCACGGTGAAACATGTTTAAATTAGTCTCACACACGATTTCTTTAACAGATCATTTTTCTGCCGAAGGGGCTGGGATTTAATTGTTTCCGCCGCATAAGATTTTTTAATCTACCATTCACCCCCCCTCTGGTATCTTTTCACGTTCTCTTTGATCATACATTCTCGGAGTGCATCTTGGGGGTCTTGAGCTTTATTATTTGAGGAAGATCTTGCTTGATGTGTGGGATGATCACTTGAGTCTTGATGTTCTTCTTGTGGTCGAATATCTCCAAGTGCCATCCTTCTTATCACCACCCGTGGAGCTTCTTCTTGATCTATCACATGAAGATCAACTTGCTCCACTTAGGAGCCATTAGTTTCATCAAACACTATGTCATGTGCTATTTCAAAAATTCTGAAGGATTTGTTGAAGACACCATAGGTGTAAGTGTTGGAGTCATAACCAAGCAAGAAACCCTCATCGGACTTAGAAGCGAACTTCGAAGTCCTAGGCTTCATGTTGAGGATATAGCATTTGCTCCCAAAAACACGAAAGTAAGAGATGTTGGGTTTGTTAACAGTTAGGACATCATAAGAGGTCTTCTTCAATATGCGATGAAGGTACAACCAGTTCATGGCATGGCAAGAGGTGTTAACAGCTTCTGCCCAAAACTAGTCCCACGTCTTATATTCATCAAGCATGGTCCTTGACATCTTGATGGGATTCCTACTTTTCCTCTCGGCCAACCCATTTTCTTGAGGGGAGTAGGGGGCCGAGAACTCATGTTTGATGCCTTCTTCATCCAAAAATTCTTCAACTTGAGTGTTCTTGAATTCGGTGCCATTGTCACTTCTTATGGTCTTGATACTCAAAGAGAACTCATTTTGAGCTCTCCTCAAGTATTTTTTGAGGACACCTTGAGTCTCACTCTTATCATGCAAAAAGAACACCCAAGTGAAACGTGAAAAATCATCGACAATGACAAGGCCATATTTATTACCACCAATACTTATGTAGGCGATTGGACCGAAGAGGTCCATGTGTAGAAGCTCCAATGGTCTTGTTGTCGTCATGATGTTCTTGGATGGATGCTGTGCTCCAACTTGCTTTCCGGCTTGGCATGCGCTACATGGCCTATCCTTTTCAAACACAACATTCTTTAAACCATGGATGTGCTCCCCTATAAAAAGTTTTTGCAAGTTCCTAGGTATTCTATGCTAAAGTCATCCCATGTTGGTTTTTGCAATTAAGCATGTATCAAGTTGGGCTTTATCTGCTGAGAAATCCACAAGATAGAGCTTTCCCTTGAGTAGACCCTTTAAACGCAATTGAGTCATTGCTTCTTCTTGTGACGGTCACACCATCATTAGTGAAAAGACAATTATAACATTTGTCACATAATTTTGATATGGACAAGAGGTTATAATCAAGTGAATCAACATGTAAAACATTTGAAAAAGTATGATTATGGGATATAGCAATTTTACCTGCGCCAAGTATTTTCCCTTGGCTATTGTCCCCAAAGTAGATCCCCTCACTTGGATCTTCATTTTGCTCGTACTCCAGAAACATCTTCCTCTCTACAGTCATGTAATTTGTGCATCCACTATCAAGAACCCACATGGTTCCACTATAGGAGTATGCATACAAAATAGAATTAAGCCTTGGCTTTAGGTACCCAAGCGGTGTTGGGTCTTTGGATGTTAGTCAAGAGGCACCTGGGAACCCACAAACAAGTTTTTGGACTCTTGTGGTGTGGCCCAACATACCTAGCATAAGGCTTTCCAAACTAGTTCCTTAACAAAACATATGAAGCATCAAAATCGTGGAACAATGGATGAGGTTCCTTGTTAGGCATGTTGAGAGATGTTGCAATGTTCTTTCCTTTATCATTGTTGTATGAACCTTCTTTGACAAAAACAATCAAGTCTTTGCCATTCTTGGGAGTTTTGGCGTTTTGCCACTTCCCCCTAGAAAAGCCAAGACCATCCTTGACAAGGGGATGTCTTGTGTTGGTATATGCACTACGTGCATATGCCATCTTCTCCTTGTCAAAGATGCCAACTTTCGGTGCTTGGTTGTTTTGTGCCACCTTAAGCTCATCTTTAAGTTTTAGGATCAAGTTAGAGCACTTACAAGCTTGAGATGTTTCGAATTTGACATTTGTGGAAGATGAGCTTTTATAGGAAGAAGGTGCATTGACCTTGAGAGACTCCACTTGTGTTTCAAGGATCTTGTTAGCTTTTGTCAAGATAACAAGCTCATCCTTTAGCACAATTGTAGTGTTCTTAAGGTTTGAGCAAGTTTCCTTGCTCAAAGTAAGTTCACGCTCAAGTGCATTGCTTCTTTCTCTTTCAAGCTCCAAGAGCTCCTCAAACTCTTGACATCTCTCATTTTGTTGGATGAACATGTCTTATTGACGGTTGATGAGCTCTTCCTTCTCAAATATCTCATCCGTTAACAACTTTTACCTTTTCAAAGTACTCTTATTCAAATCTTTAAGCATTTATTCATCTTCACTACTACTACTAAAATCATTATGTGAAGAAATTGAAGAGGATGATTTAGATTTAACCTTCTTTCTTCCCTCCTTGGCCATGAGGCAAGTTGGCCTTGAGTTCTCCAAGTTTGGAAAGATCTTGTTCTCCATGGTTGACCTCTTCATAGCAATAGTTCCTATCTTCTCTTCTTCATCGGAGGAGGATTCTTCCTTTGAATCCTACTCCTTCCCAAGGTGGGCGTGTCCCGATTGCTTCTTCTTCATGAAGTTTTTTTCTTGAGACTTGTCCTCCTTCTTCTTCTTGTTCTCTTCATGTGGGGAATCCACAATGAAGTGGTCATATTCCCCACAATTGTAGCAACCCCTCTTTGATCTTGTCTTGGGCTTGTCTTTGCTGTTGCATTCATGATGGTAGCTCCCCCTCCTTCTTCTCAACATCCTCCTGATGTTGTTGATGAAGAGTGCCTCTTCCTCATCAGTGTCGGGGCTCTCTTCATCACTCTCTCCTTTTTCTTGGGATCTTGAGGATGTTGCCTTGAATGCAACATCTCTCTTCTTGGAGGAGGAGAGCTTTTGAAGGTCATTGTAGAACATGGCCTCTTGCTCCATCATTTCATGGTTGATGATCCTTCCTAGCACTTCTTTGAGACTCATCTTGTGGAATCCCGAACTTTCAAGAATTAGTGAGCAAAGAGTGACATTTTGTGGCATGAATGCCTGAATTATCCTCTTCACCACTTCGTGGTCCGTCCACCGGGTGCTTTTATAAGATCGACTCTTGTTGATGAGGGTCTTGAGGCAGTTGTACATATCTTGCGGAGACTCACCATCCATGATAGTGAACCTCTCAAGTTCTCCTTCAATCATCTCAATCGTAGACTCCCTAATGACACGGTTGCCCTCATATGCCGTCTTGAGCGTGTCCCATATTTCTTTGGCCACCTCCAACCCTTCAATCCGGTTGAACTCCTCTCGAGTCAATGAAGAGGTGATCACTCCAACCGCTTGAGCATTGCAATGGAATAGGACTTCTTGCTCCGGGGTAACGTCTTCCTCATTTTTTGGAAGACGAACACCCGTCAAGACAATTTGCCACAAGCTAGGGTTTAAGGAAATGAGATGCATCTTCATGTTATGCTTCCTTATAGAATAGTCATTCCCATCAAATTGGGGAGGTTTCCCAATCAGAATAGATAAATAGTGATTGCTAGTAGTTAAATGCTCATAGTTGTAAGGATATCGGGAGTAGTCTTGTGAACTACTCTCATTGTTGTTGTTGATTGGATTGATCGCCTTGGTATCCTTCTTGGGAAGACCTAGCTTCTCACGAAGTGTCGCCTTGAGTAGACGCACTTCCTCGTCATCATTGGGATCATCCTGAAGCACGTAGACGCTCTTCATCTTGTCGTCGTCAACGATCACTGGAACCTCGTTGTCACCCCTTCCGGCCATCTCCTCTCCGAGTTGTTAGACTCTTGGTGGATAGTCCTGCTTTGATACCAATTGAAAGTCGCCTAGAGGGGGTGAATAGGAAATATGAACTGAAATTACTTAATTAAACGAGATTAAATTCTTGAGGCCGAACTTGTCTCGTAAGGGCTGGACTAGTCCACTCAGCACAAGGTGAAAACCTAAAAACTTGATTTCTACAAGTTATTTGCAAAATTTAGTTCATGAAAGATGGAAGCAATGTCTAGCAACCTAGTATTACTTAGATTTACAAATGTAATCAATTAGGTTGCAAGATTTCAACGATGAACAATATGAAGAATGATATGAACCCTAAAAGCAATATAGTGAATATCGAAATGTAAAGCGCTAAGCGAGACACGATTTATCTTGTGGTTCAGCTCCACAAAGAAGCCTACATCCATGTTGAGAAGTACACACAAGGATCGAGTCTCACTTGACCCTCTTCTCACCAAGCCACCACAATGGCCAGCTTGGTTTCCACTATATCAAAGGGGTAATCACCAAGTTTCTTGGGGCTGCTCACAAGTTGAGGCTCCCACGAATCAATACAGCAAGGAGCACACAAATATCAACTCACACAAGCCACAAAACACAACACCAAGTGCAAGAGATCAAACCGAGATCCAAAGCACGATGATCTTCCTTCACTCTTCTTCCCAAACCCTAATATCTTCAAGATTTGGTCTTGGAGGGCAATTAGGACGAGTAGGATCTTTGGAAAGCTCAACGACTGTTGTGGCGGCACTAGGGTCCAAGTCCTTTCGAATAGGAGTCATGGTCCTCTTTTTATAGGGGTCCCGACAACTAACTGTTGCCATCAACACAACCCCGGACTAGTCCGGACCTGTACCACGGACTAGTCCGACCTTTTGGGACCACCAATAATTTGACGTTACCGATCGACAAAAAAGGTGACATCCCTGCCAAACATTTGAATTTCAAACGGTCACTGGCAACACAACTAGTCCTGCCCGAAATGGACTAGTCTAAAGTCGAACAGAACACTTTAGTCTAGTTGAAAACGGACTACTCTGGGAGAGCCCACCCCTTGGGCGGACAGGTCCGGCCTCCCAAGACATGGCTTCGGGATCTCACACTAAGGCTAAATAGGACTAGTCCTTACCAAAATGGACAAGTCCGGACTCAGACAGAAATGTTTGGTCCGTCCCAAAACGGACTACTCTGGGAAGTCCGGACTAGTCCGACCCCTGGGGCGGACAAGTCTGACCTCCCAGGACTTAGCTACACATACGCTTACCAAGTATGAATGGACTAGTCCGTACCCATACGGACAAGACCGAACTCTAACAGAGACATTTAGTCCGTCCCAAAATGGACTACTCTTGCCATCCGGACTAGTCCGGCCTGACAACCGGACAAGTCCGACCCCTGGAGATTTTTCTCTCTCTAAGGCTTCTCACTTAGGTATTTCTCTCAACCACCACGTTGATCCCTCTTTGATGATCTCAATGCACATGATACACACACCCTCACACTTGATACAGCTAGTCTAAACTCAACACAATAGAAACCCTAATTTCTATGCTTCAGTCTTCGACGCCTGTTTCAACCTTTTCCTTTTTGACGGATTTTGTCTCATTTAAATCATCACACCTGTGCTTAAGATCAACTCAAATTATTAGTCTCTTAATTGTCATCATCAATCATCCAAAACCCACGGGGATGCCTAGATGCACTTTCAATTGCCTAACAAGAAATTATAGGTTCTTATAATATACCATAATTTATTACAACATAGTAAGAGTTCTTAAAATAGGACATAGTGCATTACAACATATTACAACATAATACGAGTTATATTACAACATATTACAACTTATTCAAGAACTCGTAACATCTCAAGCCCTATGTGGTCGATGAGAACGAGGACGTCGACCACGACCTCTGGCTTCCCTTGCTTATATAACCAGCCCTTAGGCCAACCCAAACTCAACTACGATTCTAATCATACTCAAATCACGAATACAAACTTTCCATAACTGCTTAGTACTCTTCTATACGCAGATAGAAGCAATCTCAAGACTTCCAAACACCTTGGGAACATATCCCACATTCCTAAAACAACTCAAATTCGTGAACCACACAAAATCCTATCATAACCAACTCAAATTTTTCCATATTTGAGTCAAACCCGACTCTGTCGCAACCTGAGCTCATAACCTAGTCGGTTGGACCTTTCCGGCCAATTCTTTATGTCTAAATCTCTTCATCACGCCTCAGAACCATGTAGCCATGTCCATGCACTCCTTGCACACGTGCAAACATCTTTCAACGACGTCCACAATACATTCATATGCATTGTTCTTGATTCATACATGTTGCGCGACCTCCCGATCAACTCAACCACAATTCCTCCCGAACTTGGTTGTTGAACCTCATCATCTCCCTAAGACTAGTTCAATGGATCCCGTCACCAACCATGTCTTGAACTCAAGCAACACCTGCACATGAATAAACAACCAATACTTTCGAGCACAAGTCCTCGACTTGACTCTCGTTAGTTCCGAAACTACAACATCTTACGTGAGCACCTCACATAAGCATGTTGCAAACCATAGCAAAATGATATCAGCCTTAACCACCAAAACATACCAAAAACTTAGTAGAAGAATACTAATCAAACTTTCTATAAGTGTAAAGCAAGTTTGAAACATTGCAAGATAAAAGCAGAAACACTGCGATCAAGCACCGGACCTTGCCAAAGCTAACCGGACCTTGAACCGGATCTTACCAAAGCTAGCAGGACCTAGCGCTGTAGCTTACCAAAGCTAGTACAACCTAGCGCCGGATCTTACCAAAGCTAGTCGAAACTAATAAACTCAAAAGCCGGAGCTAGAAAAACATGTCGGAGCTAACCAACATAAGTCGGACCTAGCAAAATATATCGGAGCTTAACAAAGACATGCCGGAGCTATCAAAGACATGCCGGAGCTAAAGACAAAGCTCACCGGAGCTTCCTAAAAACATGTCGAACCTTGACAAAGCAACTCAGACCTATTGTCAGACCTTGCAGAAGCTCGGAGCTAGAGTCGGACTTTGCTAAAAAGGTGTTGTAGCAAAATTTCAGAACTTTTATCATCAAAGTCAATGTATTCAGTACAAGCCAATGTATTCAGCACACATAGGTCTCACAATCTCCCCCTTGATGAATGCATTGGCAACACCACTTAATATCAAACATTGGCTTATTCACATTAAAAGTTCTGAAAACAATTTCTCTCCCTTTGTAAAATAGAAATAAAATGAGAAAAAGAAATTCTCCTCTTGAGAAGAATTGTGCCAAAAATAATTGTGAATATGTGCAATGTGTAATAAATTTCTCCCCCTTGCATACTTATCTTTAAAAATTCACATATTTATCTCTCCCCTTTGACAATGTATTCAGCAAGGTTGAAAAGAGAAATTTTAATTGTTATGAGCATATTATAACATATACATATAAAACAAAGCTCATCCAAGTCATACTATCAAGTAACTTACACTATCACATCAATGAAATACATAAAATAGTGTAAGCCATGCTAGAGATCAAATGTAATTTCCAATTTAGCAAGTCATGATCTCACAAACTTAACTATTTCAAAACCTGAAAGCATGACACTTGTTGCTGCATTTGATTATTTTTCAAAGCACATATTTAGATCATATGATATTTGCAAGAGATTATATGCACATCTGCCTTATTCTAACCAACCAAGCCAAGCCTATGTCATTTGACAATCAGAAGCTTAAGGACATGGTTTTAGTCATACACAACTTCTTCCAAGGTCATATCTAAGAGCAATGATAAGCCATCTCAAAAGAAGAAGTGCGATGCATGCATATTCTCTTGATCTTTTCTCCACTTATATTTGTTCATAAAAACTCAACATGTGAGTTGATTACTTGATTAATTCTTTATGATTAAAAGCACTTGTGAGCATGAAACAAGTTCAAAAAAGCAAGAAAGTTTGACCATGACCAGATTTAGTGTAAGTAATTATTCCAATTACTAGACATGGCAAAAACTACAAAATGTATAACACGAGTATTGTAGTGAGAACTTTCAGCATGTAAAAGGAATCACAAAGTCATATATGTATGAAATACTATGCTCATATTATTTTAATTTCAAATTCACACATAGACTTCTCAAGTTTGAAAACTCCCCCTAAATTTAAGCCATGAGGATGCATAATCCCTATTTCACTACGAAAGTAACAAAAACGAGTGAAATTCGAAGGTTTTGTAAAAATGTCAGCCAATTGTTGTTCGATATCTACATGGTGAAGCAGAATGTTTTCTTTTTCAACATTATCACGGAGAAAGTGATACCTAATGTCAATGTGATTAGTTCTAGAATGTTGCACGGGGTTTTTAGCATTGCAAATGGCACTGGTGTTATCACAAAACAGTGGAACACTATGTAGATCACCCCCATAGTCCTTAAGTGTTTGAACAATCCAAAGAATTTGTGAGCAACCACTAGCAGCAGCTACATATTCAGATTCAGCCATGAATTGTACAACTGAGTTTTGTTTTCTAGAGGACCAAGCAACAAGTGAATTACCAAAAAAATGACAAGCACCGGAAGTACTTTTCCTATCAATCCTACAACCCCCAAAATCAGCATCCGAAAAAGCTTTCAAAGTAACGGTTGAGGAAGAAGGAAGAAAAATACCAAATTCTTGAGTTCCATGTAAGTACCTGAGAATCCTTTTGACGGCTTGACGATGTGAAGCACGTGGGGAGGCTTGAAACCGCACACAAAGACATATGCTGAATTGTATGTATGGTCTTGATGTTGTGAGGTACAAAAGTGATCCGATCATGCTTCTATATTCTTTTTGATCCACGGGTTCACCATCTTCATCAAGTTCAAGTGTCATTGCTGTTCCCATTGGTGTCCGAAGAGGCTTGCTTTTGTCCATATTTAAGCACCTTAGAAGGTCTTTTGTATACTTCGTTTGATGCACAAAGGTACCCTCCTTGGTTTGCTTGATTTGCAGCCCCAAAAAGTACATGAGTTCTCCCATCATACGCATGTCAAATTCTGAACTCATCATAGTTGAAAGCATGGACACAAGATCATCAGAAGCACAACCAAAGATAATATCATCCACATACACTTGAACGAATAATGAGTCATTGCCATGCTTAAGCACACAAAGAGTTTTATCAACATTTCCCATGGTAAACCCCTTTTCAAGTAAGAATGTTTTTAACCTATCATACCATGCTCTAGGGGCTTGTTTGAGACCGTACAAGGCTTTGGACAGTTTGTAAACATGATTAGGAAAATCTGGATTTTCAAAACCCGATAGTTGTTTGACATAAACCTCCTCATCTATGTAGCCATTAAGAAAAGCACTTTTAACATCCATTTGATATAGCTTAAAACCTTTAGATGCAGCAAAATATAACAAAATTCTATGGCTTCTAATCTAGCAACAGGAGCAAAAGTTTCATCAAAATCTAGACCTTCAACTTGAGTGAAACCTTGAGCAACCAACCTAGCTTTATTCCTAACCACAACCCCATCCTCACTTTGTTTATTTTTAAACACCCATTTAGTTCCAATTAAAGTGTGACCTTGAAGTGGAGGTACAACTTTGCTAACATTATTTCTTTCAAAATTTTCTAACTCTTCTTGCATGGCAATAATCCAAGATTTATTAGTGAGTGTGTGTGATATATATTTGGGTTCAAAAGAAGCAACAAAAGCAGAATGAGCATGATATTTTGGATCGCAAAACCTGGACCGCGTGACTCGTTCGTGCAAGCTTCCAATAATTTGTTGTGGAGGATGAATTTTGAGAACACGAAGGGGAGTGGACACTTCACAAGCTTCTTGTTCTTCATGTTCATCACAAATCGATGAGCTTGTGACTTGAGGAGGATCAGGACCAGCAATGGTGGTCGTCGGTGCTGGCTGTGAATCAAAATCAGGAGCTGAAACAATGTCATTAGCTCCTGAATTTTCGGGCAGCAGCACCACTTCTTCCTCATCTTCAATGAAAATGCTCTCCTCCTGAGGATATGGATCCGTACCTGCAATGTTTGAGCTAGTACCTGTGCTAGCTTCATCAAAAAACACTTCACAAGTCTCCACAATTTTGTTAGTGTCAAGTAAAAGCACACGGTAGCCTCTGTATGAGATGGATAACATGGAAACATGTCATCAATGGATCTAGATTCAAATTTATCAAGATTACCATGTTTCTTAACAAAGCATTTGCAAACAAAGACCCGAAAGTGTGTAACACTAGGCCTATGTCCAAAGTGGAGCTCATATGGTGTTTTACCTAGCTTAGCGCGCAAGAAAATACGTTTTGAGACATAACAAGCAGTTGCAATCGCATCAGCCAAAATTACCTAGGATTTTGATATTCATCAAGCATAGTCCTAGCCATCTCAAATAAGGTTCTATTCTTTCTTTCTACAACACCGTTTTGTTGAGGTACATATGTTGAAGAAAATTGATGATCTATACCATTTTCAACACAAAAGTGATCAAAAGATTGATTTTTGAACTCGGTTCCATTATCACTTCTATTTGCTTTTAAAGATCCTGGGTGATCAATTGATAATATAAGAAATAAAGTTCTAAAGTGACTAAAAGCTTCATTCTTAGATGCTTTAAAGTAAACCCAAGAGTATCTAGAATAATCAGCAACAACCATAAGAACATACCATTTACCTCCGAATGATGGAACACGTGAAGGTCCTACGGTGTCAAGGTGCGAAAGTTGACTCGGTTTAGTTGCCATGATCATTGTGAAAGGAGTATGTGAACCTGCAACCATCTTAGCATGTCTACAAGAAGAGCACACAATTTCTTTGTCCCCTTTAAGCTTAGGCAGTCCACGTATACGATCAAGAGCACTAACACGCGCGAGATGATCAAAGCCTACATGACCAAGTCTACGATGCCAAAAATATAAATCTTTGGAATCATTAGCAACGGGACACCTATTCTTAGAGGAAGACATATCAAAATCAGCTTTAAAAACTCTTCCAAACCGTGACATGTTAAAAATAAGCTCACTGTTTGAATTTACAACTTTGCAACAATTTTTAGTGAAAATAATTTCCAGATTTTCATCTAGCAGTTGTGAAACAGAAAGCAAGTTGTATTTCAAATTTTTAACAAGTACCACATCCTTCAAAGTGTAGTGATTATTTACTCTAATCGAACCCTTAGCAATTATAGGAGTTGAAGAATTATCGGCAAAAGTAACATTCTCTACATGTGACACAAACGAGAGGGAGGAGAATCATTCTTTGTTACCGGTCATGTGGCGTGAGCAACCTGAATCCACAATCCAGATATTCTCCTTCCTGTAGCGTGTAACCTACATAGAAAAACAATATGTCGATGACTCAATATTGTGGTTAGTCAAAAGGCATTTAGGAATCCAGTACTGAGTCACATGGCGTTTAGCAGGAATAACACGCGAAAGTTGAGACAAAACAGCAGGTTTATAAGACAAATCTTGAGGATTTTTGTACCCAACTACTGACCTACGAGGTGTTACATGCGTAGCACGAAAAACAGTAGGTTTGTGAGCAAAATTTGCATGTTTTCGACTCATTACAGCAGATTGCATGTTCCTATCATTCGGTTTAGCAAGTGCAGCAAATTTTGCATAAAAGTTATGAGATCTAGCAATCATTCTTTCCTTTTTCTGTTGTTTAGCTAGTCGATAACAAAAATCTATGACATTACCATCTCTAACACAATAGGTACAATGAATTTAACTTTGTGTTCATGTCTAAATGAGCAAGCAACATTTTCATTTGAAACCGAATGAGACAACACTCCTGCAGATTTGAAAACCACTTCTTTTTGTTTAGGAACTATTTGAATCAAACCACTTCCTAATGACTTTACAATTTTAGGTGGATGTGCCTTAGCATGAGCATGAGAATTAAAACCTAAACCAGTTTTATCATTGCAAGACTTGGAAGAATTCAGCAGCAAGTTTATGTTCTTATTCCCATTATAAAACTGATCTAATGTCCTATGCATGTTATCAAGTTTATTGGACAGATCAAGGCAATTTTCACATGGAGTTTTTCCTTTCAATTTGCAATTGGAACAATATTTAACTTCATCAGAACGTAAAGCATTGTTCAATATAGAAATTTCATTCATAGCATCTTGTAGTTTCTTATCAAGATCATCACAAGTAGAACAATGCAAATCAATTGTAGAACAGCTAGCATCTTTCAAGTTTTTATCATTAAGTGCAGCAAGCTCTTTGTTCTTTTAAATTTCTAACTCAAGTTTATCAAGCGTGGAGGTGTGCGCACTTTTTAATGAGGAAAATTGTTCATATATTAATTCACATGAGAAACAAGAATCATCACTAGATTTCAAATGATTAATTTCAGATTCTAGTGACTCAATTTTAACAGCATTGTCCCTAAGCTTTTTGTCCTTTTTCTTAACAATAACAATAGCACGAGAAATAGCATCACACATTTCTTTACAAGTAGGACATACCTCTTCATTGTCGCTGTTGTGTTCTGCATCCTCCATACTTGATCTTGATTTGCCCGACATGAAGCACAAGTTTGCCAAATCATCTTCATATTCGTCACTTCCAATGTCAACATCGCTTGAGCCAAGTTCTTGAAGTGCGGTGATGAAGTTGTTAATCATCTTGCATCCTATAGTACCCTTCTTTTTCTTGTTGGAGTTTCCAGAGGTGGTGGTCTTGACCTTGTTCTGCTTTTCCTCACGGGTAGAAGGATCTGAAAGATTAGGGTATTCTGTACGAAAGTGTCCTGTCTTACCACATTTAAAACAGCGTTGAGGTCCGGAGCTTACTCTCCTTCTAGTTCTCACATTTTGCAATGATTTTGAGAATCTAGAAGAGATGAGTGCTAACTCCTCTTCTGAAAATTCCTCGATCTGCTCCATGGTTAGTGAGGACAACAAAGCAAGAGTATTGCAAGATGATGATTGGCTGGAGTTGAGCATATCACGTTGAGAAACAAATGCAAGAGACTTGTTGGGGTTCTTATGTGATATTATGTCAATTTCATGAGTTTTTAACTTGGAATATAGCACATCTAAAGTAAGTGTACTCATGACAGTAGATTCACGAATAGATGTGACTTTCATCTCCCAAATTGACACATCTAATGCACTTAATGATTGCCTAGCATTTTCAGCATCTAAAAAATCAACATTGACACTATATAAGTTGGTGAGAATTTTATTAAAGCGAGCAAAAAGGTCATCAATAGACTCACCAGGTTGCATCTCAAAGCGCATGTATTCTTTCTTGAACATGTATCGCCTTACCTCCTTGATTGTGTTGGATCCTTCGTGGTAGTCACAAAGTGCTTTCCACACATCGTATGCAGATCGGAGGTGTGCAACATGGTCGAAGTCGCTTTGAGTTAATCCTTGTATGATCAAGTTCCTTGACTTGTTGTTGTTGTCGACATCTCTCAGATTTGGAGTTGTAACTTGATCATTTTACGGCACTTCATAAGGCTTGTATACCTTCTCCCATATTGCGAAGCCTTGAGCCTGGATGAAGGCTTCCATACGTGCCTTCTAAACCTGAAGATCAATACCACTAAAGACATAAGGTTTTGTGGAGTATTTTTCCATGATGATTAGTCAAAAACATGTGCAAATCACAAAGATGAGGGTATCGTGGCTCTATTACCAATTTTAGGATCGAAGAGCACGTGAAAAGCTACCAGAGGGGGGTGAATGGTAGATTTAAAAATCTTACGCAGCGGAAAAATTAAATCCCAACCCCTTCGGCAGAAAAACAATCTGTTAAAGAAATCATGTGTGAGACTAATCTAAACGTGTTTCACCGTGACAAAAGCAATAGATATCATAGAGAATCAAGTCACGAATACGACACAACAAGAATCACTCGAATCCATCAAGAGAAACTCAAGGTACGATTGAAAGATCGAACAAAGGTCAATTTGTCCTACCCGAGAAAAACAGTTCTAGAATGCTGCAAAGAAACTCATGTAGATAAGAAACCACAAATACAATGACTGTGAAATTTTGACAGATGATAGATAATCAAGTTTTGAAGACAAGCCAAAAAGAATCACATCAATTGGATCTGTAAAACTCGAGTTATGATAAATCTACCAAAGTAAGGTAGCACTGTGCAGAAACTCGACGAGAAAGACTTGACCGAAACAAGTCGGACAAAAAAAGCACAAAAGTTCCTTTCAACTACGAGTTTTATTCAATAGAACACAAGAGGAACAGCCCCAAGGTCATGCACCACGAGCTCTGGCTTCCTTTGCTTATATAACCAGCCCTTAGGCCAACCCAAACTCAACTAAGATTCTAATCCTACTCAAATCAAGAATAGAAACTTTCCATAACTGCTTAGGACTCTTCTATACGCAGATAGAAGCAATCTCAAGACTTCCAAGCACCTTAGGAACATATCTCACATTCCTAAAACAACTCAAATTTGTGACCCACACGAAATCCTATCATAACCGACTCAAATCTTTCCATATTTGAGTCAAACCCGACTCAGTCGCAGCCTGAGCCCATAACCTATCGGTTGGACCTTTCTGACCAATTCTTTAAGTCCATATCTCTTCATCACGCCTCGAAACCATGTAGCCACGTCCATGCACTCCTTGCACGCGGACAAATATCTTCCAACGACGTCCACGATACCTTCATATGAATTGTTCTTGATTCATACATGTTGCGAGACCTCCCGATCAACTCAACCACAATACCTCCCGAACTTGGTTGTTAAACCTCATCTTCTCCCTAAGACTAGTTCAATGGATCCCGTCACTAGCCATGTCTTGAACTCAAGCAACACATGCACATGAATAAACAACCAATACTTCCAAGCACAAGTCCTCAACTTGACTCTCGTTAGTTCCAAAACTACAACATCTTACATGAGCACCTCACATAAGCATGTTGCAAACCATAGCAAAATGATATCAGCCTTAACCACCAAAACACACACAAAACTTAGTAGAAGAATACTAAGCAAAGTGTAAAGCAAGTTTGAAACATTGCAAGATAAAAGCAGAAACACTGCAATCAAGCACCGGACCTTGCCAAAGCTAATCGGACCTTGAACCGGAGCTTACCAAAGCTAGCAGGACCTAGCGCAGGAGCTTACCAAAGCTAGTACAACCTAGCGCTGGAGCTTACCAAAGCTAGTCGGAACTAGTCAACTCAAAAGACGGAGCTAGAAAAACATGTCAGAGCTAACCAACATAAGTCGGACCTAGCAAAACATATCGGAGCTTAACAAAGACATGCCAAAGCTATCAAAGACATGTTGAAGCTAAAGACAAAGCTCACCGGAGCTTCTCAAAAACATGTCGAACCTTGACCAAGCAAGTCGGACCTTGCAGAAGCTCAGAGCTAGAGTCGAACTTTGCTAAAAAGGTGTTTTAGCAGAATTTTAGAACTTTTATCATCAAAGCCAATATATTCAGTACAAGCCAATGTATTCAGCACACATAGGTCTCACAATGTGCATATGCAATATGTATCATAGAGAATACACTCTTGGATTTTCCTATCACTATTGCCAGAATGTCTGCCTCTGTCTCTGCACAACACTTCATATCGGTGTTGCGTTGTTCCAATACACTTCAAATCGTCTTTTTCAATCTTCTCATCCATGTAATCCGAAATATACTTGGTGTAAAGTTGGTTTGAGTCAACAATAAGATGGCATGCGATAGCATAATGATCACAAAAGTAGTTCATAGTTCCATTCATGGTCCCTTCTACGATTGCAACAAGTGGTAATCCTCTCAAACCATGTATGATCCAATTATACACCTATGTTGAAACAATTATAATTGAGTACAACAATGTTAAACAGGTATTATTGATATTACATAATAATACATCCATACCTCTACTAGATTTGATGTCATAATTCCATGACGGGCCCCATCTTTGTCTTATAACAAAGCCCATTTCTATTTTGGCTCATTGTGAATCCAATGCGAGAAAGATCGGATAGATGATCCAGCTCTACGGACTGTATCATGATCATCAGACGAAAGACTGCTAAGGGGTGCCGGAACTGGAATCGCTTCAGAATTTGAAGCTTTTCCACTCTTTCCTCTATTTGTTTGCTTGTTAACTGATTGAGACGCTCCCACGAAGCTTCAAACTTTCTATGTTGGTTTTGACAACATAACCGTTTGAACAAGTTCATAACTTGCTTGTTCTTAAAGTGACTATAAAAATTGGCACCCAAATGCCTCATACACCATATGTATTCTATATCTGGCCAAATAATAGGAATGCCACGGTTAGTACATCCGTACTTCAAATTCATTATAGCTTTCAGAAGTACAACATGACGGTCATGTATGATACAAATATTTTCACGCCCCTTAATCACGCTAAAAATAACTCGATACAGAAACCAATACCAACTATAAGTATTTTCACCTTCCACAAAGGCAAAGGCTATAGGTAACAATTGATTGTTACCATCTACTGCAATAGCGGTCAAAATCTGTCCTTTGTACTTTCCCGTAAAAAATGTTCCATCAATGCAAAGAATTGGTCTACAATAATTAAATGCATTTATCGTTTGACCAAGAGCAAAGAAGGCACATTGAAGAATCAACTTCCTAGGAATTCGTGGATTCAAAACATCTATAATGTCAACAAATGTCCCAACATTTCTCGTCCGTATGATATCTTACAATCTAGGCAAATTATCATAAGATGCTTCAAAGGTACCAAATCTCTTCTATACAATCTTAACTTTGGCATTCCAAGCCTTGGAGTAGCTTATTGTGTATTTGAAATCTTGCTCAATAGTGTTAATAATAGTGATGAGTAGGTTTAGGCCCGATCTTCCGAAAGGTATGTCGATTGGGGTGGAGAACTCGACGTTGATGATCTGCGGCACTCGAGCGGTACGAGTACCCCTGCAATCACTACACCACGACTCCGTTGGTTATAAATCATGCTTCCCACGCTTGACCTCGCCAAGAAGGCTAATCCCTGCAAGTGCAACCGAGAACACGAGCAAGAACGTAGAAGACATGATCTGAAATCGCGAAATTGGGGTCTCACAAACCGTAGAACGGTGATATTATTGATCTAAGCAAAACCCACCGAATGTGACCAGCAGATGCAGTATTTATAGGCTAGGGTTCGACCAAAACATGATTAGACGCGTCCCTAATGGACTCTTACGGGATACAAGGCCCAAAGGCCCGATTCGGTGGTGTAGCACCGGACAGCGACTCGACTTGTTTCGACGATTCCCAATGACTCCGGAGGAATTTTGAGGTGGGACTAGAACCATTGGAAATTTTATCTTCTCCTCTTTCCGTGCATATGTAGAACGTCAAAAATGGTGTCCGTATGCCTCCTGGGCGTCTGTTTTAAGGTGGACTGCTCCTAGACTCCGAGTTGAACTCGAGTCCGAGTTGTAAACTGTTTCCATCAACTTGTGGACGTCCCAGCTGGTTCTCCATGCTCCCAAGGCCTCCTTCCTTCACTTGTTGATCTTCTCCATTATTCCTATAACAATTAAATCATCACATAGAAATCTATTCTCAAACTCACATGCAAAAGAAGTTAGGAATGAATTCACCTGCTGATTTAATAACCGTGCTCATGCTCTTGTGATTGGTCCTTGCAGTTCAATGTGCGTCTCCGCTGTTGTGATGTCCTCATCATCCTCCCCCTCTTGAATTGGAGTCGTCCTCGACTCAAGTTCATCTTCTCTCATATGTGAGTCCATATGTGCAACGCCATCAAATCCTCTTGTGTGCATCAAAGGAGGAGGCCAAGGTGGTGGATGACATAGTGCACCGTCTCCATGTTCTTCATCAAATACGCATGCACATTGACTCGAGCCAGGATCCCAAACAAATAAACATTGTGCCATGCTTGTATGTGCAACGACAATGTGCTTGATCTCATCAAATAGATTTTGGCTCAAAACCAACATTATCTACGGCTCGAGAATACATGTAATTTGCAATAAACTGTGACTTAAGAGCAGTATTGCACTTGTCAAGTTTCTGTAGCTCACAAGTATGATCAATAAATATTGAACATTTCCAAAGACCGCTCCACTTTGGGCATATCCATGCACACAAAACGGACACGTTGAATCAACACATATGACATCATAAATTTGTTTATTAGACCTTGGGGTTATGAATGATCTTTTAATTAAAGAAGACCAATATTTAACTGCATCCTTCAATGATTCTTTATGTTTGAATAAAGATCTCACGACTATATTATTCTCGTGATATTCCCAGAGAACATGAGACTCTTCATAAACTTTTAGATTATCAAACTGTTGTTTATTACATTCTACAGGTCTTGGAACATCTTTATCATCATCTGAGGAATTATTTTCAGAAATATTCTCATAATCCCTATCTCCCTGAATAATTTGATCAACTAAATGATTCAATTATTCTCCTTCATCTGCTGCACCTGTAGGATCAATGTAGACATTATTAGGTGCATCACTCTCCTCCTCATTCTCAGAATCTTCACCTTCTCTACGATCACATTCTTCATTCCCATCTACTACGGTATGAGGTGTTTCATCAACTACTCTAGCTGTTAATTCAATAAAGAGAATTAAAGGCCATCCGTATTGAATGGCCCTTTGAGTATAATTCTTCCGAACTGTTGTTCCTTTCATTTTAAGTAACTCTCCATAAAAATTCACATTTCCATGACCAATAATTGTGTAATACTTCAGTTCATATTGTTCTTCGTTCAGTTTAAATATCCACATCAACCAATTATGAATACCCAAATATGTTCTCTCTGTTGGATTTGGTATTCATTTTCTGATTGATGTAAATACAAATAAATCCACTCCATTTGGACCATATATTATCTCTCCTTCTCCAAAATATATTTGAAATGGTACTTTATCTCTCATACCTACTAAATATTTGAAATAGTACATAAATTCTTTATATTTCATATTTTTATATATATTCATATTTATTATATTGTATTTAAAACTTCTTATTTATATTTCATTTATTATATTACGATTCATATTTTTTAATATAAATATATTAACACGCCTCATATAAGTATTATATATAATTCTACAAAATGATATAATACTATTATAGTACACTATTATATGATGCTTAAATATAATATACACTATTATAATATCATACACTATATAAATACACTAACTACTCCTATGATTCTAATATAATACACTAAAATTTATTTATAATGCTAATAATAGTTATATAAATATGTAACTAATAACATTAAGCTTAATTAAAAATACATTTAATACTATTATGCCGTGCCTAAAATATTATTTTCAATACTATAAATATGTGACACCCGGTTCCGCAAATGAATCAAGTGAACGCATATGTGTGTCCAGGATGTTCAACACACATACACGAGTGCAACCACAAAAAAGATATACAGAAAATTACCACAGAAAAAAATTACTTAACCACTTTTGTTACACAATCCATCGTATCCTCGAATACAAGCTCTAATGAATATTAATGACAAGTTCAACTAATGCAACGGAAATAAGCTAATAAGCAACTAAGCAAAAGGGATAGCGCAACTCCAACACTCCACAGACAAAATTGATGGTAGACACAGCCTAGAACCCCGCATTATCATCGTAATGCTCCCAATCCTGACCTGCAACTGTTGGTAGGGGAATTGCAAGGGTGAGTACATGTCATACTCAGCAAGTGTGGAAAGTATGACATGTAGCTGATTCAAATGACGACAATAATAATGGTTGAGTGTTGAAAAGTACGTTAAAATATTTGAAAAGCAATATATTGTTTGTATGTGAAATAAACCCATCAAAAACCATGTAATCATCATAATACCAGTCTATATTCATTACCATCATCCATATTCCAAATTTCTCATTACCAATAACCATAATCAATATCAGAATTTAATCCATAACCAGCCATTACCATTACCAAACCATAACCATGATCATAACCATTACCATACCATAACCAAATCATAACCAAATCTCAAGTACCCTCTAATCATGGAAGTTGTCCAGGTGCTCAAAACTAGGAGCACGGCTATCATGATAATTTTATTAGACTCTGCAGAGTTTGTACCACTTTACCCATGTGTTTGTGATTTCATCACCCGTCGGCGACTAAAGAAAACCTCCATAATGCCAAAAAACTACCATAGGTGTATGGCCAAGAGATCACAAAATAGCCTTTACAAAGGGATACTAGCCTATTTAGACCCCACTGAGGTTTCACTGGTGGCGATGTCTCCTACAGAGCACATATTCAACCAAGGGCCCCCTCTTGAGCCATTCGGATCCCAGGGTAGTCCCACCAATCATCAACAAACCCAACCCGACTACCCCTTCCCCAAGCATCCCTAATGGTACAAATAGCACTGGCAAAGCCCTAATTAATCAGCTACGTCGCACCCATACTTGGCCTGGCACTATAGTCCTGGCTTATTCTCACATGAACCGGTCCTTAGATCTAAGGCAAGCAAACCAACATATCAACCAACTCATCCACATAACAGGCTTGCTTAGATCACCCATTACCATATCATATTAAGCAGTTCATATTCACCATAATTTCAGTAATGCATAATTAAATAGTATAGTTGTTTTCTCATCCCAAGTAGTTAAGCGAAGACAAGGTAAAAATCCCTTCCCGACTCTCTACCACGTATTCCAGGTGACAAGGGTGGTTAAACAAATCTAGTAAACTTCCTATCATAGGTTTCCTATTAAATTGACACAAGCATGCAGTTTGCAAACAAAACATTTATTTTAAAGATAGCATCAATATGCTTCAAGGACACTTGCTTTGCTCTTGGGATTGGTTCGGGTCAAGGACTTCAAACTCTTGGTGCTGGAGATTCTTCGCGGCACTCTCTAGTGCAAATCCCTCTAATCCGCACAATGAACATACAAGACAACACAATAAAAAATGCACATATATTACTCAATATGACATGATATTCATGATTGATGCAAATGCAAGGTGGAACTTGTTAATGAGTTGCTTTTAATGATTACTAACTAGTTCTAATAGCTTTCAACAAGTTTATACAGGTTTGGAGTTGATTCGATTAAATTTTAGATTGAATTCAACACAATTTAACCAGGAAGATCAGACTAGTTCGCTAGGGACCGGACAAGTCCGCACTTCGCAGAACTAGCGAACTAGGGTTTTCTAGATCGACGTGAATTTGGAGATTTGGGGTTGAATTCACATAAGGAAGAGGAAGTAGAAGGTATACTAGGTGTTTAAACTCCAATGAATAAGGATTTTAGAGGCAACACTTGGATCTGGACAATCTAGGGTTGATGAGGAACTTGATGGTGACTTGTTGATGAAGAACATGAAGTTGATGGAGATCTTGATCCTCTTTCGTTTCCTCCTCTTATTCTTCTTCTTGCTCTAGATCTCCTTCGCCCTCCTTGGTGGCGGCTACTCACGAGCTAGGGTATGGGTGTGGTGAAAAAGTGGCAAATAGATGTCAAGCAAAGGGTGGGGTTGTTTATATAGAGGTGGAGCCTGGGGTTAGATGGATTTCGAGTTTGAGATGAGTAGAGGCCGGTTTGGAGTCCCACATGGGCTCTAAAAGAGTTAGGCATGACGTCTCAAGGCCCACTTAATGTAAAACCCAAGAAACAAGTCATGCAACAAAAGATCAACTCGAAGTCGCGATTTATCGGACAAGTCCGAAA
This sequence comes from Tuctoria greenei, assembly GCA_036927565.1. NCBI lineage: Eukaryota > Viridiplantae > Streptophyta > Magnoliopsida > Poales > Poaceae > Tuctoria > Tuctoria greenei. Next base: position 168,293,110 of record JAYESD010000008.1, on the reverse strand, counting down.
AAGGCCGGACTAGTCCGAAGTTGGACAAAGAGAAATCGAACAAGTCCGGACTAGATATCGGACATGTCTGAACTTAACCAGAGGGGAAAAATAGACAAGTCTGGAAAAAAATCAGACAAGTCCGACTTTAGTCAGAGGGAAAAACAGACAAGTCCGCTGGAATACTGGACTAGTCCGGACACGTCCAGGGACTTAGCAAAATTTTCAAGGAATTGGAACACCAGAATAGTTTGCACATGACCAGACAAGTCCGAAAGTGTCCAGAGAGAAAAACAGGCTAGTCCGTAGCAAAACGGACAAGTCCGTTTAAAGTCAGAGAGAAAGCAGACTAGTTCGCACAAAAAATGGACTAGTCTACACTTACCAGAATTCCTAAGTGCGGTTTTGTTTCTATTTCATTTTAAACTTGTTCCTTTTTATGTGGAGTAATATTAGACATGTATTAGAATGTATGCAATGCATGATGGATGAAAATGAGGGTGTTACAAACCTAACCCCTTAAAATGAATCTCGCCCTCGAGATTCGACGCGAAAGAGAAAAGATAGGGAAATTCCGTCTTGAGATCTTCTTCTAGCTCCCATGTTGCCTCTGATTCTGTGTGTTGCTTCCATTGTACTTTACACCATCTGATGACCTTGTTCCTTGTGACTCCCTCCTTGGTTTCCAAGATTTTGACCGGTTGCTCGGCATAAGTCAAATCTTCCTCTAGTTCCAATTCTTCCATTGGCACTTGTTCTTCCGACACCCTTAAACACTTCTTGAGCTGGGAAACATGAAACACATCGTGGACATCTGAAAGATGTGCTGGCATCTCCAACTTATACGCTACTTCTCCTCTTTTGTCCAAAATCTTGAACGGTCCAATATAGCGAGGTGCTAGCTTGCCTCTTATGTTAACCCTCTTATGACCTCTCATTGGTGACACCTTGAGGTAAACAAAATCTCCTATTTCAAAGGATAGTTTCCTTCTCCTATTGTCTGCATAGCCTTTTTGTCTTTATTGAGTAGCCCTCAAGTTCCCCCGAATAATCTAAACTTGTTTCTCAGCTTCTTGCAACACATCAGGTCCAAATACTTGATTCTCCCCTGTCTCACTCCAAAACAAGGGCGTCCTACACTTCCTTCCATATAGTGCTTCATAAGGCGACATCTTAAAGCTTGCTTGGTAACTATTGTTGTATGAAAATTCTGCATATGGCAAGCTCTTGTCCCAACTCTTCCCATGCTTTAAAGCACAAGCTCTTAACATGTTTTCCAAAATCTGATTGGTCCTCTCAGTTTGTCCATCCGTTTGAGGATGATATGCTGAACTAAAATTCAATCTGGTTCCCAATGCTTCATGCAATTTTTGCCAAAACCTGGAGGTAAATTGAGAACCCCTATCCGATACTATCTTCTTTGAAACTCCATGTCAGCATACAATATGCTCTATGTATATTTCGGCCAATTGTGCAGCGGTGTACTTGGTCTTGACAGGGATAAAATGAGCTGACTTGGTCAATCGATCCACAATTACCCAAATCGAGTCATAACCGGACTGAGTACGCGGTAAACCAACTATAAAGTCCATACCGATTTCTTCCCACTTCTATTCTGGAATCTTCAATGGTTGCAATAATCTAGCTAGTCTTTGATGTACCATCTTGACTCGTTGGCACACATCACACAATGCTACATATTCAGCTATGTCCTTCTTCATGCTAGCCCACCAATAATATGTCTTCAAGTCCTTGTACATCTTCGTACAACCGGGTTGGATTGAGTATGGCGAGTCATAGTATTGTCCCCCGAATATGCTTCACGTTGGGCACGACAATCCTTTTTCCGAGCCATAAGGTACCATGCTCATCCTCATCAAACCTGAATTCCCTTCCTTCTTGGGTTCTTTCCTTGATCTCTTGGATTTCCTCATCCTTCGCTTGACCCTCTTGAATTTCTTGCTCCAAGGTCAGATTTAACTCCATCATCCCCATCTCATTCACAAATCCAAGGTTCAACCATTCAAACTCCTTACATAACTCGGATGGTAATTCTCAAACTGTGAGTTGATGACTTCTTTCCAACTCAATGCATCAACCACTACATTAGCCTTCCCTGGATGGTAGTTGATTCCTAAATCATAACCCTTGATGAGCTCCAACCATCTCCATTGCCTCAAATTCAGATCCGTTTGTGTGAAAATATACTTAAGACTCTTGTGATCCGTATAAATTACACACCTATGTCCAACGATGTAGTGTCTCCAAATCTTCAATGCGTGTACCACGGCTGCAAGCTCCAAATCATGCGTTGGATAATTCTGCTCATGTTTCTTCAAATGTCTTGATGCATAGGCGACCACTTGACCTTCTTGCATCAATACACATCCAAGTCCTTGTCTTGGTGCATCACAATAAATGTCAAAACTCTTGCTCACGTCCGGCAATATCAAAATTGGGGCTATAGTTAACCTCTTCTTTATCTCCTCAAAACTGTTTTGACAAGCTTCAGTCCATCGGAAAGCCTTTCCCTTCATTAGCAATTTTGTCATTGGCTTGGCTATCTTGGAAAAGTCCTTGATGAATCGACGGTAATATCCAGCCATTCCAAGAAAACTCCTTATATCCTTTATGTTTTGCAGTGGCTCCCATTTTAACACATCTCTCACTTTTCCGGGGTCGACCGATACTCCTCCTCCAGAGATGATGTGACCCAAAAACGACACCTCTTTCAACCAAAACTAACACTTGCTAAATTTGACGTACAATTGATGCTCCCTCAATTTCTGCTACGTAAGCCTCAAGTGTTCCTCATGTTCCTTCTCATCCTTTGTGTAGATCATAATGTCATCAATGAACACTACTACAAACTTATCCATGTACTCCATGAAGACCTTATTCATGAGGTACATAAAATAGGCAGGTGCATTGGTCAATCCAAAGGACATCACAGTGTACTCATAGGATCCATACTGTGTCCTAAAAGTTGTCTTAGGTATGTCCGGCGGTCTAATCTTTATTTGAAAGTATCCCGACCTCAAATCAATCTTAGAGAAGACACAAGCACCCTCCATCTGATCAAACAAGTCTTCTATACGGGGCAAGGTGTACTGGTTCTTGATGGTCACCTCATTGAGAGCTCAATAATCCACAAACATCCTTTGCGATCCATCCTTCTTATCCACAAATAGAACGGTCGCTCCCCAAGGTGAAGAACTGGGGCAAAACAAACCTTTCTCTTGTTGCTCTTGAATCTGCTTCTTGAGCTCCACTAATTCCTTAGTAGGCATCTTATACGGCCTCTTAGCTATAGGTGATGTTCTAGGTATTAAATAAATAGCAAATTCTATGTATCATTCAGGTGGCATACCTGGAAACTCATCCGGAAACACATCCAAAAATTCACACACCACTGGAATCTCCTCAATTGTGGCACCGTCCATATGGTTCAGCTCCAATTGTTTCTGTGCATGTTGAGATGCTTCAAACTCTATGGTGATCCCTTTCTTATTAGTCAACTTCACCATCTTCATGGCACATTCGATGACTCCATTGTGCTTTCTCAACCAGTCCATACCAAGTATAATGTCCAATCCTTGAGAATCCAAGACAATGATGTTGGCAAAGAAGTCTACCCCCCTTCTTCTAAGGCTTACTTTTGGACATACTATGTTTGTCCTCATCTCTCTAGGAGACTTAACCACTAGAGTAAACTTCATATGAGAGATAGGCAAACTATACTTGGCAACATATTTTGATGCAATGAATGAATGTGATGCTCCAGAATCAAATAACATAGTCGTCGGGTTGGAGTTTGCGAGAAACATACCAATGACCACCTCATCCGCTTGTTGAGCATCCTCTGTAGAGACATGGTCCACGTTGCCATGAGCAAAATTATGCTGTCCACGATTCCCTTGCGGTTGTCCTCCATTGGGTCTTGGGTTTTGCCTCGGCGCATTGCTTCCTTGACCATGGCCTGACTTAGGACATTGATGTGCAAAATGTCCAGCTTCTCCACAAGTATAGCACTTCTTACCTCCACCAGAATTATTGGGACGATCTTGGTTTTGCACATTGGCAGCAGGAAAGTTGGCAAGAGGTGCATAAGGCATTGGAGGCCCAGGTGCTTGCATGATAGGGCGTTGCTGCACAAACTGAGTTGGGCGCGGTGCATATCCAGGGCGACGAGCAGGCGTAGAGGAGCTGAAATAAGGCGCATTTGGCGGTGCAAAGCGAGGGCACACATTACTTCCTTGTTGCTATCCTTGATATGGCGCCTTCCTCTTGTTGTCTTGCTCCATCTCACAGACCTTGTTCGCCACAAAAATTGCTTTGTCCACAAGATTCTAGAAGTTGGCATAGTCACAATTAAGCAATTTCACTTGGATTTCATTGTTCAAGCCCCTCATGAACAAGTATTGCTTTTGGCTGTCCCGACTAACATCTTCAGGGGCGTACCTTGAAAGTTGAGTGAATTTATTGAGATATTCACTCACGCTTGACCTTCTATGTCTCAAGTTCTCAAATTCTTGCCTCATCAAAATCATAAATCCTTCCGGCACATAATGAGAACGGAAGCTCTCCTTGAATTCGGCCTAGATGATCCTCTCTTGGTTTTCATTATCATTGCAATAAGCATCCCACCAATCCGCAACTGCTCCAACAAGTTGAAGAGACGCAAATAGGACCTTCTCCCGATAACTGCATTGAACAATAGCAAGCTTCTTCTCCATGGACTTGAGCCAATCATTAGCATCCATAGGGTCAGCGGCTTGAGCAAAGGTCGGCGGCCTAGTCCTCATAAAATCTCCCAACCAGTTATGAGGAGGTGGGGGTGGCGGTGGAGGCATGTGGGGCTAATTATTGACGTTACCAGCTTGTAGGTATCCCATAGTTTGTATTATGGTCTGTATGAGCTGGTTCTGCATAGCCAAAAGCTGCTCAATGTTGATAGTTCCCTGAGCAAGTCCTTGTCCATTATTGTTCTGAGGCACTCCATTGTTCTCCTCCTCATCATTTCCATCCCTTTGGTTGCGAGTACTCAGCATCTAAATAAAAGTAAGGGATAAGAATTTAGAAGACGTCCCCAACTATATGCATCAAGGGATATGAAACTAAACAACTAGCTATACTAGCCTACATTGATATAGCAATGCTAAAGCATCCCAAAATCCTCTATTAAGCACACAAGCAAACAATATATATCAAACATCACACCAAGCAAAAACACTTTGCTTCTTGAGTGCTCCTATGTGCTCTAAAGTGTCCATTCTATCTAGGTTGCGTCCTACGGTCAACCTGTAGCTCTGATACCAATTTGTGACACCCGGTTCCGAAAATGAACCAAGTGAACTATAACAACCTCATTTTCATGCATCATGCCCTACTTACATTCATATACATGTTTAACATTAATCCACACCAAGAGGAATGAGTTTAAAATTGATTTGGAACAAAACCGCACTTAAAATACTGGAAAGTGCGGACTAGTCCGATTTTGGTGAGGACTAGTCCGATTTCACTCTGACTAAAATTAGACTTGTCCATTTTTTCTGCGGACTAGTCTGATTTTTCCTCTAGACACTTTCAGACTTGTCCGATTTTATGCGAACTAGTTCCATATTCCAAGAATCCTTGAAAATTTGCTAAGTCCCTGGACTTGTCCGGACTAGTCCGGTGTTCCAGTGGACTTGTCCGTTTTCCTCTCTGACTAAAAGTCAGAATTGTCCGATTTTTGGCCAGACTTGTCCGATTTCTTTCTGACTAACTTTGGACTAGTCCGGTCCTTTTCGGACTTGTTCGATATTTTGCGACTCCGAGTTGATCTTTTGTTTCACGACTTGTTTCTTGGGTTTTACGTTAAGTGGTCCTAGGAACGTCGTGCCTAACTCTTTTAGAACCCATGCGGGACTCTAAAACGGCCTCTACCCCTCTCAAACTCAAAATACATCTAACCCTAGCCTCCACCTCTATATAAACAATCCCACCCCTTGGCTTGACACTTATTAGCCAGTTTTCCACCCCACCCAAACCCTAGTTCGTGGAGAGACGCCATCAAGGAGGGACAAGGAGATCCCAAGCAAGAAGAAGAGGAGGAGGAAACGAAAGAGGATCAAGATCTCCATCAAGTTTCGTTCTTCATCACCAAATCATCTCCAAGTTCATCACCAAACCTAGATCATCAAGATCCAAATGTTGCCTCCAAGTTTCTTGACTCATTGGAGTCCTAAACACCTGGTATACCTTCTATTTCCTTTTCCTTACATGAATTCAACCTTGTCGGTACCCTGCGTACCGTATACCCTTTGGGACTACAAAAAGACCAAAGGAACTTCACCTGTCTGAGTTGAAGACCTGCGAAGGCCCCACGTGTCATACAGGACCAGACCTGCTTCTCATTTATGGTTAGTCCTGGTGCTGCCGCGTGTGTACAGCAATCGGACCTACATCCCACACATGGGATAGCTCCGGGCTAAACACCTGTGCAACACCCCCGGACCTAACCGTCCCAGACGGAAAGCTCTGAAGCTGCCACGTGTCCAACCGCCGGACCTTCAGCCTCAACAATCAGACTGGTGGACCCCCCAATGGTTCGGACCTTCAAGGGGCAATCAAAGACTTCAAGACCCGATTAAGTGTCATTAATACCATATTAATGACACACAATCGTAAGACGCTTAATACCAGTAACGGCACTGTCAAGGCCCGTTACCATGCTACTAAGGGTAATTAACCTCATTAATTGTGTATTAAGCATCAGTAACCGCTAGGGCCACATGTCGGGCTAGGATAACGGTGTAACGACCAGTCCTTGTACTATAAAAGGACTGGTTGACAATACACAAGGGGGCTCTGGGAACTCTGAGACCTCTCCCATACTCAGCTCAGACACTCAATACAACAACTACACACACCGTGGAGTAGGGTATTACGCTCAGGCGGCCCGAACCACGTAAATCCTTGTGTCTATTTGCCATCGTGTTCTGAATCTCTGCGCGCCCAATATTGAACTACAAACTCCGTGGGTTGCCAACGGTAGTACCGGCAGAATTGTCGGAACAACTCGTCGACAGTTGGCGCGCCAGGTAGGGGCGCTCGAGATTCAAACATGGTGAACTCCGCTGCTGGATCTTCAAACGGCAACCCTGCTGCGCAACCTGCTGGAGGCAATCCCTCCAACATGCAGCTGCCAGCAGGTGTTGTGGCTCCAGTGGGAGCCATGCCACCGCCGCCTCCGTCCGCACCAGCGAAGCAAGCTGGACAGTGGGATGGAGCATCTGCGTCAGTCACGGCATCAGCTAACAACAACCCTGAACACGCGCTCCATGCCTCGCGTGCTCTTCTCCAATGCCCACCACCTCCAGGTGCATCCCAGGGTGCAATGGAGCAGTGGAGGGCTGATGTGGAACATTTGGTTGCAGCAGCAGCCGATCGCATCAGCAACCAAGGTCCTCCCCCCTTGGGGCGGGCCCCATTGCAGCATCGGACCGTGTCTAGCAGACTTGGTTTGCACGCTTCCCAACATAGGAGGCGTGCTTCTTCTCAACAAGTGACGTTGCTGCCTCCCGGGGCGCGATGCACCCATACGGTAACCAGGCTTTCAACTCACGACCTCCGGGTGGAGCTTGATCGCCGTTACTGTCAACAGGATGGCCGCGTCCATATCGAGCGCGCTTGCGAAAGGCGAGAGGATCGAGACAGTCCTGCTCCCGAGGGAGTAGGAGGGGGCTATTCTGCCCTGGCCATGCACCTACGCATGGTCAGATGTCCACAAAAGTTCCGGCCTCACCTGTCGGAGAAATTTGATGAGTTTGTAAATCCCGCTGAGTTTCTCCAAATCTACTCCACCGCAATCCTTGTGGCCAGAGGCAACGAGGCCGTAATGGCTAACTAGTTCCATGTGGCTTTAACTTGGACTACCAGGTCCTGGTTCATGAGCCTTCCGCCCGACTCCATCAACAGTTGGGCGGTACTGTGCCAACAGTTCACCGCCAATTTCGGGAGTTCATACACCCGACCAGGAACTGAACTGGACCTTTTTGCTGTCAAGCAGAAGGGTGGAGAGTCCCTGCGATCCTTCATCCATAGGTTCTCCCAGGTACGAAACACTATTCCTTCTATCTCCAACGCCTCTGTTATTGTGGTATTTAGACAGGGCGTACGAGACAAGAAGATGCTTGAGAAGCTAGCGACCAAGGAGATCACCAGCGTCATGGAACTCTTCAGCTTGGCAGATAAATGCACTCCCATCCACCTCCGGAGGACAACAAAAAATCCTCCAAGGGTGAAGCCACTACCTCCGGGAGTGATAAAAAAGAAGAAAAAATCCAACGGCAAGAAAAAGCCGTCAGCCGGCACACTAACTGCTGCAGCTGCTGCAGCTTTGGGTGGTTGGGGGCCGCGCCCCAAAAAACGACCTCAGTCGTCGTCTGAAGACGGAGGCAGCTCCAAGATGTGGTGTCCTATACACAAGTCGAACGGACACAACTTGGAAGGCTGCCGGGAGGTCCAGAACCTTGCCGAGCGCTACAACAAGCGCTGGGAAGAAGTTCCTTTCCGTCAAAGGGAAGGGAAACAGAAAGTCGATGAAGATCCAACAAACGTTAGGCTATTGAAGGCTTTCAGGACCCTAAAAAGGTCTTGAAGGCTATTTACACCTCCGTCGACGATGACTCCGACGTCTCTAACAACAAACGTCGGAAAACCATGAACACCATCTTTGGTGGTTCGTGGGACATCACCTCCAGTCGTGTCCTCAAGACCATGCGATGGGACATGGCCTCAGTAGCTCCTACTGCCAGGACAGAGCCGCACCGGAAGTGGATGGACACTACCATCACTTTCAATGCTTCAGACTGCCCTCGGAATATGATCGGAGCTGGCCAACTCCAATTGATGGTATCTCCAACCATCAACAACATCCAACTCCACCATGTAATGGTGGACAGAGGTTCGGGGCTCAACCTCATAAGCTTTGAAGCTTTCGTCAAGCTTCAGCTCTGACCTTCGGACCTTCTCCCCTCTCGACCTTTCTTTCTTCGGAGTAGGTACGGAGGCCATAACCCCACTCGGTGGAATTACTCTTCCTATGACCTTTGGGACCCGGGAGAACACTGAGAAGTTGGTATCGACGTGGCGCAGATCAACTTACCCTTCAATGCCATTTTGGGCAGGCCAGCCTTATACAAGTTCATGGCTGCTGCACATTATGGCTACTTGGTGTTGAAGATGCCAACACCAGTCGGTGTTCTCCGAATTCGTGGAGATCGCACTGCCGGAGTGACAGCTCTGGAAGAAATCCACGCGCTTGCTACAGCGTAGGAGGAAGAATCCGAAAAGGACCAAGCTCCGAAACCCCCGAGCATTCGTCATCGAGGCTCAACCTCCGCACCTCGTGTGCAACCAAGCGGTGACACCGACATTCCCGTCAAAGTCATCCAAATTGTTTCCGACGCTGCTCAGACCACCCGTATATCGGGAGGTCTGAATGACAAATAGCAACTCGCGCTCATCACTTTCCTTCGGGCTAATGTCGATGTGTTTGTCTAGCAACCATCACAAATGCCTGGAATCCCTAGGGAAGTGATCGAGCACAATCTGAATATTTATCTTGATGCTCGGCTTGTACATCAGAAGCCTTGAAAGCAATCAGTAGAGTGACAGAACTTCATACGTCAAGAAGTGAAGAAGTTGCTCGAAGCTAGATTCATCCGAGAAGTCTTCCACCCAAAATGGCTGGCAAACCCAGTCGTTGTACCCAAGGCCGGCGGGAAGCTTCGAATGTGTATCGACTACACTACATTAAATAAGGCATGTCACAAAGATCCATTCCCACTACCTAGAATAGATCAGATAGTGAATGCCACCTCCAGGTCTAAATTACTGTGTTTCCTAGACAAATATTCTAGGTACCATCAAATCAGAATGTCTGTGGAAGATGAAGAGCATACCTCCTTCATCACAGTAAATGGATTATATTGTTACACTTCCATGCCATTGGGTCTCAAAAATGCTGCTTCAACATTTGTACGAGCTATGTACAAAACTTTTGGAGAGCTTATTAGAGACGTAGTGTAAGTGTATGTCGATGACATCGTCGTCAAGATCAAGAACTAGGAGTCATTCCTTGACACCTTGCAAGTTGTCTTCGACAAGTTGTGAGATACTCGCACAAAGCTGAACCCGGACAAGTGTGTCTTTGGGGTTGGCTCTGGAAAACTTATTGGTTTCTTGGTAAACCACTGATGAATAGAAGCAAACCCGGTGAAGATAAAAGCTATTGAAGACATGCGGCCACCAGCCCGCATCAAGGATGTCCAGAAGCTAACTGGATATCTAGCTGCCCTCAGCCAGTTCATCTCAAGACTAGCAGAACGAGCGCTACCCTTTTTCAAGCTATTGAGGAAGTCTGGACCATTCCAATGGTCTGAAGAAGCAGAGAAGGCATTCCAGGAGCTAAAGCAGCTCCTCACCACACTACAAACCTTGGTAACTCCGAACCCTGGTGAGCCACTCCTGCTTTACATTTCGGCAACTGACAAAGTTGTCAGCATGGTCCTGGTTGCGGAAAGACCAAAACCATCTCTAGTTCAGGAATCCTGACATCTTTGGGAGGGTCCGGAGCTAACTGAAGTCGAGTCTGGGTCCCAACTCCCAGACCCGCATCCTCAAGGCGAGACGCCGGAGGATCCATCTCTTACAAATGGAGGAATCACTGCTACTGAGCAACAAGATCTGGACCCCACCGGGAAGGTCCGGATCCCTTCAGAAGAAGCTCCGGGTTCCTCCAACCGGAACCTAGAGGTCCCCGAACAAGGTCCGGACACCTCCGAGAGGGTTCGGGTAGATGAGGAGGAAGCTCTGGGCCCCTTCGGGAGGGTCTGGACGGTCCAACGTCCAATGTACTTCATCAGCGAAGTACTCCATGATGCGAAGACTCGGTACCTGGAGGTGCATAAGCTGCTCTATGCAGTTCTTATTGCCTCTAGGAAGCTCCGACATTACTTCCAAGCTCACAAGATTTCAGTGGTAACCTCTTATCCACTGCGTGCAATCTTGCATAACCCCAATTCCACTGGGAACATTGCAAAGTGGGCAGCGGAATTAGCCGAGTTCGACCTTGAATTCGTTCCAAGACAAGCAATCAAGAGTCAAGCATTGGCGGACTTCGTGGTGAAATGGACCCCGTCTCCATCAAATCCTGGGGGGCCCAATGAGCATAAGTTAGAACCCAAGGTTCCGGTCTTCACTGAGCCTCACTGGACTCTCTACTTCGACGACTCCGTGCAGAAGCAGGGGGCCGAAGCTGGAGTCCTTCTTCTCGCTCCGACCGGGGAGATGGTTAAATACAAGGTGCACCTTGACTTCAAGGCGACCAAAAACATGGCGGAGTATGAAGCACTAATTTATGGACTCAAGGTGGCACTATCGTATGGTGTCAAGCAGCTGCTGGTAAAGGGTGATTCACAGCTTGTTGTAAAACAAGTCAAAGGTGAATGTTGCTACAACAACCCTCAACTAGATGCATACCTACTTGAAGTCCAGAAGCTTCAGAAGGACTTCGACGTCTTGGATCTTTGCCATGTCCAGCGTCTCAACAATGCTGAAGCCGACAAACTCTCGATGAAAGCTTCAACCGGGGCTCCGGCTCCCGACGGAACCTTCGCCTGGAGGTTGTCTAAACCTACAGCTCAGCCTGCCGAACTAAGCGAAGGGGCGAGACCAGCACCTCGAAGTTGGCGGTCCTGATGGCCCTGTTACCATGGCGTCCATCAAGGGTCGTAGGTGCTGCAGGAAGCTCCGAGCAACCCAGCACGCAAGACTCAAATCCTCAAGTTAGTTCCGATGCATGGATCTCAGAGATCCGAAGCTACTTGAAAGATAATTTCCTTCCTGAAGATAATGTATCCGCTGATCAGATAGTCAGATTGGCTAAAAGATACACACTAGTAGAAGGGGATCTCTACTGGTGTGTGCCAACGTCATCCTAATGCGGTGCATTACAAGGAAAGAAGGTTGCGAGATCCTCGCGGAAATCCATCGAGGCGGGTGTGGGAACCACGCGTCTTCCCGCACGCTGGTCGGTAAAGCCTTCCAGCATGACTTTTACTGGCCTGCAGCGCTCTAGGATGCAACTGAGCTAGTGAAGAAATACAAAGCAAGCAAGTACCATGCAAAGCAAATTCACACACTAGCTCAGCCTCTACAAATGATACCTCCTACATGGCCTTTTGCTACGTGGGGGATGGATATCTTGGGACCTTTCCCAAGAGCCGTCGGAGGTTACAAGTTCTTGTACGTTGCCATTGTCAAATTCACCAAATGGCCGGAAGCAACTCCAGTTGTGACAATAAACAAGCAATCAGCTATCAACTTTTTGCAGTCCATTGTATGCAGATTTGGAGTCCCGAACAAGATCATAACTGATAATGGGACCCAGTTCACAAGCTCTGCATTCCAGGGATATTGTGAAGACCTCAGCATTCAGGTCAGCTACGCTTTTGTAGCTCACCCGGCAAGCAATGGCCAAGCCGAGAGAGCACATGCAGAAATATTAATAGGACTCAAGACGCACACATATGAGCGCCTGAAAAAACATGGAGCCAACTGGATCGAAGAGCTTCCGCCCACACTGTGGGCCAATAGGACAACTCCAAACCGGTCAACTGGAGAGACACCCTTCTTCCTGGTGTACAGAACTGAAGCAGTCCTTCCTCCGGAAATCACCTTGGGGTCGCTCCGGGTCCGGACCTTCGATGATGCCACGCAGGACCAGCTCGGCGTGAAGACCTTGACCTCCTTGAAGAGGGAAGGTGTCGAGCAGCTGTTCGGAATGCCTGATACCGCCAAGCTCTTCGGCGCTATCACCAACGGCATGTTCACAGCCGACAGCTCGAGGAAGGCGATCTGGTGCTACGGAGAATACAATCCAGAGAAGGGTTAAGCAAACTTTCCCCCAGCTGGGAAGGACCCTTCCGAGTGATCAAAGTATCTCATCCCGGATGCATTCGCTTAGAAACCGAGGTTGGGACACCACTCCCTAATTCTTGGAACATTGAGCACCTTCATAAGTTCTACGCTTAATATCACAGAGGTGAGTCTGTAGTTACACATGATGTATGTTATAGAGTCATTGTATAGAGTCGGGTAACTCCTCCGGGAGAACAGCCTGACCTTCCCTGGAAGGTCCGCAAAGTTCAGGCAACACTTGTCACAGTCTCAGAACTAAAAGTGTGGCTAGCTACCTTGGGTCAAATGAGAAACGAAACACACTTAGCCTGGTTACGTACCCTAAGAGTGTACTTGTTTCCCCTGTACCCCGGGCCTATAATGAAAGACATCATTGTGTGAAAACAGACTCCACGTGCATTTATTTTGTACAGGCTCAATATTTTTTATTTTTCTCTTTCTTGTCTACAATAAAGTTGTGCAACTCTTAAGAAACTTTAGCTCGACCAATTCATGTATAATTCGAGTTACATTGTCTATTCTTCCGGGTCTAAACATTGTTAATGGTCTACTCGTCTGAATGTCGCCAAGCCAATCTAAGGCCGGAGTGTGCTATCGACTTAGCCTGGTCATGCACCCTAAGTACGCCACTCTACCTACACCCCGGCAGGCCAAAGAAAGGCAAGTCCAGAAACGATTGGACCTGGAGGAAACAAGCCAGTGCACTTGATTGTATTTAGAATTGTGTTCGACCTAAAACTTTCTCAGGAATAGTAAGTCGCAGTTGAGTTATAGATAGGAAATGGATTTTACTGTTTTCCTTGACTTCAGTGTGCAAGGAAAATAAAGATCCCATGATGATGGTGAATGACCGGAGCTACCAAAGCTCTGACATCCTCTAAGGTGGCTTGTTGTCAATGTTCCAAACATTCATAGCGAGCGTCGCTGGAGCTACTCAACTCCGATAAAGCCAGGGGGCCAGCCGTCAATGTGAAGAAAAGATGGTGGAAAGACTCCACAGTGGGGTCTGATGTCGATACACTGCATGTTGATAAAGGTCACCAATGGAGCTACCAAGTTCCGACACTCCAGAGGACTTGCTATCAACACTCTACCTGTTGATGGGGACTGCTGCCAGAGCTACTAAGCTTCGACGATGTTCAATGTCGGAGCTACTAGCTCTGACAACCTCAGGGGGCCTCTACTATCGAATACTTCGGACCAACGTTCTACAAGTTCGAAGCACGCAAGTCTTCAACAACTGTTACATCCTCTTGGTACATGTTCACAATCAAATTGTGTACATCTACCGGGGGGCCAAGTGAGACAAAGGTGTTGAAGACAAAAAATGAAATTCATAAAAACTTAGATTTCATTTATCTAGAGATAAGAGATTACAAAATTGGAGAAAAAGAAGAGAGAATACAAGCGGGAGCTACAAAGAGAGAGTCCTAGACCCTGTGGAAGATCGAGGCGACCTTCTGGGCAACCTCCGACACGCTGGCTTGAGCGGCTTCTCCCTCCCCGTCGATGGGGCCTTCAAGCACCGGGTCCAGTGGGAACTAAGGGTCCCGGCTTGTGCAGCACGTCAGCACATATTCTGCGATGTTCTTTACCAAGGATTATCCCTCGGTTTCCAGCTGGTCCGCGATGACATCGCCCATCTTGGTGAGCTTGTTGCCTGCCAAGATCAACGCCTGCAACGCTTGGACCAGCTTTGGCTATGGATCATCTGGACGCACGGGGCTAAAACCCATTGGCGTCAGCGCGTTGTTGGCTTTGCCCAAGAAGTACCAAACTTGTTGAGACTCCGCAGCCCTCGAACCTCGCATCTCCTCCAAGGACCTTCTGGTCGCCGCAAGCTCCGAATTCTCACGGGTAAGGCGCTCAACCTCTTTGGCGTTCTGCTGAATCTTTTCAGCATCCTGCCTTTCGAGTTTACTGAGATCCTCCTCCCGGAGGTGGATCTTGTTCTGACGGTCGACCAAGTCTTTCTCCCGGCCCCGCACCTTCTTCTCCCTGGCAGCAATTTCATCCTCCCTCTTGCGGAGGTCCTGTCCTTGCTGCCAGGCCTTCTTCTCCTCTTTCTCGCAATGCTCATCCAACTTCTTGGTGCGCTCCGCGAGACTCTTGTCACCCAGAGTTAGCCTCTGAGTAAGATCTTCCTCCCTCTTACTAGGTCATCCCGCAACTACAGGAGTTTTTACTCTTCATCTTCGATCTTTTTCCCCCGCACCTCAAGGGCCACCCGGCGCTTGACGAGGCTGTCGTGGATGGCGCTGAGCTTCTCCCAGCGATCATTTGCTGCGTTATTAGTAGCTATGGCCTGTTCGTGGATGGCCTTGGACTGGTTGTCGAGAAATCACACCATGCTTTCCCTCTCGTCCAGTAGCTTACCCCAGTACTCCAACCAGACCTTCTCGTTCTTCACCTACTCCTTGTTCTCAGCTAGTATCGATTGCGCCAGCTTGGTCTTGAAGTGGAGCCAGTTGCGCCATCTCCTAAGAGTTTGGCGCTCCTACTCGAGGGCCTTGCCATCGTGGTAAAAAAGCCAACTGGACCTGACGAAGACTGGAGCAGGCATTGTCAATAGACAACTACAGTGGGATCAGGTCCGGACCTGCTGGGGTCCTCTCCGCTGGCTCCAGCGGGTTCTCCGTGACAAAAATCGGGTCCCACTCTACAAGAGCGGCCCCCTGGGCTTCCACGGCACAAGGGTCGTCCTCCAAGATAGCCTCGGCCGCCGCCGAGGAAGGTCCTGCAACAGAAGTTTCGACCTCTGCAGTTGGCTCCGAAGGGCCCGTCGCCTGGTCATCAACAACTGGCCCCTCAGGCGAGGGGTCGGCACCTTCATCTAGGCACCCTGGCTCAGGCGCGAGCACCTCCGGAACCATCGCCTCTAGGGCAGGCGCTAAAGGTTCGGCCGGAGCTGAAGCCAATTCTGGCTCCAACGTTGGCGCCTCCTCCATCATCGGCTTAGCCGCTGATGCTTCGACCATCAGGGGCTTGGGCGGTGGCACTTCTACAGCAATCGGCTCAGGTGCCGAAACCTCTGCAGCAATCGGCTCAGGCACCGGAACTTCTTCAACGACCGGCTCTATCACCGGAACTTCATCAACACCCATATCTATTGTCGGGGCTTCATCAACCAACGGCTCCGCTGCTGGGGCTTCAACAACATCCGGATCTAGGGCTGAAACTGCAGCTACCTCCGGCTCTGAGGCCGGAGCGTCCGACATCTCAACATCCAAACCTAGAGCTTCAACCTCCAGGGCTGGTTCCGCTGGTATATCTTCATTCCCGTGGTCTGGAGCTATCACGGGAGCTTCTGGGGATGAGTCGAGGTCCAAGACCACGACAGTCGGCACCGGAGCTGTCGCAGCCTCAGCCACCTCTTGGGGCGGCGTTGGGATTTGAGACGGAGCTTCCGACTGCACAGCCTCAACTGCTGCTGCAGGAACCGGAGCTTCAGCCCCTTTCTTGGGCACTCTGTGGATGAAGGACGAAGAAACTCAAAACACAATTACAATGAAAAACAATCAACTGAGGTAAAAAAACAAAATTTACCTCAGAAGGCTTCTGCTCCAGCTAGCTCGGAACCTCTTCCCCGGACACTTGGGGCTGGACCCTGTCGCCCCTGGCGTGTCAGCTCCGGAAGGTTCCTCGGAGCTCGCTGCTGCTGCCGGCATCACTTTGGTTGAGGCCCCCCTCGACCGGGAAGGATCTCCGGACCCAGAGCCTTCAGTTGGCCCTGGTACTGGAGCCGCATGGCTGGAGCTAGCACCCCAGGGAGATGCTGATGCTGGAGTGGTTGCCGCCGTTGAAGACCTTCCCCTCCGGGGAGAAGGAGCTGCTGCGGAAGGAGCAGGTCTAACGGACCTCCCGTCAGAGTGCTTCAGCTGCCTTTTACGGCTCGGGGGTTTGGCCAACTCTTTGCCCTTGCCTACGACTTCAACTCTTGGTCTCGAGGCAGAAGGGGGACCACCCTCGGAAGCTCCGGGGATCGCCAACCTGGTGGTCGGACGCCTCTCAATTTCACCAAGGTCGTCGAGCACCGACATCTTCCACTAGAGCTCCCTGCTGAACTCCACCTCCATGTTCAGAGGGAGGAAAGCCGCCAGCGGAGTCAAGTCATCACCCTCGACGTCGATGCTGTGCTGGAACTTCTTGGGGTGAAACTCCAAAGTTGCGCCTTCCATGTTGGACTTCAAATCGGTCTCGATCCGGTCGTCGTCCATCACACTATTGAGGGCCCATGCAAGCTTCTCCCTCTTCTTCAGCGGAGCACACCTGTTGACCAGGATGTTGCAGAATACTGCCTGAGGAGTCACCTGCCCTTCCACGCATTGGCGGATCCTAGTCAGAGCATGGTTGAAGGCATCTGATAACACTGGAACTTCGCTCCAAGCTTCAGTGTGAATGTTGGGGAGGCCTTCGGGCAGCTCCAGCTTCTCATGCTCCCCCACCCTGATGACAATCCAATCCTTCTTCCAGTCGTCCCACTTCCCAGAAGGGAACAACCGCAAGTACTTGTACGAGCACTTTTTGCGCTTCACCAAATAATAGAAGCCAAGGTACTCGTCACTCTTGCCGGTGGTGTGGATGGTGAAGAAGGTGCGGAAGAGCTCGATGCAGGGGGGAATGCCCACCCACATCTCGCAGAAGTGAACGAAGATCGACACCAGAAGAATGGAGTGAGGGCCAAGGTGGTACAGCTGCCGACCATAGAAGTCTAGCAGCATCAAGATAAAAGTGGAGAAGGGTGGGATCAGTCCCACCATGGCGTACGCGGAGAAGTACACCATGTTGCCAGCGTGCTCCTTCTCGAACGGAAGCTTGCCGGCGCGGACCTGATGATTGAAGAAGTCATTGGACCACCCCATGATGGCCCGAACCTTCTTCAAATCACTGTCGGTCTTGAGTCGACTCCTGCGGAGACCCAACTCCATCGCAGCACAGCGTGGCGAGAGATGAAAAGCAGGCTAAAGTTTGGAGGATTTGAGCACAAGTTCGAATGAAGGCGTAAATAATCCCCAAACGGTGCGCGCTTTCCTTCTTAAGAAAGCCCCCGCAACACTTGGATGGAAACCGCAGAGGAGCCGACGATACAATTCAAAAACTTCACCTTGCCAATGACAAGGGGGCCCGGGCCACCCCGACGATCAAGTCGAGGTTCTTACCCCAGGCGAACGGTTGTCATCATGAAAGGTGGGAAGCCCGAGGGCAGCGGCCTGACAAGGCACGCAGAACCGATATGGTTTTTGTATCGGGAACCGGCGACCTTCAATTGCGTGAGATCCGCACGCTCAGATCTCACCTGCCGCATCCTGGATATGCCATGAGGCGTTGGTTTAACTGTGGACTACCGCCAACGACACATCCGAAGACCCTTGAGGACACGGCTCAAAAACAGAAGGATGGACCCACCTCCGACAGAACGACTTCATCCAAAAGGTCTCTCCTAGAGGTGGGCCCAGGGGGCCACTGTCAGTACCCTGCATAGCGTATACCCTTTGGGACTACAAAAAGACCAAAGGAACTTCATCTGTCTGAGTTGATGACCTGTAAAGGCACCACGTGTCATACGGGACTGGACCTGCTTCCCATCTATGGTTAGTACTGGTGATGCCGCGTGTATACAGCAACCGGACCTACATCCCACACATGGGATAGCTCTGGGCTAAACACCTGTGCAACACCCCCGGACCTAAGCCCCGACAGAATGAAGCTCCAGTACCGACACGTGTACATCTACACCGGACCTACCCGTCCCAGACGGAAAGCTCAGAAGCTGCCACGTGTCCAACCGCTGGACCTTCAGCCTCAACAATCAGACTGGTGGACCCCCCAGCGGCTTAGACCTTCAAGGGGCAATCAAAGACTTCAAGACCCGATTAAGTGTCATTAATACCATATTAATGACACACGACCGGAACACCCTTAATACCAGTGATGGCACTGTCAAGGCCCGTTACCATGCTATTAAGGGTAATTAACCTCATTAATTGTGTATTAAGCATCAGTAACCGCCAGGGCCACATGTCCGGCCAGGCTAACGGTGTAACGACCAGTCCTTGTACCATAAAAGGACTGGTCGACGATACACAAGGGGGCTCTTGGAACTCTGAGACCTCTCCCATACCCATCTCAGACACTCAAAAACAACAACTACACACCCTGTGGAGTAGGAAATTACGCTCAGGCGGTCCGAACCATGTAAATCCTTGTGTCTATTTGCCATCGTGTTCTGAATCTCTGCGCACCCAATACCGAACTACGAACTCCGCGGGCTGCCAACGGTAGTATTGGGAGAATTGTCGCAGCAACTCGCCGACAAACCCCAAATCTCAAAATTCACATCGATCTAGAAAACCCTAGTTTGCTAGTTTTGCGAAGTGCGGACTAGTCCGGGCTTCTGCAGAATAGTCTGATTTTCCTAGCTAAATTGTGTTGAATTAATTCTAAAAGTAGATCTAATCAAATGCAAACATGTATAAACTTTTTAAAATCTATTAGAACTAGTTAGTGATCTTTGAAAGCAATCTATTAACAAGTTCTACCTTACATTTGCATTAATCATGCATGTCATGCCATATTGAGTAATATATGTGCACTCCTTGATTGTGTCTCTTGTCTTGTATGTTTATTGTGTAGATTAGGCGAATTTGCGCTAGAGATGGTCGCGGAGGATCTTCAGCACCAAGAGTTTGAAGAAGTTGACCCGAACCAACCACAAGAGCAAAGCAAGTGTCCTTGAAGCATATTGATCCAGTTTTGAAATAAATGTTGTGTTTGCAAAACTGTATGCTTGTGTCAATTTGATGGGAAATCCTATGGTAGGAAGTTTACTAGTTTTGTTGACCACCCTTATCACCTGGAATATATGGTAGAGAGTCGGGAAGGGCTTTTTACCTTTTTGCTTCACTTAATCAACTGGGATGGTAAAACAAATATACCACTCAACTTAATTATGCATGGATGAGATTATGGTTAACATGAATTGGTTAATATGATATGGTAATGGGTGATCTAAGCAAGCCTGGTATGTGGATGGGTTGGATGTTATGGTGGTTATGCTTGCTTTAGATCTAAGGACCAGTTCGTGGAGCGACCATCCAGGATTTACAGTGCCACCACGAGGCCAAGTATGGTGCAGCGTATCTGATTAATTAGGGTTTTGCCAGTGCTATTTGGACCATTAAGGATGCTTGGGGAAGGGATAGTCGGATTGGGTTTGTTGATGATTGGTGGGACTACCTTGGGATCCGAATGGCTCAAGAGGGGGCCCTTGGTTGAAGATGTGCTCAGTTGGAGGTATCGCCACCAGTGAAACCTCAATGGGGTCTAAATAGGCTAGTACTCCCTTTGTAAAGGCTATTTTATGATATCTTGGCCACACACCTACGGAAGTGTGAGACGGCATAATTGAGATTCTATAGTCATCGAAAGGTGATGAAATCACAAACAAGTGGTTAAAGCGGTACAACCTCTGCAGAGTGTATCTAAAACTATCATGATAGTCGTGCTCCCTGTTATGAGCAACCTGGACCCTCACATGATTAGAGGAAAGATGGGATTTGGGATGGTTATGGTTGGTATTATGGTAATGGATAGTTATGAATTGAATTCTGGTATTGAATATGATTATTGGCAATGGTGAAATCTTGTATATGGATTATGGTAATGAATTATGGAATGGTAATATGATGACTATATGGTTTGTGATGGGCTTACTTCACATACATATAATATATTGCTTTTCAAATATTTTATGTACTTTTCAGCACTTATCTATTATTATATTCGTCATTTGAATCAGCCACATGTCATACTTTCCACACATACTGAGTACGACATGTAATCACTCTTGCAACCCCCCCCCCAACAGTTGCAGGTCAGGTTTGGGAGTTTAATGGCGATAATGCGGAGTTCTAGGCCGTGTCTACCGTCAGTTTGCCTGTGGTGTTGCATGGAGCTGCGTTATACCCTATCGCTTATGCTGCCTAGCTGTTTAGTTGCTTATTTAGTTTTTTTTCTGCTGCATTAGTTGAACTTGTCATTAATATTCATTAGAACTTGTATTCGGGGATAATATGGTTTGTGCAATAAAATTTGGTTAATTAATCTTGTCTTGTGGTAATTTTCTGTATACTATTTTTGTGAATGCACTTGTGTATGTGTGTTGAACGTCCTGAGCAGACATATGCGTTCACTTGGTTCATTTTCGGAATTGGGTGTCATAGATTGGTATCAGAGCTAGGTTGACCGTAGGATGCAGCCTAGATAGAATGGACACTTTAGAGCACATAGGAACACTCATGAATTAATGTGTTTTTGTTTGGTGTGCTGTTTGCTATATATATTGTTTGCTTGTGTGCTTAATAGAGGATTTTGGGATGCTTTAGCATTGCCATGTCCACATAGGCTAGTTAGTTGTCTAGTTTCATATCCCTTGATGCATATAGTTGGGGACGTTTTCTGATTCTTACCTATTGCTTTTCTTCAAATGGTGAGGACTCGCAACCAGAGGGATGCTAATGATGAGGAGGAGAACCATGGAGCATCTGAGAACAACAATGGCCAAGGACCTACTCGTGGAGCTATCAACATTGAGCAGCTCTTGGCGATGCAAAACCAACTCATGCAGACCATGATACAAACTATGGGATAGCTGTAGGCTAGTAACATCAACAATCAACCCCACATGCCTCCACCGCCACCCCGACTTCCTCATAACCGGTTGGGAGAGTTTATGAGGACTAGGCCGCCAACCTTTGCTCAAGCCGCTAACCCTATGGATGCGGATGATTGGCTCAAGTCCATGGAGAAGAAGCTTGCTATTGTCCAATGTAGTGACCGGGAGAAGGTCTTATTTGCTTCTCATCAACTAGTTGGAGCAGCTGCGGATTGGTGGGATTCTTATTGCAATGCTCATGGGAACCAAGAGAGGATCACTTGGGCCGAATTCAATGAGAGTTTCCGTTCCCATTATGTGCTCGAGGGTGTTATGATTTTGAAGAGGCAAGAATTTGAGAACTTAAGGCAAGGAAGATCAAGCGTGAGTGAATATCTCAATAAGTTCACTCAACTCTCAAGGTATGCGCCTGAGGATGTGAGCTGGGACAGCCAGAAGCAATATTTGTTCATGAGAGGCTTGAACAATGAGATCCAAGTTCAATTGCTCAAATGTGATTATGCCAATTTTCTGAAGCTTGTGGACAAAGCAATTGTGGTAGAGAACAAGGTCCGTGAGATGGAGCAAGATAACAAGAGGAAGGCGCCCTATCAAGGACAGCAACAAGGAAGTAATGTGCACCCTCGCTTTGCACCTCCTAATGCGCCATATTACAGCTCCTCTACTCCTATACAGCGCCCTTGTTATGCACCGCGTCCAACTTAGTTCATGCTGCAGTGCCCTATTATGCAAGCACCTAGGCCTCCAATGCCCTATGCACCTCGAGCCAACTTTCCTGGTGCAAATTCTCAAAACCAAGCTCGTCCCAATAATTCTAGTGGAGTTAAGAAGTTCTATACTTGTGGAGAAGCTGGACACTTTGCGCATCAATGTCCTAAGTCAGGACTTGATCAAGGAGGCAATGCGCCGAGGCAAAACCCAAGACCCAATGGAGGACAACCACAAGGGAACTGTGGACAGCAGAATTTTGCTCGTGGCAACGTGAACCATGTCTCTACGGAGGATGATCAAAAAGCAGATGACGTGGTCATTGGTATGTTTCTCGCGAACTCCAACCCCGCGACTATGTTATTTGATTCTGGAGCATCGCATTCATTCATTGTATCAAAGTATGTTGCCAAGTATAGTTTGCCTATCTCTCATATGAAGTTTACTCTATTGGGTAAGTCTCCTAGAGGAGAGATGAGGACAAATATAGTATGTCCAAAAGTAAGCCTTAGAATAAGGGGGGTAGACTTCTCCGCCAACCTCATTGTTTTGGATTCTCAAGGATTGCACATTATACTTGGTATGGACTAGTTGAGGAAGCACAATGGAGTTATTGAGTGTTCCACGAAGACGGTGAAGTTGACCAATGAGGAAGGGATCACCGTAGAATTTGAAGCATCTCAAACCGCACCGAAGCAATTGGAGCTGAATCATATGGACAGTGCCGCAATTGATGAGATTCCTGTGATGTGTGAATTTTTGGATGTTTTTTTTGGACGAGTTGTCAGGTATTCCACCTGATCGAGACATTGAGTTTATTATTGATTTAATACCTGGAACTGCACCTATAGCTAAGAGGTCGTATAGGATGCCTCCTATGGAACTAGCGGAGCTCAAGAAGCAAATTCAAGAGCAACTAGAGAAAGGTTTTATTCGCCCTAGTTCTTCACCTTGGGGAGCGCCCGTGCTGTTTGTGGACAAGAAGGATGGAACCCAAAGGATGTGTGTGGATTACCGAGCTCTCAACGAGGTAACAATCAAGAACAAGTACACCTTGCCACGCATAGAAGACTTGTTTGATGAGATGAAGGGTGCTTGTATCTTCTCTATGATGGATTTGAGGTCGGGATAATTTCAAATGAAGATTAGACCATCAGACATACCCAAGATAGCTTTTAGGACGCGGTGTGGATCTTATGAGTACACCGTGATGTCTTTTGGATTGACAAATGTGCCTACCTAATTTATGTACCTCATGAATAAGGTCTTCATGGAGTACTTGGATAAGTTTGTTGTGGTGTTTATTGATGACATTATGATCTACTCGAAGGATGATAAGGAACATGAGGAACACTTGAGGCTTACGTTGCAGAAATTGAGGGAACATCAATTGTGTGCCAAGTTCAACAAGTGTCAGTTTTGGTTGAAAGAGGTGTCGTTCTTGGGTCATATAATCTCAGGAGGAGGAGTATCGGTTGACCCAGGAAAGGTGAGGGACGTGTTGAAATGGGAACCCCCGCAAAACGTAAAGGAAATAAGGAGTTTTCTTGGAATGGCTGGATATTACCGTCAATTCATCAAGGACCTTTCCAAGATAGCCAAGCCAATGACGGAATTGCTAATGAAGGGAAAGGCTTTCCAATGGACTCAAGCTTGTCAAAACAGTTTTGAGGAGTTGAATAAGAGGTTGACAACAGCCCCAATTTTGATATTTCCAAATGTAAGCAAGAGTTTTGACATATATTGCGATGCCTCGAGACAAGGACTTGGATGTGTGCTCATGCAAGAAGGTCAAGTGGTCGCCTATGCGTCAAGACAATTGAAGAAACATGAGCAGAATTATCCAACACATGATTTGGAATTTGCAGCCGTGATACACGCACTGAAAATTTGGAGACACTATATCCTTGGACATAGATGTGAAATTTATACGGATCATAAGAGTTTGAAGTATATTTTCACACAAACGGATCTGAATTTGGGGCAAAAAAGATGGTTGGAGCTCATCAAGGATTATGATTTGGGGATCAACTATCATCCGAGAAAAGCCAATGTAGTGGCTGATGCTTTGAGTAAAAAAGGAGTAAGTCATCAACTCACAGTTCGAGAGTTACCATCCGAGATATGTAAGGAATTTGAATGGTTGAACCTTGGATTTTTAAATGAGATGGGGATGATGGAGTTAAACCCAACCTTAGAGCAAGAAATTCGAGAGGCACATACCAAGGATGAGGAAATTCAGAAAATCAAGGAGAGGACCCAAGAGGGCAGAGAATTCAGATTTGATGAGGATGAACATGGTACCTTATGGCTTGGAAAAAGGATTGTCATGCCCAATGTAAAGCATATTCGGGAGACAATACTAAAGGAGGCACATGACCCACCTTACTCAATTCACCCCGGTTGTACGAAGATGTACAAAGACTTGAAGACTTGCTATTGGTGGGATAGCATGAAAAAGGACATAGCTGAATATGTAGCATTGTGTGATGTGTGTCAACGAGTCTAGGCAGAACATCAAAGGTCAGCTGGATTATTGCACCCATTGAAGATTTCGGAGTGGAAGTGGGAAGAGATCGGTATGGACTTCATAGTTGGTTTACCTCGTACTCAGTCTGGTTACAACTCAATTTGGGTAATTGTGATCGGTTAACTAAGTCAGCCCACTTTATTCCCGTCAAGACCACCTATAATGGAGAGAAATTGGCAGAACTGTATATGGGAAGAATAGTATGTTTGCATGGAGTTTCGAAGAAGATAGTCTCGGATAGAGGTTCACAATTTACTTCTAGGTTTTGGCAGAAATTGCATGAAGCTTTGGGAACGAGGTTGAATTTTAGTTCATCATATCACCCTCAAACGGATGGACAAACCGAGAGGACCAATCAAATTTTAGAGGACATGTTAAGAGCTTGTGCTTCAAAGCATGGGAAAAGTTGGGACAAGAGCTTGCCATATGCAGAAATTTCATACAACAATAGTTACCAAGCAAGCTTGAAAATGTCACCATATGAAGCGCTTTATGGAAGGAAGTGTAGGACACTTTTATTCTGGAATGAGACAGGGGAGAATCAAGTATTTGGACCCGATGTGTTGCAAGAAGCTGAAAAGCAAGTTCAAATAATTCGTGAAAACTTGAGGGTTGCCCAACCAAGACAAAAAGGCTATGCGAACAATAGGAGAAGGAAATTAACCTTTGAAATGGGAGACTACATTTACCTTAAGGTGTCACCGATGAGGGGTCATATGAGGTTTAACATAAGAGGCAAGCTAGCGCCTCGCTACATTGGACCATTCAAGATTTTGGACAAAAGAGGAGGAGTAGCATATAAGTTGGAGATGCCAACTCATCATTCAGATGTACATGATGTCTTTCATGTTTCCCAGCTCAAAAAGTGTTTGAGAGTACCGGAAGAACAAGTGCTAGTGGAAGAGTTGGAATTAGAGGCAGATTTGACTTATGCTGAACAACCGGTCAAAATTTTGGAAACCAAGGAGAGAGTCACAAGGAACAAGGTTATTAGATGGTGTAGAGTTCAATGGAAGCACCACACAGAAAAAGAAGCAACGTGGGAATTGGAGGATGATCTCAAGAAGGAATTTCCCTATATCTTCTCTTCCGCGTCGAATCTCAAGGGCGAGATTCATTTCAAGGGGGGTAGGTTTGTAACACCCTCATTTTCATGCATCATGCCCTACTTACATTCATATACATGTTTAACATTGATCCACATCAAGAGGAATGAGTTTAAAATTGATTTGGAATGAAACCGCACTTAAAATGCTGAAAAGTGCGGACTAGTCCGATTTTGGTGAGGACTAGTCCGATTTCTCTCTGACTAAAATCAGACTTGTCCGTTTTTGCTGCGGACTAGTCCGATTCTGCCTCTGGACACTTTTGGACTTGTCTGATTTTATGCGGATTAGTCTGATATTCCAAGAATCCTTGAAAATTTGCTAAGACCCTGGACTTGTCCGGACTAGTCCGGTGTTCCAGCGGACTTGTCCGGACTAGTCCGGTGTTCCAGCGGACTTGTCCATTTTCCTCTCTGACTAAAAGTCGGACGTGTCCGATTTTTGGCCAGACTTGTCCAATTTTTTCTTAATAACTTTGGACTAGTCCGATCCTTTTCGGACTTGTCTGATATTTCGCGACTCCGAGTTGATCTTTTGTTTCACGACTTGTTTCTTGGGTTTTACATTAAGTGGGCCTAGGGATGTCGTGCCTAACTCTTTTAGAGCCCATGTGGGACTCTAAATCGGCATCTACTCCTCTCAAACTCGAAATCCATCTAACCTTAGCCTCCACCTCTATATAAACAATCCCACCCCTTGGCTTGACATTTATTTGACACTTTTCCACCCCACCCAAACCCTAGTTCGTGGAGAGACGCCATCAAGGAGGGAGAAGGAGATCCCAAGCAAGAAGAAGAAGAGGCGGAAACGAAAGAGGATCAAGATCTCCATCAAGTTTTGTTCTTCATCATCAAATCATCTCCAAGTTCATCACCAACCCTAGATCATCAAGATCCAAGTGTTGCCTCCAAGTTTCTTGATTCATTGGAGTCCTAAACACCTGGTATACCTTCTATTTCCTTTTTCTTACATGAATTCAACCCCAAATCTCCAAATTCACGTCGATCTAGAAAACCCTAGTTCGCTAGTTTTGCAAAGTGCGGACTAGTCCGACCTTCTGCAGACTAGTCTGATTTTCCTAGCTAAATTGTGTTGAATTAATTCTAAAAGTAGATCTAATCAAATCCAAACCTGTATAAACTTGTTAAAATCTATTAGAACTATTTAGTGATCATTGAAAGCAATCTATTAACAAGTTCTACCTTACATTTGCATCAATCATGCATATCATGTTATATTGAGTAATATATGTGCACTCTTTGATTGTGTCTCTTGTATTGTATGTTTACTGTGTGGATTAGGCTGATTTACGCTAGAGAGTGTCGCGGAGGATCTTCAGCACCAAGAGTTTGAAGAAGTTGACCCGAAACAACCGCAAGAGCAAGGCAAGTGTCCTTGAAGCATATTGATCCAGTTTTGAAATAAATGTTTTGTTTGCAAAACTGCATGCTTGTGTCAATTTGATGGGAAATCCTATGGTAGGAAGTTTACTAGTTTTGTTGACCACCCTTGTCACCTGGAATATATGGTAGAGAGTCGGGAAGGGCTTTTTACCTTTTTGCTTCGCTTAATCAACTGAGATGGGAAAACAACTATACCACTCAACTTAATTATGCATGGATGAGATTATGGTTAACATGAACTGGTTAATATGATATGGTAATGGGTGATCTAAGCAAGCCTCGTATGTGGATGGGTTGTATGTTATGGTGGTTTTGCTTGCTTTAGATCTAAGGACCGGTTCGTGGAGCGACCGTCCAGGATTTTTAGTGCCACAATGAGGCCAAGTATGGGTGCGACGTAGCTGATTAATTAGGGTTTTGCCAGTGCTATTCGAACCATTAAGGATGCTCGGGGAAGGGGTAGTCGGATTGGGTTTGTTGATGATTGGTGGGACTACCCTGGGATCCGAACGGCTCAAGAGGGGGCCCTTGGTTGAAAATGTTCTCAGACCTCAGTTGGAGGCATCGCCACCAGTGAAACCTCAGTGGGGTTTAAATAGGCTAGTAATCCCTTTGTAAAGGCTATTTTGTGATCTCTTGGCCACACACACCTACGGAAGTGTGAGACGGCATAATTGAGATTCTATAGTCATCGAAAAGTGATGAAATCACAAACACGTGGGTAAAGCGGTACAACCTCTGCAGAGTGTGTCTAAAACTATCATGATAGCCGTGCTCCCAGTTATGAGCAACCTGAACCCTCACATGATTAGAGGAAAGTTGGGATTTGGGATGGTTATGGTTGGTATTATGGTAATGGATGGTTATGAATTGAATTCTGGTATTGAATATGATTATTGGCAATGGTGAAATCTGGTATATAGATTATGGTAATGAATTATGGACTGGTAATATGATGGGTTTACTTCAAATATATATATAATATATTGCTTTTCAAATTTTTTAATGTACTTTTCAGCTTTTAGCCATTATTATATTCGTCATTTGAATCAGCCACATGTCATACTTTCCACACTTGCTGAGTACGACATGTACTCACTCTTGCAATCCCCCCCCCCCAACAGTTGCAGGTCAGGTTTGGGAGTTTAATGGCGATAATGCGGAGTTCTAGGCCGTGTCTATCGTCAGCTTTGCCTGTGGTGTTGCATGGAGCTGCGCTATACCCTATCGCTTATGCTGCCTAGCTGTTTAGTTGCTTATTTAGTTTATTTTCACTGCATTAGTTGAACTTGTCATTAATATTCATTTGAACTTGTATTCGAGGATAATATGGTTTGTGCAATAAAATTTGGTTAATTAATCTTGGCTTGTGGTAATTTTCTGTATACTCTTTTGCGAATGCACTTGTGTATGTGTGTTGAATGTCCTGGGCACACATATGCGTTCACTAGGTTCATTTTCGAAACCGGGTGTCACATGAACGCATATGTGTGCCCAAGATGTTCAACACACATACAGGAGTGCAATCACAAAAAGATATATAGAAAATTACAATAGAACAAAATTAATTAACCACTTTTGTTACACAATCCATAATATCCTCGAATACAAGCTCTAATGGATATTAATGACAAGTTCAACTAATGCAGCGGAAATAAACTAATAAGCAACTAAGCAAAAGGGATAGCACAGCTCCAACACTCCACAGGCAAAGCTGACGGTAGACAAGGCCTAGAACTCCGCATTATTATCGTAATGCTCCCAATCCTGACCTACAACTGTTGGTGGGGGAATTGCAAGGGTGAGTACATGTCGTACTCAGTAAGTGTGGAAAGTATGACATGAGGCTAATTCAAATGACGACAATAATAATGGTTGAGTGCTGAAAAGTACATTAAAATATTTGAAAAGCAATATATTATCTGTATGTGAAATAAACCCATCATAAACCATGTAATCATCATAATACCAGTCCATATTCATTACCATCATCCATTTTCCAGATTTCTCATTACCAATAACCATAATCAATATCAGAATTTAATCCATAACCAGCCATAACCATTACCAAACCATAACCATGCCCATAACCATTACCAAACCATAACCAAATCATAACCAAATCCCAAGTACCCTCTAATCATGGAAGTTGTCCAGGTGCTCATAACTGGGAACACGGCTATCATGATACTTTTATTAGACTGTGCAGAGTTTGTACCACTTTACCCACTAGTTTGTGATTTCATCACCCGTCGGCGATTAAAGAAAACCTCCATTATGCCAAAACACTACCATAGGTGTATGGCCAAGAGATCAATAAATAGCATTTACAAAGGGATTACTATCCTATTTAGACCCCACTGAGGTTTCACCGATGGTGATGTCTCCTATAGAGCACATCTTCAACCAAGGGCCCTCTCTTGATCCATTCGGATCCCAGGGTAGTCTCACCAATCATCAACAAACCCAATCCGACTACCCCTTCCCCAAGCATCCCTAATGGTCCAAATAGCACTGGCAAAGCCCTAATTAATCAGCTACGCTGCACCCATACTTGGCCTCGTGGTGGCACTGTAGTCCTGGCTTATTCTCGCATGAACCGATCCTTAGATCTAAGGCAAGCAAACCACCATATCAACCAACCTATCCACATACCAGACTTGCTTTACCATATCATATTAACCAATTCATATTAACCATAATCTCAGTAATGCATAATTAAATAGTATAGTTGTTTTCTCATCCCAAGTAGTTAAGCGAAGCAAAGGTAAAAAGCCCTTCCCAACTCTCTACCATGTATTCCAGGTGACAAGGGTGGTTAAACAAATCTACTAAACTTCCAATCATAGGATTCCCATCAAATTGACACAAGCATGCAGTTTGCAAACAAAACATTTATTTTAAAAATAGGATCAATATGCTTCAAGGACGCTTGCCTTGCTCTTGGGATTGGTTCGGGTCAAAGACTTCAAACTCTTAGTGTTGGAGATCCTTCGCAGCACTCTCTAGTGCAAATTCGTCGAATCCACATAATGAACATATAAGACAGGAAACACAATAAAAAGTGCACATATATTACTCAATATGACATGATATGCATGATTGATGCAAATGCAAGGTGGAACTTGTTAATGAGTTGCTTTTAATGATTACTAACTAGTTCTAATAGTTTTTAACAAGTTTATACAGGTTTGGAGTTGATTCGATCAAATTTTAGATTTAATTCAACACAATTTAACCAGAAAGATCGGACTAGTCCGCTAGGGACAGGACAAGTCCGCACTTCGCAGAACTAGCGAACTAGGGTTTTCTAGATCGACGTGAATTTGGAGATTTGGGGTTGAATTCACGTAAGGAAGAGGAAGTAGAAGGTATACCAGGTGTTTAGCACTCCAATGAATCAAGGATCATAGAGGCAACACTTGGATCTTGACAATTAGGGGTAATAAAGAACTTGATGTTGTTGACGAAGAACGCGAAGTTGATGGAGATCTTGATCCTCTTTCGTTTCCTCCTCTTCTTCTTCTTGCTCTAGATCTCCTTCTCCCTTCTTGGTGGCGGCTACTCACGGGCTAGGGTTTGGGTGTAGTGAAAAAGTGGCAAATAGATGTCAAGCCAAGGGTGGGGTTGTTTATATAGAGGTGGAGGCTAGGGTTAGATGGATTTTGAGTTTGAGATGAGAAGAGGCCGGTTTGGAGTCCCACATGGGCTGTAAAAGAGTTAGACACGACGTCCCTAGGCCCACTTAACGTAAAACCAAAGAAACAAGTCGCGCAATAAAAGATTAACTCGGAGTCGTGATTTATTGAACAAGTCCGAAAAGGGTCGGACTAGTCTGAAGTTGGGTAGAGAGAAACTAGACAAGTCTGGACTAGATATCGGACATGTCCGAACTTATCCAGAGGGGAAAAACAGACAAGTTTGACCAAAAATTGGACAAGTCCGACTTTAGTCAGAGGGAAAAACGGACAAGTCCGCTGGAATACCGGACTATTCCAGACAAGTCTAGGGACTTAGCAAAATTTTCAAGGAATTGGAACACCGAACTAGTCCGCACATGATCGGACAAGTCCAAAAGTTTCCAGAGAGAAAAACAGACTAGTCCGCAGCAAAATGGACAAGTCTGTTTGAAGTCAGAGAGAAATCGGACTAGTCCACACCAAAACCGTACTAGTCCGCACTTCCTAGAATTCCTAAGTGCGGTTTTGTTTCTATTTCATTTTAAACTTGTTCCTTTTTATGTGGAGTAATATAAGACATGTATTAGAATGTATGCAATGCATGATGGATGAAAATGAGGGTGTTACAAAATACTAACAAATAATAATAACAATACCAAAAACAACTAACTCATTTACCTCTTCTTTCTCTTATTTTTCTTTTCTTTTGTCTCCTCTCCTCTCCTTTCCTCCTCTCGGCTGCCCTCTGGCTCGAATGCAAACTGAGGTCAGCGCTGGTTTTATAGTCGGTGGGCATCACTCCCGACATGCGCCCGTGAGGCGTCCAGCATCTGTAACGCCGCTCGCGGCCGGCTGCCCGTGAGACGTGTGGGGCCCCTCGCCGAGCAGCAGGGCGACTTGCCCACCAGCAAAGCGACACAGAAGACATTTGATTCACCCTTCAGACATGCACAGGGAATCTTTGAGTGCTCCAGCGCAAGGACCACGACTTGCGTCGTCGTGGTGTGCGAGTCTACAGTACGATTTGGGTCCTATAGCTGCAAAAAAAATTAACCGTGTGCTATTTCTCTTAAACTCATAAAAGAATACGCTAAAACGAAAAAAATTCCATCAGTCAGTCTCTTGGGAGCAAAGTTAAGTGTCCTCTACAATGCTAGCAAGCTACACTCTCCATTTCTGAAAGACATGTCGTTCTGGCCATTTACTGTAAATATTATCCAAATACTTTGTTGGAAAATTGCATGTTATCTAAATCCAAATTCTAAATTGAGGCAAGTTTCACAGATACTCAAAACTGTGATGCACACTTTACAGAGCAGTAGATAGATCAACACAATAAACACCAGGGGAAGCATTTGGACCCACTTTGGGTTAGCACAAAATGTAGTTGAAACAGACCATTGTGTAGATTTTGCAGCTCGTCCGTGAGGCAGTGTAGATCGATGTCAAACAGCTTAGAGTGATCACGTAGATGCGCTGCCCAAAAACCTTATTGTTGTCCCTCGTGTAGGCTTGACGACGGCAACGGTTCAGATATACCGCTCATCCTCCTTCTCGGTGCACGCCAAGGAAAGGGATTGGTGAAGTTTGGCAACTCAAACACTACACCACAGCTTTCCAAAGGATGGAAGCATAATAGTTCATAGAAATTTGTGTGTTCGGGAATCCTTGAAGTCTCCAGTGCCTAATATAGGCACGGCTGCCCTCTAGGAGTCATTTCCTCTCTAATAATGTCCACTAATTGCAGCTAGCCAATTATTGGTGTTTATGGCAATAAATCATGCACTGATTCTCTATTAGTACAGGGAGTTTCAAATTTTGTAAAGAATACAAGTAGCAAAAATACACGCAATGCAGTCACGCCACGGTCACGCGTTGCAATTCACAATTCACGCAAAAGAGCACGTTAAAAATTGTAGACACGCGTGCGCGTGCGTGTGTGTGAGTATATATAGTCAAGCCCCTCATTATTGCTTTCTCCATTCAGCCATGGGTATGAGGGTTACTATATAAGTTAGTTTGCACCACCTTGAACTGGCAGTATGAGACTAAAACCAACAGCCACATTGCTTTGGAATTTTAGCTGAATGGGCCACCTAAATGGGCCAAATTCTGACAACCCCCCACCAATTTCAGAACAAGGAATGGGAACAAAAGATCATTGTGTTGCAGCATTGTTTTATATACCCGTATTTTGGTATGACTCATGTACGGATTGAATACCTAGAATAACAAGATTAATCTTTTCATGGCTGAATAATGGACTAGACCTTGAATTCTCAGTCTTGTGTCTAAAGATTTTACTTGAAATCATAACTGATACTAGGCTGCCAGACAACCTCACCTATCTAGAGCATTAATGGTCTGCTCCCGTATCTACTCATGAGCCTTTATGAGAACGTTCTATTCTCACGAGCCGCAACCTACAGTTGAGCTCAAGTAGGTGTTTTCCTTCAAGATATCCTGTAGACTAATATCTTTACAACGGAAAATATTAAAGCTTAATTTATGCTAACCTTCCATATAGTAAAGAGTACTTGGTGTCGATTGAACATGGGTACATTTATCTATTTACAATGTACTCTTTTGTTACATCAATCAACTTGTTTTTCTAGTATCTAAATCACGTAATCTCCGATCAAAAGGACAGGTTATAGTTGTGATGTAGCATCAAGTGGGCCTCATACCCTTATTTTTAGACATTCCGGAAATCACATTTAGTGATAATCCCTTTGTGAACGAGTTTGCCAAATTATTTGCACTTCTCACATAGCTCACACCTATAACTCTGGAGTTTTTCATCTTCCTGACATATTTCAGTCTACGCTTGATGTGCTTGTTGGACTTTGAATTATCCTTTGTATTCATAACATGAGCTAGCATTGATTGGTTATCATCATACATTAGGATAAGCGGTACCGTCTTTTCGACAAAAGATAAGTCCATCAATAGATCACTTAGCCATCATGCCCCGTTGGTAGTTGTTTCTAGTGCTACAAGTTTTGCCTCTGTGGTGAACTTTGTTAATACAGTCCATTTACAAGTCCTCTATAAAACTGCAGCACCAGCAAGCGTAAACACAAAGCCACTTGTAGCTTTCATCTCATATGCATCTAAGATCCAATTGGAATCACTATAGCCCTCCAACGCTAGTGAATATCCCGTGTAGTGAATTCGAAGTGTGGTTGTGTCTCTCAAATAGCGCAATACTCGTTCAAGTGTCTTTCGATGATCATCTCATGGGTTTGATGTAAACTGTCTGAGTTGATATTTTCCCTCTCTATTGAATTTTTGAAGTTTGATGCTTGCATCATAGGGAGTTGGAGAGATTTTGCAGTCCTCAAAGCCAAAGCGAGAAAGAATTTTCTCTGCGTAGTGAGATTGATTTAGAGTGATTCCATCCTCACTTTTAATCAACTTTTTATTTAGAATTACATATGTCGGTCCCAAGTCTTTCAGGTCAAAACATCAAGACAAGAAAGATTTGACCTCATCG
This sequence comes from Tuctoria greenei, assembly GCA_036927565.1. NCBI lineage: Eukaryota > Viridiplantae > Streptophyta > Magnoliopsida > Poales > Poaceae > Tuctoria > Tuctoria greenei. Next base: position 168,258,562 of record JAYESD010000008.1, on the reverse strand, counting down.
TTCATGCTTGTGCTTGTTCCAAAAATTAATATGTCATCGACATACAAGCACACAATATTACTCCTCGACCCCCACAATAATTATAGTACACACACTTGCCTGCCTTATTCACGCTGAATCCGGCTGATGTCCGAGTGTTGTCGAATTTTTCATGTCATGGTTTGGGTGCTTGCTTAAGACCATACAGGGATTTTATTAATTTACACTTTTTTCTCTTGCCCAAGAATTTTATAACCATCTAGTTGCTCCATATATATTTCTTCCTCTAACTCTCCATAAAGGAAAGTTGTTTTTACAACCATTTGATGGAAAGTAAACCACAGGAAGAAGCTATCGTTAGCAATACTCTAATGGTGGTAATTTGGGCAACAGGAGAGTACGTGTCAAAGAAATCATCCCCTTCATTTTTTGTAAATCTCTTGGCCACAAGCCTAGCATTATACTTCTCAATAGTACCATGCAACTTTAATTTCTTTATGAAGATCCACTTAATGCCAATTGGTTTACACCCACTTGAACAATTAGTGATGTCCCAAGTCTCATTTGACATGATAGAGTCCATCTCACTATGGACTGCCTCTTTCCAGTACTCTGCATCAGGAGAAGCATATGCCTCTACAAGAGTATTGGGCACATCATCTACAAGATAAACAATAAAGCCATCACCAAAAGATTTTGCAATCTTTTGTCTCTTACTCCTCAAGGAGATTCGGGATCAACTAAATTTTTATCTTCTCCGAATGGTGTGTGTGTTTTGTCATTTGGTTGAGGTGGTGTGTATTCCCCAGGAGCAGTTGTATGAGTATGATTATTCTCATTATGAGATGTGCTACCTACTGCTCTCATTGGAAATATATTCTCAAAGAATGAAACATCACTTGACTCCATGATAGTACTCACATTTTGCTCTGGAGTATCCGATTTAACTACTAAAAATCTATATATCGTACTGTTATGTGCATATCCCAAGAATGCTCAATCTACTATTTTGGGTCCAAGATTTCTCTTTTTTGGCTCAGGTAGATTGACCTTTGCCAAACAGCCCCAAGTCCTCAAAAATTTGACGTTGGGTTTCCTTTTATTCACCCCTCATATAGAGTGACTTCTCTATTTTTAGTCAGTACTCTATTTAGGACAAAATTTTCTGTCAAAATAGCTTCCTCCCACCATTCATAAGTTATACCGGCACTCTCTAACATAGTATTTACTAAATCTGTTGGCATTCGTTTTCCTTTTGGCTACCCCATTGGATTGAGGTTAATATGGTGGTGTCATTTTATGGATAATACCATGTTAAGTACAAAACTGAGAGAAGTATTTTTAGGTATACTCTCCTCCACGGTAATCACAACCGTTTAATTTTTCTCTCAAGTTGGTTCTCAACCTCGGCCTTATAAATTTTAAAGTAATATAAAGCTTCATCTTTAGTTTTTAGCAAATAAATATAACAAAACGAGTAGCATCATCTATAAAAGTCATGAAATATCTTTTGCTTCCTCTAGTCAATAATCAATTCATCTCACACAAATCAGAATGAATAAGATCTAATGGTGCCAAGTCTCTTTTTTCCTCTAAACATTTGAATGGTTTTCGAGGTTGTTTTGCATGCACACAAGATTGACACTTTGATCCTTTGACAATATTAAACGTAGGAATTAAATATAATCTAGACATTAGCAATGGTGTCAAAACCAATATGACAAAAACATGAGTGTCATACATCAGCTTCACAAGCTTTATTAATGACGGATGCAGAATTCAAATGATAATTCGTATCAAAAGTACTTAGGCGGAACAAGCCTCCGCTCACATAGCTTTTGCTTATGAAGTTTCCAAACTTGGATATTAAAACTTTATTTGACTCAAATACTAATTTAGAACCATCTTGACAAAACAAGGAAAGACTAATCAGGTTCATGTTTATTATTGAACATGTTATACGTTCTTCAAAAGGACAGTATTTTCTGAATTGAGCTTCAGTTCGACCGTACCAACACCAAGAACAAAAGCAGTTGATCCTTTTCCCATCAAGATGGTGAAAGTCCATGTTTCCTGGTAAGAAGAAAATAAAGACAAATCAAAACACACATGAACATTGGCACCTTTATCGACCCACCAATCTGAAGATTGTATAGCTAAAAAAACAAATGGTAAATTTACATACCTAGAAGGATCGATCCATTGTCGTTGTTTTTGCCAATGGTCACATTCACAACCTTCTTTTGTTGTCCATCATCTTTGTTTTTTGCGGTAAAGGCAGTGTTTTGCAAGATGCCCTTCTTTGCTACATAGAAAACATGCCCTGTTGTCTTTTTGATTATTCTTCTTTTTGAAGTTAGTGGTTTGCTTGGCTTTACCACAAGTTTGCATCTTACCCTTGTAGTTATTTTTGTGGTAGGCCTTTTTCTGCACCATGTTTGCACTAGCACCATTCTCTGCAGCAGAAAATATGTGAGGAGCATCCTTTGCCCTTGCTTTTTCCTTCACATTGAGGGCTATAATTAGATTCTCATTAGAGATATCTTCCCTCTTGTGTTTCAAGTTTGTAGCAAAATCCCTTCAAGAAGCATGGAGTTTTGCAATAATGTCAGCTGTCACAAACCTATCAGGCAAGGCACATCCCAAACTTGCAATCTCTCTGACCAGCTGTATCTCGTGAGCTTGGGAAACAATAGACTTGGCAACATCAATGTTGAAATCAAAGAGTTGCTCACAAGTATACAGCATGTGACCGGCTTCAGAGATGGCATATTTGTGCTCCAGTGCTTCCCATAGCTCTGTGGGGTCTATGTAATTCATATACACATCATAGAGATTATCATTGAAAAGGGTTAAGATGCAGCCAAGTGCGGAGTCACACGCTGTTGGGTAGGAGGCGGTCTAGTCAACCGTCAATGGCATTGTTGGGTGGATCACCCACCATAGCCCCATCGACATAAGCCAAAATTTGACTTTTGTCTGCCATCTACGAAAATTTTCGCCACCTCCAAACCTCTCAAATTTCATTGCATCTGAAGCACTAGCCATTGTGAATAATAGAATAAATGCAGCAATAAGGTTTCTGGAATTGCTGAAAATTGCATATTATTCTAGATTGGGGCAAGTTTTACAGATATCCAAAACTGTGATGCACACTTTACAGAGTAGTAAATAGATCAATACAATAAACACAAGGGGAAGCATTTGGACTCACGTTGGGTTAGCACAAATTGTAGTTGAAACAAACCATCGATGTAGATGTCGCAGCTTGTCCGTGAGGATGAGTAGATCGATGCAAAACAGCTTAGAGCGGTCATGCAGATGCGCTACCTAGAAACCTTATTGTCGTCCCTCGTGCAGGCTTCACAATGGCAACAGTTCGGAGATACCCCTCACCCTCCTCCTCGGTGCATGCCAAGGAAAGGGGTCGGTGAAGTCTGGCAACTCAAACACTACAGCACAACTTTCCAAAGGATGGAAGCAGAGTAGTTGGAAGGAAATTTGTGTGTCTGGGAAACCTGAAAGTCTCCAGTTTCCAATATATGCATTGCTTCTGTCTAGGAGTTGTTTCCTTAGTAATAACATCCACTAATTGCATTTGGCCAATTAATGGTGTTTATGGCAATAAATCATGCACTAATTCTCTATTAGTGAAGAACATTTCAAATTTTGTAAAGAATACAAGTGAAAAAAATGCACTCAATGTAACCACAACATGATCGCGCGTCGCAAGTCACAAGTCACGCAGAAGAACACGCAAAAAATTGTGGCTACATGCGTGTGTGCGTGTGTGTGAGTATATATAGCCAAAGCCCTTATTATTTCTTCCTCTATTCGGCCATGGGTATAAGAGCTACTATATAAGTTAGTTTGCACTACCTTCAACTAGCAGTATAGGACTAAAAATCAACAGCCACATTGATTTGGAATTTCAGCTGAATGGGCCATTTTAATGGGCCAAATTCCAACATACTTGTAGTTCCGGGTGTTCACGTGAGGGCACACACCACCTTTGTAGACACAATCAACTAGTTATCCTCAAAATATTAAGCTGATGAGAGAGGTGAGTAATTCACTTATATTTCAGCACTTCCCCTCACATGCAGACTCATTTGAGCTGGAAACGTGGAATAGAAGTCAGCTGTAATTTTATTTTATTTTTAATATTACGTTTATTAGGATTCAATCTGGAGACTTCTATATCTGATATTATGTTAAGCTACAAGCGTCAATCAGTTGCCCTCCAAAGCTCAAACTGATGAGGGAAAGTGAGTAATTGACTTATATATTAACACAAATACACAATACAGTGGCTGGTGGACATGTGAAGCCAGATACAACTTCCCTGGCACACGCTAAGAAAATTTATCTCTTAATACATGTTTTGCTCAATATTACTCGAAAAATCATGCATAGGCGAAGAGAGGCACGGGGTATTTTGTAAGCTATAGCTTGACCACGGGCACAGGTGGATGACAGTGAGGGAACGCGAGCCTACTATTAAACAAACAACGAGAGTAGGATCGCCTCATTGTGGCCCCGCCTCGTGGTACTCGACAGGACACGAATGAACACGTACGGCTCGATCAAGGACCAGAAGGCAGCTGATTATTATGATAATGTCATCATTGTGTCGGGTGCAAGTCTTCACATGACTAATTAAGAACAGTAGTGCAAAACTTCTCCGATCACAAGAATCACCACGGAACGAAAGGCTGTCGATCTCTTTCCTTGCCGATCGTCACTTTCCCAATGTATATTGCAATGAAATTGTGTCCTTCACGATCGTATGGTGCATGTTCTATGATGAATATAATAATATTACTTTATATCTGATCGGACATTATAAATTTTCTTCTATTAACACTGTTAAATTTAAATAGCTTGACTTTAACCAAATCCAAAAATGATTAAATTACAGAAAAAGAGGAACGCGAGCCCACTATTCACCAAGCCACGAGAGTAGGGGATCACCTCGGTGTGGCCTTGCCTCGTCGTACTCGACAGGACACGAATGAACACGTACGGCTCGATCAAGTACGAGAAGGCAGCGGATTCTTATGATAATGTCATCAGCAAGTCTTTACAGGACTAATTAAGAACAGTAGTGCAAAACTTCTTTGATCACGAGAATCACCACGGAACGAAAGGCCATCGATCTCTTTCATTGCCGATCGTCACTTTCCCAATGTATATTGCAATGAAATTGTATCCTTCACGATCGTACGGTGGATGTTCTATGATGAATCTAATAATATTACTTTATATCTGTCGAAGCGTACGAACGACACTTCCCCGGTATTACTAAAAGTAGCCCGCAGAGGTTCTTGTACCGGTTTGGGCGCGCGGAGATTCTAAACAAGATGATGGCACACAGGATTTACGTAGTTCGGGCCGACTGAGCATAATACCCTACTCCACGGGGTGTGTGTTGTTGTATTCGGGATTCACTGCTGCTTGCGAGCGTCTGAGCTTGGTTGTCATGTACCGTGCGGCGCAGCCCTTTTATACTGTAAGGACTGGCCGTTATATCACTTGCCTGGCCAGACATGTGGTCCTGACGTAGTTAACTGTCTAATACACGATCGATGAGTATTAAATGCGGTTAATAGAGTGATAACGCATCTTAATGATGGTGTTATCCCTATTAACAGTCCACTGATTATGTGTCATTAATATAACATTAATGACACGTAATTAAGTCTTGTAACTGTCGCTTTAACTATCCCTTAAAGGTCTGAGCCGTTGGAGATCTCTCTGTCTTCCGTTGAAGTCCTAGCTTCGGAGGTTCGACACGTGGCGGCTTCGGAGGTTCCCATCGTGGGGAGCCAGGTCCGGAGCCACTATACACGTGGTAGCACCAGAGCTTCCCTCTACTGGGGTTAGGAGCGAGGTCACTAGACACGTGGCAGGGTCGGAGCTTCCCTATGACGGGTGTTAGGTCCAGCCTTGTGATACACATGTCAGTGTCAGAGCTACCCAAACGAGGGATGCGGATCCAGTACTGTGTAACATGTGTGGCCTTCAGAGGTCTTCAACTTGAATGGGGGGAACTCCTTAACTTTTCTTGTGGTATCATGGGATATCCGGTACGCAGGGTACCGACAGTGGCCCCAGAGCCCACCTCCGGGAGAAATCCTTTGGGTTAATTTATTCTACCGAAGGTGGGGCCAACTTCGATTCCCGCGCCGCAGCTTCAAAGGTGCAGTTGGGGTGATGGTTCGCTATTGAACCATCGCCGCGTGGCATTCCTAGAATGCGGCAGATGATAACTGCGTGACAGATCTCACGAAATTGAAGGTCGTTGGTTCCCAATACGAAAATCGTATCAGTTCCGAGCATCTTGTTAGGCTGCCGCGCTCGGGCTTCCCGCCGCCCATCATGACAACGGTTTGTCTGGGGTAATAACCTTGACTTCCTCGTCGGGTGGGCCTGGGCTCCTTCGTCATTGAGGGCGTAGATTTTTGAAATTTGGCCTTGCTCTTATTGCGATTTCCATCCAAGCGTTGCGGAGGCTTATTTAAGAAGGAAAGATCGCATGGTTTGAGGACTCTTTACGCTTTCGATTGAACTCACGCTCAGAGCCTTCCAACCGTTGCATAGCTTTCTCTTCTTTCGCTCCACTTTGCCATGATGGAGTTAGGTCTTCCCAAAAGCCGCATCAAGAGCAAGGATGATCTGATGAAGGTCCGAACCTTCATGGGGTGGTCCAGCGACTCCTTCAACCACACGATTCGCGTCAGCAAGCTCCCCTTCAAGAAGGAGCACCGTGGCAAGATGGTGTACTTCTCAGCGTACGCCATCGTGAGACTGATCCCACCTTTTTCAAGTTTTGTTTTGATCCTGCTGGACTTCTACGGCCTCAGGTTGTATCACTGCAGCCCCCACTCCCTCCTGCTGGTGGTGACTTTTGTCCACTTCTACGAGATGTGGGTGGGCGTGCCTCCCTGCATTGAGTTGTTTCGGACCTTCTTTACGGAATACCACCGACAAGGGAACTGAGCTGCTTGGCTTCTACTACTTCGTGAAGCGCAAGAACTGCCCCTTCAAGTACTTCAAGTCGTTCCCCTCCAGCAAACGGGATGACTGGAAGAAGGATTGGGTCATCATTGCAGTGGAGGAGCACGATAGGTTGGAGCTGCCCTAGGGACTCCCCAACGTCGACACCGATGCGTGGAATGTAGTTCTGAAGCTGTCGGATGCGTTCAAGCCTGTCCTGGCCAGAATCCAAAAATGTGTGGAGGGTGGAGTGACCCCCCAGATGGTCTTTGGAAATTTCTTGGTAAACAGGTGGGCTCCACTGAAGAGAAGGGAGAGGCTTGCATGGGCCTTCAATAGCGTGATGGACGACGACCGGATTGAAACCGGTTTGAACTCCAACTTGGATAACGAGGCTGTGAGGCTCCATCTCAAGAAACTTCAGCACAAGTCCATCGCCGATGACGCCTTGACTACGCCGGTTGCTTTCCTTCCTCTGAACATGGTTCCGGAGGTCAGCAAGGAGATCTAGAGGAGAATGTCGGCATTGGATGACCTGGGCGTAGTAGAGAGGCGCCTTGTCTCTGGGGTTGCAATCCCAAGAGCTTCTGAGAGGGTGATTGCCCCTGCCGTGAGCCAGAGATTCAATGACATCGGCAAGGGCAAGGGTAAAGTCAAGGAACCAGCTGGATCTTCCAGCCGCAAGAGGAAGTTAAGGCCTGTTGACGGGAGCCCCATCGGGTCTACTCCAACTCCAACAGCCCCTTCTCTCTGGCGAAGGAGACCTTCAGTGACCACACCTGCTTTGGTGCCAGCACCCTCGAGGGACTCAAGCTCCAACAGGTCAACTCTGGCTCTGGTGTCAGTTGTGAGCTCCGAGTCCGGAGGTCCTTCCCAGCCAAGGGAGGTTCTGGCTGAGAAGACTCCAACTGCTGCAGATGGCCCCCGACCAAGATCCAAAGTTACTGTCTCACCAGATTTGGTGGGCTCTGACTCTGGGCCTCAGAAGAAGAGATTCTGCAGTGACTGGGGCGGTAGCATCCCCAGGTAAGCATCGTCAACTTACCTTGAAATGCTAATCTTGTTTATATTATGTTTTTAATCTTCTCGAACTTTTGTTTCCAGGGTGTTGAGAAAAAAGTCCGAGGCTTTGGCATCTGCTACAGCGACTGGAGTTGTGCATGCTGAAGCTCAGGCTTCAACCACTGAGCCTCCCCAGGTGGTGGCAGAAGACACAGCAGCTCCGGCGCTAGCTGTCGTGGACTGGGATCCAAAAGAGACGCTATAAGCTCCCGTGGTAGCGCCAGACCATGGGGGAGAAGTTGTTGAAGATGCTCCACCAGCAACAGCGCCAGAGACTGAGGCTCCGGTTCTTGACTCGGAGGTGTTGGAAGCTCCAGTACTTGAGCAAAAGGTACCTGAAGCTCCGCCGCCCTTACCAGAAGTGGCAGAAAATCCGGCGATTGAGCTGGAGGTGCCCGAAGCTTCGGCCTTTGTGCCGGAGATAGTTGAAGCTCCAGATGCTGAGCTGGAAGTGCTTGAAGCTCCGGTAGCTGAGGCGGAGGTGGTTGATGTACCGGCGCCTGAGCCGGTAGTGGATGTGGCTTCGGACGAAGCTCCAATGACTGCTCTGGAAGTAATTGCTCCGGAGGTGACCATACCCGAGCTGGAACATCCTGAAGAAGCAGCGGCAGGCTCTCCACCCACGGAGCCAGCAACTGAAGACCCTGCGGTAGGACCTTCGGCGTCAGCCCCGGAGGTAGAAGTTCCCATGATGGGATCTTCCTCAACAGCGGTCGAGGAGCTCCCGGAGCGTGGCCCTAGTGCCGTAGAAGCTCAGGGAACCACGCTTATGGTGTGGGACCCTATTTTCATTCTTGAAGACCCTCTGGAGCCGGCAAAGATGACCCTAGCAGGTCCGGAGCCTATTCCTTTGGCATTGTCTATTGACAATGCCTGCTCGAGCCTCCGACGGGTCCAGGTCGCCTTTGACCATGACAGCATGGTCCTTGAAGAAGAGCGCCACACTTTGAGGCATTGGCGTAATAGGCTCCACTACGAGACCAAGCTTGCACAAATGAGGCTTGCTCATCAGAAGGAGTGGGTCGAGAAGGAGATGGCCCAAACGGAATATTGGGGCAAGTTGCTGGAGGAAAAGGAGGCCGCTATCAGGGCCCTCGATGCTAATTCTCAGGCGATTGTCGAGAAAGCCAAGATAAGGAATGATGCTGCTGACAAACGTCACGATAGTCTCAATGCATTAAACGAGATTCTCCTGAAGCGCCCAGCAGACCTCGATGCGAGGGAAGAAAAACTCTTGGAACGGCAGGAGGATATTTTGAAAAGAGAGGAAGAGCTCGTCCAGAAGCTAACTCTGGCAGAGCAAAATTTGGCAGATCGCACTAAGAATCTTGATTTGAGGAGCAAGGAGGATGAGGAGAAGTACTGGAAACTGGGGCAGGAGCTCTCAAAAAGACAAGCTGTTGTTGCCACCAGAGAAGGGAATGTAAGAGGCAGGGAGAAGGACCTGGCCGAACAGCAGAATTGCATCAACCACCGAGAGACGGAGCTAGTCGACTGCCAAAAGCAAGTAGCTGAGAGTATGCAGTAACATGCTAAAGTGGTTGAGCGCCTCGCTCGGGAAGGTTCAGAGCTTGCAGCGGCCAGAAGGTCATTGGAGGAGCTGCGGAGCTCGAGAGCGATTGAGTCCCAGTAGGTGTGGGATTTTCTGGGTCGTGCAGACAGAGCTTTGGTGACGCTTGGCTTCAGCACAGTACGCCCGGAGAACCCACCCCCGGAGCTGGACCAGACACTGATGGCACTTGGCTCTCCTGGCAGCAAACTTGACATGATGGGTGATGTCATTGCTGACCAGTTGGAGACTGGGGGGAAATCTCTGGCCAAGAACGTCACCGAATATGTCCTGGCATGTTACAAGAGCCGAGACCCCCAACTTTCCCTAGATCCGGTCTTTGAAAGACTCATTGCCGAAGAGGAGGATGCTGCCAGGACTAGCGTCCAAGAAGCTACTGAGAAGGTTGCATCATTTTTCCACAGGACTTAGATCCTCCAGTAACTAGGACCTTTTCCTTTTGCCTTTTATTGTAATCCACATTTTGTAATCTAGTACTTCATACATGTGAAATCCACTTTTTCTGCAATGAATTCCATTTTGTCTTTGTCTTCAATACACTGTCCTTTATCTTGTTTGCCCCCTGGTAGATGTACACAATTTGATTGCGAACATGTACCAAAAGGATTTGACAATGTGTTGATCACTTGGACGCTTCGAACTTGTAGCTTTTAGGTCCGAAGTTTATTTCTGATTTCTCCAGGGAGCTTTTGTTGCGTCGACAGCGGGGCCCCTCGGAGTTATCGGAGCTTGATATATCCGGTGGTGCCCAATGTTAATGCACGAAACGTCAACGACGGGCACCCTGGGAGTTATCAGAGCTTGATAGATCCAATGGCACCCAATGTTAATGCACAAAACGTCCACGGCGGGCCCCCTGGGGCTGTCGGAGTTTGGTAGGTCTGATGGCACCCACTGTCAACGCTTAGAACATTGACGGCAGGCCCCGTGGGGTTGTCGGAGCTTGGTAGGTCTGACGACACCCACTGTCAACTCGTAGAACGTCGACGGCAGGCCCCCTGGGTTGTCGGAGCTTGGTAGGTCCGATGACACCCACTGTCAACGCATAGAACGTCGACGGTGGGCCCTCTGGGGTTGTTGGAGGTTGGTAGATCCGATGACACCCACTGTCAACGCGTAGAACGTCGACAGCGGGCCCCCTGTGGTTGTCGGAGCTTCTTGGCCTCGATGATATCCACCATCAATCGTAGAATACGTTGACGGCGAACCCTTTGGTTGGTTTCGCCATCTTCACTTGAATTGGCATTATGCTTCACGTCGATGGCGGGCCCCCATGAAAGTTGTCGAAGCTGGTTAGCTCCTGCAGCGCCCACTTTCAACGTCCGAAAAATCAACAGCAGGCCCCCTTGGAGGTTGTCGGAGCTTAGTAGCTCTGGCATCGTCCACCATCGTCATGAGTTTTCATTTTTCCTACGCATCAAAGACAAGAAAAAACTGTAAAATTCATCCTCTCACCTATAACTATTTTGCGACTTACTGTTCTTATTTGAATTTTAGATCCGAAGAAACTCAATATGTTAACGAGCACATTGATATAATTTTTCCAGATCTGAATGCTTTTAGGACCCGCCCTATTGAGTCATGTTGGAATGTAGGTAGAGTGGCGTACTCAGGATGCAGGACCAGGCTAAGTTGATAGCACACTCCGAACCTATGTTGGCTTGGTGTTCAGGCAAGTAGACCATGCAGCAATGCTAAGATCCGAAGAGATCACCAATATAACTTGTACAACATATGAATAACTTGGACTAAAACTCAAAAAGAATTGAACAACTCGTTATAGAAAAGAAGGAGAAGTATAAATAAAAGAGAATAAGCCTGCACAAAATTAATGCACGTGGAGTCTGCTTTTATACAACAATGCCTTTCATTATAGGTCAGGATTACAGGGGAGACAAGGACACACTTAGGGTATGGAACCAAGCTAAGCATGCTATACATCTTGTACTAACCCAGAGCAGATAGCTACACTTTTAGTGTTGCGATTGTGCCAAGTGTTGCTGGAACTTCTCGGACCCTCCCGGAGGGGTCTGGATGTTCTCCCGGAGGACCTACCCAACTCTGTGTATGGACTCCATAACTTACATTGTGTGTGTGGAAGTGTAGCAACGACACTTCCCCCGATACTACTAAGGTGTAGCCCACAGAGGTTCTTGTTTCGGTTGGGGCGCTCAGTTTAAGATGGCCACACCAGAGATTTATGTGGTTCGGGCCGCCTGAGCATAATACCCTACTCCACGGAGTGTGTGTGTGTTGTTGTTGTATTATGAATTGCTAGAAAGCTTAGTTTGTGGCTCAGCTTGGAGTTCTCCCGAATCGTACAGCTCAATCCTTTTATAGTCCAAGGACATACCGTTACATCCTTAGTCTGGCCCAACATGTGACCTTGGCGTATTAAATGGCCTAATATATTGCCTATGTGTATTAAGCATGGTTAATAGTGTGATAACGTGCCTTAATGGCTGCGTTACCTCTATTAACACTGCTCTGATCGTGTGTCGTTAATACAATATTAACGACACGTAATCAAGTCTTGTAACTACCGCTTTAACTGTCCCTTGAATGTCTGTGGTGAAGGAAATCCACCAATGTATTCATTAATGAAGATATGGAGGCTCCACACGTGGCAGCTTCAGAGCTTCCCTTTGCGAGGAGGTAGCTCCGGCCCGCTATACATGTGTCAACACTGGAACTTCCCACTACTGGGCGTTTGGTCCGGGGTCATTATACACGTGTTGATCGCGGAGCTTCCCTGTGTCGAGAGTTTAGCTCCAGATTTACATTACACGCGTCAATCTCCGGAGCTACCCATATGAGGAATGTGGGTCCGGTGTAATATGACATGTGGGGCCTGAGGAGGCCTTCAATTTTGACAGGTAGAACTCTTTTGCACTTCTTGCGGTATCATGGGGTACCCGGTACGCAGGGTACCGACAGTGGCCCCCGGGCCCACCTTTGGGAGAGACTCTTTGGGTTAAGTTATTCTACCAAAGGTGGGGCCATCCTTGATTCCCGCACTTCGACTTCAAAAGTCTAATAATGTGCTGTTGGGGCGATGGTCCGGGGTTAAACCATCGCCGCGTGGCTTGTTATGAATGCGGCAGATGAGATCTTTGAGTGCAGATCTCACGCAATTGAAGGTCGCCAATTCCCAATACAAAAATCGTATCGGTTCGAGTGCCTTGTCATGGTGCCGCCTTTGGGTCTCCCGCCGCCCATCATGACAATGGTTCGCCTGGGGTAATAACCTCGATCTCTTCGTCAGGGTAGCCTCAGACCCATTTGTCATGGACGGGGTAGAATTTTTGAAATGTGATCCCACTTTTGTTGTGGTTTACATACAAGCGTCGCGGAGGCTTACTTAAGAAGGAAAGTGTGCACAGTTTAAGGACTCTTTATGTTTTCGATCAAACTTGCGCTTATAGCCTCCCAAACTTCACCTATATTTCTCTTCCTTTCCTCCACTTTGCCGCGATCGAGTTGGGTCTTCCCAACAGCCGCCTCAAGAGCAAGGACGATTTGATGAAGGTCTGGACCTATATGGGGTGGTCCAGTGACTCCTTCAGCCACCTGATCCGCGCCGGCGAGCTCCCGTTCAAGAAGGAGCGTAATGGCGACATGGTGTACTTCTCTGCGTACGCCATGGTGCGATTGATCCCACCTTTCTCAACTTTTCTTTTAATTTTGTTGGACTTTTATGGTCTCCAGCTGTATCACCTTGGCCCCCATTCTCTTCTGCTAGTGGCGACCTTTGTCCACTTTTGCGAGATGTGGGTGGGTATTCCACCCTGCATCGAGTTGTTTCGTACCTTCTTCACCGTCCACACCACTGGCAAGGGTACTGAGCTTCTTGGCTTCTACTATTTTGTGAAGCACAAGAATTGCCCCTTCAAGTACTTGAAGTCATTTCCTTCAGGCAAATGGGGTGACTGGAAGAAGGACTAGGTCATCATTGCAGTGGAGGAGCACGAGAGATTGGGTCTGCCCCAAGGACTCCCCAACATTGAGGGTAGTTCCGGTGCTGTCGGATGCCTTTAACCCCGTCCTAAACAGGATCCGCGAATGCGTGGAGGGTGGAGGGACCCCTCATATTGTCTTATGTAACTTCCTGGTCAACAGATGGGCTCCGCTAAGGAAGAGGGAGAAGCTCGCCTGGGCTCTCCACAGCGTGATGGATGACGACCGGATTGAAACTGGTCTAAAATCCAACTTGGATGACGAAGCTTTAAAGCTTCATCTCAAGAAATTCCATCATGGGATAAACGTTAACGGCGATGACTTGGTTCCGCCGGCAGCTTTCCTTCCTCTGAATATGGAGGCGTAGTTCAGTAGAGAGCACCGGAGGAAGATACCGGCGCTTGATGACCTTGGTGAGGTGGAAAGGCGTCTGGCCTCCAGGGTGGTAATCCCCGAAGCTTCCGAAGGAGGGCCTTCCTCTGCCCCGAGCCGGAGGGTTGAAGACATAGGCAAGGGCAAGGGCAAGGAGCCAGCCGAACCCTCCAGTCGGAAGAGGAAGCTGAAGCATGTTGATGGGAGGTTCATCAAGGCTGCTCCCTGTACAACAGCTCCTTCTCCTGGGCAGAGGCAGTCTTCTGTGACCACACCTTCTCCGGTGCAGGCGTCTTCCAGAGGCGCTAGCTCCGGGCAGTCAACCCCGACCTCAGTGCCGGCTAAAAGCTCCAGGCCTGGGAGTTCTTCCCGACCAAGAGAAGCTCCGGCTGAGAGGACATAGGCTGCCACAAGTAGTCCTCAGCTACGGTCCGAAGTCGTTATCTCACCAGATTTGGTGGGCTCTGGCTCCGGACCTCAGAATAAGAGGTTCCGAGGCGACTAGGATGGTAGCATCCCTAGGTAAGCATTGATTGCTCACCTTGAAACGTTGATCTTTTTTTTTGTTATTGTATCTTTAATCTTCCCCTCCCTTTATATCGAAGGTGTCAAAGAAGGGGTCAGAAACTTCGGCATCTGTTGCAGCGACCGGGGCTGCGCATACCGAAGCTTCGGCTTCAAGCACCGAGCCTCCTCCTCAAGTGGTGGCAGACGTCACGGTAGCTCCGGAGCCAGCTGTCGTGGATTTAGATTCGGAGTCCTCGCCTGAAGCTCCCGTGGTAGCGTCGAACCACGAGGGAGAAGTTGGAGATGTACCTCTGGCATCAGTGCTGGAGGCTGATGCTCCGGTACCTGAACCAGATATATCAGAAGCTCTAGCCTTTGAGCCGGAGGTCGTGGAAGCCCTGGCCACTGAGCCAGAGGCAATCGAAGTCCTGGCCACTGAGCTGGAAATCATTGAAGCTCCAGCCCATGTGCCAGAAGTTGTCGAAGGTCTGGCAGCTGAGTTGGAGATGCCTGAAGCTCCGGTCGCTGAACCGAAAGGAGCTGACGTACCGGCGTCTAAGCCAGCGGCGGTAGAAGCCCCAAATGAAGCCCCTGCCATTGCCCTGGAGGTAGCTGAACCAGAGCCAGAGCTACACGAAGAGGTGTCGACAGGTCCTCCGCCCTCGGAGCCGGCGATCGAAGACCCAGAAGCAGCACCTTCAACTTCTGCTCTAGAGGTGGGAGTTCCCTATTGACGGCTCCTAAGATATACTAACAAATCATCCCCGGCAACGGTGCCAAAAATGCTTGTTGGTATTACTTACGCACCATTAACTAAACATCTCCAACTGATGTGTCAGAAATGCTTGTTAATGGTTCTATTGGATCACAGAGTGAATTCCGCAACACAGAGATATCATTGTAGCATTTCCCCTTAAGAGTATTTCCAAGGGTGTCATTTATTGGATCCCAAAGGAAGGCAGGGAAGAGATATAACAATCATCAAGTGGAAAGGGTAGAAAGGTCTAGGTAAGAATCTAGTAAGGATGGATAAAATAATAGTGGAGGTAGTGCGACACACACAAGAGCTTTCAAGTCTAAGGGGGTAAGAGGATCCTAGAGGTCAGTTAAGGTTGAGAGTTATGGAGGTACTCCTACTATGCTCTATTGTACACATACATAGTCTAATCTAATTATCCATAAGCTAGATCAATAGTGAATACTTATGCTATGTGGTTCAACACATCGGGCACGGGCTTACCCCTAGCAATACTAGGGCGACTCCCCCCAAGAGCCTGTGGCATAGCTGAACGTGGAGGATTACAAAGGACAGATAGGGCTGTCACCACCTACTGTCTACCTCTTCAATCCATAGGTCTACGAGACATCCAATGCTACTTAGCCATCCTAGCACCACGCTAGCATATTAAGTAATTACCTTAAGATCCTAGGCACAATCCATCCTAAGGCAATGAATTGAATCATCATTGAACCAATGTTGATACACAATATAATTATCCATACTAACCTAGTTATCTTATAATTAACTAGACTATAGTGGGGGTCTATAGGTTCTATGATAATGAGATATGTTCATGATGAAACAGTCATAGAAGCTATACCTTCCACATACATGGACTCCACAATCAAACAAGAAACGCTTTGCCCAAGTATATGTATAAGTAGAGACTAAAGATACTATCTTTATTATGCATAAAGTCATAATTACAAGAAAGAATACATGAGCCATAGCTTTCCCAATGTAGGATTGGGAAGAGAGAGACTCCTTACTCCTTTCCCAATTTGGACTTGGGACTAGAGACTCTCCTCTCTACAACCTAACTCCCTTAAGACTATAGATGATAGTGTATACAATAGAGATGAAGCTCAAGTGGTGTGTGTTGAAGTGAGGGGTAGGGGGTCCTATTTATACTAGTGTTGAGGTTGGTTCCTGCCACCAAAAGCGCGCGAATCAGTCACCATTGACTCTAGGGAGCCGGGAAGAGCCAACACGTGGAGGTTGACCGAGTTTGGTGCAAAGACCAGGTCGGCCGACCCCCTGGTTCGGCTGACCTGGTCATTGCACCGTTTCTCGTGTTATTTCTCCAGGTGGCTGCCAGGTGGGTCCCATTGATGTATATGGGTGATACACCGTTGGATCTCCTCGGATACTTCTGCTTGTGGGCCATTTGATCCATGGGATGCCACGTGTCATCGCCTGATTGGCTGGGATGATATTTTATAAGATTGGTCCCTCTACATTTCCTCATTTTCTGCATAAAATACTGCATACACATATTTCTCCAAGTCCAAGTGGAATTGGGTTAGGTAGAAAGGTGATGTGTGCAAGAAATGACAAATCCTTCACATAATTGAGTTAAATTGACGGATGAAATTGGTATATAACAGCCGTAAACAAACTCTCCCAAGCTTATCCTTTGCTCGTCCCAAGCAACATCAAGACTTTAGGTTGATGATCAGGAGTTGCTACAATGTCTTATTTTCAAAAGTATCTAATGCACAACAAGATACTCTACCTAGTATTGCAGAAATCGGCTATGATACTCTACCTTTCTTAAGTTATCATGGGGCTTATGCTTTTTCATATTAATGAGTAGTTGAAAGGTAGAATAGCAAATGGAGCAAACATAGCCTAGACATCAGGTTCCACTTAAATCCTGGAGAATTCAATTTAGATATTAAGTACCTCAATTTGATTCTCTCAATCACTCCTTTGTGGATAGTGGAAATATTTCCTCACCAAAGCATTGTGTCTCTACTACTCCTACTCATTGAATATGGCTTGTATGTGGAGCTTGGTAAGGAAAGTAAGTAGGCATATTTGCATCACATATATTGTTAAGTCAAAAGAGTAAGCCTTAGGACAATTCAAATCAAAACTTTTTGATTCAAGACTAGTGCATGTGTGATGGAGTGGAAGTGGATGTGGATACTTGAGATAACTCCTTTTTGGTATAATCTCTCTTTCTTTTGCATGGATGAAACATGGCTACTTTTCTTTTCTTTTTTCTCTTTTTTCCATGCTTATGATGTAAGCATTTTTTCATTTTGTAGCCATGTCTTCTACTCCCTTTCTTTGCAATGAATTTTAAAGAGAGTGCTAAACATGAATAACATGGAGTTTCTCTTTTTATTGTGGTATGGTGGATATGATAGACATTTTGCTTACTTTTAGTGTAGAAGTATAGAATGTGCAAGTGAAGTCTTGAATTCAAAAAGAGTTGAATGATTTCTCACATAGGTCTATACTAGTTTAACTAGGCTCAATGTGAAAGCAAATAGCATATGCATAAGGTTTTGTCCATGTATGAACATCATATGGCTTTGGTAGGTATTTCCAATCAAATGAGGGAAACTTAAATCTTTTTAGAATTTTTCTAGAAATCTAAGTTTTACTTTCAAACTAGGACTAGCAGCCCTATTACCAATTCTAGTCTTGCAACAACCTAGAATTAGATCAAGCTTTTGTTACCCACAACTTCCAAATTAAGGTAAAAGTATTTCAAACCAATGAAAGCAATATTCGGAGAGTAGCAAGTTGTAAACTAGAGACTTAGGAAAATAAAACAGAGCAACTATTCATCATTTCATCTATGTGAATTCTAAATCATTCTTACCGCATATCTTTATTTGATGAAAACAAATCTAACCTATTATGTTTATTTTTATTTTTTTAAAATGCAAGGTGGATGATGGATGGATGGAAAACAAATATGCAAGGAATGTGATACATGTTACCTCAAGTGGGGGTCCTCCCCCAAGCTTGTTCTTCAACTACCTCCGTGATAAGGGTTGAACCCTTGATGACGGAAGTACGCTGCAAGATCGGCTTGTTGTTGTTGTTGCGCCGTGTTAAAGTTGGTGAATTGAGCATCCATGTGTTGTTGCCAATCCTGGGTACCTTGAACATGCTCCTAGAGTGTGCTGTAGATGTCACCCATTCTCACTTCAAGTTCTCCCATACGTGATAGGAAGATTGGTCCCGATCTTCTGAAAGGTAATGGATAGGTCGATAGAAGTGGAGATCTCGACGTTGATGATCCGAGGCTCTCGAGTAGAACACGAACAGCCCCTGCAATCACTACACCACCGCTCTGTTGGTTATCAACCGTGCTTCACACGATTGACCTCGCCAAGAAGGATAATCCCTGCAAGTGCAACCGAGAACACAAGCAAGAACAAGGTAGACACGATCTGAAATCGCGAAGTTGGGGTCTCACAAACCGAAGAACGGCGATATTATTGATCTAAGCAAAACCCAATTGTTCATGGCGGCTACTATGGAGTATATATAGGTGGTAGGACGTCCAAGGGGGTGTTGGGGTCGTGACCTAACACTAACACACGAAAATAATGGGCTTAGACTTGATACAAGGCCCAATGGCCCAATACAGTGGCGCAGCACCCTAACAGATTATGTACTTGATTTTGTTTCGACGATTGCCGTCGACTCCGAACGTATTTTGATATGAGACTGGCGCCATTGGAAATTTTATCCTCTCCCCTTTCCGTGCATATGTAGAACGTCCAAAACGGAGTTCGTATGCATCTTGGGCGTCCGTTTTAGTGCGTACTGCTCCTGGACTCCGAGTTGGATACGATTTGGAGTTTGGTTCGGTTTCCATCTTCTTTGAACGAATTCTCTGGTCTTCCACGTCCCTAATACTCCCTCCAAGTACTCCTTGAACCTCTCCATGGATCCTAATCACAAATAAATCATAAAGTAGCAATCTATACTCAAAAACATATAAGGAAATATATAAGAACAAGTTCACCTCTGAAATTAATTGTTGTATATGAACTCTATTGATTGCATCTTGTATATTCAATGGAGTGTTGTTTGTATCCATATAAGTGATGTCCTCATCATCCTCCCCTTCTTGAATTGGAGTCGTCCTCGACTCAAGTTCGTCTCCTCTCATGTGTTGGTCCAAATGTACAACGCTATCAAATCTTCTTGTATGCATGAATGGAGGAGGCCAAGGTGGTGGACGACATAGTGCACCATCTTGATCTTGTCCATCAAATAAGAGTGCACATTCACTTGAGCCAGGATCCCAAACAAATAAATATTGTGTCATGTTTGTAGGTTCAATAATAATGTGCATGATCTCATCATTCTCCCCTTCTTTATGGCAAGCCGTTCTCGGCTTGCTTGTATGTACAGCAAAGAGGCTTTTGGGGATAGAGTGAGCACTGTCCATATTGCACAACCGCAGTGAGTAATGCTTTTGTTGTCCCTGCTGCAAGGAAAAAATACTAGAAAAACTTGACAAGATATTATTAGCGTTAGTACATTCATTTACTTGACCATGTTGTTGCAGCACAAAAGGAGCTTCCTTATTTGAACATATGTAAACTTTATGCACCATAAACATACCACTATTTTCATATTTGCCTATAGCATGAAAAATATTTCTACTTAACAAAGGTAATTCAGATTGAGAAAATATTATCTTCTCTACGATATCTAGATCACACAGAGTGTCAAATTCAATATAGCCCAAAGTATTTAGAGAAGATAACAATTTCAGCTCATCCCTTTCACAAGTAATTGGAATCGAATTCTTAATTTCAGCACATGTGGGTGATAAAGTATCAAATTCATTCAGTTATTCTAGCATAGGTACAATATAATTATTAGCACACAACTCATTTTTAATAGAAGGATCAGCAGGAAAATCAACATGTGGCAATGGTGTATCAATAAAAGATTCCACTAGTCGCTCCTCGACAATAGCATGATTGGTGAAAAAATTTAGAACATCCAAAAACTTCTCACCTTCAACAAGTGTGTTGTGATATTCGTTACCTTTATTCTCATTTTCAGCAGTAATTGTGGGTGAAATATGAATTGATAGATCTGAATTTTCACAGGAGTTGTTGAACACCTCATTCGCTTTTGGATTTTCTACAATTATTGGTTCTTGTTCCTGCAAAAGGTTAGGCATAGGAGGAGGTACAACAAGAAAATTCTTCTCAAGCTCATGTATTTCATCTTTGCAATTGGATACACTAGTAAATGTTTCTCGCATAAGAATTTTCATATCTTTCCATGTTCAAGGTTTTTCTAAATCATTTAAATTGTTCCACCAAGTTAATGCACAACCTACTAATGCACTTGCAATATTTCTAATCTTCCTCCTCTCACACATATGACATTTTCCAAAAAAATTATCCAACTCTATTTCGCAAGCAATATATTCATCATAACCAAGACCATCAAAAGAAGGAAAAGATGGGAGAATGTAATTACTTATTGTTGAAGGAGCTGTAAAGGTGGTCTGAACGTCATGTGAATCCTTGGTTGATGTTTGATTTTTAGTGAGCAACTCCATCGCCGTCTTCATCATGTCCATCATCTCAGCATATAATGCATGATTCTTGCTTTTACCTGACATTGTTAGTAGCAAACAGAAGACAACAAAAAAAATATGTTATCCCTATCAACTACAAAGGATAATGGTAAAGTGGAAGTGGAATCACACACTCTCAAGCATCTTACCACGCTCTTACAAGTGTTCTTACCGACACTGCAGGTGGCAAACGGTGGCCGGTATGAAGAAACCAATGAAGCGTGGGATGATTGCAAAGGTGTATCGATTCTGCTCAAGAGTAAGGTGTAGCTTGGATGGCACTTTCTATGTAGCAAGGATTAGCAACAATGAAATCAGATAGTAAAGTTGAATAAGTGTCCAAAGTATGTGTCAAAGTTGCTGGCCTAAATGTGTTCCTAGTAGTTCAAGCTAGCAAGACATGAGACAAAACTAGATGACACAAAGAATGCAAGCACTTCTTTTTTTTTTTATTTTTTTTCTCTTTTTTTTGCGGCTTTTGTTTCTTGTTTTGCACTTTCCTTTTTCTTTTTTCTTCCTTTTTTTCAGAATGTGCTGCAAGGGAAGAACACAATGAAAATCAATCCAAGATATCTCGTGTGTCTGTTGCAGATTTTCTGCTCAATCTTCCAAGGACAAATAGGCACACTTATAGGCTCTAAATTGGAAAACTTAGAACAGCAAGATTGTAGATATATCTCTCCTCTTTAATTTCAATATATGGAAGACCTATTTTGGAAAAGAACAATAGGAGATATTGCCCTCGAAATACAGACTGTTCAGAATTTTTAGGTCAATAACAGATTTGGATCCAATGCAATTTAGACAACGATAACTACATTTTCTGGGAAAATGATGAATACGAAAGTTATAGAGCACTTCTTAAGATTTCCAGAAAGTACAAGAACACGAAAATCCGAGTTTGTATGAGCTAGATATGATGAAAATAGTGAACTAGATAGAGATGAATCTAATCTGGACGTGATGACGTGATTCAAAAGGATAAATCAACACAATGCAAAACTCAAACTAAGACTAAAAACACTTCTAAACCAGCAATATGACTCAACCACGGACACAAACTCAACAAAACCAAACTGAATAACAAAGTTGCAAAGGCTCAATGTGGTTTGGACAAAGTAATGGACAGATCTACAAAACTGCAAGTTTTTTTGTGGCTTTTTTGTGGACTCTAGGTATGACAAACAAAACCAATATTATGGATAGATGAATTACCTAACGGGCAACCTGGCTCTGATACCAATTGATAGGAAGATTGGTCTCGATCTTCCGAAAGGTAATGGATAGGTCGATTGAAGTGGAGATCTCGACGTTGATGATCCGAGGCTCTCGAGTAGAATACGAACAGCCCCTGCAATCACTACACCACCGCTCCGTTGGTTATCAACCGTGCTTCACACGATTGACCTCGCCAAGAAGGCTAACCCCTGCAAGTGCAACCGAGAACACAAGCAAGAACAAGGTAGACACGATCTGAAATCGCGAAGTTGGGGTCTCACAAACCGAAGAACGGCGATATTATTGATCTAAGCAAAACCCAATTGTTCATGGCAGCTACTATGGAGTATATATAGGTGGGAGGACGTCCAAGGGGGTGTTGGGGTCGTGACCTAACCCTAACACACGAAAATAATGGGCTTAGACTTGATACAAGGCCCAATGGCCCAATACGGTGGCGCACCACCCTGACAGATTCTGTACTTGATTTTGTTTCGATAATTGCCATCGACTCCGAACGTATTTTGACATGGCGCCATTGGAAAGTTTATCCTCTCCCCTTTCCGTGCATATGTATAACGTCTAAAACGGAGTTCGTATGCATCCTGGGCATCCGTTTTAGTGCGTACTGCTCCTGGACTCCGAGTTGGATACGATTTGGAGTTTGGTTTGGTTTCCATCTTCTTTGAACGAATTCTCTGGTCTTCCACGTCCCTAATACTCCCTCCAAGTACTCCTTGAACGTCTCCATGGATCCTAATCACAAATAAATCATAAAGTAGCAATCTATACTCAAAAACATATAAGCAAATATATAAGAACGAGTTCACCTCTGAAATTAATTGTTGTGTATGAACTCTATTGATTGCATCTTGTATATTCAATGGAGTGTTGTTTGTATCCATATAAATGATGTCCTCATCAATACGTCTAGTGAGGTCCGTCATTCCTTGGCTATAGTCATGATGACTTCTAGCCGAAAAGGAACGACGTCCTCTCATGGACGTTGGGGGCAAGCTGCTAGAGCTTGAAGTGGATAAGGGTGGATCCCTTTTCCATTCTTGCCAAGATGATCCCCCAGTCTCATACGTCGGAGGTTGAGTCCATCCGGGTGCATAACCCGTTTGGTTCTCTTCCTCTTGGTATTCATGGACCGGAGAGATTACCGGTGGCATGCCTGTGGCTGCAGCCCTTGCACGATTCCTTGGTACCCTACCAGAGACATTACTTCTTCTTACTTCCTCAAGGGGAAGAAGATTAATGGTTAGCCTCTGGCATTTGTACAAATGAAAATCCGGGTTAGGTAACCGAATTTCATTGACAAAGCCGGGATAGAAAAATATCAAGGACCCATATTGATCATGCTTAAGGGTATGTCCTTGCACTAAATAGTCTTCATCAATTAATTCTCTTTCAGTTTCAATGTATTCAAATGAAGAGTATTTAAGTTCTCCTACCCTATCAGCAATATGAGTAATCAATGAAGTGCATTCAATTGGTCCTGATTTTGAAATGTAATCTAACCATTGTGTCATCATGGCTTTGACTGGAGCAACTTTTATCTTTTTAGTCATGGCAAACAAAATTTTCAATTCATCATCTCGCACAACCCTAACATATCCCCTAGGGAACATAGTCATAGCCACCCATCTATACATGAAGCGTAAGGTAGGGTTTTGGATGTGGCTATTCCTAGGAGCCCTACGTGTGACCTCACTAGTTAGCTCATGCCAAAAACTTTGTTTGTTAAACTTAGGCAAATTGTCTAAATCTAGCAAACACCGTTTATGGAAGCCTAGGATGCTACCTAATTCTTTCCATAGGATGTTGTATTCTTTTTGAAATAATCTAAAAGAAATACCATCAAATCCTATTCTTAGCGTGCAAAGGAATTGGATAGTAAGAAGGCGTGAACCTTTCTCCTCTATGTGAGCAAAGTCATCAAATCCAATTGCATGCCAAATGGAAAGAAATTCGGAGTCCATACCTATCTTGGAGATAAAATGTGGATCGTAAGCCTTGGTGTGGTGGAACTCACGATCTTGGAGAAGTCTGCGTGCTTGATATTCAACTTTGCTTCGTATGTCGAGGTCGTTGTCATGAAGAAGTTGGTGTGGGTTGCTTCTCTCTTCCATGGGAGTGTCCTCGCACACACTTCTCCTCCTTGGGCTTGTACCCATGGAAGAGAGGCGTGCACTAGAACCTGCACCATGGCTTGAGCTTGCAGCCTCCTTCCTCTTTCCAAACAACCCCTTCATGTCTTTTTGAGTTCAACAAGCAAGAACAAAACAAGGCAAGAAAAATCCAAAAAGAAGCGATGTTTGGAAAACAAAACTCTCAACGAATTTTCACCTCTTGAAAGCTTGAGTGTAAAATGCAAATGCAAACAAAAGAAAATATTTTTGGGGATGGATTTGAGCAAGAGTGTTGCAATGAAGAGCATGAAAAACAAGGTGAGCTACAGAGTGACTTGGGGAGGTG